>OZ024872.1:43528187-44783187 GCA_964017185.1 Rugalucina vietnamica
CGTTCAGTTTGAGGCACACTTTGACGCATGCACAGGGGAACACAGTTTTAATATGATGGATCAAGACTATGAATAAATAATAGTAGCATTATAATTTTTGAAATGTAATCTTAAGCTTTAAAACATTCCAAACCATCAGGAAAACATGTTCGTGAAATGTATACCCCCTTGAACTCCACTTGTATATAGCAAACCTGGGGTATGCCGGGGTATACATATTTTTCTTATTTTTGCTCCAAAACATAGAGTGTTGGTACCCTTTAGAACCGCCTTGTACCTACAATCTATGTTTTGAGCAAAAATAAGAAAAATATCAAAAGTTTTCAGCTGAAAATGTTCAAATTTTAAAACTAAAAAATCACTGTTTATAGCATGGCCAAGTTTTCGTAATGTTGTATTTGAATTCGGTATAGGGTCTCAAATTTCTTCAAGAATTCCCGTCGTTGTTAACTAGTTCGATAATTTATACCCCTAATTTACTATTCGTCCAACTTCCTTTTTAGCATGAAGACTTTGATTGAATAATTTGAAAATGAAGAAGTGGCGAGCGCTGATAGTTATGTATCATGCAAAACACAGGAAAGCTTGAACAATGTGATGGGGTTCATGGGGCCTGTTTGATTCATAGAGTGACAGAAAAGGGATAATTCACTTGTCAATTAAGGTTTTCTTAAGTTTCCAGAGCGACGGTTTAACATGGAACCGCACTGAAATTTAGAAAGCTGATACTTTATGCCGGAGTGAGCCCATTCATGAGATCATGCATACATGTTCATACCATCGCGAAAGCTACAGTACATGTCCCGCCAAGAGTTATCTCTGTTAAATTTACCAACATAGAAAAAAGACCTCATATCTGCAACATGGAGTATGTGCAGTAGGTTTGGAGAATGTTTATGAGACTAAAATGGTTAAATCCGTAGTGTCGACTGTTATCTTAATGAGTCGCATCATGAGAAAATCGGATTTTTGACTAGAGCCGCGGTTGTGTAATGGCTAGCGTATTCGCTTAAGCCCCGTTCTCACTGTCCCGGTTCTACCCCGGTTTGCCCCGGTGAAGGCAAGCCGGTTTACTGGCATAAACCGGGGAACATTTTCTTAAAAAATGATTTTGTTCTCACATTCCCGGTGTTACCCCGTTGTAGCTACGGTTTTAGAAACAAAGGGCCCCGGTGGAGCCACGGTTCTTCCCGGTCCTACCACGGATTCACCCCGGTGCATGCCGGTTAGCCCCGGTTCTACTACGGTAAGGCCCGGTGTTGCCCCGGTTGTCTTCGGTGCTGTCCCGGTGACTGCCGGTCGCGTTACGGTATGCGCCGGTGGCGTCACGGTTCTACCCCGGTTCGCCACGGTTCATCCCGGTTTACCCCGGTTTGTAGGACAGTCAATTACCTCAACAGCCAATGCTGCTACGATGGCTTCATACACATGAAAACAAAATTGTACACGGTGCATGTTCGTGCATATGAGCTTGCATGTTGGTACTTTGGTAACAGAGGTAACACTTAAATAGAATGGTAAGTTTATAAAATTAATAAATAATACCGCAGGTGGATAACACGTGATGTAAAATCAATATAACAGAAGGTTTAACTTTCCAGTCAGCATTTTTTCGTTCATGTCGGAACGGAGCCACCGCTTCCAATGTTAAAATCAGCACTCTGGGAGAGTTAATCTGTCTTTCCCAAGGACACAAGACGGTGCCACCAGTGGGGATCGAACCCGGGACCTCTCGATTCGGAGTTTATAAGCAAACATCAATGTGTATTGAACCCTTTTCATTAACGTCATGCAGACGTTGCGCTTTTTCGGCAGTGTGACATTTTCGCTAGGTTCACGAAATAATTTGCCGAAAAGCACATATCCGTTAAAATTCTTCATGCATTTTATGCCATTGGTAGATTTATGAACTTCATATAGTTATCATTCTCAAATGAATTTCTGGAGGTTATCGGGCTACAGTTAACCATCAAAGTTTGCATTTTACATTTACCCGTGTTTTGCGCGTTGTGACATCGTTGCTAGATTAATGAAAGATAGTATACTTATTCAAACCTCAGCACATGTCATTTGCTGACTAGTCAACTGGAGTTGGTACTGCATAAGTTGTAGTCTATTCCAATTGGTGTTTATTAGATAATTCATTCTATTTCGTGTAAAACATGAACACAAGTGATAAAATCTGTGTATTTTAACTAATTGCATGTAATTTTATCTAAACCGTAACGGTACCGGGGTGAACCGGCACACACCGTATTGAACCGGGACTCGACCGGGCCAAACCGTAGTAGCACCGCCACTAACCGGGGCGAACCGTGGCGACACCGTGTCAAACCGTAGCTCCACCGGCATAAACCGTAGCGATATCGGCCCAACACCGGGGCGAACCGGGGTGAAATAAACGCCCCGGTTTACCCCGGTTTATCACGGTGTCGCCCCGGTTCGCCCCGGTGGAGATACGGTTTGTCCCGGTGTCGCCCCGGTTTATCACGGTTTTTGACACTTGTCCCGGTTCGCCCCGGTTCTATTAAACATTTTAAAACGACCGGCAAGGCAAGCCGGTTTACCCCGGTTCGCCCCGGTTTGCCCCGGTTGTCCACGGTGCCGCTACGGTTCTACCCCGGTTCGCCACGATTCGTCCCGGTTTACCCCGGTTTGTTAAACCGGGGTGAACCGGGGAGCTAAACCGGGACAGTGAGAACATAGCTTTAGCAATTAAGAGGTTGCGGGTTCGATACCCGGCTGGTACATATGCCTGTATACCTTGTTGGTCTTGTTCACCCTGGCGTAATAAAGGCAAACCGCCCATACAGTGTTACATGAGACTATACGAAATCAAGGGCACAGAATAATCAGCTGTGCAGTGACTGTCACCATTTTCGTAACATGGTTAGTACAATTCCTCTACTTCTTAAACCCGAAATTTCAAGCTTTTAGCCATCTCCTGTGCTTAAACAGAACGATTTGTGTCCATCTGGTCGGAAACCCCAAAGACAGGTTTTCTCGCGTTGCGGCTCATTTATTAACAAGAGACAATCAATCTTTTTGGGATAATAGGGAGAAATAAATGTCCAGTTGCATTAAAGGGGACTATGATCAAATGACAACTTCGGGGTTTGCTTTAGAATTATTTTTCGAGATCCTTTCGGTAAACCCTCAAAAAGTGTAGGAGGCTGATGCCGACTTAAGAACCGCGCAACTTTCATTACGAAAACTTGCTCATGCAATATACAGAGATTTTTTTCGACTGTAAAAAAAATAAATTTCATTTGAAAAAGTTTGATATTTGAAAAGTTTATATTTTTTCATATATTTGCTAAAAACATTTATTACTCGATGTTTAGAAAACGGGATAAACCCTGGTCGAGTACATCAGGGGAAAATACTGGCCTTCTTTTGCTCTGGTATTTCAAAGTCGGTGTTACTGTTCCATCCGGAAAACATGTCCGTGAAATAAATACCCCCTTATACCCTACTTTTGTATAGAAAAACTGGGGTAGGCAGGAGTATACCTATTTTTCTTAATTTTGCTCTAAATAATAAATTGTGGGTACTCGTTAGAACCGCCTCGTCGAGGCGGTTCTAAAGTGTTCTCACAATCTATGTTTTGAACAAATATAAGAAAAATATCAAAAATTTTCTCCTGAAAATTTTCATTTTTACAACTTTAAAAATCTATATTGCATGAGCATGTTTTCGTAATGCATAGTCTATGTCCAAGTTTGCTGAATCACAGTGCCTGGTATTGTTGCTAATTTATGTTTGATTTGCGACTTCGCGTCCCTGTCAACTGCAACGGTCATGGCGGGACGCAACCTCCATTATATAGGACTTCTACCCAACATTAGAATGTCATGACACCTAAACTGTGCTTGAAAAAATAACCACCCAAATAAACCTATATGTTTTATGTATGGATGGTTTGACTTAAAACCACTTTTCCTGGACAGACTCAAACCCTCTGAGCGGTTCACCAGTAATCAGATGAAGTGTTGCTAAACAATGACCGACGAATGATCCGTTCAAATCAAGTTTGCACATTTTGATATACTTTCTCCTTGCTGCTTTAAATCATCAGTAAGTTGCAGATTCGATTCCCGGTCAAGTTGGCGACTAACTTTCATCCTTACTTAATAAAGGCAAACCGCCCATAGGGTGTAACATTTTTCCTTTTTTAGATGAGATGGAAAGGACATCTACTGTTGGGGAGAGGACCTCGACTATATGGCTTGAATTATAAAAACTATTTTCAGGCTCAACTCGGCTGAATATAAAATCTGAACTGCTCATAAATTCTGATTCAGCCCAAATAAAATGAAATTTCAGGTTTAGATAATCAAAGTATGTAATTTATCCTGCTGATAAATGTTTAAATGCTAACAATTTAATTTATCCTGCTAATAAATGTTAAAATACCAACAATTTTTATGAGCAGGAAACATTTCATGCTCAACTGAAGTGAGCATGAAAAATGTAAATATAATCTCGGGGCCTGATCCAGGAGGAGAAGGAGGATGCACCTCTGTCTCCACTGCTTCAGGAGTAGTGGGAAGAGAGAAGTTAATGTAAATGTTACGACGGAGGTCCATATGTTAACCCATACTTGACGAATGGATTTTCCCATGATTATCAATTGGGTGAGTCCACTTTCATTTTTAGGGATTTTAGGCGTGATTTTTAATTTTGATCTCATTTTTCGATGAAATTTCTCTGTGCAAACAGAATAGCCCCAGATGGGACGCCGCGTTCTGCGGCGTCACATCTGGGGCTATACTGTTTGCCTATGTCCCATAAAAGGGACGTCAGGCTTAGATGAGTTAAGCCAGTAAATTGTTCCACCAAGTGTCTATTATTACTGTATTGTTTGTTTGAATTGATGCTCTACGTCCAGACAACAGCTTTGGTCATGTCGGGGCATTTTATGGGATTTTTTTTATCTAATACTAGGATGTCATGACACCCAAAATGTGCTTGAAAATATTACCACCCAAGTAAAGCAAGAAGGCTTAAAATTTTGTAAGGACGGTTTGACTTCAACCACTTTTCCTGGACAGTCGCAGAACTACTGAGCGGATACCCGTAATCAGATGATTAGTAAGTAATGTATAAGCATTGCATGGAGGTGCATGCAGCCCATCTATTTCTCTTCAGCCTCGATGGGCATTGGGCCTATATATTCCCACTAGACAACCCTTATTATTATTGTAGCCTTTGATACTTCGTATGCATGATACTGGACCAAATCGCCAAACATTAGACATTAGGTATAAATGAGCCGCGTCGTGAGAAAAAAAAGATTATTGCCTATGCGCAAACAAATGCGCAGATCAGTAACTGCAAAGCTGATCAACGTCTTTGTTTTCGCTACACGGATAATACAATTTCTCTTCTTAAATCCGAAAAGTCAAGCTTCTAGCCATCTTCATTGGTCGGTTTGTGTCAGACCTGGTCGGAAACCCCGGAAACCGGTTTTCTCATAAGAGACCTGCTGCAATTGCGCATAATTTTGAAATTCTTCACCACAGCCAGTATCTTATAAAGCAACTCTTTAACAGGTTTAAAGACGATCCCCACTAACCACAAATTTGTTAAAATCAAAAACAGAAAATTGCCCTTAAGAGATATAGCTAAAATTTGTGTTTTCACTTCCTACAAACATTCATCAAAAACAAGAAGTCAATTCATCATTATGGCAGCTTATCGGCTAGTAAATGAGCCACATCATACCCTTTAATATGTTTTCGGACATTATGATAACCAACAGTAAGAAGAACATTCAACATTTGAGCCACCACACGGGAAAAACAACAATCTGAATAGGCGAAAACAAAGGCGCAGATCAGCTTCGCAGTAACTGCGAAGCTGATCAGCGCCTTTGTTTTCGCTACACGGATAGTACAATTCCTCTTCTACTTAAATCCGAAATTTCTAGCTTCTAGCTTTTTTGTACACGTCGGTTTGTGTCGGACCTGTTCGGAAACCACATTGTTAGTTTTCCCACGAGGCGGCTCATTTCATGGCGGCTCCGAAACAGTGGAGGCGACAAGGACAAAACTATCCTCAGCAGCTCAATTGTGCATGTCATTACGAAAACTTGCCCATGCAATAAACATAGTCCTGCAGATATCTAGCTTGACCCGGAAATGCGGTTCAAACTTTTTTTTCTTGGCTGATTCTTGTAGCTTAGTTGTTACCATTAAAGAATCTGACTGATGCCACCTTGACATCATTGAGCATTTTGAGAAAAACAAGATGGCGTCCAATATGGCGGCTCAATACATGGGTGGGTCATAATAAAGCTTTCATTTGCACACAGGGCATATCTAATTTACAAATATTTGACAAAATTTTATAAATTGAATGTCAAAGACCATTTCCTGCTAGCGTGGTAATGTATATCAAGGATGCTTCAAGATGGCTGCCAGAATGCAATACTAAATGACAATTTTCAGCGTTATCTCAATTTG
Organism: Rugalucina vietnamica; assembly: GCA_964017185.1. NCBI lineage: Eukaryota > Metazoa > Mollusca > Bivalvia > Lucinida > Lucinidae > Rugalucina > Rugalucina vietnamica. The sequence goes on from OZ024872.1 coordinate 43,534,655, forward strand.
GTTCACTTTAAATACTGAAAATATTACATTTATCTGTATATTAGGTACTTAGATTAGAAATTATGTTTCCTTTTATATTTTCGGAATACAAAATGGTGTCAAAGATGGCTTCAGAGATGGCTGTCAACTTTTAATTTGTCGCAAAGACGTTCCTGAAGTTGATTTCTTAGTCATTTCATTTGCTAAGCCTTTACATTCCAGTTGCCATCGGCACACATGTAACATGGAAGACGGCGCCACATGAAATGTTATTGTGGCTTCCAGTTTACTAGACCATGCTTGTTCAGAAACTGCATGATGCCACATTGGCATCGTTGAGCGTTTTGGACTTATCATGATGACATCCAAGATGGTCGCCATAAGCAAGAATATAAAAGCCAAAAGTTGAATATATCCGTTGTTTTATGTTTTAATGCTCAATCATTTTATGTTGTAAACATCATAATAAAAATTGGTCTAAGTTCTGACATCCACATAATAATAATCATGCAAGATGGTGGCCAAGATGGCTGTCATAATCACACTATAAGAGGTATTTTCTAACTAAAACAGCATTCAGGTGTTTTTATAATCAGTATCTCGTGTTTGAATGACCATTTCTTGTTGTTCACATACTAGTGAAGTCCTTTGGTTTTAGCTAGGACCCCACATCGTATACACGAAGAAAGATGACGACCAAGATTGCTACCATAATTATAATTTAAAAGAACTTGTTCTCTGATTAAAACACCATTCATTTTCTCCATATAGAAAATGTCATGTGTTTGAAAATGCTCATTTAACGTTGTGAACAGCATGATTTAGTCTTTATTCTCACATGATATTAATGGGCCAACATGGTGGCCCAAGATGGCCACCATAATCATACCATATCAGGACACAAGTATTTGCTTTTACAAAAGCTAGCGTTCGTTTAGCCTTAGTTATGGGATAAAAGCTGTAACCCTACAGGATGTCTGCTTGCACCACAACATATGACACCCTTCTTTGAACTTGACACAGATCTATAGATACGCCTTGAAGACAGCACCATAGGTGTAAAAGAAAACGTCCCAACACTTCATGTTCGAAAGATAGATAGACCACTCCCGGTCTTATCTCGTGTCCCTAAAGGATCGGTCTTTGGACCGGTCCCGTTCTTGATTTTCATTAATGATCTTCCGGACAATATCAGTTTATCTTATGCTTGTGTTTTGTGTAGGAATATTAATTCACTCACGGATTGCCAGATTCTATCAGATGACCTGACCAGCCTTGCACAATGTGAGACTGGTTGGCAAATGAAATTTAACGTTGCCAAATGTCATTCAAGGAGAAGAGAAGAAGACCGCATCCATTTTCATTGAAAGATATTCTACTCTAACATTCAATAGAGCTATAAAATGCTGGGTCTTGGTCTATATGCTTGTGGTAACTTTCAAGAAAGGATTCTTACATGTAGTAGACGAAATCAAAACTGATAAAAACACACTCAATGATCAGGCTCAGAACTACTTCTTGTGTAACAACAGCAAGAACTAGTATAATTAAAGTCAATGCAAGCAAAAAGGAAAATGTGTGTAAGGGTAATACACAGACGTCTGTGCATTTCTTTAGATCAAGTTCTAAAATAAATGTAAACTGAAATGCAGCCGCTTTATAAAAGGGGCATTAGAGAAAAGAATAACCGTATATGGGGTGTTTAATGCTAAAACGTCCGACCGTAGTCGCTTTCCTTCTTGCAGTCCATGCTTTTCTCGCCAGGATGTGATACGCTAACCTATTGTTGTTGATCATAGAAAAGGGGTTAGTCTGAAAACTCTTTCGAAGGGCTGTATACCTGACAAGCTTGGTGAACTGAGTTAGCTTTTACCAAATAATATTAAGGAAATGACCAGATTTGGAGGATGTTATGGTAGCAACGTAGAAACATCTAGGTAAGATATATGGTTTGATGTGAAATTGGTAAACAAAGGCTAAATCTCACACGCTTAAGGCATATAATCACCAAATATGGCATTATCTGTAAGAATGAGCAGACAGTATCGAGAAATGGCTAACATTTGCAAAGAAACATGTAACTCTGAATGATTTTCAATAAAGCGAATAACAAAAATACATTTGCAATATGCTAGGCTAAACTTTGATCATTTTGAACATACTGGCTATTAACGTATGTTATTTTAGCCTCACTATGTTGAATATAGCTTGAATATATATGCATATTCAAGAAGTATGAATACCACTGTCAAAAGGAAATATTCGTCTTTCTGTATTTGGTGGCTGATTTTTGTTTATGCCCCAATCAACAGCTGAGGTCAAATGGAGCCAAAACTTCAGTTTAAAGTCTCATTCAAAAGACAGGAAAAGTCCAGGCTTGAGCCCAAGAACCGTGGCGTACAGGTTGATAGCTTAACCACTACATCAGAGAAGCTTATAGCTGTGGGTCCTGCTTTTGATACGGTCTAGAAATATCTTAATAAATAGCAAATGTGTATGCCAGCCAAACTCATTATGCTGTTGTCATATAGAAACAGCCATCTTGGAGGCCATCTTATGTTCAGAGTGTTCTAATAATGGCCTTAAGTCATATATGCACATGACAATACCATATAAGATTAACTTACAAGATAAAATGAAGATAAAAATACACAAGAACTGCAAATTATGTTATTTCTGTGCAAAATTCTATTTGGCGGCCATCTTGGATGTCATGTTTATATTTAAGAATTTATTTTAGGTATTTGATATATCAGGCAACATCAAATGCATGGTTTTACAGCCAGATATGGCAAATAGAAACACGTATTTCTAGACATAACAAAACAAGTGCTTACATATATTAGGCGGCCATTCTGGACGCCATCTTGAATATCTCAAAATGTTCAATGATGCCAAGGTGGCATCAGTCATATTCTTGAAGGGCAAGGTCTGATTTTTTTTTGATTTTTTTTCTTATTTTTGCTCAAAACATAGATTGTGGGTACACGTTAGAACCGCCTCGCCCCACAATCTATGTTTTGGAGCAAAAATAAGAAAAATATGTATACCCCTGCTTACCCCAGTTTTGCTATATAAAAGTGGGGTTCAAGGGGTATACATTGCACGGCATGTTTTCCTGATGCCTAAGTAGATGGTGATTTGTGCGATCATTATATAGTTCTGGATATGTCCCTACCCCAAAAAGTACGAGGGCTGTCTTATGGCACCAACACTGTTCAGCATGCTGTTTTCTGCCATGCTTTTTAGGACAATGATACTGGTTTTCGATACTGGTTTTCAAGTACCACTTGGATGGCAAACTATTCAACCTAAGAAGGTCGCAAGCCAAACCCAAGGTGTGGACTGATGTGCTAAATGAGGTCCTCAATGCAGATGATATGGATCAGAATGCCAGCTCAGAGGCAAAAAGGCAGAGGGCCATGGAACACGTTTCACAATTACGTGATAACTATGATGTTACAATCAGCATAACAAAGCAGGTTGTACACCAACCAGCACCTGGAAAACCGTACAAAAACAAACTATCAGTGTGAATGGACAGAAACTGAAAGTTGTTGACAAATTCATCTACACAGGAAGCACTTTCTCCAGAGCAGTGCTCATTGATGATGAGGTCACTGTCAGAATTGCAAGTGCGGCATTTGGAAAACTCCGTGCAAATGTCTTTCAAGCTTGACACCAAACCTCTTATATGCATGTAAGACTTGGACAGTATACCAACGCCATGCAAAGAAAACTTAATACTTTTCATTTCCAATTAAGCTGTTAAAATCAAGTGACAAGACAATATTCAAGGCAAATTGCCCCGGAGTTAGTAAGTTACTTGGCGCCCAGGGATCTCCATCGTTGGGCAGCTTACTCATTCTGTGAGTCCTAGTTTTTGATTCATCATGGTGGTTATCGTGATTTATTTGTTTGTCCTTAATGATTCGAGATTCACCACGAGGACCGAACAACTAACTAAATGTTGTGAACCACTGCAGAAGCTGAGGGTGAGGTTAGGTACCTGTAAAATCGATATAAGCCCGCCAGTTATTTTATATTACTGATCTTTCCAAGGCGATACTTCTGTGGCGGTTCTTAAAGTTTTTGTGCTGTTTGCGCCTTATGTATGTTTTCATATTTTTAGTTAAGTTTAGGTAACTGAGTGGCCACATATTGGGAAAGTCCGGTTTGGTATGCTTTATTTGTTTGTTTGAATTGATGCTTAACGTTCCAGTCGACAGCTGTGATCATGTCGGGACGTTGTTTCCATTATATAGGAGACTTGTACCCAAAGTAAGGATATCATGACATAAAAAAGCGAATATAATATATAATCACCCAGCGAAGCCAGTAAGGCTTATTTGTATGGATGGTTTGACGAACCACTCCTCCCGGGCAGGCTCAGACCTGGGCGGTTAACCAGTAATCAGATGGCCAGTCAGCAGCTTTGCCTGGAGGTACAAGAAGCCCATTTATTTCTTTAGGTCCCTTTTGGTAGGGGCCCATATTCCCACACTCGGAGACAGTCATCAAAGCTAACTGATGGCCTGATGATAAGGGGAATATGTGTTTGTTTTGGTAACGGACCCCCTTAGTCTTTAAGGGGTGTTTAGACGGGCCGTTTTTTCCAAATAGATTTAAGACCTATGAGGCGGTTCTAACGAGTACCCACATTCTATGGTTTAGATCAAAATATAAGAAAAAAATGTTTACCCCTGTATACCCCAATTTTACAACATAAAAGTGGGATTTAAGGGGTATACATTTCACGGATTTGTTTCCCGATGTTCCGAAAGGGGGCCAAAAATTGAATTTCGTCTCTTCCATTTCCATCCTACTTTCAGTATCATCAGGAAAACATGTCCGTGAAATGTATACCCCCTTAAACCCCACTTTTATATAGAAAAACTGGGGTATGCCGGGGTATACCTATTTTTCTTATTTTTGCTCCAAAACATAGATTGTGGGTACTCATGTACCCACAATCTATGTTTTGGAGCAAAAATAAGAAAAATATCAAATTTTTTCCAGTGAAATTTTTCATTTTTACAACCAAATTTTTTTTTTGTATATTGCAAGGGTGTGTTTTCGTAATGTGTTATCTAGGAATGTTGTTTGTCCAACATTCGTGTTGCGTTTTGCAAAAATATCTTTATTTTTACTGGGCTATTATTGTAAAATATGTCCCAGGTAATAATAAAATAACAACATATTAAATAAAACTCCGTTTATTTGAATGAAAGCAAATAATGTCTCATTGAGCAGGTATGCCCAAACTGTCTCCTACGACAATACGCATTAAACGGGTCCACTTTCTTGGACGCCGTCTGTCATACTCCATACTAAGAACTGTGACTGCAATTATAATCAAACAAAATGAAATTGCAGCATCTTTTCATCTTCCATATTTCCTTCACATTATCATTCTGAAAATTGACGGGGAAATGGAGACCTATACGAGGTATGGCAGGAAAGTTCGTAGACACCATTAGTATTTTCAACAGGAAAAGAAATTCAGTCAAAATGAATATATCTGCGTTTGCAAAAATATTTTATGAGCAAATAGACGAAATTTTATGAAAATCTGGCCAACACGACATCTTCTACAGCCTTTTATGTGCACCTCCCTAACCGGGAGCGGGGCAAGGGTCAACGTCTCAGTGACGTTACTTGAAGTTTATTGCTGTCAGTGCTTTATATATTTATAACAAGTTTAACCATGTTTCAATAAACTTGTTTCTGATCTTGATATCCATGCTAATACTCCTAAGTCTTGAGATTGTAAAGATTCAAAATATGTTTATCAACCCGCTGGACATATTGTTACTGGAAATTTAAAAATAATTTCGGATTCTAGAATTCGCAAAATTGTTTCTAAAGGTCCGAAATATAGATTCCCTTCCTACATTAATTTCGACAAATGTAGAGAGGAGATTTCATCTGCATTAAATGATTTCGGTAATCGATGGTGTAAACGAGAAGGTGTTGAGGATAATGCTCTTAAAGAATGGAAAAGAAGTATCTTCACTATCGTGGATAAACGTATTAAGTTTTATTCACAAAATACTAATCTTTTACCTCCTAAACCCAAATCGTCATTTAGGCATTTGAAGCAGGGTATCCAAGAATTTCATAGAAAGTATGTCTTGGTTCCGGCAGATAAAGCCGCAAACAATGTTGTTGTCGTTTGTAGGCTTCACTACGTTAACATCTTAAAACAGGAGCTTGATGGTACCAGGGCTTATCTGGAGACAGATACTGATGAGGTGTCTGTAGTTAATGCCCACTTAAACGATTTACCTGTTAAGTTTTCTGTTTGTGTCAATGAAGGCCAAGACAAACTTCCTACGATGTATTGGTTACCTAAGTTTCACAAAAGACCATACAAAGCTAGATTTATTGCAAATTCTAGCTCTTGTACTACCACTGAACTTTCTAAATTATTAACTTCCTGTCTTACTGCTATCAAATCTCATGTTATAAGATACTGTGAGACAGTGTATGAAACTTCAAATAAAAATTGGTTTTGGTCAATTAAAAATTCTGGTGAGGTGCTCAGTAAATTGAAGTGTAGAGGGTTCCGTGCGACAAGCTTGTCCACATATGATTTTTCTACTCTGTATACAACATTACCACATAATCTAATAAAAGAAAAACTTCTGGATTTGATAGAGTGGACCTTCAAAAGGGCATTAAAAAACTATGGTTCACTTTATTTGGCATGTAACGACAGAAAGGCTTTTTTCACTTCCTCTGACCAAAGTCGGTATACACTTTGGTCATGTCAGAATGTATGCGATGCCTTATCCTATCTCCTTGATAATATTTATATTAGATTTGGGACCAAGTTATACAGACAAATTGTTGGAATTCCGATGGGTACAAATTGCGCACCTCTCGTAGCTGATTTATTTTTATACTGCTACGAAAGAGATTTCATGGATTCTCTTAACCATGATAATCAAGCTGATGTTATCGAGGCTTTTAATTCCACATCTAGGTACCTCGATGACCTTTTGAACATTGACAACCCTTATTTTGAAGGTATGGTCAATCAAATTTATCCACCTGAACTTCAGTTGAACAAAGCCAATATCACAGATACTGAAGCCCCCTTTTTAGATCTACATCTTTCTGTTGCAAATGGATTTGTTTCTTCTAAAATTTATGATAAGCGCGATGACTTTGATTTTGATATAGTAAATTTTCCTTTTTTGGATGGTGACGTTCCTCGTCGTGCTTCTTATGGTGTATACATTTCGCAACTTATTAGGTTTGCTAGAGTCTGCAATCATGTTACAGACTTCAACGCTCGAAATAAATGTTTAACGGCAAAACTTCTCCAACAGGGCTATCGGTATCATAAACTTCGAAAAACATTTTCTAAATTTTATCGTAGACACTATGAATTGATTTCCAAATATAATGTTGGGTTAAAGACGCTTTTAAGTGAGGGCCTTTCGGAACCTGAATTTTATGGTGACTTGGTTTACAAATTTAAGAAACTTAAAGGAATTAATGATTTTTCTTTTCAGTTCAGAAAAATCATAACACGTTACAGACGTATAGGTTATAACTTAAATGTTATGCGACAGTCTGCATGCTTAGTTTTTAACCCAATCATGGTTGATAACTATGCTGCCTTCTTTAATTGCACGCCGGTGGGTCGGGCGTCAGACTCTATGATGGCCCCGACATAAAGCTATTCATTTTAGTTGGTTGGGGCCGGAGCTTCTTGTCTGTTGCTTGGCCCACCGGGGTCCAACTGGTGTTTTTCTTTTGCTCCGGAGTTAGTAGGTTATTCGGCGCCCAGGGATCTCCATCGTCGGGCAGCTTACTCAGTCTGTGAGTCCTGGTTTTTGATTCATCAGGATGTTTATCATGATTTATTTGTTTGTTCTTGATGATTCATTGACTAGTTAGAGATTCACCACGAGGACCGAAGAACTAACTAAATGTTATGAACCACTGCAGAAGCTGAGGGTGAGGTTATGGCCATGTAAAACCGGTTTAAGCCCGCCAGTAACTTTGTGTTACTGATCGTTCCAAGTCGATACTTCTGTGGTGGTTCTTTTTGTTTTATGTCTTGGTGTATAAAATTTTTTGTGCTGTTGGCGCCTTATGTATGTTTTCATATTTTTAGTTAAGTTAAGGTAACTGAGTGGCCACCTATTGGGAAAATAGCTGCTCATTCGGCTTACGATATGTTTCATGGTATAAGTACCTGATTGTTAGTTTGGTTTTTTCCCACCTCGGTTTTTGGAGTGGGAATCTTTTTCTGATTGCGCCTTTTCCTGATCTTTGCCTACTTGTACCTTTTCAGAGTTATTCCACATATGGTCCTTGGATATCGGTACAATTTTATTATGTGTATCCAGCTGTCAAATGCAGATTTGTGCCAACTGTCCCCAGGTTCTCTGATGACCGGTTGAACATATGAAACCATTTTCATTCGCTGAGAATTTAAGAAGAGTGCCCTTCCGCCGCTGTTTATCATCTTAGATGATCTATCGAGCATCCAAAAATCAAATGTTGTTGATCGTGTTTGTTGGCCATTTCCATAACAAAAAACACACAATTTTATGGTTATCGGCTGTTCTCCGACGTCAAAATTATGCCATTTTTTTTTCAAACAATTTTTCGGACTGCATCTGAAATTTTATTCACAGATATCAAACTGTACTGCCGCCAGTGCCCAAACATTCAGAAAACGTTGTTGATTGAACATACTTTCAGGATCAAAATATTTTATCGTTACAGCACACCTCAGTGTCGTTTCACAAGCAAAAACAGAATGTGAAAATCGTAACATTGTATCACGTTTTGACACCTGCCCCGCACGACCCTACCCTCAAGCAGAAAAGTGGCCATACCAAACGTGTTATTACTTCAAATTAAACAAAATTTCTGAAATATAGTCATAAGTTATTTGCTGCTTGCAAAACGCTTCTTCAACAACGCGTTACTTTTTCTGATAGCTGAAGTGTCTACGAACTTTCCTGCCATACCTCTTATATGTATAAGACATGTCAAGACTGCTCGTGTCAACAGGCTCTTACTCAAACTACTTTATTACTGTCTCATAAGCAACAGAAAACTATGACATAAACATGGTAACAATGGCATCATGTTTTAATGCGATAACAATGTGAAATAAATTATGACTCTGCGAAAATGTAAAATGCTAAAAGTTGTGTTAGCAAGACTGCTCGTGCAAACAGGCTCTTTCTCAAACTACTTTACTACAGAAAACTATGACATAAACATGGTAACAATGGCATCATGTTTTAACGCGATAACAATGTGAAACAAATTATGACTCTGCGAAAATGTAAAATGCTTAAAGTTGTGTTTTGTAAATGTTTTGCAACAGGAAAATGAATAACCATTTTTATAAGATTTGCAATTAAATACATCTAATGCACCAGTCATTTGTATGCACGGCGCCCCTAGGGCCGGGGAATAGCGAGGCTTTTAACTTTTTGAATTTTAAAGCCCGGGTAAAAGCCTCGCCCTGCGGGGCCAAATTTTTGGGAAAATCCCTGTTAAAAGCCCCGGCCCATAATGAGGAGTGACGACAAATAACCTAAGCTATTTGAATAATCTTTACTAGGATATTCCATGGTGCTGAGATTAGGCATAAGTTAGCCCAGTGGTTTCAGAGCCTAGAACCTGAACACCTCCAACAGACACACACCAGAGAGCATTTGGGGCTTTGGGAACGTAATTCATGCTCTTGAAATTTTGCATACTAGAATACAACAACTGTGGCTTGTTCTCATGAAATTAAAATATATACTAAATATGAAAATACAGCTAAATACGTAATTCAAATTGATGTGAGATATTCATGTTTGAAAGTGTGGTTGGACACTAAAATGCTATATTGGCGGGAAATTAAAACCCCGGCATATCCCTGGCACTGCCGGGACTCGCCGGAGGTTAAATCCCGACACTTAAGCCCCGCTATGTCCCTGCCATCCCCGGCCCATGACTGGTGCATAAATCATATACCCCAGAAGATGTACAGACATAATCACATTTTTATTGCAGCGAGTATATTATAAGCATTTTAATGGATTTGAAATTAATCACACCTTTACCATATATTTTAGCATATAAACATGCATATAGCTTGCTAATTAGGATACTGTATAGGCAGCAACTTTAATATTCATATTTGGGCGTGACAGACTATTCCATCTACTTTATATGAAGGAGACCATATTTATAATATACTGAGAGGAACTAGAAACTTAAGTCTTGTCTTTAGAAAGTTCCTGCTTTGAACCTATACAAAACATTTCTGTCTTGTTATGAAATTTGCTTACAACAGCATTTCTGTTACAATTTTGCTTCGTCAAAAAAGAATGAATTTGCCTAGGGGACTGACTGGTGTCAGCTTGTTGATGCAATGGTCAACATAAGGGTGTTCAAGTTCATTTATCGAATCGAAGAGCATGGTGTATGATGGCCTAAAGAATCATAAATCTGTATAAAACTTATAGCTTAATCCAAGTTGTCCACAGATAACGTCATGCATCGAAATCAAAACTTAAGATTCAATAAACGTCATAAATGTGACCATACAAATTAACGTCATTACCATGGCTATACGTTTTGCATCTTTGCGTGTTTGCAGAATTATCTTTAAATTTGTTTTTAACATCGTGATATGGTATCGATTTCTGCACTGCAAGCAGTTTTTAGCATGAGCAAGACTGACCGATCAGTTGTGCGTTACGTCACATTGACGTTTGAAATGTTGATGACGTGAAAGGCGGAGAACCAATTGATCATGGAATAAATTTGCTGTGTTGTAATAAGACGCCTGTTTATAACAAAAATTGGACCCCCATTCCTGACGTTGACGTGACGGTCACAATCAAAATGATTAACAGAACAAACTACGAAAACGGGTTTCAATTTTCACATTCAAGAAAACAAATGCCTCGTTTGAGTTCCCATAGACACCATCTTCAGTCATTTATCATGAAAATCTTTCCTGGCGTAAGTAAACGTCGCAAATAAATTTTCATGTTTGACGTTAAAAACAAAACTTCGCGTTTTTGGAAGATAAAATCTTAAATCTTAACAATATTTCGTGCGTATTCTCACTTTTCGATTACGGATATTTAAACACGTCATTTTACATTTAGAGAAAACGGCACTTATCATTGCCTTTAATGTTTTTTGGAAAGGAAACGTTAAAATGACGTAGCTCCGTTATATTTGACGGAATCCAAAATTTAAAATGCGAAATGTGATGCATAAATTACACACTGCCACAATCAAAACATACAAACGCATTGTATTCAAAATCAATCTGAAAATAAGAAAACAAAAAGTAATGATGAAAACTTAAGTTTCTGTTTCCTCTCAGTATAGGTGGAACTCGGTTAGCGTAATCCATCGTCACCCATTAACCGTTAGAAATAGATACCTTTGTCTCATGATCCAATCGAGTGACAATCTATGATTTGGGTCTTATAATTGAATAATTTTAGCTTTTATCTATGCCAAAAGTAATAAAGCCCTTACATGTATTTGAGCCGCCGCACCAGAAAACCTACAATCTTTATATGCGAAAACAAAGGCGCAGATCAGCTATGTAGTAACCGCACACCACACAGCTCATTTGTTTTCGCCCCATAGATAGTATACTTAACCACAAAAGAAAGTTGACACTTTTTGTTTGCGTCAGAAGCCTATCCTATGCTGACTAAAACAAAATGTTTAATTGAATATCAGAGTAACAAAGATTACGTATACAAAAAATTATTAATCAAACTCTAAACATGACGTTACGACGTCAAAAGTGACATTTTTACCATTTTCGACCCGAGTGTATAGGTCTGTTGAGATGTTTGAAAACAAATTTTCACTTCGATAATGCCAATGACAGTGCCGACAAAAGTGCACTTTAAAATCTTGCAATTGCTTTAAAATCTTGCAATTGTTATTGACGTCGTGGTATCCACGTGGGTCTGACGGAGGTGGATAAATATTTGTGTTTAGTCATTTTTAGTAATCAAAACAATGGACTATATCAATTAAGCTAAATAATGCATATTCAAGAATTCTTGGATTTGCCGTAAAATTACATGGTAAAGGAAATATATATCCTTTTTAACGTCAGAAAGAACTTGCGTAAAGTCTAGACAATAGCTGTCATTTGTCCGGCTGCTGTACGCGTTAGTACATCTTTGTTGTGGTACCATATCGCCGTTCGATACGTGAAACATAATGTAATTGTGGACCTTGCAGTATGCACATTATCAGGGTGTATTCAAGACGACTAACGTCCGAATAAAACGGGCAAAATGTAGCTTAAGAGCACAATTGACTAAGGTCAGGAAATAGTCCTGCAATTTAAAAACAATCATCAAGCGAGTGTGGATTGAGAAAGATTGGTGTATGCTGATAAAGTTTGTTGCGGTTAAACGTCAATACATAGCAAATTTTGTATCAAAAGGGCAATAGAAAAACCTCCACGAGAATTGTTTTGAGATTCCATAAAGTTTGCGAATTTTGATAGGAGGGGTAATGTCATTGTTTGACCGTTGACGTCTCAAATTCGCTCCAATAATTTAACTCATATAAGCCTGGTGTCCCTTTTATGGGACATAGGCAAACAGAATAGCCCCAGATGTGACGCCGCAGAACGCGGCGTCCCATCTGGGGCTATTCTGTTTGCTTAGAGAATTTTCATAAAAAAATTGAATAAAATTTAAAAATCACTCCTGACGCCCCTAAAAATGGAAGTGGACTCACCCAAACGATAATGATGGGAAAATCCATTCGTCAAATATGGGTTAAAGTTCATAAAACGTCAACGTCTACTATTCTACTTTATGCTCTAAAAACAAATGGGCAGCGATTTTATTGTGCGCTAAAATCGACAAAAAGTATCAACTTTCTATAGTGGTTAAGTATACTTTTTTTTTCTTTCTTAATCAGAAATATACTTCTAGTCTGCTTATGTAGCTGTACAGCCTGATTTGTGTCGGACCTGGTCGGGAAACTAAATTGTTGGTTTTCTCATGCGGCAGCTCATTTTGTATACCTATTGGTTACCAATCTGGAACACTATATATTCATATTGTTTTGCAGTGAGAATATCATAAGCATTTTCACTACTGAGAATCACGTGGTATTGTTAACATGATCGGTGACACACACTGCAACTGAGACATAAGTTGAGGTTAGACATTCGAGTTTTCTCCTCTAGCGTGCACTCTACAGAAAAATAGATGGATGCAGTCCATGCAGAACTTGAACATTTATTGAAAGAAAGTAACGTAAGAAATCCAGGTTATTTTGTTTTCGCAAACACTTCAATGTTATTGTGTTGGAAGCACTATTTGTTCATGGGGCGGAAGTGTTTGCGAAAACGAAATAACCTGGATTTCTTATGTTACTTTCATTCAATAAATATTCAGTTTCTGCATTGACTGCGCCTATCTATCAGTCAATAGAATAAATTGTATAGGAAAAACTCGAATTTTTCATCTCAACTTCGGGCGGAATTACATTGTGCGTTACCATTCCATACCACGTGTTTATCAGCTGTAATTTTAAAAGATTTGCATTCAAATACATCAAGCATATAAGCACTTGCATAATTACATTTGTGTGTCATCAAAACTATCATAAGCATCCTGCAAAGCAGGATTCCAAAGGATCTAACAATTATTTTTATTTGCTATTACTGCAGCTGGTGTGGTGCCGTGTGGCGGCCCTAAAAAGTCTCCCCGTACATCATCCATAGTGCAGATTATATTTTTCTTTTGATCCTTTGGAATCAGTGAATATATTTGGAGTATTTGAATTATATTGCAAGTTAAGAATCATCTTCTTAACAGTAGTCTGATTATTTGGCCCCTTTTGGAATATGAGTCTTTGATTTAGACTACACAGATGTTAATTCTTGAAATTGCTGCAAAATGTCTGGCTTTCGCTGCCAGTTTTGTAAAGGGTCACTGATGAAGGTTAATTACCCGAAATTGTACAATATGGCCCATCTTCTCGCTTTGAATGTTTACTGCTTCCAAAGGATCTAACAATTATTTTTATTTGTTGCATATGGAACTGTAAATTTTGTATATATCGATTATTAACTTTTGCTAAGGCTTGAGGGAGTTATTTGAACTCCAGGCCGCTAGGCCGAGGGTTCGAAAAGCCTCCGAGAGACACGGCAAATGTTAATAAATGAGCCGCTTCATGAGAAAAGCAAAAACCTGCATATGCGAAACCAAAGGCACAGATCTGCTTCGCAGTAAATGCGAAGCTGATCAGCTTCGCAGTAAATGCGAAGCTGATCAGCGCCTTTGTTTTCGCTACACGGATTATCCAAAATTTCAAGCTTCTAGTCTGCTTCTGTTAAAGTACAGGCCGATTTGTGTTGGACCTGTTGGGAAACCACATTGTTGGCTTTCCCATGATGCGGCTCATATTTAAAACATGTTTGTTCTCTACTGTTGCATTTTTACAACTATTCATAGATATTTATACTGCGTTTAGTTATTAATATATACCCTTGCAATATTCAGAAATAAATTGACTACAATCCTTGTTTGTGAGCAGTCGTTACTGGGAGGAAACGGCCAACTGCAGAAGTTTTGTTTACATTTAGAGTATGAGGGTCCAAGAAGCCACGGACATCGGATCGTCATTTTCTTTGTAATTTGTAAACGAAATATCATTTTTACACTAAGCCAGAAATTTGGTTTCATCACTCCATCTTCATTTTTTTTTTATTTTAAATAATTGTTTGCCCTCATATCTTATAAAAATAAACATTTATTGGAGTTAGCCATTGTCTCCATGTACCAAAGAGGGTTGTTCACAAACTAGAATAGTTGTCAATTTATTTCTGAATATTGCAGGCGAATACAAATGCCTGAACGCAGCTGTATCTTCATAATTATGTTTTTTTTATTTCTATTTCGAATCATCATTATGTATTTTTCATTTCTATTTCCAATTATATATGAGCCACTTCATGAGAAAACCAACAATGTGATTTTTGAACAGGTCCGACACAAACCAAGCTGTACAAGCACCGAAGATGGCTAGAGGGTGGAAATTTTGGATTTAGAAAGTAAAGAAATTATACTATCCGTGTAGCGAAAAACAAAGGCAAAGATCAGCTTCGCAGTAGAGCGAAAACAAAGGCGCTGATCATGATCTGCGCCTTTGTTTTCGCATATGCAAAATATTGGTTTTCTCATGACGCGGCTCATGTGTCAGGTGAGAGTCATGATCAGTTTAATCAGCCCTAAGTAAGAATCCAGAGAATGCTGAAAGACTTGAGATGTTACCGTTGTTGCATGTGACGCGAACAACATCAGCCTCGTCAAGCTCAAGTATGGTCGTGACAGAACTTCCATAATAAGCATCTTCGTTATTGTCAGCAACGTTTGCCGCGGCTACGCC
The DNA here is from genome assembly GCA_964017185.1 of Rugalucina vietnamica. Taxonomy (NCBI): domain Eukaryota; kingdom Metazoa; phylum Mollusca; class Bivalvia; order Lucinida; family Lucinidae; genus Rugalucina; species Rugalucina vietnamica. Next base: position 43,550,060 of record OZ024872.1, read on the forward strand.
GATGCCGTTTTTCTCAATTTGACAACGCACCCCGGTTTCTTCTATTTTCTTAACCACATCTAACGTAAACACGTACGTGCCCGGATACTCAGTTGTAAAAAGGCCAGTGGTTGAGCTATAGTCGTTACCGATGTTCAGGTTAACACCTTTGAACACGACTGCATCAGTCGGTGAACTGTATGTAAGGAAACTTCCATGCAAGGCGAAAGCCGACAACGGATCTACAAAATATATAGAAAGAGAAAATAGGACTTTGACTAAAAACCTGGTGATCCCTGGTGGTTTTCAGATCAGCTAACTTACCCACACTCCGTTACTCTTAGTGACCTCGCGCCACTTCTTTTGGGATGTATATAACCGAGCACCGACGGGAAAATCTTGTCTAGGTGGCTATATAAACTGGTCAAGCTAAGCTACACCCAGAAGCATTCAAATTTGTCAATATTTTGTTATCATTAGGTGAATGAACATTCTTGCATGCATTTTCAACAATAAAGATGGAATGATAGATCTCAGATAATTAAGCACATATCGAAAGAAGAGTATTTTTAATCGAAAACATATGTAATCACTCGTTTTGTTGTCCCCGTTTTAGTTGAGTAAAAATTTCAACCGCTTTCGATATTTTTGAAATACATGCTAAACTAATAGCAATTTAACATTAAATGTAGCTCTTATTTAGACGCTTGTTATCTGAAACGACCCAACATTTTCCATTTTAACAATAAAAACGTTTTGAAGTAAGCAGTATACTATAAAAAATATAACTATTACATTGAATGCAAAATAATATCGCGGGGATTATTTGACCCCAGTGGGACACATTGTTCATTTTATTGTTTTCTGTTAAGCCCCCAAACCTTTTTACAAGACGCACATTTCATATTTGCATTTGTCTAATTGGTTTTATTGCACTTTTCGTAAGAAGCAGGGGAACAAATTTGGAAGCTTCGCCTTTTAATCGGAATCCGACTCCGGGCCCTTACATAAAATTGTAGAAAATACCCACATATGAGCTTAGACTATTCATTAAAGCTGCCCTGCGAATTTTTCCGAAAAAAAAAATGTACCGAAAGTGTATGCGCAACTCAGCCCAGATTCTGGCGATCGTTTATGAAGAATTAACTCATTTAAGCCTGCGTCCCTTTTATGGGACATAGGCAAACTGAATAGCCCCAGGAGTGGGACGCCGCAGAACGCGGCGTCCCATCTGGGGCTATTCTGTTTGCTTAGTAAAATTAGAAAATCACTCCTGATGCCCCTAAAATGAAAGTGGACTCGCCCAAATATTTACGTTGGGAGAATCCATTCGCTTGTTTGTTTGAATTGATGCTTTACGTCCCAGACAACAGCAATGATGTCGGGACGTTACCTCCATTTTATGGGACTTTTACCCAACATTAGTATGTCATGACACTCAAAATATGCTTCATAAAAAAGTATAACCACCCAACTAAGCCATTAAGGCTTATATGTATGGATGATTTTACTAAACCACATTTCCTGGGCAGGCTCAGACATGAGCGGTTAACCAGTAATCAGATGGCCAGTCAGTAGCTTAGAAGCTTTGCCTGGAGGCACAAGCAGCCCATCTATTTCTCCTAGGCCTCACTGGGCGGAGGCCCATATTCCCACCCGACCACCATCATCAGGAAAACATGTCCGTGCAATGATTAAGCCCCTTAAACTCCACTTTATACAGTAAAACTGGTGTATGCAGCGGTATACCCATTTTTGCTCAAAAACATAGATTGTGGGTACTCTAACGTGTAACCACAATCTATGTTTTGAGCAAAAATAAGAAAAATATCAAAAAATTTCCTCTGAAAATTATCGATTTTTGACCTGAAAAAATTACTGTATATCATATGGGCATGTTTTCGTAATGCTTACACCCATGCGTCAAATACGGGTTAAGGTTCTTTACCTTCTTGACCCACTTGATCCTTCAAATCTTCCACATCTTCTCTCAAATTGCTGTTTTCTTCCTTCAAACTCGTTATTTCTGCGTACATTCTACCGATGTGCTCCTTCACAAAGGAAATGCTACTTCTTGGCGGTGGTCTGTAAGTGGCTGCTACAAATGCTATACAAAGTGTTAGCATGTACGTTGTCACCAGTGATTTCATCGTCAGCGTCTGAAATGAAAACCAATATTTAAGCATTATCGACGGTCATTTGCTTGACCATTTTTGATATCAAATTTGGACCTCGATCAACGGTCAGTTAGTTTATTTTAATAGTCAAATATATAAACTGTATAGCAACAATCGAAACATTTTAGTGTCAATATAGATTTCAACACCGTTGCAAAGATAAAATATAACTGGTTGTATTAACTGCACAAATGAAAGATATAATGACGCACTATTGTTTACAGCCTCGTCACATTATGCTCGTTCCGGGCGGACTTCAGTTACTTATTATTAGCATGTGAGTTGCGTGGCACTCGGTAACGAGCATAAATAAATGCTGTGTATTAACAGCATTTGCGCATGTGAGACTCCTCATTAATACACTTTTTTTTTCTTCGTTAATATACGCCTATCAATATCGTGTGACACGGGTATTTATGCAATAATTTCTATTAATATTATGCTAGAACATACAGTGTGCTTTTAAAAATATCATCGCAAGAACTCACGCCAGTACAATTCAAACAGCACACTGTATGGTCCAGCAAAATGATGCGCTGCTTCGATCATAGCAAAACTAATTGTAGACCATTTTGAATAATAAGATTAGATAAAAGATAAATGAACAAATGCCAAAAGCAGCAAGCACACGAACTGTATAATACGAATTTAGATATTCAAAACGGAATTTACGTTTGGCATACGCATGTCCTTCTACAACGAATTTCACGTCCGATATGAGAAGAATTATTGATTCAAGGAAATGTTAAATAAATTTTAAATATTCGCTTAAACATTATGAAAACTTGCCCATGCATTAGACAGAGATTTTTGAGCTTTACAAAATTGAAAATTTTCAGCTGAAAATTTTTGATATGTAAATTCTCTTTGCTCAAAACATAGATTGTAGGTGCACGTTAGAACCGCCTCCCCACAGTCTATGTTTTTGAGCAAAAATAAGCCTGAGAAATAGGTATACCCCTGCTTACCCCAATTTTACTATATGAAAGTGGGGTTTGAGTGGGTATTCATTGCACGGACATGTTTTCCTGATGTAAATTTAGCCTCGGGGTGATTGAATGATCAGACGTCTATTCCAACCCTCGTTGCCGAAAGCGCTTTAACCACCAATTTTCATCACCACATGATGTCTAAAGTACCACCACATTTACGTAGGTGTCTTTTTAACCCATATTTGACGAATGGATTCCCCATCGTTATCAATTGGGTGAGTCCACTTTCATTTTTAGGGGCGTCAGGAGTGATTTTTAAATTTTATTCAATTTTTCGATGAAAATTCTGTAAGCAAACAGAATAGCCCCAGATGGGACGCCGCGTTCTGCGGCGTCACATCTGGGGCTATTCTGTTTGCCTGTGTCCCATAAAAGGGACGCCAGGCTTAAATGAGTTAATTACTCACCAGACTTCCTTCAAAAGTTGTTTATCATTTACAACCAGACTTCCTTCAAATGTTGTTTATCATTTACAAAAACCAAAATAAGTTGAAAATAACAACATGTCTCAGATTTTTATGAATATCGGCGTAGGTATTTTAGCTTATGTCCAATATATATATAAAAAAAAAGAAAGACGGAAAACAGTATACCCTCCCCCTGTAACTTCGTTTTGTCAGAGGGTCTAATGAGAGGTTTCTCAATGACACAATTGGAGCAGAATCTTTTGGTATCTGACCACGTTCTGCATCTCCTTGCTAAATAGAAGCAATGTTACATTGTGTTTTCTGCCAATGGTGCTCCTGGTGTTCAAAATGGACCCATCCTGGGCGACATAAGCTCCCATACTTTACTAAAAGTAGCAATCAAAAGTAAAACTGATGTCCTTTAAGAGCAGAGAAAACGTTAATGAGAAAGGGGATTAGTTTTACCGCGGTTTCGGCTACTCAGACCTCATCATATACTCTATAAGTCTAGCGCCTTTATTTTTTTATCATTCTTGGCAGTAACAAGGACAACTATGACACCTCGAATGAGTTCGAATTTCAACCAGATTCCATCACTGATTGCGGAGGTAGCTGCAATAGAGTGTTTAAAAAATTATATGTATGTATGGTTCTGATCATGTTGATTCTGATGTGAGCGATCAATGCCTTTTGGGTTCTTGTAATTTTATTCCATATGATATCTGCATACTTGAATGTATGCTGTTGTTGTGCCGTATGGCGGCCCTAAAACATCTCCCCGTACATCATCCATAGCGCAAATTATATTTTGTGCTTATCCTTGTTCTGGTTTGTTCTACCCGTATGTCTATTTCACTGGGACAGGGGAATCATGTTGCTGTTTATGCTTGTACAATGTCTTATAATGTTTTTCTTTTTTTCTGCCTGGTGTTTGTTTTGATTTTAATTGTATCAATGCCTGACCTTCAGTTTTTATTTCCCAACAACCAGACACGACTAATCCATACATGCACAAACATAAATTTTGAATACACTATCCTACTCTAATTCAAAACATTTCAAAGTGAGTCTTGTAAGCCTTCAACTGGTGTTTTTCTTTTGCTCCGGGCTTCAGTAAGTTATTCGGCGCCCAGGGATCTCCATCGTTGGGAAGCTTGCTGAATCTGTCGTTTTTAGCTCACCTGAGCCGTCAGGCTCACAAGGTGAGCTTATAGTATACCCATGCTCTGTCGTCCGTCCGTCCGTCCGTCGTCCGTCCGTCGTCCGTCCGTCGTCCGTCGTCCACCATTTTCAAAGATCTTCTCCTCTGAAACCGCTTGGCCAATCAAAGCCAAATTTTACATGAAGCATCTATGGGAAGGGGGAACCAATGTGTATATAAATAATCCAGGTCACATGACCAAGATGGCCGCCATGCCCATATATGGTAAAAACCCTTCAAAAATCTTCTTCTCCGGAACCACTGGACCGATTTCAACCAAACTTGGCATGAAGCATTAATGGCTCAAGCACTACAATGTGTATATAAATCATGACCCTATGATGACCTTGACCTATTTTACGGCAAGGTCAACATAGGTCGAGAATGCATTTGAATGGGAAAAATTGTTAAATTGTCATTTAAAGGAAAAGTCTTGCAGAAAATGAGCAGTAGGACTGAGTATTAATGATTCTGAAAAAAATTGGGCACCAGGGGCTCATCCGCCCCCACCCCGGGGCAATATACATGTATATCTCCATAATATTCAAACATCTTCTCCTCTGAAACCGCTTGGCCAATCAAAGCGAAATTTTATGTGAAGCATCAATAGGAAGGGGTAACAAATATGTATATAAAAAATCCAGGTCACATGACCAAGATGGCCGCCATGCCCATATATGGTAAAAACCCTTCAAAAATCTTCTTCTCCAGAACCAGTTGACTGATTTCAACGAAACTTGGCACGAAGCATCGATGGCTCAAGCACTACAATGTATATATAAATCATGACCCTGTGATGACCTTGACCTATTTTACGGGAAGGTCAACATAGGTCACCAATGCATTTGAATGGGGAAAACTTTTAAAATGTCATTTAAAGTGAAAGTCTTGCAGGAAATGGGCAGTAGGACTGGATATTAATGATTCTGAAAAAAAAATTGGACCCCAGGGGCTCATGTGCCCCCACCCCGGGGCAATATACATGTATATTTCCATAATATTCAAACGTCTTCTCCTCTGAAACCGCTTGGCCAAACAAAGCCAAATTTTAAGTGAAGCATCTATAGAATAGGGGAATCAATGTGTATATAAATAATCTAGGTCACATGACCAAGATGGCCGCCATGCCCATATATGGTAAAAACCCATCAAAAATCATCTTCTCTGAAACCAATAGACTGATTTCAAGGAAACTTGGCGTGAGGCATCGATGGCTAAAGTACTCCAATGTATATATAAATCATGACCCTGTGATGACCTTGACCAAGTTTATGGCAAGGTCAGCATGGGTTGCCTGTGCATCTGAATTGGGAAAACTGTTAAAATGTCATTTGAAGGAAAAAGCCAACAGGAAATTGGCAAATGGACAGAATATTGAAGATTCTGAAAAAAGAAAATGGCCCAAGGGCTTATCTGCCCCTGCACTGGAGTTAAATACCATAATATTCAAACACTTTTATTGGTATATGCAGCTGATCTCAGGTGAGCGTTTACAGGACCATTGGTCCTCTGGTTTATTCATAAGGGTGGTTATCATGATTTATTTGTTTGTCCTTGATTATTCATTGACTATTTTGAGATTCACCACGACGGATGAACAACTAATTAAATGTGAACAACTGCAGAAGATGAGGTTGAAGTTAGGCGCCTGTAAAATCGTTTTAAGCCCCCAAGCAATTTTATATTACTGATGAATCCGGGGCGATGCTTCTATTGTGGTTCCATTTGTTTTATGTCTTGGAGTCGAGATTTTGTGCTGTTTGAGCCTTATGTACGTTTTCATGTTTTTAACTGAGTGGCCGCCTATCGGGAAATAGCTGCTCACTCGGCTTACGATATGTTTTCTAAGTATAACTACCTAATTGTCAATTTAGTTTTTCCCACCTCGGTTTTGGAGTGGGAGTTTCTTTCTGATTGCGCCTTTTCCTGATCATTGCCTACTTATACCTTTCCATTGTGCCACTAGATAATTTTGTGCCTTATACTTGTAAAAGAGAGGACCGCAATTTTGTACATCGTATTCGTGCTAATTAATGCACAGCGCGCTTTTCAAAATAACCTTAAACTATTCAGTACAGCCCCTTTCACTCGAGTTTGTTGTTTGAGCATTTATGTCAACCAAGTTTGTGTGTGAATCAAGTTCACTAACAGTGTGCCAGGTGTTGTTTTTTTTTTAAATCTATTCATCATTTATCTTCCGTTAATGATGTCACCTCTTCTGATAAAAACATTGTAATTGTTTAGTTAAAGCACATTTTTATTTCAAAATTCTCTGCACAACATATACAATGCATATTAAGTGTTTCTATCGTTTCAAAAAAGTTTTGATCATGTAAGGTTAAGTTTTAATGCAGCCAATACGATATAAATGTTTGAAATGTTTGTTTAAATTAACGCTTTACACCCCAGTCAACAGCAAAGGTCATGTCGGGACGTTGATTCATTTTAATGAGACTTTTACACAACAGTAGGATGTCATGACATTTAAAAAGTGCTTTAAATATAACCGCCCAACTAAGCCAATAAGGCTTATATGTATGGATGGTTTGACTTGAACCACTTTTTCTAAGCAGCCCATCTATTTCTTTAGGCCTCAATGGGCGGGGGCCCATATGTAATTGGTATGCTAGTCGAGAAGTATACGCTTATACACGCTTTTCGGTAACAATACGGGTGTGCACTTATTGGAGCATGTGTGTTAATTAGAGCGGATGTATTCATGAAGATAATGCAAGGGAGAAAACTTGAATATAACGTTCTATCGACATCCAGATGTTGGATCATTTACCTTCGGTGGCAATTCAGACGATATCGGTTTAGTTCGGTTAAGTATTCTCCGCTAAAACCATCAGGTTTACATGTCCTTGTAATGTTTATCTCCTTACAACATCTTTCTATACAAAAATGGGGTGTTCAAGGGAATACATTTTAAAACACTTATTCGCAAAAGGGCGGCCCCCGTGGCCGAGCGGTTAAGAGCGCTGTTTCTTAATCACTCGATCATTTCAGCGCTGTGTCTGATTGGCCCGTCTCATATGAGCTGAAATAATCTTGAAAGGGACGTAAAACTGAATTTAAAAAAAAAATAAATAAATAAATATTCGCAAAAGAAACGCGAAAATAATTAAAACCCCATTTTCTTGAACAAAATAATTTTGATGAAAGGGTTTCAGTGATATAGCTAATGAGTCATTACAATAATTGACAATCAATAAACGTTTGTAGCATGTTTCCTTCTGACGTTGCAACGGCGTTAATGTATGAGCTCGAGTATTACAAAATTGCATCCAAAATCTTGATGATTAATGCGATTTGGAAACAGATGGCATAAAGCAGTGGCCGGATGTTAATACTAAGGAAATCGTGAAAAAAAGATTTGTAAAATACCGCTTGTCAACGCCCCCAGTGATCGCGTTATTCTGCTGACGTTAGCGTATTGTTTTTAGATTGCTATTATTGTTCACTGCAAACCCATATGGTATTTCATATTGCGATTCTGTAGATGGCTGTTCAGCGTGTCATCAGCTATCTTCTGGCACAAAAAGATCTCGGCTATATCTATTCACTTTATAGCAAACGGTAATTTACGTCTGGATCCGTTCACAAAATAGTATAAAATTTATTTATTCTACGTCTATTCACTTTATAGCAAACGGCAATTTACGTCAAAAACTAAAACACGTCACATACAGTCGAAGAAGGCATAAAGTTTTCTTATTTGATCATCTGCTATCCATGACTTTCGAATATCGTTATCAGGTCGGAAACGTTTTTCAAGATAATTAAAGGTATCATAAAAAGGTGCAGTCAGAAAAAGATTCCCACTCCAAAAACCGAGGTGGGAAAAACAGGTACTTATACCCTGAAAACATATCGTAAGACGAATGAGCAGCTATTTTCCCAATAGGTGGCCACTCAGTTACCTAAACTTAACTGAAAACATACATAAGGCGCCAACAGCACAAAACTTTTAAACACCAAGACATAAAACAAAAAGAACCACCACAGAAGTATCGCCTTGGAACGATCAGTAATATAAAATTACTGGCGGGCTTAAATCGAATTTACATGGCTATAACCTCACCCTCAGCTTCTGCAGTGGTTCTTAACATTTAGTTAGTTCTTCGGTCCTCGTGGTGAATCTCTAACTAGTCAATGAATCATCAAGGACAAAAAAATAAATCATGATAAACATCCTGATGAATCAAAAACGAGGACTCAACAGAAGTTCAGTAAGCTACCCGAGATCCCTGGGCGCCGAATAACTTACTGAAACCCGGAGCAAAATAAAAGTTCCGGCCCCATCTAACTAAAATGAATAGCTTTAAGTCGGGCCCATCATAGAGTCTGACGTATATTTAATCCAAGCCAGGCGGTTCTAATGTGTACCCATGATCTATGTTTAAAGCAACTCCTGTCGCATATGGATATGTCTTTGTATATGTATATATATGTTGACTGAAATATTTTAATAAATAAATCTGTTTAAAGCGAAAATAGAAATAAATTCATTTTATAGCTCAAATATACATATGTATATTGCATGGGCGTGTTTACTTAATTAATCATGTTCACGAGTTTTACATATTTGTATATATGGTTGCCCAGATTACAACGAAGAAATTTTCAAAACAGAATCTTTCAAATGTATTATGCCAACACAAGAATAACAAAGATAAAAACATTAATTGACACAATCACAACCAAGACAACTGGCGGACAGCATTCAACACAAATCGTTGCAGTAAATATAAATAATAAATAAATAAGAACAAAACGAAGACCAGCTTTTTCCAGTTTAGGTGTTCATCAACTAAGCCCATACCAAGTAAACACAGCAACTGTATGTTCAAATATTTACATTTTTATTGCATTCGCCCAGATTAAAGTATCTTTCTTGATGCTCTTCATTTCCCAATGAAAAACATTTAGTCACGTGGTCTAGATGCCACGCCTATGGGCGGGAAGATGTCAAAACCAGCCAGTGACGTTGTTTGTTTACTCTTGTTGGCGTGACGTCGGTCGCGTATCGCCATGACCTTAAGCGAGAAAATTTGAGGTTTTGGCTGTTTCAAAATTACGTTAAGGATGTTCGCTGCCAATGAAAAAGTATTCAAACTTTTTTTCTAACCGCTCTTTTTGATTCCAAAAGATAAAATAAGACATATGAAAACAAAATAAAAATAGGGTAGTGTGCATTTTTTCAAGCTACAGGGCACTGAATGAGACCTCTGAACAGCATGCTTGAAAATTAGAAAAATTAATTTAATTTTCAATTCTTTTACATATACCTTCCTGGACAAACAATACATGACAAATGCTTTCAAAAGTCATTTTCTTTAAGTAACGCTAACTATTTTTGACCTAAAATATACATAAATTTTCATCGTGACGTTGATGACAAATTTTTTCGACTCATTTAACAACCCTACCCCCTATCTTGAAAAGTCGGAAAAATTCAATATTTATAAATGTGTCAAATCCATATTTGTAGATTCAAACTTTTTCTTGTATTTTCACACAACGTAGAACTTGTTCATGTTATTCGAATAAAAGAATGAAAAATATAGGGTAGTGTGCATATAAGAGAGAACCAACAACTTGAAAATCGCCATTTTAAGCCTTTTTTCGGCTGTTTTATTTCTTACACCCCTTTTCATAAAACCACCCAAAATCTTAAAACTAGCACACCAAAGAAAGAAATACTGATACAGAAGACCTTGTATATATCTACTTCTGCTAAAATAAACATCAAATCAGTGCAAGTAATTTGAAGTTGTGTAATTTTCAAGTTTAATCTACCCTACCCCCTAAATTTTGCTGACACTTAGATATTTCTAAAAAGTTGCAGAAAATGGGGTGAAAAAAATGAAGTTCCTTAGATTTACAAATTTCATGGCTCGTTCAATGCATATTATCAATATGTATTCAAATATAAAATATATATGTCAAATGTTGGCAGCGAACATCCTTAAGTCGGATTTAATGTCAAATAACATGAAAATGAGCGATGATATGTGCAATTAAAAGTCTGATACTTGATTGATAAAATAAAATGTAAATATAAGTATTGAAATTCAGATTTTAGCTTTCACTGGATGATGAAAAACATCAGTTGTTTTAATTTCTTCGACTTCACAGACATTAAAACAGCCTAATGTTTTTCATCATCCAGGGAAAAAGTACAAGTAGGCAAAGATCAGGAAAAGGCCCAATCAGAAAAAGATTCCCACTCCAAAAACCGAGGTGGGAAAAAACTAAATTAACAATTAACAATCAGGTACTTATACCATGAAAACATATCGTAAGACGAATGAGCAGCTATTTTCCCAACAGGTGTCCACTACAATTTGAATTTCAATCCTTAAGAAAAGCAAACAGACAACAGTGATAACTGGCCGTCGACAAAACAGTAATTTCATTGTTTTCAAACTTTATGGGTTTACTGAAGGTACATAACCAGTACACGGCTAAGTCTCAACTTTTTTTTTATTATTGCAACCAGTTCCTAGTCTGTTTTCCGTGAAAACATGAAAAGGGAAATGTTATGCCTACTAGAACACGACTGACACAGTGATTGCAGGGAAGGTACTTAGGTGAGCTACCTTTCCAAACACTTCATTAGGATGTCAACGTATGGGATGACGAACCAGCTTCATTACCAAAAGGAAACAATCCAAGCCTGCAGATGAAATCTAGACCAAAGATGAGGGTTCTGAGTGCGAACGGGCAGAATTTAGGAAGGGAGAGTTTCTTATGAGGATCGTATGACATTGCTTTGAGCTTTTTAATTACACAGAGAAACCGAACACCTGACCAAATTACAATAGACTGCATGTTATCCTAACGAGAAAGAGAAAACGATTGCATATGCGGTTGGTGACATTAGGAAAACATGTCCATGAAAAGTATACCCCCTCATACCCCAATTAGGGAAACATGTCCATGAAAAGTGTACCCCCTCATACCCCACTTTCATATAGTAACTGGGGTTTGCAGGGGTATACCTATTTTTGTATTTTTGATCCAAAACATATTGTGTGCCGAGGCGGTTCTAACGTGTACCCACAATCAATGTTTTAAGCAAACATATTAATAATATCAATAGTTTTCCAGTGAAATTTTTTGATTTTTTAATGCTACAATAATACTCTGTATATTGCATAAACAAGTTTTCGTAATGTGAAATGATATTTTATTAAAATTTTTGTCTAAGGACAATGCCTGGATGCACATGCATTCGGCGACTAGAGCGCCAAGTCAGGCACCGTTTCAGTCTTAATCCGTCTTCATGTGCATTATTTGCAACCGGGTGCAAAATACACCAACTAGACTGGATAGTTGGGTCCACCGAGGAGTCTGACGCCTGAAGCAGTACAAAAGGATCTACTCTAGACACGAGAAACCTCCATCGAAATCAAACCACATCATGTGAAAATCGGATATTTGCCTATGCGAAAACAAAGACGCAGATCAGTTGTAGTTGTGCAGTAACAGCACAATTGATCAGCGCCTTTGTTTTATGTTACACGGATAGTTAAATTATTATTAAAATTTTAAGCGTCTAGCATGCTTCTATGACTGTACAGGCTGGTTTACATGTATGTCAGACCTGGTGGAAAACCCCGAATATCATTGTAGAGCTCGCTGATGACATTACGAAAACATGCCCATGCAATAAACAGAGATTTTTTTAGCTTTAAAAAATGAAAATTTTCAGCTGAAAAATTTTGATATTTTTCTTATTTTTGCTCCAAAACATAGATTGTGGGTACACGTTAGAACCACCTCGCCAAGGCGGTTCTAACGAGTACCCACAATCTATGTTTTGGAGCAAAAATAAGAAAAATAGGTATACCCCTGCAAACCCCAGTTTTGCTATATAAAAGTGGGGTTCAAGGGGGTATACATTACACGGACATGTTTTCCTGATGAACTGAAGATGAAAGATATGCGAAGACAACTAGAAATTTTTCAAGAAAACGGTCCTGAGGCTGATGAGGAGAATCAAGACACAATCCACAACTATGATAGAGGAAACACCCTTTAACAATTATTATTGATTCTAAAGGGATAGCATTTTATGTCACTCAAGACTGCAAGCGGACAGCAAATTGATATTACCCAAGACTACATATGGATATCGTACTGATTTGATTGATTGAAATGGTGCTAAGCGTCCAAGTAAACAGCTATGGTTATGTCGGACCTCCATTTTATGGAACTTTAACCCCACATTGGGATGTCATGACATTAAACAAATGCTTGAAATATAACCACCCAACTAAGCCACATAGGCTTAATGTGTGGAAGGTTTGACTTGAAGCCACTTTTTCTTGGCAAGCTCAAACCTGAGCGGTTAACCAGTTATCAGAAGGCAAAGGCTGACATCAGGGACATCAAATTAAAAAATAATTGGAGAATTATAAAGGGATGAGAAGATTCTGGTGATGTCTGCAACCCTGGTGATCCCGTCAATCTTCAAAACTGGCGTCACAAAAAATGAGGTGTACACCAATAACAATTTGGTGGTTTCCCAATTTTGACGACACTCAGCTACTCTTTAGCAATTATTATTGGTTCTTTACGTCACTTCAGAATGAACGCAGATCACCCATCAATCCGTGACATGTTCTGGCTTGACTTTGAACTCATCCGAGACTTGGTGGTTGACCGCGTAATATGTAGGGAAGACGAAGCTTCAGTCTGAAGTATAGCTTAAAGTTTGTTCTTGATGACTCATTGCCTACTAGTTAGAGATTCACCACGAGGACCGAAGAACTAACTAAATGTTATGAACCACTACAGAAGCTAAGGATGAGGTTATGGCCATGTAACATCGATTTAAGCCCGCTAGTAAGTTTATATTACTGATCGTTCCAATGCGATACCTATGTGGTGGTTCTTTCGTTTTATGTCTTGGTGTTTAAAATGTTTGTGTTGTTGGCGCCTTATATATGTTTTCATATTTTTAGTTAAGTCTAGGTAACTGAGTGGCCATCTATTGGGAAAATAGGTGCTCATCCGGATATGTTTTCATGGTATAAGTACCTGATTGTTAATTTAGTTGTTTCCCCATCTCGGTTTTTGGAGCGGGAATCTTTTTTCTGATGGTGCCTTTTCCTGATCTTTGCATATTTGTACCTGATAGAGTTCTTACAAAATTTCCCCCCCCCCATTATAAATCTTTGGGGATTTTTCAAAACGCTCAAGGGCCGCTAACCTTCAGTCCCTGATCGTTTCAAACTCTTGGTCTTGTCCATCTGCATTAATGAACGGACAGGGATAAAGGTAACTAAATCCAAAGTGAAAGTTCAAGATCATAACCAAATTTAAAACATACGAGTACACTTAGATCATGCATGGTTTGATTTCTGTTTAAGCTGGGCTAGAATGACGGAAATCGTGACAGTGGTTTACAGGTGTGTGCATTGTGGATTTACTTCAGGAAATGTGTGGATGAACACTTTTCAAGCCGTTACGTTACCGAGCATGAAGTAGCCTAGAAGAACGTTATTTTAGAAATAAAAAAATGAGGTTCCGATATGTACTGATGATTATACATTGTTGCGGGATAGACCTTCATATTTATCCGTGTTAGAAGTTGATTAAAAATTATAGTCATAACACAATAAAATGGGCGGCTTTTGTCGGTATATTGGAAGCAAAACTCTTATAAATAAGTCTGAAATGTTGAAGAAGGCCAGATTGGCGGCATCATTGAGATCGAGGAATCGTTATTTGGTGAAAAGAAAATACAACTTTGGCAGAATCTGATTTTGAAGTTCGGGCAATAGAAATTGGCACAATAAGGTAGCTTTGCAAATTATGAGTAAACGAGACAGCACAACACTTTTACCGATCACAAAAATAATTGGGCCGCCCCATGGGAAAACCAACAATCTGCATATGCGAAAACAAAGACGCAGATCAGCTTCGCGGTAACCGCGAAGCTGATCAGCGCCTTTGTTTTCGCTATACGGATAGTACAAATTACTCTACTTTCTAAATCCAAAATTTCCAGTCTCTATCCATCTTCTGTGACGGTACAGATCAGTTTGTGTCGGACCTGTTCGGAAACCACATTGTTGGTTTTCCCACGAGGTGGCTCATATGATGAAAGTAGTAGCACGAGCCATTCCGATCAATCGGGTGCCTACATGATTTATTCGGACAAAGACTAAACTTGCACTTTGCTTAAGTACACAGGGAAAGACGCCACCAACTGGCACCATTATTCAGAAGACCAAAGCAAAGCACTCTACCTCAATTATTTTGCTCATTTAATATATTGTCTTCGTATTATTTCAGGTAATCTCAGATGAAAAGGACGCAACGGACGGAAATCACTGATGCTCCACTTCATTACTTTTTCGATCCATTTCATTTTATTTCTGTGTGCCATGAATTACCTTCCTCCTGCAGCTTCATTAAGAAGGCCCGTCGCAAAAAAAAATAATAATGACCTCGTCCTATCTTCTAAAAGCAAAGATCTCAGATACTGTAAAATAGTATAAAAAAGGGCCATTTGCTTTCTATAAAAACTGACGTTTGGGTAAATTTCTCCAAAATGCTGAAACTAATCTGGCAGGGTGCACCTTTAATGATTATCTAATACATAACTAATCTATATTTTTAATATTTTTTTATTTAGAGACTAAAAAGTTTCTTTTGAAAAATGCCCATTTTTATGAGACATCCTGGCCGTAATGAAAATGGGAGAAACTTAATTTATGTAATAGCCTGGGACTGCTGTCTGTGCTATAACACCCTCTATGTTTTGTCAGTCTGCATATACAACTAAATGCACATGGGAAACTGCCCATGGAAAAATCAAAGAAATGACCGCAGCGTATACCAAGGGACATGTAAGACTCTGATGTCCAATTTTTTTCAACAGCTGAGCTCCTGGGTACAGCGAGGACCTAAAGCAAGCCATTGTATATGCGATGGGATTCTGAAACGACTTGCAGGATGCAAAAATTATTCAGATACATGTGTGATTGTGTTATGTTTTGCAATGCTGTGGCTTATACGTACAGTTCTTTAACTGTAAGCATGTCACCTAAGTAAAAATTAACAATGATTGGCAATGAATGGGATTACTGTTTGTGTATTTAAAGTTTATTGAATGGGATGGTCAAATGGTTAGGGTCAGTGGCTGTTACATTATATCAAACTACTCCCCTTCATTCTAGCTTAATTTTTTGTATGGAAATTGGTAGACAAAAGCAAGAAACCGACAAGCCAAAATTCTGAAACTCAGTTTCTAGTTATGTATAAGTGTAAAAACTCTTATAATAAGTTAGAAATTCAACAAAACGTCAGTTTTTATAGAACGAAAATGGCCTATACAATCGTGACATTTTTGGACACAAAAGTAAAATAGGTATAACTTTATCGGAAGCCAAAATTAATTGCCCTTATTAACTTGGGTCCATATTCAACGTACCTAGCTTTGTATTGGCATATGCAAAACAGAGAGCTTTAATGACTGAAAACTATGATTGATCATCATGGTAATCTATGTTCGAGCAGGACATTAATTCAGACGTTTCGAACTTATGATCTGTTAATCACCACCTCATTAATTACTGGATTGCGTTTTGCTGTTATCTGTCGTTGTTATGGTTCGCAAATATAAAGACACTAAATCTCAACGACATCAGCTTTAATATTAGTAAACAAATGAGAAAACCAACATTTTGGGTTTCCGACCAGGTCCAACACAAACCAGTCTGTACAGTCACAGAAGCAGGCTACGAAAAGCTTGAAATTTCGGATTTAGTTAGCAGTGGCATCATTATACATATGGAGCGAAAATAATAGCGCTGATCAGCTGTGCAGTTACCGCACAGCTGATCTGTGCCTTTGGTTTTGCATATGCAAATTGCTGGTTTTCTGGTGCGGCGGCTCAAATTCTTGTATTACTTCTCCAGTAATGGGACTACAAATTTAAATAAAACATGCAGATTTGTGGTATGGACAATACTCCTATGATGGTAACCGTGGCAAGGCAATTATGGCAAATCGCTAAAAATTCCCATATAAGAAATGTTTCCATATTGTACGTCAAAGTCAACAGCTTTGGCCATGTCGGGACGTTGCCTCCATTTGTTCGTTAGATTGGAGCCTTTAAGTCCCAGTCAACAGCTACATGTATGGTTATGTCGGGACGTTGGCTCCATTTTATGGGATTTCTATCCAAACAGTGGAAATGTCATCACATCCGAAATGTGCAATAAAACTCCCAAGTAAGCAACACTAAGGCTTATATTTCACTAAACCACTTTTTCTGGACAGGCTCAGAACTGTAAAGCGGCTTGCCAGTAATCAGGTGGTCGGTCAGAGCGTTATACATGTAAGCTTTGCCTGTAGGCGCAAGCTGCTTCCATTTAATCGACATTGGTTTGTCATGCCTTAAAATAAAACCACGTAACCTCTTTTCTTGGGAAGGGTCAGACCTTATAAGCGGTCAATCAGAGTCAGGTGGTCTGTCAACCGGTTATACATGTAAGCTATTCCTGGAAACATAATCAGTCATCTGTTTCTCAAAACCCAAATGGTGGGGATCCAAATTCCGTCCCTTCCAACACTTGTCAGCTACGGCACCACTCCTCAAGTGAACTGTGAATACACCATTGTGCAAGACATAGAACAATACCACCGACTGGATGAAAGAGACTGTATCCGTGTTCAGTAGGAAAGCACATAGCTGTGGACATTTCGCTGCGTTGCTCCTGTCACACATCCTTCCAAGGTTCTTTAAACCAAAGGGGAACGTCCAAATTTTGATTGGGAATAAATGCATTGGGTGGCGTTAAGATAATCGATCTACGCACATACATGCTTGTGCATATTAACTATCCGGAGTCGTGGACAGATTCTTAAGGCCATTATTTGTTGAAAAGATAAGGCGAATTTTCAATATACATATGTACCTACGGCCTCAAAGCACAATAAAACGGTTACAGATCAGGGCCCGGTTGTACGAAGCTCCATAAAATTTAACCATGGATTAACTTTTAATCTACGATTAAATCACTAAAGGTGGATAAGTTAATGAAGGGTTTTAATCTGGTATTATCGCTTCGTTTAAAAGAGGTTTAGTAGAGAGTTCGTCATTACAATCACGGAAACATCTAAAAGAAGTCTTCGATAATTCTGCTTGTAAGCAAAACACAGCCATATTTGTTGTTGACGTCTGCAAACAAAAACAAACCAAAACTAGAATTTGTTTTCTATGTGAAAACTGATGCCCCCACCCCCCCCCCATTTCTACGTGCATGTCCAAAATATGCAAGCAAGAGTTATAGTTCTTGTGCATCACATATCCTGTCATTATGTTTTATAAGTGTACCAAGTTTTATTGAAATATCTCTTACGGTTTTCAAGTTATAGAGCGGGCACGAAATTGTATGGAAAATAATCAAAGGGAAATAACTCCAAAGATATGAAAGCAAGAGTAATGATTCTTGTGCATGACACATCTTATCATCATGCTTTAAGTGTACCATGTTTCATTGAAAAATCTCTAATGGTTTTTGAGTTATAGAGCAGACACAAAATTGTATGAAAAATAATCAAAGGGAAATAACTCCAAAGCTATGCAAGCAAGAGTTATGGTTCTTTAGCATGACACATCCTCTCATCGTGCTTTATAAGTGTACCAAGTTTCATTGAAATATTTCTTATGGTTTTCAAGTTATAGAATGGACATGAAATTGTCTGGAAAAATAATCAAAGGGAAATAACTCCAAAGATATTAAAGCAAGAGTTATAATTCTTGTGCATCACACATCGTCTCATCGTGCTTTATTAGTGTACCAAGTTTCACTGAAATTTCTCTTACGGTTTTCAAGTTATAGAGTGGACACGAAATTGTAATCAAAGGGAAATTACTCCAAAGATATGCAAGCAAGAGTTATGGTTCTTTAGCACGACACATCATCTCTTTGTGCTTTATAAGTGTACCAAGTTTCATTGAAATATCTGTTACGGTTTATAGAGTTATAGAGCGGACACGAAATTGTATGGAAAATAATCAAAGGGAAATAACTCATAAAATACTCAAGCCAGAGTTATGGTTCTTGTGCATGACACATCGTCTGATCATGCTTAATAACTGTACCAAGTTTTATTGAAAAATCTTAAACGGTTTTCAAGTTATACAGCGGACACGAAATTGTATCGAAAATAATCAAAGGGAAATAACTCCAAAAATACTCGAGCTAGAGTTATGGTTCTTGTGCATGACACATCGTCTCGTCGTGGTCTACAAGTGTACCAAGTTTCATTGAAAAATCTCCAACGGTTTTCAAGTTATAGAGCGGAAACGATTTTTGACGGACAGACAGACGGACGGACAGACAGACGCACGGGGGAAAAACAATATGTCTCCCGACCCTGAAGACATAATTACTGAACAAAATTCAATATTTCTAGAATAATTATGGATGAGCAAAAAAACTTCAAAGAGAGGAAAAAACTACAATGAAAATGTGTTGCTTGCCGACTTGCCAATTGAAACCAAGGAGATTCTTGACTCAAAGCTCACAAACCAAGTTTCCGGCAACATAAAAAGCAGAAAGTCTGGAAAGAGACTCAGAACAGGATAAACGCACTAGGCTTTACACACCGGTCGATGACAGAAGTAAAAAACAAATGGTCTAACATGATACAGATGGCAAAGTAAGATAATTCAGAGTTTAAAAAGAGAATGTCTAAAACGGGAGACGGTCCTCAACCAACTCCGATAAGCCCAATCTCTTCGACGATCATAGACGTATATGGAAACTCACTAGGGTTTTCTGGGTTGACCGGCGTGGAGTCCTCCAGGTTTAGTTTGTTGTTAACATAATCGTTCATTAGGCCTACGCCCTTAGTCCTGTTGCTGGTTTGAATCCTTCGTTTCCTAAAATGACAAGCATTTCTAGCTGTTTGAGGATGCAACACCATCCTTTTCTGCTTTATGGAATATAAATCCGAGAATACATCCAAAATCAACAGACACAAACACTTCCACATGCTATGGCATGTCGGAACTTAACGAGACTCACTCCTGATATGTTGAGAGATTTGGTGAGACGACTAACACCAAAACTACAGAAAAAAAAAAAACACTAAATTAAGAGAATCCTTAGACGTTGGACTTAAGGTTGCCGTTACGACCAGGTTCCTGGCCATGGGGGACTACTACAAGTCTTTGATGTTTCCATGTATCACACAACACTGTTTCAATCCTAGTTCGGGGCGTCAGTCAGGTCATTTAGGACGAATATGGCGATGACGTCGTTGCCAACCCGACAACACCAGTGGGTTGGAAGGAAGTAGCTGCAGGCTTCTCGAGTCAATGGATTTTTCACCATGTGCTAGGTGCCTTACACGGTAAGCATATTCGCATCCGGTTGGCTTTAGTGGCCGCGCACTACAGTCTTCTGGTGGGTTCAGGTCGGATCTTCAGGGGCTGCATCTGAATCCCAGCTATGGAATATGTCGGCTTTGCAAGACGTTGTACACAAATGAAAATTCCATCGGTCTACCAGAATCGGAACATTTGCCCTTTGACGACCGCCCTATGCCCTATTTCATCATCGGCGATAATGCATTCATCTTACAGGAAGGCTAATGAAGCAGTTTACTGCTTCTAATGAAGCAGTTTACTGCTTCGACCCTACAAGAGGATGAAAGAATCTTGCCAGCCAGGCGGTGGGTCGACAAGGCGTATGACATTATGGCTACCCGCTTGGGCTGTCTGCTCACGGCGCTCAGAGAGGAGCCACAGCACGCCAAGGCAACTTCTCTCGCGTATGAGGCTCTCCATACCATATCAAGATAAGCACGGCGCTGATGATGCTAATCCTGCAGATAGGATGAACAACACATTTTCATCCCAAGCTCCTGGAGAGATGGGGCCCATTTAGACGAAATATAGATACAACATAAGTCGAGCGATGACGAGACAAGACAGAAACAGTACCATTAGTATAAATGTGAGGCCGGTTCAGTGCTATGGCCGTGATATTCATTGCTTCTGAAGAAGCATCTGACCTAATTTCTACACTTGAAAAAGTAACTATGAAATGCAACAGGACAAACCATCAGCCCTGATGAAATTTTTGGCAAGATTGTAAGATAGTGCAGTAATGGTGTTCCTGAGATGCCCTTGAAGGCACGAATGGGGTGTTTGATCAAGAATTGTCACTCCTGCTGCCTCAAACAAGATCTGGCGGGACAACTGAGTTTAGTAAACACTCCACAGACTTAATAGCTTGCATTGCTCAAATGTCGTCAGCGATGGAGGGTTCATTATGTGATCACTTTCTTCTATAGTAGAGACTGGTGCCAACATTAGTTGTGACACAGAATATGAGTAATCATGGCTGAAATAAATATTGCCTATTTACTTGGATCTTTTAATTGACGTAGATTAGTTTAAACGTACTTAGACATGTTTAAAAAATGTTAGATCTTGTATAGTTGTTTTATAAAGATAGTTGTTATATCTGCAACTTGTAATGACCAGCAAAGTGATAGTGCCGAGTTTTAACGATTTTTCTGGTCATTTTGGAAACGTGGAGACCATGAGTTGCCAATGTAATTGGCAAACGGCTAGAAGAATTGTAGGAAGAGTACTTGCTCGACTTCTAACGTTTTAATTTTTCCACAATTCCTGTAAGAATTCTTGCTCAGCTGAGCTACTTAATACATCAGTGACAGATTCTGGGTTAGTCCACTATTAGCGCAATGACTGGCATGTTGCTCTGTTTGAGGTGCTATTGATTCCAGCCCCTTAGGAGCGACAGTTTCACCCCTTCCAGCGTCCCGGGATGTTTGCTCACGCTGGTGAGAAGCAGCTTTTAGGGTTGCTTTCTTCTTCCTAGTATAACGTTTACGTCTAGCAAGTTCGTGTGCAAGTTTTGATGGAGACTTTTTCCTGGGTTTCATGGGCTTGGTCGCAACATAAAATGACGTCCAACAGAACCCCTGGGATCACATTTAGAGCAGGAATATTCTGTATATCCATGAATGTGACTGTCCAAAATAACAGCGAAGCGCAAACACATCCGCCAATGAAGAGTTCCCACAATTTTCTCCCGGTCTATTTACACTGTAACTATGTGATAGACCACGTGACGCATCATGTTACAAAACAATAAACTTGTGGCGAATTCAATGGACTGTCAGATGTCCGTGGAAACAGAAAATACGATGATTCGAAAATGTAACAGGGATATCGCATACCATCTTAGAAGAACACATCTTACAGAGGCGTCCGCTAGTTCAGAGGGAAAGTTGCTGCTGCTCAGATCATCTTCCGGGAGAGAACGACCTTACAATTTGACCAAGACAGAGATTGACTCGCTTGTTTGGTGACTATGTATCACATGTTTGTATTTGTAGCAACAGTATGACCCCTAAACGATATGCGCAGGTGGTATGATGACTGCCATTAGCATCATAGTTACGACAAACGTATTAATTCTATATTATTACATTCTCAACGGGAACATTTGACCTATTTATGATTTAATGACAGATGAGGGAGCTCGACCAGGGTTCCTCCGTATATATGAAGAAAGCAGACTTAGAAGAGTGTAGAAAAGTGAAAAAAATCGAACGTTATTGGCATTGTAGTCAAACGTGGAAAACGCATTTCCAAGATGCCAGTATATCGACTGAATCCAGCGCAAAAAATTCCTGGACCAAAGGATTGTGGAAGCCATCATTTGGGACATCCTTTTTACAGCAAAAAATACACGGCTGACAAATTGAACTAGAGGGGACTTGAAATAATTTGAGCCTTTACATGAGAAAACCAACAATGGGTTTCAGACAAGACCCGACACAAACCAGGCTGTACAGCCATTGAAGCAGGCTAGACAATTGATATCCTATATTAGTTGAAGAGGAATTGTACTATGTGTGTCTTGAAACTAAAGGCGCTGATTAGCTGTGCAGCTTTACATGAAATATTCGAAGAGAGACGAGGTTTTCGTCACTGCAAGTATACTTTGCTAAACTAGACTAGAAACATGTACAAGTAGGCAAAGATCAGGAAAAGGCGCAATCAGAAAAAGATTCCCACTCCAAAAACCGAGGTGGGAAAAAACCAAACTAACAATCAGGTACGTATACCATGAAACATATCGTAAGCCGAATGAGCAGCTATTTTCCCAATAGGTGGCCACTCAGTTAACTTAACTAAAACACATAAGGCGCCAACAGCACAAAAAAAAATTAAACACCAAGACATAAAACAAAAAGAACCACCACAGAAGTATCGCCTTGGAACGATCAGTAACACAAAGTTACTGGCGGGCTTAAACCTGTTTTACAGGCGCCTAACCTCACCCTCAGCTTCTGCAGTGGTTCATAACATTTAGTTAGTTCTTCGGTCCTCGTGGAATCTCTCCCATTCTTAGCAGCAATGTGAGCCCTGTACACACCAAGACAGAGATGGTAGTTTTTGTGGAACCGCTTCATCAAGTATGAGTGACGGCAATGGAAAAACTCGATGGAGAATATGTTATGGAGCTGCTCAACAAGCATGTCAAATCAGTCCAGAGTCAAACGTTTACCAGAGAGAAGGCACCCAATCCTTCCAAGAGGATCCTGGTGATATCTTCAGCCCCGTTGGATCCTGGTGATATCTTCAGCCCCGTTGAACTGTCAATCGTCAAAAACGAAAGAGGAACACGTCATTAACAAGTTGGATAGAATTATGGTATTACCCAAAACGACAAGTGGATAACATTCAGACGTCGCTCTAGAGTGCAAGCTATACCATCCCAGAAAGCATATGGAAAACCTTCAACGTATTACCCAATGATAAAAGTGGATCTCATAATACTGATGTCCGACAGCGAAGTAGATAACGATGCGTACTGCGTATGTACGCATGAATTTTCGCCCTGTACGCATAAAAAATTCAGACCTATGCGTACCATGTATTCAGTAAAAATCAGCGGTACGCAAACAGTTTTCGTTTTTATGCGTGCTCAAAGAAAAAAAAAAGACCTTTACAATAATCACAAAATTACAACTTTTCAACTAGTTTTGTCTGGCTGCTCTGTCAACAATCAAAAAGTAGTTAAAATATTAATGCAGTTTTTGATCATTCCATATTATTACATTTCATGAAATGTATTATGCATTTTCAGTAGTTATACCATCACTGGGTGCTTCCTTCGTCCCGATATAAAAAGGTTTTGTTTGACTTTTACTATAGGCCCCGATAGGATTTGGTTTTGTTTGATTTCGGTATCAGATTTTTTTCTACAATAATTCCTCGAATTTGGTCAAAGATTTGATTTGATTCTAATTTATGACGTCATTGAAAGAATTTCAAGTCATAATATAGTGCTTTGAATGCAATTTTATAGTAAGATTGAATTTGATTCGTTAAATAGTGAAATAAATTAAGCAATTTATGTTATTGTTGACTCTGTTTTGTGGAGATTTGCTGTGTTAGAGAAGTAGAACAAAATCCGTTACCAAAACGTCAAACAAAACCTTTTTATATCGGGACCAAGGAAGCACCCAGTGACCATGTATATGTGCTTTCCGTTCAGTGCCTCGGACAGACAAATTGTTTACCAAAGGTTTATTTATGAAGTTTATTGGTAGTGTGTCCCTTTGGTTTATTGAATAGGCATTTTACATCTTTGCAATTTAAAACTTGATGTATTCCATGTTCTACAGCCACCCAAGCTTGCTTATCATGTTTTCCTCGTTTTTAATCTTATTATCTATGTAGGCCGGACAAAATTATGGTTTAACATGCCTAAATAATAATAATAAGAATAATATGTAATTACAGGATTATCAAGAATTTTCATACTTGAATAAATGGTTTTATGCATACGTGTACGCATTTAATAAGAATCCTGAGAAAACGTGTACACAGTTGTATTGTCGGTATGCACTGTACATTTATTTTGATGCGTACAGTACGCATTGCTAAAATAATTATCTACATCACTGCTGCCCCATTAGAGTGCAAGTGGATATCAACTTATCAACGGTGTATACTATTATATTGTATTTTCTTGAGTTGGTCTCACTTAGTTTTGCCGTTGCTTTGCAAGTTGAGTATCAAATAAGTAATCAAACAAGACGCATTCTGAACAAAATGAATTAGTTCCAAAATTTCGTTAAGGATCAAGTTTTACATTTGAACTTGGAAAGCTCTCGTAGGCTCAGACAAGTTTTCATCGAAATAATTACACATTTATACGTTTACAGTAAGCGTAAGATTTGTATAAGGGTATAATTGCAAGGTGATGTGACGTGATGTTTTTCTGGTTCTTGTTTTCTTTCTCTTAGGCTGTGCCGTTTAGCTGTACACGAGACAATGTGACAGCGGGCTTCTAGGACGTTATACATGGTGGTATTTGACGCCTTGGTACCTCTACTTTGCCACTGCCAGAAGGGGAAAGAAACCATATCCGATGTTGACATTGTGTCAGACTGAGCCAATTAAATTTTGTGGATGTTTTAATTTAGCATTCTTTTTAAATTGACGATTTTAATAAGTGTATCGACGGTATTGAAATGAAACGATCTAAGGACGATGGTAACCATTCTGTCAGGTGTGATGCATTAGTACAAACTTTGAATTTCGTATGATGTACGGGAGTGAACTTAAAAAAAAAATGGTTTTGGTCAATAAAAAATTCTGGTGAGGTGCTCAGTAAATTGAAGTGTAGAGGGTTCCGTGCGACAAGGTTGTCCACGTATGATTTTTCTACTCTGTATACAACATTACCACATAATCTAATAAAAGTAAAACTTCTGGATTTGATAGAGTGGACCTTCAAAAGGGCATTAAAAAACTATGGTTCACTTTATTGGCATGTAATGACAGAAAGGCTTTTTTCACTTCCTCTGACCAAAGTCGGTATACACTTTGGTCATGTCAGAATGTGTGCGACGCCTTGTCCTATCTCCTTGATAATATTTATATTAGATTTGGGACCAAGTTATACAGACAAATT
This sequence comes from Rugalucina vietnamica, assembly GCA_964017185.1. Lineage (NCBI taxonomy): Eukaryota > Metazoa > Mollusca > Bivalvia > Lucinida > Lucinidae > Rugalucina > Rugalucina vietnamica. Next base: position 43,575,815 of record OZ024872.1, read on the forward strand.
GTTGGAATTCCGATGGGTACAAATTGCGCACCTCTCGTAGCTGATTTATCTTTATACTGCTACGAAAGAGATTTCATGGATTCTCTTAACCATGATAATCAAGCTGATGTTATCGAGGCTTTTAATTCCACATCTAGGTACCTCGATGACCTTTTGAACATTGACAACCCTTATTTTGAAGGTATGGTCAATCAAATTTATCCACCTGAACTTCAGTTGAACAAAGCCAATATCTCAGATACCGAAGCCCCCTTTTTAGATCTACATCTTTCTGTTGCAAATGGATTTGTTTTTCCTAAAATTTATGATATGCGCGATGACTTTGATTTTGATATTGTAAATTTTCCTTTTTTGGATGGTGACGTTCCTCGTCGTGCTTCTTATGGTGTTTACATTTCGCAACTTATTAGGTTTGCTAGAGTCTGCAATCATGTTACGTACTTCAACGCTCAAAATAAATGTTTAACGGCAAAACTTCTCCAACAGGGCTATCGGTATCATAAACTTCGAAAAACCTTTTCTAAATTTTATCGTAGACACTATGAATTGATTTCCAAATATAATGTTGGGTTAAAGACGCTTTTAAGTGAGGGCCTTTCGGAACCTGAATTTTATGGTGACTTAGTTTACAAATTTAAGAATCTTATAGGAATTAATGATTTTTCTTTTCAGTTCAGAAAAATCATAACACGTTACAGACGTATAGGTTATATCTTGAATGTTATGCGACAGTCTGCATGCTTAGTTTTTAACCCAATCATGGTTGATAACTATGCTGCCTTCTTTAATTGCACGCCGGTGGGTCGGGCGTCAGACTATGATGGCCCCGACTTAAAGCTATACATTTTACTTGGTTGGGGCCGGAGCTTCTTGTCTGTTACTTGGCCCACCGGGGTCCAACTGGTGTTTTTTCTTTTGCTCCGGAGTTAGTAGGTTATTCGGCGCCAAGGGTCTCCATCGTCGGGAAGCTTACTCAATCTGTGAGTCCTTGTTTTTGATTCATCAGGATGTTTATCATGATTTATTTGTTTGTTCTTGATGATTCATTGACTACGAGGATGATCCAATAATGATTGAGACTTTTTGAATTATTCCTAAGTAAATAAACTTGGCTTATTATGAATATCTTGTTAACATTGCTCAATGCAATATGCACACGATACACTGATTAAAATCCACATGTAGACAACTACCTTCTGTTGCTTAGCAACGAGAGAATGTTAGTCAAATGGTCTTTGCCACGTGGTACTTATGCACATAAAATGGGTTGCCATGGCAACTGGTGATAAAATTTCCAATCATGGCACACAATTATTTATAGCGTTTATAAATAGCTTTATGCTCTGCAAATATCACTAACATACAGCTCACAATTCAAGTAGGCTGAGCATTTTTGCGAGAAAAATTGGGTTTTAGTTGCGAAAAAAATTCAGTGATTTTTGGGGTAGGGGTAAGAAATATCTTATAACTAGAGTATACATGACACAATAAGTTGTTTTAAACCTTGAAATGATCAATTATGGGGTAAATATATCAAAAGAATTTCAAAAGGAACACCTGTCCCTTTCATTTTATGTTGCCTAGCAACAATAGAATTTGGAAAATTCTATAAGCCAGAATTTATAGAGGAAAATGGTTGCTAGGCAACCATCTCTCGATCACGAGCGCAAGACTCGAATCGACCGAAGCAAAATATTTCAGAGATGAATGTTAACACATACAATACTCAATTTTTATAAGATACCCCTTTTAAAATTTGTGACAAAGCTAGATTTATATAGATTATGTTTGTTCAAAGGGCAGATAGTGGCCATAGGTATTGCACGAGTAATTCTTAAATAACCATAGCAACCAGAGTTGTTCACCAAATTTGATAAAACACGCTCCGTAGAGAGATCAGATGTGTATCTAGTAAACGAAAGTAGTTAACTTGAGCCGTTCAAAAGGGTTTATAAAACAAGAGAAAAGTCTCAATCATTATTGGATCATCCTCGTAGTTAGAGATTCACCACGAGGACCGAAGAACTTACTAAATGTTATGAACCACTGCAGAAGCTGAGGGTAAGGTTAGGATCCTGTAAAACCGGTTAAAGCCCGTCAGTAACTTTGTGTTACTGATCGTTCCAAGGCGATACTTCTGTGGTGGTTCTTTTTGTTTTATGTCTTGGTGTTTAAATTTTTTTTGTGCTGTTGGCGCCTTATGTATGTTTTCATATTTTTAAGTTAAGGTAACTGAGTGGCCACCTATTGGGAAAATAGCTGCTAATTCGGCTTACGATATGTTTCATGGTATAAGTGCCTGATTGTTAGTTTGGTTTTTCCCCACCTCGGTTTTTGGAGTGGGAATCTCTTTCTGATTGCGCCTTTTCCTGATCTTTGCCTACTTGTACCTTTTGATACGATTTAAAGATAGACGATTAAAACAGAATGTGTTTTTATATATTTATACATGACATGAATATTTATCGTGTGCTTAGTATATGTTATGTCTATGTTTCCGTATTGTCAATACAACTAATTCTTCCGTATGAAGGTGTTTTTTTTTTTTTTTGTTTTTTTTTTTTTTGTTTCACCATTTTGGCGGACCTCCGGTTTGGCGGCTTTTGAAAGTTAACCAACGGACTTTAAGCCATATTTCGTTGTTTTCCATTTCAGTGTTCATCTCAAACAAACGCATTAAGGAGAGAGAGAGAGAGAGAGAGAGAGAGAGAGAGAGAGAGAGAGAGCACGTATACCAAACGATTCTGAAAACTTAACCACTCAGGACTGCCCGGGAAAAACCCACTCAGGATTGCCCGGGAAAAACAATCTGTTATTTACAAGTGTTTGTTTTTAAAGGGTGGGAAACGCAAACCGCTCCATTATTCACAGGAGACTAAAAATCTGCTTTATTCTTGTCTATGTTTTTTTTTTTTTTTTTTTTTTTTTTTTTTTTTTTGCAAAGGAGGGACTCAACTGGTTCTATTGTTCAAAAATATATCCCGTCTACTATATATTTGTTAAAAAAATGCTGGATGCATTATTCGGAAGAGACACAAAAATATTATACTATTCTTGCATTGAAAGAGGGAAATACGTAATTATTCAGAAGACCAAAGCAAAACACTCTACTCTCAGTTATTTTGCTCATTTAACATATGTCTTCATATTATTTCAGGTAATCTCAGATGAAAAGGACGCAAAGGACGGAAATCACTGAGGCACCACTTTATTACTTTTCCGATCCATTTCATTTTATTCCTGTGTGCTATGAATTACCTTCCTCCTGCAGCTTCATTAAGAAGGCCAATCGCAAGAAAATAATAACTTCGTCCTTTTTACTAAAACTTTGAGTGTCTTCTAAGATACTGTAATGTATAAGAAACGTGAGATTTTTGCATACAAAAATATAGTATAACTTTATCAGAAGCCAAAATGAATTGTATTTATTACCTTGTGCCTATATGCAAAGGACCTAGGCTTGAAATGGCATATGCAACACAGAGAGCTTTGATGACTGAAAACAATGATTGATGAATATGGTAATCTATGTTCGAACAGGACATTAATTCAGACGTTTCGAACTTATGATCTGTTAATCACCACCTCATTAATTACTGGATGGCGTTTTGCTGTTATCTGTCGTTGTTATGCTTTGTAAATATGAGCCACCTCGTGGAAAAACCAACAATGTGGTTTCCGAACAGGACTGACACAAACCGACCTGTACAAGCACAGAAAAAGAGCTAGAAGCTTGAAATTTCGGATTTAAGTAGAAGAGGAATTGTACTATCCGAGTAGCGAAAACAAAGGCGCTGATCAGCTGTAACCGCGAAGCTGATCTGCGTCTTTGTTTTCGCCTATGCAGATTGTTGGTTTTCCCATGAGGCGGCTCATTATTCTGTCGTTGTTATGCTTTGCAAATATAAAGACACTTAATCTCAACGACACGTGCTGTTTGCTGGAACTATAAGCTGTTATTAACATATACGAGTACATGTATTACTTCTTCGTCAGCAGTTGGACCACAAATTGAAATTATTTGTTTGAATAGATGCTTTACGTCCCAGTCAACAGCAATGGTCATGTCGAGACGTTGCCTTACTTTTATTGACAGCAATGGTCATGTCGGTACGTTGCCACCATTTTATGGGACTTTTACCCAACATTAGGATGTCATGACACTCAAAATGTTTTGTTTAATTCAGTTTTACGTCCCTTTCAAGATTATTTAAGCTCATATGAGACGGGCCAATCAGTAGGTGAGGCGAAAACGGGAGAACCCCGAGAAAAAACACCTGACACACCCGCAAGCAGAACTTGGCTTGTCTCACATGTGTTTGTTTGTTTGTTTGATTTGATGCTTTACGTCCCAGTCAACAGGTCAGGTCATGTCGGGACGTTGCCTCCACTTTATGGGACTTTTACCCAAAATGAGGATGTCATGACATCCAACAAGTGCTTAAAATATAACCATCCAACAAAGCCACAAAAGGCTTATATGTGTGAACGGTTTGACTTGAAACCACTTTTCCTGGGCAAGCTCAGACCTGAGCGGTTAACCAGTAATCAGATGGTCAGTCAGCAGCGAACATGCTTTGCCTGGAGGCACAAGCAGCCCATCTATTTCTTTAGGCCCCAATGGGCGGGGTGGCCAGAGCGGGGCTCGAACCCACATCAGTCACAGCGGTGAGATGATCGAGCTCTTAACCGCTCGGCCACGGGGGCCGCCCACTCAAAATGTGTATCACAAATATAACCACCCAACTAAGCCAATAAGGCATAATTATGTATAGACGGTTTAGCCATGAGCAGTTAACCAGTAATCAGATGGTCGGCCAGTAGATTAGAAGCTTTGCCTAGAGGCACAAGCAGCCCATCTATTTCTAATGGGCGGGGCCCATATTCCCACCCGACCACCCTTGAAATTAAACGTGCAAACTGTGTATTTTGGACAATAATCACGGTAACCATTTCAACGGACTTCTACCCGGCATTGGGGATGTCATACATCCGAAATGTGTAATAAAAATAACCACTTAAGCAACAACGGCTTGTGTGTCTAACTGGTTTGACTAAACCACTTTTCCTGAGCAGGCTTAAAATACAAGTTGTTTACCAACAATCAGGTGTTCGGTTAGTATGTTCTAAGCTTTGCATGGAGGTATAAGTTGCTTCCATTTTTATCGGATTATTGTGATGACATGCGAGATCTGTTATAAAATAGAGCAGCAAAACCACTTTTTGGGCAGGGTCCGATATTCTAAGTGGTTTACTGGGTAGTCAGATGTTCTATCAATCGCTGGAGGCACAAGCAGCCATCTTTTGCTTACAACCTCATTGGGTAGGGGCCCTAATTCCGTCCCGGACATTCTTATTGCATACAGAAACGTTAAGTATTTTACAAAGAATTTAATTTGAATGCCGCTAGTTATTGAGAATAAGCAATAAAATATTCGATGAACGATGTAGATTGTGCCATAACGAAGCGTTGAGAAGATGGATCAGTTGGTTCTGCTGGTTTGGTTTTGAGAGTCACTGGTCAACGACGACACCACTCCTCAATTGAACTTTATATGTAAGATGATGCAGAAGATACCAACATGCCACCGACTGATGAAGAGACTAGCCGTTATCAATTTATGCGAATACTTCACGGTGCTCCTGCCTCGCACCTTTCCGCAATTGCTTAAGCCATTGATAGGGTAAAGGCATTTGGTGGCGTAAAGCCTTGAAACCTATCTACACAGACACGTGTGTGTGTGTGTGTGTGTGTGTGTGTGTGTGTGTGTGTGTGTGTGTGTGTGTGTGTGTGTCTACTATCTGCAGTCGTTGACCGATTCTGTATGGTCATGTTGTGTAGTAAATGTAAACAGCGCACTTCGGCGCATAAACCGACCCAAAGCACGGTGGATACAGATCTGAATGCTGCTTATGATGATGACTACTATGGTGAGTTACCAGACTATGTAGAGGACAGTATTACGGAGATTCCCACACCGACATTTATATAAGGGATTTTGTCGTAACAGGAGTTCCTGAACGGACAGCCGAGAAGTGAACTGTACTTTTTAACTTGATTTTTGTTTTATTTTTCAGTTTGGTGGGTGTTGATCACATTATTTGATCGACCGCTGTTTAGTAATGATGATACCGTTATTACTTCAAGTTGACATCCCGACATTCTTACATTAAGGTCGTCATGTGGATTTAGGATTTTTTTTTTTTAATGGATCGTCGTTTATCTATTTCTACCATGTCGATGCCATGTAGCAGGGCGGATATGTAACAATTTTTTGAGGGATTGTGCACTTTTTGATAAAAGCATGAAACTTTGCAAAGAGGAAGATTTATAATTATAAAAATTTTTGAGGGTCAGTGCCACGTAAAATTTGGCCTGTGATGGCGGCCATCTTGAATTTCAAAATGGCCGCATCTTGCATATAAAGCCAATACATATGGGTATCAATTTGCTGTGCTGCTTTCCTTAAAAGCGTTAAAAACCAAAGTTACATTAACAAAACATAATAAGCTATCTCACTATACATAGAAATTACTAAACAGTCCAAGATGGCGACCATTTTCAAAGATGGCCGCCATTTATTTACGAAAACCAAGTCAGTTTGATGAAAACATGGCACATATAATATTAAAAAAAAAATAAAAAAAAAATATTGAAAATGCTTACAGGCGTATGTAGAGTCATAAATTCAAGATTCATGTAGTCAAAAAAAAAAATAAATAAATAAAATAAAATAAAAGTAAAAATAAAACATTGCCATGCAAAAAATGTTCTGTCAGAAATTGCGGTCTAATAGGCTATAAAATGATTACCGAAAATCTGTCTCTTCATTTAATTTTACTTACACTCAAATACCTTAATTAAAAATGTGAAGAATAAGGCTAAGTTTCTGAATGACCACCATAATTAGCATCTTAACAGTGAAATATTATATATGGACACTTTTGAAACTGGATGGAACTTACTTCTTGTGAATTAGGTATTTTCTATTTTAACCAGAATCTAACTTGTCTGTCTGATATCAGATTTATAATGTATTTCAGCATGACATTCAGGATGTCTGCCAGTGAAGAGAAGTAGTTCAGTAGTACAGGTGCGTTCAGTTATTAATATACCCCTTCGATATTCAGAAATAAATTGACAACTCTTCTTGTTTTTTGACAATCGTCACTGGCAAGAAATGGACAACTGGATGAATTTGTTCATATATTTTGTGAATAGTGAGTGTTAATATTTACTCTGTATATAAAACTTCCAGATCTTGTGATGTTGTATGCCTAAATTGATTACATAATATATGGAATCAAATTTTTAAGAAAAATCGCTGATTTTCGAGTTTCAATGATTCCACAATGGTTTGTGATGTTGTTTTTAATTTATGTAGGAATAACCATTTTTGTACTAAGGCTGAAAATTTGGTGTCTTTATGAGCACTCTTTACAACGTTACACCCTGATTTTCAATCGATGTGCATTTATGAATTTCATGGTAAAGCAGTTGTTGCAATATAAAACTAAGCATGCGACTGTTATTTTGCAAGAAAACTTATATTCCACTAGGACGCTTGTAAGAAGAAATATTCATTGTTGGGTTCCTTAATGAGGTAAACATGCCTTTAAGCACTGTGGATTCACACTTGGCTTTGTATTCTGCCAAAACGTCAGTTGGCATTTCATTATACAGTTCCATTATTTGTTCTTCCGCACGGAATACCATAGTGGGCTTAATTGATTGTTAGGCAATGACTCATATCTCCTCTTCTTGGTATGTCAAACCTCTTCTATAGTGTTTATTATGCCAAAAAGGAATACGAAAAGAATCAGTATATATGCCAGGCAGTGTTATTTGTATTAATTCTAAAACCGCAATACACATATTTTATATTAGAGAAACGTCTGTGTTTGAATGTCCTAGTGATTCCCTTGGCTTACAATCTATACAAGAGGTTTGAAATGTCATTAAGATGAGCTGTGTGTGATAGCCTGACATTGAAAAGCTCTGTGAAAGTTCCAGCCCCCTATGTTATTCTGTGTCAAGAAAACAAATCAAGAAACTGTATGATGAAATTAAAACCCACGTTTAAGGATATAAAGCCAGAGGTGTCTTCATGGTGCTTTAAGAATGCTTACCTGAAGAAGGAATCCTCTAGCACGCTTTCTCCGTACAACCTTCCTTGTGGAATATTAATTTTCTTGCAAAATAACACTGACATACTTACTTTTATTTATTGTAACAACCGCTTTACCATGAAATTCTAAAATGCACATTGATTGAAAATCAGGATGTAACTTTGTAAATAGTGCTCATAAAGACACCAAATTTTCAGCCTTAGTAGAAAAATGATTACTCTTTCATAAATTATAAACAAAATTACAAACCATTATTCATGGTTCCTTGTGGAAACTTTGAAACGCAAGTTTTATATACAGCGTAAATATTTACACTCATACTTAACAAAATATATTAACAAATTCCTCCAGTTGTCCATTTCTTGCCGGTGACGATTGTTCAAAAACAAGAAGAGCTGTTAATTTATTTATGAATATCGAAGGGGTATATTAATAACTGAACGCAAGAGTACATGGTTAAGAAATTAAATAAACACTGCCTGTTCAAAACTTTACTGGATCCTGTAATAGAAGCAACAAGCAGGCTATCAATGAATATAAACTTCGAAAACCATTTTCTAAATTTTATCGCAGACACTATGAGTTGATTTCCAAATTTATGGCTATTTCACAATAAGGGTTTTCAATATAATTGGCAATTACCTTGTCAAGTTCATGAATACATCAGGTGTCCCTTTCACAACTTGACCAGAGGAGTTGGTAAATCAATTGAATTGGTCTAGAGATAATTCCCCAATAATATATTCCTAGTGTACAAGTTTACAATAGGAGGTGTGAAGAGATCATTGTCAAAGGGGAGAAAATTGCCTAATATCAAAAATATTACACCATGTAATACTTTCCATGATAATAATATACACCATGTATTGAAAAGCAGCAACTTTGTCAATGTTGGCTCACCTGAGCAAATGCTTGTTAGCTCACCTGAGCTGAAGAGGCAAAACATGAGCTTATGAAAGATGGATTATAAGAATACAAGTCATAATTCTTATGAATAATTTGCTCATAAAGCAAGACATCTGATTAGACAATGTTATGGCAAATTTACCATTTGAATAGCCAATATAATACCCAATGATACTGTCAACTTGATGAAATACATCAGGTTTCTTTTGCAAATATGTAATAATCTCACTGATTATACACACAATGTATTGAAACACAAAAATGTTCGATCATTGACAGCTCAGAAGAGCAAAGTCTTGTTAGCTTACCGGAGCTAAGCCTAATATCTTTATCAAATCGCTTTGCCCATGTAAAACGTATTGACGGTTACATTATGAAAACATGCCCATGCAATATAAAGAGATTTTTTTCAAGAAGCAAAAAGTGCAAGTTTCATTGATTTTTTATATATATATTTTCGCTCAAAACATACATTGTGGGTACATGTTAGAACCGCCTCGCTGAGGCAGTGCTAACGAGTACTCACAATGTTTTTGGATAAAAAATAAGAAAATTATGTATACCCCTGCAAGGCTGTAACCCCAGTTTTTCTATATAAAAGTGGGGTTTAAGGGGTATACATTCCACAGACATCTTAACATGATGGTTTGTTTTTATTGTATGGAGGTTTAACGTCCCAGTCAACAATTTCTTGATGTATTCATATGAGAAAACCACGATGCTTATCTGCATCTTTTGTTTTTGCTACATGGATAGAACAACACCATTATTAACTAACCAAGAACAAGCTGACCTGTCCTGAAATTTGTAATTCAACATAGCTTATCATCATCTTTGTTTTCGCTTAATAGATTACACAAGTCAAACTGATTATCCAGAGACAACCAACGCAACTGAGAAAAACAAACACAGATGGAATCAATGTGAAACGTTAGGTTATAAATACCTGTCTGGGAACAACTTTCTACAGACAGGTATTTGAATGCTCTAGTCATAAATTGATTCCATCTGCGTTGGTTATCCTCAGTTACGTTGGTTGTCTCTGGATAACCAGCGCGCAAGACCTCTTGTTAATAATTCTGAATTTCCATGCCTGTAGCTCTCCTGTTGTTGCACATTCAGGTTTGTTTTTGAATGGATGGTAAAACCTGAAGACAAGTTTTCTCAAGGTGTGACTCATAATACCTTGATTATGGGTCATTATCAGCTTTAACTCTACACTAGGAAAAAAGATTACACCATCAATTTGTAATGCAGCAATTTAGATATGAATGAATTTGAGATCATGGTTAGGAATTTCTTTTCTAACTTCCTCAGGTGGCAATCATGTTGACAATTGAGCTGGTCAAGACTAAAGTGAAAGCGCAATAACGTTGGCCTAAAGACGCTTTTACATGAGGGCCTTTCAGAACCAGAATTTTATGGTGACTTGGTTTACAAATTTAAGAATCTTATAGGAAGGAATGACTTTTCTTTTCTTTACAGACGTATAGGTTATAATTTGAATGTTATGTGACAGTCTGCATGCTTAGTTTTTAACCCAATCATGGTTGATAACTATGCTGCCTTCTTAAATTGCACGCCGGTGGGTCGGGCGTCAGACTCTATGATGGCCCCGACATAAAGCTCTTCATTTTAGTTGGTTGGGGCCGTAGCTTCTTGTCTGTTGCTTGGCCCACCGGGGTTCAACTGGTGTTTTTCTTTTGCCCCAGGTTTCAGTAAGTTATGCGGCGCCCGGCGATCTCCATCGTCGGGCAGCTTACTGAATCTGTTGAGTCCTCGTCTTTGATTTATCAGGGTGCTTATCACGATTTATTCGTTTGTCCTTGATGATTCATTGACTAGTTAGATATTCACCACGAGGACCGAACAACCAATTAAATGTTGTGAACTACTGCAGAAGATGAGGGTGAGGTTTGGGCCCTGTAAAACCGGTTTAAGCCCCCCAGTAATCCTATATTACTGATCGTTCCAATGCGATATTTCTGTTGTGGTTCTAATTATTTTGTGTTTTTGGAGTCGAATTTTTGTGCTGTTTGAGCCTTATGTACATTTTCATATTTAAGTACAGTCCAGGTAACTGAATGGCCGCCTATTGGGGAATAGCTGCTCACTCGACTTACTATATATTTTCTTGGTATAAGTACCAAAGTGTCATGACACTCGATTTATGGAGTGGGAATTTCTTTCTGATTGTGCCATTTCCTGATCATTGCCTACTTGTACCTTTCCAATGCTCTGTCACGCTATATAGATCACAATTCGATCTCTCCTACAGTCCCCACGACAGAAACAAAGTCCAGTACACCTCTGACCCGCTTTCTGACGAGTACAATTCTGCTTGCAGCCCTTTTTGCATCCACGTTTAAGGAGTTCCTGGCACGACTGACATATCTGTGGCAGATTTCAAATACATAGCTTTTAAATTGTATGATAGCAAATATTGTGAATGGCACATTTCAGATTTAGGGCATTTCAATTTGGCGGCCATCTTTGATACCACACTTGAATGCATTATTTAAAATATGATTGTTATAAGCTGATACAGAAATACACATACACAAGTACAAAAAAAAAAACAAAAAACAAAAAAAAAAAAAAAAAAAAAAAAAAAAAAAACAATTGTCAAAATGAAAACATACGTATGTACTTCACTTCTTTGGTAGCCATTTTGAATGCCAAATTTGATCAGTTAAATTCAATTTACCAGTTATAAATCACATTTAACTTGTATTTGTGACATGTTAGATACTTGAAAACATTTTACAAGTCTAAATCTATATATTTGTTACCTTGAATTGTTTACATCATGCTATCTTGATTTTCTGCAGATAAAAGTGGTGGCCATCTTGAAAAATAGCCACCATCTTGGTAAATTTAGGAGTTTACATGCATAATAAGGTATCTTAAAATGTTTATGATAGTTACAATGGCTTTTAAATACTTCAAAAGAAAGCAGTACTGCAAACTGACATCCATCTATATAAGCGCTTAATGAAAAAAGCCGCCATTTTGAAATTCAAGATGGCGGCCGTCATAGGAAAAATTTTACGTGGCACTGACCCTAAAAAATTTTTATAATTATAAATCTACCCCTGTGCCAAGTTTCATGCTTTTATCAAAAAGTGCACAATCCATTCACATATCCGCCCTGCTAATGGTGTACCTCCACGTCGTGTAGAAAGGGACGTTTTCGCATAGTTGTCGACGAATCGTCACCAGTTTTATTCTGCCGTCGGAGAAACGCCTTAAACGTTTCTCCAATTGTATGTTGCGGGAACTATCGAACAAGGACTCCCAACTGCGTGCATCAGCTGTTACTTACTCTATTTATGGACGTATCCCGTTAATAAAACTATCAGTAATTTATGCAAGTGCTTTCGTTGTAACAGGACAGCAGAAGTGAATTGTACATTTTTTAACTTGATTTTCGTTTCATTTTTTTTTCAGTTTGGTGTGTCAGGAGAAAGATTTATTCTCCTGCTGATCACATTATTTGATCAACCAGTGTTTGGTAATAATGACACCGTTCTTACTTTGAGTTTTGGTTGCCTTCGACATCCCGATTTTCTTACAATATATTGGAGAGCTTTTATTTTTAATGGATGGTCCACTACCTATTTCTACCATAAACATGTTTGTCGATGATATACCTCCACGTCAATCGACGAATCGTCTCTTCAATTGTATAATCTCGTTGCGGAATCTATCGACATAACAACTGGTACAAGGACTCCAACTGCGTTAAATCGCCGTGATCAGCTACTACTTATTCTATTACGGATTCGTACGAATCCCGTATATAAAACTTTCAGTATTTAATATATAAACATAACAGATTTTTTTTCGACAGCATCATGTCAAATGTAACAGTACAATAGAAGGCATAGCTATGGTAACTGCCCAGGCCGCTTTACACCAGTTTAGAGTGACGCTGAATAACATGTGTTACTGATAACATAAACAATCAGAATTCTACAATGAATGAATAAAAATGGCATACGTATACTTACAAAAAGAAAAAAAAAAAGAAAGTTGTTGTTCGTTTGAATTGTGGCGTAGGTCCCTACAGCTATGGTCGTACTGGGACGTTGCCCCAACTTATGGGACAACATCACGATGTCAAGGCAACCACAATTGCTTGAAAGTATGGACGGTTTGACTTTAACCATATTTCCTGGACACGCAAAAACGTGTTTGTTTGTTTGATGCTTTACGTCTCAGTCAACAGCAACGGTCATGTCGGGACGTTGCCCCCATTTTATGAGACTTTTACCCAACATTAGAATGTCATGACACTCAAAATGTGCTTCATAAATACAACCACCCAAATAAGCCAATAAGCTTTATATGTATGGATGGTTTGATTAAACCACTTTTCCTGGGCAGGTTCAGACATGAGTGGTTAACCAATAATCAGATGGTCGGTCAGTAGATTAGAAGCTTTGCCTGGAGGCATAAGCATCCCATCTATTTCTCCTAGGCCCCTATGGGCGGGGGCCATATTCCTACCCGACCACTCTTCAAGTAAAAATTAAAGTATAATGCTTTAAGAGCAGTTAACGTTTTAAAGAGAAAATGGGTGAGCCATACCGTGGTTTCAGCTCAATTTAGATATGTTTATGAACTGTTGATCTGTTTTGAAATAATTACGTCCACTGTAAGCAATATAGTGATATCCATGTCGGGACGTTGCCTACATTTTATGGCATATCTACCCAACTAAGGAATGACAGGACATCTGAAATGTGCTATAACGTATAATCACCCAAGTAAACAACTAATGCTTATACGTAGGTCATTCAAAAAGTAATGCAATATGTAGCATATTTTTGTGTATTTTTATCTGACAGAGGTAATGTTTTAATTTCTGAAAGTTTGATTCAATCTGTATTCAGCAATATAAACATCAACTGAATCGCACCATACATTTTATGTTGCTTAGCAACCATAGAATGGCAGTGAAGGTGTCATGGCCGCGAAAACCACTTTTCAAAAATCAAATCAATAAACATAAAGCTTTGACTTTTCTTTGATGGTGTTTTAAATAGCTATCTATTTACATGTGTATGTAATGTCACCTTAGCCAGAACTTTCCAGGCAACCGCAACGTTCATACAGCCCCAGGACACGCGTGTCAACTGTTGCTTAGCAACGCCAGAACCTATGCAATTTGGGATTTATGCATTTTCCATACATTTTGATTGCTAGGCAACGAAATATTTTGTCTGAGAATCGCATTTTATAGCAAGTAGTTTACAAAGCGTCACTGGCAGAAACAAATAGGCATTTAAATGTTTGATTAAACAAACTAGATGTCAAATTGTAGCAGAAATTGTACCTCTACCCCCATTTTTCACCCTTCGATCGAGAAATTTTAGTCAAGTTTTCAACTTTCGTTGGGTGTCATTCATTATATATCAATTAAATTACATTATCTTGAACACTTAACACAGCGGTTTCAAGTTCTGTGTGAGAAAATAAAGTGAATACGTTAAATTTGGTTTTCCTGTCACCATGGCAACGGTTTTAAGAGGCGTGGCCAAGTGCCTTTTCCCAGTGTTCTATTTTTGCTAGGCAACAGGCAGGTGAGCATGTGACTAGGTGTTAAATTGTCTCGCAGGGGGCGAATTGAATTCATGTGTGAAGAAAACTAAATCGAACTTTAATAAATGTGTTCATGCAAAAAATTATAGTCAATATTGCATTACTTATTGAATGACCCTCGTATGTATGAATGGTTTGACTAAACAACTTTTCCTGAGGATAAGCAGGCTTACAACTTCTATGCGGTTAACCGCTTTACACTTTTTGCCATGTCGCATCTCTTTGAATAAACGGAGAAAAATATTTTATCATTTCACATGGAGCTTGTAGCAATTCTTATATGATAAACACCTTAATTTCAGTTTTGTCTCTTTTGGATTATTCTACGAATCTTCGAAAACGAATTATCCGGCACAATTGGAGTTTTACAATATTGATAACATGTATGTGACCTCACGTGACGTCAAATTTGCCATCTTTCAACTATTCGACACCTCAGCGGTCCCTCACAGGCTATTGGGACAGTGAAAGTTTGGCGCCGCTCTGATAAACCGAACAATTTACGTCAAGGCGCTAACGTCTCTAGAGTATCGACGTCACGCCGCCGAATTACATCGAAATTACGTCAACAATGACCAGACAATCGGTGCAATTGGTAAAACTTGTGCTGTTAATAAGACAGCGATGCTCTGTATGCAAAGGGGCAAAATGTAGTTATGCTCAATATTACTTTGCAGATTTGGATTTTAGTGGTACATGTATTGCTACATGTCAAAGACTGTTGCTCTCACATTACTAGTATTTATTATTTTGATACGACATTCACAACATGGTTTGCATACAAACCAATGTTTGTTACAACACCTACAAATATGTAAAACGTTTGAATAAAAACATTTTCGTTTTTAAAGCTCGTCAGTGTAAGCCAATAAGACTACATGTATGGATGCTATGACACACATGAGCGGTTAACCAGTAATCAGATGGTCAGTCACTAGATTAGAAGTTTTGCATGGAGGCACAAGCAGCCCATCTATCACTCCTAGGCCCCAATGGACAGGGACCCTATTCCCACCGGACGATCCCTCCGGAACCGGAACAGTTTTCACCGAAACTTGGCATCTAGCATATTGGCTTAAGCTACTACAGAGTATTTATAAATCATGAACATGTGATGACCTTGACCTATTTTATGACCAGGTCAACAGAGGTCGCCCAAGCATTTGCATTAGGAAAATTGTTAAAATGTAATTTGAATGGCAAAACTTTCAGGAAATTGTCAAATGGACTGAAGATTTAAGATTCTAAATACTTGGGCTCCAGGGGTTGGTCTGCCCCCACCCTGGGGGAATATACATGTATATAAACAATATTCAAAGATCTTTGTTGAAACCGATCGGTCAATCAAAGTTAGCTTTATCAATATGAAGGGGGAACCAATGTTTTTTTTTTATAAATAATCCATGTCACATGACCAAGATAGCCGCCGTGGCAATATATGGTAAAAACCCTTCTAAAACATCTCCATACATGCTGAACTTGTTGCAATGAAACTTGACATGAAACAATTGGGGCCAGACTACTACAATGTGTTCAGAAATCATGACACTGTGATGACCTTGTCCAATCTCGTGGGTCACATATGAAGATGGAAGGCCCCCGTGGCCGAGTGGTTAAAAGCGCTGATATTTCATTATCGCACTTAACCATTCGATCATCTCACCGCTGTGTCTGGTGTGGGTTCGAGCCCCGCTCTGGCCACATGTGAGACAAGCCAAGTTCTGCTTGCGGGTGTGTCAGGTGTTTTTTCTCGGGGTTCTCCCATTTTTGCCCCACCTACTGATTGGCCCGTCTCATTTGAGCTGAAATAATCTTGAAAGGGACGTTAAACTGAAAAAAAAAAAAAAAAAAAAAAAAAAAAAGACGTTAAACTGAAAAAAAAATGAAGATGGCTGTATGAAACGGACAAATGGGCAGAATATTTTTTATTTTGAAAAAGAAATTGACTCAGGGGCTCTTCTGACCCTGTCCTAGGACTATATACAAGTATTTTGTTTGAATTGATGCTTTACATTCCAGTCAACAGCAATGGTCATGTCGGGACGTTACCTCCATTTTATGGGACTTTTACCCAACATTAGGCTGTCATGGCACTCGAAATGTGCTTCTATGTTGGTTCTTATTGTTTTATGTCTTGGTGTTTAATTTTTTGTGTTGGCGCCGCCTTATGTATGTTTTCATATTTCTAGTTAAGTTTAGGTAACTGAGTGGCCACCTATTGGGAAAATAGCTGCTCATTCGGCTTACGATATGTTTTCATGGTATACGTACCTGACTATTAAGTTTTTTTCCCACCTCGGTTTTGAAGTGGGAATCTTTTTCTGATTGGGCTTTTCCTGATCGTTGCCTAATTATACCTTTTCATAAAATATAACCACCCAACTAAGCCAAAAAGGCTTATACGTATGGATGGTTTGACCTTCGGAGATGCACCTTTTTTGCAATGCCTTTTTGTTACCCGTGACACAAATTGCATTTTATTTGTATCTTGTTATAATTTGCGCAATCAAAAAACATGGATGGCTGTTGTGGCGCATTTGTCCATATGAAGCGAATTATTTTGATATACTTACTAGTACTAGAAAATGTGTTTATAAAACACTATGCCCCCAACTGGTAAGTCACTTTCAAGATGTAAAAATGTCCAAAAAATGACTAAGTTCAAATTGTAAAAAAAAAAAAAGTGACAAAAATTAATCTGAGGAGTATATCCCAACCACATGCATATCTTCAAAGCATGGTCACAATGTCTGCAAAGTTTCAAAAGTATCGGTATTAAATTGTAGGAGGAGTTGCGCACACAAGGTACCCTCTATCCATTCACTAAAATGCCCGAAAATATGACTAAGTTCAAATTGTGAAAAAAATAGCAAAAAACAATCCAAGGATTATATCCAAACCACATGCATATCTTCAGACCATGCCCCATAATACATGTAAAGTTTTAAATGAATTGGCATGAAACTGTAGGAGGAGTTGCGCACACAAGGTACCCACTGCCCATTCACTTTCATTGTGAAAATGCCTGAAAAAATCATTAATGGCTAAGTTCAAATTGCCAAAAAAAGTGACAAAAATTAATCTGAGGATTATATCCAAACCACATGCATATCTTCAAAGCATGGTCACAACATCTTTTAAGTTTCAAGAGAATCGGAATAAAACTGTAGGAGGAGTTGCGCACACAAGGTACCTACTATCTATTCACTTTATCAAAAATTAAAAAGGGAAATAACTCTCACAGAATGGGCCCCTAGCCCCTTGAATTTACCTGAAAGAAAAAATATGGGTCCTCTTAATTTTCATATACAAACTACATACCAAATTTCAAGATCCTAGCTCTAACGGTTCCTGACCGAGTGCTCACGCATCACAGACTGACTGACTGACTGACTGACTGCACTCACTCACTGCACTGCACTGCACGGACAGACCCAAACCAATATGCCCCCTCAACTTCTTCGAAGTTCGGGGCATAAAAACATAGATATTTGGCTGAAATTGAGTTTGTATTTGAGTTTTACTGATACAGCAAGCGTTATTTTAAAATTTGTACTTACTTCGCGCATCATGTCATTGGACTTCTAACCAATATTTCGCGCATCATGTCATTGGACTTCTAACCACACAAAATGTGTTCGAACCTGCCCAGTAAAAGTAGTTCAAGTAAAATCCAAACAAATGGGTGGTTGTATTTGATTTTGAATACGACGTCCCCACTTGACTAGCGTAGAGGGACCAGTGATCGATCGAAAATAGCCAT
Organism: Rugalucina vietnamica; assembly: GCA_964017185.1. NCBI lineage: Eukaryota > Metazoa > Mollusca > Bivalvia > Lucinida > Lucinidae > Rugalucina > Rugalucina vietnamica. Next base: position 43,594,221 of record OZ024872.1, read on the forward strand.
GTTTGATAAATTTGCGGATCAGACATGCATTGGAGAATGCAGGTGTAGATACCATATCCAAGCTTGAACCTTCGCCAGGTTTTTCAATATGTCAATTTATGACGTCATCATGTCACGTTCTCAGTGACGTCATTTTAACACACCCACTATCATGCAGCATGAATCAGGGTCAGGTGGACCAGTTATCGATCACCTTCATTTTCTCCCCAAAACCGTGGCTAACTTAGACGTTATGTGCATTTTTAGAAAAATAATTATTGTTTACCTCTAGCCACGAAACACAGTTTGGAAATTGTCATTGAGTTAAAAGAAATAAAGCAGCGAAATGAGGTGGTCGAAAAGCATAAACGCCCATAGAAACAATGGAAAACTGTTGAAAAATAAATAGCTCGAAAATCACTAAAAACGTCCATTAATCACAGCGTTATCCTATACAATTTGGAATGTGGATCAGATTTGTCAAGTATGCAGTAAAATTAAAAAAAAAATAGCCGGTTGGAACGAATGCAGGTTGTTTCATCTTGAAGAATTTATTTAACAATCAACGCTTTTTTAAGCAGTACAACTAAGAACCCCTCTTCGTAAGTTAGTGTTTGTAAGGTAATATATTTCGCTTTAACTTTAGTCTAGCATAAGATTCTTTGAGAATTATAATAGCCGATAACCACTAGTTGATCGATCACTGGTCCCTGATCGATCACTGGTCGCCTTACACTATACATGTCGACTGGGACGTTAAGCATCAATTCAAACAAGCAACAAAACTAAGGGCGGATTATTCGTATGGATTGTTTGACTTGCTCATTGGTAGTTATAACAATTCGTGTAGAGGGGCAAAGCAACGGAACAGAAATAGAATCACACATTGCCGTTCTTAAACAAGGATCACAAGGCCAGCGTTTCCAAATAATAAACACACCGCTACAAACCTAAAAATTAATTTGCCGAATTGGCAGCAGAATTTACGTCAATAACTGCTTCCAGCTCAGAGTCACTAAACATTAAAAATATTGTTTCATACAAATAGTTATCTGATATCACCAATGTTTCAACCTCAACTTGCTCACTAAACATTATAAAATATTGTTTCATAAACATTTCTCCCAGTTTGCTGGTGACGTCAGAGGACATGATCAGCAGAATCTCTTGGCGCATACAGTATGATCATGTATACGTAGACTACTGAGATTCGGCGCAATTCGGCCCTTGCTCCTCGACATACAAAAGAAGCTGCATGCAAAACAAGGTGCATCCTCAGCTTGAGTATGTTTGTTGGTTTGTTCGGGTTTAACGTCGCTTTCAACATTATCTGTCATATGTAGCTCCTATTTTGCATACCAATTCCGACTCTTTGAGACAAATGCAGAAAGTGCACCGAGAAGACAGACGCCCCGCCCATAGGGGGCCAAATTAAATGAAAATGGGCTGCTTATGCCTCCAGGACATGTAGAGAACCTATAGGCAACTGACTGACCCGTCCGATTACTGGTTAATCGCTTTGGTAGGGTTGAGTATACCCAGGAAAAGTGGTTCAAGTCAAACCATCCATACTAAGCCACCGTGGCTTCGTTTTTCGTGACTTAGTTTTTCATATTGCTTAATGTTTGAGTTTCTCAAATTTACCAGCATGTATTTCCGAGGGAGGTGTTCTTTACTCTTTTACTTCTTATGCACCTTCCTACTGTCATTAACTTTAAAGACAGACACCAGTACTTTTACTTATTAAAAAAGGTACAAGTAGGCAATGATCAGGAAAGGCGCAGTCAGAAAGAAATTCACACGCCAAAAACCGAGGTGCTACTTGGTATTCTGAGAATTAAGAAAATTACTATTGGTTTAGATTCCCTTTTTAACCAATGTTTAATATATTTGCACTCATTTGAATTATATATAATAGTCTTTGTATCGACTACCCTGTTGAAAGTTGCAAAATTACAGCAATTCTCTTTGGCTACATGTTGCCAATCTACAGGGTCACTGAAGAGACTTAAGTAGCCGAAACCGCGGTATGGCTCATCACCTTTCTCATAAATGCGTTCGCTGTTCTAAAGGAGCCCAGTTTTGTTTTATTATACTTAGAAAACATATCGTAAGCTGATTGAGCAGCTATAACCCCATACCATTCAGTTGCCTGAACTTAACTAAAACTATGAAAACGAAAACGTACATAAGGTTCAAAAATTCGACTCCAAAACACAAAATAAATAAAACCACAACAGTAGTATGAGTGATATAAAATTACTTTGGGGGCAGGGGGTGGTGGTGGCTTAATTCGATTTTACAGAGCTCCAACATCACCCTCATCTTCTGCAATGGTTCACACTCTCTATTTGTTCGGCCCTCGTGGTGAATCCCCCGCTAGTCAATGTATCAAATAAATAACCACCCATTGGGGCCTAAAGAAATAGATGGGCTGCTTGTGCCTCCAGGCAAAGCTTGTTTGCTGCTGACTGACCATCTGAGTACTGGTTAACCGCTCGGGTCTGAGCTTGTCCAGGAAAAGTGGTTTCAAGTCAAACCGTTCACACATTTAAGCCACAAAATGTTGGATGGTTATATTTGTATTTTAAGCACTTGTTGGATGTCATGACATCCTCATTTTGGGTAAAAGTCCCATAAAGTGAAGGCAACGTCCCGACATGACCTCGGCTGTTGACTGGGACGTAAAGCATCAATTCAAACAAATAAACATAATAACCACCATGATGGATCAAAAAACGAGGACTCCTAGATGCAGTAAGCTGCCCGACGATGGAGAACCCTTGCCGCCGAATAACTTTACTTAAATCCGGAGCAAAAAACAAACAAACTACCAACTAAATTCCGGTACTGGGGGGGGGGGGGGGAGGGGGGCGTTTAAATCCCGTTTTGGATGACAACATTGTTGTGCAGCACGCAGCACGTCTTGGATGGATGGATGTTGCTTGAACATTTCATGTTGTATTTCACACAAAAGTACTTCTACACACATTGACCCTGGCACCGACACTTCTTTCAGCTTTTGTTCGAGTTTTCTACCCTTGACGCTTCCCTCAATGAAACCACCGCTTCTCCCATTTGAAACTTACTGATCTGTCCATAAGCAGATAAGGCGTTAGGTCGCGGATACGGTACCATCCTACTATAAAATCATGTCTTTACATCTTCACGTTCGACATCTTAAGCCATGTGTCTTGGTTGATCAGTTGAAGATCTGTCTGTTTTCGGAATCCTTGCAGTTACGAAATCCCATGCGCTGAGCTCCACTTTTGTCACGCGTTTCCTAATACGTTTATTCTCTCTGCATTAGCACCGTAGTTTTCGTCGGCTTCGATTAGTTACATTACTTTGGTCAGGCAACACCCAGTCTAACGTTGACGACGGTGAAACGGTCCCAACACCGGTAAATCGGTAGTTTCGCTACAAATTTTGATGGATGCGGATGAATTTCTTGTTTTCTTCAATGTTATATAAATGTTTGCGATTAAGTAAAAAGTGCATCTAATGGATGATTAACTTGACTTTTCATTTCTGGTTGAATGAAAAAGCTGTTTTGTATAATTTCTCCGAACATTCGATCCGAAATTGGTAAACAAGGTTCGGCCAAAGTCTATTCGGCCGATTTCTACAGAAACTGTTCGTATTTTCCAAAATACGCACAAAATGTAAGCAAACGGACATTTTGCAATGACTTAGGCAATATTGTGGGACGTTTTCATCGTTTTCTTAATATTTTCCCCAAAAATGCAGACGAAGAATTTTATGACAAAAAGAAAAAAACGACACCGGTTACAACGGTACTAGATCAGCTGGCTAACTGTCACTCCGTTCCACTTCGGTACCTCGTTCCACTTGCCTGACAGCTAAGCATAAGTTGCATTTAAACCAATGTCGAACTGATTGCGAGTTTCGGAAGCGACTTGCAGCTATATTATGTTGTATTGTTATCAATCGTATTATTTTTATATGTATTTGTGCTAGTGCCGAAGATCTTCCAGTAAATACATAAAATTGCATAAAACGTTTAAATAAATGTAGAAAAACAAACGATTTTCGACTTTGAGTCGCTAATTTTACAGAAGTCTCCCCTGATCATCTATTTTTAAAAAGACATCTTTGAAATTTTCCATAGAAAAAAGTGTTTTATGATTCTGCGCACTTTAACAACTAGAATATTTATAATTTATGTCATATCTGCAAGCAAAGATCTAACACGAGTTAGAAAAACGCAGTTTTGCTGAATTTTCATTTTCGAATATACCCCGTTTCCGTCAGTATGGAGGGATTTAACGGAATACCGATGGAAATATTCCGTCTACAACGGAACCAGAATGACCTTGATTGTTAGATAGATGGGCATTCTAGCTTTACATGTTGTCCTGCTTCTGCTAACATACCTCTTTCATGTAGGTTGCGGGAACTACACGTTCATTGGCATGAACATCAAGATTTTGATGAAACAGTTCCGCATTGTTATGAGATAGAATCGATGACTCACCAATTGCACTTAAAGACTTACTTCTGAAGAAGGTAAAAGTGGTACCACTGTTCATTCGGTTAATGACCCCTAATGGTGCGATATGGTCCGTAGATCAAAGGACTGTCATAATGAAGTATTTATCACATCTCCGCAGGGGGTCTTTAAGAGGACCCTAAATGATAAATACTTGTAGTATTTTATGGTACTGGATAACCTGTGCAATAAAACCGTCTCCCTCTGCAATCAATATTGATTTTTTACCTGTTTTGACCCCTACCTGTATTCTGAGTCAATGTCATGGCACTAGGTTTTCTAATGCCCTGTCCCTTATCTAATGACCCTCAATAGACATGGAAAAAGGTCTTTAATTATACTTTGCCTGAGGTTATTATAGGTTTCACCAACTTTTCTGCAACCCTTTTAAATTGAAGTACTTTCTTGCTTGTACTTACTCGCTCAATGACTCTCTGACTGACTCACGCACTCGAAAGTTTCCAGTCGAAACATTATTCACTATTTTATAATAATAAGTATAGGTTATTGGATCATTTTTCTAGTTTCGTCTTCCGTTTAGTTGAAGTGGAAAAGAAAAATGGCTGCCAGATATTTTTCAATGGCGACCTACTGTAATATCGCCGGGAACGTGCTTCTTTGGACCCATGCAATATGACAGAACGTTCCATAGGAACGTAGGAACGTTCTAAAAGGAACGTTCTAAACTATTGAATATGACATAAGTTTCCATGGAAACCATTCTAAATTATTGAATATGGAAACATATTCAATGTTTTCAACAATGTAAAGTGAACGGAGTAATTGCTTGGGTATATAATAATATGAGATATTATTGCGATGATGGAGCAAATTTGGATTTAAAATGGCACCCCCTAGAATAGCAGTCCCACAAAATGGAGAAGCCCTTCCCAATCTGACCACAACTGGTGACTGGAACGTCAAAGCAATAACAAACGTACATACAAATAATTTATCTCCGCTAAGTGACATCATACATGCTCCTAATGGTAACCGTATATTGCCTCATATAGTTATTTGGAATGCTATATCCGAAATTCACAAAAGGTCGATTTGATATTTATTTATTGCTTTAAAACATGCTTATCTCATGAAGGAACTCACAAGCAATCTTTACTTGTAAAAACTTCCGTTTCTTGCAAAATAACACTGACATGCTTAGTTTTATATTGCAACAACCGCTTTACCAAGAAATTCTTAAATGTACAATGAATGAAAATCAGGATGTAACTTTGTAAATGATGACAATAAAGGCACCAAATTTTCAGCTTTAGTGCAAAAATGGTAATTCTTTCACGAATTACAAATATAATCAGAATTCGTTAAGTTAAACCATGATTCTTTGTGGAATCGTTGAAACTCGAATATCAGTGAAATTTTTGTTAAAATTTGGTTCCATATATTATGTATTCATTTTAGGCATCCAAACTCGCAAGATCTGGAAATTTTATATACAAAGTAATAATATTTATACTCATACTTAACACATTATATAAACAAATTCATCTAGATATCCATTTCTTGCCAGTGACGATTGTTCAAAAACAAGAAAAGTTGTCAATTTATTTCTGAATATCGTAGGGGTATATTAATAACTGAACGCACCTGTATATGGCTTATGCATTTTAAAGTCTTAAACTCAAGTTTATGTGAGAAAAACGGGTTGATCAGAGAAACGTTTATTTTCTAGAACAATAAGATATATTTTTTTAGTTTGTTTGGAGTTGCTAGAAACATCTTAATAAGTCAATCCTAAAGAGAGAAGACAAGTAGTTTGATTAGAAATACGTAAGACCGGCTAGTGTCTTGTATGGCTAAATACAACCTTTTCTATATACACTGAGCCATGATCTATCTTCTAACGATACCAGAATACGGAACTGTTTCATAAGAAGCTCTTCATAGACATGATGTTCATGCCAATGAACGTATATTTCCCGAAACCTACATGAAAGCGGTATGAAGGCAGAAGCAGGACACGAACAAGTAACGCAGTCCGCATCTTGTAAAACTAGAATGCCCATCTATCCAACAATCCAGGTAAATCTTTTTTTTTTTTTATCTGCCATAAAATTCTTCCTCTATTTTTTGGGGGAAAATTTATCGAAAACTATGAAAACATACCACAATCTTGCTTAAAAGTCATTGCAAAATGCTCGTTTGCTTACATTTTTTTTTTCCGTTTCTGTAGAAATCGGCCGAATAGACCTTGGCCGAACCTCGTTTACCAACTCCGGATCGAATGTTTGAAAACAGCTTTTCAGTCAAGCAGAAATAAAAAGTTTATTCTCCATTCGATGCGCTTTTTACTTCATCGCAAACATTTATATATAACATTGAAGAAAACAACAACAAAAAAAATCATTCGCATCCATCAAAATTGTGTAGCGAAACTACCGATTTACCTGCGTTGGGACCGTTTCACCGTCGTCAACGTTGGACAGGGTGGGTAAGCGTCTTAGGACCCATGGTCTACCGGCTTCATATGGCTTCTTACACATTTTTGTGCAGGAAGGTTAATGTCCTAAGAACAGCCTACTTTGTTGCAGGAAATGTGAATTAGGTAAAATAAATATTTTGTGTGTATGAGAACATACGCTTATGACAAAAATATTTTAACAAAAATAGTGAAAGTGTTTACAAAAAAAAACAAAAAAACAAACAAACAAAAAAACACACTTTACAACATGTTTGAACACGATTTTTCTGGTGTCCATGCACAGTCTGAAGTTCATTTTCAAAGAAACATCAGCTTCTGAAGAAAGATCATCAACAATATCATCTATATCGCCCTCTGCATTCAAGAAATTGAAATCAACGTCATAAGAATAAGTTTCACCTCTCAAGGTCGTTCATCATGATTAACTGGTGTCAATTCAGAAGTAGAAAGGTCTAAATGCTGTGAGGTATTGTTTTGACAATGTGGACCACATTCGCACCATGGAGAGCACCTACTGCCTTTCACCCGGCAACCAGAGCAAAGCTCCTTACATACAGATTTGCTGCAAGAACAGTCCTCTTTCCACAGCTGAACACCGTTTGTTATTTTTCCATATTCCCTCTTTAGAGTCCCGAATAATGTTAACACTAACACCATCAGTTGACCATCCATGATCATTTATGACCATACATTTGTCGGCTTGCTGCCATACCTTTGCAACCCAGCATGACATTTGCCAGTGCAGCCTAAGTGCATCAACACTAGGAACATAATGCTGCTCATCAAGTGGCTTGAGCGTCGGACTCCGAAGCGAGGGGTCCTGGGTTCGATACCCACAGGGCGTCACCGTGTTGTATCCCTGAGCAAGACACATTAACTCCCTACAGTACTGGTTAAACCCAGGAAGCGTTGGCTCCGTCCCGACATGACTGAAAAATTGTTGACTGGGACGTTAAGCCGCGATACAAACAAACAAAACCATGTCGCTTAAATAAAAGCTTCACGAATGATATTGATGAATGACACAATGTTGTGAAATGTAGAGAAATTGGCATCACCTAATCCAAAAAGGTGTGGATGCACTAAAGTTATGAAATTCAAGTGAACAGTTTTGTTTTTTTAAAGTAAACACAGCCATCCAATGTTAAGAAGATGCTACTTGGTGTAATGAGCCTGGAAAAGGTTGTAGCTCACTGCATATAAAATCAATATTCTTTAAAGGAACCAAAAAAAAAATATTTTCTTTTTATATCATTTAAAAAAGAAACAATCACACCCACTGCATATGTAAAGCATTTGAATAATATAGAGAACATGGGCTTTGACACTCCTGTATCAAGGAAGAAGCTAGTTGTTTCATATTGATAACAGTTTTAAATTCTAAATCTAGAGCAAACAGTTCATTAATACACAACACCAACACGAATAATTGTCCAGATTTACTAGTATTAATAATCCAACTTTTCGCCATCTTGGCTTCTTCGGTGATATAAATAAACAAGTATATGACGTCGCGCACCGTAGAATGCAATGTGTTCTAGAGCAAGGAGTATTGATAAGTGCCAGTATCATGTGCGACATTGAGAATCTTTGTTTCCGAGCCTAAGAATGCATGCAAGCATACCCTGCTGTCTACATCTATATTACTAATGGTCTATTGGATACATGTAGTCTGTATTACTAATGGTCTATTGGATACATGTAGTAATCCAGAGGTGGGGCGTTTGATCCCCTGCAAACACATATGCCTGTCATGTTGATGATTAATGTTCATCCTGACTTAAAAAAAGGCCAACCGCCCTCTTAAAATTAAGTTAAAATTGACATTTAATTTTCAGTAGGTAGTCTTGAAAATTTCTAGCACTGAATACTTCCTATGTAGGGGATGTATAAAATGACCAATAAATGACTATTCTGTCACTATACATTGGTAGAAATTCCATGGATTTTACATGTTAATGTACATAACATTGAACTGTAATTCTTGTGTATGCAATTATATTATTTCATCTAGAAATATGATTCAGCCCCTTCAGGGATACTTTTGGAAGGGGCCATGGGCAAAACTGCCCTTCTTTTTCAGGCCAACAATATCCCTGCCCCTTTCACTCGAGTTTGCTGTTTCAGCATTTTTTTATGTAAATCAGGTAAGTTTTTATTCTATTTTAAAAGTGAAACAGTGTCCCAGGTGCCAGTTTGTCCTATATAAAATCTATTCAGCATTTATCTTTAGGTAATGATCAAAACATTTTATTTGTTCATTTAAACCACATTTTTATTTCAAAATAGGCTCGTTCGATAAAATTCATGTGAAATGACCACTAGTGTAAGATCTTCTCTTTATTAAATGATAAAGCCACGACACACGATTGCTTGTTTTCGCTAACATGTAAAAACAATATGCTGACCGTGTCATTACTATCATAGCCTCACTGACTTTTTAGCATAATATCTCATTTTTAAGTAGATTTCTTTCATTTATAACAGTTATTTTTCATGACGTGGCTTATTTAATCCTGTACATCTGATATTGTTTTGACTGAAATGTGTTTTATATGCCTTGAGGGCCTCGGGGCAGATTGGCATAGCCAACCGGGTTACCCTCGTAAAATGAAAGTAATTACTTATTTTCTTATTCCATAAGCCCTAATTGTCATCTTACCTCATATCTGCATCAAACACAGCCTATACATTTATAGCGTGGTAGCCTTGCCTCTTCTAGACCACTTGGAGCCAGGATGGGTATTAAGGTGCCATCAACAGCGCCAACCCACTTATGTAGAATTTTCTTTTGGTATTTACAAGCTCATCTGCTGTCAATGGAAATTTAGTGGCGTCCAGTCTGTTGTTTAGTGACGATACAACCTCCTCCACACACCTGGACACGGAGCTCCTGGAAACACCATGGAGATCTCCCGTCTCACGAAAAAGTCACCCTTGGTATCTGAGAGTTACCAGTGTCTGGAAGAAAAACAAAGCAATTTAAAATGAGCAAAACGAGACAGTTTCATATAATTCATATGAAATGACTACGAGTGTAAGATTCTGTTTATCATATCATATGACCTTTAAAACTGATTTACCGTATTCGTTCTAATTAGCACACATGCTCCAATAAGCGCACACCCCGGCCATTTCGGAAAAACATGTGCATAAGCGCACACTGCACGAATAGTATATTGTTATTTTGCGCCAATCTGTACATTAATACAGCATTAGACGCATTAAAGCGTAATCGTGAATGATCAAAAACTACTTTGCAACAATATGAACACTTAAATGACATCACCATTGATAGATTTGACATGGTTATTTCAGCACTTTGGTGGGTTGTTTTTATTAGTAGTGTGCGCTAATTAGAACGATATTTTGTTACCTTAACTTTTAGTAAGCGCACTGTGCGCTAATTAGAACGAATACGGTAATAGGGTTTAAGGTTGATAAATATCCAAATTAAATACAGTGTTTGCATGGATCACTACAAAAGTATTATTACACTTGCGGTCATACGAAAAATATGACAGAACGTTATCCACTGAATAACAGCAACATTAAATGAAAAAGTATTGTTGTGTATAAAAATTTGGCAAAGCCCTCGTGACAGAATTTTCAATAACTTATTTCCATCAGGACGCTCTCCTCACGGAGGGTCAGGTCCGCCTTAAAAGTAAAGCATAATTGCTAATATGCATACCGTTCTACTTGTTCAAAAGGTTTACTGTTGTATCCTGACTATACGGGTCAATCGTGATATTCGATTCATTATAATAGAGCAATGCCTTTAAATAAAACCGAGGGCTGAGGGTCCTACGCATTTTTAACACTCCCTATAGACCTTTTTGCATGAACATTAATAACCAAAACGAAGTTTGATACACATCATTGCAACAACCAAAGGGATGATGTACGGGGAGACTTTTTAGTTTTAAGGCCGCCACACGACACAACACCAGCTGCGGTAATAGCAAATAAAATACAAACATCCTTTAAGAGCAGTGAGCATTTTAATAAGAAAATAGATTCTTTTTTAATCTGAACATCATTATGCAGATCTTGTGATGCCATTTTTGTCAATTTTTCCCTTAATATGGATGTTAGACCATCCATATTGTCAATTGTTGTGTCTGTTTGGAAGGAGCTTGTGTCAATCGGAGTCTCTGTATTCATATCCTAGGTGTGAAAGCCATTGGTGTCTATCCTTCGCCTACGACGGCACAGCAGTAAATATGTTGTTAACGTCATTACCGCTTCTATCACCCTCACTTTACCTACTAATCTACTGACCGACCATCCGATTACTGGTTAACCGCTCATGTCTGAGTCTAAGAACTAACTAAATGTTATGAACCACTGCAGAAGCTGAGGGTGAGGTTATGACCATGTAAAACCGGTTCAAGCCCGCCAGTAACTTTGTGTTATTGATCGTTCCAATGCGATACTTCTGTGGTGGTTATTTTTGTTTTATGTCTTGGTGTTTAAATGTTTGTGCTGATGCTAGTGTTGTATATTGAAGAGCTCAGAGAGATGTCATGACAGGTTGATGTCTAAACAAAAACTGAGATAAGACCCCTAATTCAGCCTGCCCCTTTAAGCATATAAATTCAAACAAACAACTAAAATGTTTCGATGAACATCATTATGATTCAAATCGACAATGGGGACGAGGCTGACAATAAATGACATGTGTCTGGTCACCGATTTTTTTTCCAAAACACTTCTGGGGTGCATCAATGTTTTGGGCAGCTTCATGAAAACTTACCAGAAACTCGAAAGGATTCTCCCTTGTGATTCAGGCCAAAATTGTCACGCCACTGAATGACGGCCAGACTGCTGGATGTCAGCAAGGACGTCACACGGATACTACCGATGACTTCCCACTGAAACAGCTGCCTATGACTTCCCACCGAAACAGCCAAAGTGGAAGAATAAATCACCATGAACAGTTGCAAGGGACCATGCTTGGAGTCTGAGGTTGTGAAGGGAGACACCATATCTCTGAACAACACCCGGGAACAAGCTGAAGATACCATTCTTGAACAGGAAAACGCAGTTCTCGTAGAATCGGATTCTTCTGGTGCTTCCAGTCAGTTGGATCCAGATTTGGATGATTTAAATGGACTGGTTCACTATCCTGAGGTTCCTGTAGTTTCGAGTCCGGAAAAAGAGCCATCTTTGGACTGTTTCGTCCTTCGAGATACCACAGATGATAATAACTGTCCCGACAATTGTGGCAACTGTCATACCATAAAAAGCTTACCTTAGCCGCTGTACAGGATGCAAATTTATGAAATATCGCATCAAAGAGTGCCAAGGAAAACACTGGACATCTCGTAAGGTTCTATGCAAGGTCATTCAAGGTCTCCCACAGCTTCAGTAACTTTGATACTTAAACGATATCAGGAAAGTGCTTTGGTGGATGGTTAGTTTGGGTTATAGATGTGTGCTACGACATAGTACTGTAGCGTCCCTGTTATGCACGGTGTTCCATTTTACATGACCAAGTCTTCAGAAATTCTGGGTTTTTCCGCGGGGGCCAGCCTTTTTATGGTTTAATTTAAAAAACGGGCGTGTAAGGACTACAGTCAAACCTCTATAAAAGCGCCACCTTTGGGATGAGCTAAGCTGGCTGTTATACACAGTTGGCTGTCTTATCAAGGTTCAGTCAGAGCAGTTGTCATGTAGAAAATATTCTTACTGTCACAAGAAAAATACTTTCTAAGGAAGGACTACCTGTATGTGTTTCATAAGTTGACATCATTTCATGCTTCGTTACACAAAAATATACACAAAGCCTCATGGGTATTAACTTAATTGATTTTTTCTGGTAATTAACTGTTTTAAATACAATAATGAATTTAGGCAGGTATGATGTGGCTGTCTTATAGAGAGCATTTTGGGATTGATTTTACTGGCTGCTGGTTGTCTTGTGGAGGTGGCTGTCTTATGCAGAGATAAAATATAGTGAAAAAGATTGGGAATGTTTCAGACTGGCTCTCTTATGCAGGTGGAGCTCTTATAAAGGTGGCTGATTCAGCAGGTTCAACTGTAGTAAGAACTGACTTCTTGAAAACATTTATACTGAGAAATCTTTACAGACATTTGCTAGGCGACTACTCTTAACGATCTAATCTTAAATGAATGAAGGTTAGATCTTAATTATATGTACTTGAATCGATGTTAGATGATGATGATTAAGATGAAGATGATCACAAGTTTTGGTAGCGAGATACTCAACATCTAATCTAGACGATTACGCCCCGTGCTACTATGCAGTGGAGTTGTAATACTATAACAGGCTCCTCGACAATGAGGAATGATTCTAATGCTCAACAAGTAATACTGACTATTTGCCGCGAGATCTATTGTGCTGTCTTACCAAGGACCGGGGCAAGGGGCAGTTTTGGGGCCTGGGGGGACATTGGGAGCGTTGTGCTTTGGGCTATGCTTGCTTAACCAAGTAACAGGGTAACAAAGTAATGCTTCAGGATTCGAAGTGCATAATTTCAAAGTGTGAAAATGGCCATTTAAACACACAGGGACTTACATACAGTACTCTTGACCCACGGTGTGGATCTCTGAGTGAATAATGGGCGACCTAGCAACTGGGAGTTGATGCTGAGGTAGTACTTGTAAGTAATGCTATTCAATTACTTAAAAAAGCATGTGCAAATTTACTTCGTAGCCTAAAATATCATACGAAGCACCGTCTGGGTTTACAATTTAGCCATTCACCCTCACCATAGTCTTAAACACCTATGGAGAATACCGGGTAACTAAGTACAAAAAGGTCATGTCTACTTTTAACTTAGAAATCACCGTTTGAATGCGATTAAACGATTTACAACCTCGAATCCTAAATACTTAAACCCTTAGAGCGGTTAAGCTACTCACTATGGATGTGATCTGGTTCTGAGAGATATATCAGGAATTAATGCTCGCTCAAAGAACGTAGAACCAGATTCTGGACCAAAGGATCTTGAACCAAGAATTCCGAGAATTCAGGCGGACGCACTGGTTTTATACCAGGGCGGCCAGTTTTTGTGGCCGTAAAGCGGACCGCATTCTAACCAATCACAGCGCCTGGCTGTACTGATGGGGAATTGGATTGGGTGCGGTTTCAGCAGCGCGCGCAACTTGAATTCGCGCGCGCTGGCGTAATGGGCCGCTGAATCCGCCAATGGAGCTAATAGGCAGCCATCCAATCGATGAAAAAATCTTAAGATGGCAAAATGGGGTAGAAGCTGGCATCCATGCTGATATTGTTCCTAGACATGTACTATGACATATAGGGGTGGATGCCAAGTCTGTAAATGGCCCTGGGTCTCAGAATTAGGTCAAAGGTCAACTGGGTGCAAAATAACAAGAAAATGTATGAAAACTCTTTTCAGTGTCATTTCTTTGCTGTATTTTCCACAAATATTCTCCGAAACTACATTATATACACTTATTATGCATGCGGCGTTTATAGCACAACAAATGAGAGTGCTAAGCAAGGTTAAAGGTCATTTGATTGCAAAATTACGAAGATATTCATAAAATTCCTCGGGAGCTAATTTGACCTACCTTGCACCCCCATGACAATTTTTCATGGGTGCCAAATCATTCATTGGGACCCCAGAAATGCAAAGAATTTTTGTCCTCAAAGATAAACTCTTTTGCACTATGAAAAATGCATGGTTCCCATGGCAACAGTCGACGTGATTCTTGACCATAGGGGTGGGCATACAAAAATGGTCATACCTCCGCTGTTACTTGTCCTAGACCACTGAGCCTGGTCTTGTTTTAAAGCTTAGACATTGCCCTTTCATCCAAAGGTAAGTAATCTAGTGATCTAATTTGCATATTCATGAATTTTAATGAAAACATTAAAAATGACAGAAAATCGCTAAAAATCTATAAATAAACTAATTTCAGGTCCAAACGATCATTGAATTACTTTGTTATTAAACCAGAAATGTCATTTGACAAATTTATTGATGTCATGGGCGTTAATGAAAATTATCTCGTTACATATTCATGAATTTTAATCAAAATGTCGAAAATCGAGTAAAAACACAGGGAAAACTATCGCCATTGCAAAGTTTTTGATGGATTATATGATCTATCTTGTATCTCTGAAACCAATTCTCATGGCTTCCAGTGTGATCAGAGGGACCGCCTTAATGCCATAAAATATTGTCCTCAACAATGAACCCATTTGCATGGTGTAAAATTACATAGTTTCCACCTCCACCCCAGCGTAATTCTAAAGAATAGGATGTACTCACAAAAACCAACAATAGTATGCTCTAGAATACAATAATTTATGTGATAGTGATGAATGGTCCTGGCAATTTAACCTTAATAGCTATTATTCAAATCACTGAATTTGCTTATTGATGAAAATTAATACAACACACAAGAAATCAGAGAAAAACCTTGAAAAAATAGGGGGTATACGTACAAAATCACTTGTACCAGAGCTGTTAACAAATCCAGGATGCTGAAATAAGTATCAAATGAATGCTTTGGTAATGTACTACGACCCTAAAGTCTGATATAAGAACGATCTGATTTTCGATTTCACGAATTTTAATGAAAACTTCATAAATGGGAATGAAAAGTGAAAAAATTATACGGGTAAACCTACAGAATGACTTGTATCTCGGCACCCAAAAGCCCTAAAAAGCTGAAAATGACATCAAATGATTGCTAGTGCAATATTATACCATCCTGTACTTCAATGTATATGTAATTTGATTTTTTGTTTAATGAATATTAACAAAACCTTTCAAATTTAGAGGAACATTACGTACATATTAAGGCGTTATACATGTACAAAGAAAATCACATGCCTCCTATCAGAGCTCCATTTGAAGAAACACTGATCATTATCTTTATGGAAATGTACTAGCAAAATATGAGCTATCTACACTTTACACAGCCAGATCTTGTTAATATTGGTTAACTTTAGATAACTGGATGTAAGGTTAGCTCAAGATTCAGGTGTTACAAACTACCAACTCTAATGCCAGGCGTAAATCTTTGCATGTAGATTGTATAATTTTAGCTGTCAAATCCTTGATGTAGTGATTTCAGAGGGCATACCTCGGAAAGACAAAATATGTCCTGTCTTTTTAAGACCATTGGCAATTTGCATATGGAGGAAAGGGGCTCTAGCATTATGTACGTTAACACTGTTAAGTAAAATTGACCTTGATTACAAACAATGCAGTGCACCATACCCAGACAATGAAAGTCGGATGCCACTGACAAGCATTACAGAAACCTATCACCAAAGCGGCCAATACCACTTCCATTCTGCAATGGTAAATGTGCAACCCTACCTCATATTACCACGAAATATTGTGAGGGCCAAAGTAGAATACTCTCCTACAGTACAGGTAAACACACAAAAATTGAACCAACAACATTAACTTGTTCACAAACCAAACATCCCCAAATACTACACAACTAAGCCCAAAAGTTTTGTACATAGTTACTAGAAGATGCAAGTCTTATCTTTAGCATCCACACCCACCCCTGTTGTAACCCGCCTATCTCTAATTGTAATCATAGGCAAAAGTTGACCTGTTACATTAGGTGATTAACGTTAAATGATCAACCAAATATCAGAGAATGTCCAGTCAAATACGATATCGCAAGATGTAAACATGGTAAAGCAGAGATTCGTTGACGGATCTGAAATGGGATCGGAATAGTTTATGCAGTTGTCTCAGGCAAAATGCACATTTGTAGTACTGGTTTGCTGTACAAGTTGGCTTAACAGCCATGTAGTAGAGTGTTGGCTTATTACGTCCTGGTTCGATGCTCGCTCGAGGCAAACAGTAAAAACAGTAACTTTTTCACCTGTTACAATATACCAACCCACTGGTCCTTAACCTACCATACACCAGGGGAGTTTGGTAGCCTGGTAGTAGAGTACCAGAGCAATCAACATGATCAAGACACTTTAAAATCCTAGCTCATAACAAAAAGTTGTGGCTTTATTACAACATGGCTGAAAAAATATTGCCTGGTTCCATCAAAGTATAACCAAACCAAACCTTCACCATCCCCATATTACCGTTGCTAGTCTCTATAAATACAAATTGCTTTAAATCCCAGTGCCATACCACATACCATTCATACTTTGCCCTATCCTAACCTACCCAATCTGAGCCTATCCTACCATATCCCTGACCGTAAACCCTATCTAATACCTTCAAAACAGTCCACGTCTCATTTGCGCGGATCAAGGGATGTGGCAGGGCAGTAGTCGCCCATCTTATATTTGTGGTTTTCCTAGATTCTCCGGTTTCCTCCACCATATAACGCCAATATCCGCGCCTTCCATAATGTGTACATAAATTTAAAACCTTCAGTGTCAGTGAAATGCAGATAACAATTATATAAAAGTGAATTCATGCCATTGTGTTTATTTGTGTTTACTAAAATGCACAGCTCGCTGCAGGCTCACAAGATGAGCTTATAGGATGGTGCTCAAGCCGGCGTCCGTCCATCCGTTAACACTTTTAAATATTAATATATTTAAGACCGCTGGGCCTATCATGATCAAATTAAAACTAAAGCATCAATGAGGTAGGGGAAGGTTGCATTATGTTTTTGGTCAGGTCAGATCAGAACTCAGGGCTCCGGGGTATCATCATCTGACCTTTAAGCTTACAATACGCAAATCTCTCCGGTGAGCTACAGGCCATATATATATATTTTTTTTTAATTTCTTCTTGTTCAAAAATTATTTAAATATTAGTTTTATGTATTCTCTACTTTAAATGCCACATGTTTAGATTTTATCACACATATGCATGAATTTCTATCAAAAACCCTTATTTTGGCAGCCATCTTGTAATTTGGCGGTCATCTTGAATTGCCCATGAATGTCAACCTGCATCATCTGGACTATACATCAGGATATCCATATTTCTGTAAAAGTATTTCTATAGACACTATTGTACTGCAATCTTGGGTTCATGGCCAACTATTTAAAAGAAGTTTACCATTTTAGCAAATGTGTTGTTATGAAAATGTAGTGGAGCAAATATCAGGGGCTATCTTTCAAGGGGGTGGTCTACGGAGTACCACATTTGTTTCTATATACCAAAATGTTCGTATTGGTCTGTAGTTTAAAAATCCAGCGTTTGCCACCTTGGCAAACCTTGCATAACTCCAGTATTCAAGATGGCGTCCAAGATGGCTGCCGTTTCTTAAAATCAACCCCTATGCAAAAATGCATCATAATTTTCATGTGTTTGCATTGTAATGGTATTTTAATGCCCCATTTCATGTAAGGAATGATGTATTTGTCTATTTCAAGTAAAAAACCTGACAGTTTAGGTAAAACAGTTGTAAAAATCATATTTAAATTCACAAATGCACGTGCCCAAGGTTTTTCACCTCGGAATGTTTGTTTAATGGCTCATTATTTATGATCAGATAGTTATGGCTGCTATTTTACTTCTTTTCTATCAAATATAATATCTGTAAAGATTTTATAGAAACAGAAATTGTTTCTATATATAATATTCATGCTTAAAAAGAGGTTTTAGACATCCAACCCAACACGGAAAAAACAACAAAAAGTACATGTTTTCCTATACAAAGTACGCTCTAAAATCTAATTAGTTACTGATTCTATATACCATAGTGTTTGTGTTGATCTTAGTTTGTAGCATAAAAATACAGTGTCTGCCACCTCTGTAAAACACAAGATAGCTCCAGTATTCAAGATGGCATCCAAGAAGGCCGTCAAAATTTACAATTCTGAAAAAAATGAGACACATATGTCCCTTGACTTTTGTTTAGAAACAAATATGCTTAAATTGAGCTATAAACACTTAGAGTTATCTTATTATTGTTATTTTCATGTGTTTTCCATTGTTAAAACTACATTATGCATATATATGCTAAATATGAATGGAGTAAGGTCTCACTGACAAGGCAAAAAAGAACAAAAAATACATATTTTCCTATACATTATAGGCTCTTGAATCGTGATTGTTATTGATTCTATATACCAAATATTTTGTCTTGCAAGCTTATGAAGGTTTGAATCTTTTAAATCCAGCGTTGGCCGCCTCTGCAAACCCAGCATAACTCCGGTTTTCAAAAGGGCATCCAAGAAGGCCGTCAAAACAAAATATTTCGAAAAATAAGCAGCATGTGTCCTTTAACCTTTGTTTACTAACAAAACAGTTAAAAAAATCAAGCTAAAACACTTAGATCTATCTTTTTAAAAATATTTTCATGTATATATTTCTTTTTCAATATTACATTCTGCATACAAATCTAGAAATGCATGGGGTAAGGGCTGGAGTACATGTATGTTTGAAAAGATGCTACTTAAATTCCTTCTTATAATCTGAATCACTGCAATTTTCCTCTTGTCAACATGCCTGAAAAGATAGTATGCACATTTGTGTATATAACTACATGCACATTAATTTCCACAGTGTATGGTTGTCGACACGTAGAACTTGTGCAGTATTCATCACTCATTTCTTTACGTTAGCAAACAGTGTCATTCAATAGCTCTGGAGCTGCAACTGATAGTGTTACCAATAATACTAAGCATTTTATTTTATCATTCATTGTCCTATTCAAATCTAAAGTCTGATGGTGATTTCAGTTCTTGAACATAGTACAACCCATTCCGCCAAATATGCAGTTGATAGGCACACCTCAGGCAATGAAACCCGAAACTTTTATCTGTCGAGGTAGCTTTTTAGCCATCAACAATATTGCCTTCTCTGCGCACAGTGAGTTTAAAGACAAACTGTTTTTGTTACGAACCACCTATGATCCTCCGAGTGTTCTAAATCTTCACCTAGATGGTGCCGATCTATATTCGTTTCAGGACCCTGCATAATGTGATAACAAAGCTAAATGAAAATAACAATCAGGAAATGGCGCAATCAGAACGATAGAGGTCATTGCATGTTTGGTAAGTTTACATCTACTGCCTTTTCATTATTGTCAAAATTATCGGTAACTCCCAGTATAAGCATACCCCCTGATTTCTGACGTAATTTATGAGGGGACGGTTCCACTGAGGGAGTGTTAGCTTGTGTGCTGATGATAAAATTCGCCTCATTTCAGGGTATGTAATCGTATATCGAAGATAAGCTATCAAAGAGTCTACTCCAGATTTGATCATGTACAACAAGACCTACATGTTTTGGGTATGCAATGGAAATTGCTGCTTTGTAATATTACAAGCAACTTAAAGACAGTGCAAGTCTACTGAAGCTCAGCCTATATGTCTGAAGCATTAGCAAATCTTTCATTCCTTACACTTGAAGCCGACCATTTGTCTAGTACAGTAAAATATCTTGAAAGGCTTGCAATGGTGGCATATTGATCCATTACAATTTCAATGTTTCTGAGAATACCATTTATAAACATACCGATAGTTTTATGATTTATCGTATCTTCTGCTATTATTTACAAGAAGCCTGTGTGTATAATCAGCTGAAATGGTTTGGTTTAATTTTCATAGTTGATCAAACATATTCAGCGCTTCAGCTACACTGATTCGTACCAAATCAATCTCAATACGTAAATAATAATTTGGACCATAACTAAATAAAAAGGCTCTTTTTATAAGTACCTAATTGTCAATTTAGTTTTCCCACCTCGGCTTTCGGAGTGGAAATTTCTTTCTGATTGCTCATTTTCCTGATCATTGGCTACTTGTACCTTTTATATGCTGTTTGTTTTATAACATTCTATGTCACATAACCCAGCTTTCTATTAAGTGGATAACTATGTAAATGATAATTCTGACCGTAATTAAATAAAAAGGCTCTTTGTGAGGTTATGGCCATGTAAAATCGATTTAAACCCGCCAGTAACTTTGTGTTACTGATCGTTCCAAGTCGATACTTCTGTAGTGGTTCTTTTTGTTTCATGTCTTGGTGTTAACATTTTTTTGTGCTGTTGGCGCCTTATGTATGTTTTCATATTTTAGTTAAGTTAAGGTAACTGAGTGGCCACCTATTGGGAAAATAGCTGCTCGTTCGGCTTACGAAATGTTTTTATGGTATAAGTACCTGATTGTTACTTTGGTTTTTTCCCACCTCGGTTTTTGGAGTGAGAATCTTTCTCTGATTGCGCCTTTTCCTGATCTTTGCCTACTTGTACCTTTCTTTATATGGATTGTTTTTATAACATTCTATGTTACATAACACAGCTTTCTAACACCAGGTGTTTAAATTTGTCTATTAATTGGATAACTCTACAACTTGATTTTCGATCATTATTGAACTTTCATACTCAGTGCCATTGAGCAAACAGCTCTTTTTACTGCACAATATATTGCTCCAGCTGCTACTAAGTCACCATTTGGAAGGTCCATTAGTACATGTATGTATAGCACTTTGAAGTAATTGCCTTTCCCTGTTGCTTCAATGTTACAATCACCAATTGCGCATGCTAACATCGACCAGCTTCCACTTACTTTACTTTCATTTCTAACAGGTCACAAATCTCGCCACAAATGAGCAATTATTCTTCCAATAAAAACACTTTGTAAATGATATGGTACTTCTAGGGTTAGTCTAATCATTTCTTATGTTTGACTTCACCTCTCTACTGTTTTTGCTTTAATTCTCTGATAAGTGGATTTACAGTTCTTATGGCACCACAGTTTGCATAAACCTTGTACATAAATACTCAAAGCATAATCAGTAAATGAAGAATTAGAACCTACATATGATTATAGCGTCGAAACAAAACATGGTTTGGTATTATTTTGTTTTATATAGTGCCATATCGTACATCCATGTCTGCACCAAGGTTTTATTAATTGTAAGATTAATACTGCATCAAAGTTATATTAAGAATTGCAGAACCAGAATTTGTGAATAACATTTGTAATAAGATTGCGGAGCTAATGATGTACAAGAAAATAAGTTTTCTTTGTTGATCTTTTTCTTGCCGGTCAAGAAAATTCCACTCATTTCTAGAATAAATACATCTGGACCTTCCTATAACTGGATTCAAGAAACATAGTTTTGGATATAGCACTGATCATAGCTGGACTCCAAATGGTCATTTCATACTACCTTTGGTATATGTCTATATACTTTACTCTTGTTATAACAAAAATTGAATATAGCTAACACAAAGATTGGTTTGAACCCCAATAATAGTGTTATAAAAAGGTTATGGTGTCTGAATAACTTTGTTTTAACAAGGAAAAACACACATGAAGATGACATTAAGAAAATGTTCTAAGTGTTTTACAACTTGATTTTAGCTTTTTATTACTTAATGAAAGTCAAGGGACATATCTGGCTCATTTTTCAAAATTCTATATTTTGACGGCCTTCCTGGATGCCATCTTCAATACTGGAGCTATCCTGTGCTTTGCTAAGGTGGCAAACACTGGATTTTATGCTACAAACTAGGACTGAGACAAACACTATGGTATAGAGAATCAAAAACAAATACGATTGAAGAGTATATTTTATATAAGAAAATATGTACTTTTTGTTGTTTTTGTCGTGTTGGATTGGATGTCTAAAACCTGTTTTTAAGCATGAAGCTTATATATAGAAACAATGTCTGTTTCTCTAAAATCTTTACAGATATTATATTTGATAGAAAAGAAGTAAAAAAGCAGCCATAACTATCTGATCATAAATTATGAGCCATTAAACAAACATATGTAGGTGAAAAACCTTGGGCACGTGCATTTGTGAATTTAAACATGATTTTTACAACTGTTTTACCTAAATTGTCAGGTGTTTTACTTGAAATATACAAATATATCATTCTTACATGAAATGGGACTGTAAAATACCATTACAATGCAAACACATGAAAAATATGATGCATTTTTGTAGTAGGGGTTAGTTTTAGGAAACGGCAGCCATCTTGGACGCCATCTTGAATACTGGAGTTATGCAAGGTTTGCCAAGGTGGCAAACGCTGGATTTCAAAACTACAGACCAAGACGAACATTTTGGTATATAGAAACAAATGTGGTACTCCGTAGACCACCTACTCCTATTTCTAAGCTACTTTTTGAACCATATTTGCTCCACTAATGGTACATAAATGCAATTTAAAAATTAATGTCTGAGACTGGGCTAGATGTATCTGTTAAGGGATGTTTTAAATGTGTTTGTTTCAATAAATTTAATATAAATTCATCCATAAAAGGAGTTTAAGCCAAAGATTTTCCATCATTCTAATGAACATCGGTGTATTTCTCTGAAAAGTTGCTAAATTGCACTTATTGACCTTTTGACCTTTTATACCCTGGTTCAGACAAACCATGATTGATAAAGTGCCATATACAACCCCTTTGTTTATTATTAAGCCACTAGTATACCAAATCTCAGCATTCAAATCACTAAGTTTGGCCATGATTATTCTTGTATATTCAGCTGTGGTAACGTTCTTTAACTTTTGCACTCATTGAACTTTGACCTAATTTCTGACCTTAATAGGCAAATCTGGACATGGCATCCGCCCCTATGCATTCAGGCATACATCAATTAATATGTTTATGACAACAAATTGCTTCTACTCAATTTTGCCATCTTAAGTGAAAATAAGCCTCAAATGAATGATTGGATGGCTGCCTATAAGGATTACCTCCCATCATGTGCAGTGAGTCACGTGACCAGAACTTAATATGGCGGCACTCATACAAAGGTCAACACAGTGTGCGACAACAAACTATTTCAAATATAGTGAGAGACTACGGACTTTGTAAGATGTAAACTTAAACTATATCATGAGAGGATGAGAATGATAAGGTGTCATCTCTGTAGCACTTGGAACCAATCGAGAAATGGAAGGTAAACAGTAACCACGAAAATAGTCATATATTTCCGCGTGCTAAAACGCTCGATTGGGACGTTTCATTGCCCTCACGGTTGAAAGAAGTGAGATGGTGAAGGGTCAACCATGTACCCAGGGGAAGGGGCTTGGGCTACTGGACCAACGGCGGTCACTGTATCAGAGGGCAGGATAGACTTAACTCCAGCTTGCAGTTCAGCCTCGGGGCAGAGGGCAGGGACTGAGGTAGCAGTGCTGGCTACCTCTGGGATAGCTTCAGGTTCCTCAACGAGGTCCCGAAGGGGGGACTGGTCAGGCCTAAGGGGGGAAAGGGGGCTATTCTCTCTAGGTCGAGCTCAGGGAATAGGGACAAGCGAGGGGGGGGGTATGTTCATCCAGACAAGGGGTAGGTAGGTCAAAATAGTCAGGGGTAGGGCAGGACGGGGCTGGCGGGTCACTCACAAAGAGCTGTAAAAGGTTAAAATGGTCTAAAAATCGAGGTGAATGGCATCCGTCTCTGGCGTCTGCAAGTCCATATCACAAGTTGCTGAAGACACAGTCTCTGAGATCTTACTAGGATGCACGGCATGCACTGTCGGTCTATTTTCACTGGGAGGAACACAGGGGGCAGGAAGTCTCTGTGAAGGCACTGACACGGCGGGCGGGGCAACAGGCTGTTCTATTACATAGGGTCTGACGGGTACCGTCTCAACCCGACGGACCCGAGCTCTTGCTGCAATGCTGGCTTGGTGGACACGAAAGGGGACCGGAAAGTTATGCTTTTTCATCTGGTGTTCCACCATCCGCTGCTTTCTTCTTTGTGTAGTGATGTAATCACAAAACGCACACTGGAGTGTCTTCACATGTGTGGATCGGATAGTTCGTTGGTTTTCTTTGGTGGCAAAGTACATTCGGCCAATGTTAGGTAGAAGTCCCATCAGATGAAGCCAAACTCCGGACATGAACATAGCTGTTGACAATAAACAATAAATCAAACAAACAACATTGACTTGTCGTGGTATAAATGGCGTCTACATTCCTCTCCATATCGTTTCATTTAGTACAGGGACGCACTGTTTTCTTCTACATCTGAGCCGCCTCATGATAAAACCAACAATTTGCATAGGCAAAAACAAAGACGCAGATCAGCTCCGCGAAGCTGATCAGCGCCTTTGTTTTTCGCTACACGGATAGTACACTTCCTCTTCTTAAATCCCAAAGTTCAAGCTTCTAGCCTGCTTCTGTGCGTGTACATGTCGGTTTGTGTCGGACCTATTCGGAAACCACATTGTTGGTTTTCCCACGAGGCGGCTGTATTCTCATATCCAGGCCACTGTATTGGTTACGGTGGGTTTCGTAATGATTGTGAATATGCCTGTCTCTTTTTTTTCTCTTTCTCTCTCTCAAGGTGACCAGAAGAAACGCTACTAAGAAACCAGCATAACCTCGTTGAATAATTGTACATATAAATATAGTTTTAGGAACACGCTACACGGGATCGATCAAAGTGGCACTACCTCATTAAGAAAGGAACAACTTATTCTGGAATAAAAAAAATCCGGCCATGAAAACGCAAAACCAATTCGATAGACCATCACCAGAATCTTCGACATTGACTTTTCCTACTGACGTAATGGTCTCGTGTTATCAGTTCCGCGTGGTACGGCAAGATGAGGAAGACCGTGCATATTGGGTTAGTTTTGAATAGCTGCTCGTATGTCTTCAAATGCAGGTTCATTATAGTCCTTTTTGTCGGTGTTTCCGTGCGTCACCATTTTTTCTATGTTCCCTATTAACTTCTACTCGCATTTATGCACCAGTCATTTGTATCCCCGGCTCCCTCGGGATAGCGGGGACATAGCGGGGCTAAAGTGCCAGGCTTTAACCTCTGATGTGTCCCGGCAGAGCCGGGGATTTGCCGGGGTTATGATTTCCCGCCAATACACTGTCACATTAATTCAAATTAGATTTTAATATTTTTAACATTTAATTATCTTTATGTTACTTATTTAATTTCCTAAACATTCACATGCATAAATTTAGGCCCTTCTCCCATGTTTCAGTTTCATCAGAACAACACCCAGCTGTTGTTCCACGTTTTGTCAGCCACTGGGGAGCCGGGGCTTTTAGCAGGGGTTTTACCAAATTCTTCCCCGGCAGTGCCGGGCTTTAAAAATTGAAAAGTTAAAAGTCCCGCTATTCCCCGGTCCCGGGGGAGCCGGTTCATAATCAACACTACAACTTGTTTTACTTGAAATTACATACCTAAAATGTGATGCGAAGACTTTTATTTTTCCTGTTGTGATTTGCACTTATGCACATTGCCTCCTCTTTGGGAGACACAATGACTGCTGCATTACATATACTCTAGTGAAATTCTTTCATGCAAACTGGCTGTCCTAAGAACAGTATTTAATTTCTTATTTATTTCCCCTCTTATCCTTGTAAGCAAACGCGTCGATTATATGCATCCATTTCTGGGTCACTTCTGTCTAGAGCTCCCTTATATTATAAATGTAAGTTCGTCCCAACATGACTGAAGCAAATTGTTGACTGGGACGTTGAACCTCAAAACCAACAAAACTATTTATGGCATTGTGACATATTGTCTGTCTTACCATAATGCATTTAAAATATATAAAATAGTATCAGTTCCTTTTCAAAGACCTCACCTGTGTTGTGTCCTGGGGCAAGACACATTGCCTACCGAGAGTACTGTTTAATAACCAGGAAGCGATTGCTCCTACATGATTGAAAATTGTTGACTTGGGTGTAAATTCTCAAACAAACCATCATTTTCATCCAAATCCACTTCATCATCTTTTATGGCAGGTTCATCATGCCATCTGGAGGATTTTGACCATCACAAAATTGTCACCACTCTCCGAATGCATGTGGCTCTTCATCTGTGTTGAATTCTTATCATCATCGCACCATGCTCTGTTTGTATCGACAAACAATTTAATTTAGATCAAGAACTGTGTATGCATAAAGTGTCTGGGGTGGGTACGCCCGAAATGATCGGAAAACAGGCCCTTCAAATAATTTTAAAAATATACTGAAGGGTGATTGGATTGGAATATACATGTATGCCCTCAGAAATAGATGGACTGCTTGAGTCTCCAGGCAAATCTGGTACTACTCAAAGTTTGAGAAGGATCACTTTTTAAATATTATGCTAGGGGACCTATAACCTTTATATTTTCACAATTTTACATATACAAAATGTGTGTGTAGGACATTTATCCATGTAAAGAAAATTAAAAGTTAGATTACATAATATATTCTCTTCCTTTGTTTTTCGGTGTTCAATCCAATGGCCACCTATTGGGAAAATAGCTGCTCATTCGGCTTACGATATGTTTTATGGTATAAGTGCCTGATTGTAAGTTTGGTTTTTTCACACCTCGGGTTTTGGAGTGGGAATCTCTTTCTGATTGCGCCTTTTCCTGATCTTTGCCTACTTGTACCTCCTTAATTACCTTAAAAAATGGGCTCTGCAGTCTTAATGTACGCATGAGAATGGGACGAAGGTTTGAATGCGTTCTCAAATGACAAGCTGGGCGTAAAACGGGCACTGCTCTTCTCTCTCTTCAAACTCACGAGTAAGGAAAAAGTCAGGTTCTGGTTGGAGTTAAACTCTACAAGGTATTGGTCTTTGAATTCTTCATCGGTCATACCCAAATCAATGTCCTCCGCGAGGCCATTTCGACGTTTATGCACTAACTTCATCATTTCCGTAAAGAATTTGACGCGTTTGCGCGCTTTGTTCAAGTATTCCTCATTCTGGACGTGAATGACATCCACCTTATCTCGTAACAGATGAAATACATTTCGAAAGCGAATGTTGCACACGGTGCACCAAAAGATATCTCGGGCTAGATACTTGCCAACCTGGTACTTGACCGCATTATTGAACGTGACTAAAAGTGTTGCAGAGGCCTGGGTTCCGTCGCGGCTGCGCGTGTAATTGTGGGCGTGTCGGTCGTATCTCTAGTAACAACGACGTCTTCACGTGGTTGCGCCACATCTGCGCGCGCATTGTCAAGTGTATTTTCCAATTTCTTTACTTTTCGCTGCGATTGTAACGTCGCACGCAGCGCATTATCTATCAGATCCGTGTTTGGCAGTCGCGTTTCCAGTGCCAGCCGCATGGCGTCGTCTAGTCGTACCGCAATCTTCCGCCACAGTAGGAACGGCAATTTTGTCGTTAGGTGGCGGTATGACTCTACCTAATGTATCGACAAATTGCATATGATCAGTCGCGGTAGGAGGTTTGTCCTCCTCTTCCAAATCCCGAGAACCACGAGGGTAATAGTCATCCGGAATTTCTGCGTTGGCCTAGCGGAATGCCTTCAAATTATTCTGGAGTTTTGTTTTGCCATCTAGATGACGCTCAAAATATTCTCGCTTGGAACGAGACTTCAGACACAATCTGTAGATTGTTTGTATCAAAAGGTAGAATTGTGTGGTCAGTGGCATAAGAGAAGCTAACTCCTTAGAATTAATATCTGATTAAACTTATTAACCTTAACCTAAATTAACTTTAGTTCCTAGTAGTCTTTGATACCTTTTAGAATGAGGATTACATAATTAACAGAAATACACAGCCACAATATATATCACATGTGCTAATGAATGTTTTGAATAGCAAAATATTCCAAAACTTACACCAGAAAAGACGAAAAAACAAAATTTATATTCGTTGATTTTGTTACTTTTAGTTTGTTGTCTAGGAAGGATGTTTCTCTACAAAAGTCCAAGAAACATTTGTGTTGCAATTTGTTTTTGGTTTACCACAAAAATCTTTAGTTTGCTTAGACTATTCGACAAAAATTGTGTGTAGCATCGGGATATGAGAGCAAGAGTATTTACTTACATATACTTGTCTAAATATTACACTTGTTCCTTCTTCAACGAAACTCTCTTCACTGAAGCAACGTGTAAGTTGTTTAGCTGTGCTCGTGCTTTCCTCGTTCTCGGTTGTCACACTTTGTTACCGTTAGTGCATCCAAGGAGTCGGGTACCAGACTGGCTTGCGCAGTACCAGACATGTAAACAAAAATCATTCTATCAACATAATGTTATAATGAAAATATATACATATTTTGTAGACTAGTCAAAAGTTGACTGGGGCGTAAAGCACCTATTCAAACAAAAAACGAACAAAAGTTCTAACTGACTTAAAATGTTTTCGTTATTTTTTTCTTCACATTTAAAGCAATTCATCTTTATTCTCAAATAGTAATGGTGGTCGGGTGGGAATATGGGCCCCCGCCCATTGGTACCTAGGAGAAATAGATGGGCTGCTTGTTCCTCCAGACAAAGCCTCTGATCTAGTGACCGACCATCTGATTACTGGTTAACCGCTCATAGCTGAGCTTGCCCAGGAAAACCATCCATACATTTAAGCCTTATTTGTGCAAAATGTGCTCTATGTATGGTTCTTTTGTGCGTTGCCGTGGCAACACTTGTAGGATAAATGAATAACTTGTTCTGGTTTTTAAAAGAGGGGACATATGGCTAACTTAGGAATAGCCTTCTCACCTAAATTCCAAAATTTATTTTTAGCAAAATCTGAGGCCAAACCAGGCATTAAACACCCTAGCCCTTTTGTATAATGACCCAGGTCACATGACCAAGTTGGCCGCCGTATCATTATCTAATAAAACATTAAATATTTTTTCTCCGTAACCCGTGGCCGATTTCAACAAAAATTGGCATGTAGCATCGAGGACTACATTCCATAAAAGTTTGTACAAAATAGGACCGTAGGTTGACCATGACCTATTTTACGGCTTGGTCAAATTTGGTCACACATAAGTATGAAGAACAATTTATTTTTATTTATTTTTTACGCGAGTTTTGGTAGATACAGACAGTTCACTGTGTTAATGAAATAACGTGATTATTCAAGGTCATGTTTTACCTTGGTCGACCATTCTTTTTCAGGTATTTTCAAGCACGTGTTGGTTGTCATGACATTCTAATGTTGGGTAGAATTCCCATAAAAATAGATGTTCTATGAGACTTTATGCCAAAAATCAAACAAAATAAAGATAAACTGAAAAACAAACACATACACACAAGCCGCGTTTAGGAACATGATAAAACGGACCAGTTGGCTATTCGTTTTTATTATCAC
Organism: Rugalucina vietnamica; assembly: GCA_964017185.1. NCBI lineage: Eukaryota > Metazoa > Mollusca > Bivalvia > Lucinida > Lucinidae > Rugalucina > Rugalucina vietnamica. The sequence continues at coordinate 43,624,089 of OZ024872.1, forward strand.
AAGTGTTCAAAAATTCTTAGAACCTGTATAGAATATACCTAAATATCTGCATTTTAAATTGTTGTTACCTGGGTCCGACGCTGGGGGACATTTTGGTGTTCTCATTGATAAATGTACATATGGAAGGGTCTTACAGTCCAAAAATAAAAAAGCTTCCAAATTGGCCATGCAGCCTACCTTGGATTCTTATTGGTAACATATAATGGTACATGTACACGTGGCTTGGTGAGGGTTCAATTATAACTAGGTTGTACTCTACTTTATCTGCTCATCATTCTATATTCAAAACACGTCAAATATCATTTTATTTATTCTTTCATCGATTGTATGCTGAGCATTCGTTTTACCCGTGAGTGCGCATATGTCAAACAACAATATGCTCAATATAAAGACTTAGTAATATTTTTCGGTTCACTATAGCGTATTTGAGCGCTGTTTCTGAAGCTAGACCATTAGATAAACGCCGCTCACAGTCTAGAACTTGGATTAAAACAAAAAGAACAATAATAGGTCTAATGTGTGGTCAGGTGGGAATATGAGCCCCGCCCATGAGGGCCAAAAGAAATAGATGGACTGCTTGAGCTCCAGGCAAAGCTTATACGCTACTGACTGACCATCTGATTTCTGGTTAACCGCTCAGGTCTGCGCCTGCCCAGGTAAAGTGGTTCGTCACCCCGGCATTAATAGGGTATAGGCTGCTAGCCAGAGGGTCGATTGCTCCCCCCAGGGAATTTTGCAGACATACCCTATCTTAGTCGATTGCTCCCCCCCCCCAGGGAATTTTGCAGACATACCCTATCTTAAAGAACAATTCAAGCTGAGTAGAATAAGAGCTGTTTGCACCCTGAGCGTTGGGGCGTTATTTAATCATGAACCATGGTTAACCAAGTATCTAGGATCAAAGATCTTGATCCAGAATGTAACATATGTAACAAACGTAATGAATAACGAAGGGCATTATACGTAGCAGGAATGCCAGTACATGCTGGTCTAATGCTCCATTCCATAAGATATTTTGCAAACATATATCTTAAATGACAATTCAAGTTTGCTCCAATAACAGATGTTTACTTTATATTCACTGGAACATGTGTCTGTGTCAGTCTGTTACATATGTTACCATAATATGTTTAAAAAATAATGATATGGCAGTTTTAGCGTCAGAAAATAAGATTTTTGTTAATTCATTCACCCTTCTCATATTGTCTGCATGAAACATGTCCATTCTACACATTAAAGTTGATTGACCAATAATCACCTGACACCTACAGTGTAATGTCTGTAACATTTATTAAAATTACCCTTTCAAAATTAGCATTGTGAGTTTTAGTTACATATTCCAGCTTTTCCAAATACATGTGGTTTTTCCATTACCATGTTCAATGGAGGAGATGGAAACATCCTATACTGTATATATTTTACTAAATATGTTGGTAAGCAACCCTACCCACAGTTTCATACGCCAAATATTGTATTGCTAATTACACAAAACATGTAAATACTCATTTCTAACGGCTATATCTAATGTTGATAATTATTTGCTTATATTTCATGCTTATTGAAAACCATAGTTCTGAGTGGGTGTTACCAAGTATATAGGCTCAGACATCTTAATGAGAAATGTAACGTATGTAACATATATGTATGAATAGGGAATGACGAAGGGTACAGTAGATATATATGATGCTATTTAAAATAGTGCCAACACTTCACGTTTCCATATGAATACTTTAGTGTTTGGTGTAAAACAATACTAGAAAATCTTATTCATTTATGATAATAAATGTGTTTGGACCCCTTTAAATACTATTAATAAAATTTTTAGAAATCTCTTTAAAATGCAGAAAAATTAGGGTATTACTACAAAATAGTTTGCACCCGAAATGTTAATAGACCTAGAATGCTGAAAGTGGTATCAAATAAATGCTATGGCAATGGACTAATGCCCTCAGTCCTCTAGATACATCATCTGAATTTCAGTTTTATGAATATTTTTTAAGACTTTAGAAATAAGAGAAAATACATAACAAATAGGCAGGTATACCGACAAAATGATCATGTTTTTCAGCAAGCCCAAGTCTGAATGTGCTTAAAATGGAAAGGGCAATTTTCTATCACCCTACTATAATAAAAAAAGTCATTTGATGAGCATTAATGAAATATAATGGTTAAATTAGGTGTTGGCGATTAACCACCAAAGAATTGAGGCGGTGCCCATATTAAACAAGATGAATCTTGGCTACTAGAAGACATAGACAGCTATAATTGCTGTCCTTTAACCATATGATGTTATGAATAAATCATAAAAATCATGTGAATGTTTGTTTCATGAATTGCAACAAGAACTTCAGACAAAAGAGAAAATTTGCAGAAACATGAATGGGTATACCAACAAAATCACTTGTATCTCCACTGTCAATAGCTGTCGAGTAGTCAAAATGGCATCAAATGTTACTATTTGGTCACTTTAATAATGAATTATTGTCATGTTATCACAATATATATGAATTATTGTCATGTTGTCATGTATACATATCACAAAACATATGAGGTTGAAGCAAAGGTACATGCGTCTCTGTTGCTGGACACCCTTAATTTTTTGCTAGTTACCATTTTTATCGACGTTTTATGGATATCCACGAAAGTAAATCTGATATGCTTTGTAAATAAGAGCACTGGGAAATTGTGTATTGTCCAAGCAATTATCTGATACCCATTTAGCTCTCTAAGACAATGAGCAGCCGGGATATAAGTGATTTTGTTGGTATATCTCTTCATTTTTCTCTTCTTTTCTCTAATTTATGAAGTTTTAATTTTAATATTAGTGACCTTTATCAGTAGAGGAGACGGTGGGTAGGGACATTTTTCGTTTCGCACAACACCCTCCACATACTAGGTTTGATACTATGGGTGACTTCTTTGATCATTATAAAGAGCTTCTAGGCACGTCGTCGCCCTGTGATATGGTGCATTTGTCCTCCAGAAGCCGTTACGTATGTTACCCATTCAAACCAGAAATGTGCTCTAAGTTTGTAAAATACACTATGAATCTCTAATTTAAATTCCAAACCTAAAATTACCAATATCATCTGATTGAAGAATGTTACGGGCACATATATTGATATATTTAATCATTTTCATGCATCGATGGTGTTACGTGTGTTACATTTTCAAAACAGCCTGTGTAAATGTTAATTACGGAACAGTAAGCTATTTTAGTATACTTCTCTTTACGAATTTCACTTTTAATACACTACGGGTGGCTTTGTTGATCAATATAAAGATTTTCTATGCACGTTGTCGCCCAATGGTATGGTGCATTTGCCCTCCAGAAGCCGTTACGCACGTCGTATGTTACCCATTCAAAACAGAAATATACTCTAAGTTTGAAAAATCCACTATGAATCTCTAAAATAAATTCCAAACCTAAATATATTAATGTCATCTGATGAAAGAATGCTACTGGCACATGTGTTGATACTTTTAATCACATATATGCATCGATGGTGTTACGTATGTTACATTTTCAAAACAGACTGTTCAGAGTTTAATTACAGAACAGTTAGCTATTTTGATATACTTTTCTTTGCACATTTATACTTTAGATACACTTGTCTAAAAGACACTTATTCCTTTTCTTTTACAAACCTGAAAAAACTAATCATCATGTTATTCCTTAGTCGAAAGTTATTGCATATAGTCCACAGTAACTCACTTTAGATTATGAAAGAATAATGTGTTTAAAGTCAACTATGTACAGACAAGTTTGAAGAAAAGAAGAAAAATATATACAATCATCTTGTTGTAGATCAAAAGCATATATGCCTTCTTGAAGTTGAATGCTCACTGTTTTGCCAGAAATGTGTAGTTTTGATTAGTAAATATGGTAACGTATGTAACACATAATTGTTAAATATCAAAAATCGTTTTTAATGATTTTAATGCCAATAAAATGCTCATCGCTTATGTAATTATGATTTAGCACTAATTTAGAAATCATGTAAGATATAGCAAATATTCAAGAGTGTAATCCGGTTGTCAGTTAACTTAAAGCGCGCACACCCAAACCACAAAATCCCAAAGCATGTTTTACACCATTGTTAGTATCCAGTGTTATGAAATGACATTATCAACACCGTGGGTCACTATTTCTTAAGTTACCTTTCACACAGCTTGCCAATATTAGTAAGCAAATATCTATGCGGGTGACGGGCGATTTAATGGTAACGTATCTAACACGTTTTTCACATGAAATTTTAGGTGTTTAAACCTAAGGAAAACAAATAGTAATAAGATATAATAATCGTCACTTTAAGATTGTTTTCCGACTTCCGGATATTGAAATGACTCGCCGGCTATACAAAAGCACAACTCTGTGCATGCTAGTTCATTTTGTCTGGGTTCGGGGCACATGTGAGACAAGCCAAGTTCTGCTTGCGCGTGTGCCAGATGGTTTTTTTCTCGTGGTTCTCCCGTTTTTGCCCCACCTACCGGTTGGCCCATCTCATATGAGCTGAAATAATATTGAAAGGAAAGTTAAACGGAACATAATTTGTTCAGTCCTTGGTCATGAGCACTGCTTCAATATAAGTACCATTGATGTTCCAGACATTGCCTGATGCGGTTGTTTTGTTTGATTTTGAGTTTATGCTTAACAGCCTAGTCAACAGCTATTGTCATATTGAGACGTTGACTCCATTTTATGGGACTTTTGCCCGAAAATCGGATGCCATAACAGCCAAACAATGCTTTAAATATAACCAGCCAGGTAAGCCACTATGGCTTATACATATAGATGGTTTGATTTTAAAAACACTTTTCCTGGTCAGGCTCAGACCTGAGCGGTTAACCGGCAATAAGATGGTCAGTAAGTAGCGTATAAGCTATGCCTGGAGGCAAAAGAAGTCCATCTATTTCTTAAGAACCCGATGAGCGGGGCCCATATTCCCACCCGACCAACCTGTTTTTGAAGTTTTCACGTTATAAATGTGTCATCAAACGATCGTGCTTTGGTGCTACATTTTCATTTGTGTAGCGCTAATGGCAACAGAACAAGTGACGGACACTATTTACATTTGAACCAAATTGCCCAGCAGATGAACAGAATCGGCAAAATACTTTTCGTACACCTTCGTATGTGCTGTGGGGAGTGTTATCGTCTGTTTGCACAAGGTAGTTTGTCATTGATCGCTTCTCTCAGCAACATTTTTACTAATGCTATTGCGTGGAGTCTCACCTAAACTGCCTTATTGTGTAGTCATAACTTCTATTTTCTTGAAGATATGGAATGGTCGAGAGTCTCACCAGGATATCAAGGCTTGCCCAAAACGACAGACTGCTAGTATCGTGCTTTTGTCAGGATTTCCAGCGTGGAACCATAAGGTATTGTAATCATTTGGCTAGAATAGACAGCAGCATAAAACCAAGACATCTGATTCAGATGATTGTACCGTCAGAAGCATCTTGGTTGATATGAAAATTCGAGTGTCTGTGTCTTCATTGTCTAAAGTGCAGTTACGTCATCCCTGTCAAGAAAGCATTTTCGTGTAAAAACAAAAACGCATACACGTTGTTTGCACATCCTGTTCTATGTTCGGATTTCACACCGAGGGCCCTCAAGAAATTCACATTTTGTGTTATTACTGCTTTATATTGGATTTTGCCACTTCCGGGCTACTGGTGTCGCAGGGCTAGATAATGTCTTTTCTCGTTTTTCCGATCTGATGGATTTACTCTACATGTATACACTACATCAAATCAATAGTTTCAAAAGGCGCACACAAGCTGTAGGGAATACCACATATATTATAAAATAAATGGGTCCAGGAGTTTGAGGATACTATCTGCATCTAGTTGGATGCAACTGTTAGTGTGATATTTGCGAAGCCTTTGTCTTCCTAAGTCATTAAGTTCGCACATGCGAAAGATTCATCGTGGATCGTGGCTCTTGTTCAAGGACACAACATGGCACCGAAGAGGTCGAACAACACAAACTCGCAATCAGGAGCGGACGCTTTAACGATGGGTCACCAACTCATAATATATACCTTACAGTGCCCTATATGAAAATGGTGTTACATACGTTACCATGAGCATACTAGCAAGTCACCAGTGAGTCAACATATTCCAAACACCTTACTGTGTTCTATGCGAAACCCTTTGCAGATAACTATGTGACACCACTTTCATGTGAGCCGCAGCGAGCGAAAACCCCTCTTCCGACAATATTCCTCCTACACAGTGATAGAATTTAGACGCTTGACATTTCGGATTTAAGAAGAAGTTTGAATTATCTGTGTAGAGTAAACAAGTGTGCTGATCAGCTGTGCAGTTACTGCATCTTTGTTTTCATAAAGGAAGAATCTGGTTTTCGCATGAAGCGGCTCACTATATATACATTTATAATCACTAAAATGAAATCTATCAATGTTTGAACATTAAGGTGTTACATACGTTCCCATGAGCATACTTACAAGTCACAGGCTGTGTATTTTAGCACACTTTACATGTATTTATCATAGGGTGTGTAAAATAGAACTAAATAATTTACAGAAACATACAACAGTTATTCATTTTGATATTTTTGTTGAAACGCATACTTTTCAAATGTTACAGCATACGGCGGTACCCTTAGAAAATGTTAAATTATTTAAATAAAATAAATTAAATATTTAATATAAATATATGATTTTGTGTAATAGCCAAATTGAACTGTTTATCAGTAAGAAAGGACCTATCGTTTTTGGAATATGAAGAAAGAAATGCCAAAAACAAAAACGTTGTTGAACCCAAACCCCTATTTTCACGCCATAGATATAGAAGTAACGTTTGTAACACCGTATAATGCCTAATTTCAAATTTTGCACCACTTGCCGGGGCGACAACGTGCCTAGAACTCATCTAGGATGAACAATGGACCAATTGCATACTGCAAACAAAGTATGTGGAGGGTGTTGTGCGATTTCGTTAAATACGGTAGATACAGAATCTGGCGTCTCGCCTACAGATAAGAAGGTTTATATATCTGGTTACATGGTTATAATACATTGTCATAGCAATCATTTGATACCAGGATCAGTACAGCAGTGCTATCAGTAACCTAGACACAAGCCACTTTGTAAGGTATACCTCTTATTTGCCGTGATTCTTCTCCAGTCTGTAAAGATTGCATTAATATTCTTGGGAACCAATGTGTATATAAGAAATCCAGGTCACATGACCAAGATGGCCACCATGCCCATATACGGTAAAAACCCTTCAAAAATCTTCTTCTCCAGAACCGGTGGACCGATTTCAACGAAACTTGGCATGAAGCATTAATGGCTCAAGCACTACAATGTGTATATAAGTCATGACCCTGTAATGACCTTGACCTATTTTACTGCAAGGTCAACATAGGTCGCCAATGCATTTGAATGGGGAAAACTTTTAAAATTTCATTTGAAGTGAAAGTCTTGCAGGAAATGGGCAATAGGACTGAATATTAATGATTCTGAAAAAATTTGGACCCCAGGGGCTCATGTGCCCCCACCCCGGGGCAATATACATGTATATCTCCATAATATTCAAACGTCTTTTCCTCTGAAACCACTTGGCCAATCAAAGCCAAATTTTATGTGAAGCATCAATAGGAAGGGGTAACAAATATGTATATAAAAAATCGAGGTCACATGACCAAGATGGCCGCCATGCCCATATATGGTAAAAACCCTTCAAAAATCTTCTTCTCCAGAACCGGTGGACCGATTTCAACAAAACTTGGCATGAAGCATTGATGGCTCAAGCACTACAATGTATATATAAATCATGAGCCTGTGATGACCTTGACCTATTTTACGGCAGGGTCAACATAGGTCACCAATGCATTTGAATGGGGAAAACTTTTAAAATGTAATTTAAAGTAAAAGTCTTGCAGGAAATGGGAAGTAGGACTGAATATTAATGATTCTGAAAAAAATTGGACCCCAGGGGCTCATGTGCCCCCACCCCGGGGCAATATACATGTATATCTCCATAATATTCAAACGTCTTCTCCTCTGAAACCACTTGGCCAATCAAAGCCAAATTTTATGTGAAGCATCAATAGGAAGGGGTAACAAATATGTATATAAAAAATCGAGGTCACATGACCAAGATGGCCGCCATGCCCATATATGGTAAAAACCCTTCAAAAATCTTCTTCTCCAGAACCGGTGGACCGATTTCAACAAAACTTGGCATGAAGCATTGATGGCTCAAGCACTACAATGTATATATAAATCATGAGCCTGTGATGACCTTGACCTATTTTACGGCAGGGTCAACATAGGTCACCAATGCATTTGAATGGGGAAAACTTTTAAAATGTAATTTAAAGTAAAAGTCTTGCAGGAAATGGGAAGTAGGACTGAATATTAATGATTCTGAAAAAAATTGGACCCCAGGGGCTCATGTGCCCCCACCCCGGGGCAATATACATGTATATCTCCATAATATTCAAACGTCTTCTCCTCTGAAACCACTTGGCCAATCAAAGCCAAATTTTATGTGAAGCATCAATAGGAAGGGGTAACAAATATGTATATAAAAAATCCAGGTCACATGACCAAGATGGCCGCCATTCTTATATATGGTAAAAACCGTTCCAAAATCTTGTTCTCCAGAACCGGTGGACCGATTTCAACAAAACTTGGTATGAAGCATCGATGGCTCAAGCACTACAATGTATATATAAATCATGACCCTGTGATGACCTTGACCTATTTTACGGCAGGGTCTACATAGGTCACCAATGCATTTGAATGGGGAAAACTTTTAAAATGTAATTTAAAGTGAAAGTCTTGCAGGAAATGGGAAGTAGCACTGAATATTAATGATTCTGAAAAAAAATGGACCCCAGGGGCTCATGTGCCCCCACCCCGCGGCAATATACATGTATATTTCCATAATATTCAAACGTCTTCTCTGAAACCACTTGGCCAATCAAAGCCAAATTTTATGTGAAGCATCTATAGAATGGGGGAATCAATGTGTATATAAATAATCTAGGTCACATGACAAAGATGGCCGCCATGCCCATATATGGGAAAAACCCATCAAAAATTTTCTTCTCTGAAACCAATGGACTGATTTCAAGGAAACTTGGCGTGAAGCATCGATGGTTAAAGTACTTTAATGTATATATAAATCATGACCCTGTGATGACCTTGACCAAGTTTATGGCAAGGTCAACATGGGTTGCCTATGCATTTGAATTGGGAAAACTGTTAAAATGTCATTTGTAGGGAAAAGCCAACAGGAAATTGGCAAATGGACAGAATATTGAAGATTCAGAAAAAAGAAAATGGCCCAAGGTCTTCATCTGCCCCTGCACTGGAATTAAATACCATAATATTCATACATGTTTATTGGTATATGCAGCAGATCTCAGGTGAGCGTTTACAGGACCATTGGTCCTCTGGTTATATTAATATTGATAAATATGCAAATGAGATCATTTTCAAATAGACCCAATATATTGCCAAATGGTATCGCTGGTGTATAAACTATGTGCTATGATGATAGCTTGGGTCTGAAAGACGTTTTTATGGTGTTTTAATGATTTTTCGGCCATTTTAATATTTAACTTAAAATTCACAAATATGCAAGTAAGATAATTTGCATAACTTACCTTGAGATGAAATGGCTATAGTGAAGAAGCTTTTAAATGAAACCAAGCTCAGTGGTCTATGATAAGTCATAACGAAAATATGATCAATTTTGTAGGTCAAATTAAACCCATGTGGTATTGGTAACATTGTAACATTACATGAAATATAAATATAAACAACTTGGTGTTACACTGTTACAACTGAGACACATCTAGCAAATGAAAATAATACAAGCATGTCATTCTTACCTTTCACAATTGGTGTTTGTAGCTTTGTACTCCACAGACACTATTACAGAAACCCTTATTTGTTTATATATGTAAATTCACATATTTTTGTTACATATGTTACATAAATTAAGAACCTCTATATCAACTTGATAAAATTATGTATCCCACATATTGCCCTTGAAGAATCTTGCAGACAAATGGTAGATTTATTGTAAAACAACCTATTGTTGAATCCAAATAAAAAATACTGCAAATATAATAAGCTGGTAGCAGTTGTTATTTTTAAATGATCGTTACACCGTTACGCCCCGGCGTACAAAGTGCAAACATCTCTAATTTGAATGCAAATAACACAAACATGACGTTCTAACCTTGCACATTGGCGTTTGCAGATTTGTGCTCCACAGAAACTATTACTGAAAACCTTATTTGTTTATAAATGTAAATTCGCATATTTTTGTTACATACGTTACAAATGTTATACAAATAGAGAACCATCTATGTCAGCTTGATAAAATTATGCATCCCACATATTTTCCTAGAAGAATCTTGCAGAAAAATGGTAGAATGGTAAAACAACCTATCGAAGAATACTGCAAATATAATAAGCTGGTAACAGTTGTTATATTTAAATAGCTGTTACACCGTTACGCCCCGGCGTACAAAGTGCAAACATCTCTCAATTGAATCAGAAAAGACTGTTCTTTAAGATAGACTATGTCTGCCAAATTCCCTAGGGGGGGGGGAGCAGGACCTTTTTCAGCCAGAAGTCTAGTAGTTATAGTTGAAGCACTTTTTGGATGTCATGACATCTTAAAAAGGTACAAGTAGGCAAAGATCAGGAAAAGGCGCAATCAGAAAAAAGATTCCCACTCCAAAAACCGAGGTGGGAAAAAACCAAACTAACAATCAGGTACTTATACCATGAAACATATCGTAAGCCGAATGAGCAGCTATTTTCCCAATAGGTGGCCACTCAGTTACCTTAACTTAACTAAAAATATAAAACATACATAAGGCGCCAACAGCACAAAAAAAAAATTATACACCAAGACATAAAACAAAAAGAACCACCACAGAAGTATCGACTTGGAACGATCAGTAACACAAAGTTACTGGCGGGCTTAAACCAGTTTTACATGGCCATAACCTCACCCTCAGCTTCTGCAGTGGTTCATTACATTTAGTTAGTTATTTGGTCCTCGTGGTGAATCTCTAACTAGTCAATGAATCATCAAGAACAAACAAATAAATCATGATAAACATCCTGATGAATCAAAAACCAGGACTCACAGACTGAGTAAGCTGCCCGACGATGGAGATCCCTGGGCGCCGAATAACCTACTAACTCCGGAGCAAAAGAAAAACACCAGTTGGACCCCGGTGGGCCAAGCAACAGACAAGAAGCTCCGGCCCCAACCAACTAAAATGAATAGCTTTATGTCGGGGCCATCATAGAGTCTGACGCCCGACCCACCGGCGTGCAATTAAAGAAGGCAGCATAGTTATCAACCATGATTGGGTTAAAAACTAAGCATGCAGACTGTCGCATAACATTTAAGTTATAACCTATACGTCTGTAACGTATTATGATTTTTCTGAACTGAAAAGAAAAATCATTAATTCCTTTAAGTTTCTTAATTTTGGATACAAGTCCCATAAAATGGAGGCAACGTCATAGCTGTTGACAGGGACGTTCAGCATTAATTTAAGCAAACAAACATTGTACAGTAGGATTTATCTTAGTTTCGTTTATTACGATAGCTTCACAATGATCTGGTACAGTGATTGCCTCTGGAGTTGAGGTTTGTGTCCTGAAAGATAGATATCAAAAATCACTAGCTTGAACGCTTTCCCTTTTCTCGGATGTAAGTTAAAATTCTACACCAAATAAGCCCGCAATCTGCGTGCTCAGTTTTCTGGTGGTGGTGGCAAGCTGTGTGACACAAAGTAACCAGAGCATCTTTGGAATATATCATATGAGTGAAAAGGCTGTACATTATCGCATGGCAATGTGCAAACTAAGTTGATAGTCAGTCACGATAGTGGTACGAGCAACAGCAACGAAAATTCTTCATCTAAATGCCAATGTCGCCAATTTTATTTTAAGATATTGGAATATAATTATGTTGCCAATCTCATTACTTATCAGATCTTGGGATAAATGGAAGTTGTTTACTGTGATAAATGTTTGATATTCTTTTCTAATTCCAGTTTGGATTGTTGATCAGACTGGACGGCTGATCTTGTGTTTGTCGTATCGGGCGTGGCGTTTGGTATAGGGGGAGTCTTTATAGTTCTCAATGTCAAGTGCAAAGACCGTTTGAGATTGGGCGAAATTGCTCAGAGCTGATGAATAAATCAGGGCCCAGCTGTTCAAACTTAACTACATCGTTAGTTAACGTTTCGTTAAAATTTCAAATGGCAATATTACAAATACTGTTATTGAAAACGTGAAATCCTTTGCATTGCGAAAGATTCTCACATTTTATCAACAGTCGGGTAGAATTCTCGATCGAGAAGTCGGAAGGATGTTGTATTTACAGGCATGCCGGTATTGATTATATTGCATTATGGGATAGTTTGCTTCCCCTTCGGGAAGTTTTTGCAACATATTTGGGTACATATTTTTAAATGAGCCCGCGATGCACAATTTTGCAATAAATTTTAAATAACCTGGGTATATTAATTCTAGACTAATATTGCTACAATTCTACCGAGTCGGATTTTTTCTTACGGCCTTTAACAATTTTTAAATAATATCGAAACAGCAAACATTTTATTACCTCGTATTCTCCGACATTACTTCCCGATGGGGAAGCTTCAAAGTCTTCAACAGCCTTGGATTTTCACGTTCCATGAAACTTGATTACGTTTGTGTTAGTATTTACGTCCTACTTAGCACCTTATAGCATACGGAGACGAGACCTCGTTTTAAAGAACGTCCGAATGACTTATGTCATAAAAGGTAAAAATCTTTGGTCGATGAATTATTTAAGTACTTTAAATGGAAATGTGAAAGTGTGAAATTAATGAATGACAAGTAAATGTTTTATATGACGCACCCAGAACGTTAATCCCACACTAAAAACTGAAGTGAAAAATAACCATATTAACCAAAAATTAGGTACTTATACAGAAAGAACATATCGCAAGCAGATTGAGAACTGTTTCCCTATAGGTTGCCAATCAGTTACCCGGACTTAATATATGAAAACGTACATTAAAAGATGTAAAACACGACGTTTACATCCAAAACATAAACCATTTAATGAAATACAACGGAAGTATCACACTGGAACGGTCAGTAATAACACATAAGCATATCAGTACTTCATGTTTACTCGTAGGTACCGTAGGTAATATTGTGCTTATACATGCACATACAAGAAACATTATCTACATGTACCCTCGGTTACAAAAAAGGAAAAAAAAATAACTCTATATACTCAGTCGACCAATGTCTTCAAAAGTATAGATGCTTTTACAGTAATATGCGAAAATCGTACCTGAGATACATGTATGAGATAAACGATAGCATGTACTTCCTTGGATTTCATTCATATTCCAGCACTCATGGTTTGCTTGCATTGAAATACAGTCTATAAAGGCAACCTTTGTCTAACATTACGAAAATATGCCCATCTAATATACAGATTTTTTCTAAGTTGTAATAATTTGAAAAAACACATAGCTCTACATAAATTGTGGGTTCACGTTCAGACTGCCTCGCCGAGGCGGTTCTAACGAGTACCCACAATCTATGTTTTGGAGCAAAAATAAGAAAAAATATGTATACCCATGTATACCCCCAATTTTACTGTATAAAAGTTGGGTTCAAGGGGTATTCTTTTCATGGACTTGTTTTCCTGATGATTCATGCCTATATTCCAACACAAAACTGTAACAGTATTCGACCTTGAACAATATAATTTTGGAAGTGAATAAAACACACCTGTCCATCCTGATGTTATACTAATTTGGGCTATTTTGGAGAGTGTAACCCGAGATGGACACTAACTTGGTGTTTTCTTCTCTATTTATATATTCATTTATCTAAAAGATCTAATCTGCTTCATTTTGTAACTTTATATGACAAATTATTTGGTCAATATTTTATTGCTTAGTTTAAGTGGGGCGTTCTTTGCTCAAAGGCAGATTGCAAATTAAGAATTCATTCTTTTTGACATTAAGTGGTATGTGTAGGACACGGGGTCGATCATGGGTCCGCTTCTACACGATTTGATTGCACGGTTGGTAGTGTTGGTGTTATACGTCCCATACAGCAGCTAAGGTCAAATAGAGACGAGGCCTTGGTTTTAAGTCTCACCCGATGAGAAGCATGGGATAAAACTCACGACAAGGCACACGTGGCTTAAACCACTTAAGCCATTGGGGTTTCGGCATACGAATTGGAATTGAGACCTAGACAAACACTTATGATGAAAAATGGCATTCTACTCTCATAAATGCAACAGTGCTTCTGTTTTTCTTGCTTTGTTCCCTTCCTTGAAGGGATGAAGGGATCCTGGCTGACAGACATGGTCGGCATGCAACACATCACTTTGGCCCTGATTTCGACTAGACGGGAGGCCATGCAGAAAATCAATCGTCACAAAACTCAAACAAACGCCAAAGGCCTGAAGAGTCAGATGAGTCTTCGGATTCTGATACTCGACAGCCTACTGCACAAGTAACGTCACAATCAGCTTTGAACGTACCGCGCTTCTTAGTCGTTCAGTCGGCAGATTCATCGAGAAAAGTGTCAGATCTATCCCCTTTCGTGATTGAGAAATGCATCGTATCATTAGCAGGTCAACCGAAGAGTATCAAAAAGCTTAAATCGGGCGATCTGCTACCTGAAGTCGAAAAGAAGAAACGTATCGAAAACCTGCTACGGACCAAGAAATTATTTGACCTTGACGTCAACATTTCTCTGCACAAAACTCTCAATTGTTCAAAGGGTGTCATTCGTTGCGAGGACTTAGTTCCTTGCACTGACGTTGAAATCCTAGATCATTTGAGACTCAGAAGTAACATTCAAGTTCGCAGATTTTATTTATTTATTTATTTATACAATGTTTTATGAGGGTGGCACAATTAGCTATTAATAACTATTCTACCTTGTGGCCCTCGTTACATAACACTAGTATATACATATGTACAAACACAACAACATTGAACAATAAACATGTGTTTAGCAATCGTGTTCTAAAACAGATTCTTATTTAAATGTTACCACTTAGAATTATAAAAGTAAGATAAGCATGATTGTTGTACAACGAATAGGTGACTAAAATTGGAGAGCACATAAAACCTATGTACATTTAACCAGATTAAGAAACATTGTAGTATGTAATGTTAAAATAAATTAAATGTTAAAACATGTTTGAGTACCAACTCAGAGAAGGATACCTAGAGGAACAGGAGGAATGTGGCGGAGACCAATGTCCAGACAGCACCCTCCTGCTCCAATTGATGTATCCCTTATTGGAAAGCGCCCAATTTAACGTCATGATTTATGTTTTAAAAACAACAAAATCTTACAGTTAAAAACTTGATTTAAGAGATTGCTTAAAAACTTTTAAAGATTCAGCATTTTTGACTGTTTGAGGAAGAGAGTTCCACAATCGAGGTGCAGAACAAGAAAATGAGCCATCACACAGCGATGATTTTGATCTTGGAACGAATAATGAGCCGTTTTCGGATGAACGCAAATTCAATGAGTGGACTTCGGACATTGGTTTTAAAAGATCGGATATATATTCGGGCCTTGTAAGTCATAATTGCTTTATTATATTTAAGTCTGTCAAAAACTGAAAGCCAACCCAGTTCTTCAAACATGAGAGAAGACGAAGTAGTGAAATCGGCATGCAGGATTATCCGTGCAGCACGTTTTTGCAGTTTTTCCAGACGTTCGATGTTTGCATCTGAAGTTGCTCCCCATGTAATAGAACCGTAATCAAGTAAAGGAAGTATATAGCCTTGGTAGTAAAGTTTTTGTGCTTGAGTTGGTACATATGTGGCCAGCTGCCTTAATTGAGAAATTTTTGATGATATTGTAGAACATAAATGGTCTATTTGTGGATTCCAAGTAAGAGTTTCATCAATGTAAACCCCTAAGAGTTTTTGCTGGGAAACAGTTTGTATGTTTACACCATCAGCTTGTATTACTAGTGGACGAGATTCGTTTAATCGCTGCCTGGTTCCAGCTAGCATACATGTGGTTTTTGTAAGATGGACTTGCATTTTGTTATCTTTGCTCCATAGTAATGTATTACCGAATTCGTTTTGAAGGTTATTTTCGATAGTGTCAACATTTTACTATGGGTATGAGCAGTTGCGTCATCAGCGAAAAGAGCAGAGGAACAGTGATTGAAATATAGAGGGAGGTCATTAATGAATAGCAAAAACAATGTTGGGCCTAGTATAGAGCCTTGAGGTACACCATAAAGAACATGAGCAAAATCTGCAAGCCCTGCTTCACTTTCAATAGTTTGTTGTCGATTACTAAGATATGATTTGAACCAGTTAAGAACAGTGGAATTACATCTATATAATGAAAGCTTTTTCAACAAGATACTGTGATCGACAAGATCAAAGGCCTTACGGAAATCAATGAAGAGGGCTCCGACCATCTCTCCATTGTCAATGTGTTTTATCCAATCATCGATAAGTTTGACGAGGGCAGTCTGGCAGCTATGTTTTTGCCTGAACCCCGATTGATTCTCATGCAGAAGTTTATATTTGTTCAAGTAGGCCATAAGGTGCTTATTCACATGTTTTTCGAAAATTTTTGATACTGTGGGTAGGATAGATATTGGCCTATAATTTGATGGGTCGGTCTTATCACCACCTTTAAAGATTGGAAAAACTTTTGCTACCTTAAGCTGAGATGGAAATTCACCGGTTTCAATACTTTTGTTAATGAGCATAGCAATGGAGTGTGATATAGAATCAACAGCAAGCTTTATTATTCTTGGGCCTAGTCCATCTAGTCCCGTCGGTTTGGACAGTTCCAATTTATTGATATATGATTTCACTTGTTCTGTTTGAATAAAGGGAATATTGAATTGTATTTGTTCGGGGACTTTACTGTCAATAAACTGACTAATTTTTTCAGTATTAATTGTACTTCCGTGTAAAGTGTTTTCGTTTAGAACCTCGGCGATTGAAGTAAAGTATGAATTGAGTTTATTTGCGATGTAGTCAGAAACGGTGTCCTTAAACGTACAAACACTTACGTTTTAACATTCAATACACCAATTATACCAAAGAAAATAAAAGCAGCATACATATCTGTGAACGTGGAGGTATACGTACCAAATCCTCTACGATGTTACCATTGCCAGGTTTTCGGCCATCACGAAAGCAGATGTAACAGGCAAAAAGTATGTGCTAATTGTGGAGAGGACAAACACTGCAGTGATGATCGCAACTGTGGTAAAACAGCAAAGTGCGTCAACGCAGTGGCCCACACCCCACATTTTCACGCGACTGTCCGACTTGGCACAAAGAAAAGGAGATCCTTAAAATCAAATATACCAGAAATCTTTCATTCTTCGAAGCGCGCAAAATCGTTGAGCAGCAATCGTCGACTGCAACCAGAAACTATGCCAGCATCATAAGAAGTGCTGGCACACAAGTCAGACTTGTAGATGCCATGACACAGACTGATAAAACATACGACGTTCAAATTAAAACACATCAAAATCCAGGAGGCGATGCCCCTTCTGGTACCAACCAGACTGCAGGAGGTAAAGCATCCCCTGCACAAGCAGGAGGCAAACCTCCTCCTGCTCAAAACCCTCCGTCCAACAAAACTGCAGGAGGTAAACCTCCAACTGGAGGTAAACCTCCAACGGCAGGAGGAAAGCCTCCTGCAGCACCAAAGCCTCTCTCACCAAAGGATAGAAGGAAGCTTCTGTTCGAGAGAGTACCGAAAGGGGCTGATGACCCCATAAGAACTGACAATTACTATGACTGCCTTGAAGAAACTAGCATGGAGGCAGATGTCACTCCTCCTAGTCCTCGCAAAGTGCATCTTCCAAGAATTCCAAGTACTTAGTTTCCAGTCTTTTACATTTAAGAAAGGTAAATTTCTTAATTCTCTGTAGATTTAATGAACAGAAGTAAACAAAGAATTATACAGTGGAATTGTCGAGGATTAAACCACGTTATGAAGAATTACTATTACTATTAAGTCTACTAGGACCTTCTGTTTTCTGTCTACAAGAAACTTTTCTGAAAACTGACAACAACTTTACTTTCAAAGGCTTTAATGTTTACAATCACAACCACTGTGATTGTGCCAGAGCTTCTGGTGGAAGCTCTATTCTAGTTAAGTCTTCCTTACCTCAACGTGAAATTAAGTTGAAAACAAATTTACAAGCTAAAGCTGTTTCTGTTTCTGTTGACAAAGAGATTACTTTCTGTTCTGTCTATATCCCGCCTTCCTTCGAACTAAGATCTGAACAACTTAACTCTTTAATTAAACAACTCCCTTCTCCCTTTTGTTTAGGTGACTTCAATGGTCACAATTTACTTTGGGGTAGTAACGATAATGACCCCAGAGGAGAGTTAATCGAGGTATTAATCACAAAGAATGACATCTGCTTAATGAATGATAAATCTAAAACTTATCTTGATTCCGGAAAAGGTACTTTTTCGTCTATTGATCTCTCACTCTTTCATCCCTCTCTCTATCTTGACAATAATTGGTCTGTATGTGAAGACCAACATGGGTCTGTTCACTTTCCAATAATAATTGAAAGCATTCAGAATCACGATGAGGATCATAATCCTAAATGAAAACTAAATAAAGCTAATTGGGATTTATTTAATATTTTATGTGATGAATCCCTTACTAACACTTCTCTCTCAGAATCTTCTGATCCTATAGCAACTTTTACTCTAATAAGTATGTCTGAAAAATGCATTCCAAAAACCTCGACAAACCCAAAGAAAAGTAACCCATGGTACAATGACGATTGTAAAGAAGCTATCAAACAACGAAAACAAACACTATCTAGGTACTGCAAGTTTCCAACTAATGAAAATTTAAATACTTATATATTAACTTATATATAAATTGCGCCTTTTCCTGATCTTTGCCTACTTGTACCTCTTTTATATATTATCTGGTTTGGGCCCGCCAGTAACTTTGTGTTACTGATCTTCCAAGTCGATACTTCTGTGGTGGTTCTTTTTGTTTTATGTCTTGGTGTTCAAAATTTTTGTGCTGTTGGCGCCTTATGTATGTTTTCATATTTTTTAGTTAAGTTAAGGTAACTGAGTGGCCACCTATTGGGAAAATAGCTGCTCATTCGGCTGACGATATGTTTCATGGTATAAGTACCTGATTGTTAGTTTGTTTTTTCCCACCTCGGTTTTTGGAGTGGGAATCTTTTTTCTGATTGCACCTTTTCCTGATCTTTGCCTACTTGTACCTTTTTATAGGAGCAAAAGCCCGTCGGACAATCAAATCAGCAAAACGTAAATCATGGCGAACATATGTGTCAAAATTAAATTACAAAACGCCAACCAAAAAGGTCTGGGATATGGTTAGGAAAATAACAGGTAAAACAAAAACTGCTACTTGTCAACATCTTAATACAAATTTTAACAACGGATCCGAATTGGCATCAACAAAGCAAGATATAGCAGACACTTTGGCATCATAATTTTGTTCAAATTCATCAACAAGCCATTACTCAAAGGAATTTCAAAAATACAAGAAAGAACAGGAAAAAGTTAAATTAAATTTCAAGTCATCTAATAATGAAGAATATAATGCACCATTTAATTTAGATGAACTGAAGGATGCTATCGGTAAAGCCCATGATACAGCAACAGGTCCCGACGAAGTTCACTATCAAATGCTGAAACATCTTCCACCTAGCTCACTTCAAACTCTATTAGAAATATTCAATGATATGTGGGAAACTGGGAAGTTTCCCGAAAGTTGGGAACTAGCCACTGTTATACCAATTCCTAAACCAGGAAAAGACCACACAGAACCTAACAATTACAGACCAATAGCACTTACAAGTTGTCTTTGTAAAACCTTAGAGAGAATGATTAATGTTAGACTCGTCTGGTACTTAGAAAGTAACAATCTTATTTCCCCTGTTCAGTCGGGCTTCCGATCTGAACGAAGTACCAATGACAATTTGGTAAGACTGGAAACATTCATACGATATGTGTTTGTTGCTAAAGAGGATCTGGTGGCCGTGTTTTTCGACTTGGAAAAAGCTTATGATACCACTTGGAGGTATGGCATTCAACGAGATCTCCATGATCTCGGAATTAGAGGCAGATTAGCTACATTTATAGAAAGCTTCCTTGCGGATCGATGGATCCAGGTTCGAGTTGGATCGACTTTATCTGAACAATTTGATCAGGCACAGGGAGTCCCACAGGGGAGCATTCTGTCTACAACATTATTCAATATCAAGATCAACAGCATAATGGACTGTTTGGATCCTAAAACAGATGGATCATTGTATGTAGATGACTTTTGCATGTGCTATAGATCGAGTATGAGAACCATTGAAAGACACTTACAGCAGTGTATAAATAAAATAGAACAGTGGGCTTCGTATAATGGTTTTAAATTTTCTAAGTCGAAAACACAATGTGTACATTTCTGTCAGCTACGGAAAGTACATGATGACCCTGAACTTTACTTATATGGATCTCTTATTCCAGTGGTTGAAGATTTTAAATTTCTAGGAGTTCTATTTGATCGAAAGCTTTCCTTTATACCGCATATAAAGTATTTAAAGGCAAAATGCCTAAAAGCATTAAACTTACTAAAGGTTTTATCGCATACCGACTGGGGTGCTGACCGTACTGTCATTCTGCAGCTATATCGGTCAATTATTCGTTCGAAGTTGGATTACGGATCCATTGTGTATGTATCAGCTAGAAAATCATACCTGAGTATGCTTGATAAAGTTCACCACCAAGGACTAAGACTAGCTCTTGGGGCTTGATAAAGTTCACCACCAAGGACTAAGACTAGCTCTTGGGGCTTTTCGAACGTCACCTGTTGAGAGCCTCTGTGTTGCGGCAGAAGAACCATCACTATATTTGCGTCGAGAAAAACTTACTCTTCAGTATGCCATCAGACTTGCAGCAAACCCCTCTAATCCTGCACATAAGGTAACTTTCCCACCATATATTTCTAACGAACTCTTACAGCTTTATGAAAGTAAACCAAATGCTATCAGGTCTTTTGGTTTACGAGTAGCACCACTTTTAACATCAGCAAAAATCAAACAAGATAAAATAGAAAAACATGAAATTCCACCATGGTGCATAAGAAAGCCAACAGTAAATTTGACACTTCATACAGGGAAAAAATCAGAATCAAATCCACACTTTCTCAAAGAAAATTTCCACCAACTACAGTCACAATTTTTCGATTATTTTTTTATTATACTGATGGTTCAAAGGAAGATAATAAAGTACTTGTGCTACTTATTCCAAAGACGCTTGCAAAACTTTACGTCTACCTGATGGTTCTTCAGTTTTCACAGCAGAAGCTAAGGCTATTGACTTAGCTTTAGGCTTCATTAATGATTGTAACTCGTACAACAAATTCGTTATTTTCTCTGATTCTCTATCAGTTCTTCAGGCCCTAAACCCTACAATTTCCAAACACCAACAAATACAAAATATATTGCTGAAATATCATAGCATTTCTGAATTTAAAACTATTGTGTATTGCTGGGTTCCCAGTCATGTAGGAATATATGGTAATGAGCAAGTCGACAAGAAAGCAAAAGAATCACTGAGCCTAGAACAAACAGATTTTAAAATTCCTTATATCAATTTTTAACCTTTTATCAACGAGTATGTCTTTAACGAATGGCAATCAATTTGGAGCAGAGCAGATGACAATAAATTGAAAGAAATTGAACCTCATGTAAAACGACCAAGATTAATTCATAAACTGAGAGTGTTCTTTCTCGTCTTCTAATTGGTCATACACGATTGACACATTCATATTTACTTAAACGAGAAGATAGACCTCAATGTATTGGATGTGACACACAATTAACTGCCAAGCACTTTCTGCTTGAATGCATTGATTGTATAGATGTACGTCGTTCCTGCTTTCAAAGTAACAGTTTGAAAGATTTGTTCAAAGATGTATCTGTTGAACGCATTTTGTCATTTTTAAAACGAACTAACCTTTTTAACAAAATATAAATTTTTAACACAAATCATATTTATACCTTTCTCCATTTATATCATTTCTACTTAATCACATTATCTTTCATCTAGCGGAATAATTATTTATAACTTTGATAAATTCTTACCATATACTTTGTTTTTTCTCTGAACTAAATTATGCTTTTTACAATTGTTAGACGCTAATGACCCATTAGGGTTGACGCGTCGTTAAACATCAATCAGTCAATCAATCAATCAAGTCTCTTTAAGTGAAATTGATCAGAAAATATCAATCTGAAGGAGGACACCCTTGTTCCAGTCTCTACGAGCAGGAGCACACAACGGCATTTGTCCAACACGCAGCAAGCCTTCAGCCCTTTGTTGTAGAGGTTTATCTCCGGCCATTCCTCCTGCAGCACTCCCCACTATTGCAGGCTGGTCAATGACAACAGAACTTGCGGGTCCTCCAGTTGCGCCTGTAGCTGGTTCATTTAGAATAGGAAGTAGAGATGCCTCCTCAGATGCAGTGCCAACTGTATTCATACTGCTATCTGCAGTTCCTCCTGCTGGGTAGCAAATCAGGGCCAGCCTTAGCATGTTCTTCATCTCCCCGCAGTTTACCGGAGTGATCACTGCTTCCCGCAACTACACAAACACTTCTCTTGTCATTGTTCCCCTTTTCATCTATAACTGGCTCATACTCTTCCGCCACCGGGACATATTCACTACTGTCACTTTCTGATGTGGTGGAGCTTTCAGAGGTGTATTCCAATGGTTTTGCTGCCTTCACCCTCTTCACAAACACTTCATCATCCAAATACACCTGAGGGTCATGTCCCAAATCAAGATCAGCAGTGGATGTCTTAGTATGCTGTGGGGTCGGCCTTTTCACAGTGTTGATTGTCTTTGAGAACAGCCTTCTCTGGCAGCCACGCATTCCTCCATGTCTGTGACACTCTCACGGCATTGAGTTGAGAGGCACACCAGCGAAGCACCACCTTCCTGGCCTCGAAACATTCCTCATTCTCATATGGAGAAACTTGGACAATCCTCCTGTAATCTGATGGAAATTTTGCTAGGAAGAAACCGGTCCCTGTGGTGAAAAATGATGAGGGGAGAGTCTGAAATACTGTCTTATGAGTTGTGCTGACATGTTGTTTAAGGTCATTGATGCGGGTAAAGGTCTTCTCCTAGGGGCAGATAACCGATAGCCTTGTGTGCGCTTTCCTGCTCAGGTGTCGATTCAAGTCTGTACGGTTGTCAAATGTCGTCTGACAAATCCAGCACCTCTGGACCCTAGAAATAGACAAAAGTAAAAGTGCTCCCAAGTCCTCCATGATCCTTTTTATATTATGCGAAGGATAGTTTACTGGGTTTCATTTCTGTAAAGCCCCTTTTAAATATCAGGCTAATTTCTAGAGGCAACATACAGTAAGGTCTGAACTAAAGTATACAGAAAGTGCACATGGTGAGCACATTCTCTGAACTTCAGGTGCACATTACTTTGCACAAGCTCTGAGAGTCAAGTGCACTTAACTAGAACTCCAGGTGCACAATACCTGTCTGAGCCAAAAGTGCACTTGCTGTTAGCTCAGGTGTCATTTCAATTTTACAGGTAATTATCATAGGATGCATTTGTGTGACAATCAAACCAATGCATGTAAATGAAATGATTTAATTAAACAAAATAATGCTGATATGTTTTGCAAGTTTATGAGAAACAATGTACATGTATCTATATTAAACGATAGTGCCAAAGCAGAATGTGTGAAAGCAAGATATACCATGAGCGATGCGGGAATTTGCCTTACATACCGTTTGAGCTGTGTCATGAGCAAACTGCTTCTTGTTTCTTGAACAAAACACGAGCGCACAAGTTGCAATGTAAGCATGCTATACGTGTTTTCATCATAGTTGTAGTGCATTTTTAAAATCATATGAATTGATATATCTGAATTTCACACATAACCAGTCAACATTTACATGAGAACCATTCGAATATTTACTGAACCAGTCCCAGGTAAAACCAAAAGCTCTCTTTAATTGTATTATTGACACACTCCCACTGGTGAGTTATTGCTCATATTTTATGACAGGTGATAAATGGATTAAAGGACCATAAACCATGAAGTTTGAGCTTCTTTAACTTTATTTAACAAAATGAACAAATGTGTCTGCGATAAAATATTGAGGATCTCTCTCTCTCTCTCTCTCTCTCTCTCTCTCTCTCTCTCTCTCTCTCTCTCTCTTGCTAAAATGTTGTAATACATGGTTTGATTGAGACTTCCTTCAGGTTCTATACGGGATACTACTTTATAATTTTCCTTTCTTATTCATGCACTCAAACTTAGCAACTATATTAATTAAAATAAATGAATAAATAAATAAATAAATAGATAAACAACACGGCATTGTTTTCAAGACATGACAGGAGTATAATGTCACACAGGTATACAAAATAAATGAGCGCACAAGTTGCACTGTAAGCAAGCAACATGTGTTTTCGCCATAGTTGTGCATTTTTAAATAATATGATATATCTGAATTTCACACATTTACCTGTCTAGATAACCAGTCAACATTTACCCGAGAACCATTCTAATATTTACTGAACCAGTCCCAGGTAAAACCAAAAGCTCTTGTATTTGTATTTAGTATTTTACAATAGATATGCTTCCACTGGAAAATGATTATAGATGAGTTATTGCTCATATTTTATGACAGGTTATAGAGTGGATTAAAGGACCATATACCATGAAGTTTGAGCTTCTTTAATTCTATTGAACAAAATGAACAAATTTGTCCTGGATAAAATATTGAGGATTCTTGATCGATCTTAAATTGTTCAAAAGAAGGCTAACGAAAATTAAAGAGATAATCTCTCTCTCTCTCTCTCTCTCTCTTGCTAAAATGTTGTAATACATGGTATGAATGAGGCTTCCATCAGGTTTTATACGGGATACTTTATCATTTTCCTTTCTTATTCATGCACTCAAACTTAGCATCTTTAATAAATAAATAAATAAATAAATAAATAAATAAATAAATAAATAAACAACACGGCATTGTGTTTTAAGACATGACAGGAGTACATAATGTCACACAGGTATACCTGTACCATCTTGTCTGCTTATTTTCCAATCAAAGTGCTCAGTGACTAATAGAATGATTAACATGTCTTATCTCACCTTGTTAATATCAGGCACACTTCATAATTGATTTCAATAGAAAAATTAATCGGTTTGGTTATGATTAGAGAATGTTTGGTATCTTTTTACCTGAGATACGTATATGTATTGTATAGAATGCTCAAAGGATGTTAAATGCTATTAACTTGATATAAATTATTTTACATTTTCCTAATACAATAAATAATAAGAATAATTCAAACTTTATTTTATTTTCAACTTTTATTTTTTGAATGAATGAATGAATGAATGAATGAATGAATGGATGGATTATTACTGGTGAACTTTTGTCCAGTTTTTTACATGTCTTAACTCACCTTGTTGTATCAGACACACTTCATAAATGGTTCCAATAGACAAATAACATTTTCCTTAAACAATAGATAATAAATATATTTAAACACTTTATTTTATTTTCAACTTTCATATATTATCTTTTGAATGAATGAATGAATGAATGAATTGTAACTGGTGAACCTTTGTCAAATTTCTTATTTTGTCAAATTTTCTTCACCTGTTCCCTGAAAACTTCTTTCCAGCAAGAAAATCTTTCAGTTACATGTCTAAATAACCAGTCAACATTTACATGAGAACCATTCAATTATTTACTGAACCAGTCCCAGGTAAAACAAATGAATTTTCATTATGATTAACATGTCTTATCTCGCCTTGTTAATATCATAATTGGTTTCAATAGACAAATTAATCGATTTGGTCATGATAAGAGAATGTTTGGTAGATACGCATATTGTATACAATGTTCGAATGTTGTTAAATTTTATTAACTTGATATAAATTATTTTTACATTTTCCTAAATCATTAAATAATAAATATAATTAGAAACTTTATTTTATTTTCAATGTTTATTTACTTAAATCTTTCGCTTTAGTCTTTTTACTTTAATCTTTTGCTTTAATCTGCTTCACAGCAAGAAAATCTTTTAGTTACCTGTCTAAATAACCAGTCAATGTTTACCTGAGAACCATTCAATTAATTACTGAACCAGTCCAAGGTAAAAACAAATGCTCTCTTTAATTGTATTATTGTACAGTAGAGATGAATAATTATAGATGAGTTATTGCTCATATTTTATGGCAGGTTATAAAATGGATTAAAGGACCATAAACCTCGAAGTTTGAGCTTCTTTAATTCTATTGAACAAATTTGTCCTGGATAAGATATTGAGTATACTTGATCAATCTTAAACTTATTCAAAAGAAGGCTTACGGAAATTAATGATTCATGATTCTGTTCGCTTGACAACCGTTGACTGTTTTTACCTCCATTGCAGTCCTCTCATTCTAATCGATTTAAATAAATAAATAAATAAATAAATACATAAATAAATAAATAAATAAATAAATAAATAAATAAATAAATAAATATTGGTTTATGTTCTGAAAACAATATCCTAAATTTTAGGATATATAGACATTTACATGCATTCCTTTCTTTAAACCTTGCGGAATAGGATTATAAATTTGAAACAATTTTGCAAAGCCGAGAGAAAGAAAAGAGAGATTAAAAAAGAAAGAAAGTAATAAAGAATACAGAAGATTAGATCTAATAAAAAAGAAATAGGAACAAAAACATAGAGAAAGGAAAACATATATGTAAAATGCATATTTTCCCCAAAGGAACATTAAATTAGAGGAGATATAATACTTGAAAAATTAAAATAAGACAAACTTAAAATAACGCAAACTTTTTTTTTATCAAAACCATTTCATTATACTGCTGATACAGCAAATACAGGTAAGTGGTATCATCAAACACCAGCCAAAGTGAACTACAGGTACAGGTAGGGGTATAGAGGTGCCAGAACTTGGAGTGCACTTGAAATGAACATCAGGTGCAACTTATGGCTCAGATCAAGCTCACATATAGTGCACATGGCGAGCACATGATGTGCACAAGGGTGTATACATTAGTTCAGACTTCACTGTATACACACAGTCCAGACAGCACAGTCTGAAAAACGACAGGTCGTCCATTAGATCCCAGTCTGTAGGTTGATCAGGCCTACACTGGCAATCTTCCATCACGATAGCGCTATCTTCACACAACTGCATTCGAATGCCTTCATAATAAATAAAATAAACAAAATGACCTTCATCGCCAGACTGAGCCTCTGTGACTGTTGTCCAAGACATAATGCCCCCAGCCAATTAGACTGTGTAAAATATCCAAATTACTCAAACCCAGCAAGCAACCCTCAGATGTTCCAGCTTAGCTGTCTGAGTTACAACAAAGTCAATGAAGACAGAATAAATTTATTTACAAGAAATACAATAAATTTCTTATTGACTGCTGATTTTTCTTCGCTCCCGGATGATCCAAGCAGGCAAATACCTTCCCTCGTAAGCCCTTAGTCTGTCGACATGATAGGCTTTGGACTTCTGTTTTGCTCCTTGCTTAACTAGGCAGATGAGATCGTCTTGGACTTTGGTAATGATGAATGGCCCTTTCCAGTGATTTCGCAGTTTTGAGCACACGCCTACTTTTCTACGGAGTTAGTAGGTTATTCGGCGCCCAGGGATCTCCATCGTCGGGCAGCTTACTCAATCTGTGAGTCCTTGTTTTTGATTCATCAGGATGTTTATCATGATTTATTTGTTTGTTCTTGATGATTCATTGACTAGTTAGAGATTCACCACGAGGACCGAAGAACTTACTAAATGTTATGAACCACTGCAGAAGCTGAGGGTGAGGTTAGGATCCTGTAAAACCGGTTTAAGCCCGCCAGTAACTTTATGTTACTGATCGTTCCAAGGCGATACTTCTGTGGTGATTCTTTTTGTTTTATGTCTTGGTGTTTAAATTTTTTTTTGTGCTGTTGGCGCCTTATGTATGTTTTCATATTTTTAATTAAGTTAAGGTAACTGAGTGGCCACCTATTGGGAAAATAGCTGCTCATTCGGCTTACGATATGTTTCATGGTATAAGTGCATGATTGTTAGTTTGGTTTTTTCCCACCTCGGTTTTTGGAGTGGGAATCCCTTTCTGATTGCGCCTTTTCCTGATCTTTGCCTACTTGTACCTTTTTCTACTGGGATCATGCAACCACACAAGTTGGCCACGACTGAATGATTTCACTTTTGCTCTTGTGTCATAGTGCTTCTTTTGGTATGAAGCAGCCTTCCCAATGTTAATTCTGGCCAAGTTGTGAGCTTCCACAAGTTTGTCTTGTAGATTCTGAACATATGAGTCCAGATCAGTCTCGTCAGCTTCACCAGTTAGTCTGCCAACTATGGCCTGAAGAGGCAAGATAATTTCTCTGCCTAAGACCATCTTGTTAGGATAGATCTGTGTAGATGCATGGTGTGATGATCTGTAGGCCATCATTACTTGAGGCAGGTGAACATCCCAGTCATCTTGCTTATCACTGCAGTACATGGTAAGCATCGATACCAGAGTGCGATTGAACCTTTCAACTGTGCCATTGGCTTGAGGCCTCATACTGGTGGTCCGTGTCTTGTCAATGCCCAAAAGAGCACATCTAATAAAACAGTTTGCTTTCGAAGCATTTCCATTGGTCACTATGAAGCTGTAGAGGGACTCCAAAGCGACACACGAAGGTGTTCACTAAAACCTCTGCCACAGTCCTTGCTTCTTGATTAGGAATGACTACACTTTCCGTCCATTTAGTGAAACATTGACAGATCACTAAAATGTATCTGTATCCTGCTTTGGAGAGTGGTAAGGGTCCAAGGATATCTATGTATACTCTTTCCATTGGCTCACCTACCCGGTACTGACCCAAAGGAGCTCTGTTTTTTATTTCTTGATAGCTTCCTTGCAGTACAGCTGTCACACGACTTGATATTACGCCTCACATCATCTGACATAGCTGGCCAATAAAATGACTGCCTGACTTTGTCCAGTGTTTTATCAACACCTAAGTGACCTGCTGATGGAATGTCGTGGGACAATGACAGAACTTGAAGTTTCTTTGAATCGGGAACGATCAGTTGGAAGGTAGAATCTAGCTGATCACCATCAGTCCATTTCCGAAACAACATGCCGGCATGCATCTCTAGACGATCCCATTGACGCCAGAGCGTCTTGAGAGCTGATGAGCCGCTTGAGTCCTGGTTCCATTCTGGTCTTGGTTTGTCATCTCTCTTTGCAACATAAAGAGTTCCAATCTTGGGATCATCCAGTTGCTCTTGAGCCACGGCTATTGCGTTCCAGCCCTCCAGGAGACACTGATTATTAGTCAGGGTCTGTTTCTCGGTCTGAAGAATCTGGTTACGAGTGGTAGCCGACACTTTGTGTTCTTCAGCAGCTGTGTCAAATTCCAGTATTTTAATGTCATGATGTTTCTCTATTGCCTCATATGATGACCTGCATGTTGCTACCGCAGCACCAGGGTTAAGGGTAATGCTGACATCGCTTTCATTCATGATAGCAATATCCGTCTCCTCTTGGTGGGGGTTGACGATTCCTGGCACTACAGTCATCTGATCCGGGGATGTTTCACTACATATTCCTTCCACGTAGCCGTTTGCAGCAAGGTTTTGACAATTTACAATGTCCACGGGAACAAAACAAACCGAACGAGGTGGTATCTGCGTCTTATCTTTAATCAAAACACTGCAAACAGTCTGCGTTTCACCACCTGTCGCTAGCGGTATTACCGTGTTCTGTCTCGTACGAAGACAAGGAACATCGAGGTCCCACGTTTTAATGTGTTTGAGTAGAAAATCTTGACCAAGTATGCCCTCAGGTGTTATGTCACAGACAATTACACTATGGAGTACATGATTTCCATCGAAAGAAATATTGATATTGGCGTAACCATACACATTCAGGTTTTTTCCATCCACGCCCTGCATAACAATATTCTTCTGATGCAAGCCAATTGTATGCTCCCCTCCCATGTTAACAAAAGACTCCTTAGACAGTAGAGTGGCAGTCGAACCACTGTCCACAATAAATTCGACGGCCACTCCCTCAATAACACCTTTGGCATAAAGACCATTATCCCATACAGATTTTGCATTTCCAATTTGGCCAATTCTACCCGAGTCATCAGATTTTCCCATTATAGGCCTCTGATCCCTATTTTCGGTCACCTCCCGGCCTACAGAAGTGCCTGATTTCCGTTTCCCTGATTCATATTTCCACCCACCGGGCCACTTTCTGTCTGAGCGGATCTGTACCTAGGACACTGTTTGAAAAATGTTCAGGTGAGTTGCAGATGAAGCACGTTTTATTTGCTCTTTGTGTGTTTTGTCGGTTTCCTTGAGGTCTATCTGTGCCTCTCTCAAGTCTTCTCAAACGTTCAAGCACTTCCCGTAGCGATTGTGCGATAGAAAATTACTCAGTAGTAGTATTTGTCATTTCATTATGCATGCTTGAACCTTGACTTTGACTTGCAGACCCTATAGTACTTTGATTATTTCGTTGAAATTGCGTTTTAAAACCTTGACGGCCGTTAAAAGGAAAACTGCCATTTATATGTTCCGTTTTAGTACTGTCAGGACTTTGATTGTTGTCATCAAAGAACTGATTATCCGTAGCCCGCGTAATGGCGCGTTTTCTGTCCGTATTTTCGCTAAGAAGCTCCTCATAACGCTCAACCACACGTCGACTGCTTCGCTAATTGAAGTACAGTCGCGATCCATTATCCTACAGCGCATTTCTAGCGGTACTGCTTTGTTATCCTGTTGAAGGGCAAGCATTTCCTGAGCATGACTACGCTTTCTGTGCCATGAGCAAAAGGTCATCCCCGAATGCAGCAATGGACTCGCCTTGTTTCCTAATCCTAGACTGCAATCTCGACATCCATCTGCTATGTTGCATTGCAGAGCCGAATCGCTGCTCTAGCCTGGCAACAAGAAGCCGATAGGATCGTTTGTCACAACTTGGCAGGCCACTGTAAAACACTCGTGCTTGACCTTTAAGTTTAGCTGCAAGGGTGAGTACCTTTTCCTTCAATGACCAGTTTCCGAGCTCTGCGCAGTCTTCAAAATGCGAAATGTATTGCTCCCAGTCGTCATCGCCTTTAAATGTGTCGGGTGTTATGACAGGAAACTTGTGCCAGTCGTTGCCTCTGTCATCGCTGTTATCATCCCGAGACCGGTATGGCGTACGCCGATGGTCCGAAAACGACGTACTCCGCTCCCTGTGCGAACGAATAAGAATTACAGACAACTCGCCCCAAAGACAACTCGCCCCAAGACAACTCGCCCTACATAAAACTCGCCCCAAGACAACTCGCCCCACTTTCAGAAGACAACTCGCTCCACTTTAGAAGACAACTCGCCCCACTTTAAAAGACAACTCGCCCCACTGTCTTAGACCGTCCCTCTTTATCCCCCCCCCTATGGAATTATTATTAGACTTTACCAAACTCATGTTTTTGTTGTCTCAAGAAGTCTTTGTTTTCTTTCTGAAAGTATACTTTGCAGTCGATCAATTTCAGATCATCACCTCAGGTGTTGGGTGGGTGGCTAAATTTGTTTAGCGGCCCCTGTGGCCGAGCGGTTAAGAGCGCTGTTTCTTAATCACTCGATCATCTCACCGCTGTGTTAAGTTGACTTTTAGACCGAGAGGGACTGGGGTTAAAGAGGAAGGACGGTCTAAGACAGTGGGACAAACTCTCTTCTAAATTAAGACGAGCTGTCTTCAAAAGTGGGAGATTTGTCTTCAAAAGTGGTGAGAGTTGTCTTCTAAAGTGGGGCGAGTTGTCTTCTAAAGTGGGGCGAGTTGTCTTCTAAAGTGGGGCGAGTTGTCTTCTAAAAGTGGGGCGAGTTGTCTTGGGGCGACTTGTCTTTGGGGCGAGTTGTCTTGGGGCGAGTTGTCTTTGGGGCGAGTTGTCCTGTTTCCACGAATAGGCCATCTGGGCGAGACAGAGCGCCGAACCGAATCCCATTGCATATCGCCGTAACCTCGCTCATCGTTGCCACGCGAGCCTTGTCGTTCGTTTTCGCTCGCGTTTTTATTCATGTTGAACTCAATTTCAGAATCTGAGACACCCATACTGTGGTTTCTTTCAAATTATTAAGATCGTAAGCACCCTGTCCAACGTTGACGCCGGCGAAACGGCCCCAACACCGGTTACTACGGTGCTTTCGCTACAAAATCTGATGGAAACGAATAAATTTCTTGTGCTGTTCAATGTTATATAAACGTTTGCGATGAAGTAAAACGCGTATCTAATGGAGAATTAACTTGACTTTTTATTTCTGCTTGAACGAAAAACTGCTTTTGTATATTTTTTCAAAACATTCGATTCAAAGTTGGTAAACAAGGTTCGGCCAAGGCCTATTCGGCCGATTTCTACAGAAACTGTTCGTATTTTCCAAAATACGCACAAAATGTGAGCAAACGAGCATTTTGATATGACTTGTAGGCAAGATTGTTGGACGTTTGCATCGTTCTCGATAGATTTTCCCCCGAAAAATGCACAGGAAGGATTTTATGGCAAAAAGTAAACACAACGCCGGTTACTACGGTACCAGAATTACCTGGATTATTGGATAGATGGGCATTCTAGCTTTACAAGATGCGGATTGTGTTACTAATTCGTGCCCAGCTTCTGCCTACATAACTCTTTTATGTAGTTTAGGGAACTATACGTTCATTGACATGGTTATCAACCCTAGAATGAAGAGATTCTTATGAAACAGTTTCGTATTGTTATGAGATAGAAGTGGTTCCAATAGGAAAACAGGGCTTGTCCATGACTCACCAATTGCACGTAATTATACTTTGAGGTACCTTGGTATTATAAGTTACACCAACCTTTCTGCAACCCTTATAAATTGAAGTACTTTCTTGCTTGTACTTACTTACTTACTGGCTCAATGACTCTTTGTCTAGCTTATTGACAATCAATGATTAAAACGGATCATTTAAGAGCAATGAACATATTAATGAGAAAGGGGTGGGTCATACCGCGGTTTAGGATTCTCAAGTGACCCTTTAGATTTGGCAACAAAGAGAATTACTGTAAATTTGTAACATTCAAGAGGGAAGTCAACCGACTAGTATTATCCAAATGGCAAAGTATCGTATTGTTTCTTGCAGAATAAGACAATATAAGTGGAGAATGCGAAAGGAGTCATCATTGACCTTTAAATAAATCAAAGAAAAAAATTTCAAAGATCCGCATTCGTTTCAAACGCGAACCTTAGAGACTTTCATGGAAGACCGAGCTCCAAGTGAACTAAGAAGTCCAGTATCTGCTGAAAATATGATCTTCTCCCCCATTGAAAAGCTCTTGTTTGGTTGGGATTTTCTGACAAAAAATAAGTAAACATATACGTATCAATATTTAGTGTATTTCGGGTATAGCATTCCAAATAACCATATGAAGCAATATACGGTTAACATAAGGTGCATGTATGATGTCACTGAGGGGGAGATAAATTATTTGTTTGTATATTTGTTCTTGCTTTAACGTTCCAGTCAACAGTAACTGTTGTGGCCAAATTGGAAATGGCTTCGACTGCTATTCGAGATTGGGGTGCCATTTGAAATCCTTTTTTGCTCCAACACAGCATACAATACAGCAACGCGAGTGATTTATCTGCATATATCTGACTGACAAATAGTGAATTGTTATTCAACAAATCACGAACTAGAGCTGATCTTTTTTTATTCTAACATACAATAAACAAAATAAAATCATTTTAAACCTTCAGTTTCTTAATAACTTTTCGACCATTGCACTGATGAAATTCCGCCAAACTTTTGACGTTACCGCAAATGTCTACACATTTTCAATATTCAATACATGTAGTTAAGAATGTTTTCGATGGAAACTTATGTCATATTCAATAGAAGCAAGTTCCCGGCGGGACTACTTTCGATAGTACAGTAGGTCGCCATTGAAAAAATATCTGGCAGCCATTTTCCATTTCCATTTCAACTAAACGAACGACGAAACTAGGAAAAATACAGATGTCCTCGCACAATAAATACATAGGGCCTCGGGAAAATAAATGAATAAATAGGGCCTCGGGGAAGATTGACTAAGCCAACCGTTTTACCCTCTCTAAATAAAGGAATTACTTACTTACTTTACTTACACAAAACTTCATTTCATGACAAATACCTCAAATTTTGGAAGAACGATGATTCAAAAGTGTTTGTACTCCGAATTTCTAACTTTGTTCAGGAAATTTCCGATCGCAACGACGCCAAAGAGTCACGTCGACGTCATCAATTTTACTGCAACGTCAAAGTTCTCGCGTACACTAAGGCGAAGCCCTGCGTGTGTTGCAATATGG
Organism: Rugalucina vietnamica; assembly: GCA_964017185.1. NCBI lineage: Eukaryota > Metazoa > Mollusca > Bivalvia > Lucinida > Lucinidae > Rugalucina > Rugalucina vietnamica. The sequence goes on from OZ024872.1 coordinate 43,658,562, forward strand.
TGATAAGTCGCTAAATCCGATACCATTTTACATGAAATGTGGCCAAATGAAATGTCTATCAGGACTGGAGATGCCAGGAATAAGCATTTACAAACCTTCCATTGCGTACTTTAGGGTATATACATGTAATGAAAAGGTTACTGAATGAAAATCGTAAACAATTTGGAACTCGTTCATATGGCTGAGATTCACTCGCAAGCTCGTGCGTCCTCGCAATATGAACACGTTCAGAATAGTTTTCGACATTCATTCAATAACCTGTTATTATTATTATTATTATTATTATTATTATTATTATTATTATTATTATCATCATCATTATTATTATTATTATTATTATTATTATTATTATTATAGCATATTGTGTAATGTTTTGACTCTAAACTTTCGAATGCTTGAGTCAATCATAGAGTCAATGAGCGAGTCAGTAAGTACAAGCAAGAATCTACTTCAATTTAAAAGGGTTGCAGAAAGGTTGGTGAAACTTATAATACCAAGGTACATACACTTCAAAGTATAATTACGTGCAATTGGTGAGTCACGGACAAGCCCGGTTTTCCTATTGCAACCACTTCTATCTCATAACAATACGGAACTGTTTCATAAGAATCTCTTCATTCTAGGGTTGATAACCACGCCAATGAACGTATAGTTCCCTAAACGACATAAAAGAGGTATGTAGGCAGAAGCTGAGCACGAATTAGTAACACTTGTACAATCCGCATCTTGTAAAGCTAGAATGCCCATGTATCCAATAATCCAGGTAATTCTGGTACGGTAGTAACCGGCGTTGTGTTTACTTTTTGCCATAAAATTCTTCCTGTGCATTTTTTGGGGGAAAATCTATCGAGAACGATGCAAACGTCCCACAATCTTGTCTACAAGTCATATCAAAATGCTCGTTTGCTCACATTTTGTGCGTATTTTGGAAAATACGAACAGTTTCTGTAGAAATCGGCCGAATAGGCCTTGGCCGAACCTTGTTTACCTACTTTGAATCGAATGTTTGGAAAAATTATACAAAAACAGTTTTCCGTTCAAGCAGAAATGAAAAGTCAAGTTAATTCTCCATTAGATGCGCGTTTTACTTCATCGCAAACGCTTATATAACATTGAACAAAACAAGAAATTTATTCGCATCCATCAAATTTTGTAGCGAATGCACCGTAGTAACCGGTGTTGGGCCCGTTTCACCGGCGTCAACGTTGGACAGGGTGGTAAGGGATAGTACAGTGATCCGCTCAGTACAAGAACCAACTTATGATAACAGATGTAAACAAATGGCAAAGAAGTTTAAATGGGTTCAGTCTATCAGTGAAAAAATCTTGATAGATCCCAATCTCTGACACCACTTGTTATCGTCTGGCTTTTCAATGTCAGGATGCTAGCTAGACGATTAGTACTTAATTGGATGTAATTAAACAATCAAGCCTGTAACTCGATTCCACTGGTATTTTATTGAAGAAATATGTGGAATGCAATGCGACACGTCAGGTCAACACAATTACACAGTCACAAGACGCTATTTGATAAAATAACAGGCGTTACGGTCACCATATAACAATTGACGTCAATACGCGGTGTGCCCAGCCTGGCTGGATATCTTGCACTAACAATAGGTTTAGATTAAAGGGACTTGCCCGGCCGAAAAATGTTCAAAAGAGGTTTAATTTGGGTTTTTAATACCAAAAGTTAATAAAGGTTTATATACCTTGACACTGTACTTGACAAAGACATTGCAATTTAGAATTCAACAGATTTTAACGGATTCGAACTATTCTCTATGGCGCCCTGCTCATCAGAAAACGCCGCCAGAAACTTACTTATATAGGTTTTGACTGAACGGCACAAGAATACAAAATTCAAAGATAAGCCAATCAATAACGCGCTGCCGTCACATTAACCAATGACGTCAAAGAACGGATTCCGTCAATGCCTGCTTACAAACGACTTCTGAGAAAGTTACGCCACTAAAACGGTAACCGGGACTGGCTTAAAAATGACTTAAATAACATAAAACAGGTTGAAAACTATATGAAAAACATCAGGAAAATATCTAGGAACAGTCTCTTTAAGTGAAATTGATGAGAAAATCTACAAGTATCGAAAACAAATGCAGCTGATACTAAAAATAGAAATCCTGCAAAGAAACTTTCCCAGCGGACAAAATTGAAAGTTGACGGCTAAATTAAATGGAAAATAATGATGTTCACAATGAATATGAGATGAAATGGACTTGATAGATACATGATTTCAAGATTCCATACAGGTAAGGACGTGTTATGTTTATAAATAATAGCTTTACAATACTGTACTTTGAAGAAAAATCGAAGCGAAGCAAAACTTGACGGAAAAAGTCACCGGTTAACAGTTCAAAAATATCAATTAAAGCATTAAAACTGTGAAGAATCATAAAAAGGTACAAGAAGGCAAAGATCAGGAAAAGGCGCAATCAGAAAGAGATTCCCACTCCAAAAACCGAGGTGGGAAAAAAAACCAAACTAACAATCAGGTACTTATACCATGAAACAAATCAAATCAAATCAAATGTTTTATTTCCAATTATGGGCCCATAGGGACAAACAATCAAATACAATGATTCATGTTGATTGTACAAACAAAAAAAAAAGAAAAAAAGAATAGACAAACATTCAAAAGATACAAACATACATCATATCACTTTAAGACACAAACTTAATAGTATATTACCCTAGTATATTTAACTTTTAAAAAACTTTTAATGTCCCTATCAGGAAATACACATACTTATTTACCATGAATTTCAAAACATTCATATACAAAACTTCCCAACTGAATAATTACCTCATCATCACTGTTTGCCAACATATCGTAAGCCGAATGAGCAGCTATTTTCCCAATAGGTGGCCACTCAGTTACCTTAATTAAAAATATGAAAACATACATAAGGCGCCAACAGCACATAAAAAAATTTTAAACACCAAGACATAAAACAAAAAGAACCACCACAGAAGTATCGCCTTGGAACGATCAGTAACACAAAGTTACTGGCGGGCTTAAACCGGTTAAAACATACATTACCTTTCAATCAATATACTTTACCTGACGTGTCCAGAAATAACAGAATAAAACTGGAAAACACATGAAAAACAGTGGGTGGGGCATATGCAAACAACAAAGGCATAAAAACACAGACCACATAAAATCAGACAACTCATGCTCGTATTACAATATTTAATCTAGAGAGTATTTATATGAACAAAGGTACTAGGTGATAATAGCAGCAGCAGAAACAATTAAATTGCACATCATTAGAGGCGATAATATTTTCAATTGTGAGATCTGCAAGACATGGCTACGCTGTTACACTCCCATAACAACTTCGCTTACTTTATTTAATTCATGGAAAATGTCAGAAAATTATTCCTATTATATTCGCCCTGCTGACTCTGTTCCCCCTGGACCCAGGATGCCACTTTGTGTGTAGGACATGTGAATGTAAAAAGCTGACGAAAACCTGCCTATGCAATATACAGACATTTTTGTCAGCTGTAAAAATCGAAAAATTAATCAGAAAAACGTTGAGGCGGTTCTAACGTTTACCCACAATATATGTTTTGAGCGCAATTAGATATACCCCCCTTAAACCCCAGTTTACTATACTGTTCATGGACATGTTACCTGATGTACTGACGAAAGACATGCTTGGTCACGGGGCGGGTTAACACACCTTGCAATAAACACATATGTTGAATATACGTATGCTTTATTAATATATGATAGGGAGCGCAGTGGTTTAGTGGTAGAGCATTGGACTCCGAATCGAGAGATCCTGGGTTTCGATCCCCACAGGCGGCACCGTGTTGTGTCCTTGAGCAAGACACATTAGCTCCTTACAATAACGGTTAAACCCAGGAAGCGTTGGCCCCGTCCCGACATGACTGAAAAAGTGTTGACTGGGACGTTAAGCCTCAATACAAAACAAAAAAAAAAAAAAACAAAAAAAAAATAATATATGCATATATTAAGTGTGCAAATGTCAAACAGCTATATGCTCATTTCATGACTTTGCAATAATAATTTGACTGATATGCTTTGGATTGTCTGCTTTCTGAAGCAAGACGTCCAACTTTAGTTGAACCCGGATCACAATTTTGATAACAAAAGATCAACATTGGGCCTAAATGACGGTACAAAAAGGTCAAGACCCAGACAACCCGAAATGGAAATGGGTAATTGTTGGTTGCGGATTCTTTCTTGGTTTCTTAACTGACGGTATTCGTTTTTCGTTTGGACTGACGTACAAAGAATGGCTTGTGGACTTCAACTATGGAAAAGGACTCACAGCTGGAATAGGATCGCTTATGTTTGCTATGGTGAATGTCGCAGGTAAAATTAAGTTAAAGGGTGGTCGGGTGAGAATATGGGCCGCCGCCCATTAGGGCGTAAAGAAATTGATGGGCTGCTTGTACCTCCAGGCAAAGCTTATACGTTAAAGCTCTGTCACACATTCACGTATCAGCGGCGTATCGCTCACGTATCTATGAAAATGTCGATACGCCGAGGTCTGAGCCGTATTTTGCTCGAGAGACGTATGTACCACGTACGTGTGACGTTCCTGCTACGTTCCCGTGGCGTATCCGTGACGTATCTGTATTCGTATGGATTTTCACTTTCGTATGTACGACGTATCAATGCGTATGTGCTACGTACGTGTGACGTATGTATGGCGTATGAAGTGTACGCGTGACGCATCTACGGCGTATGTACTACGTTCCATTCTTATCTGCGGCGTATCTGTTCTGTACCAATTGCTTTTTAATACCTATGAGAACAAACGGTTGTGTTCACTTTGATCATGCAATTCGCACATTATAGTTATCAATTATCAGAGGTCGAAGATGCCACCGGAGAAATCTAGATAATCTAGATTAACACCGAAGAAAAAAAAACCGAGGTGGTGGTGGTGGTCGTGGTGGTGGGGGGAACATCTTCAAGCTCTCCATCCTGGTCGTAAGACGACATGAACAAAGACGGAGGCTACACCAAGCGTAGTTATGTAAGAACCCTGCACGACACCCCGAACCGTGAGAAACATCTGATCCATGACTACGGAAAAACGAAAACATACATAAAGAAGCATTAAGATTCTCTTGGAACGAAACAAAATATTCCTAATACTCCTAATACGTCACACATACTCCACAGCAGCGAAACGAACGTAGCACATACGTAGCACATACGCCATTGATACGCGAGATACGCCACACGTACGTCGCTGATACGCCGTAGATACGAAAAAAACATTCGAGGATACGCCACACATACGTCACACATACGTAGCAGATACGAAAGGTACGCTGTACATACGTCACGGTTACGCGGCATGTTAACCGCTACGTACGTGTGGCGTATCAGGAGTATGAGCTACGTATCTACGACGTACCTGCCATGTTGCTTTCGTATGTACCACGTATGTGTGACGTATGTACGGCGTATCGGACCTGCTACGTACGTGCTACGAATTTTTAAGTGCACACATAAAAAAACGTAGCACCTCGGCGTATGAGGAGTATGAGCTACGTATCGAAGAGCATGGGCTACGTATGCCCACGTATCTACGACGTACGTGTGACGTACCTTTCGTATCTCGATACGCCGTAGATACGTGAGTCGATACGCGAATGTGTGACAGCCCTATTACTGACTGACTATCTTATTACCATGATTACCGGTTAACCGCTTATGTCTGAGCCTGCCCAGTTGGGTCGTTATATTCGAAGCACGTTCTGGATGTCATGACATCCTAATTTTGGGTACAAGTCCCATAAAAAGAAGCCTCCGTGGTGCAGTGGATAAGTCAATCACCTGGTAAACCAGGGGTTGCAGGTTCGACCCCGGGCTTCTCCAGAAACAACAACAACACACACAAAAACATCCTAACCGGTTGTGATTTCGAGTGCTCACGGGCCAACAATCAACATCCTAATACTGGTCTCGCCCAGGAAAGGTAAACAAATAAAATTGAGGCAACGTCCCGACATGGCCATAGCGACTGACTCAGATGTTAAGCACCAATTCAAACAACCAAAATTCCAGTAAAATTGTGTGCTGTAAAGCAGCCCCTAGTATTAATAGAGAACATCAACGGGATTGTACCTCTGAATACAGATACTGATACGATAAATTTTCAGAAGAATCAGTGATACATGTCCCAAATGGATTCCATGTACTTCTGAATCATGAGCCTCGCTCTAACGTTTGGTTGTGCAATTAATTACGTTTATTCCTTTGGCACTCTTTATAGTCAAAGTTGTGCAATTTATTTTCAGCTCCTTTTGCAAGTTTTCTAATCAACAAATATGGTTATCGTGTGACAACTATCCTTGGTGCCGTCATTTACGCCGTCGGACTGATTGCGTCTTCTCTCACTTCCAATTTCTACCTGCTGTACGTTTCATTTGGAATTATTTGTGGTTAGTTCGTAATTATACCTTTTATATTTATTATATATCTAATATTTATGTATTGTTCCTTGGCTTTTGTCGATACAATTACTTGTTCTTCATTTCTATATTCGTCTTTTTAATTATAATCAATTTTCCTTTTATTCCAAATGATTTCGTTTGTATTGAGGTTTTAACGTCCCAGTCAACAATTTTTTCAATCATGTCGGGGCGTATCCACCCATGTATTAACCATTACTCTGTGGAGTTAATGTGCATTGCTCGACACAACACAGTGCCACTAATGGGGATCGAATTCAGGACCTCTCGATTCGGGGTCCGATGCTCTACCACTACCCCACCGCGCTCCCCTATTCCAGATGATGAGTTTTGAATATACACGTGTAGTTTTCAACAGTTGTCTACTATTTTTGTTACAGGTATAGGGTTCTCGTTTCTGTATATTCCTATTAGCATTAGTATTCTACAGTACTTTGACGAGGACAAGAAATCATTGGCAAACGGTATTGCCATGTGTGGGTCAGGTATGTACCAATCTATTTTGCTTCGTTCTATTTGACCGTAAAGTATATGAACTATTTATGGATTGGTTGTTCATCTGTTAGTTTTGACAAATGCTAAAAATGTTTCGTGATCTTAGTGATCAAAGATGTGTAAATGTTTAACGGTTTAATGAAATACAATTAATTTGAATCTGCAATGCTGCATACAGTTTTGGTCATGGCAATCACAGCACAGAAATTTTACCTTAGATCCTGATAATGGCATTACAATGGATGGTGAAAAATGTCAAAACATATATTGAAAATCATAAATTAAGAGCAGTTTAGTAAAAATGAAAACTAAAATCCTTTAAGAGCAGTGGGAACAATGTGAAAGGGAATGTACCATAAAGCCTCATCGGTGACCTTACAGACCTGGTAACACGAAGCCAGAGTAAATTACTGGTCTTTCTTGTTAAAATTATTTTTGTCATTTCATATATTGAAGTAATTCCCGGGTGTTGTAGGTTTGGGTGGTTTTGCTTTTAATCCATTGCTGAACTCACTCTTTGACACATACACATGGCGAGGAGCTCTCCTAGTTTGTGCAGGCATTGTTTTACACGGAGCAGTAGCAGGAGCTTTGATGCGACCTGTAAAAGAAATCAAAGATAAGCTTAATGATACAAGTCATGGCAACTACAACGAACCAGTTAACTCGGGAAAGAACAAAGGAATAGTAACACACAAACAGACTGAAATATTCGCCACAGATAATACGTTAAAGTCATGGCCTATAGGACAATATAAACAGACGGATAATGTGTATGATTCCATTTATACAATTTATACTTTTGGTAATAAAGATGCCGTAACTGCTGGTATTGTACTTGATGAAGCTAGTAATAATGGAGACAACCTTGGCGATAATTTGGAAATGTCCACTTCAGATAAGACAAATACATGTATTTCAGAACACGTAAATGAAGACTTCAAGCATTTTCAACTTGAAAATATAGTAACTGGTTCTGAGAGAAGAGCCTCAAATCTAGCCGGCAATAACGATAACACAGAATGCAATAAAGAAACCAAAGAGAAGAAGGGATGGTTTGCTTGGTATATCCTCAAGGACCCAAGGTTTCTTTTGTTTATGGTGTCGCAATTCTTTTTCGCCGTCGCATACATGATACCTTTCACGTATTTACCAGATATAGTGATATCGCTCGGATATAGGTGCGTATAGTTTCTATGATTAATTTTTGAAAACAATCTTTAATCACGAAACATTTTTTACACTTTAGGTCATATTATTTTTGTCTGATTAGAGGCAATCATTTTATTATGGGCAATTATTTAAGAACTTAATAATTCTGCGAAACGTTTCTTAACAAGCAGAGTACATGTCAATGCCAATGTATTCAGTGGCAGGCACAGCTTAAATCAGTTTAGATATTTTCACTTCCATTTGCCTTGTAAAGTAACAGGTTGTGCATCTTTCAAGTGTGTATGTGCCTCATATCTCTCTATTTCCGTTACTTCAACTATTCTAATGCTTTGATTCTTATTGTTACCTTTCAGTCGTGAAAAAGCAGTGTGGCTGATGTCATCTATCAGTATTGTTAGTACAGTGTCACGGGTCGCCTCTGGTTGGCTAGCCGACAGAAACTTCATCAACCGACGTGTTCTCTACTGTGTCGCCAATTTCATGTGTGCACTCTCCGTACTGTCCCTTTTCTTTTGGCGACATTATACGTTGATTATGATTGCAAGTTTGGCGTTTGCAGCTACTGCAGGTAACTATACATCAGTACTATCAACTTAAATATGAATGTTTCCGCGTCGAAAAGTCAACTCTAGAAATACATTTGCAATAATTATATCTGATGCATGTTTGTAATTCCCCTGACACAGAATCTGTGTGTATTAAGATTACCTTTAAAGTTTTTCCTTATTATATATTTCATTATTTAACTCACCTCAGCGTTTCCAGAAATCTGAATTAGATTCAGAATTAGAGAAGATTAATTTTAGTATCAGTTTAGAGCTCTGATACAATGTTACGTGAATGTATGAATCTACACTTGATTTAAACGGAATTAAAAATATGTTAATACAAAGTATAAAGCAATTTTACCAATATTACCCACACCTTGATTATTTGTACATTTTGTCTGTCACAGGTTGTATCATAGCAACTGTTGCTGTGGTGGTCTCTGATTTGTTCGGTTCCAAACTACTGTCTGAGGCCTATGGTTTGTCTATTTTTGGAAGAGCACCAGGGAATTTATCTGGACCTCCCTTTAGTGGTAAATCAATATATCTGTTCAATTATGTTGTTAAAATTTTACAAGGGTTATCCACAGTGATGCCCACTACTGACTAGGTATACTCTGCGTTTGCTTGGATGCCATCCTCAAACTCTGTAATTCTCTTTCACATTCAAAAACACCAGTCTAAAACTTTATTAAACAAGCCCCCATTTGTAATTCTGTTGGATTGAATCTACACTGGGACCGCGCATGTGGTCGTGAGGAACAGATGGGCTTGCTTGTGCTACCAGGCAAATCCGCCAGCTGATCCTGGCTAGCCGCTTAGGTCTGAGCCAGCCCAGGAAAAGTGGCTTAGTGAAACTATTCACACATATAAGCCAAGGTTGTTTACTTTGATACAGCACACTTCAGATGTTTGTGATGACGCTCTTCCTGTGCAGGTTTCACGAAGCATTTGTCTATCCGAATGTTGTGATATAGAGCATTGTCTATTATGATAAAGCCATCCATACATATGAGCCTTGTTGGTTTAGTTGGGTGGTTACATCTGAAGCACTTTGTGGATGTCATGACATCCTAATTTGGGGTAAATTTCCCATAAAATGGAGACAACGTCCCAACATGACCTTAGCTGTTAGGACGTTAAGATTCAATTTAATCAAACAAACAAAAACATTTTTGCAGTTGAATGGTCCAGTTAGAAGGGTTGAATGACAGAATTGGATTAGGTAAAACGCAGTGACAACTTTGCTTTTAAGGGGGTCCATTGTTTCTACAAGTCTTCTGCTACTTATCTATAACAAAAAAATGAGTGTTAGAATATCACTATGACCTTTGAGCAAAATTATTTTTGATCCCTACCTACCTTTGAGTATATTTGAATAATTGAGTCCTCCGTCAAACCACCCATCATTAGTATTCATTTTTATATTGACCATTAAAATCAGCATATTAGCTAACAGTCAATGACGGTTAGACAACAAGGGGGTTAGACAAACAAACCAACACATGCTTTTTACAGGTAAATATAGGTGCAAAAACACAATGTTTGTCTAAGGAAATAGGGGTGGGCGTGGTTATACCTTGCTTGCAGAGGAGTCAATTACGTTGCCAATCAAATCTTGGAAGAATAGAAGCTGTTTGCTTTTACATGTTTTCTGATTCCAGGTTGGATTGTTGATCAGACTGGACGGCTGGAACTTGTGTTTGTCGTATCTGGCGTGGCATTTGCTGTAGGAGGAGTCTTTATAGTACTCAGTGTCAAGTGCAAAGACCGTTTGAGATTCGGCGAAATTGCCCAGAGCTAATAAATAAATTAGATGGTTTTTGTTTTTAACGTTTGATATTTAAACCACAGAGAAAACAACACATAACGCAGTATTTACAGTCAAGGGGCATTCGCCACATTCAAAATGGCTGCCAAAAACAGAAAATGTTAAGGCAAACTTTCAGTAAGCATTTCAAAGTAAATATTGAACACCTTACCTCAATATTTGGTCAAGTTGTCCTTCATTCTCATTACTGTATTGAGCCGCGACGCGAGAAAACCGGTCTTCGGAGTTTCCGACCAGATCTGACACAAACCAACCTGTACAGTCACAGAAAAGAGCTAGAAGCTTGAAATTTTGGAGTTAAGTAGAGGAGGAAATGTACTATCTGAGTAGCGAAAACACAGGCGCTGATCAGCTTCGCGGTTACCGCGAAGCTGATCTGCGCCTTTGTTTTCGCCTAGGCAAAAATCCGGTTTTCTCACGATGCGGCTCATTTAATCTAGCTGGCGTTGTGTTGTAGAGGCATTGAGCATAATTGGCTCAATGGTTTCCCAGCTATGGTGCACAGTAGACAGAAGATTTCCATCGGTGTTCCATTAGATCTCTCCACATCTGTCATGGAAGTGGAGCGAGGTCACGAAGTGTGTCGGAGTGCAGGTTTGCCAGCTGATCTAGGTGCACAGCAGCTAACATGACATGTTTAGAAGCGAATGTTCACAGAAGGGTGGTCGGGTTGGAATAAGGGCCCCTGTCCAATTGGGGCCTAAAGAAATACATGGGCTGCTTGTGTCTCCAGGCAAAGCTTATACGATATTGACTGACCATTTGATGACTGGTTAGCCGCTCTAGTTTGAGCCTGCCCAGGTAAAGTGGTTCAAGTCAAACCATCCAAACGTATAAGCCTTTGTGTCTTACTTGGCCGGATATATTTGAAGCACTTGTATGTCATGACATCCTCATTTTGGGTAAAAGTCCCATAAAATGGAGACAACGTCCCGACATGACCTTAGCTGTTGACTGGGACATTAAGCACCAATTCAAACAAACAAAGAATGTTCACAGCTTATAGTTATATGTCTATTTTGATTTTCAGCCATATATTTTCTATGGGATTTAAGTCAGGGGACTGCTGATCATTCTGCGTGATCTTATACATTTGTTGCCTTTGAGTGAGGGTGACATGACGATTTGTTCACCTGAGGCAGGTAATATTGCCCGAGGGCAATATAACCTGTCGAGGGTGAACAAATCGTCCTGTCATCCTCACTCAAGGACAACTATACCGAACACTTTTGAAACAAATAAGCGACATGTCACATGACAAACGCATACATGTGGCTACACGTGCAACTTCACATTTAGGTGGATATGACGTCAGAGGGTAATATGATCATGCGACATGATAGAATAGCACCCTCCGCGTGACCTGCTCTGGACCAATCAAAACCCACACTCAGCTAATGAATATTTATGAGGTATAATAATATTTAACAGTGAATTTGTATTATTCAAGTCATGCACTCGTTCAAAAGGTAAAAAGTAAGTAATGATCAGAAATTTGCACAATCAGAATGAAAATCCCTCTCCAAAAACCGAGTTAAGAAAAACATCATATATACAAAAGAACAAATGATCCGCGACGCGAGAAAACCGGTCTTCGGTGTTTCCTAGTCGACTAGGTCTGACACAAATCGAGCTGCACAAGCACGGAAGCTGAAAATTTCAGATTTAGGACGAAGAAAAAATGCACTATCCGTGTAGCGAAAACAAAGGCGCTGATCAGCTTCGCAGTTACTGCGAAGCTGATCTGCGCCTTTGTTTTCGCATGGCAAAAATCCGGTTTTCTTATGACGCGGCTCAAATCGAAAGGCGAACAGATATTTCCCAACAGGCGGCCACTCAGTAACCCGGACATAACTAAATATATGAAAACGTACATAAGAGGTGCAAAAAGCCAAAATTCAGCAAAAACCATAAAACAATAAAAACAACAACAGACGTATCGCATAAAAACGGTCTGTAATATGAAAGGAGATCTATGCCTTAGATGAGAAAAGTCCCTAAAAGCCGATAATCGAGGTGTCAATTTTTATAAAACAGGATTTGTCAGCGTCCCCAAATGTCAACAGGTGGAGATAACTCTTTGTTTTTGTACCTACCCAAATATTTACAAGTGCTTACCCTGCTAATGCTCATGGAGCAAAAATATAGTTTTTCATGTAATTGACTGCAATATTTTTTGTATTTACCAAGGACCCTATATCGATATAGGGTCCTTATCGATATAGGGTCCTTGTTTTTACCAAAAGCAGAATTGATGTTGTCAATATTAAGCAGTTTTGGTTTTGTTGTTATTGCGCAGGCGCATCGTTGAAACACGTTTTAAGGCCATTCTGTTTCCGATCTAAAAATAAATAAAAATGGGGACCATTAATATTTTTAGTTTGATAGTATGTTCCCCCCTAGACCCAGCTTCTCACTAACATATATTGTGTAAAATATATATAAGGTGTCTCCAGTAAAAAAAAAGGATTGGGAACAAAGTTTGTTCCTTAACTTATCATTGGATTTTATGAGCCACCTCATGAGAAAACCAATTCTGCATATGCGAAACAAAGGCGCATATCAGTTTCGTAGTATATACAGTCCCTTTCACTCGAGCTTGCCGAATCGGCATTTAGGTCAATCAAGTTTTTGTGTAAATCAGGTAACCTTTTAGCTCATCTAAGCCGAAGGCTCACAGGTGTGCTTATGTGATAGGCAGGCGTCCGTCGTCATCGTACGTCCGTCCACAATTTCAAAAAAAAATATTTCTGAAACTAGTGAGCCGATCTTGGACAAATTTGAGCCGTCTCGTGGGAAAACCATCAATGTGTTTTCCGAACAGGTCCGACACAAACCGGCCTGTACAAGCACAGAAGAAGGCAGGAAGCTTGAAATGTTGGATTTAGAAAGAAGATGAATTGTACTATCCGTGTAGCGAAAACAAAGACACTGATCAGCAAAGCTGATCTGCGCCTTTGGTTTTGCATATGCAGATTGTTGGTTTTCCCATGAGGCGGCTCATTTAATGTGAATCATCATTGGGTTGGGGGATTGATTGCATTAGGTTTTGGAGCAGATTGTATAAAAATTGTCGTTTCCATGGCAATAGATAGCTCCCATATACTTAGAATGGGAAAAACTAAAAAAAAATCTTCTTCTCTTTAACCACAAGGCCCAGAGCTTCTATATTTTGTATGTAGCAATGTTTGGTAGTCCCCATTAAAAATTATGCCCCCGGGGTCAAATTTGACCATGCCCCGGGGGTCGATAGTCTCTAGATACTTACTATAGGAAAACATTTAAACATCAATTTCTCAAAAGCCAGTTGGCGGATCTTGATCAAATACACACACAGCATCACTGGGCGGGCAGTAGGAAAGATTGCATATTGGTTTTGGCCAGATCGTACTGGAACTCTGGTTGCCATGGCAACATATATGTTTAAATGGTAAAAAATCTACTCTGAGACCACAGGGCCCACAGCTTTATTATTTGGTATGTGGCAATGGCTAATGGTCCTCTACATACTTTGTGCCAATCATGCCTCTTGGGTCCAATTTGGCCACGCTCCGTCGGTCAATATTCTCCATAGACTTACTATAGGAAAACATTCAAACATCAATATCTCCAAACCAGTAGGCGGATCTTGATCAAATTATACACACAGCACCAATGGGTAGTAGGAAAGGTTGTATATTGCTTTTGGGCAGATCGGACTGAAATTCTGGTTGTCATGGCAACATATATGTTTAAATGAAAAAAAAGTAATAAAAAGATTTTTTTCTTCTCTGAGACCACAGGGCCCACAGCTTTGATATTTGCTAATGGTCCTCTACATACATTGTGCCAATCACGCCCCTTGGGCCACGCCCCGGGGTCGATAGTCTTCATAGACTATGTGGTAATCGCTAACGGTCCTCTGCATAAATTGTGCCCGGTCATGCCCTGGGGTCAAATTTGGCCACGCCCCGTCGGTCGATAGTTGCCATAGGCTTACTATAGGAAAAATTCAAACATCAATATCTCCAAAGCCACTTTGATCAAATTACACAAAAGCATCACTGAGCAGTGTAGGAAAGATTGAAAGATTTATTTTTTTTTTTTTTTTTGCAGATCAGCCTTGAACTCTTGTTGCCATGTCAACATTAACGTTTATTCAAATACCTTTCTCAGAAACGACAATGCTCACTGCTTTGATATTTGGTATGTGGCAATGGCTATTGGTTCTCTACATAAATTGTGCCATTCGTGCCGCTGGAGTCAATGATGGCCACGCTCTGGGGTTCGATAGTCTTCATGTCTTCATAGACTTACCGCTATAGGAAAACCTTCGAACTCCCCCATTGGCTCTTTGTTCTTATGCAAGTAAATCTGTCCAGATCGGGTTAGCGTTTACAGGACCATTGGTCCTCTGGTTATTCTGTTTTAGAACTGAAACAGTGTCCCAGGACCCAGGTGTTCTTAAAATCTATTCACCATTTATCTTTAGGTAATACTGTCACCTCTTCTGATAAAATACAAACACTGTAATTGTTTGGTTAAAGCAAATTTAATTTCAGAATACTTCGCAAAACATATACAATGCATATTAAGAACACACACTTGAAATAGGATAAGAACAAAAGCAGAATTTTATTAATTTTAGCAGTTACCTATCGGTATCTACATGGCCGAAATTCCACACGGGAAGATGCCGTTTTAAAGGTCATTTAGTTTGAAACTGTCACTCAAATCAGCAGATTAATAAATCCTGATGCTTTTGTGGACAGCATGAAAAGAAACTCAGATCTTCAGAACACATGGTCTTCTTGTGTAATACAAATGCTCTAACGGCAAGCTCGAGTGAAAGGGGCTGTATGTCACCAAAATATACATGAACAATCAACACGGATCTTCTTAAATAAGGATCCTATAGGAGTTTGATATCACAATCAAACATCAGTATAAACAGGAAACGATAGTTAAACCCATTGAGTTGCTTTGTTTAAACAAGCCTTAATGATTTTTTTTTTTCCATTCGATGAAAGAAAGAGGATTCTTTTAGAATGTATATCGCTTTAATAATTTTGTTGTCAGCCAGTTGTTACTGTGGCAGAGATATTCACCAAGACGAC
The DNA here is from genome assembly GCA_964017185.1 of Rugalucina vietnamica. Taxonomy (NCBI): domain Eukaryota; kingdom Metazoa; phylum Mollusca; class Bivalvia; order Lucinida; family Lucinidae; genus Rugalucina; species Rugalucina vietnamica. The sequence goes on from OZ024872.1 coordinate 43,674,190, forward strand.
GGACTGAAGTATAAATACGGTAATTTTATTTTTTTGTGCCTGTGCGTGAGAAAACCAGCAATTTGGATTCTGACCAAGTCCGAAATAAACCGGCCTGTACAATCACAGAAAAAGGCCAGAAGCTTGAAATTTTGGATCTCTGAATGAAGAAGAGGGATTGTACTATCCGTGTAGCGAAAACAAAGGCGCAGACCAGCTTCGCGGTAACCTATAGATCTTCAGAACACAGGTTTAATACCGCGAAGCTGGTCTGCGCCATTGTTTTCGCATATGCAAGTGGTTGGTTTTCTCATGCGGCGGCTCATTTTATTTTTTTATTTTTCGAATGATCAATCGGTTTCTTTTTAAAGGACAAATGTTTGAGACTTCACGATTTTCTTGATTGTCTGCTTATTCAATCTGTCCCGACATGACTGACAAACTGTTGACTGGTACGTTTGAGCCAAACTGGTCATAATCAAATCAAATCTGCTTGTTCAGGTCTCATGAAGAGCAAGGATTTTTAGCTACATCTTTGTATAATAAGAGGCCAGCCTGTGTATTGTTTGGCGTTTCGATTAATTTATATTAGCCTTGGTAAATAGGTGATATTCAGAAACATCACAATTGTTTGTGCGCACGCTGTGTGCGCAACGTCGGCGTTTAGTACGTGCATACCCGTAGCTTTTGTTGTCGTTTCGTTTTGATTTCTAAATGTTGAGTTTTCATACTGTATTTCTTTTGTCAGGTGCCTCTATGCTTTGGCTTGATTTGTCCTATATCCCTATATGTATCTAGAACTAGATTCCTCTGCCAGTTGTCACTTTAGTTAGTGATAATGCACCTGTCATTTGTATATCCGGCCCCCCTAGGGCCGGTGATAGCTGGGACACAGCGGGGCTTAAGTGCAGGGATTTAACATCTGATGAGTCCCGGGAGTGCCGGGGATGTGCCGGGCTTTTTTAATTTCCCGCCAAAATAAAATACAGTCACATTAATTTAAATTAGATATTGTATTTTAACAGTTGATAACTTTTATGGTCATTATTTAATTTGCAAATGTATTTAATTTAAGATCTTCTCTCCTATTTTTAATTAGAACAATTCTTAGCTGTTGTTCCACATTGTTGTCAGTCGTCTCCGGTGAGCCGGGACTTTTAGCAGGGACTTTACCACAAATCTGACCCCGCAGTGCCGGGCTCTAAGCGGGGCTTTAAAAACGGAAAAGTTAAACGCCCCGCTATTCCCCGGCCCCAGGGGGGAGGGGCGTGGATATAAATGACTGGTTCATAACGGGGTACCTTTTTTGCTTTGTCAGGCGGAAGACATCCGGTTCCAGTTAATGACGAACACATAGTTGGCGTGTCGAACTGGGCAGCTAGAAAAATTGGCGGGAAACTAAGGAAGATAACCCATGCAGAAGAACAGGTATGGCTTGTATTTTTTCTGTATATAAAAGTTAACAAATTTCGATGCGAAAAAAAAATAGTACGCGTCATTTTTGCTGATGTTTCATTTAAATTTTGAGATCATAGCTAGTGGAGCGGCTTAGTGAGAGATTTTGTGGAAATACTTCAGTTGATGATACAAGCATGAAATTTTCACCATATGTTCTTTACATGACACACATTAAATTCTGATCCCTGGCCACTTGAAATTCCGCCATTTTCAAGATGGCCGCCAAAAACAAAATGGCTGACAGTTGTGAAAGGTGTACATGTAGTAAATTGCTCATATGTTATGTTCTTTTCATCATAAAACAACAATATTGATACCAAAATGAAGCTAAATGGTTATTCTTTTAAATAGAGTTTCAATATGTAAATTACCTAATTTGCATATTTATGAATATTAATGAGATCTTACTTTTTTGGCTTAAAATTGAGAAAATACATCTTATTTTCTAAACGATGTAAAATGTTCAATGAAATGAATAACTTGGGCTTTGATATTGCTAGAACATAAATTATCATAAATTGACAAAAGCTAATTAGCATGTTCATGAATATTCATTCTAGAATATATCAAGACTTTGTATCCCCATACCTATCAGTTTGGTTTAGAAAGTTCATACAGTAAATTGGTTAATATTTGGCCCTGTTCATAATAGAACAACAATATTGATACCAAAATGAAGCTAAATGATTGTTATTTCAAATAGAGTTCAAATATGCAAATTACCTCATTTGCATATATATGAATATAAATGAGGTTTTTGTTTCGCTAAAAACCTGAAAAAAAATCACATCTTATACACTGAACGATGTAAAATGTTCATGGTGTAGATCGCTATTAATAGCACTTTCATTGTAAAATAAATGTCATTAATACAAGATCTATGCCATTGTGCTTTCCTTCAAAAAGTGGGAGCTAAGTCTTGAAGAATTTAACTTCTACATTGAAAACATCATTCCTTTTTGTCACAATGTCCTATGCATAATTCTGCACAAGAATAAATTTATCTACAAGAAACCCAAATATTTCCGTTTTGTTTTCATCACATCTGATGAAGTTGTTCCATGATGATTTTGGAGGTCTGTGATTACCAATTGGTTTTTCGGTATACAACAGTTACTATTTTCTGCCTTGTCTCATCGTTGAGACTAATTTGGCGCTAAATAAAAAAATACATCCTGGAATGTTTTCTGGCATATGACTCAATATGAGGTACGATCGCCTCCTTGGCCTAATCTTCAAAAGTTTTTGGTGCTCCGGGTTAGTGTATTTGGAGAAAGCAATAAGCTAAGAACTTGCAAGTATGTTGTCGCCCATTCTGGTATGCTTGAAATGAGCCGTACTGGCAATTATAAATTATGATTTTTTTTTTATCTAACTGATTGATGTGTTTATCAAATACAAGAGAAGCACTTGGGCACTAACAAGTCAGGGCTCTGTCCTTAGCCCGCTACTCTTCATCATTGTGCTATAGGCTTTATCCAGGGAGTTCCGCACAGGCTACCCTTGGGTTCTGCTGTATAATTATGATAACTTATGATATGACACTGTCAAATCCATGGAAGAACTACCTGAGCCGTCTCATGGGAAAACCAACAATCTGCATAGGCGAAAACAAAGACGCAGATCAGCTTCGCGGTAACCGCGAAGCTGATCAGTGCCTTTGTTTTTGCTACTCGGATAGTACAATTCCTCGTCTACTTAACTCCAAAATTTCAAGCTTCTAGCCTGCTTCTGTGCTTGTACAGCTCGGTTTGTGTCAGACCTGTTCGGAAACCACATCGTTGGTTTTCCCACGAGGCGGCTCACCTGTTGTTAAAGACTTGGAAAGCAGAGATGGAGAGGAAAGTTCTTTGGGTGAATATGGGGGAGACAAAGATCATGGTCTCTGGCCTCAATCAGAACCTTCTGAAAAATATCTGGAAAAAATCCCTTGGCGTCTGTCAGACAGGATGAAATGCCGTCTTCTTTGGTGGATGCTTGTCCTGGATCCACAAGAAATGCAGTGGAATCAAAGGCTCCTTGCGCCATCGGAAAAGCGCGTCCCAAAGATGGAACGCTAGTGAAGGAGGTTCTAGTTGATGAGGAAAAGGATGAGGCTGTACCAGAGTTCTGTAATCTGGGAGACATGCGTTTTGCTGGTGGAGGTTGTGAACTGGCTGCAGTCACGCACTGCAAATCGGCTTAGGGCAAGTTCCGCCAACAACTCCCTCTCCACACCAATCGCAATATGCCACGTTTGACTTGAGGTCGAGTGTATTCAACTTATGTACATGGGCAATGACTGGTTACACTTTGTCGCCTGTAGTGCAATGACCATGCAATGATGTGCTGGATCTGTAATTTCAAGGCAAATGATGAAGTAAGCTCAGACTCCCTTCTCTCAAAGCTTGGACTTCAGGATATAGATGTAGTGCTTCGCTCCAGCAAGATGAGATGGTATGGACATGTAGAGCGCATTAAAGTCTTTATTTCTCAAGTACGCAAGCTAGAATAGATCCGGCAAGCTAAGAAAATCATGGGATGAAGTGTTGTTGGACGACGAAAAGGAGGTTAGAATGGTTACTGCCGATCCGTAGAATCGCTCAGAGTGGAGGGGTCGTCTAAGAATAAAAATAAAACTGAGATCCTTTAAAAGCAGTGAGTATATTTGTTTGATAGGGGATGGGCCATACCGCGATCTCTTCAGTGACCCTTTAGAATTGGCAACATGGAGCCAAATAATATTGCTGTAATTTTGCAACTTTTAACAGGGTAGTCAATAATAAAGACTTGTTTAATCAAAATGGGGCCAAATACAGTAAACGTTGGTTAGAAAATGAATCTTAACCAATAATAATTTTCTGATTTCTCAAAATACCCTCTCTGATCTCAAAGGACCAAAAAGAAAATATAATCTGCACTATGAATGATGTACGGGGAGACTTTGTAGGACCGCAACACGGCACAACACCAGTTGCAGTAACAGCAAATAAAAATAAAACTGAGATCCTTTAAGAGCAGTGAGTATATGTGTGAGAAAGGTGATGGACCATACGACGGTTTCGGCTATTCAAGCCCTATTGAAGTGACCCTTTAGATTTTGCGACATGGAGCCAAAGAGAATTGCTGTAAGTTTGAAGCTTTTAACAGAAGGAGATATGTCAAACAAGTCCAACACTCAGATGAGAACAAAGGACTATAAAAAAGATATGATGATGGTATGACTGGTCAGACTTAGTAGATGCAAGCAAATAATTGAAAGGAAATAATTTAATCGTGGGAAACTCACTACAAACATAAATTGTTAATTTTAGTTTAGATATACACGTAGGTATGCACTATAGAGATCAAACATGCGTTTTTATATTATTAGTACGTTTTGATATTCAGTTAGCCAGTGAACACATGCGAGCTTAGAAAGAAAGTACAATGACATATATCTTGTATTAATGACACTTATTTTACAATGAAAGTGATATTTATAGACAATTTACAGTTTGACCTTTCTTCACTAAAGTGATACAGTCTTGAAGTAATTAAAAATGAATATTCATGAATATGCTAATTGGCTGTTGTTAATTTATGATTATTTATTGTGTAGAAATACCAAAGCCACAGTTATCAATCTCATTTAACATTTTACGTCATCCGGAGAATGAGATGTGATTTTTTTTCAAGTTTTTCGGCAACAAAATAAGACCTTTTAATATCATAAATATGCAAATGAAGTAATTTGCATATTTGAACTCCATTGGAAAGAATAATCATTACGCTTTATTTTGGTATCAAAACTGATGTTCTATGATGAACAGGACCTAAGCTATAAGCAATTAACTGTATGAAGTTTTTAAACTAAAGGCCCTATAAGGGCTTACAAAGTCTTAAAATGTTTTAAAATGAATATTCATGAACATGCTAATTAGCTTTTGTTAATTTATGATAATTTATGGTCTAGCAATATCAAAACCATAGTTATCCATTTCATTTAACATTTTACATCGTTCAGAAAATAAGATGTGTCTTTTTTTCTCAATTTTTAGCCAAAAAAGTAAGATCTCATTAATATTCATAAATATGCAAATTAGGTTATTTGAATATTGGAACTTTATTTGAAAGAACAATCATTAAGCTTCATTTTGGTATCAATATTGTTGTTCTATGATGAAAAGAACCTAAGATATGAGCAATTTACTACATGTACTCCTTTCACAATTGTCGCTCATTTTGTTTTTTGGCGGCCATCTTAAAAATGGCGGAATTTCGAGTGGCCAGGGATCAGAATTTAATGTGTGTTATGTAAAGAACATATGGTGAAAATTTCATGCTTGTATCATCAACTGAAGTATTTTCTCATTAAGCAGCTCCACTAAGCGATCAAATATGATTTTCTCCAACAGTGCCGAGAAAAGCGTGAAGCCATGCCCCACTCTCTCCATAGTTCACTATTAGCTCACCTGAGCCGAAGGCTCACAAGGTGAGTTTATAGTATAGTAGTCGAGTCGGCGTCCGTGCGTGCGTCCGTGTGTACGTACGTCCGTCCGTTCACAATTTCAAGCTTGAATATCTCTAAGACAACAAGGCCAATCGCAATCAAATTTTATCTGAAGCATCATTAAGGAGGGGGAAAGGTTGCATTAGGTTTTGGCCAGGTCGGATCAGAACTCTGGGTTTCCATGGCAACAGATAGCTTCCATTGAGTTACAATGGGGAAAATGTTGTGGCCACTCTAGCAACTTCGTTTTTGATCGGATCTTCTTCATTCTTGGGAATAACAAGGACAACCATAACGTCTCGGATGAGTTCGAATGAGCTAGGTTCGACCTCAGATTGCGGAGTTAGCTGCCCTTGAGCGTCTGGAAAAAATCCCCATAGACTTATAATGGGGAAAATGTTGTGGCCACTCTAGCGCCATTATTTTTCAGTGGATCTTCTTCATTCTTGCAGGTAACGGACAAATATAATATCTCGGATGGGTTCGAATTTCAGCTAGATCCGACCTCTGACTGTGGAGTTAGCTGCCCTTGAGTGTTTGGAAAATCATTATTTTGTGTTGTGGCCACTCTAGCGCCTTCAATTTTGATCGGATCTTCTTCATACTTGGAAGTAACAATGATAGCTATAGCATCTCGGATGTTCGAATTTCAGCCAGATCCTACCTCTGTCCTTGACTGTGTGAAAAATCAATATTTAGTGTTGTGACCACTCTAGCGCCTTCATTTTTATTCGGATCTTCTTTGTTCTTGTAAGTAACAAGGACATCCGTAACATCTCGGATGAGTTAGAATTTCGACCAGATCCGACCTCTGACCGCGGAGTTATCTGCCCTTGAGTGTTTGAAAAATCAATATTTAGTGTTGTGGCCACGCTAGCGCCTTCATTTTTATTCGGTTCTTCTTTATTCTTAGAAGTAACAAGGACATCCATAACATCTCGGATGAATTCGAATTTCGACCAGATCCGACCTCTGACTGCGGAGTTATCTGCCCTTGAGTGTTTGAAAAATCAATATTTTGTGTTGTGGCCACTCCAGCATCTTTGTTTTTCAGTGGATCTTCTTCATTCCTGCAGGTAACAACTAAGGATAACTACAATATCTCGGATGAGTTCGAATTTCGGCCAGATCCGTCATCTGACTGTGGAGTTAGCTGCCCTTGAGTGTTTGAAAAATCAATATTTTGTATTGTGGCCACCCTAGCGCCTTCAATTTTGACCGGATCTTCTTCATTCTTGGAAGTAACAAGGATAACCATAATATCTTGGATGAGTTCGAATTTAAGCCAGCTTCGACCCTGGGCTGCGGAGTTAGCTGCCATTGAATGTTTGAAAAATCAATGTGGCCACTCCAGCGTCTTCAATTTTGATAAGATCTTCTTCATCCATGGTAGTAACAAGGATAACTATAACATCTTGGATGAGTTGAATTTCAGCCAGTTCCAACCCTTGACTGCGGAGTTAGCTGCCCTTGAGTGTTTGAAAATTTAATATTTAGTGTTTTGGCCACTGTAGCACCTTCAATTTTGATCGGATTCTCTTCATTAGTGGAAGTAACAAGAACTTTCATAACATCTCGGATGAGTTCGAATTTCAGCCAGATCCGATCTATGATTGCGGAGTTAGCTGCCCTTGAGTGTCTGAAAAATCAATATTTAGTGTTGTAGCCATTATAGTGACTTCATTTTTCACTCATCTGAGCTGAAAGCTCACAAAGTGAGCTTACAGCATTCCAATGTTCCGGCGTCCATTTATCAGTCGTCTACAGTTTCAAAGACTTTTTTCTATGAAACCGCTTGACCTATGAAATTTTATGTTTAGAACATTTATAGGAAGAGGAAAACAATGTGTACATGAAAATCCAGGTCTCATGACCAAGATGGCCACCATGTCCATATGTAATAAAAAAACCACAGCTACTAGTCTTTTGTCCAGTTACTGTACTTGTTTACTCTAAGGTGAGCGACCGTTGCCCTTGGGCTACTTGTTTACTAGTATTTATTTTTTATTTTATTTTTTAAAGCTCTCTCGGAAATAATATGCGCGATTCTAATCATTCTTTACCCGTCTGCTTGTAGGTCGTTTCAGGCTTAATGTACTACATTGACATGGAGGTTTCGTTCCACCAGAATATTGTAAGTAAATAATTTATTTGATCTCAAAATGTTTCGTTTAGTGAATTTCTGAACAGTTTGTCAGTCATGTCGGGACAGATTGAATAAGCAGACAATCAAGAAAATCGTGAAGTCTCAAACATTTGTCCTTTAAAAAGAAACCGATTGATCATTCGAAAAATAAAAAAATAAAATGAGCAGCCGCATGAGAAAACCAACCACTTGCATATGCGAAAACAATGGCGCAGACCAGCTTCGCGGTATTAAACCTGTGTTCTGAAGATCTATAGGTTACCGCGAAGCTGGTCTGCGCCTTTGTTTTCGCTACACGGATAGTACAATCCCTCTTCTTCATTCAGAGATCCAAAATTTCAAGCTTCTGGCCTTTTTCTGTGATTGTACAGGCCGGTTTCACTATGCCCTTTGCTTTTCGCCTATGCGTTTGTTCGGATAAAACACTGATTTTACTGAATTGCGTGTGTTCTAAAGGGGTGCGATGATGTAAAGATACAAAAAATAAATATTACAAACTACGATACTTTGCTTCAACTGATATGAGTAATTATTTAAAACTTGCATTTCGTGGCCCAAATATATCATTATATTTTCTGTCTTTTCACAGGAGAAGCAGTGCAGTGTAAAAGTCTGGACACAAGAATGGCTTCGTCGAAAAAGGCTTCTCCACTCTAACTGCAAAATATAAATAGATGTAAGAATATGCCTACATGAAGCACGGCTTGCACTAAGAAACAAACATGTTCATTGATACTTTATTGTGCTTACAATAATTACAAGAATTATATCTTCAAACCGTGTAATGTATACCCCCTTGAACCCCGTTTTTATATTGCAAAACTGGGACGTGCAGGGGTATATCTATTTTTCTTATTTTTGCTCCAAAACGTCGAGGCGGTACTAACAAGTACTCAGCAAAAATAAGAAAAAAAATGAAAAAAAAAAAATCTACTGAAAATGTTCAACTTTTATCACTTTAGAAAAATCTGTATATTACATGGGCGTGTTTTCGTAATGTTATTCCTCGTACCCTCCGAGGATTTATGTTTTGTGAAGCTGCTCTTTGGCGTTAGCTCGACCTGGATGTTTGTGTGGTGTCTCTTCTGTAGTAAAAGCTATTCATACCATACGCAAACCAGTATGATTTCACCTGATAACGTGTGCATGTGATAGTTTGTGTGATATATTGCATCTCCTTTTTCTTATCATTTCAGATGATGAATGCGTGAATCATATACTACGTGCAAGCAGTACCACAGCATCTTCTACCGATAATTGACTTTAGCATCAGGGGCCTCAGGGCCTGTTGTTCATCGTTAAGAAATAAATGCAGACTACATAAGCAAATACACTGTTATTTTTGTTGATAAAATGGGAATCATTTTTACATTTTATCAAGAAAAAATAACAGAGTATTTGTAATTTTGTCATTTGAAATTTTAACGAATTGTTAACTAACGATGTTGTTAGTTGTGAGGCTTTTCTCCAGTGGGTGAATGCTTTATCCACACTATATTTAGACTGGTAATAAACAATGTGCCTACCATGTTGTCATGACTCCACCGCCTTTTCTTTGATCTTTGCTGTTCAATAATTTCCACAAGACCAATTTGTTTTCAAAGGTCGGAGCTTAAAATTGTGCTCTATTTTCCATGTCTGGAACAACTTCCCAAATGGTAAAATAACTACCGGAAAAAAGAGCACAATTTTATATAAACCCTCGACCTCGGAAAAATGGTCTTGTTGAAATCATTGAGCAGCATAGATAAAAAAATTGGCTTTGATCGGCCATGGGATATCAGAGAAGACGCCGATTCGAGAATAATCCTTTAAGCTACCCATGAGCCTTCGGCTCAGGTGAGCTAAAATCGTTGAATTTTGCAACAGAAAATGCAAAATAAATCCTGTCTCCTGTGAAACTATACAAGAGATAATTTGACAAATTACTCCCTGGTAAGTTTCTGCCATTTCCCACATTTGCATTTTCGATTTAGTTAACAAACAACAATGAAAGTTTCATTCTTTATTAAATTAGTCATGTGATAAACATTTAAGAACAATTAATATATATATATATATATATATATATATATATATATATATATATATATATATATATATATATATATATATATATATATATATATATATATATATATATATATATGAGCCGCCGCGTCAAAAAACCAACAATCTGCATATGCGAAACCAAAGGCACATGTCAGCTGTGCAGTAAATGTACAGCTGATCAGCGCCTTTCTCTTCGGTACAGGAATAGTAAAATCCCTCTTCCTGTTAAGTCAACTTTTCAAGCTTCTCTAATCTAGGACTGTACAGACAGATATTTGTCAGACCTGGTAGGAAACCCATATTGTTGGTTTTCTTGTGCGAAGGCTCATATACGACACCATTTGATACAAACGTCCAACTATGAAACACAATCACGGATCAGCTTAATCACATACAAAACAAATCACCCCGAATGCTTTCATTGCATAATTAAATCAAATCAAATGCCCTGATAGTACACGTATGTGTGACCGAGAGCTCCCCTGGTATTGACTGACCTGCGTCATCTTTGCATAGCTGTTCAATCCCTCTAACGTTTGTTAACCTAAATTTCCAAATCTAAAGCTATTTTATATGGTTGTATAATAGCTTTTTGTCGGATCTGGTCAAAACACCCAGGATCTGGTCAGAACAACCAAATACCATTTTTTCTCATAACACAGCTCATACATTTATATTTTCTAAGAACAATGTACTGCTCATGATGCATGTAAATGTGGGTATTTACAGTGTGATAAACCAGATGGTAACGTAACGATTCACAGTCATAAGATTTAAAAAAAAAATCAAATTATGACCAACGCAAAAGGTGAATATTAGGTCGCATCACGAGAAAATCTGCATTTGAAAAACATCCCTTATGATTCAGATTCTTGACTCAGTCTATGTGCAACTTTTGTATCAAACCAGGATAGATTACTCACAATGCGACCTATAGAATTAATTAGCATTCTCCCTAAGAATCATGCAGGTCCTATAGAAATGGTAATAAGTGACTAGTCACAGAAATGTTTAATTCACCATCATTTAATCAGACTTGTTGAAAAACTTTCACAAAACAAAGCATTTCTTTTTTCTGACAGCGGTTGCCATGGAAACCAAAAATCAAAATTTCACGGAGATTGGCAGAAAATTGTTAAAGGAAAAAGTGCAAATTGACACTTTTTGAGGTGGTATTTGAGATATGATCATTGTTTAGAATGTCTATATTAGTACTTATATCAATAGCACGTCATGACTTTTATATGAAATTGTATTAAAAATTGAAAAATGAAATTTGCAATTCGTTGCCTAGCAACGTAAGTACCACCACATAAATCAAATTTTCAAACTTCCAATTTTAGACATTTTCAAACCAAATTATCTCCTAACAGCATGAGTGTATACCAGTTATACATATAGCGCCTTAACAACCGACACTTGTTGTTGAAATGCAAAGAATAAAATAACTCAAAATGTTTCTATTTTTTGTAACCATGGCAACCAAACTATGGAACCATCAGCAATTTTGCAAAAAATGACATTTTCAAACCTAATTATCTCCTATCAGCACATGTGTATATGAATTATGCATATAGTACCTTAATGACCAACACTTGTCTATCAAATGCAAAGAATAAAATTACTCAGAATGTGTCTATTTTTGTAACCATGGCAACCAAACAATGGAACCGTCAACAATTTTACAAAAAAATGACATTTTCAGATCAAATTTTCTCTAAACAGCACAAGTATATATGAATTATGCATATAGTGCCTTAATCATCAACACTTGTTTTTGAAATGCAAAGAATAAAATAACTCAGAATGTTTCTGATTTTTGTTTCCATGGCAACCAAACAATGGTACCTTCAACAATTTGTCAAAAATGACATTTTCAAACCAAAGCATTTCCTACCAATAAACAAATATATGAACAGTGTATATGTTGTCTTAATTCAGAACTTTTATGTGTGTGTGTTTTTTTTTTTTTAAACAAACAAATATTCCATATCAAGCATGGCAACCAAACAATGGAACCGTCTGCAATTTTGCAAAAAAAACAAAAAAAAAAAAAAACGGACATTTTCAAACCACATTATCTCCTAACAGCACAAGTGTGTATGAATTATGCATATTGTGCCTTAATAATCAACACTTGGTTTTGAAATGCAAAGAATAAGATAACTCAAAATGTTTCTTTTTCTGTATCCATGGCAACCAAACAATGGAACAGTCTGCAATTTTACAAAAAACTGACATTTTCCAACCAAATTATCTCTTAACAGCACAAGTTTGTATGAATTGTGCATATAGTGCCTTAATAACCAACACTTCTTATTGAAATGCAAATAATAAAATAACTTTGAATGGTTATAATTTTATTACCATGGCAACCAAACCATGGAACCCTCAACAGTTTTACAAAAATGTGACATTTTCAAACCAAAATATTTCCTAACAACAAACAAATATATGAACAGTGTATATATTCACAGTTGTCTTAATTAAGAACTTTTTGTTTTTGTTTTTTTTAAACAAACATAAAATAACGCAAAATATATCTGACTTTCGTAACCATGACAACCAAATCAAGCAGCCATCTGCGATTTTGCAAAAATGAAACGAAAATATCTTTTTACAAACAAAAGAGTATATGAACAATGTATATATTGCCTAAATTGCTGTCATTTGGTAATTTAATGCCAAAAGCAAAATAAGCGAAAATTGTTTCTTTCTAATTTTTGTAACCATGGCAACCAAACCACGGAACCCATAGCGATTTTGCTAAAAAATGACATTTTAACTCAAAAATATCTCCTTACAACAAAGGTTTATAAGAACAATGTCTGTGTTGCAACGATGACAAACCTTTTGATTTTCAAAAGCACAAAATGAAATAACTCAAAATGTTTCTACTTTTGTAACCATGGTAACTAAACTATGGAAATTTCAGTGATTTTAGAAACAAATGACATTTTCGAGCAAAATTATTTCATTGCAGCATAGATGTATATGAGGCATGCATATAGTGCCTTAATAACCAACACTTGTTTTTGAAATACAAAGAATAAAATAACTCACAATATTTTTAATTTTTGTAACCATGGCAACCAAACAATGGAACCGTCAGCATTTTTACAAAAATGACATTTTCAAACCAAATTATCTCCAAACAGCACAAGTGTATATGAATTATGCATGTATTGCCTTAATAACACTTGTTGTTTTTTTTTAAATGCCAATAACAAAATAACTCAGAATCGTTATATTTTTGTTACCATGGCACCCAAACAATGGAAAGGTACAAGTAGGCAAAGATCAGGAAAAGGCGCAATCAGAAAAAGATTCCCACTCCAAAAACCGAGGTGGGAAAAAACCAAACTAACAATCAGGTACTTATATCATGAAACATATCGTAAGCCGAATGAGCAGCTATTTTCCCAATAGGTGGCCACTCAGTTACCTTAACCTAACTAAAAATATGAAAACATACATAAGGCGCCAACAGCACAAAAATTTTTTTACACACCAAGACATAAAACAAAAAGAACCACCACAGAAGTATCGACTTGGAACGATCAGTAACACAAAGTTACTGGCGGGCTTAAACCGGTTTTACATGGCCATAACCTCACCCTCAACAATTTGACAAAAATGACATTTACAAACCAAAATATGTCCTAACAACAAACAAATATATGATCCGAGTATATGTGTTTTTGTTGTCCCCCGCCTTTTCGAAGAAAAGCGGAGGGACATAGTTTTTGGCTTTCCGTCATTCCGTCCGTCCGTCTGTCTGTCCTTCCGTCCCCCTATAGGAGTATGTACCTTGTGTGCACAACTCCTCCTACAGCTTTATTCCGATTCTTTTGAAACTTTACAGATGTCATGACCATGCTTTGAAGATATGCATGTGGTTTGGATATAATCCTCAGATTAATTTTTCACACTTTTTTTGCAATTTGAACTTAGTCATTTTTCGATTTTTTTTTTTTTGACAATGAAAGTGAATGGACAGTGGGTACCTCGTGGGCGCAACTTCTCCTACAGTTTTATTCAGATTCTTTTGAAACTTTACAGATGTCTTGACCATGCTTTGAAGATATGCATGTGATTTGGATATAATCCTCAGATTAATTTTACACTTTTTTTGCAATTTGAACTTAGTCATTTTTCGGGTTTTTTTGACAATGAAAGTTAATGGACAGTGGGTACCTTGTGTGCGCAACTCCTCCTACAGTTTGATTCAGATTCTCTAGAAACTTTACAGATGTCTTGACCATCCTTTGAAGATATGCATGTGATTTGGATATAATCCTCTGATTATTTTTTATTTCTTTTTCACAATTTGAACTTTATTCGTTTTTCGCGTGTTTACATTGAGAAAGTGAATTGGTTCTGATATATGTTTAATATCGTCAGATTATATTTGTGTAACTAAACAATCAAGGCGGGGGACATAAATTCTCTGAATTTGCTTGTTTTGTTTTGTTTTTGTTGCTTGTTGTTTTTTTTTGTTTTGTTTTGTTTTTTTCTTTCTTTTTTTTTGCAAAATCGCTAAGGGTTTCTTGGTTTGGTTGCCATGGTTACAAAAGTTAGAAAGAAATAATTTCAGATATATTGTTTTTGGCATTAAATTACCAAATTGCATCAATTTAGGCAGTATATACATTGTTCATATACATTGTACACTTGTGTTTGTTTAAAAAAAAGATATTTTCGTTTTAACATGTCCCTTTTTGCAAAATCGCAGATGGCTGCTTGATTTGGTTGTCATGGTTACAAAAGTCAGAAATCGCAGATGGCTGCTTGATTTGGTTGTCATGGTTACACAAGTCAGAAATTTTTCGAGTTATTTTATGTTTGTTTAAAAAAAAAACAACAAAAAAGTTCTTAATTAAGACAACATATATACACTGTTCATATATTTGTTTGTTGTTAGGAAATATTTTGGTTTGAAAATGTCACTTTTTTTTCAAATTGTTGAGGGATCAATTGTTTGGTTGCCATGGTTACAAAATTTAGAATCATTCTGAGTGATTTTATTCTTTGCATTTCAAAAACAAAGTGTTGATAATCAAGGCACTTTATGCATAATTCATATAAACTTGTGCTGTTAAGAGATAATTTGGTTTGAAAATGTCATTTTTTGTAAAATTGCTGACGTATCCATTGTTTGGTTGCCATGGTTACAAAAATTAGAATCATTCTGAGTGATTTTATTCTTTGCATTTCAAAAACAAAGTGTTGATAATCAAGGCACTTTATGCATAATTCATATACACTTGTGCTGTTAAGAGATAATTTGGTTTGAAAATGTCATTTTTTATAAAATTGCTGACGTATCCATTGTTTGGTTGCCATGGTTACAAAAATTAGAAACATTTTGAGTTATTTTACTCCTTGCATTTCAAAAAAGAAGTGATGGTTATTAAGGCACTTTATGCATAATTCATATCCACTTGTTCTGTTAGGAGATAATTTGGTTTGAAAATGTCATTTCTTGCAAAATTGCAGACGGTTCCATTGTTTGGTTGCCATGGATACAAAAATTAGAAACAGTTTGAGTTATTTTATTCTTTGCATTTAAAAATGTGTTGGTTATTAAGGCAATATATGCATAATTCATACACACTTGTGCTGTAAGGAGATAATTTGGTTTGAAAATGTCATTTGTTTGTTTGTTTTTGTTTTTGTTTTTTTTTTTTTTTTGTTTTGTTTTTTTTTTTTTTTTTCAAAATTGCTGACGGTTCCATTGTTTGGTTGCCATGCTTGATTTGGTTGGCATGGTTACACAAGTCAGAAATATTTTAAGTTATATAATGTTTGTTTGTTTAAATAAACAACAACAAAAGTTCTAAATTAAGACAACATATACACTGTTCATATGTTTGTTTGTTGGTAGTACATAGTTTGGTTTGAAAATGTCATTTTTGTCAAATTGTTAAAGGTTTCATTAGTAGGTTGCCATGGTAACAAAAATTATAACCATTCAAAGTTATTTTATTCTTTGCATTTCAATAACAAGTGTTGGTTATTAAGGCACTACATGCATAATTCATACAAACTTGTGCTGTTAGGAGATAATTTGGTTTGAAAATGTCATTTTTGTAAAATTGCAGACGGTTCCATTGTTTGGTTGTCATGGATACAAAAATAGAAACATTTTAAGTTATTTATTCTTTGTATTTCAAAATCAAGTGTTGGTTATTAAGGCACAATATGCATAATTCATATACACTTGTGCTGTAAGGAGATAATTTAGTTTGAAAGTGTCATTTTTTTTCAAAATTGCTGACGGTTCCATTGTTTGGTTGCCATGCTTGATTTGGTTGCCATGGTTACACAAGTCAGAAATATTTTGAGTTACTTAATGTTTGTTTGTTTAAAAAAAAGCATTAGTTCTGAATTAAGACAACATATACACTGTTCGTGTATTTGTTTGTTGGTAGGACATATTATGGTTTGAAAATGTCATTTTTTGTCAAATTGTTGAAGGTTCCATTGGTTGGTTGCCATGGTAACATAAATAAGAAATGTTCTGAGTTATTTTATTCTTTGCATTTCAAAAATCAAGTATTGATTATTAAGGCACTATATACATAATTCATATATATTTGTGCTGTTCAGAGATAATTTGGTTTAAAAATATCTTTTTTTTTGTAAAATTGCAGACGGTTCCATTGTTTGGTTGCCATGGTTACAAAAAGTAGAAACATTCTGAGTTATTTTATTCTTTGCATTTGACAAACAAGTGTTGGTTATTAAGGAACTATATGTATAATTCATAAACACTTGTTTTGTTAGGAGATAATTTGATTTTAAAATGTCATTTCTTGAAAAATTACTGATGGTCCCATTGTTTGGTTGCCATGGTTACAAAAAATAGAAACATTTTGAGTTATTTTATTCTTTGCATTTCAACAACAAGAGTTGGTTGTTTATGCGCCATATATATAGCTGGTATACACTCATGCTGTTAGGAAATATTTTGGTTTGAAAATGTCCAAAATTGGAAATTTGAAAATTTGATTTATGTGGTAGTACTTACGTTGCTAGGCAACAAAATGCAAATCTTATTTTTCAATTTTTATTACAATTTTGAATAAAAGTCATGACATGCTATTGATATAAGTACTAATATAGACATTCTAACCAATAATCATATCTCAAATACCACCTCAAAAAGTGTCAATTTGCACTTTTTCATTGAACGATTTTCTGCCAATCTCCATAAAATTTTGATTTTTGGTTTCCATGGCAACCGTTGTCAGAAAAAAGGAATGCTTTATTTTGTCGATGTTTTTCAACAAGTCTGATTAAATGAAGGTGAAATGAACGATTTCTGTGACTAGTCACTTATCACCATCTGCATGATTCTTAGGGAGAATGCTAATTAATAAGACAACCATCACCAGGAGGAAAGTTCGTAGACACCATTAATATTTTCAACAGGAAAAGAAATGCAGTCAGTATGTGCAAAAATACTTCATGAGCAAACAGAAGTAATTTGATGAAAATCTGACCAAAACGACGTCTTCTACAGCCTTTTCTGTGCACCTCCCTGACTGGGAGCGGGGCAAGGGTCAACGTCACAGTTACGTTACTTGAAGTTCATTGCTGTCAGTGCCTTATATATTTGTAACAATTTCAACCGATGTTTCAGAGTTTTTCCACATTTGGTCCTTGGATAGCGGTACACTTTTGTTATGTGTATCCAGCTGTCAAATGCAGATCTGTGCCAACTGTCGCTAAGTTTTCTGACGACTGGTTGAACATATGAAACCATTTTCATGCGCTGAGCATGTAAGACGAGTGTCCTTCCGCCTCCGTATATCATCTTAGATGATCTATCCAACATCCAAAAATAAACTATGCCACGAACAACAAGCTGATACCTTTTACGTTGTTGTTTGTATCATTTCCATCATGTTTGTTGGCCATACACACAATTTTATTATTATCGGCTGTTCCCCGACTTCAAATTACGCCAATTTTTCAAACATTTTTTTTGACTGCATATCAAATTTTATCAAATTATTTTATTCACAGATATCAAACTATACTGCCGCCAAAGCCCAAACATTCAGAAAATGTTGATGGTCGAAAGTTCTTTCAGGACCAAAATATTTTAACGTTACATCACACTTCATTGTCGTTTCACAAGCAAAAACGGAATGTGAAAATCGTCACATTTTATCACGTTTTGACACCTGCCCCGCGCGGCCCTACCCTCAAGCAGAAAACTGGTCATATCAAGCGTGTTATTATTTCAAACTGCACAAAATTTCTAAAATAAACTCATAAGATATTGCTGCTTGAAATTATACAACAACACTTCTTCAACAACGCGTTACTTTTTCTGATAGCTAAAGTGTCTACGAATTTTCCTGACAATCCTCGTACATATTCAAAATCTTAATTTAAATAAACTCACCAAAACTAAGAACACTCAAATGGTTTAGAAATAGGCCACATTTTGTCACCCTCATTAAAGTCTAATTGTCACCCTCATTAAAGTCTGAAAATTAACCAACAATTGTGATAACAAACATCGATTTTTTTTTTGGTCAAAATTGTGTGTTTATATCAAATCAAATTTGTCTTCAAAATATCATAAACTAATAAAGAATCGCCTATATCGACAACTGTGGGCTTCAGCGCAAATATTTTTCTCAGATAAACGTTACAGGTTTTTTGGGCACTAGATTTTCCTTTGGAGGATCCAATACAGCAGCTACTCGCTTCTGAATTTCACCGTTGAAGCAACCTTATATATTTCCGTACACTTTTTTCAGAACTATGTTAGTCCGGCACAGAAACCTAGAATATCATCCAAAGCGTGCAATACCGTCTATAGAAAATGTTTTTGCATTTTTGCGTTTTTGCATTTTTTGAAAGAGAATACATAGTGCATTACAAAACCAAGTGATGCCACTTTGGCACCCTTGGGCAACTCGCTGAAATCAAGATGGCGGCCAAACATATTATTTACATGAAATGGACCCATATAACTTTTATGGTTAATAAAATGCGAAATTAAATTACATGAATCGTATTATTTCTAAATTGCTCTTTCATGGTCAATAAATTGGGAAATTAAATTATATGAATCATTTCATCATTGAATAGTTTGATAGATACAAGATGGCGTACAAGATGGCGCCCAAAGGTGTTATTTACATGAATGGACCCATATAACTTTTATGGTTAATAAAATGCGAAATTAAATTACATGAATCGTATTATTTCTAAATTGCTCTTTCATGGTCAATAAATTGGGAAATTAAATTATATGAATCATTTCATCATTGAATAGTTTGATAGATACAAGATGGCGTACAAGATGGCGCCCAAAGGTGTTATTTACATGAATGGACCCATATAACTTTTATGGTTAATAAAATGCGAAATTAAATTACATGAATCATTCAATCATTGGACAGTTTGATAGATACACAATGGCGTCCAAGATGGCGGCCAAAAGTGTTATTTACAAGAAATGGACCCATATAACACTCATATTATTTCTAAATTGCTCTTTTATGGTGAAAATAAATGATAGGCACCGCACCATAATCATTTTATCATCATGAAGGATGTTAGACACAAGATGACGTCCAAGATGGCGGCCAAAATAGTTTATTTAAATGACAGTAACCCAAAATACACTCCTGTTGTTTATGGATTGCGCCCTATGTCATAAAATGAGAAATTAAAGCATATACAGCCCTGAACATAATATCACTACATATCAATTTGATGTATCCATAACTGAAACAATAATATTGTAATAGAACATTGGTGTTATCTCTTTTATAGTAACTGCATTTTTGCATATTTTGAAACAAGCCAATGCCGAGATTGCTCAGGAGTATGGTTCACGATTCATGAGTTACCATTTCAGATATACCATTTAGCATAGAGTAACCCTGTTAAGTGAGAATTGACCAAGGGCAATTCGGCGAGCCTCGTTTCCCACTGGAACGGGTGGACCCTCGGGTTGGGATTTTCCTATCTCCACTGGACACCCATGATGGATTCTATTTATCTTCATGCCTGCCTTTCTACAATAGTGTATGTGAAAGAGCTTCACTTTAAAATTAATAAGATTTATACTAGACGTTGTGTAAGGCCCGTAGAGGAACTACACATGACCAACCACATCAACAACTGAGAAACTGTCCAAACTAACAGTGCAAAGTTCCAACACAGAAGACCGGAACAGAAAACAGATGCTAGATCTAGATATATAGTAACAAAATGTCAGTCTCTCCAAACCTCCGGCTACTGAGTGCTACTACGAAAACATATCACTAGAAATGAACTTTCTGTGGAATGAGTTGTTTGAAGGGCTGATGCTTGCGAAATAATTAGTATTCTTCATTCATTTGGTATAACCCATTTCACATTTACAACCCTAAACTCACAAGATTTTCGCTTTATTTTATTTTAATAACAGTGCTGGTTTCAGTGTTTCTGTTCTCACTTGAAGGGAAGAAGATAGCGATCTTCTGATTGCTAAAGGCTTGGGACCCATAGACCAGTAATAGAATTTGTACTGCTTTGAGATACAAACCGGCTTCTATAGCGAGTGTTAGCTTCACACGCAGCTCCTCTTACAAGGGGTGTTCTTTAATTCTTGTCATCGATTCAATTTCTCCTAAACCAGCATCTGTACCAGAGCAAAAAGACGTGTTAATTATAGACGGGTTCTTTGCGATATTGAAATCACCCAACAATTTTAGGACGGCAATTTATCATAGCAAACTGAGACTCTAAAGAGTGGCACCCTTATGACACCGCAAATACCTTCTTCACCCTGTCACAATAAACAGTATAATGTTTGAATTTAAAGGGTTAGAATCACGATTTTATACCTGTGGGATCTCCATTACCTTGCAAATGCATAGGTGAAAAGTTATTTTCCTAAAACAGAAATTACAAGTTTTACGAGAGCTGTAAACATAATTCTATGACAGTTTTTACGTGTTGATAAATTGAATGAACGTCGGAATAGAAGTTTCAGAGCCTAACAATTTCCTGTCCGGTTATGACGCATCCAAAATGTTAATGCTACTTCGTGTCAGATCTTTGCTGATTCCATTGATATAAGTTTTGGATTGTTTATCCACTAACATCTTGGTTTATGAGTAATAACATTTTGAAAGATAACACAAAATGTCAGTGGAAGAGCTGTCCATACCACAATAATAGCATGTACAACTACTACTACAACTTCAAAAAATCTATTTACTTGATAAGTTCTGGAAGCGTTTTGGTTGACGTTTTCAATTATGAAATTTGACAGTGTTTCTATTATGATAGAGACGGACAGCTCTTTTAGAAATTAAGCACCTGCTCTTCCTTATATGCGAAGGAAATGTTTTAAAATTGTCTGTATAGTAACTTACAGCGAATGTCCATTTAGACCATTTTAGACAAACTTGAGATAACTATCAATTTGAGAGTTAAATAAGCCTTCGCATGAGAAAACCAACGATTTGCATATGCGAAAACAAAGGTGCAGATCAGCTGTGCAGTAACTCCACAGCTGATCAGCACCTTTGTTTTAGCCACATGGTTTATTACTATTCGTCTTCTACTTACATCCAAAGTTTCAAGCTTCTAGCTTTATGCTGTGACTGTACATCCTGGTTTGTGTCGGACCTGGTTGGAAATCCAAATTGTTGGTTTTCTCATGCACAGGCTCAAATTGTTCCTAGCATTGCAATTATTTGTAATGCTTTAATCATGTTAATAGACAGCATTGCTTGAAAGTAGATTACTAATGTAATTATAATCTTCTATTTGTACGTGACCAGGTTATTCTAAAATTAAAGAAAGTTTCCTAAAATCCAAATTATGGAGATTATATTGACGTTTTGACAGTTTTTGTTGAATTTTGTTTAATAAAACAGGAATGGATTTTTCCTTTCATTTCTTTATACCCAAACACATTCTATCTACTTTCCGGTGGCCATCTTAAATTTATGCTGCCAATTCTATTTCATCTTTTGTTATATATTCATGAACAACCTTAGCTTTATGACTTCTGCACCTTCAATGTCATGTCTTTAACATTTCATCACATATATTGATGAAATTTTATTAAAATGATATTTTGTCGATCATATTGGATTTTAGTGGCCGTCTTTATTTATTTTGTTTTTACATGTATTTATGAAAACAATGTCTTTAAGTTTTCTCTACTTTAAATGATCTCTTTTAACATTTCTTCACATACATGTAAGAACTTCTATCAAAAACCCTGATTTCGTCGGCCATCTTGGATTTTGATGGCCATCTTGATTTTGTTATTTTTATTTTGTTGCATTTTGATGAAAAAGACTAAGTTTTATCATTTTTAAAATTTTAAGGCAAGCATTTAGCATTCCATCAGATATCTGTACGAAATTCTATCAAAAGCCCTTCTTTTGTGGGCCATATTGGATTTTGGCGGCCATCTTGAATTGCCCAAGGATGCCAGTCTCGCATCATCCGGATTTCAAATCAGGATACTCATACTAATATATTTCTGCAAAAACATTTTCTATAGACGCTATTGCAGGGTCATCTTGGGTTCATGCCGGACTTTATGTCCAGTCCTTCGCATTATTTTCTGCTCATCCACCCCTGCCATGTAGAGTTGTGTCGCACACGTTCTTTTACCGCTATGACTGGTATATAATTCCCATAAAGTTCAGCACGTGTGCATATTACTTTTATCATGTCTTTAAGTTTGTTTACTCCCATAGCGTATAGGGAGTCCAGCTAGTGGTATTCGGTAGAAAGCGCCTCCGTTTAACGCCGCAAAATATTTCTCAAAACGATCCGCAATTGGTTTCTCATCTGAAAAAAAAAAAAAAAAAAAAAAAAAAAAAAAAAATCAAGAAGACATGTCCGTGAAATAAATTCCCCATTGAACCCCAACTTAGTCATTTTCCGGGCATTTTGACAGCGAAAGTGAATGGACAGTGGGTACCTTGTGTGCGCAACTCCTTCAGTTTTTTACCAATTCTTTTGAAACTTTACAGATGTCTTCCCATGCTTTGAAGATTTGCATGTGGTTTGGATACTTTTCAGATAAACTTTTGATACTTTTTTGGAATTTGAACTTAGTCATTTTTCGGGAATGGACAGTGGGTACCTTGTGTGCGCATCTCCTCCTACAATTTTATTTCGACTCTTTTGAAACTTTACAGATGTCTTCACCATGCTTTGAAGATGTGCACGTGGTTCAGATAATCATCATATTATTTTTTGACATTTTTTTCGCAATTTGAACTTACTCATTTTTCGGGCATTTTGATAATGAACGTGAATGGACAGTGGGTAGCTTGTGTGCGCATCTCCTCCTACAAATTTATTTCGAGATGTCTTCACAATGCTTTGAAGATGGCTTTTGACACTTTTTTCGCAATCTGAACTCATCTTGGTCATGTGACCTTGACCATTTATACAAACTTTTCATTCACTCTTCCTAGGAATGCGCCACATAAAGTTTGGCTTTGATTGGCCAAGCGGTTTCAGAGAAGAAGATGTTTGAATATTATGGTTATACATATGTATATAGCACCGGGGCAGGAGCAGACAACTCTCTGGGCCCAAAATATTTTCATAAACATGAATATTCTGTCCATTTGCTCATTCCTAGCAAGTTTTTTGCCATTCAAATGCATGGGCGGCTTAAGTTGACCTTGCTGTAAAAAGGTCAAGGTCATCCAAAGGTCATGATTAATACAAACTTTGTAGAGCTTCATTGCCTGATGCTTCATGCCAAGTTTCAAAATCATAGGCCTTCTGGTTCTGGAGAAGATTTTTAAAGTTTTTTTGCTATTTATAGCCATGGCATGTGACCTTGACCATTTATACAAACTTCCATTCACTCTTCCTAAGAATGCTCCACATAAAGTTTGGTTTGATTGGCCAAGCGGTTTCAGAGATATTATGGTCATACACATGTACATGTATATAAACTTTGTAGAGCTCCAGTCACTGATGCTTCACACCAAGTTTCAAAATCATTGGCCTTCTGGTTCTGGAGAAGAAGATTTTAATGTCTTTTCCTATTTATAGCCATGGCAGCCATCTTGGTCATGTGACCTTGACCATTTATATAAACTTTCTTTCCCCCTTCCCAAGGATGCTCCATATGAAGTTTGGCTTTGATTGGCCAAGCGGTTTCAGGGGAGAAGATGTTTCATTATTATGGAAATATACATGTATATAGCCCCGGGGCAGGGGCAGACAACCCCACAGGGGCTAAAATTTTCCATTAACATTAATCTTCTGTCCATTTGCCTATTCACAGTAAGTTTTACTCATTAAATAGCATTTTACCATTTTTTCCCATTCAAATGCATTGGCGACCTAAGTTGACCTTGCCGTAAAATAGGTCAAGGTCATCCTAGGGTCATGATTTATACAAATTATAATGGGCCCGCGTCCCAGATGCTAGATACCAAGTTTCGTGGAAATCGGCCCACTGGTTCTGGAGAAGAAGATTTTTAAACGTTTTTGCTATTTATAGCCATGGCGGCCATCTTGGTCATGTGACCTGGGCCATTTATATAAACTTTCGTTCTCCCTTCCTAAGGATGCTCCACATGAAGTTTGGCTTTGATTGGCCAAGCGGTTTCAGAGGAGAAGATCTTTGAAATTGTGAACGACAGACGACGGACGGACGCCGGAGCATGGGTATAAGTTTTAAGCTCACCTGTGAGCCTTCGGCTCAGGTGAGCTAAAAAGCGGAGGGACATAGTTTTCGGCTTTACGTCCTTCCGTCTTTCTGTCCAACCGTCCTTCCGTATGTCCGTCCTTTCGCCCCCTAAAGGAGTTTGTACCTTGTGTGCGCAACTCCTCTTACAGTGATTCTTATGAAACTTTACAGATGTCTTCATCATGCTTTGAAGAGATGTGCATGTTTTTGGATATAATCCTCGGATTAATTTTTTAGACATTTTTCGGAATTTGCACTTAGTCATTTTTCGGGCATCTGGGTACCTTGTGTGCGCAACTTTCCGATTCTTTTGAAACTTTACAGATGTCTTGACCATACTTTGAAGATGCGCATGTGGTTTGGATATAATCCTCAGATTAATTTTTGAGACTTTTCGCAATTTGAACTTAGTCATTTTTCGGGCATTTTGATAATGAAAAAGTAAATAGACAGTGTGTACCTTGTGTGCGCAACTCCTCCTACAGTTTTATTCCGATTCTTTTGAAACTTTACAGATGTCTTGATCATGCTTCGAAGATATGCATGTGCTTTGGATATATTCCTCAGGTTATTTTTTGACACTTTTTCGCAGTTTGAACTTAGTCTTTTTTCAGGCATTTATACAATGCAAATGGACAGTTCCGTCATCATTTTAAATTTTGGAAAGGAGTGCGTTTTATTGTGCGCCAGTGAAATTGCAAGCAGTTTTATTCAGTATTTTTTAAACAAAAAAAAACTTTAGCACTGTACATACTAGTGCGTTAATTAGGGGGAATACAGTAGATAGCAACAATTGCTTGCATGCTGCTACATCCTATATATTCTTGGAGCATTATCATTACCAGCAATAATTGCATTTGATGCACATATGTCTAATTATGATGTTAATTAGCGCGGTCATGCCTATGATAAACAGCTGTCTAAGATATAGCAGATAGCTCATCATTATTGCGCATTGTTACGACGCGAAGCGCTACCACCAGTGTGCTTGTGGCCTCTGACCTTTCACACTGTGACGAAACGCGCTTACTACTTCCGGGAGGATGTCACGTGATTACGTCGCTCCTGTCGGGGTGGTAAGAAAAATCCCCATCTCGGATTAAAAACCCTGTCACTTTCAAACTAAATGAAAACAAACGGAGCTTTTTAACGGATTTATAGTTTAAGTTTCCAAAATGCAGGACGACTATTATCAGGATTACGATGAGGAAGAAGAATGGGACCGGGAACAATTATTGGACCCCGCCTGGGAAAAACAACAGAAAAAGGTTTGTCCCCCTTGAATGCTTCACCCCACCCACCCATCTTTCTTGATTGGAAACCTACTTTCTCTTTTAGAGTAAGATTGCATAGATCTTGAGTCACTGGTATGCTTTGATTTTGTGACAGCTTGAACTGGCCAAATAACTTTGAACCGAAAGTTGGTTATTGCCGGCAAAACTTCAATGGCCGCCGCCATAATTTTGATTGCGCGTGTCTAAAAGATGTCACCTGCCCCAGGCAGTGTCAACACTCCTCAAAACTACTCATCCGTGGATTATGACAGCCTTTTAATTCTTGGTTACTGTTGCTTTAGCTTTTTTTATGATCACACTGGAGGGTTGTAGTCTTTTTGGTCCTTTGAGTTTTTAAAGAGCTCAAAAAATGCAAAAAATTTTATTTATGTGTGATTTATATGCATCTCGTCCTACATGGAGTTATACTTATAATCAATGCTTGTAATGTGAAGCGGTAATTTCACAGAAGGGATAAATGTGAACTGCAGTTGTATGATGAGGCAGTGACACTAGTCCTATCTGGTCGGCCACCCAACCACTTGAGGGTGGCACCGTGGGGGGGGGGGGGGGGGGGGAGGGGGGGGGGGAATAATAATTAATCATGACCTTGTTGCTGTAGATACTGATTTTGCATAAAGTGGCAAGAAGGATATGCTGAAATCGGGAATGTTTAAATGTTGTTAGGGATGACTACAAGCATTTGGAAAGGTAGACTAGAGGCTTCCTGTGAGATTTTGGAATGTTTGCAGTGGAGATCTACAGCCATGAAGTTGAGCAATAGATCTACCATCATCGCAGAATAATGCAATCATAAATGATCAGTCAAGATTGTGATATTGAGCAAGTTTGAAGTTTCCCTGGCTGCACTGTTGCAAAATTCCTCCTTTCATCACGTAAACATGTCTATGTAATGTATACCCCCATGAACCCCACTTTTAGCAAAACTGTGGTGTGCCGGGGTATACCATTTTCTCTTATTTTTGCTCCAAAACATAGATTGTGGGTACTCATTATAACCGCATTGACAAGGTGGTTCTAACGTGTACCCACAATCTATGTTTTGAGCAAAAATATAGAAAAAATTCTACTGAAATTTTTTACAACATCAGAAAAATCTGTATATTACAGGGGCTTGTTTTTGTAATGCACGACTTGACATTACTGTACATTCTGTACTAGATGCAACTATATCAGCAAAGGCTTGAAGCGGAATACCTTGCTAGGGTTAAGGTCCCATTTGCATATGACTTAACTTTTGTTGGTAGGACATTACAGCCTAACACCAGCAATAAGTGTAACATCAACTGTGGTTCTTTAAATGGAATGAAAACGGGCATGGAATTGAGTGTGTCAAGTTATGCTTGCCCCATTTGTTTACCTGTTTCACTTCACCTGATGAGTGAGGTGTAACTTGTAAGACAAACCAAGTTCTGCTTTACGGAGCATTAGGTGCTAGATCATCGGGTTCTCAAGTTTTCACCTTACCTACTGATTGATTACATTCGATCCACCTCTTGGAAAAACCAACTATGTGGTTTCCGAACAGGTCTGACACAAACCGGGCTGTACAAGCACAGAAGATGGATGGCGGCTGGAAATTTTGGATTTAGAAAGTAGAGGAATTGTACTATCTGTGTAGCGAAAACAAAGGCGCTGATCAGCTTCGCGGTTACCGCGAAGCTGATCTGCGCCTTTGTTTTCGCTTATGCGGATTGTTGGTTTTCCCATGGGGCGGCTCATTTAATTACTCAATGTGATTTGAATCATCTCGAAAGGGACATGCATCTGATAAAATATAATGCAAAGTTCCCCAACCTCCATACACTGCCAACCTCCATACACTGCAAAATCTAAACCGAACATATCAGCTAAATATTCAGCAAAATTATGTTTCAGGAATGCTAAATTAATGATAAATTGATAATGTTTCAAACTTTTGAGGAAACTCTCTGCTGATTGATTGACTTATCGTGTATATATATTAACATGCAAAATCAGGATCTATAAAATAGTTTAAACTTTGTGTTTCCTATCTCTTTAGATATAACCTTTCAACATTTCATATAATATTTCCTGTTTTTAGTGTTTTAAGGACATTGTCCACTTGAATGAGAGAGCTGCTATGGTAACGCTATGAGTTGAAGTTAACTGAATTTTTAAGGAAATTAAATTCAGCGATCTTAATTGTAAGTTTATACCCAGTGTGGTAAATAACACAAGGTTAAAGCAAAGTTTTTAAGTCTGGGCAAACAAGGTAGATTGTAGACCCTTATCAGACTGCTATAGAGGAGAACCTCTGTGGGCCCAGTGGTTAAGTCACTTGCCTTGTAAACCAGGGGTCTCAAGTTTGATCCGAGCTTCTCCAGTCCTTCAGATGAAACTATAAGAGCCTGTGCATGAGAAAACCAACAATTTGGGTTTCAGACCAGGTCCGACACAAACCAGGCTGTACAGTCACAGAAGCAGGCTAGAAGCTTGAAATTTCGGATTTAAGAAGAAGAGAGATTGTACTATCCGAGTAGCGAAAACAAAGGCGCTGATCAGCTTCGCGGTTACCGCGAAGCTGATCTGCGTCTTTGTTTTCGCCTATACAGATTGTTGGTTTTCCCATGCACAGGCTCAAAAATTTTCCAGGATCAATAGTTGAGAACTTGATAAAAACACTGTGATGAGGGTTGGGTTCTTGGTCTTTATTTTAAAAAAATGCATATTTGTACAGTGTACACAAAATTATGGGTACATCTGACAGTCTCATTCGTACAAATGGGGGTCCAAATATTTTGCATCCTTAAAAAAAATTCAAATAATATTAATGTTTTTATTTTTTAAACCATCGTGTCTCAAGCCTGAGAAACCTTTTTTTTTTATTGTTTTTGACTTCACTTGGTAGAACAAAAAAAAAAAAAAAATCATGTCTGCTTTAAATGTTAGTTAGAGCCGTGCAGGCTTGTTGAGGTCTTAAGCTCTATTAAAGTAAGCTTTTTACATCTACCAAATTACCTGCATGTGGAAAATATAGTAATCATTTTCCCCTGACTCGGCTGAGTAACAAATTAGTAAATAAAGCTTACATGAAGGAATGTGTGAGAGAGGCTCAATGAAGATCTTAGAGGACAGATAATCCAGATATGTAACAGATTAGTGCTGAAGATATGACTGCAGGTAGCCAACTATCTGTTACATATAACAATGAACGCCAGACAATATCAACCTGATTGCCACAGTAAATTGATTGTACACCTTGGTAAGAGTATACCCCATGCCCAAAAATGGCAAGCGCCTCATACACAGGTAGTAGTATGTGTGAATGCATTCACTCTACTACAGAAGCTTTTTACCTGGGCCACAGCATGGCAAAAGGTTAACACAAGTCAGACTCTGGACAATTGTTGCTTCTGGTTAAGATTATTGGACAGCTAAGGCTGAGGCTTCAGTGTGGAGACATACAATGCTTTTTTTAGGGCTCAACCACTGTCTGATCTTGGTTTTTGTTGGCGGCATAGATAATGATGTAGATTTTGTCATACGCTGACTGAAGTTCTGCTGAGCTTGCTACTGTGTAGTATGTTTATACCTGCATAAAAGAAAGTATGAGTACACACGCAATACAGCACAGACCATAATCAGCCTGTGAATTGGCTGTATGCACTGCAATTTCAGCAGTCTGGTGCACTGGTTGATCCCATATTACCTATGTATAAAATGTGGCTTCAAGCCTATTTTCCATGCCCCAGCCAGATTTAATGGGGATCCAATATTTGTTTACAGGCTGGTTGCAAATTAAATGCCTCATTTATCTGTCACTATCTACAATTACAATATGTAGATATACACTAGATAATTAGGCTAATCCTCTAGCCCAGATTGAAAAGAAGTTATGAATGGGTGGAACCATTGCTAGAGTTGTGATGACTGGTGTCTCAAGTCAGGCTGTGGAGCGAACAGTCTTGAGTTTGAAATCTACCTGTCCCCTCCCCTGTTGTCCTTCAAATCTCCTGTGGTTGACGACTTTGTTGCTATCACTGAAATCTGTCTCAAATTTTAGAAGCCTCTGTGGCGTACTGATAAAGTGATCGCAGGCTTTTGTAGTCTTGTCACTCTTATGGATTAGATTTTATACTGAGGTCTCAATATGACATATTAAAACTGCTGTTAGAGGGAGATGTAAAATACAAAACCAACTTATAATTTCTAAGCTTAACCCTTGAATTTTCCTGTGTATACATATATTAAGGTAACCATAAAATAAATAAAGGTCAACAATTGGTTTTTACTCTGGCATTTTGAATAAAACAAACTGATATTTTGAAAGGAACTGCTGGCCTAACATATGATACACTCACAAAACAATACACATAGCAAATATGCTGTGTACCAAGGCCTAAAATAAAATTTTGTTTGTTTGCAATTGCCTACCTACCCACTATTTTTCCTCCTACCCAAAAAATTTTATTGGGTTTTCTAGAGGTGTTTTTTTTTTTTTTTAATGACTGGTCTTTGTTTGCAGCGCGGCTAAGGGCGATTTAGTAATATAATAATTTTCAGTCAACTTTTATAGGCTCTGTTTAAATTGATTAAGATTCCTGTTGGACTTGAGCACTGAGTTGCTTAATTACATTATTACATGTATATTAAATTTAAACAAAATATATACTGCATATTTCCACATGACCAAAAAAAAAAAAAATAATCCGACCTACCTACCCACACCTTCAAACCCTGGGTAGGCAATTGCAAACAAACAATTTTTTAAGGATGGCCCAGGTAATCCATGCAATGAAATAAGCATTGTAAACATCTGTTTGTCTTGGAGATAATCTTATAATCATGAGGCCCATTAACACATCATTAATTGATTCCACAAAGCAAAAGTCTACATGCACTGCACTGTTCTGTAGCAGTTAGGAACTCACTAGAAGTTTCGCATATGGGCCCCTGCCCTTTGGGGCCAAAAGAAATAGATGGGCTG
The DNA here is from genome assembly GCA_964017185.1 of Rugalucina vietnamica. Classification (NCBI taxonomy): domain Eukaryota; kingdom Metazoa; phylum Mollusca; class Bivalvia; order Lucinida; family Lucinidae; genus Rugalucina; species Rugalucina vietnamica. The sequence continues at coordinate 43,705,246 of OZ024872.1, forward strand.
CTTGTGCCTCCAGGAAAAGCTTATACGTTACTGACTGACCATCTGATCACTGGTTAACCACTCAGGTCTTAGACTGCCCAGGAAAAGTGGTCTCAAGTCAAACCATCCATACATATAAGCCTTACTGGCTTAATTGGGTGGTTGTTTGAAACACTTTTTTGGGTGTCATGACATCTTAATATTGGGTACAAGTGAGACACAAGTTCCATAAAATGGAGGCAATGTCCCAACATGACCATAGCTGTTGACTGGGACGTTATGCATCAGTTCATACAAACAAACAAACCAGTCCAGCAGCAAGCATTGTAAATTCCACATCATTCTCTTTAATTGGTAAGGTGAAATCAGTCTTGACCAGAAGACTGTTTTTCTTTTGATGTGTGTCACATGGTTGACATACTTGAGGTGCATAGCAGTTAAATTGGCTAAGGTGCACAGATTACATAACCACAGGTATGCTATGCATGACAAGTAGGCCCTGTTCTGAATCATTTGAACAGTATAAATTTTACACTTTCAATAGTTTGATTTTAAACCATATAAGGAATTTGATATTATAACCAAAGTCCAACAAAGGGTGCATAAATTTATTCTGGTGTGAAATGAAAGAGTCTTTTGTAATGGTTATTATTATAATATGTGCAAATTTTATACAAAATACATGCACATGTTCTATGCAAGATTCCTGTTGTTTTTAGCCTTTATACCCAGAGACTCGAGAAGTCTGCATAAACTTCTCTCTCACAGGCAGTCTGCTTGTCATATATCCATATCCGGCTTCAACCGCAAGACTGAAAAGAACTTTTGTGGGCTGTTAAGGCAGTAACACAAACCAATTAATCACAATCTGAGGTGGGGGGGGGGGGGGGGGGGGGGGGGGGCTAGCACATTCCTGTAGAGCTTAGTCTAGAGGCAAGCCACAAACTTGATTTATTGCAATTGCTTACATGTATAATAGTTGTTTATGTTTTTTTTGTGTGGTGAGCAGAGTGTCATCAGTCAACTACAGTCGGAGAACATTTGTTTCGTTTTTAATTACATCATAAATCACCTTACTCTGCACACTGGTGATGATGTTATGTCAGTTACTGTACTTTCTAATGAAAACATGCTAATTTCTAATGAAAGCACACTAATTAACACCAGACTGGCCTTCATTACTGCATATGTAGCTATGTAGCAAAAATTTACGCATACACATTATATACTTTCTATAGATTTCTTATGGTAGGATGTATTTGAAAGTATGTATGTGTTTGGTTTCCCTTCTTTTTCCCCCTGGTTACATTTCAAAACTGTCATTGTTCCTATTGTTTTTTGGCAGCATCATCGTCTTCTAAACTATTGTGCCTCCCATGTGCATGTGTGTGTATATACAGAATTGAATGAAAAGGTGGAGCCAAAAAGAGTATCACGATCATCACTGATTGGCTCTTTTCAATGTCAGTCCTCAAACTGATCACTGATTGGTTCTTAATATCATTGTCAGTCGCTTCTGCTGCCAACTTGATTATTGAGTAAATGAACCACAAGTTTATTTAGAAATGCAAAAATGAACATAAATCTGAGCTTGTCACTATATCATTGCATTTCAGACCAGGTCTTACACTTACACTTCAACCTCATCATTATGTGCCTCACTACAATGGGGTTCTCAATATAACACTGTCATGTCCTGGCCCCCAAATTGATTATTTTGCTATAGACAGACAGACAGATACTTTTCTCAAGTCATATATAAACATGACATAAGAGATGAGAGAGAGAGAGAGAGAGAGAGAGAGAGAGAGAGAGAGAGAGAGAGAGAGAGAGAGAGAGAGAGAGAGAGAGAGAGAGAGAGAGAGAGAGAGAGAGAGAGAGAGAGAGTAACCCCATTACAACACAGTTTCACTTATGACACTGTTTCATTTATAACAGGGTCTGCTTCTGTGGACCCCAAAGATAGTGCTATCACATTGTACAGCCATAGAAGTTTGCTAAATTAAATGCCAAGGAAGAAGAGGAATTGCACTGTGTACCTGTGCCTTTGCTAAAATACACATAAAATAGAGAGAAAAAAAAATATTGGTTGTGCCAGTTCCTAGTCTTCACCATTCATGAAATGTTTCATTGTTAAATGTAACATATGAGCCACGCCATGGGAAAACCAACAATCTGCATAGGCGAAAAGTAACTGCGAAGCTGATCAGCGCCTTTGTTTTCGCTACTCGGATAGTACAATTCCTCATCTTCTTAAATCCGAAATTTCAAGCTTCTAGCTCTTTTCTGTGCTTTTACAGGTCGGTTTATGTCAGAGCTGTTCGGAAACCACATTGTTGGTTTCAATTGGTGCAGAAGGCGGCTCATATGTAGATTTGTTAGTTTAATTTTGAACTGTCCTTTTCTCTTTTCAGACATTCACAGCATGGTGCAATTCACATCTCAGGAAGGCAGGCACACAAATCGAAAACATCGAGGAGGACTTTCGAAATGGCTTGAAATTGATGTTATTACTTGAAGTGATATCCGGGGAACAGTTACCCAAACCCGACAGGGGCCGCATGAGATTCCATAAAATAGCTAATGTGAACAAAGCACTGGAATTTATTGAGCAAAAAGGAGTAAAACTGGTTTCAATTGGTGCAGAAGGTAGGTTGTCACAGGAAGTAGCTTTATGCGCTAAACTTTGCATTATGGGTAGCATGAAAAATTCAAAATGAGCCGCGATGCGAGAAAACAGGTGTCAGTGTTTCTGATCAGATCTGACAAAAACGGGTTTGTACAGTCTCAGAAAAAGGCTAGAGGCTGCCAGGTATTTTTGGATGTAGGAAGTAGAGGAATTGTACTGTCTGAGTAGCGAAAACAAGGTACTGATCAGCGTCGCAGTTACTGCAAAGCTGATCTACGTCCTTGTTTTCACTACTGTACTCTCATGACGCGGCTGAAATGTCAGATCAAGTTGAAAATACAAAATGATCAAGAACATTCAAAATGATCAAGTACATGTACATGGTGAATCTAAAAAATTGTTCTCTTTCAAATGCTAAATATATACAAAGGCTAAATACATGTTTGATACATAAACACTTCCTGCTAGCTAAAGCTAGATAAAGCTTCCTGCTAGCTAACATCTAGGTCAAGGCCACGTCTACGTTGACTGATGAAAATAGGTTTGTGTTGTCCTGCTCTAGCCTGTAGTTGTTAGTGTTGAGTTGACCGTCAAACATTCTGGAAACATTGCCCCTACCTCCAGCTCTCAGCAGTATCTAAGAATGATAATTATGAGCCTTTGCTTTAGAAAATCAACAATTTGGGTTTTTGACCATGTCCGACTCAAACTAGCCTGTACCGTCATACCGTCACATAAGCAGGCGAGAAGCTTTGAATTTCCAATTGAAGAAGCAGAGGGATTGTACTATACGTGTAGTGAAAACAAAGTCGCTGATCAACTGTGCAGTTACTGCACAGCTGATCTGCGCCTTTGTTTTCGCATATGCAAATTGTTGGTTTTTAGCTCGCCTGCACGAAGTGCATAGAGCTATTGTAGTCACCTCGGTCGTGCGCGTTTACGTTTACGTTTACGTGTGCGTCCGCGTCCGCGTCACACTTTCGGTTAAAGTTTTTTAAAAGTCTATATCTCTTGACCATGTTGATGGATCAAGTTGATACTTTGCATGTTGCTAGATATTGGTCTGAAGTTTTACGCAGTACCATCATGACCCACCCTGGGTGACCTTGAGGTCAAGGTCACAGACTTAGAAATTTTGTGTTTAAGTTTTTGGTTAAAGTTTTTTAAAAGTCTATATCTCTTGACCATGTTGATGGATCAAGTTGATACTTTGCTTGTTGCTAGATATTGGTCTGAAGTTTTATGCAGTACCATCATGACCCACCCTGGGTGACCTTGAGGTCAAGGTCACGGACTTAGAAATTTTGTGTTAAAGTTTTTGGTTAAAGTTTTTGTAAGTCTATATCTCTTGACCATATAGATGGATTGAGTTGATACTTTGCATGTTGCCAGATATTGGTCTGAAGTTTTACGCAGTACCATCATGACCCACCCTGGGTGACCTTGAGGTCAAGGTCATGGACTTAAAAATTTTGTGTTTAAGTTTTTGGTTAAAGTTTTTGTAAGTCTATATCTCTTGACCATATTGATGGATTGAGTTGATACTTTGCATGTTGCTAGATATTGGTCTGAAGTTTTATGCAGTACCATCATGACCCACTCTCGGTGACCTTGAGGTCAAGGTCACAGACTTAGAAATTTTGTGTTTAAGTTTTTGATTTAAGTTTTTGTAAGTCTATATCTCTTGACCATGTTGATTGATCGAGTTGATACTTTGCATGTTGGTAGATATTGGTCTGAAGTTTTATGCAGTGCCATCATGACCTACCCTGGGTGACTCACAGACTTAGAAATTTTGTGTTAAATATTTTGGTTAAAGTCTTAATCTCTTGAACATGTTGATGGATAAAGTTGATACTTGCATGTTGATAGATATTGGTCTCAGGTTTTATGCTGTACATCACAACTCACCTGGATGACCTTGAGGTCAGGGTCACGGACTTGGAAGTTTTGTGTTTAAGTTTTGGTTAATGTTTTTATAAGTCTATATCTCTTGAACATTTAGATTGATCAAGTTGATACTTTGCATTGGTCTGAAGTTTTATGTTGTACCATCATGACCCACCTGAGTGACCTTGAGGTCAAGGTCATGGGTCATAGATTTTAACAGATGTAGTGGCAAAGCACAAGTCAGGCGAGCTACGCTGTCCTGCGACAGCTCTTATCTGATTCAGCGGCTCATATTATCTGGAATAACTGTAGGTATGTAAGGATGTAAGGACATGTAATGAGCAGTCAGTATGACATAACTTGGCAATGAGAAAGTACATAATAACTTGGCAACAGCTGATAGAAGATGACCATCAAATTCATGGACAAAGGTGAACCAGTGCAGTTTCTCTGTAAGAAGACTGTGATAATGTTCTTAAGCATCAGGCATCTGAAAATGAAATACAATGTTAATATGAGAAAGCCAACAATCTGGGTTTGCAGCCAGGTCGATACAAACTGACATGTACAGTCACAGAAACAGGCTAGAAACTTGAAATTTTGAATTTATGTAGAAGAGGAATTGTACTAGCCTTCTAGTTAAAACAAAGGTGCTGATCAGCTGTGCAGTTTTTTGTTTTCGTCTATGCATGTTGTTGGGTTTCTTATGCGGCGGCGGCTCAAGAGTTAATATTGTTACATCACATATGAAGATCAAGATAATTAGCCCTTTCCCAGTAAGGTAGCCATTTAGATAGCATCAACAAGGTTTACCAGCACCGAATAGAGGGGGGACGGAATGAACAGACAACATAAAGGGTAAATCACACCAGAACCATCATCATAGAACAGTCAGAAAAGAAATTACTGGTAGACTTAAAATTGATTATATGAGGCCCCACTTCTCCCACGGTTTGCTTTTAAAGGCCTGTATGTCGGAAAATTTTCATAAGATATGAAACAAAGTAAACTTACGCAAATAATGAGTATTTTTGTGGGGGGTCTTCAGAAGGCAAGGGAAGCTATAGAGAGTTTGAATTATTGAAGACCCTTTCAAACTGCACTGCAATGGGTATCAGTTTCCAAATTCCATTCACTACTGTTTCATGTAATTGACAATTTTCTAGATTTGATTACCTAAGTGTGACAATTTAATGACAATTTATAGGCTTGGCAAAACCAAGAAAATGCTCTTTGGGCCTTGCAAAGATAAAGGAATTAAACTACAGGTAAACTAATTAACCATCCTCTGACAAGAGTATGGCTTTTCCCACAAAGAAATCTAGGGTCTTAAGCTAGGCATGATGCCTTCTAGCTCTTCCCCAAATGGATGGATTCTCTGGCTGATTTGAAGTAGCTGGGCACACATGCCAAATTGTTTGGTTTGTGACCATTGATGGGGCTCAATAATTGGCGTGAGAAATTAATTTTCAACATTACAAAGCAAGTTCAAAACTTCAACGAAGTTTGTGCAGTCGAAACATGCAGTTCTTAAAAAAATTGCAGAACTTTTAAAAGCTAAAGGCCAAACACATACTCAAGAGAAAACGATGGATACTAAAAACAAGCAAGATTTTCTTTAAAAACAAGATAATTTGTTGATATTCCTATAAGAAAACTACACCCCATTGAATTTTAAATACCCAACATACTGTAATTGTACTGATTTAGGTTGACTAACCCCGAGGAATTTCATACAGTAGTGTTTGTTTAGTAGTAGTAAAAAGATTTTAGCAGGTATTTATGGGGCAGATTACCAAACTAAAGTAGGATTTGGGTTACAAATAGATGAAGGCTAGACAAGACAGTTCAATGACAGAGATTTGTCTTCAACTGAAAAAATGAGGGAAGATTTGGGCAATGATTATTGAAAAATTTCAGTCTGTGTTGAAAAAAGTTATCAGTGGTGGAGCGTAAGGCCCCACACCAAGAGATCTAGGGCTAGAAAACCAGAGGACGTGTTGTGAGGAAGATCCATAGGTTAAGCTGCCCAAAGTTGTGGTTAAGTGTCCAGAAGGCTGTTACTCCATCCCTACATGACAAAAACATCAACCTAAAGTAAACAGTCAAATAAATGAAGTCAGAAGAACTTCATTTTTTTTTTTTTTTTTTTTTTTTTTTTTTTTTTTTTTTTTTAGTAGCTTCTGGGGATTCTCAACCAGGAGCCTGGGCAGGAGGCCTAGCATAATGAAAGATGGTATCAAAACAGTAATAAAGGGTATACATGTATGCAGAGTTACAGAACCATTCGAACATCACGTCAGCATTTGTTAACTATTTTCCTTAACCTAGGTCCGTGAACTTGAAAAAGGAAAAAGAATAAGTAGAACTTTAAATATGATTCATCCTTCTTGGCAAGATTTAATTGCAATTATTCAAATTCCTAAACATCTACTATGAATGAAATTGAAATACATGCCAATAGGAAAGGAGCTTTATCAATATTGATATAAATAAGAACTGGTTTCAAACACTGAAAATTTGTAGGTATATCATAACATTTAAACTTTATACACTTTGTAAATTGTAGAAATGCACATTATTTGCGTGTAAATTGTGAAATCACTGCATGCTACCCATTATGCCCATAGGCAATAGCGGCAGTTGTTACAATGTGGTTTCCGAACAGGTCCCACACAAATCAGGCTGTACAATCAAAGAAGCAGGCTAGAATCTTGAAATTTTGGATTTAAGAAGTAGAGGAATTTCACTATCCCTGTAGCGAAAACAAAGGCACTGATCAGATTTGCAGTTACTGTGAAGCTGATCTGCACCTTTGTTTCCACTTTTGTTGGTTTTCTCATGAGGTGACTCAAATGACTGGGTACATGTACATAGGGACAGGAAGGTCCAGGTTCAAAGAAAATGGATTTGTACCACAATTTGATGTGTCGTTTCAGAAATTGTCGATGGCAATCCTAAGATGACCCTTGGTATGATCTGGACAATCATTTTGAGATTCGCCATTCAAGACATCACAGTAGAAGGTAAGATCACAAAATGTCTATAGAAGTATGAAAATGTACCAACATATGGACAGGTTTTCTGATAACAACATGGCTCATACAATAGTTGATTCCATGTAAAGCTGTTACACACTGGTTATCTAGAGACAACTGGCACGACAGGACAACCAATTGAGCTTAAAAAAAGTTTAAGCATTATTTACCTCACTCTGACATGGTCACATGGAACTGAAATATGTGTTCTTGAAGGCGCAGATGTTGGTGTTATGTGGTCGAATGTGGTGGAGGAACCTGGAGAACCCAGGGAAAACCACACACTTGATGGGTGACCACTGCCTTGCCAAATGCCTTGACCCCGGATTCGAACCCCGACCGCAAAGGTGAAGCCTGGACAGCAGAGTTGACAAGCTAGTGTGTTGTCCACTACACCATCCAGGCCCCTAATTCAGCTTGTAGGGATAAAATGAAATGAATTATAAGCCATTAAGGCTGTAACTTCCTTGTTGCTTTCTATTGTCACTTACTGATTTTATCTGCTTTGATTGTTCTCAGTTGTGTTGCTTGTCTCCGGTTGACCAGTGTGTGTGAGCATGACCTTAAGACACCATGGGGAAAATGTTGGTTTGCTTTGTCCTGTCAACCACAGTAAGGACAAAATTGTTTGATTGCCTGCAGACAGAGATGTTAGACTTAGCTGTGTTAAACTTGTCATTGAATGGGTGGCAGAAAAGTTTGAATACACTACACTAGAGTATTTGTTTGACCTGGAAAAATTCAGACTTCAGGTCACAAGTTGTATTGTTAAATTTATCCTTTAAAATCTGTTGTAAAGTTGAGTTTCCAGCAATTGTGGAGGCTCTGTGGTGAAGCTGATGCTGTAACAAGAGACAAGGGGTTCAAAACCCACTGCCGTTGCGGTTTGTCCTTGAGCAAGGCACTTCAGTCCCATCCCCACACCACTGGTTTAGTACCTTGCTGGTAACACAATGGCTCGGCCCCTATATGTGATTCATTGATTGCTGACTGGGACATGTTAAAAGCATTTACTCCAACAAAATGATTTCTATGAAATTTTACCTGTATTGAAATGTTTGACAGTGGTTTGAGACAGTAGTCCACCCATGTTTGGTTATTCTTATCATATAAGCAGCTATGCGAGAAAACAGTCTTCAGAGTTTCCGACCAGGTCCGACACAAACCGACGTGTACAGCCACAAAAGCAGGCTAGAAGCTTGACATTGCAGGTTCAGAAAGGAGAGTTATTGTACTATCTATGGAGCGAAAACAAAGGCGCTGATCAGCTGTGCAGTTACTGCACAGCTGATCTGCGCCTTTGATTTCGCCATTTTGTTGGTTATTCTTATCATATCAAGAAGCCTTTATCTGTTTGACTTTCTGTAGATCTTGTGAAGTATTTCAAGTGTTGCTAGTGCCCTTATCACCACCACTATAGTTTATTAGGTCTGATGAATTTCATTCAACAATGTCAAATGTGACCAATGCTTGGTACAAGGCTTCTTGAAAGCGTGCAGCATTGTTTGTGGTGGTTCTTTTTGTTTTATGTCTTGGTGTTTAAAATATTTTTGTGCTGTTGGCGCCTTATGTATGTTTTCATATTTTTAGTTAAGGTAACTGAGTGGCCACCTATTGGGAAAATAGCTGCTCATTCGGCTTACGAAATGTTTTCATGGTATAAGTACCTGATTGTTGGTTTGGTTTTTTCCCGCCTCGGTTTTTGGAGTGGGAATCTTTTTCTGATTGCGCCTTTTCCTGATCTTTGCCTACTTGTACCTTTTTAGGTACAACATCAGTCTTGAAATATGAAATGAAGATCCAATTTCTTTCATCCAGCTAGACATAGTATGACCATGACAAAGGCAACCTCCTTGTGTCAAACCAGCAAAGTAACATGCCCCTAATGGGGTCTGAAACAGGATTGGTCAAACTTAGGTCATTGCTCTGACAGCTTGTGTTGGTGTGTGGACATCAAAGTTTCAGGTTCATCAGAGATCTCGAGGACGCCAGATTCGGCGTCCTGGGACGAGAAAACTCGTACTCGGACGCATAGTTCTGCCAAGAGATGATTCCCGGGACGCAAGATTTTTTCGCCGTGAGACGTCCCAAAGTTCCCATCTTTAACTTGGCTTTGTTGTTTATTAGCTCCAAGAATCAATTATCTCCAATCAAGATAAGGAGTACTCAAATTAACGGTGTTGTCCAAATGCAAATTAGACATGCCATAAAGTTTCACACCTCCGGCGTCTGATCAATGTGACGGTCGCGTTCAAAACATGTGTCTTTGTCTAAACATGTTACGGTTGATCGGTCAGCTACAATAAAACAATTAAGTCTTAAAAAGTCATAAAAATCTTGTGAAACCCTATCGATTTTCATTTAAAGATCAATTGAATTACATAAACAATTAAAAAAAGCAAAACTTTTATACTTTTGGACCGATTTTTGAAATGTCATTAGTTTTCGCGACTTTAGAATTAATGGAAAAATCGTGATTATTTGTTTGTTCTTGTTGCCTCTCAATCATAATTTGTTGGTAAAACTTTGTTGAAAGTGTTCAAAAGAGGTTTAGTGTCCATATTTAAGTATTGAAGAATGCAAGCCAATCTTATCATTCTTACCAAATTGACAGTAGGAAATCCAGCCTTTGAGGGGTCACCCCTCATTGACCCCAAACTCATTACTGAACAGGCGAAAGTAAATGATATTCACCTAACATTATATGATAGACAGATGTCACAGAAAGGCTTTGTCTACAAAAGGAGCTAATTTTGGAGTGCATTACACACATTTCCTGGTCTTACCTAGTAGAGTAGACCCCCCCCCCCCCCCCCCCCATGTACCTAACCAGTGTAACCACACTACTAAGAATGTTTAATTTAACCAATTCTACAATTGATAGCATGTCATTTTATACCATCAGGTGAGTGTAAGGTTTTGACAAATGCCGAGGTCAATATTATTGTCTTAAGAAATAGAAGCCCCAAACCCTGTTTATAAAGAGGTAAAATAATTATGATTCTTTTGGTCGAAAAAATTAGGATTGTAATTGAGTTTCTATAGTGGGACTCCTAAATTTTGTCTGGGACTCCTACTTTTTCTTTTGGAGGAGTCCCGGACTCCTGTTTTCAAAATCCTAGTGAGATCCCTGGGTTCATGTTGGCTGAATCGCCTTCTGGTCTGAGTTTTCCTCTCTATCTGGGCCCTACAGCTAACATTTTTGTTGAGGATTCATAATAAATGTCAAGTCCTAAAAGTTTTCAGTTCAATAGTGTGCAGTGTGACCTGGATACGATGGTATGTGACACTGTCACTATCAGTAAGCTCACTGTGTTACTGAGTGATTTAAAGTTATGTTGACATTGGTAATCATACATCAATCTGCATTCCTTACAGCCAAAAAATGGACTTCCTGAGGAAATGAAAAATTGTGTGACTCTTGTCTAACATTATATCTCTCTTTGCCAGTCAGTCTTTATCATTTGATCTTGGTTCAAGGGTGTTTTGATTTGAATGCCCCAACCAAACCTTGTGTGGGTTATGTAATAGATGGGCTGCCGTGTGGGTTACATTTATGATCTATGGGGGTTATGGTGTAGGACTTGCGTGAGAGTTGGGAGTTCAAAACATCGTTGCTGTCTTGAACTCTTAATAGTACTGGTGAAGTACCCAAGAGGTAGTGGCTTTATCCCGACATTATAGCATCACAACATTGTCATAGGCCTCCCATCCTGCTGTGTTATCTTTTTTTTTTCGACAGCTGTATTGCCAGCACAAGAATTGTTCGAAGAAAACAACAGTTTTGTATGTTTGTAGTTCTATTCGCATTCCTTTGGTATGATGAATTTGTCTTTCACATAATATTTGCAGACAGAAGAGAGTAGAAAATATTTGTCAGAGCTTGCAGAATATGCCTTCAGGGACCCAGGATAGTTCCACAAGATGAGCTTTTATAAAAGATGCCGTATAACATCTGATAGTCTATCGAGCATAGGGAAAGCTCTTTGGTTCCAAAATGTCCAGACAGGGCCCAGACTGCATGTTCTGTGATCTGTAAGCTTGAGGATTGTGCAACACACAGTTTTTGATCTGGTTTTCACATGAACAGGTGAGAGAGCTATTTGAGCAACCTCTCGATAAAACCTGTTCTCGGGGGTTTTCCAGAAAGGTCAGAAACAAACAGTGCTCTATCGCCACAGAGGAGGGCTGCGAGGTTGAAATTTCTGGATTTGAGATGTCTATATTGACTGTGTAGCAAAAACAAAGTTGCTGATCAGCTGCACAGTTACTGTGCAGCTGATCTGCACCTTTGTTTTTGCATATTCAGTTTGTAGGTTTTCCCCTCAGAGGTAAGAGCTATTTTATGCTCACCTTGATAATTTGGAATCACCTTGGGTTGTGTCACGGGAGGAATTACCTCAGAGTACTGAGCGAGCAATTTATTTTACTGAGAATGTAATAAGGAAAATGGTACGGATTTAAAGTGGCACATGGTTGCCCATGTATGTATCTCAGAGAAAAAAAAAAACACTGTGTCAGATCCTGTAAAAGAGCAGTGAACCTTTTCGTCTTACAGAATAAATTGTCAGCTATGTGCTTATAAAATACAAGAAACAGGGCATTTTGAAGGAGCTTTGCTTAACTTTTCAGACACATGAAATTTGTGAGTGGTGTCGCACAGTAATCCATTGATGGGCCTAAAGACTAGGTCCCTTGGACTTGGTAACACATTCAGGCTTTGGCTCAATATTCAGCCTCATCACAGCATGTTGATATCAGCAGTTTTCAGCTTGTCATGGTTCTAGTCTCATCTGAAAGACAGTGGCTGAGCCCCGAGATCAAACCCACAACCCCTGGTTCAAGGCAAGGAACACAAAATTGCGGCACAAGTTGAACAAGGTTACTTAACCTTGAAATGATCAAGTTCAAGTTGGAATAGCAAGCAGTGGAGACACTGATGAAATCAGATTTCTTTTGATTTTACACTCCTTGGCGTTTCTTAGACTTGATTTGTAAGAAAACATGAAAGTCACATAACATATGGCCTTACAGCTGCATAATGTCATGTACAGGTAGTTTCACAGGCGAGACAAACTTTGTACTTGGTATTCTCATCATGAACGTACTAACAACATTTGTTTGATGTGCCTTCACCTTGTTGCAGCATATGTAGAATATTTACCTGAGCAAGTAAAAAAGTGCACACAAAAAACATTGCGAGGAGTGATGTATTCTGTTTGCTGAAGGCCAAAAGGCTACTCCCTCGTAAATATTTGATGTGCATAGCAAAAGTTGTAAAACGTTCAGAATCTGTGTGAACTACTGTTGCTGGTGGTCAAGTGGCTTATGTGAGGTTAGCATGTGAGGTTAGCATGTTAGGGACAAATGAGAAAGAGGTAGTCGAAATAAGTTAGGGCAAGTAGCTCACATGAGCTTTTGGTTAGGGCTATAGCTTAAGGGTGTTTTTCAAAAAAATGAAGTAAAAGTGTGACATTGACCCATTTTAGGTCAAAATTGAGATGTGCATTTGTCTTTTTAATTTTTGTTGCTGGTTTTTCTATGGATATCAAAATAAGAGAAAACAACAATCAAATCTTTTTGACAACACCCATTTTTGTGATTTTCATGTTAATGTGCTTTTTGTTGTTTATTTTCAAAACTGGTGATATACCTTATAAGTAGTGCTACATTTGTAACATACACTTTGTGTTTCAAATTTGTTCTTAGTTTGATAGACCCTATATTGGGACTAGACTCTATGCCATTAATTTGAGAAAATTCTCCAAAAAATTTTTTTTTCACACATTTATTTGATAAATTTGACCCTAAATTTGCTGTCTTCACTTATAAATGTTTCCATAACCACTCAAATGATCAATGTATTTACTGATGAACAGTATCTTACAAGTGTACAATGCTTCCTGTGATTGCCATATAAATTTATAAGAGTGAAAGTAATATGTATCGTTAGGAATTAGCGTTCAATTTTTAGACTAGAAAATATGCGTTGCACTTGTGACATCACTTTTGTTAATTATTAGAAACCAATATGCATACTGTAGGCAAAGGGTTGTTTTTGTTGGTTTCTTTCTGACCTGCTAGACTAAAATATAAAGCAAAATAACATGTCTTACATGATATGCTTATATGGTCAATCAAGAAATACTAAACGTTGCACTTGTGACAAATATGGTTAACTGATTAGATCAGCTACTTTTCAAAATATAAGAAAGGGTTTTTGATGAAGAACCTCTGATAATCAACCCAGATACATCAGACTTGATCAGTAAGAGCATACAATAGATGCAGGGCTTACAATGAGTGAACACTGGCTTTCACAAGTTTAAGCTAAGCTATTTTACTGTAGTTTATTTTTAGGGGTATGGATATTATTTATAAATGCTGAAGAGGCAACAAAGGCGAAATACATGCATGTTTCATTGGCAACTCTCAAGTACCTAATTGTTTGTAACTTTTTAGAGATTTTGTTTTGTTAGGTAATCAGATAATTGTTTTCTGACCATTTGAAAATGACTTACTACTCAAAATGTCACGCTAAAACGTTGCACTTGTGACATTTTTAGGTATATATTGCTGAATAAATCTGGTATAGATCCATCTTTTTTTATGAAATTTTGCATGGAGTTTGACACCTTGATAACACACATTTAAGGTATAAATGAGACCTTATATGTATAAAGCTTATCAGTCCAGCTTTAATATTGAAAAATACTTCATTTTTTTGAAAACCACCCCTAAGCATATCGGTCTTTGGGTATGGAAAGTACAAACCAGTTCTGAAATTTTGCATGGGCAAGGATTGATCCCCTGTCTATATTGATCAATGGATACAATAGAGTTGAATGAACATGTCCTGGCCTTCATTCCAATTGTATTACCTGTTAAAAAAACTTGCTATAAATATTGTTTATTCTAGGTGAGTAAATACAGTCCCAAAGATCACTTTATTTCTCTGATTAAATCCAAAAGATAAGATAATTGGTTCTATAAATACCTTCCAGAAATTATGTCCCCCCTCCGAAGGGGTGGGGGACATATTGTTTTTGGTGTGGATCCCGTCGGCGTCGGCGTCGGCGTCGGCGGCGTCGGCGTCGGCGGCGTCGGCGTAGCTTTTTGTCTGCGCTATATCTCCTGAACCACTGGATGGATTTAGACCAAACTGGCACAGAAACTTCATTGGGGCAGCCGAATGGAGTGATTAGATTTTGGTGACCTTGACCTAATTTTGAAGGTCACAAAGGTCAATTAACTGTTCGAAAATCCAGGTGTCTTCATTCGTTTCCGCTCTCTAACTTGAGTAGTTTTTGACCGATTTTCTTCAAACTTTGCATATGAGTTGATACCGACAAGGAGTGGTTTGGGATTGTAGATGGGTAAATTTCGTCAAATGACCTTAGAGTTATGGCCCTTGATTGAGGTTAAAAATTGCATTTTTTTCGTTTCCGCTCTCTAACTTGAGTACTTTTTGACCGATTTTCTTCAAACTTTGCATATGAGTTGATACTAGCAAGGAGTGGTTTGGGATTGTAGATGGGTAAATTTCGTCCAATGACCTTAGAGTTATGGCCCTTGATTGAGGTAAAAAATTGCATTTTTTTTCGTTTCCGCTCTCTAACTTGAGTAGTTTTTGACCGATTTTCTTCAAACTTTGCATATGAGTTGATACCGACAAGGAGTGGTTTGGGATTGTAGATGGGTAAATTTCATCAAACGACTTTAGAGTTATGGCCCTTGATTGATGTTAAAAATTGCATTTTGTTCGTTTCCGCTCTTTAACTTGAGTACTTTGTGACCGATTTTCTTCAAACTTTGCATATGAGTTGATACCGGCAAGGAGTGGTTTGGGATTGTAGATGGATAAATTTCGTCAAATGACCTTAGAGTTATGGCCCTTGATTGAGGTTAAAAATTGCATTTTGTTCGTTTCCGCTCTCTAACTTGAGTAGTTTTTGACCGATTTTCTTCAAACTTTGCATATGAGTTGATACCGGCAAGGAGTGGTTTGGGATTGTAGATGGGTAAATTTTGTCAAATGACCTTAGAGTTATGGCCCTTGATTGAGGTTAAAAATTGCATTTTTTTCGTTTCCGCTCTCTAACTTGAGTACTTTTTGACCGATATTTTTCAAACTTTGCATATTAGTTGATACCGGCAAGGATTAGTTTGGGATTGTAGATGGATAAATTTCGTGAAACTTCAAACTTTATAAATATGGAAAGCTGAAACATGTGATATTTTAAAATGTCTGTCGGTATATATTGGTTTTAATTTAAAATGTCTGTTGGTATATATTTACAAAATTAAAAGTGGGTTGGAGCAGAGAGGGGGGACATATGTTTTCCTCTGAAAACTCTTTCTAGTTCCAGATTTTTTTGACAGAATCAGCTGGTTTTGGCTGGGGAAAAAAGGTCAGAGAAAATTCAAAGCATGTAATGAACATTGCTTTCTTTTATATAGCATTTAGGTTGCACAGTGCTCAGACTCTGTAATCCAGGGGTATGTGATTGATCCCGGGCTTCGGGCTTGTGGGTGAGACTTTAAACTGGGGTCCTGTCTCCATATGACCTTAGCTGTTTGTAAGTTGTTAAAATAGATGATCCCCGGCTTCGGGCTTGTGGCAGAGACTGTAAACCAAGGACCTGTCTCTATATGACATTAGCCATTGATCGGATGTTAAAGAAGAAACCAACAGTTTGTAGGGGCTCATTAGAATCATCCTATTCATTGTCATAGATAAACTGGTAAGGGTATGTGCCCTACTAAACAACTTTGCAATCAGTTCACAAATTCATTATTTAGTATCTGTCCACAGGGCGAGACAGTAAGCTACAAAATATTGATGAGGATAAGAAATAGTAGAGTAACATGAAGATTTGAATCCCAGCCAATGATGTTGACTTTGTTACTGACAGTGTGTAGGATGGAGAAACATTAACTAATTGAAGGTTGTTGCCTGCCAAACATCTTTTGACAAGGGAGAGAAGTATTGTTGAAAACCAGATATCCTCAACTGACTTGGCTGTTCTTGTAGATGGGCTTGTCTATGTCACATCATTACCCCACTCCTACTCAGTCCCCCTTTTGATTGGTAAGTTTAAGGGTTAGCAAAGAAGCCTTGGTGGTGAAGTGGTTGAGCCACTTGCAGGGTAAACCAGGGGTCCTGGTTTTCAGTCCTGGATTCTTCAATCTTCGGGGTGGGATTTTAAACTAGGGTCCTGATCTTTTCCTGATCTTTGCCTACTTGTACCTTTTCCTGTCTCTGTATGACTTAAGCTGCTGTTGATTGGACGCTAAACCTCCAACTCAACAAACAACAAGGGTGTACAGGGTCAGTCATACTCCTTTTACTTCTTGGTTAATGTGGGTCTTGTTAGAATTGAGGCTGGTACAGGCACCCCAGATTGAAACTATCTTAAAGAAGAAAAGATGTAACTTGATATAATAAAGCAATATACATACATGTATTAGCATGATAGATGCTGGGTTCAAGTTATGTCAGAAATAATGTGTTGAAAACATACATGTAGGAAACAGAACACAAGGAAATCATGTAGCCCAGCAAGAAAGTTCAGTACCTATTCTGTCTGGATAAGCTAATGAGCAACTAATAAACCATCATTAAATCATTTATTGCCTGCTGTGAGCCATTATATACTGGCCTTGGACATAATGAATGCTCATATTGAAGACATTAGCATGTACATAGGCATCTTGACATGAGGAAACCAATAATTTGGGTTTCTGACCAGGGCCGACACATACTGGCCTGTACAATTACAGAAGAACTCTAGAAGCTTGAAATTTCGGATTTAAGAAGAAGAGGAATTGTTCTATCTGCAGCGAAAACAAAGGCGCTTATCTAGTTTTCTTGTGACGCGGCTCATGTGTCTGACTGAGAGGAAAACTGATGGGTCCATGATGGTGCGCCTCATGTGATTTTCTCTGAAGGTCACTGATTTTCTCTAAAGGTCACAGTATATACATTTTCTGTCTGGCTTTTACCTTTTTCAGTCAAGTACAGTTCTAAGTAAATACACGCACAAAGGGCAAGGTAAAATGCGAGTTACAAGTCGCATGTTGCTAGTTGCGAGTTGAAAACTGAGTTTTTACCTTTCATCTTACATTCACCCATGCATTTTTAAGGAATTACATAATTTTCAACTCACATTTTCAACTCGCAACCCATGACTTGCAACATGCACATTACTCCGACAACATATCACCTTGGATCTCATTTTGTGTTTCTTTTGAAGCTGTTACAGCACTTGTAAGGGCTGTTCACAGGATACCATGATGCACCCTAAATGTTACACCCTAAGGACGGTTTGCCTTTTTTTCGTCTGGATAAACATTTGTCACAAGCATGTACCAGCTGGGAATCGAACCCACAACCTCCTAAGCTAAGCGAATACAATATCCTTAGACCTAATGTGGTCGTTGTTGCATACATTAATCAGGACATAGGTCCATTTTCCATCTTCTTTTCGTTGAGGGAGGTATTTATAAATAACATTCCTGGTATACATAAATCATTCAAAATTTATGATTATCATTCTCTAATTACTCCTACCCATCTCATAAATACAGTATCTTGAAAATTCAGTCTAAACCTCATCCAGCAAAAGCAAAACTTTTGTGAAATCCCTCAAAACCATAAAATTTGATGCTAGACATTTATTGCTCGAAAATCGCCTATTTGATATAGTGTAAACTGTGGCCAAGAATTTTAAATACCATCTAATGGGAGGTAATCCCAGACCACTTTAAAATCTCATCTTTGATTTGATAATGTGTAAGTAAGCAGATAGATATGATATATGAGCCACTATGTGGCAAAACCACATTGCTGGTGTTTCATCATGTAGAGAGGGAAGGCAAGGCATAGTTATTGGCCCTGTTTAGTCAAGCCCTCACGAAGACGGATCTTAAGTTCAGTGGGAATGAAGGCAGGCAAGAGTATGGTTAAATGCCCATCATCCGGTTTGGAAGGTTATTTTTATCATACAGTGGCTCAATTTTAAATTGATGAGATGTGCTCAGCAGCCATAATATTCCATAGAAAAATATACAAACATAAGAATTTTTGATCTCAGAAGCAAAGTGAGCCAGTGATGTGTTTTGAAAAGTGACTTGTCAGTTGTACAGTAGTAACGTAATTTGTTAGAGATTTTTTTGAAGTTTTGGAAAATGAAATACTTTGTCAGCCAAAAGAATCTGCTTCCATGCCTACCTGGAAAATGCAAACACATCAAAGAACTACTTTATCAGATCAACAATATTTACCTTGCCAGCATATTTTTTGCTCAGGGTTGTAAAATCTGTGAACTAAAAACAACATAAGTTTGATATTGGTTACTGCTATACAAATTCACAAATATCTACAATATTATAAAACAACATGCACTAATTAAATGGAAGCTCCAATCTTATTGTTAATTTGATGGGATTGCTTATTGTGATGATATGAAACGTTTTGTTTTTGGCGTCATTTTGATTATCAAGAAGGTTTCTGAGAGTTGTGAAGAATTTCTCTGGATTCTTGCATTAGTGCTGGCATGTCCATGTCTGCTCCATTACCATCCCTATTGCCACACTATTTATGAAGCGCATTTTGAGTGTCATGACATCCTAATGTTGGGTAAAAGTCCCATAAAGTGGAGACGTCCCGACATGACCAATGCTGTTGACTAGGACGTATAGCATCAATTCAAACAAACAAACAACTGACTTGTTTTCCCATCCTACCAGATAAGAATTAAAGTTTTAAAATGATTTTTTTTAAATAAACTGGGAAAATAGTCCATTGAAGACTTGATTTGTTACTGGCGCTACACTGTTCTGTCCAACAAGGCACCAAGTTCCTTGAACATGATGTATGTGTTGCAAGAGTCAAGTCAATGTCAAAGCCAATAGATTTTGTCTCTTCAAAGCCTGCATTAGGCCATTTTTATCCCTCTTGAAGATTTGATCCCTCTACATGACAGCTTAACATCAAATGAGCCGCATCGTGAGAAAACCGGATTTTTGCCTAGGCGAAAACAAAGGCGCAGATCAGCTTCGCGGTAACCGCGAAGCTGATCAGCGCCTTTGTTTTTGCTACTCGGATAGTACAATTCCTCTTCTACTTTAATCCGAAATTTCAAGCTTCTAACTCTTTTCTGAGCTTGTACAGGCCGGTTTGTGTCGGACCTGGTCGGAAACCCCGAAGACTGGTTTTCTCGCGTCGCGGCTCAAATAATATTGATCATGCAGGTTGCTTTTGTCCTAAATACAAGATGTTTGCTTGTAGTCCTTGGCAGATGCTACAATTGTCTTAAAATATTTCCCATGAGGGCTGTATACAGGCTGCTGACATTCTCAAGTTTTTTGTTTCAGTTTAAATATATTGGAAAGCCTTTCTTTTTGTGGGGGTGGTTCTTAACTTTCTACAGAAATGGTGTGACTTGCGTATATTGAATAATTTTATTGGACCTCATGTTTTTGGAAACCCTTGGAAACTTTACATCTCTTCCTTGATGTCCTACTGTTTCAATGTTTATTTTCAGCCCATCCATAGATTAATTGCATACACTCAGCACATGTCATGATGCTGATTTTATATTGATGGTTTATAAAAGAACTGAAAATCACAAAGTACTGAAAGTACAGCACATATACATCATAATATCTCCTGGCATGCAGATTATGCAGATTATATCATATCACAAGATATGAATGAAGGATACACAGCAATATCCAGCTCGCTCAAGTAGTTTCAAGTGGATCTCCTACCTAGGTGTGCAAAAGTAAAATATTAATAGCTTACCTGTGCTACCTGTCAGCTGCTGATGTTATCTGTCATGTCATTGCTGTTCAAATTTTGGAGCAAAATAAAAAAGATTTTAAAGGCTATAAAGCTGGGTTTAAATACTGTTTATATAGAGAGACATTCCTATTGCAATCTGTATGCTTAAATATAACATCTTAATAAATCATTTAAGCCTGGCGTCCCTTTGGTGGGACTTAGGCAAACAGTATAGCCCCAGATGTGACACCGCAGAACGCGGTGTCCCATCTGGGGCTATTCTGTTTTCTTAGAGAAACTTCATCGAAAAATGAAATAAAAATTTAAAATCACACCTAAAGTCCCTAAAAATGAAAGTGGACTCACCCAATTGATAATGATGGGCAAATCCGTTTGTCAAATATGGGTTAAGAGTCGGATCTGAAGCTGGAGCTACTTAAGAGTCGGATTCTGGAGTGGGAGCTCAGGTTTGAAACCTACTCCTACCATGTAGTGTCCTTGAGCAAGTCTCTGCACTGGTTTAGTACTCAAGAAACGATGATAGTAAACTGTTGGTGGGTCTGATGGCGTGTGATATCAAACAGCATCAAACACATAATGTCACGGAAGCAGTGCCAGATGTCGAAAGTAACGCAAAAAGAGTACATGCATTGAATTTATATATATCCCATCTTCATTCCACAAATTATGAGATTTATTGAGCATCATTGGCATACTCTCCATCATATTATTGTGGACAATTAATAGATGAAGTCATTGACTCATTAAGTTAAAAGTCATTTGGGACATCATCTTGTAAAATAATCAACAAATTTAGAGTTGAATGCTCCAGAGGTTGACAACAATTGCGGTCAATGAACCATTTCACAAGTTCTGGTGATTACTTGAGTTGAAAATGGACAAATTGTTAAGTGTGAGAGAAAGACTGGTCATAATTTTGTTCAATCTAAATAAGAAGAATTTTTGGGTTGGTATGAGTCACATCACAAAACTTGAACCATGCACAGAACCAGACTTGTGTTGGGATTGGGAAAGTGGTTGTGAGGGTGGGTGCAGGGGGTCCCTTTCTCAACTTTCGAGTGTATGGCTTTTGAAATACTTGGTCAGACTCCCAGTTTCAGGCCATTGAGGTACAGGATGTGCAGTTCAGTTATTGAAAACAAAACACTCATAAAATGGTTGTTAAAAGTATTCATCCATCTTTATTTTTCTGCTTTCTTTTACTGGGGAAACTCTGGGAGAAGATGAGGCAATATGATAAAAAGATAAACAAACTGGAATTCAGATTCAGTCAAAGTTGATCATTAACACAGGTAGCCAAGAAAAAATAACATGATAATTCTCTTATTAACATGAGAAGACATTCTTGGGTAATTTACATTGGAGTTGCGTCATGAGAAAACTGGATTTTTGCCGGAAGCGAAAACAAAGGCACAGATCAGCTGTGCAGTTACAGTTACTGCACAGCTGATCAGCGCCTTTGTTTTCGCTACATGCACAGTACAATGTATCTTCTTCTTAAATCCAAAATTTCAAACCTCTAGCCATCTTCTGTGACTGCACAGACCGGTTTATGTCGGACCGGGTCGGAAACCCCGAAGACTGGTTTTCTCGCGTCACGGCTCATTAAGTGTCAGTTGTTGCCTACCAGCAAAGTTTTCTGATGTTGCCTGAAAAAATTCTATTGACTCTAGTAGTGCTCACTGCTCAAAGATCATAAAGTTCAATATAAACCAGAAATAAATGAGCCTTCGTGTGAGGAAACCAACAATCTTGGTTTCCGACCAGGTTAGACACAAACTGGTCTGTGCAGTCACAGAAATATCTAGAAGCTTGAAATTTCAGATTTAGAGAGATGAATTGTACTATCTGTTTAGCGAAAACAAAGATGCTGATCAGCTGTGCAGTAACTGCATCTGCATCTTTGTTTTCGCATATGCAGGTTGCTGGTTTCCCCATGCGGCGGCTCAAATCCAGCCTGGAATTCCTGGCACTCTGATGATTCAATGCTTTGATTTTGATCTGACTCTAAGAATTGCAATTGACAGGGTATAGACATAATACAATGATAAAATTGTCTTCTGTCTATAAATAAAAAAAATACACATTCTGGTGGGATAGAGTTGGGGTGGGGTGGGACGCAGAAAAGGGTCACAAACAGCAGACAGGTTAGTTGGGGATGCGGTAGGACGCAGAAAAGGGTCACAAATAACCAGACAAGTTGAGGGGTGGGGGTTCAGCTGAATGATAAGAGAAGCCAGCTTTCTCTTTTATTAAAGTTAACTTATGGGAGCTTAACATTTAGATCAAGCAAATTTTTATGTTGTTGAGGTCAGAAATCATTTTCATTCACTTTTACCGGCCAATTAATGTGCATTTCAGTCTGGTAAAGTGTGTTATGGTAAATTGTACAGATAGCTTGAAAACCCTAAGTTCTAGAAGAAGATGGAAGCCTCAGTGCATTTGTAAATATTTCTGATCATCACCATTCAGACACAATCACAATGAACTATTATTGCATGGTAAGCAAATTATCAAATAAACACCAAACCGACTGTATCTCTCTATTAATTGAGCCGCATCGTGAGAAAACCAGATTTTTGCCTAGGCGAAAACAAAGGCGCAGATCAGCTTCGCGGTAACCGCGAAGCTGATCAGCGCCTTTGTTTTCGCTACACGGATATAGTACAATTTCTCTTCTTCTTAAATCCGAAATTTCAAGCTTCTAGCCTGCTTCTGGAACTGTACAGGCCGGTTTGTGTCGGACCTGGTCGGAAACCCCGAAGACCGGTTTTCTCGCGTCGCGGCTCAATTGTGGATACTTGGCACCGAAGAGGAATGATAATGCAAACAACATGTTGCTAGAATGCAGCATTTCTGCCAAGGGAAGTGCAGAATGGGATTAGTCATTCTGTCTTTTATTGCACTGGGTTTTAATTATGAAAATAATAATATGAGCTGTATCATTAGGAAACTGGCCAAGTTTTTTTTTGCACAGGCCCAGATCAGCTGTGCCTTTGATTTTGCTACCTGGATAGTACAATGCCTCTTCTTCCTAAATCCAAACTTTCAAGCCTCTATCCTTCTTCTATGACTGTAGTGTACAGACTTTTGTGTCGGACCTGGTTGGAAACCCCAGATCTCTTTTGTGGCTTATATGATTTGTACTGTGAGAAGTTAACTATTGAAAGGAAAAGCACTAAGTACTGATTAACTGCTAATCAGGTTAGATAGCATTACCCACCACAAGTTTCATTACGAAAACATGCCCATGCAATATACAGAGATTTTTAAAGTTTTAAAAATGAAAGTATTCAGTAGAAAAGTTGTGCTATTTTTCTTATTTTTGCTCAAAACGTAGATTGTGGGTACACGTTAGAACTCCCTCGCCGAAGCGGTTCTAACGAGTACCCACAATCTATGTTTTGGAGCAAAAATAAGTATACCCCTGCATACCCCAGTTTTGCTATATAAAAGTGGGGTTTGAGGGGGTGCACATTACACGGACATGTTTTCCTGGTGTGATGGGGTCTGAGCATCTTCAGTCTTCTGGCAGAGGTCCTGTCTCCATATGACCTTAATTTTGAACAAAAGAGTGAGATTTAAAACAGTATCGCAATGGACAAAGCATTGAAATTTTAGATAGATCTGTAAAAGAATCAGATAGAGGTGTTGTACTACCTTTGTGCACAGTAAAGGTGCTGGTTAGGTATGCATTAACCGTGCAGACCAGTTAACTTCTACCCTTGTATTTGACTCAGTGCAGGTACATGTAGTTAGAAAAAGTCTTCTTCAAGGCAGACAGTATGTTGCAGTAGTAACAAATGAGCCGCCTCGTGGGAAAACCAACAATGTGGTTTCCGAAAAGGTCCGACACAAATCGACCTGTACAGCTACAGAAGCAGGCTAGAATTAAGCTTCAAATTTTGGAGTTAAGTAGAGGAGGAATTGTACTATCCGTGTAGCAAAAACAAAGGCGCTGATCAGCTTCGCGGTTACCGCGAAGCTGATCTGCGTCTTTGTTTTTGCCTATGCTGATTGTTGGTTTTCCCATGAAGCGGCTCAAATATTTTATGAGTCAGTTTATATGAAAGTTTTGTAACGGCATTTGGAAGACAAAAATAGAATATTTATGTTTTTCACCAGTGTTGTTTGCACTAGAAATAGCTGGTATTTGCAACATGTGTAAAACATAACAAAGTATACATCATTCATAATCATCCTTCCCATTTACTATGTGCATACAGGGAAGGATGGTGGATTAGTGATAGAGTTTCAGGCTCTGGCTCAAGAGGTTGGAGGTTTGAACCCCGTTGGTGCTGGGTTGTGTCCTTGAACAAGACCCTTGCAGAAAGAGAGGCTTCGTCCTGACTTGTTGACAGAAAAATTGTTCAGTGGGACTCAAAACCACTTGTACAAACCATAACAAAGGTCAACATGGCAGTCAAATCACTTGATTATCACAAAAAATGCTATTTCTTAAGGTGTACCAGAAGCTTCTTGGTTCTGTGTTTAGCTACACTAGATTTTAAAGTGGAATTTCAGCAATTGTCCAACCTATATAAAGCCAGGCTCAAACGTATAATAGCAAGCAAACAGCATACAAATAATAAACAGCTTGAAAGCTGCTTCACAAAGATCTGTGAAAATGTTCGAAATGCACAACTAGAAGTGTTAGTTAGCAGTGTAAGTTATGACAGATATGTTACAATAGCTATGTATTCTATTTGCAGAACTGACAGCTAAAGAAGGTTTATTGTTATGGTGCCAAAGAAAAACAGCCCCATACAAAAATGTCAATGTACAGAACTTTCATCTTAGGTATGTATGAATTACTGTAATATTCTATAAGTTTTAAACTATGGGGCCACCAACATTTGTGCCGCCGCATGGGAAAGCCAACAATCTGCATATGCGAAAACAAAGGTGCAGATCAGCTCAGCAGTAACTCCAAGCTGATCAGCGCCTTTGTTTTCGCTACACCAATAGTACAATTCTTCTACTTTCTTATCCAAAATTTCCAGCCTCTAACCATCTTCTGTGACTGTACAGCCCAGTTTGTGTCGCACCTGTTCGGAAAGCACATTGTTGGTTTTCCCACGAGGCGGCTTATTTGTACCGGTCAAAGTGATCTTATATAATTCGAAACTATAGGGAAACTACAGCACTTCACCTTTTCTTCACATATGAAAAAAAAAATGCTTTCAAATCATATACTGAGGTGCTTGTCGTGTGTATTGGAACCAATGCAGCAAACTTCGGAACTGATTGTGTAATTGCAAGACAGAAATCAACCCAAAGACCATGTTAATTGTCTACCTTTTTCTCATGGGGGCATTTTACCACCTTGTTTAAAGTTAAAAAAGGTTGCATTAAAGAGATAAGCAGCAGCTTGGCATGACTTCCAAAACATTCTTTATTGAAATGCCACCATAATGTTAATCATGGTGTGAGAAAAGTTACCTTTTGCATTTGCAAACAGCGTAAAACATGAATCTAGTAAGATGATCAGGGCCGCTGTTTTTGCCGCATAAGTAAAACTATCCCGTTTTGTAAATGCAAACTTTCATGTAAGTAGCAGTCTCAAGTGGCTATACAGAGCCTGGTTTGGGTCGTTCCTTGTTGGAAACCTTAAAACACTGGTTTCTGGCATCTTGGTTTAACTCATTTAAGCCTGGCGTCGCTTTTATGGGACATAGGCAAACACTGTTACAGAATAGCCCCAGATGTGACGCCGCAGAACGCGGCGTCCCATCTGGGGCTATTCTGTTTGCTTAGAGTAATTTCATCGAAAATTTGAATAAAATTTTAAAATCCCTCCTGATGCCCCTTAAAATGAAAGAGGTCTCAACCAAATGATAATGGTGGGAGAATCCATTCGTCAAATATGGGTTAAGTATAATGAGTGTTTTCCCTGTAGAAATTACATCACATAGATGAGGAAACCACATTATCTCAGGTAAATAGGTAAATAATCATAGGTAAATGAGCCGCCTCGTGGGAAAACCAACAATGTGGTTTCCGACCAGGTCCGACATAAACCGACCTGTACAAGCACAGAAAAGAGCTAGAAGCTTGAACTTTCGGATTTAAGTAGAAGAGGAATTGTACTATCCAAGTAGCGAAAACAAAGGCGCTGATCAGCTTCGCGGCTACCGCGAAGCTGATCTGCGTCTTTGTTTTCGCCTAGGCAGATTGTTGGTTTTCCCATGAGGCGGCTCAAATAATCATGGAAAAGAATGTCATTTCACTGACAATGTCTTACAGTGCAAAAACATGCTGATAATCAGTTTTTTGAAAAATTATAATAATGAGACTGAGACACAATTTTGCCAACAGAAAGACCAAAACTGTGACAACTGAAAATCTTCACAGTTAATGCCCAGCAATGCCTACATTACTTTGAAAGTGTTGGTATGAACATAAATGGAGACCAGGGGAAGATTTGCTTCATTAGGATTGCCTTCTTTACACTGTTTATAAAATCACTACTAGCTTGAATGTTGTTTGAAAATCATTTATAATTAATATTTTCTGTTGTTTGTAGCTGGAAGGATGGTTTGGCATTCTGTGCTTTGATTCACCGACATCGGCCGGAATTAATAGACTACTACAAACTTTCGAGGGTAAATGGAGTGACCCATTACCAGTCGACCATGCATCTTCCATACTGACCATGTATAAGAGCCGCCTCATGAGAAAACCAACAATCTGCATATGCGAAAACAAAGACGCATATCAGCTTCGCGGTAACCGCGAAGCTGATCAGCGCCTTTATTTTCGCTACTCGAATAGTACATTTCCTCTTCTGCTTAAATCCGAAATTTCAAGCTTCTAGCTCTGTTCTGTGACTGGACATCCTGATTTGTGTCGGACCTGTTCGGAAACCACATTGTTGGTTATCCCACAAGGTGGCTCATAACATGTCAACTTACAGTAGTCATTATTTTCAGTACTGACAGCTTTGCAGGTGTTTGCATGCGAAAAGAATGCTGCCCAGAAAAAGTTATCTTGTTTGCTTTTAAATATTTTTTCAGGCAGTAACTTTCTCTTTGATCTAGCTGTGAATATCTCTTCTTTTCAATGTGTTGTATACCAAATTTTTCTATCATTGTCGCCAAAAACTAAGAATTTAAACCAAGAAACATGCAAAGTCTTTTTTTTTATTTACATAAGTATAAGACCAGATTGATTTATTGTCTGACAATTTTAGTGAAATTATTTTTCTTCAAATATTTTAACCTGCCTTGAAAAAGGAAGTAAAAAAGGTATTTTTGAGAATGAAATAAGAGAAATTAGCACAATGAAAAATACATGTATGTCCATTCAAGTTTGTTAAAATGTACAAAAAATGTTTTTTCATATAAATAAATATAAAAGATCATATTTGGCTGAAAATGAATAGTTTTTGCTTGAATGCCGCTCTTCTGCTGATAGTTGAATGAAACATTTTGTTATACATGTAATATAATTATTACAACTTTGCAGTTAGTTTAGTTTGTTAATTAACAAGAACTTTCTTTTTTTGCATGTCTACGTTTGCCTTGCTGACGGTAGAAGAAGAGAAATCCTCGATAAATCCTGCATGGACCAGTTATTTATCCTTTGTTATGTTGGATAGGCGGCAATGAATAACTGTTTTTGAGAGTGAATATCGGATCAAAATGTCTTGTATGTCTGGTGACCTAGACTGGCTAAAAAGTGTAACAGTCTTGATTAAGTGCCCCACTGACACTGTAATGTCTTTGAGCGAGATATATTCACTCTATAGTAATGGAGGCAGCAGTGGTTCAGAACTGTTCTGTTCTTACATGACTAAAAAATTGTTGACCGGAACTTTTTTTTAAAACAGCGTAGTAGCGTATTGATGCTACAAGTCAACTTTCACAACAGTTTTCAGTTGTTGCCTGTCTGTAAAATTGTAGACTTACTTCTGTTTTAATCAATGCTTTGTTCATGGTCACATAAAAAAGATAAGTTTTTGAACAAAGTGGCTAAATTACTGCTCAAAATGAATGTACCATATAAATGTTTCCTCAAACTTTAGGGAACTTCTCTCTCCATTTGTATTGGGCTACATTTAATATAATATTTGAATGAATGTCTAGAATACTTCCTGCTTTTAATTTTTAACTGTTGGCCTTGAAGAACAAAGTATTGTTTAATTTAATTGTTTTTGATTGTTTTAATTGAGATGAATTGTTTTCCTGGTGTGTGCATGTATCCGCATTCTGTTTTCCTGCAGTTTTAAAGATGGCTTGGCTTTCTGTGCATTGATACATAGACATCGACCCGAGTTAATAGACTACCATAAATTAACAAAGGTGAGTCTTTCCTCATCCTGTGAAGGAGAATCTTCCATGGGGTAGCGATGAAGTCAGTGGTCATTACGAAAACTTGACCTTGCAGTATACAGAGATTTTTCAGCTGAAAAAAATGAAAACTTCATTGGGAAATTTTTGATATTTTTAATGTCTTTGTTCAAAACATTGATTGTGGGTACCCAAACTCTATGTTTTGGATCAAAAATAAGAAAAAAAGGTATAACCCTGTAAACCCCAGTTTTACTTATAAAAGTGGGGTTTAAGGGGGTACATACTGCATGGACATGTTTGGGTGATGTTAAACCTTGTATACAGTGAACTCGACAATGGAGAATCATCGACAATGGCGAATCACTCGTTAGATATTTCAAAATTTCTTGAAACTTAGACAAAATATTATTGATTATATAACTCAGTCATTTACTTTCAACTATGCCTTGGGGTTTGGTAAAAGAGTGGGTTCAAAATTCCACCGGACAATAAAATCAGGGTTGCTGAAACGCTTGACCCCTTAACTAAGATGCCTAGTTTATTGTTACACAAAAAGTAACGTTCAGATAAAATGTGTTTCATACCTCGTTTCTAAGCATTTGATTATGACCACTTTTGCATTACTTTAATGTCTAATATCCCTAGTTATGCAATATGCCTGTTTTGGATAAAAGGTTTGACATTGAAGGTAGATATAAGAGGGGAAAGATGTACATGTAAATTCGACAATGGCGAATCATACTTTGTGTGCTGAAAAGAATGTGCACAAAGTGCTGATAATCTACCTTTGGAAGGCTTGCCCTGGAACCATTTGGTTTGGTCAATGGCGTAGCTAATATTGGTGCAAGTCGTGGTTTGACCATCTTGCTTTTATGCTTACATTGATTCATTAAAGCAATAAGACATGCTTAAATCGGTAAAATTGACCTTTCCGATATGGCATTTGCTGTTTACAGTTAACGTAAAGCACAAAAGCAAATTAACACAATATCACCGAACACTATTTAGTTTCGCATGATGATGGCACCATTTGTGTGCAAAAAATTCCCTTCTAAAAAGGTTTCTTTTGGGCTATAGGCTATTTGATTCGCCATTGTCGAGTTTGGTTCGCCATTGTCTAATGCAGGAGGTATCGTATCAATAGAGTTATCTCCCATTAAGAAATTGAATGAATTAAAATTATTATTTTCCTGTAAAGCTGGGATATGTTAGATGTTCTTAGTACCAAATAGAATAACATTCCCATGGTCGTGTTTAAACAAATAGCGTTTGACCTCTTAGGGATTGGCCATTGTCGAGTAAACTGTACCAGGGGCTATAGGTATGATTTTTGCCTTCTCCAGTCTTTTGAGTCTAGGTCAAGCTTGGATATGACTTTAGCTGTTCAGTGGGATGTAAAACATTAAATGAATCAACCAATTTAATTGCACTTAAAACCCAAATGAAAGCCACATTTCATTCTTGCTGTGTGTTTATCTTTTATGTATGTAGCTTACTGACTGCATGTATGCTTGAATGAATGATCACCATTACCCTAAGCTGTTTATGTGTCATGGTTAATGTATTGTTGACAAGTTTGTAATATGCTGTCATCTACAAACTTTGTTGTAATCACTATAAAAATCTTAAGAAGTGCAGTGACTTTGTGGTATAGTACGGGGCTTCAGAGTGAGAGGTTCTTGGTTCGATTCATATGATTATCACCACCACAAAGTGTCCATGAGCAAGACACTTCAAGCTTTCCATAGTACTGGTTAATACCCAGGAAGTGATGACTAGTCGGACAGGACTGAATTGATGACTCAATACATTATTTCAAACACTAATGCCTCTGGTTCAGATGGAAATACAAACAGTGAAGACCCTGATCTCAATGCTCTCATCTGGGTGTGCACTGTTTGCACATGCCTAAGTTTGGCCGAAAATTTGTTGACATGTATTTGTTGACATGAATGTAATATGCTGTCATCTGGCAAGATAGATGTTATCAGTTGTTAGGATTTTCCTCATAACTTGACATGTTGCACAGTAACACACCACATTGCAATATGTTATAGGGATCAACCATGGTTTTCAGTGTTCAAACATTCGATGGATCACGAGGAAGGTGTTTAAACACAAGGCCGCAGGCCGCGTGTTCAAACATCTTCCGAGTGATCCAGCGAATGTTTGAACACTGAAACAAACCATGGTTGATCGCTATTCTTGCATTTTCACTCTAATCCACTTAAAATCTCATGAAAATAACATTAACAACGTAAAAACTCACCGAAAACTGCGGAGCTTCTTCAACGTAGGCCATTTTGTTTCTACAAAACACATGACGTCACGTCGCATTGACCATTGACGTCGGCCAAAACCCATGTTCAAACGGCACGTGAATTTCATGATTTGAACATGGGGTTTGCTGTTTGAACACGGCTTTCGACCAATCGAAAACAGCTTCAAACATCTATGCGCATAGATATCTATGCAAGAATATTGCTTCAAGGTGTTATTGATATGCAATGATATTGTGTTTATTAAATATTAGTTTTACAGGTTTCACTTTGGTCTGTCTGTACGTACAGGCTTCGAGTTTTTACATACAGTAAAAATGGTCTGTAACGCATGTTTCATGCTGATACACAGAATAAGTAGCATATAATGAATAACCAAATGTAACAAACACTGCTAAAAGAAACCATTTACTCGTCTGTGTGTTGCAAGCTTGTTTACTGTACGTACAACACGTCTGTCAGACCAGTGTGTGAGGTTTGAAACCTACGGTAGTATTGTGTCCTTGAGCAAAAGCAGTACTCCTCATAGTGCTGATTAGGAGCTCATGTCCCAACATGACTGGAAAATTGATGACAAACTTTCTCTTCCGCAAGCACATGTTATATAAAAATGTCAAACATGCTAGGAGCGTAAGTGGTGTAGTAGCCAAGTTACAGCAAGAGTTTCATCTTGTACTTCTCCAGTCTTATTGAAGAGATGAAGCAAAGTATTTTATCTCCATATGACCATAGCTGTTGGTGGGGTGTAAAGTTTTGTAGCTGCTAATGTTAGCCGCAGAATCAGGAGTGTTTCCTTTCATTCTGCTGCTCATTTCAAATAAAAAATTTTACCAAAAAAAAAAAAAAATAAAAATAAAAAAATAAAAAAAAATGTGTTTTTGTTTTGTCATAGTCAGCAGCTGATAAAAATCATCAGTAATAAGATTCAAATTAAGTTTGTGTCAAACTAATAGATTTACATTTTGTCTTTTTAGGATAATCCAATAGAGAACCTTAATACAGCTTTCGATGTCGCAGAGCAGCATTTGGATATCCCACGCATGTTGGATGCAGAAGGTAATGTATCGATATTTTGGCCCCAAGGTTATAAAACTTTTTTCATGCTCAGCTCAGCTGAGACTAAAATTTATCCTGCTCATAAATGTTAAAATAACATTTATAAGCAGGATAAATTACCAGCTTTTGTGATCTTAACCCAAAATTTTAATCTTTTTTGGGCTATTTCAGTATTTATAAGCAGTTGAAATTTTATGCTCAGCTGAGTGGAGCATGAAAAAAAGTTTTAAAACCGCAGAGCCTGTTCAGTGGTGATAATGCTTGATGGATAACTTAAAAAAAAAAAAAGAAAAAAAAATGAGTTTCAGCTTCTGAACGAAAAAAAGTCCAAAAAGATGTGACATAAACCAGGCTGTGCAGCCACATAAGCTACCTAAAGTTGAAATTTCTATACTTGACTATGCCATCATGAGATCATAGTGACCCCCTAGCTTTTTGGCTAGTGTACTCAGATGGTCAACTAGTATAAACAGCCTAATAGAGCCAGGACACGTTCAACAGAGTTGCTGAAACTTTAGTGTTTTCTGTCTTCAAAAATTGCAAAGAATTAGTTAATGGCCTTCCTTTCAAATGGGAGAATTGCAAGGATGTCCAAAGGCTGCCAATTTTAAAATTGCTTCGTATATAAAATGTGTTGTTTATGTGTCTCTTATCAGGCATTTCTGGCGAATGATGTAACTTGCATTGCCATCGTTTCCAAGTATGCCGGAAACATTAGCTGTGACATAAATCACAACTTTACATTTGTGAGCAATGTGGTTTCCGAACAGGTCCGACACAAATCAGGCTATACTGTCAGTGACTTTAAATTTCAGATTTAAGAGGATGAGGAAGTGTACTATCCGTGTAGCGAAAACAAAGGTGCTGATCAGCTTCGCAGTTACTGCGAAGCTGATCTGCGTCTTTGTTTTCGCATATGCAGATTGTTGGTTTTCTCATCAGGCGCCTCATTTCATGTTTTGCATTCCAGATATGGTTAACTCTGCAAAGCCCGACGAGCGGTCTGTCATGACCTATGTCTCCGCATACTATCATGCTTTCTCAGGAGCACAACAGGTAATGTTTCTCCAGTTGATACTTTATAATATTTCATAGCTATACTTTCAAAGGCTAGTGGTAGAGCATCGGACTCCGAATTGTGAGGTCCTGGGCTTGATCCTCACTGGGGGTACCATGTTGTGTCCTTGAGCAGAGCAAGACACATTTAACTCCCCAGAGTACTGGTTAATACCCATGAAGCGACGGCCGATTCCGACATGACTGAAAAATTGTTAACTGGGACATTAAACTTCATTACAAAAGAAAAACAAAAAGCAACAAAAACAACAAACAAATGCTTAATAAGCAAAATAATGCTTTCTACTCAATCTATACTTCTAAATAATGTGTTTATGCAGTGTTCTAACCATTTTTGCATGCAAAGACTAATTACATGGATCTAGAATTTGATCGCCTTTCTTCATTAATGCATGTGTGAGTTTTCACATGTGATATCTCCCTATTTTGGAGGGATCTCCTTATTTTTGACAAAATCTCCCTATTTGGAATTTCGGAATGTCCCTATATATCTTATACATCTCCCTATTTTGAATTTTGTATCTCCCTACTTAAAATCAAGAAATTCCTTCTTTGTTTGATCATTCTCCCTATTTGGAAAGGGAAATCTCCCTATTTGACTTCTCAAGTGTATCACATGTATGGTTTTCATAATAATTTGTCCACTGTTTTCCAGGCTGAGACTGCAGCAAACAGAATCTGCAAGGTTCTGAAGGTGAACCAGGAAAATGAGAGGTTGATGGAAGAATATGAAAGACTAGCCAGTGATGTAAGTAGTTCCCTGAAAACTTCTATCACCATTCAAAACCATGATGAAAAATATTGATTCGTAATATTAGATACCCAGTCAATAAACAAATACATGTACCATGAATACCACAAGAATAATTTTGAAAATAATGCTGAGCCATTTATCGGCTTGAAGACATATCTTGTATTTCATATTTCGAAGTCAACATTGTCACTTATAAAAAGTTACTATAAGCTGTATAGACTTCACAAGTACTCACTTTTGAATTTAGTAACGTATATTTCTGAACTTACAGTAACTAGTACAGACAAATCATTAATACTATAAATTTTTGTTTCAAATACATAATAAAGGCGAGTCGAAGTCATTAATTAGAAGCACAATACTAAATGAGCCGTGTTATAAGAAAACCAGTTGTTTGCCTATGCGAAAACAAAAGGCGCAGATCAGCTGCACAGCTGATCAGAGACTTTGTTTTTGCTACACGGATAGTATAATTACTCTTCTCCTTAAACCCAAAGTTTCAAGCATCTAGCCTTTTTCTGAGACTGCACAGACTGGTTTATGTTGGACCTGGTCGGAAACCCTGAAGACCGGTAGTCTCGCAGCGCGGCTCATATATCCCTGGACATTAAGTCTTACCTTGCTTTGTGATATAATTGTCAGTTTAAGATACTTCAAGCCTAATCTTTAACATCATGGTTATTGTCAGATATATATAAACAAATTTTATCATTCACAGTTGTTAGAGTGGATTAAGAGAACTACGCCATGGTTAGAAAACAGAACAACAGACAACACATTACCAGGAACACAACGGAAGCTCGACGAATTCCGAGACTACAGACGTAAACAGAAACCCCCCAAACTGGAGGACAAAGCTAGATTAGAAAACAGTTTTAATACTCTACAAACAAGGCTTAGGCTTAGTAACAGACCCGCATATCTACCCACAGAGGGAAAAATGGTTTCGGTAAGTGCTTGAATAAATACATGTATGATAAGAGCAGAATTAAATGATGTAGAATTTGACAGAAAAAAGGGAACTTTTAGAGAGAGATGGAAACATAAATTGTATTTTTTCTCTCCTGAATATAGTAGTTTCAATGAAACAGCCTGCCCATCACTGAATTTGCTTATAGTACATGATAAGATTTAAAGCATATCATTTTCATTTTAAATTTCGAGGTACCCTAATGCTATAGCACCCAAAATGTGAATATATTAAGAAAATATTGTACTTTCTACATCACAAAAAATCAAATGATGATAAAGATGTTTTAAGACGATTAGTTAACAATTCGTTAAAATTTCAAACATGAATATTACAATGGCACTGTTATTTTTTGTTGATAAAATGTGAGAATCCTTCATTGCAAAGGATTCTCTCATTTTATCAACAAAAAAACATAACAGTGTATTTGCTTATGTAAGCAGTATTTATTTAATGAGTTGAGGTCTTAAGCTAATGAAATTTTGAACAGCTGGTCCTAGAATGTAGAAAAATCTTCCCTTGCATTTCATGACGCTTTCTATAATTTCAGGATATTGCAAATGCGTGGAAAGGTTTAGAGTTAGCAGAGAAGGGCTTTGAAGAATGGCTCTTATCAGAGCTACAAAGGTCAGTTTTGGATATGATGCAAAATGCAGTTTTGTTACTCATCATATCAACATATCCGTTTTATAGTCAGTTGTCCTCTACTGAGGGTTGGACTTGTTTGTCAAGTCTCCTTAAACGACCTCTCCACTCTGAGCGATTCTGAGGATCAGCAGTATCCATTCCTAGCTTCTTTCTGTCGTCTAACAACACTTCTGTCTTCATCCCATGATTTCCTTGGCTTGCCAGATCTTTTCTGTGCAACTACATTTAGCTTGCATACTTGAGATACAAGACTTCTTACATTTGAGCCGCCTCATGGGAAAACCAACAATCAGCATAGGCAAAAACAAAGATGCAGATCAGCTTCGCGGTGAAGCTGATCAGCGCCTTTGTTTTCGCTACTCGGATAGTACAATTCCTCTTCTACTTTAATCCGAAATTTCAAGTTTCTAGCTCTTTTCTGTGCTTGTACAGGCCGGTTTGTGTCAGACCTGTTCGGAAACCACATTGTTGGTTTTCCCACGAGACGGCTCATTTTATGGAAGGAGAAAACAAAGATAGATGGATGCACAGTAGAATTTTCTTTGGAAAGTAGTTCAAATGACGTCTGAGAAATAAATCGGCTACGTCTACCACAATGCAAATAAGCATATCCAACAAAGGAATTGAATAAATTTATCGAGTTTTATTAGAAAGCTCATGCCTTTTAGATTAAGTGTTTATATTTTCTTTTTTGTACGTTTTCAGGTTAGAGCGTTTAGATCACCTGGCTCAGAAGTTCCGTCACAGGTGTGATATACACGAGGAATGGGCGGAGGGCAAAGAGGGTATGCTGGAGAGTCAAGACTTTAAGAGATGTCGGCTCAATGATGTTAAGGTAATCAGGATCAGGAGTGTGAATAGGGATGCTTAGAGGTTACTTTCATTTCCACATCATGGACATCATAGTGGAGTCCAACCCTATCTAAAAGTAATTAGTTATGAAATGAGCGAGAAAATGGGGTTTCATGGTTTCCGACCAGGTCTGACTCAAACGGACCTGTACAGTCACAGAAGCAGGCTAGAAGCTTGAAATTTTGGCTTAAGAAGAAGAGAAAATGTACTATCCGTGTTGCGAAAACAAAGGTGTTAATCAGCTTCGCAGTAGCTGGGAAGCTGATCTGCGGCTTTGTTTTCGCTTAAGCAAATTGTTGGTTTTATGCTAGAGAGTCAAGACTTTAAGAGATGTCGGCTCAATGATGTTAAGGTAAATATTGATAAACCCCAACAGATAAAGAAGAGCGAATAGGGAAGGGATTCATAGAGAATACTTTCATAATTTTTTTATCTTACTTTGAAAATTGTTGATGTTCATCAGAATATTCAATTGCCTTGTCAAGCCCTAGCTAGATTTGGTTAGTACCAATGAGAATAAACACAACTACATGAGTTGTTATGGAAGATATTTTTTTCTGGTCATGTCTAAGTCTAGCATGTGTCTGGCTTATATGAGAGAGCATTCTTGCCCCTGGTGTCAAACATACAACCCATTGATTCTTGCGTTTAATTTGTTAGTTTCTAGAATGTGTATCAAGTCATGGTAAACTTCATAGGATGTTTTACGGATATATAAGATGTTTTGGTTACCGGCTGCTCAAATGCGCTTATTTGGTTTCAAGTAAACAGCTTTTTTCTAGACTTAAATAAACTTTTATTCATAATGTTTGTGTATTTGTAGGCCATGAAGAAGAAGCATGAAGCGTTTGAGAGTGACCTGGCAGCACATCAAGATAGGGTAGAACAAATAGCAGCAATAGCACAGGAACTAAAGTAAGACTTGGGTTCATGAGCAATCCGCGTCATGAGAAATACGGATTTTTAGCTCACCTGAGCCGTTAGGCTCACAAGGTGAGCTTATAGGATGGCCATGATCCGGCGTCCGTCCGTCCGTCCGTCGTACGTCCGTCCGTCCGTCCGTCCACAATTTCAAAGATCTTCTTCTCTGAAACCGCTTGGCCAACCAAAGCCAAATTTTATATGAAGCATCTATAGGAAGGGGGAACCAATGTGTATATAAGAAATCCAGGTCACATGACCAAGATGGCCGCCATGCCCATATATGGTAAAAACCCTTCAAAAATCTTCTTTTCCAGAACCGGTGGACTGATTTCAACGAAACTTGGCATGAAGCATTGATGGCTCAAGCACTACAATGTGTATATAAATCATGACCCTGTGATGACCTTGACCTATTTTACGGCAAGTTCAACATAGGTCGCCAATGCATTTGAATGGGGAAAACTTTTAAAATGTCATTTAAAGTGAAAGTCCTGCAGGAAATGGGCAGTAGGACTGAATATTAATGATTCTGAAAACAATTGGACCCCAGGGGCTCATATGCC
This sequence comes from Rugalucina vietnamica, assembly GCA_964017185.1. Lineage (NCBI taxonomy): Eukaryota > Metazoa > Mollusca > Bivalvia > Lucinida > Lucinidae > Rugalucina > Rugalucina vietnamica. Next base: position 43,743,007 of record OZ024872.1, read on the forward strand.
CCCACCCTGGGGCAATATACATGTATATTACCATAATATTCAAACATCATCTCCTCTGAAACCGCTTGGCCAATCAAAGCCAAATTTTATGTGAAGCATCAATAGGAAGGGGTAATCAATATGTATATAAATAATCCAGGTCACATGACCAAGATGGCCGCAATGCCCATATATGGTAAAAACCCTTCAAAAATCTTCTTCTCCAGAACCGGTGGATCGATTTCAAAGAAACTTGGCATGAAGCATCAATGGCTCAAGTACTACAATGTGTATATAAATCATGACCCTGTGATGACCTTGACCTTTTTTACGGCAAGGTCAACATAGGTCGCCAATGCATTTGAATAGGGAAAACTTTTAAAATGTCATTTAAAGTGAAAGTCTTGCAGGAAATGGGCAGTAGGACTGAATATTAATGATTCTGAAAAAAATGGACCCCAGGGGCTCATGTGCCCCCCACCCCGGGGCAATATACATGTATATTACCATAATATTCAATCATCTTCTCCTCTGAAACCGCTTGGCGAATCAAAGCCAAATTTTATGTGAAGCATCAATGGAATGGGGGAATTAATGTATATATAAATTATCTAGTTCACAGGACCAAGATGGCTGCCATGCCCATATAAGGTAAAAACCCTTCAAAAATCTTCTTCTCCGAATCTGGTGGACCGATTTCAAAGAAACTTGGCATGAAGCACCAATGGCTGAAGTACTACAATGTGTATATAAATTATGACCCTGTGGTGACCTTGACCTATTTTAAGACATGGTCAACATAGGTCGCCAATGCATTGGAATTGGGAAAACTTTTAAAAGTCATTTGAGGTGAAAATCTTGCTAGAAATGGGTAGTAGGACTAAATATTAATGATTCTGAAAAAAAAATAGATAGACCTAAGGGCTCATATGCCCACACCCGGAGGCAATATACATGTATATTACCATAATATTCAAACATCTTCTCCTCTAAAACCACTTGGCCAATTGAAGCCAAATTTTATGTGAAGCATCTATAGGATGGGGGAACCAATGTATATATTAATAATGTAGGTCACATGACCAAGATGGCCGCCATGCCCATATATGGTAAAAACCCTTCAAATATCTTCTTCTCTGAAACCAATAGATTGACTTCAATGAAACTTGGCGTGAAGCATCCATGGCTATAGTACTACAATGTATATGTAAATCATGACCCTGTGATGACCTTGACCAAGTTTATGGCAAGGTCAACATGGGTTGCCCATGCATTTGAATGGGAAAAACTGTTAAAATGTCATTTGAAGGGAAAAGCCAGCAAGAAATTGGCAAATGGACAGAATATTGATTATTCTGAAAAAAGAAAACGGCCCAAGGGCTTCATCTGCCCCTGCACTGGGGTTAAATACCATAATATTCAAACATGCTTATTGGTATATGCAGCAGACTCAGGTGAGCGTTTACAGGACCATTGGTCCTCTGGTTGCCCATGCAAAAACAAAATGCAGATCAGCTGTGTAATCAGCTGTGCAGTAACTGCACAGCTGATCTCCGCCTTTGTTTTCGCTACACGAATAGTACAATTCCTCTTCTACTAATACCGAAAACTTCTGTGGGTGTATGGGCTGGTTTGGTTGGTCGGAAGTTCCAAAGACTCAAGTTAGGGCTTTCCAAAAGCAGAGCTCCTAAGCTTCATTTGATATCCTCTTGCATTTACAGTCAATCCTTTTGGCTGCTGAAATGAAATCCATATGCCAAATTCTTAGTCGGGTTATATAAGAAAAACAGCAAAATAGCCTCGTTTGACAATGTTTGACCATAAAAATGGAATGAAGAAATTAATTGAGAAAGTGTGGCTACAGTGTTGTTGTAATCATGCCACACTATTCTTTCATGCAATTTATAAAACAATTTAGTACTATCCTGATTTATGTACTGTTCTTTGACAAATATTTAACTCATCGCTTGTCTTTCTTTTTTCAGCGATTTAGAATATCATGATGTAGCAACAGTTAATACTAGGTGTCAGGTATATTAATGTTCCATCTTTCTTTCTTTTTGGAGCCTAAGTTTGATGATAATTATTAATAAAGTTGAAGCAAGCAATTCTAGTGACAAAATCAAGTTATGGCTGAAGTTCCAGTGTCCAACAGACCAGGACTTGATATTATAAGAGCCGTCTCGTGGGAAAACCAACAATGTGGTTTCCGAACAGGTCCGACACAAACCAACCTGTACAAGCACAGAAAAGAGCTAGAAGCTTGAAATTTCAGATTTAAGTAGAAGAGGAATTGTACTATCCGAGTAGCGAAAACAAAGGCGCTGATCAGCTTCGCGGTTACCGCGAAGCTGATCTGCGTCTTTGTTTTCGCCTATGCAGATTGTTGGTTTTCCCATGAGGCGGCTCATGAACTATACCCTCATTAATAATGTTGGCAGTTTCGTTTTCGCCTATGCAGATTGTTGGTTTTCCCATGAGGCGGCTCATGAACTATACCCTCATTAATAATGTTGGCAGTTTCGTGCATTACGAAAACCTGCCCATGCAATATACAGAGAAATTTTTCAGCTGTAAAAATTGAACATTTCATCAGAAAATTAATGATATTTTTGCTCAAAACATTGATCGTGGGTACACATTAGAACTGCCTCACTGTTCTAATGAGTACCCATAATCTATGTTTTGGATCAAAAATATGAAAAGTATGGATACTCCTATATACCCCAGTTTAACTATATAAAATTTGGGTATATGGGGGTATACATTTCCTATGTTGTCAGATTGAAACCGTAGGTTTCACACTAACTTTGAAATAACTATTGTCTTGTTTTTGTAGGCTATATGTGACCAGTGGGAAAGACTGGGTACTCTTACTACACAGAGAAGAAATGCTCTAGATGTAAGCTTCAAATTATCATGTACAAATTTTGTCTAGGCGACCCCTGTGGCCAAGTGGCTAAGAGTCCTGATTTCATTACCGTGCTTAATCATGAGATCATTCCACAACTGAAACTTGGTGTGTAATCGAGCCCTGCACTGGGCACTTGATCATGAGACAAACAAAGTTCTGCTTGTGGAGGGTCCTCCCATATTCCCCCCACCTACTGATTGGCCTGTCTCAAATGAGCTGAAATAATCTTGAAAGGGACGTACAACTGAATCTAAACAAATAATGTCTAGGTTTTAGATAAATATTCTTTTTATACTTTTACATCATTTGAAGATCGCAATCTTTGTTTTAAATTATACATAATTATAACAACATCATATTCCTGTCTTTGCACCACCTGATGATTGGCCCGTGTCATATGAGCTGAAATAATCATGAAAGGGACGTTAAACAGAATAGCACAAAAAGAAATAATCTACAATTTGCCATACATTTTTCAAACTCTGAATTTAACCTACTTTTTGTCTTTTTCAGGAAGCAGAAAGAATCTTAGAAAAGATAGACACATTACATTTAGAGTTTGCTAAACGGGCAGCTGTAAGTATTCTATTGAAAAGACAATTTCTGACCTATAAAAGAGAAAACAAAGAAATGAGCCGCCTCATGGGAAAACCAACAATCTGCATAGGCGAAAACAAAGACGCAGATCAGCTTCGCGGTAACCGCGAAGCTGATCAACGCCTTTGTTTTCACTACTCGGATAGTACAATTCCTCTTCTACTTAAATCCGAAATTTCGAGCTTCTAGCTCTTTTCTGTGCTTGTACAGGCCGGTTTGTGTTGGACCTGTTCGGAAACCACATTGTTGGTTTTCCCACGAGGCGGCTCAAATAATACATGTACAAGGTTTTCTTGTGCTTGAAAAATTGAAAACAAAGAAAAGATGTACTAGACAGTGTAAGATTTGTATATATCCTCTATAATAGCATGTATATATGGAGACAATATTCACCGGGCCCTCACCCATTGGGGCCTAAAGAAATATTTGAGCTGCTTGTGCCTCCAGGCAAAGCTTATACACTACTGACTGACCATCTGATTACTGGTAAACCACTCTGGTTTGAGCCTGCCGAGGAAAAGTGTTTCAAGGCTTACTTGGATGGTTATATTGCACTTTTTGGATGTCTTGACCTCCCCATTTTCTGTAAAAGTCCCATAAAATGGAGGCAATGTCCTGACATGACCATAGCTGTTGCCTGGGAGATGCATGAATTCAAACAAACAAACAAACAAAATTTTTCAAACTGTAAAAATCTATATGCGTCAGACTATAAATAACATCTTTGATAATCTAATGTGTAATACTATATGAGCCTTCACATGAGAAAACAGGCTGTCAACCAATTCCTATATTCCTATTAAACTCCTATATTTTGGGTGCAAATCCTATATTTTTAAGCACCTCCTATATTCCTATAAATTCTCCTATATTTTGAAAATATTTCCTATATTTTTAGGAAAATTTGTTGCCGATGAATGATCATATATAGTAAATAGTAGTGCTCTGAAACTGCCTAATGCTTCTTTATTCTTCATTATTTTTTTTTTGTAAATAAAATCATATTCATACTATATATTATATATATTATATACTATTGTATGGTCATTATGTCACTCCTTAGTCAGGATTACTTTAAAGTCCAAAGCATATCCAATTTTCAAAACAATTTAAAAATCATATCAAAGTTGTCATGCTTTTTATATAGTGTCTTTTTTATCTATTTTCTTTCTTCCTATGCCTTAATTTTGTTGTAAATTGATGCAACTGTACAGTGTACAATAAATCCCAGGAAATGCTGAGATCACAGGAGACAAAGTTTTGTATCCTAGAGCTTCTAGGGGCCTAGGCGGCCCCCAGACCCCCGCCTATTTTCAAGATATTATTACAAACAGTGCATGTATCATTAAAAACATTCTGATCTATATTTAATATGGACTTTGGAATTTCAGCTAAGAGTCCTAAGAGATTCAGAGCTGTGAATTTATTTTACCTTTGAGAAAGCATATGATAACTCACTCTTTCACTATTAATTTTTCATATTTTCTTCTCTTTAAACTATCAGTGAAAAATAAAAGTAGGTCTAGGTTTAGAAGTAGAGAAAAGATTATTCTTTACATATATTTTCAATGAAAAAGCCTTTATTTTGCCATAAGAATGCCTTTATATAAAACCTTTGATTCTGTGATAGTCAGCTAATGGGCCTGTGTAGGATCACCTTCCTGCATAATGCTTCAGCACACTTCATCATTGCATGAATGGTCACCTGTCTCGATTATGATGCGGTGGAACTGAATGGTTACTTTATCTAGATATGTATTTTAGACATTAATTAATGTAGAAAAAGTGAGTGCGGTTGTAAGGATTGTTAGTAAAAGAGTATAGAATGAAGCAATGTTCACGAGAGAACTCCTATTTTTTTTCCTCCAAATGAGCTAAAAGCTCCTATATTTCTTAGAAAAAAATCCTATATAAACTCCTATATTTTTTATAAGACTTGGTTGACAGCCTGGAAAACCAACAATTTGCATTTGTGAAAACAAAGACACAGATCAGCTGTGCAGTAACTGCACTGATCAGCGTCTTTGTTTTCACCACACAGATAGTACTATTCCTCTTCTACTTACATCCAAAGTTTCAAGCTTCTAGCTTTATGCTGTGACTGTACAGGTCGATTTGTGTCGCACCTAAGCCGGGTTTTCTCACGTCGCTGCTCATATTATTTCAGCCTTTCAATAACTGGCTAGACACCACGAAGCTAGACTTAGTCGACATTTTCATCGTGCACAAGATCGAGGAAATTCAGGAGCTTCTCGGGGCTCACGAGGTGTTCAAGCAGACCCTCGGCGAGGCTGACAAGGAGTTCCAGTCTATCATGCGTTTGGCTCAAGAGGCCGTCCGTCTCTCGTCATCCATAGGCATCAACAACCCGGAGAATCCCTATACTACAGTCAATCCACAGGTACGGTATTAGTGTTTAATTTTATGCTTATTATTATGCTTGGTTGAAAAAAAAAATCAAATAAAATGTAGAAAAAAATTAAATAGTCATGAGACAATCTAAAATGTGGTATGTGTGACAAATTTGTGAAGAACTAGTCTTTTACTTGCTCAGTTCCAGAATCTAGCCGTTTAAAGCTATTGTTGATCTGCAACTTTATCTGTCGAGGTACATGTATTTTATCAGTCATTATGCATTAAGCATATTATTTTGTGTTTTTGCTGACTGCAGAAAAATTGATTTAGATTTTCTCATGGCTGTAAGAGACTTAATATCAAAACAATATCAAAGCTCTAGATTTGAGTAGCCATGGCACAGATTCTTAAGTTCCATCTGCAAAAAAATTATGTGAATTGGTGTTTTCAAAAGGTTAAAACGTAAATATTTTGTCCATCAACATTTTTTTCCTTGAAACTTTGGTAGAGCTTTTGAGTTAAGCTTTGAGCTTTTCATTACGATTTACAAATGAAGCTTTGTCAAGTTGAATTACTTAGGGCTATTCCAGTTGAACATAGGTATGCCGGGAAGACGGCACTTTAATAAACTTCTATCGTAGGGTCCTTCGTTGGTTAAAATACTTCTGTACGTGGTGGGAGTTGGAGAAAAATTGCTTCTATAGGAGGTGGGGTATTTTTTCCTGTTGAAAATCGGTTCTAAGGTGTAAAATTCAATGCAATGCATAGAAGCAAATTAAACAGACTAAAAACCTTTCGTTCGCCCGATCCGACTTCACGCACTGACCTGTCGCAGTTGGCCAATGGGATCTGGAAAATTCATGCGTGATGCCTCAGCTTTCTTCGTGTGTCGTCTGTAGCCAAAATCGGCTATATCCCACAATTCAAAGCGTCAAATGCGAGAGATCAAGATGAGGTATCGTCTGATAACGCGAGAATGGTGAGAGTGCTCTCTATAACGTTCGCGCTGGTGACGTGTGCAAAAAAAACTGAATCAGGAAACTGTCAGCGATCGAGATTGTTTTTTGGCATTTTAAGCCTAGAAAAGGCATTTGAACCAGGATTTTGGTCAGAAATCACAATAACAGACCTGTTGAAAGCTAAAATGGCGGCTCATTGATGAATTTAATGATGTTTAGACACAAAACGTAGCGATATACGAACTTGTATCGCTCTCCCAAAGCAAGTATTAGCTTTTTGGAAAATGCAACATAGTGTTTTTTGAAGCCTGAAAAGTGGCGAAAAAGCAATTTTTTTTTGCAAAAAAAAAAACAACAAAAAAACTCAGTGGCACACGTTATTGGAAAAAAATAAATCTCAGCATGATAACGGTTAAGAGTGATGTTACACATATAATTCATTGGATATAGCCCATTGTTGAAAATAGGCACAATAATCATGAAAGCTGATGAGATTCAAACACGCTTCCTTGTCCACATGGCTTGCTGATCAGGATGATAAAATGAAGATATATTTTCAAAAAATAGGTATTCAATCTTTATCATTATAGTGAGAACATTATTTTAATGACTTTTGACAAAAATCACACAATACAGTTCCGTAAAACAGCAATACAAAAATTTACTTCTGTTCCTAAAAATTCCCTCTTAATTTACTTCTATCCGTATTAAATTTTGCTTCTGTAGGAGGGTGTTTTATTGAAATGAACGGTTCTGTAGGTGGCTCAGTTGAGATGAAATTCACTTCTATAGGTGGAGGGTCAAAATTCAAAGTGCCTTCTTCCCCCGTACTTATGTTTTACTGGAATAGCCCTTAGTCAATTTTTGCTAGATTTGATGATGGAAAGAAATTCCCATAGTTTAGTATAAAAACCTAAATTGTGGTTGCTCTTTGGGGTGCTTGAGAAGGCACTCTATTGTGCATTGATTTTCGTGTTATGTATAACAAAAACTTACAAAATTTGTTTGAGTACCAAAAAATGTCAAACGAAACAACCTTCAGACATTTATAATGTCTGTCCAGTGTTTCCACAGACTTAACTTGTTTTATATTTATTCTTTTCGCTTATACTTGACAAGGTTTCATTGAGAATCGTCACAATATGTATCGAGCCTTGTACATTTATTCACTAAATTTAGACTAGTTGTTTGAGCTTGAAATAAAGATGCTTGCTTTGATGCAAACCAGCGACCGAGGTTATGAAACTTTTTTTTCAAGCTCAGCTCAGCTGAGAAAGAAAGTTCAGCTACTCATAGATGTTGAAATAGTCAAAATTAATGGAAAATTCAGGTTCAAAACTAAAACTAGTAATTTATACGAGTCATAAATTTTAAAATGCCAACAATTGTTGGCATTTTAACATTTATGACCTCAATAAATTTTAGTCTCAGCTGAGTTGAGCATGAAAAAGGTTTTATAACCTCAGGATCTGATATCATCACAGTTTTAAACTCCCCATGTTTTCTAATCTGTAAGAATGAAGCTAATACTTTTATCATGTTTCTGTTAGCATGAAAAGTTCTGTTTATATGTTAAAAAGTTTATGAAACATCAATGAAAGATCACAACACATATCCTTTCTTTTTCCCTTTTCATATAATTTCATCAGAATCACACAAAATGTAAAGCTACCGATCATCTTTATGCTTAGTTTGGATGCAGAGCATAATTTATACGGGCTTATCAGGGGGTGCACAGTTTTGCGGTCAATTTTGATATAAGTTTCCTAATTGTGACCTACAACACTTGTTATCACATTTAAAACTGATGCTTTACAACAGATGCTAAGAGCTTTTGTAAATCTTCTTGAAGTACGAGTGATGCATAATTCAAAATTAAACGATTTTCTGATATTGTGAGCAATTAATATGTTAGGCCATAACATTATCAACAAGTGAAACAAAAATCCAATGAAAATTTTGCGGAAAATTTTGACCACAAAATGCTTAAAGTTTTGCCCCCTGCTTATGGCCTTGTTTGTTTCTGTTTTTGCCGACTATTAATCTAGTTTCTTTGCTTGCTTTTGTTTTTCCCTTGGACAGGAGGTTAGTATGTAGCTATTGTGTTGTGACGGGTACACAGAAAATAACATATGTTGTTGATATGAGCAAATCTACCGTCAAAGTGCTTAATTCTATTGTCAATTTTCATTGAACTACATGTCTCATGAGAAAACCAACAATCTGTATATGCGAAACCAAAGGCGCAAATAGCTTCACAGTAGCTGCGAAACTGATCAGCACCTTTGTTTTCGCTACACAGATATCCGATAGTACAATTCCTCTTCTTTCTAAATCTCAAATTTCCAGCCTTTCGCCATCTTCTGTACGTAATTTCACTCTAACATATATGCAAATGAAATTCACCGATTTCAGAACTAAAAACATGACTTGGTTTTAAAGCTCAAATAGATAGTGGAATGATGACATATATACTGTATTTGTTCTAATTTGCGCACTGTGCGCTTACATTTTCAAAACAACTAAAAGTTAGGGTAACAAAATATTGTTCTAATTTGCGCACACTACAAATGAAAACAACATATCAAAATGCTGAAATAACCATGTCAGATCTATCAATTTTGATATCATTTTAGTGTTCAAATTGTTACAAAGTAGTTTTTGATTTACGGATGAGTTTTGATGCATCTAATGCGATATTAGTGTGTAGAATTGATGTAAAACACCAATATACTATTCAAGCAGTGTTCGCTTATGCACATATTTTTCGTAAACGACCGGGGTGTGCGCTAATTGGAGCATGTGCGCTGATTAAAACTAAGACAGTAGGTTTGCTCATAGGTCAACGATGATTCTTATGCAGCCAGCTAAAACTTTAAATTGGCGTTCTTAAAGACAGTGGTGACGGAGTTTTTCGTCAAGTCATTTGTGCCGTTGATGAGCATTGATCAGTTAGACTTTTAAACAGCATAGATTTGAATCACTGGCTGCAAAAGATAAGCTTAACCATTGGATAAGGCTTTCTTCTTGTAGAGAACTAGAAAACTTGTGAATATCCTATAGTAAATGAGCAGCCTCATGGGAAAACCAACAATCTGCATATGCGAAACCAAAGACGCAGATCAGCTTCGCGGTAACCGCGAAGCTGATCAGCGCCTTTGTTTTCGCTACTCGGATAGTACAATTCCTCTTCTACTTCAATTCGAAATTTCAAGCTTCTAGCTCTTTTCTGTGCTTGTACAGGCCGGTTTGTGTCGGACCTGTTCGGAAACCACATTGTTGGTTTTCCCACGAGGCGGCTCAAACGTCTTAATGATTGCCTCATAAATTGTAGGGCAACAATCTTCAGCTAAGTGCAAGATAACATATAGCAAGGTTCCATTAGCATCAGCTGATTTTAAACATCATTTACGCTTTGGATATTTACAATCATCTTGTGAACTTTCAGCTCATTGTTTTGGCTTGAAAACATTTATAGAAATATTTTATGTAATATGGCTGAAAAAAAAAATAAAGTTTTAAAATGCTTTCATTAAAGAAGCTATTTTATAAATGAGCTGAAAAATATACTACTAAAAATGTTGTGATGAAACAGTGGAAAATGACATTTACCATGCCAGATTAGAAGGGTGTTAAGAAACTACTAACAGAAAATATAACCATGCTTGGTTTGGAACAGGTGTGAATTTCCTTAATGGCTGTTAGAAGAACCTCTTACTTGGACTTAGTATAAGAAAATGAGAATCAAATATTTGTTAATCCCTTCTATTTTGGCTCAATAAAATTGGTTTGGGCTTTACTAAAGGGCAAAAGAAATGACCAAATAGACATGGCTTGGTGCACCATGGCAACTTTAGTAGCTTATGTATATGCCCATTTTGAGAAAAATAGCTATCATGAAGACTGACATTACTGTCAGCATGTGTATCTACAGTCTTATCAGCACCATTCTTCTTCACCTCCTTGATTTTCGAGTTTTCTGTTTGTGCAATGTACTCAACAGCGTGATAGTACCTGTTTCGTCATGAGGATTATATGAGCCCCAGTCTTCAGGAAATCTAATCAGGTCCCACACAAATCCGCCTGTACAGTCACAGAAGAGAGCAAGAGGCTTTTAAAGATTTCAGATTTAAAAAGAGTGATTGTACTACCTTTGAAGCGAAAACAAAGGCACTGATCACCTGTGCAGCTTACTTCACAGCTGATCTGCTTCTTTGTTTTGCATTGGCTAAAAACACTTTTTTTTTTTCATTATGAGGCTTTATGATTGTAGCAAGCACTGGAAAGGGTATGATATCGTCAGTGTAAAAGGTGACGGTTTTTCTCCCACATCTGGCCCTCGAAGCAAAACATTCTTATAATACTTCTATGCCATACTTGTCTGATTCGAGACTGAAGCGTTGTTTTGTCTATGTACACTGAAAAAAAGTTATAAGAGGCCACTTTTCAAACTCATTTTTTGTTTATAAGCCATTTTTCAAAATTGCTCGATTTTTTGCCTAAAGACGTGTCTTTCAAGTAAGTAAACATCCAAAGTGTTCAAAATAATTTTCTTTCACTAAACGAGTTTTTGGAGTAAAAATTCAAAAATCAATGTTTTTGCATTTATAAATAAATTGATCAAGCACAGCATTTATTGAAATTAGGAGCGAGGGTCATCAAAGGGGCTCTTCCGGCTTGGAAAAACATGAAACATTCATATTTTCTCTACTGGTAGACTTTTTGCGCATTTTTGAAAATTGCTATTTTTGAGATTTTTAGCTCACCTGAGCCGTCAGGCTCACAAGGTGAGCTTATAGTATACCCATGCTCCGTCGTCCGTCCGTCCATCGTCCGTCCGTCGTCCGTCCGTCCGTCGTCCACCATTTTCAAAGATCTTCTCCTCTGAAACCGCTTGGCCAATCAAAGCCAAATTTTACATGAAGCATCTATGGGAAGGGGGAACCAATGTGTATATAAATAATCCAGGTCACATGACCAAGATGGCCGCCATGCCCATATATGGTAAAAACCCTTCAAAAATCTTCTTCTCCGGAACCACTGGACCGATTTCAACCAAACTTGGCATGAAGCATTAATGGCTCAAGCACTACAATGTGTATATAAATCATGACCTTGCGGTGACCTTGACCTATTTTACGGCAAGGTCAACATAGGTCGCGAATGCATTTGAATGGGAAAAATTGTTAAATTGTCATTTAAAGGAAAAATCTTGCAGAAAATGAGCAGTAGGACTGAATATTAATGATTCTGAAAAAAATTGGGCACCAGGGGCTCATCCGCCCCCACCCCAGGGCAATATACATGTATATCTCCATAATATTCAAACATCTTCTCCTCTGAAACCGCTTGGCCAATCAAAGCGAAATTTTATGTGAAGCATCAATAGGAAGGGGTAACAAATATGTATATAAAAAATCCAGGTCACATGACCAAAATGGCAGCCATGCCCATATATGGTAAAAACCGTTCAAAAATCTTCTTCTCCAGAACAGGTTGACCGATTTCTACGAAACTTGGCACGAAGCATTGATGGCTCAAGCACTACAATGTATATATAAATCATGACCCTGTGATGACCTTGACCTATTTTACGGGAAGCTCAACATAGGTCACCAATGCATTTGAATGGGGAAAACTTTTAAAATGTCATTTAAAGTGAAAGTCTTGCAGGAAATGGGCAGTAGGACTGGATATTAATGATTCTGAAAAAAATTGGACCCCCGGGGCAATATACATGTATATTTCCATAATATTCAAACGTCTTCTCCTCTGAAACCGCTTGGCCAAACAAAGCCAAATTTTAAGTGAAGCATCTATAGAATGGGGGAATCAATGTGTATATAAATAATCTAGGTCACATGACCAAGATGGCCGCCATGCCCATATATGGTAAAAACCCATCAAAAATCATCTTCTCTGAAACCAATAGACTGATTTCAAGGAAACTTGGCGTGAGGCATCGATGGCTAAAGTACTCCAATGTATATATAAATCATGACCGTGTGATGACCTTGACCAAGTTTATGGCAAGGTCAACATGGTTTGCCTGTGCATCTGAATTGGGAAAACTGTTAAAATGTCATTTGAAGGAAAAAGCCAACAGGAAATTGGCAAATGGACAGAATATTGAAGATTCTGAAAAAAGAAAATGGCCCAAAGGCTTATCTGCCCCTGCACTGGAGTTAAATACCATAATATTCAAACATGTTTATTGGTATATGCAGCTGATCTCAGGTGAGCGTTTACAGGTCCATTGGTCCTCTGGTTTAGAAAATTCATCAATGTGCCTCTTAAACATGTTAATCCCTGTTGAATTCACTTGACGAGGCCTGGAAATGAGAGATATAACCCTAATGAGCTATTTTAGACTATTTTCGATGACAAACAGGTCACGGCTACGGCACACTTCCGGTTTCAATGCCAATTTTTAACGAACAAAATAACGAAATTTATGGATGACTTTTTAAATTTTCAAAGTTTATAAGAGTCTAGTTTAAGACCTTAATAATCGCTAAAAATTTCAATTCCATACTGCTGATAATAATGTAACTGGAGATGAAGAAATTTTGTATGCAAATGGCATGCAAAAAGCTGAATTTCTGTAATTCATGTTGCTGTCTTCTTGCATGTACAAAGCAGAAACGAAGATTCTTATTGCAGCAACACGCCTGACTTAATTTTATCTTGCATCATGGCAGTCAGTAGCACTTTCAAACAAATTAAAATATAAAACACAACGTCATAATATGACATTTAATTTGACGTTAATAAAATGTGACTTTTTGAAATGAGGGTACCTTTACTCATGCTTCGTCTGTATGAGATCACGCATTTTGGAATGCAGAAACTCACAAAGACAGTGTTAGACATTGGTTTATTCATTTGATCATGAAATTTTTTAAATTGATCGTATTTTACTTTCTCAACTAGAACAAAAAATATGAGGTGGCCTCTTATAACTTTTTTTCAGTGTACATGTAACAGTGTAACTGGTCAAAACTAATGACTAGAAATGATTCTGTGACTATACTGAATGTGAACTGAACATTCTAATGCTTTAACATACTTAAGCCAAATTTTAACTTTGTTTGTCACTAAAAAGATGGTTTCTTGACACTTGAATACAAAAATTAAGGAAAAAAAAGGTTTTTATACAGTACATTTTGAAAGATAATTATACCTCTGTGTAAATCAAAATTAAGAATATGAGCCGCCACATGAGAAAACCAAGAATCTGCATAGGCGAAAACAAAGATGCAGATCAGCTTCTGATCAGCGCCTTTGTTTTCGCTACATGGATAGTACAATCCCTCTACTTCCTAAATACGAAATTTCATGCTTCTAGCTGTCTTCCTGTTACTGTGCAGTCCGGTTTGTGTCGGACCTGGTCAGAAACCACAGTGTTGGTTTTCCCACGAGGCAGCTCATTATGTCGGCACTATCTGTAGTCATTTGAGCAGCCTCATGATAAAACCAACAATTTACATAGGCGAAAACAAAGACGCAGATCAGCTTCGCGGTAACTGCGAAGCTGATCAGCGCCTTTGTTTTCGCTACATGGATAGTACACATACCCTTCTTAAATCCGAAATTTCAAGCTTCTAGCCTGCTTCTGTAGCTGTACAGTCCGGTTTGTGTCGGACCTGGTCGGAAACCACAACGTTGGTTTTCCCACAAGGCGGCTCATTTAAAGATTACAAAAATATGATAAGATGATTCTAACTCTCAGAGTTGCTGTGATCTCCTCAAAAACGTATGATTTACACGAAATAAAAATCATATTTTTAACCATTTCTAAATAATTCCAAAATCAGTTCAACTATAATATTACTATCTAAATCATTGCAGGATATAGCCAACAAATGGCAAGAAGTACGCCAGCTGGTACCCGCCCGAGACGGCCAACTCCAGAACGAAATGGCCAAACAGCAGAGGAACGAGCGACTGCGACGGGAGTTTGCCACGAAGGCTAACGTTGTTGGTAAATGGATAGAAACGCAGCTGGATGCCGTCGCGTCCATCACGATACAGATGCGAGGCTCACTGGAAGATCAGCTCAGTAAACTGCACCAGTACGAGAAGACGGTGCAGGGATATAAACCTCACATGGATGAACTGGAGAGTATTAACCAGGTGGGTTATGTTTCCTACCGAGATATGTAAGCCACGAGAAAACTATGTCTTTCAGATTTGCAATTTGCAACCAGGTACAATACAAAGTATACCGACCGACAAAAGAAACCCAACACTTACTTTGGGGGGTAAAAATCCGTAAAACAAGTACACAATGGAAATCGGGTTTATTCCACATTTAAGACAAATCATTTTTCTACCATTTCATGCAAACATTTAATTTTTTCAGTCAAATGACTATCAGTAATTAAGTAAGATTAAAGGTAGGGGTCATTTACAAAATTCACAAACCTAATCTTTAGAGTTAGTGATGAATAACTGTCCCAGGAATGAAATCGCAAGATTAGCTTAGAGATACACCTCAGAGTCCTCAATAGCGGGTGTGGCCACCTAACGCACCAGTTACAGCTACACAATGTCGTCGCATTGAGAAAAAGTAACGGCGAAACAGTGTTCTTAGGAATGCCTGCCCATTCCTGCCTGAGAGCAATTTCCGATTGTCGGATAGTCTGTGGTTGAACTGGGCGAGCATGGAGTGGCCACACCCGCTATTGAGGACTCAATCCATTTCTCTGTGGTGTATCTCTAAGCTAATCGTGCGATTTCATTCCTGGGACAGTTATTCGTCATTAACTCTAAAGGTTAGGTTTGTGAATTTTGTAAACGACCCCTACCTTTAATCTTACTTAATTACTGATAGTCGTTTTATTGAAAAAATTAAATGTTTGCAAGAAATGGTAGAAAAATGATTTGTCTTAAATGTGGTATAAACCAGATTTCCATTGTGCACTTGTTTTATGGATTTTTACCCCCCAAAGTAAGTGTCGGGTTTCTTTTGTCGGTCAGTATAGTATGTACAGCCACTGACAAAGGGTGTAAGCTTGAAGTTTGTGATATCTAAGGAATAAGGATTGAAATATCTTTGAAGCGAAAACAAAGGTGCTGATCAGCTGTGCAGTTACTGCACAGCTGAACTGCATCTTTATTTTGCATATGTAAAAAGCATGAAAGATGGCTGGTAAATGTATAGAAACACAGCAAAGCTTACTGGAAGATCAGCTCAGTAAACTGCACCAGTATGAGAAGACGGTGCAGGGATATAAACCTCATATAGATGAACTGGAGAGTATTAACCAGGTGGGTGGTGTAATAAAGAATAAATACTGCTAATTTTGGACATGTTGTTAAAATAATGGTTATTGACCTTTAAATACATAAATATAAATTTTGCCAAAGCATGCTTTAAATTCAGATCTTTTAATGTGTAAGCATAAGTGATTTGTAAAATGTGCACACTGCATAATGGTCTGTCAAACTCAGCATCTGCTCAATGTAATCATCCTTTTCTATTGTGTTGAATCAGTCTTTTTCCTTATAGCTAAGCCCTTCAACTATATATTCATTGCAAAATAAAAAAAAATCCATGACAGTGCAGGAACAATGGTTGTACATGTATTCCTTTAAATTGCAGGAAGTCCAAGAAGCCATGATATTTGAGAACAGACACACACAATACACAATGGAGGTAGGTCAAAAACAACATATAATATAAACATGCAAAATTTCTGAAAGAGTTTAAGAAAATACTTTGCAGTTTTATTGTCGAATTGTTCTGTCTTTTGGACTTTTGTTATCTTGTAGAACTATAAAGTGCATAATGCCTTGCGAGTGACTGGCAACCGACAGAGATGATATAATGCAAGCCATATTTAAAAGTGAAAAAATTAAATAAGAAGTGTCAATTGTACATCTTGTATTTTGTATTACAAAATGTCATTGTGGGTATTTTACATGCATGTAAATCAAAGAAGAAAAAAAAATGATGAAAAGATGAGCTTTCGTGTTAAACTGCAACCCTAATCTGACTGCTGTTCATTTTCAGACAATCCGAGTGGGTTGGGAGCAGTTGTTAACAGCTATTGCTAGAAATATCAATGAAGTTGAAAACCAGGTGAGTATCTTACTAGAATTTTAAAATCACCGAAGTCCCAAACTCGAGGCTTAAAATCTTGGAAGTGTGAACACACAAGAGTTGAATGAGAAAACTCTGAAATGTAGTGGCAGCCAGAATGAACTACTGAAGAATGGGCTTAAGGGACTTTGATCTTTACTCTGCATATTCAGCAGCATAATTTAAAGTTCGGCATTCGTTCTAATTAGCGCACATGCTCCAATAAGCGCACACCTCTGTATCCAAAAGATTTGTGCATAAGCGCACACTGCTTGACTAGGATATTGATATTTACCACAATTTTACACATTTATAGTGTATTAATCACATTAAAACTTAGTCTTATATGATCAAACGCTATTTTGCAATGATTGGACACTTCAATGACATCTTCATTGCTTTTTTTGACATGTCTATTTCAGAAATTTATGTGTTATTTTCGTTCCGTAGTGTGCGCTAATTAGAATGATATTTTGTTACCTTTTAGTGCGCTAATTAGAACGAATAGGGTAATACGGATTAAATGTTAAGGAAAAGGTAAAGCAAGGGTTCAACACCATGCACAACATTACACTTAACGATTTAAATGCAAAAGGAAAAAGTCATAAAAACAAGAGGCCTCGCCCTTACCCTATATGATAACCAATTAATCTGTTATAGGTCAACAGGATCTTCAGAGAATAGTAATGAAAAATAAAAATAATATTCTCATCGAAAAGTTACTGCCTTGAAGTGATATAATTCAAGTTCAAGGTGGGCTTAAATCTTATTGAAAGATGTTTTATCATTGAATAGGTTTTATTTTTATCCCAAAATCTCATTTTGTGGTGGCTGTACTAATTCTACAAACAAAACATGAAAATATTTTTTAATCAAAATCTTAAAAGATACACATGTTCAATATGCAAAGAATAAAAGCAGTCAACATCAAGTACTCATGATGATAAAAATATAAAAGAGAAAAAGGCAAAGGATACGCAATATTCCAAACTCATAGTTTAGGTGTCAAATATTGCCCCAGGCTGTATGATCTTTACAATACAAGAGGAAGTCTGTAATTGTTGACCTCTTTTCTTTAAGCTGACACCTTTTCATTTGGAGCATTATGATAAGTAATGACAATTAACTCCCCAAAGTTGATAAAATCAGTTTGATCAAAGAGAATAATAATCAAAAAGGCAAGAACCCTTTAATGTTGAGCAATATGATCAAAATGATGGTGATCCTCCAATGATAAAAATGCTTTTGCTCTTATAAAAGGAGAATCCTAGATAGTCTTTCAGTACAACTAATATTACATAAAAGTGCACACTTAAGGCTTTGTAGCTTACGAAACTGGAAGTGATAACTTACGAAAGGATATAAAAACTTACAAACTTAGTATTAAGAAAAAGAAAAGTGACAATGGAAATGAACCAGGATTACATGACAATGTGGGGAGCTTACGACATTGCCAACATGAACAGACCGTTACAGTGCACATGTACTTGTCGTTGTGCCGCTTCTCCCACACCTCCACCTCTACCACCAAGACAAAAGGTAATGTTTAGGGGTATGAGTACACATATTCAGTTTTGAGGATATATTAAAATTCCAGTGTATAATATGAACAGGGATGTGAGAAAACCGGGCTTCGGGATTTCCAATCAGGTCCGATACCGTCTCTGATAAAGGATAGATGCTTGAAATTCCAGATTTAAGAGGAAGAGTAATTGTACTATGTGTGTAGCGAAAAAGGTGCTGATCAGCTTCGCAGTTACTGCGAAGCTGATCTGCGCCTTTGTTTTCACATAGGCAAAAATCTGGTTTTCTTGTGAGGAGGCTCGTATTAAGATTACAATTACATGTATGTTTTGTTTTCAAGAAGCTAGTGTTATATCCATGAAAATGGTTTCAAACATTACCGTCTTTTTCAGATCTTGACTCGTGACTCTAAGGGTATCAGCGAAGATCAGATGAATGAGTTCCGTCTGTCGTTCAACCACTTTGACAAGAACAGGACTCGTCGACTGGAGCCCAAAGAATTCAAGGCCTGTCTCGTCAGCTTGGGTTACAACATCAGAGAGGATAGACAGGTTGGTAATTTCTGTTATCACATACTTAGACCTATATTCCCAGCGATGACCCCAAGTTTGCATATGTGATAATGTGTTTCCTGCCCCCCAGTTATCATCACGGGAGGGCTGATAACTGGGGAAATATCATGCCTTTTGAATGAAGAGAGGTTATCATGCATGCATGGGACGTTGTTGTACCACGGAATATGTGACGTCGGGCGAAATGATGTTAGTCATGTTTGTGGTGTGTAGAAATTTAATTATATTTCTTGACAAAAATTCTTTCAAAAGACGTTCTTGAAGATGTGATAAACAGATTATAACTTGCATTTTGGTCATCACCCGTAGTTTCAACCCTTTACCATCATTAGCCCTGCAGATACACATAATAGATGTGGTTTAATGTCTCAGTCAAAAAATTTTAAATATACAATTATCTTGCTTTGCATCAAAGCAATTTGATTGTCTCCCAATAGCAATGACAACATAGGGTTTTGCCCTCATCAAAAACACTCATAATTATGTTGATAAAGAAAATAATATCTTCCATTTGGCATAGTTGTTCCCATACCTGTCCTGGCCCCGAGATTTTAAAACTTTTTTCATGCTCAGATGAGACTAAAATTTGTCAATAAATGTTTTTAAATGGCAACAGTTGTTAGCACTTTAACATTTATTATCAGGACAAATTACAGGCTTTGGAATTCTAAACCTTCAATTTCAACATATTTGGTTTATTTCAGTATTTATTTGCAGTTTAAATTTTATGCTCAGCTGAACTGAGCATGAAAAAAGTTTTATGAACTTGGTATCTGATGCATGTAATTATTGTTCTCCTTCTACACTATTCTGAACTGTTTCCAGGGAGATGCCGACTTCCAGAGAATCATGTCTATTGTCGATCCCAACCATTCAGGCTACGTCACTTTTGAAAGTTTCCTCGATTTCATGACTCGTGAGACGGCGGACACCGACACTGCTGAACAAGTGATGCAATCATTCAAGATCTTAGCCGGAGATAAGGTGAGAGATTATACTTTATTAGTGAATGATTTTGGTATTGACACATAAAATATTTCCAGTAGTCACCTCAATACTTATTAGGTTTCTTTGTGCTTTCTGACAAAGCCTGGCACAAACCTACAACTGAAGGTGGCTGGGCATGAAATTTGAGCCTTTGCATAAAAAAACAACACCAGTCAGGGTTTTCGACCAGTGTCGACACAAACCATGATGTGCAGCCACAGAAAATAGTAAGAAGCTTGAAACTTCAGATTAGAAAGTAGAGGCATCATACTACCTATGAAGCGAAAACAAAGGTGCTGATCTGCACCTTTGGTTTTGCATATGTAGATTGGTGGTTTTCTGATGCAGCGGCTTATTTATTATTTTGTGAATAGTGGGAGTCTCTTTGTTGCTTATTTGATGAACACTGATAGGCTTTATAGGATCAACAGTGATTTTTCTCTTTTGCTTTTCAGCCATACATCACAGGCCAGATATTACGACAAGAATTGCCTCCAGATCAGGCAGAATACTGTATTCAGCGCATGGCCCCCTACACCGGTCGTGATGCTGTCCCTGGTGCCTTAGACTATATGAGCTTCTCAACAGCGCTGTACGGCGAGAGTGACTTGTGAGGAAATTCTCGTGCCATCCTCAACCATTTACATCTGAGCCTGTAGTCAGTGAAAGCTAGATTTTGCATCATGTGACAGCAATAATTACTATAGAGCAAGCAGCAGTGGGTCACATGACTGTCAGCTGATGGTCATGTGGTGTTTGTGGGGGAGGCAACTCCTATATAACTGATGTTATGTATCATTATTCATCCCATTTTATCCTGAGGTTTTGAAATTTGGAAGAGTTCTTTGCAAGTGAGGCATAGAATTATTGCATTTCCCTCAATACAAGTTGAAGTGACAGAGTTTACCCTTTATATAGAGGAGTGAAAGATGGTGTGGTATTTTATATTGTTAATGACTTGAAAAATAGAAAGACGAATAAATAAGGTGCATTATTGATAATAAATGAAAGAGAACTAATGCTATTTCTCCACAAAAAATAGGGTTAATTGCTACAAGAACCACTTTAATGTCCGTTTTCATGGAGGGATAACGAAATTATCGCATAATTATCATCAGTCATGTGCCTTATGCATTCTTCTGAATAGAGACACAAAGCAATAATTAATGTTTATGACAAATCAGCTGGACTATGCACGTAGTATATAGATCCAATCCTCTAGTAGAATGCCTTTGTATGGTTAAATCATGAAGCATGTTTCAAAACCATCTTCATAGGGGCAGAAATATTAGCCCCACAGCAGCATATAATGGAGAAAGACTGTTCACAGTTTATTTTCATAGGCCCTTTTTTGAAAATGGATACAATTTATTAAAGATTCAACATAGTAAACTGTGTCTGACCATCTGGCATGATAAATTAACCATGATTTGACATTCACATAGATACATGGGGAAAATGCAAGGCATTTATTTTCTGTATGATATATATTGGGTTTGCCGAACGAAACTTATCTGTTACCACAAGTTCTATTATATACCTGCTACTTTGCAGCGGGTGGGGTAAATCAACATCAGGCCCAAGGATTGATATTATTACTTACATACATACATACATACAACCGCTGCAAAGGCCAGCTTTGTAACAGAACTTAATACATGGATAAGCATTATATTTTTATGCTTAAATTAGGCTAAATGTTTTAGGTTTTCAAATTTGTTGTAAAAATATTTGAATTTGTAAATAGGAGATAGAAATGTGTCATTGCCATTTTAAATTGATAGAAATGGAATAAGAAAGCATTGTTTTTCTAGAGCTAAATGATCAAATTTGCCCAGTACAGGAGACAATAATTTGTTTTATAAAAACTACTTTTGACAAAAGGAAATGTAAAACCAAAATACAATTGTACCACAACTGATGAAAAGTTGTCAAAAACTAGCAACTCCTTCACAAACTGATTTTTATGCGAATACTGTAATATTATGGGTTATATAATCTTTGAGCAGTTAATTTATAGTTAATGTCTGTTGTACTTTAAGAATGTCAAAACTAGATGCCTCGTAAAATCAGCAGAAATATAGTATTAAGGGAAATCTGATCACCGTGGTTCCCTGTTCTGCTGTTTTTGTGTCATTACGAAAACATGCCCATGCAATATACAGAGATTTTTTCACCTGTAAAAAATTGAAAATTTTCAGTGGAAAAGTTTTGATATTTTTCTTATTTTTGCTCAAAACATAGATTGTGGGTACACGTTAGAACCGCCTCACCGAGGCGGTTCTAACGAGTACCCACAAACTATGTTTTGGAGCAAAAATAAGAAAAATAGGTATACCCCTGCATACCCCAGTTTTGCTATATAAAAGGGGGGTTCAGTGGGGGTATTCATTGCACGGACATGTTTTCCTGATGAAACCTAGTTTGTTTGTTTTAGTGCTTCATTTAGCAAGTCTTTTTAGACCTTTTACATTTCTCTTTAAATATTTGTTGTGTTTTTAGTCAATGCTTAATGTTCATGTTATCAAGTATGTACGTGTGGATGCGTTCGCTGATCATAGATCTTCCAGTTACAGAGTGAAAGTAAGCTGAAAATTGATATGTGCCGCGTCATTAGAAAACCAACAACATGCATTTGCGAATACAAAGGCGCAGATCAGCTGTGCAGTAACTGCACAGCTGATCAGCGCCTTTATTTTTGCTACTTGGATAGTACAATTCTTTTTCTACTTGTATGCAAATATTAAGGCTTCTAGCTCTTTTCTGTGACTGTACAGGCTGACTTGTGTCAGACCTGGTCGGAAACCAAAGTTGTTGGTTTTCTCATGCGAGGGCTTGTGTCATTCCCCATTACAGTTCATCATGATACAAGAAACAGAAAACAGTTTCATTTTTGACATAGAAAAGTTCACTGGTAAATTGGCAGTCTTCGAATTTATTCTCTGTTCTGAATTTGACTAAATTATAAGAAATGGTAAAATAATATTCCTGTTGCTGAATCTTTCAAAAAGTAAATAAAAGTTAATGTTTGGGTTTGAATTTTAATGCGATGATCAAAAAAGCTTTTATTTTCTGGTATCATGGATCATGCACCATTTTGTGTAATTTCAATGGTTTTTACATACATGTTTGCTCGTTGTTGTGCAAGTTTGCCAATGCAGCACACCTTGGTTGAGTGTGTGAGAACTCTACGTCGGGAGAGAGCTTGCACAGTCATCAGGTAGACTTGGTGTGTGGCGTTGGCAAGCTTCCATGGGGACCAGCGCTAGTGCCGCTACTACAGATTAACAGGAGATGCTGTATATTGGGGTCATAACGCACAGATGTGGTCGCAGTATATAGATCTCCAGTATCTTGGATAAATGCTTTATATGTGAAATAGACTGCAACATAATTTAACATAAAAATTTAACAACAAACAAGTCTAACAGACAGTTTTCCAATGTTGAGAAACATCAAGTAAACTTTGCCAGAACAAAGACAGCAAAATTACCAGTTTATTGAAGAATACTTGGATCAAAGTATTTGTTGTGCACTATACAGGATTTGATACCTTATCTGACCACTTCGTAGTGCACATTGGTAATTTTGCTGGATATGTCCGGTCGAGACTCATGAAGTGTTTAAATCTAAGATCATGTTGACTGTGCTAGCGGCGTTCATGTACAATAATTGGTTTGTTGGTGGCCTATCAGTATTTAAATGCTCATACGGTTGCCTGGGGAATGTTTAAATATTGTGGATGTACATTATTTTACACACACGTAGAAAAGTAGGACCTATTTATGCACATTTTGATACCAATTTTATCTGATTTCTGACATAAGCCATTTCTGACTTGCAAATTGGCAACAATGAATAAATGAGTAAATATGCATGTGATGATTTTCAACCCGTAGCTCGTAAGCATTCGATCAAATAGGTCATTTTAGAAATTCAAAAATATTCATGCATAAGATCTGTAAGTTTAGAAAGAACATTGCATATCATTTAGGTGTTGAAATGCATCACATGTATAATTGTCTCACCCATCACCCTCCGAAAACTTGAAACCAAAATCTTGAAAATAGTGTGTCCTGTTTTATGTTTAAAAATGTTTGTTAAAGTAAGTCTGTCTCTGAATGAAATGGTGAAATAATATTTGAGCCGCCTCATTGGAAAACCAACAATTTGCATAGGCAAAAACAAAGACGCAGATCAGCTTCGCGGTAACCGCGAAGCTGATCAGCACCTTTGTTTTTGCTACTCGGAAAGTACAATCCATCTTCTTCTTAAATCCAAAAGTTCAAGCTTCTAGCTGTCCTCTGTGGTTACACAGCCCAGTTTATGTCAGACCTGTTCAAAATCACATGGTTTGTTTTGTTATGAGACGGCTTATATTACAGTAAATCAAAACACAAGTTATTTTTACACTATTTTTGTACAGGTATGCTTCTTCTTTTTTCTTGGGTCATTAGATGCTGCTGAAATCTTATCATATTCAATTTCAGTTCGCTTTTGCTAATTAAAACATAGACTTCCCATTTATCCACTGTGTATTGGATGAATAAATCATGATTTAACCAGTAATTCAACTTGGAATAAATTACATAAAAGTAATAGGGTGTTTGTTTTCTTTTCTTTCCATGATATAGGTGAAATACTTTGACCCCGCCGCTTAACCTATGACAAAATTATGCATTTGAGCCACCTCATGGGAAAACCAACAATCTGCATAGGCGAAAACAAAGACGCAGATCAGCTTCGCGGTAACCGCGAAGCTGATCAGCGTCTTTGTTTTCGCTATTCGGATAGTACAATTCCTCTTCTACTTAAATCCGAAATTTCAAGCTTCTAGCTCTTTTCTGTGCTTGTACAGGCTGGTTTGTGTCGGACCTGTTCGGAAACCACATTGTTGGTTTTCCCACGAGGTGGCTCATTTGTTGATAGGACTGCAATAACTATGTTCCCAACAATGTACTCTATGATGGTTAACAATATATGGCCATGTGCTTCACATGGCACTGGAAAAATGTGTAAAATGAACATGTGCCCCTTTTACCATGTTTACAAAACTTCCATCAGGTGAGTTCAAGTGGCACGGTCAAAGTATTTTACCTATAGCCTTGTAAGCAATTTTTGTTTGATGTCTTTGGAAGACTTATGATTGCTTTGTATTCAAAATTTTGAAGTATACCCAGATTCTAATAATTTGGCCTGGCATAAGAAATCCAACTATCTGCTTATGCGGATCAGCTGTGCAGTTACTGCACAGCTGATCAGTGTCTTTGTTTTAGCTATTACAATGGCTCTTCTTTCTAAATCTGAAAATTCAAACTTCTAGGCTCAGCCCGATTTGTGTCAGACGTTTGAAACTTTGATTGTTAGTGTTCTAATGCAAAGGCTCATTTATTATGATGTTGCAATACAAAAGCTGCAAAGTATTGGCAGCTGGTTAGTATCCCTTAGGGCTATAAATGTACCCCCCATTTCCTTTATCCAAAAGTTTTAAGGTTTGAACATAGTGGAGCGAACTGGCACAGGGATAGAGTGTAGGACTGGTCCAAGAGGTCTCGCATTTGTCTGATCCACAGCCAGGTTGCCATTGTTAAGGCCTTGAGCAAGTCACATTTACACAACTCCTGAGGTAGTGGTCAGACATTGAATGGCTTGGTGCACAGTAAAGAACAAAAATCTTGCGACAGTACATGTATAAGTCTCAGTTGTAGGGGCCCTTGTCAGAAACAAAGATTTTTGTTTTCTTTAAGAAGATAAAATGTCCCTTTACATGTATACAGTCAGACATAAATTAAGCATCACCCTAACATTATTCTGGAGACAGTTTTGAGGTTACAATAACTTCATAACTTATTCTGACAATATTTTCAGGTGATGCATAACTTATGTCTGACTATATTTATTTGGACAGAAGCGAATGTAATGACTGTGCAGACCTCCGAATTTGCATTTTTATGGCAGTAATTCTGGTGTTATGCTGCTGAATCGGTGGCAATCTTTCACATTACGAAAACTTGCCCATGCAATATACAGAGATTTTTTTCACCAGTAAAAATTGAAAATTTCATCAGAAAAAAATGATATTTTTCTTATTTTTGCTCAAAACATAGATTGTGGGTACACGTTATAACCACCCCGCCGAGGCGGTTGGAACGAGTACCCACAATCTATGTTTTGGAGCAAAAATAAGAAAAATAGGTATACCCCTGCAAACCCCAGTTTTTCTATATAAAAGTGGGGTTTCAGGGGGTACTCATTGCACGGACATGTTTTTCTGATGATCTTGTCACAAGAAAAAGTATGAAAAAGAGATTTTTTAGCTGATGGCAATCTTATGTATGATCCATCGCATGAGAAAACCAACAATTTGCATTGGCGATACCAAAGCTTCGCAGTAACTTATTAGCGCCTTTGTTTTCGCTACGTGAATAGTGCAATTCCTCTTCTATCTAAATCCAAAATTTCAAGCTTCTAGCCTGCTTCTGTGACTACAAGCTGATTTGTGTTGGACCTGGTCGGAAGCCCAAATTGTTGGTATTCTCATGTAAAGGCTCTATCTCATTGTGAGAGTAAGAATAAGCAAGCCACATTTTTAACAACTCATGAGCCTTTGTGTGAGAAAACCAATGATTTAGTTTTTGTACAGTTCTGACACAAACCAACCTGCAGCCACAGAAGAAGGCTAGGGGCTTGAAATTTTGGATTTAAAAAGAAGGGGGTTACTTTATATGTGCAGTTACTGCACAGCTGATCTGCGCCTTTGGTTTTGCACATGCAGATTTTAGTTTTTCGCATGCGAAGGCTCACATATGAAGAGCAGTATAGCTCTTTCCCAGCAAGGTAGACATCTGGCAAACATCAATCAAAAACAGAAATGACAATCATAGTAGAGACAGACAACAAACACAGACATGAAAACTTGACCGTGTAATATACGTATAGAGGATCTTACACAAGTAGTAATTTCGTATGAATTGACCATGAGTGGAAGATTCGTTTCATCATATGACTTTTAAAACATGCTTTACGTCTTGAGCCACCGCATGGGAAAACCAACAATCTGCATAGGCGAAAACAAAGGCGCAGATCAGCTTCGCAGTAACTGCGAAGCTGATCAGCGCCTTTGTTTTCGCTGCACGGATAGTCATCATCCATGACGTTACATATTCCCGCAAAAGTGCTAATACACGTGTGTCAAGTGGCATACAGTAAATTATCCAGTTCCGGGTCACTTTTTTTTCGAAGTGGTTTCCAGATAATTGCTCACAGCAAACTAGGTTTCGACCTTACCATTAGAAAGTATAATCCTTCTTCTAAATAATGAACTTTAGTCTGATTAATTGTGAATATTCTGTGGGCCACACGATGGCTTTGAAGCAGACCACCAATTTATCCAGTTCCGAATCATTTATCCAGTTCCGAATCACTTGCGATAATTTTTAAACAGGACACTCTCTGGCGCTATTGCGTTATGATTTTGAGTTTGTAGCTTCATTACTTCTTTATAAAACAAGACTTACACACAGTTTACCATTTCAGATAGAAAAAGTGACAAAAAAACTGTGTACATGTATACGTCGTATAACTTACATGTACGTTCTGGATATTGGCGTCAATCGAAAACAAATACATGTTCTAAGTCGATAATGGCGTAACTGGTTCCAGATTTTTGCAGTTAAGAGCTGGTAATCATGAGCTGTGCATTGGTTATTTTCATTCTTGTTTGTTTGTTTGTTTTGTTGTTGATGTTTGATGAGTTTAACTTTCACCTGTTTGATTAACATTGAATTTCAAACACAGCTTTAATGTTGCGTAAACAGAGATATCTAACAGGAGTATGTCAACTAGACTAGAAATCCAGACAGCATGTTTTGTTCGCGATGCAGATCGACTGCACAAAGAATCACCTGCGTAAGGAAACGACCATTTGATTTTTATTATTGGGGAGGGGGCGGGGGCTGTAAAAAAACAGGATCCAATTTTGGCCGAAAAACATATCTAGGGCAGAGTAAATTCTGTATTACTATCTTACGTATTGTAATATATACCAATAAAAAGACAGGACCGCGTCGTGAGAGAAAAAATATCCAGGCCCGGAAACATCTTCCAGCCCCCCCCCCCCCCTCTTAAAATTCATTCATTTATTTATCTATCTTGGGTCAGTTTACGTCCCTTTTAAGATCATTTAGCTCATATGAGACGAGCCAGTCAGTTGGTGTGGTGAAAACGGGCGAACCCCGAGAACAAAAGGAAAAAACCCTGGCATATCTTCAAGCAGAACTTGTCTCACATGAGCCCACAACAAACACAGCGGTGAGACGATCGAATGAAACGCGTTAATGAAATCAGCTCTTCACCACTCGGCAACGGGGTGGGGGGTTTGGCATTCATTTATTTAGTTAAGTTTTGGTAAATGCATAGCCACTTTTTGGGATGGGAAACAGCTACTCACTTCACTAGACTACTATGTCAAAAGAAGAAATCAAAATAATAGAACAATTTTGAGAGAGAGAGAGAGAGAGAGAGAGAGAGAGAGAGAGAGAGAGAGAGAGAGAGAGAGAGAGAAGAGAGATGTTGCTAGATTCCTTATATGAGGACCAAAAAGCATAACTCGGCGCTCAACGTCAGGATCGAACCCAGTGTCTGTCCTTCTTGGCTTTGTTGTGTGGTTATATTTGAAGCACGTTTAGTTTAGGATGTCAGGGCATCCCAACTTGCCCCCCCCCCCTTTTTTTTTGATTCAGTTTAACGTCCCTTTCATGATTATTTCAGCTCATATGAGACGCGCCAATCAGTAGGTGGGACGAAAACGGGAGAACCCCGAGAAAAACAAAACCACCTGACACGCTCGCAGAACTTGGTTTGTCTCACATGGCCAGAGCGGGGTTCGAACCCACACTAGACACAGCGGTGAGAACTTTGGGCACAAGTCCCATAAAATGGGGGCAAAGTCCTGACATGACCATAGCTGTGGACTATAACGTTAAGCATCAATTCAAACAAACTGCATTGCAAATGAAAGACTGTGGTATTGCGGCGACACGCACGCACGCACACACACACACACACATCAAATAAAATACTGAGATTTAAACACTGCCTCCTCAGTTCCTTTAGGTTTAGCGCTAAGACGTGTACTGCGATATTAATAGATTTACGAGTACATGTGCTATGTCGACACAGTTAATTTTTACTGACCCGAAACTAGCTAAATTGGTAGATAAAATTAACAAGCTCCTACGCAACAGAAAATCAATAAATGAAGTTCAGTTTTCTTGGTGTGTTATAATTAATGTTGGAACGCATGTTGGAACCAAAAGTGTAAAAAAAATAATGTTCAATGTCCATGCATTTTGCGGAAACCTGCACCTTGCGGATAATTACACAAGTGCAATATACATTATAATTCGACAGGTCATCTCGAAGAACAGATTTATTTTTAGCATGCAGATAAGTTTTCAAAATCTGACTTCGTGCAAAGGAAGAGAAAAAGATAGACTTCATGACCATACAAAATATTTGTTTTTTAATTGAACAGCTGCTGTGTAGTTCGTGACGATACGACCACTTGATTCGGAACTGGATAAGATTCGAAACCGGATAAATTACTGTATATATGCCACTTGACGTGTGTTCATAACAATTTTTATTTAAGCAATAGATCAGCTCTAGCAGTGAATTGTTGAGTAATAATTCACTGTTTGGAGGTCAGTTGTAAAGAAGATCAAATCACGAGCGCGTAGGGCGAGTGATTTATCTTCTTACAACTGACCGACAAACAGTGAATTATTACTCAACAATTCACGCACTTGAGCTGATCTATTTCGATTCTAACACAAATGTTGCTGAAACCGTCGATATCGTTCAGCTTTCCGCCATTGCATTGCAGATATCCCGCCAAATATTTGACTAATGCTGGTATTTACACACACTTATTACGTTTGTTGTGTGCTAAAACGTTTCACCGTCTAACGCTGCTTTGTGTGATAGCTGACGTCACAAATGCCGCAAAGTAACGTCACGCTTATTCGCCCAGTGAAGTTGTTGCATAATATAACACGTTTTTTTACCATTGGCTATATAGGGGAGGTGTGTTAGAATACATGACATTATCCACCGGAAAACAACATCGTCATTTGATAAAGTTTTTTTTTTTTTTTTTTTTTTTTCTCAAAAGACTGATTGTAGACACACATGTAGCTAAGAAAGTTTTTCAACACATCCTTTTAAAATTATAATTCACAATACATGTTTTAAAATATCATTTTTGCTCAGGCCATGGTAACCCAACTAAAATTAACTATAATGCAAATGAAATAGTGATTTTCTTCATTTTTATATCATTTTTCGAACTTGAGATGATTATCGTATTCGAAATACTTCACCTAATGTTACCAGCAAACACTTTTTCTCTGTTCAATAAGGCTGTCAGGTCTCATGCTTGCAATATTATCACCCCCTTTCCTTGACCTGTGTACCTTGCAAAACTCATGGAACATACAGTATGTTCAAATATCATGGCTCATTTGGATGAACATGAATTTCTGTGAGACAGGCAACATGCATCCCTCAGGAAATCCCATGGCTGTGAAACTCGGTATGTAGCTACTGGTCAAAAATCCAAAACATCAATGTCAGAATGATAGACTTTGAAAAAAAAAAAGTTTTTGACACTCCTCCAAATCAAATTGTTTGGCTATGGAATCAGAGGAAAGGCAATTAAATGGATTGATACTTTCCTGTGTTGCAGACAACAAAGACTTGTGGTTAATATTGTTAAATCAGACTGGGCATCTGTTGTATCTGGTTACCCCAATGGCATCATACTTGACCCCTTGTTAATCACTTTGCATGATGCCAAAAAAAAAAAAAATAAAATAAAATTAATAAAACTAAAAAAACCATAAAAAATAATAATAATAATAATAATAATAATAATAATAATAATAATAATAATAATAATAATAATAAAATATAATAATGATAATAATAAAATTATCATAGATTATGGTAATGCATTGTGTTGATGCTGTTATTTACGATATCTCAGGATCGATAATCTAGTTTTCCTATTTGACTAAGTTGTTTCCCTTGTAAACAGCTCTATTTATAGATTTTTCGCTATAGCATATTGGTGAGATGCTATTATTTATTTTTAACAATTCTATAAAGTTTATTTAAATAAAAAATATAATGTAAATATATAATTTTTCTGTGTTTAAACAGCGCCAATTAAGTAATTTTGGTGTGACTAAAAGTAAATATAGCGCATGATGTTTTTCCGATATATAGCACCTTTTTAATTTAACATTTTAAGAAATACATATAATCCCAGAAACATACTACGTTACTCTGGTTTCTCTTCATCCACGAATAAATCTTTCGCCTTTTACTAAAGATTTCCGTGGAGAGGAACATTCAATGAGTCTATAGACTGATTTGTTGAGCCCTGCGACAGCAGGGTAACATATTTAATAACTGAAACGATTTCCGAATAAACCGAACACACCCTGCGACAGCAGGCTAACATATTTAATAACTGAAACGATTTCCGAATAAACTGAACACACCAAATTGCACACGAAATTCGATTCTTACTTGGTAAAAAGGTACAAGTAGGCAAAGATCAGGAAAAGGCGCAATCAGCAAAAGATTCCCACTCCAAAAACCCGAGGTGGGAAAAAACCAAACTAACAATTAGGTACCTATACCATGAAAACATTTCGTAAGCCGAATGAGCAGCTATTTTCCCAATAGGTGGCCAATCAGTTACCTTAACTTAACTAAAAATATGATAACATACATAAGGCGCCAACAGCACAAAAATATTAAACACCAAGACATAAAACAAAAAGAACCACCACAGAAGTATCGACTTGGAACGATCAGTAACAAAAAGTTACTGGCAGGCTTAAATCGATTTTACACGGCCGTAACCTCACCCTCACTCTCTGCAGTGGTTCATAACATTTAGTTAGTTCTTCGGTCCTCGTGGTGAATCCCTAACTAGTCAATGAATCATCAAGAACAAACAAATAAATCATGATTAACATCCTGATGAATCAAAAACCAGGACTCACAGATTCAGTAAGCTGCCCGACGATGGAGATCCCTGGGCGCCGAATAACTTACTAACTCCGGAGCAAAAGAAAAAAACATCAGTTGGACCCCGGTGGGCCAAGCAACAGACAAGAAGCTCCGGCCCCAACCAACTAAAATGAATAGCTTTAAGTCGGGGCCATCATAGAGTCTGACGCCCGACCCACCGGCGTGCAATTAAAGAAGGCAGCGTAGTTATCAACCATGATTGGGTTAAAAACTAAGCATGCAGACTGTCGCATAACATTCAAGTTATAACCTATACGTCTGTAACGTGTTATGATTTTTCTAAACTGAAAAGAAAAATCATTACTTCCTATAAGTTTCTTGAATTTGTAAACCAAGTCACCATAAAATTCTGGTTCCGAAAGGCCCTCATTTAAAAGCGTCTTTAACCCAACATTATATTTGGAAATCAATTCATAGCGTCTACGATAAAATTTAGAAAAGGTTTTTCGAAGTTTATGATACCGATAGCCCTGTTGGAGAAGTTTGGCCGTTAAACATTTATTTCGAGCGTTGAAGTCTGTAACATGATTGCAGACTCTAGCAAACCTAATAAGGTGCGAAATGTATACGCCATAAGAAGCACGGCGAGGAACGTCACCATCCAAAAACGGAAAGTTTACGTTATCAAAATCAAAGTCATCGCGCTTATCATAAATTTTAGAAGAAACAAATCCATTTGCAACAGAAAGATGTAGATCTAAAAAGGGGGCTTCGGTATCCGAGATATTGGCTTTGTTCAATTGTAGTTCAGGTGGATAAATTTGATTGACCATACCTTCAAAATAAAGGTTGTCAATGTTAAGAAGGTCATCGGTCAATCAGACTAAGCATGACATAAAACGCCCCAAACATGCCCGGTAGTGCAATGCCAAAATGCATATATACTGACGTCAATAAAAAACGCCTAATCGAAAATATTGCATAACTTGGTCAATAAATATACACTATAAACGAAATTTGCATTTATCTTATTTTTACGTTCTTTCTCATGGTATAGCATAAATCGAATTTGGTTAAGATGCACAGTTTTCTCAAAACTTGCGTGGGTGCACCATTTTTAAAAATGCATCCTGACGTCATTATACAGACGTTTTTGACGTGAAAATTCTTGAAAGCCTTGCAAAGTCGATTTACAAACTTAAGAACATCAAAAGTTTGAAACGTAACATTACTGGACTACGTGAAGTTGAAATACTGAAAATAACATAAGGACTTTTCACAAGAAAAGAAACAGTCGGAACGAAAAACTGATCCTGTTCGGTTTCTGGCATTCGATGTGACTCCAAAGTCCGGGACCATCGTTCGCTCTGGTATAAAATTCCTTCTATCGATTTTTGTGACCGTACCTCATTCGCCGACGCTTCTGTAGCAAAATCTTTTTGACGTCGACGTCTCTTATGCTTACGAATTCTAATGATGAATTATTTCAGAAACAATGTCGTTATATTCGGATGCACGACTTTAGTTATTTTTCATAACGTCTAAATCGCATCATTTCAAATGAATAGCCAAGAATGGAGCAATGGTATTCTGACGCTTATTTCACTAGACGTCAAATACACGTTATCCGTAAGGACGTTCGTTTCACGCTGAAAGGCAGGAGAAATAACAATAGAAACTATTATATTCTTTGTCAGATAGCCATGCCATGATAGCCTTTGAAAACTTTTTGACCATTTTGACGGCGATTACCATTCATT
Organism: Rugalucina vietnamica; assembly: GCA_964017185.1. Classification (NCBI taxonomy): domain Eukaryota; kingdom Metazoa; phylum Mollusca; class Bivalvia; order Lucinida; family Lucinidae; genus Rugalucina; species Rugalucina vietnamica. The sequence continues at coordinate 43,776,786 of OZ024872.1, forward strand.
AGCTGCAGTGACGTCAATAACCCTAGAGAACGAAATTCGGTTTTCCGCAAAAAATGTGTTTCAACAACATATGGTCACGTGTGAATATTCTGTGTTGGTATTACAACAAAGGCTTTAAGTAATCGAAAGAAGCGATGCCTGATAGACCGGTTTATGAACAGAATAGGGATTTTGCGAGGGGTGTGCGTATTAAACAGCATGTCATTTTTCAAGCAGTTGTCTGAATAATTCCATTTTAGCATTTCCGAAAGCGTAAAAGATTAGTGAAAGATATGACTAATATTTAAAATAATTTAAGCTATTAATCTTGGCATTATGACGTGTCAAAGTTGACTGAGGCGTTTTTGTTGACGTCAGTATATGAAGTTCGATCCCCATTAAGGTCAATCAGCCTTCGCATGTGGTAAACGCCCCGAACTTGAGTAGCCTGCAACGCCAACATGTTTTCGAAACTCGATCTTTATAAGGCGACAAATAAAGCCCGAGCGAGTCAAAGATCAGCTAGATCTATCAGGGAAGAGCGAAAAGGTGGGTAACCAGTATGATTCTCAGTCTGAAACCGGTGTTCCATGGAAGAAAAGCGAGTTGATTGCAAACTCACCATACTCTACACAGGTAATGGAAAAAGAGACAGCTATGACAACTACATGCATGACTATCGTTTTTCATTCGTCAATTAACTGAATGGAAGCAGCTCCTATTTAAGTCAAATCGCTCGAGACCTTCAAGACCCAGATCGCTATTTGCACTGACTTTCTTCTATCAATTTGTCTCTCATTCTTATTTCCCTCTCATTAGATCAGCTCAAGTGCCTGAATTGTTGAGTGTCGGTCAGTTGTAAGAATATAAATCACTCGCGCTACGCGCTCGTGATTTGTTAATGGTTACAAAATAATTGTTTTTGTCAGACTGCATAGCGGCAAATATTGACGACTCTAGCTGGTTCGCAGACCGTTGGTCCCACGTATGGACATCAGGAAAACATGTCCGTGAAATGTAAACACCCTCATACCCCACTTTTATATAGTAGAACTGTTAATGCAGGGGCATACCTATTATTTCTTATTTTTGCTCCAAAACATAGATTGTGGGTACTCGTTAGAACCGCCTCGGCGATATTAACAATATGTGGGTAGGACTTTTTTTTAAACATTGCCGAATCAGAATCAGAATCAGAATCAGAATAGTTTACTGGTGAAACGTCAAACTGACAATACTACACCAGGGGGGATGGGGCTTGACCGGAGGGGATTAGTCCCGAGCTCTCACAAGAGAAGTAAATTTAGACACACAATCATCTGACAATTCAGCAGAGGAGATCAGAGAATCAGGGAGTTCATTCCAATCTCTAATGGTCTGGGGGAAGAAACTGTGTAAATAGGCATTTGTACTTGCTGAAGGTATCTGAAATGCCAAGGAGTGTTGATTCCTACAACGCCTATTTTTGGGGATAAGGTCATCCGTGGGTATTTTTGCTCTCCCTTTTAGACCTTTGTAAAGTAATATAATTCTATTATCCTTCCTTCTTTTCTGCAGGGATTCCCATTTTAGTTTTTTAAGGATGCCAGTCATACTACCTTTTTCATATGTATAGTTCCTAGTTACAAACCTAGCCGCACGCTTTTGCACCTTCTCCAAATCATCTATCAAACCTTCATAATGAGGGTCCCAAACTGAGCTACCATATTCAAGAATAGGTCTCACCAGACCTTTATAGGCAGCTTCTCTCACATCTTGGGGGCAAGAGAACAGATTTCGTCTCAAAAAACCAAGGGTCCTATTGGCTTTGGTACACACATTGCTGATGTGAGTATTCCATTTTAAATCCTTAGTTATTGTTACACCAAGATATTTGATACTCTCAACATTTTCCAACACAGTACCCTCAAGCTTGTAAGAAGCCTGAATTTTACTAGTACGTTTATTTGTCAGCTGCATCATGTTGCACTTGACAGGTTGAAATCTCATACCCCATTTCCTGGCCCAACTACCTAATCGATCAATATCCTTCTGAAGTTTCACTGTATCCTCCACATTCTTAATTTCACGATAACAAACACAATCATCAGCAAAGAGTCTGATTTCCGATTCAATATCTGAGGTGATATCATTTATATGCAACGAAAACAACAAGGGGCCGAGAACGGTGCCCTGTGGGACACCAGATACAACAGGAGCCCAGTCTGATTTAACGCCATTAACCACAACTCTTTGTTGTCTATAGCAAAGGAAGGCATCAATCCATTTAATTGTCTTCCCACCAATTCCATAACTGAACAATTTGCTTTTAAGGAGTTCATGCGGAGGAGTGTCAAAAGCTTTTTCGAAATCCAAGATAAATGTGTCAACCTGACCTTGATTGTCTAAGATTTTTGCCCAGTCATCAATCACTGTAGCTAACTGGGTTTCACAACTGTGGGATTTCCTGAATGCATGTTGCCTGTCTGACAAAAGTTTATGATGATCCAAATGGGACATGATATTAGAACACACTATATGTTCCAGAAGTTTGCAGGGTACACAGGTCAAGGAAACTGGACGATAGTTGCAAGCAAGAGACCTGTCAGCCTTTTTGAACAGGGGACAAATGTTTGCTAAAGACCATTCTTTGGGGATTTCACCCGAGTCTATTGACTGTTGAAAAAGATGTGCAAAAACAGGACCTAGCTCAGATGCCAATTCCTTAAGGACTCTGGGGTGAACACATCCGTAAACTGACCATTGAATTCACCAGCCTTTTCAAAATCTGATTCAGCAAGACCACTTCCATTTCGCTTTTTCAAAGGGGGGATACCTTGAACATCTTTTTTCTGACTATTTATGTACCGATAAAAATCTCTTGGATTAGCCTTAACATCACCAACCAAGTTATTTACATACAACTCATGCTGTTTTCTGATATCTGCTTTGATTTCTCTTCTCAAAGTTTCAAATTTCGTTCTAAATTTTGCATTCCCAGTTTTCTTCGCTTTAGCGTGAGTTGCATTTTTTCTACGAATCTTTCTTCTTATTTCAGGAGTTAACCATGGGACTGAGGAAACTGAGCGACTAGTCTTTGATGGGATATGTTTATCCACTGATTCCTGGATAAAAGATGTGATCAAATTAAAGTTTTCTTGAACCGACCGTGTGCCAGAGTAACCGTTGAAATATTTCTCCTTTGCAAATTTAAGGGCATCACCTTTCATAGATTCATAATCACCTTTCTGATATTTATACACCTTTCTCTTAGGTTTCTTGATGGGGGGAATAACTATTTTCAAAGTTCCAGAGACAATGTCATGATCACTAAGCCTGTCCGGGGAATGAATATCATCAAATTGTCCGGGAAGTGAAGTGATAATCAAATCCAATGTGTTTTGTCCTCTTGTGGGGAAGTGCACTACCTGTTCCAATTCGTGGTCACTTATAATTTCTACCAACTTTGCACCTTCAGACACGCTCAATGAAAAACCTAGTTTGTTGAGTCTATCTGGCCAAACAATATCTCTGAAGTTGAAATCACCCATGACATGGACCGAGGGGGGTTTGTTTCCTTTATGTAAAGTTTTCACCTTTTCAAGTTGGTCTTTGAATAACTCAAGTTCCTCTATCTTACCATCTGGAGGTCGATACCAACTTGCCACAAAATGTGAAGTTTTGTTCGCAAATACCTTTACCCAAACTGATTCGGAGCCGTTTTCCAATTCAGTGATCGGCATATGAGGAATATCTTTGTGTATAAGTAACATCACACCACCGCCGTCAAGAGTTCTATCTTTTCTATACACATTGTAAGGACAAGTTTCTGGGAACAATTCTGAAGTTGAAATAGTGTTGTCAATTTTAGTTTCTTGAATTGCAACAATCTGAGGTTGATGGAGATCAAGAAATGCCAACAACTCAAGTTTTTTACCTCTAATACTATTGATATTTATGCTTGAGAATTTTAACCCACTGATAAATTTATTTTTGTTTGTACCTGAACCACATGTTTTAGTACCACAGCTACTATCGTTTGACAATGGAGCAAATCTATTTTGTTCTTCCAAGTTTAATTGATCAGAAAAGAATGAATCCGAAAAGTTGAAGAAGTCACATTTTGGGCAAATCCATGAACAATTTGAAACGATCGACCTAAAGCTGTGACTGACTGTCTGTCTGTCTTTCTGTCTGTCTGTGTCTGTCTGTCTGTCTGTCTGTCTGTCTGTCTGTCTGTCTGTCTGTCTGTCTGTCTATACACCATATATAGACTGGAGAGTTACATATGGCATTTAGACAATGAACAATGACAATGGATAAACACATGACCAATAAACATAGAGACATGAAATGCATATATACAAATAACATGTACATGTAAATCAATACAAACAGATCATGAAAAATATAGGGATCAACCATGGTTTTCAGTGTTCAAACATTCGATGGATCACGAGGAAGGTGTTTGAACACAAGGCCGCAGGCCGCGTGTTCAAACACCTTCCGAGTGATCCAGCGAATGTTTGAACACTGAAACAAACCATGGTTGATCGCTATTCTTGCATTTTCACTCTAATCCACTTAAAATCTCATTGAAATGACATTAACAACGTAAAAACTCACCGAAAACCGCGGAGCTTCTCCAACGTCGGCCATTTTGTTTAGAACGAAACACATGACGTCACGTCGCATTGACCAATGACGTCGGCCAAAACCCATGTTCAAACGGCACGTGAATTTCATTATTTGAACATGGGTTTTGCAGTTTGAACACGGCTTTCGACCAATCGAAAACGGCTTCAAACAGCTATGCGCATAGATATCTATGCAAGAAAAAAAGTTTAAAGCCAGATGTACGTAATTGAAGGCGCTCAAAGGAACGTGCGTATCTAAGGGTCGAAACGTCATTTTTACGCCGCATTCGTAACGTCGGTTTTCGCTCGAAACGTCATTTCAAGCGTCAGTTTACGTTCGGAAAACAAAACTATGTACATACAATTATCCAGAGGACTTCAGGAATGTAAACATTTTGATATTATTTATTATTTTTGCTCAAAATATAGATTTTGGACATGTTATCCCAAAGAAAACAGAATTTGCATGACAGTAAAAAATATTGAATGCTAAATAGCGTCGGAAATTTTGGCGCCAAATCGACGTCGCGCATAAAACGTACTGAATTCAGCAACGACTACCTCTCTTCGCACGCTTAATGCAGGAAAACGAATCCGGTAACTAAGGACTTTCTCGTTATGTACTTGTAGTTCAGGAATTTCTGTAATACATATCAGTTTTTTAAAAAATCCTACCGTGGATTTTTTTAAATATATCAAGAAAATCAACAAAAAGGGGTCTAAAAATCGCATTTTACGTTGACGTCAATGTATTTTCGCTCTCAAATTTGACGATTTCGAAGGCCGATATATCGGAAACAAGCTCGGAACGGTATCGATTTCTTTTCATTTTCGTATGCAGGACATCAAAATGTACTCACATGCAAAAAATAAAACATTTCTACCGTGAGGTCAATTACGTACATCTGGCTTTAAGACGACATATAATGTGGTATCTACATGTACATGTACCACATTTTGCATAGGAGTGCCACATCATCAATTTTCGCTTTTACAGCTCAGTACCCTCACGGGCCAATGTACCCCCCCCCCCTCCCCTCCATAAGACCCCACTCAAGTTTATACGGTAAAACTTTCGTTCTCACCAATGCAGTTCTAACAAGTACCCACTGGCCGATGCGGTCTTAACGACTACTCTCAATCAATGTTTTAAGCCTAAATATTGAAAACATCGTGTTTTTTTTTTTTTTTTTTTTTTTTTTTTTTTTTTTTTTTTTTCTACCTACCTACCTACCTACCTACCTACCTACCTACCTATACTGCAGCACCCTCTCACGAGTATTATGTGCAGTCAGTGCAAGAATAAAAGCTAGATTCTGGCAGAGATTAAAAGATGATAGTGTTTATAGTGAGGTTTATTTTTTACAGACGAAAAAAATCTCAGTGTATATCGCATGGGCGTGTTTTCGTATTGCATTCTTTCATTCATTCGTTCTTTACATGCAGTTCAGATCTTTTTTCTTTTTTTTTTCTTTCATCCATGTATTTGTTCGTCCGCCCACCCGTTCATTCGTTTCAAAATCCAGTTTGTTAAAAAAATAGTTTCTGTGACTTTTTTTAAAAAAACTCTTAGATTTCAATATACATGTATTCACTGAAGAGGGTAACTGAATGATTTCCCATCACTGTCCTGAATGGATCTTCATTCATTCATTCATTCATTCATTCATTCATTCATTCATTCATTCATTCATTCATTCATTTTGTTCGTTCTTTCTTTCACCCTTCCACTCATTCATTCATTCATTCATTCATTCATTCATTCATTCATTCATTCATTCATTCATTCATTCATTCATTCATTCATTCATTTTCATTCATTCATTCATTCATTCATTCATTCATTCATTCATTTCTTAAATTTCTTTCTTTTTTTTTTCTTTCTCGTTGGAATCGATCACAGACATCTGAAATTCGTTTTTCTCGTGATGGGGCTCAGTTAACGCACACTTAGGTAATTAATTTTGTGCGCTCAAGTGAACCGTATCAAAGGCGCATAACTCTTGAAACACTTTGGTAGCGACATCTTCCGGTGTGCTGAAAATGGAAAGAAAGAAGAAACCCCGCGTCAACGAGACACAGATTCCGTTCTTATTTATTGTTGAAATTGAGTTTTGTGATTGCTGTATATATTTACAATATGAGTCAATATATTAACAGTCAATAAAATGAATTTAATGTTATTTTGAAGAAAATATTGCGAAATTAGTGACCCGCAATCAAAACAAATAAAATGGCGGATACAGTAACTGGCCAAAATGAAATTCTGAACATGAATCACAGTGCAGATGACAGCTCTGAGACTGTGGCAGTTCTACACAATGAAGATACTGTGGGTCAGGGGAATGTGGAAGACGGCGTGAATGAAGCGTATATTTTTCAGGAAGCGTTTGGGGAAGCTTCTGATGCACTGGCTGAAGCCGGGCAACAGATACAGTACACAATGGAAGGTGGTGTAGAGCTACAGGAGGGTGACATAATTGATACCCCAGATGGCCCAGTGCGATTAGCAATTAACCTGGCAGCCACAGAGGAAGGACAGATCGTTGAAAATTATAACAACGATGGTTATCAGGTTGTTGCTGCGAACAATCAACCTGCTGCGGATGCTGCTCAACAACAAGAAGTGGCTGAATCGATAGATACTAATATGATTCCACAGAACTCTGAACTTGGGGTTCCAGCTCAAAATGGCGCTTCAAACATTGTTATGCAAATACCAGCCATGCAGCCATTGCAGAGGATGGTTAACGATGTACCTCGAGGTGTGTTAAAGACGGAGGTAGTATCTGATGGGTCGCCCTTGGGTTCAAGCACCAACCCAATCAGAATCATTCAACAGGGAAATCAATACATCCCAGTGCAACAGTTATCGACTGATCAACTTCAACAAATAATGCAAGTCGTACAACAACAACAGCTTACCAAACAAAGTGCTGATACTGGCTCTAGTGTGCTTTTTAACCCACAGACTAATACCCGCATTGTTTATCGCGTAATCTATCCCTCAGAATTACACAAAGATGGTGAAAATAAAATCAAAGGGGAAGAACAAGAAAATTCAGGTCAAGAAATAGTTCATGAACGACCTAAGAGACAATACAAGAAGCGACAAAAAGAGGATGATCATGAAGAAAAATTTGAAACCCCAGAATTATCAAAAGAAGAAAAAGAGGCAAGAAAAAAGAAGAGGCTAAAAACAAGGTCGGGTCGAGTCTCAAAACCTCCAAAACATATGGTGAAAGACTTCAAACACATCCACGTGTTAGACTATGATGAGGATTACGATGATTCGGACGGAGGTTACTCAGATTTTAGACCCAGTGATCCGGAAGATGATGATGAATCTAGCAGGAGCTCATCCAAGAAAGATGAGGATACAAATTATCTCTTGACTGGTAATAAATGAGCCGCCTCATGGGAAAACCAACAAATTGAATGTGGTTTCCGAACGAGTCTGACACAAATCAGGCTGTACAATCACAGAAGCAGGCTAGAAGCTTGAAATTTCGGATTTAGGAAGAAGAAGTGTACTATCCTTGTAGCGAAAACAAAAGCGCTGATCAGCTTCGCGGTCACTTCGAAGCTGATCTGCATCTTTGTTTTCGCATATGCAGATTGTTGGTTTTCTCATGAGGAGGCTCAAATGGATGCATGTCATAAGACACCAGATTCCAGGTTTTCAGTCTAGGTCTATGGCGCAAATCACACGTCAGGCTGCATAGCCTCATAAGTTAGCTACATTCATGAAATTTCAGATTTATCATTTATGATTTAGAAAGAAAATGGGATCAAACTATCTATCTTTAGGCAAAACATTGAATCAGATGCTAAATATATTATTTATTCACACACAACAACCAGCTGACAGCGCAAAAGTGACCTGATGTGTGACAAAACTATAATTAAGGATGATACTCTGATACCCTCAGGGTTTGCATAAAGCCTGGGTTTTAGCTTTTTGCCTAAGTAACCCAGAGGGTTTTACTGTTTCTAAGTGGATGGGTTTTGGGGTTTTATTGGTTTAATGAACCAATTGGTTATGACATATCCTATCCTCGGCAAGGCGGTTCAAACGAGTTCCCACAATCTATGTTTTGGAACAAAAATACAAAAAAATAGGTATATCCTTGTATTATGTATACCAGAGAATTTTTGACAATTTTAGGAAGGGGTCCTAGGGATTGGGAAAATTAGTGGTGTTGACCCTGAAACTGGGAAACTTTCACAACATTAAATGTTGAAATTTTTTCCACTAGTCTGAAATAGTATTTAGAAGATTAAGGCTATTCATTGTTTAAAATGATTAAACAATGCTTATAATCTAAGTAAACATCATTTCAAACAGCAGAGTTTTACATGTAATTTGACAATGTCTGGAATTGTTGAAAATTATTTTTAGCTGTGATTGTGAATTTTTTCTCCTGTCCAAATTGGGGAAAAAATCAGCAAAATTTCATTGGGAATGGGGCCTTATTTCTGCCCCTGAGATGCCTGAAAAAAAAAAAAAAAATCCCTGACACCCCAGTTTTACAATATAAAAGTGGGGTTTAACATGGACATATTATCCTGATGCTATGGTGGGATGGTAATGCTACTCACTTTGTAAACCTTAACCATGGGGTTGTGGGTTTGATTTTTGGCTTCTCCAATCAACTGAATGAGCCTAGGCGACTCCTGTCTCATTATTACCATTGCTGTATCCCTGTTTGTAAGCTGTGAATCATAGCCAATGATTTTTTTCTGGGTGTCTCAGGCTGAAATAAGGCCTTATTCCCAATGCAATTTAGGTGACTTTTTTCCCAATCTGAAGAGAAAAAGATCTTAATCCAAGCTGAAAATACTTTTCAACAGTTCCATACATTGTGAAATTCAAACTTTGCTGTTTGAAATGGTGTTTTACTTTGATTAAAAGTTATTTAATGATTCTAAATGAAATACAATGTACCTTAATAAGCTAGGTCACATTTGGACATTATCAACTTGGAAGGTTTTAAAATTTCCCAAAGTTTCCCAAAGTCATGGTCTACGCCGCTAAATTTACCAGTCAGAAAGGCCCTAGGACCCATTCCCAAAATTGCCAAAAAAATCCCAGATAGCACACAATATTGATTCATCATTTCCTAATATAGTATGTATGTCATTTCAGGCATTGGTTCACATAGGCCGAAGAACTGGAAGTGTCATCATTGTGGTAAAGCCTACATTGGTCGAGCAGGACTGACGCGACATCTCACACTGTATCCTGATCATGGTAAACTGGACCCTAATGCAGACGAAATGGGTAGGTAAAAGCTTGTAAACACAATATAAAGAAAAAATATAGCTTGTGATTGCTAAGCATTTTGTGTTTGATGCTATTGAATTTGTAAATGATGATCCACTTGAATGGCTGATACATTTGAGCCATCCCATGGGAAAACCAACAATCTGCATAGGCGAAAACAAAGACGCAGATCAGCTTCGCGGTAACCGCGAAGCTGATCAGCGCCTTTGTTTTCGCTACTCGGATAGTACAATTCCTCCTCTACTTAACTCCAAAATTTCAAGCTTCTAGCCTGCTTCTGTGCTTGTACAGGCCGGTTTGTGTCAGACCTGTTCGGAAACCACATTGTTGGTTTTCCCACGAGACGGCTCATTTGTAGAGCTCAGATCTATACCTGGTCTCTGATCTGTACCCACGACGTCCCTGACCTGTAACCACATTTTCCATGTACTCTAATATTATCCTATGCACATCTCTAATCTATAACCACATTTAATCATCGTAGCTATCGCAAAATCCATTAAAGAAGTATCTGGGGTAATATGTGTTTGGGTATAAACATGAAAGATACAGATCAGAAAAAGCGTGGGTACAGCTCAGAAAACATAATTTCTCGTTGGTACAGATCAGAGAAAGCGTGGGTATGCATGGGAGAACATAATTATATTAATGTGGGTACGGATTAGAGAATGCATGGGTACAGATCAGAGAGTGGATACAGATCAGGGCCTGGGTACAGATTAGAGTCCTGCACATTTGTAGATCTAAGAAACTTAGTTGTTGTTTTTTTGACTTAATGCAAATTGAGATCAGACTGTGCTGGAGAAGTAATGTGTTAACTTGAAGATCTTTTAAGTGCAGTCAGAGAAATTACTGTTCAATAGTTCACAACTTTTTCTATTGGAGATGCTCATTCAAAGCACCTTTGTAAGCATTGAGCACACAACTTTTCTTTGAGAAAAAAACACATCATTTTCTTTGCCAAATGCCTCCCTTTAATTATTAGACTAGAAGCCTCTTTATCATAGCGGTTAAGCCACTTGACTCGTAAACAAGGGTCTCTGGTTTGATTCCAGGCTTCTTCAGTCTTTGAGACGAGACATTTTATTTAACCGAGGTCCCCTCTCCATAATTCTTGTGTGGGAGGTTAAACCTGAAATTAACCAAACTATTGACAAATTGACATATTTTTCTTCAACCGAACTATTGACAATTTGATATATCTTTCATCAGAGCCTAACCCCTCAGCAGTGACACCATCAGCAGAAACACCCACTGATCCAGATGCTGAAAATTCCAATGCATACTCAGAAGATTCTGCCAATATATCAGTAACACCGCCATCAGGGACTGCGAACGGGGTTACCCCAGTTGATGGTGAGACTCCAGGGAACGGTGTCACACCTGTGAATGGTGTTGCACCAGTGAATGGTGTCACTCCAGTAAATGGTGTAACCAGTGCTGCTAGTATGTCGGAAGACAGTCGTGACTCTTCCTCTAGTATTTCCTATACACCTCGACCCCGTGGCAGGGGGAGGGGTAGGGGTAGGGGAAGGAGGGGTCGGCCGGCGTGGGGCCGCCCTCCAATGACGGGGACAGGGAGAGGAAGGGGCGGAACTAAGAGTCATTACAATGCTGATCCTGAAATGAGAAGAAGAAACAGATTGAAAGAGGTTTCAAGATATTAATTTTTTAAACAGTACAATGTACATGTATTTCTTTTTAGCTCACCTGAGCCGAAGGCTCACAAGGTGAGCTTATAGGATGGCCATGCTCCGTCGTTGTCGTCGTCCACAATTTCAAAGATCTTCTCTGAAACCGCTGGGCCAATCAAAGCCAAACTTCATGTGGAGCATCCTTAAGAAGGGGGAACGAAAGTTTATATAAATTGTCCAGGTTACATGACCAAGATGGCCGCCATGCCCATATATGGTAAAAACCATAAAAAAATCTTCTTCTCTGGAACCAGTGTACCAATTTTAACGAAACTTGTTATGTAGCATTTGGGACTCTGGCCCATCATAGTTTATATAAATCATGACCTTTGGTAGACCTTGACCTATTTTATGGCAAGGTCAATTTTGGTTACATAGGCTTTTTAATGGAAAAAAGTGAAAACATTGATTTTTCAGGAAGTTTTGAAGCCTATGATCTGAAAGTTGGTAGATACAGACAACATGTTGAGCCAATGAAGTGTTGTGAGTATTAAAGGTCAAGGTCATTTCTTGACCTTGGCCAAAGGTCAGTTACAAATTAAATGTTAAACTTAATTTTTTCTGTAACTGCATGACCAATCAAAGCCATATTTTATAGATGGGGGAACGAAAATTTATATAAATGGTCGAGGTCACATGACCAAGATGGCCGCCATGGCTATAAATAGCAAAAAACCTTTAAAAATCTTCTTCTCCAGAACCAGAAGGCCTACAATTTTGAAACTTGGCATGAAGCATCAGGGGGAGGAGGTTTATATTAATCATGACCCTGGAATGACCTTGACCTATTGTAAGGCAAGGTCAACATAGGTCGCCCATGCTTTTGAATGGGGAAAATTGTCAAAATGTCATTTGAAGGGAAAAGCTTTATGGAAATGGGCAAATGGACTGAAAATTTATGATTGGACCCCAGGGGCAGGTCTGCCCCCACCCTGTGGCAATTTACATGTATATTACCATAATATTCAAAGATCTTCTTCTCTGAAACTGCCTGGCCAATCAAAGCCAAACTTCATGTGGAGCATTCTCAGGAAGGGAAAATGAAAGTTTATATAAAATGATCAAGGTCACATGATCAAGATGGCCACCATGGTTATAAATAGCAAAAACTTTTAAAATTCTTCTTCCCCAGAACCAGAAGGCCTATGATTTTGAAGCTAAGGCAATGGAGCTCTACAAAGTGTATATAAATTATGACCTTGGGATGACCTTGATCTATTTTACGGCAAGGTCAACATAGGTTGCCTATGCATTTGAATGGGGAAATTTAGTAAAATGTTATTAAATGGGGGAAACTTGATGTGAGTATGCAAATGGACAGAAGATTTATGGTTATGAAGAAAAAAAATTGTCCTCAGGGTTCGTCTGCCCCTGTCCCGGGGCTATATACATGTATATGACCATAATATTCAAACATCTTCTTCTCTGAAACCGCTTGGCCAATCAAAGCCAAACATTAAGTGGAGCAGCGTTAGGAAAGGGGAGTGAAAGTTAATATAAATGGTCCAGGTCACATAACCAAGATGGCCGCCATCGCTATAATAGTAAAAACCATTATATATCTTCTTCAGAACCTGAAGACCTATGATTTTGAAACTTGGCCTGAAGCATCAATGAATACAGCTCTACAAAGTTTGTATAAATCATGACCCTGGGATGGCCTGACCTATTTTAGGGCAATGTCAGCCTAGGTTGCATATCCCAGTTCTCAGGTGAGCGTTTACAGGACCATTGGTCCTCTTGTTAAAATGTAGCTATACAGTTCAGCCTCATTATAATGTGCATCAATATAGTGTAGTTTTCAATATAACACCACCATTTCATGTCTCCAAAGGTGATTATATATACATGTACATGTATGTCTAATGTCAATTACAGTTTGGGTTATTACCTCTTTATAACACAGTTTCACTTTTAACACAGTCTGTTTCCAAAGATAGCATTATTATGAGGTTGACCTGTACCTATTTTAAGGGTGCTACATAATAGTACATATACAGCCAATATACAGCTACGTGTACACTCAATTACATAAGGCAACTGACAGACAAGAGTTAGACTCACTGAAGTTGCCACCTATCCGCTATTAAATTTTTACTAGGGAAAGGCACCAGCAGTGGTCTAGTGGTAGAGAATCGGACATCAGATTGCGAGGTCAGTGGTTTGAACCCCACAGGAATGGAATTGTGCCCTTGTGCAGGATATGAGCCGCCACATGGGAAAACAAACAATCTGCATAGGCGAAAACAAAGACGCAGATCAGCTTCGCGGTAACCGCGAAGCTGATCAGCGCCTTTGTTTTCGCAACTCAGATAGTACAATACTTCTTCTACTTAAATCTGAAATTTCAAGCTTCTAGCTCTTTTCTGTGTTTGCACAGATCGGTTTGTGTCGGACCTGTTTGGAAACCACATTGTTGGTTTTCCCACGAGGTGGCCCATATATACTTAAACGCAAAAGTTTCGCAACAATTTACTTTCTCTTTTTCTTCTACATTGCCTGCGTATAATTATTTTTGAAAGTATATTTTATGTCCCTACACAATGAGTAACGATTTGCCATAAACATGATTTGATTGCATGTTTTCGTTCTGACGTTAATGTGACGTTTTTGTTTTTTAACAATTTGCGTCTAAAATATGGATGTTTATTTTGAATAAAAAGTAAACACCATCAATCGATAGCGTGGCGTCTGTACAATCAGAAAACAACAAAAACGTTTTGATTTTTTTGTTTAGCAGCACTCTTAGTTGATGCGTTTCTTTGTTGACGTCAGCGTGTTTTTTCAAACAGCCATTACATGCTCATTTTGCTTGACCAGGACGCGATCTTTTTGCCATTAGTACCATGCCCTGAGGGCTACAAAATGTCATTAAAAGATTTTGATTATTACTATTCGTTTGCCTATTAACAGCCAATTACGTCAAAACTTTAACACGTCATACACACGTAATAAACGTCGACCAAGGCGTAAAAATTGGATATTTGCGTTTGTTTTCCTCTTTGCTATAGGAAACAAACATCGGTTTAAAAGTTTGTTTTCGCATACAATGTAAGGTATTGTACCCGTGACTTTTAAAAAACGGGTTACCGTAATGTTTTGACGTTATTTCAGCAACCATACGCCGCAGCATTCTGATTTTCATGTTGTATGGAAGACAAAGAACAGGACTTGCCATACCATTTATCACCGAAAGAAATTTTGTAGTCGATAGGAAGAAATTTGCGTTTTATATGTGTTGCGAAACTTTTGCGTTTAAGTATATTAACACCCCAGGATGAAGCAGTGACTCTATCATGACACCTGTCTAGAATGCCCACAAGGGGTCAAGGGCATAAGACAGTATGTCAAGAAAGAAAAATATCACTGAAAAATTGTATGCTATGACGTTAAACCAAAAAACATAGCAATTTTTTTTATACAAATACTGTATACAATACATAGTGAATATGTGAAATTGCAGCAAAGCAATTTTTTTTTTATACAAATACATGTATACAATACATAGTGAATATGTGAAATTGCAGCAATTTTCTTTCTACAAAGATTAACATCTTATTATGTAAACAAATCCACATCTAATTCTATGTTACTAGTTTGTATCTCTTTCAGGCTGTACGAGATAGCTTAGATGAGGAGTTGATGGAGATTGTCCTGCCTCGTCTCACCCGCGTCATCACGCTCTGGGAGTTCCTACTCATGAAGGTCGAGAAGGGCAACCCGCTGCGGCCCCACCCCGACGATATCTACAAAGAATACCTGAAACTTCACGATCAGGTGAAGAGGTTGTGTCAAGAGTACCTCGAGTGTTTACCCCCGGAGGAGGTCGGAGAAGGGGATTCTAGTATTCTTACTGTAAGTTTTAATTTTCGTGAAGTTCTAATGCTCTTTTTATATGTGTAATTGCTGTAGTTACATGTTTACCATACAGTAATTCTTAATGCTTCAAACTGATATTGCTGACTGATATACATGTATCTCAATTCTGTGACACTACTAAAGTAAAGTTAATTTGCAATTAGTTTAGGCCAAAAAGAAAAATATGTGTGTTTCCGGTTTCACAACCTACCTTTTTCCAACGACCCTAAAGATTTTATTTGGTTCTCTAAAAAAAATAAAATAAGATAATAAAGTGGGCGTGACAGACCCTAATTCAAAATTCCAATCTCCCGGATTCTCGTATGTTGCGATCATTTTTGCTCGCTGCTTTTCATTTTGATTGGCCGAGGTGATTCTAACGAGTTCCTAGAGCAAAAATAAGAAAAATAGCTATTCCCCTGTATATTCCAGTTTTATTATATAAATGTGGGGTATAAGGGGTATACATTTCACAGACATGTTATCGTGATGTTTTCAAACTTCTTTATTTTAGGTTGAAGACACTGCAGCAGCAGCAGCTCTAGGTTTAACTGCTGGACCATACAGAGTGAAGGAAATCTCCGAGGACGACTCGACTTACGACTACAAGCTCATTACGACCAGTCATTATGTAGTCAGGAACACTTACAATTCTCCTTCTCTAAAGAGGACCGTAGAAGTTGTGTCGCCAAAGCATATTATTTCACCTGCTAAAAAGGCGAAAATTTCAGTTGGGGTAAAGTCAAAAGTAATGCCAGTGTCATTTTCGGATAAACTGAAAGGTCTGGATCCATCGCAAGCTAGTGCTATTCAGGGTTTGCCAGGGAAAGTTATTGTTGTTTCACAACCTAGTCAGTTGAATCAGCTTGTAGTCTCACAACCAAGGAAGCTGCAAGACTCCCAACCAAATAAACCAGCTTCAACTCAAGCAAACCAACCAATTTTAGTGAACAGTAACGGTGAAGTTATCTCAGCAAAACCAGGAGTTGTTTTTCTCAATGCAAATCAGATAAAATCTCAACAGACAGTGATTACTGGTCCTTTGTCATCAAATAATGTTCAAATGGTCCCTATTGTGAACAGTGCTGACCTTGCTAAAATGAAGCAACAAGTAAAAACAGGAAAGGCAACCGGTAGCCAACTTCTTGATCCTTCAATTGGTGTACCTTTGGCGGTCATAAATAACCCAATGAGAGACCCTGTTTCCTTGTTAAAACCTAGTACTTTCATACCAACGAGTGACATGAAAAAATTCATCATGTTAGAGTCAAAACCTCCTCCAGGGTCTAAACCTTTGACCTCGGGTGAAATCCAAACAATCAAATCCAAGCCTAAACAGGTGATACTTGACATGGGGCTGACACCATCTAATCCACCGCCATTTGTAAATACATCATCTCAGGTTCTTAACTCATTCACCTCATCACAGATCTCATCAAATATCATCACTCAATCATCACTTTCTCATCAGTCATCCATCTCAGCCTCATCAACATTGCCACCAAATACTTTCATTATTCCACAAGGCAGCTCGAACTTTGTTTTGCCAATCACCGGACAAGGGCTTGGAAACGGAAGTTCTCAACAACCAATGAAATACATTGCACTTCCGATTAGTCAACCGTCTCAACCTCAAATGACATTTCCAAGTTTAAGCAATCAGTTACCAGGAACTGTCGTCTTGCAATCAATGGTGAATGGTAATGTGAATGCGATACCAAATGGCACGCAAAATATGACAATTACAACAAGTGGTATTTTAAGTAGTGGTAGGACAAGTGCTGTACCAAATAGCACAACAAATGCAACTAGTGCTGTAATACAGACTGCAGCTGAACTTCCTCAAGAGTCGGAGTCAAATGTACTGCAAATCATAGAGTCAGCAGATAACAGAAATCAGTTAGGTTATGAAGTATTAGCAGAGTTGGAAAGTGCTGACATTGATCCAGGAGGCTTAGATAATAATCAAATATCAGAAACAGAACAACAGAGTGCTAATTTTGTTGGAACAACGGATGAAAATTCCAACACATCTCAAGTTGCCATAATAAATGAACAAGAGCAGGGCATTCCAGATGCGACTGGGGCTGTGTCAATGCATGAAGATCAAATTACCATGCTAAATTCAGCAACTGAACAAAGTGAACTGAGCATAGACACAAGTCAACAAAATGATATTGATGGAGCAACTTCAAGTGAACAAATCAGTTATGCAAATTCCAGTGCTGCCATTGTGAATGAAATGAAGAGTGAAAATATGGAAGAATATAGCACAGTTTCAAATGATGGCAGCCATCTTGGTGTGACTGATAGTATTGAGACCAATGGTTCCCAGCTGCAGACTACTGATTCTGAAATGTCAGTCTTGGTTAATGGTGAAGGTGGGTTACCAGCTGATGCCCAGGAACCAGTGCAAATGGAAACAGGGGATCAAGAGGAAACACTACAGATACCTGCCACAAATATCTTCCAGACTGAAGATGGCCTTGTCTTCATACAGAATCCAGATGGTACAACTGTACAGATTCAGGGCTCTGATGGTCAGAACATACCTCTAGAAACTATACAGGCCCTGCTTAGCATGGATGGGGAGACACAACTTATCACAGAGCAACAGTAGGCCTGATCGGAGACACAGAAGATTGGTCTTCTCATATGAGCAGCTGCATGAGAAAAGTCCGACCAGGTCCCACATAAACCGGCCTGTACGGTCACAGGAGCAGGCTAGAAGCTTGAAATTTTGGATTTAAGAAGAGGAGGGATTGTTTTATCTGTATAGCAAAAACAAACACTGATCAGCTGTGCAGCTGATCTGCACCTTTGTTTTCGCCTATGCATGTTGTTGGTTTTCTTATGCAGCAGCTCTTATGTGACTTGTAGGCATCAAAGTTACCTCCATTTTAAATGAATTCAATAATCATGACATGCTTATTACCCCCAAATTCAGATAATTTATAGTGGAATGACCAAGTGGTAGAGTGCTGTACCAAAATGGAGTAGCCTCCTAATGGTGCAGTCCTGGGTCTGAACCCTAATACTACTAGCACCGAGTTCTGTCCTTAAGAAAGACACATTTGCACCCTCTGGGTGATTTGCCTATATTATGTCGGGAGGAACATTTGTCACCAACATGGCAGGCATGTACCAACTGAGTATTGAACTTGCAATCTCTTGGGCCCAGTTGTTGTCCTTAAGCACTTAATTTGTTAACCTGCCTCATAGGAAAACCAACAATGTGGTTTCCGACCAGGTTCGACACAAATCAGGCTGTACAGCCACAGAAGCAGGCTAGAAGCTTGAAATTTCGGATTTAAGAAGAAGAGGGAGTGTACTATTTGGTAGCGAAAACAAAGACGCTGATCAGCTTCGCGGTTACCGCGAAGCTGGTCTGCGTCTTTGTTTTCGCCTATGCAGATTGTTGGTTTTCTCACGAGGCGGCTCATTTATTGTTGAAAAAATAAGAGAAACTTGCTCCCCATACCCAGGGAATGTTGGCTTTGTTCCACTAAACTGAAAAAAAAAATATTGTTGACTGATGTTAAACCATCAAACAAAACAAAAATAAGATTCACAGTTTTGATGGCCAGCCTATATTGGAATTGTGAAAACAGCCAAGAACGGTTTTAAATAATTTTAAACCATGTACAGTATTTATTTGTTAAAGAGTCGTCTAATATAAGATTTTATTATATGAGCCTGTGCCTGAGAAAACCAACAATTTGGGTTTCGACCAGGTCCGACACAAACCATGCTGTACAGTCACAGAATCAGGCTAGGAGCCTGAAATTTCGGATATAAGAAGAGGGATTGTATTCTCTGTGTAGCGAAAACAAAGGTGCTGATCAGCTACGCGGTTACCGCGAAGCTGATCTGCGCCTTTGTTTTCGCCCAAGCATTTTGTTGGTTTTCTTATGCAGTGGTTCATAATGTAAAGACAATGTATTTAATATAATACAATAATGAATTGAGCCGTGTCATGAGAAAACCAACAATCTGGTTTCCGATCAGGTTTGACACAAACCAGGCTGTACAGTCACAGAAGACAGCTAGAGGATGGAAATTTTGGATTTAGAAAGAAGAGGAATTGTCCTATCCATTGTAAAAACAAAGGCACTGATGAAGCTGATCTGTGCCTTTGTTTTTGCATATGCAAAATGTTAGTTTTCTAGTAGTGGTAATAAGTGGCCTTTTAATGTCATGCCGGTCTGAACATTACACCTCAAGGATGTATGTTGGTTTTCTCATGATGTGGCATAATTTAAGAGTGACAGTGCAAATACTGATGTCTAATTTTGAATTTTTGATAAGACTTTTCGTCTCCTTTATGACAGTATTTAGATCAAATTTGTCATTTGCATAAGAAAACCAACAACATTCATAGGCGAAAACAAAGGCGCAGATCAGCTGTGCAGTAACTGCACAGCTGATCAGTGCCTTTGTTTTGGCTACATGGATAGTATAATTCCTTTTCTACATATACCCAAAATTTCAAGCTTGTAACCTACTTCCGTGACTGTACAGCACGGTTTGTGTCGGACCTGGTCGATATCTCATTTTAGCGATTAGCGAAGACAGTATGCTTGGGAAATCCAAATTTTTGCAGGAATATGTTCAATGAGTTTGTCTTCAGGAATGAAAAGGTTTAGAGGATGAAAATGGGTGTTTCAAAAAAGTTGCATCTCACAAAATAATGGAATTTGGTAATTTTAAAAATGGGGGTAAGGATATTTAGTGAGGCACCCTGTATGTTATGAGAAAAAATTTCAAAGTTTTCACTGATGTTTGTAGATGAAGAGTCACTTGAGAGCCTAGAGATGTTAACAGATTTTAAGATTATTTTTAGATTGAAAGAAAATTGATACAATGGAGAGTGGCTGGTTAGAACTTTTGGATAGTTTGTTTAAAAGTTGGAAAATAACATATGAGCTGCTGGATCAGAAAACCCAACAATCTGCACATGTGAAAACAGAGCCACAGATCAGCTGTGCAATAATTTATCGGTCCAGAAGGCATATGTTCTGTGAAAGAACAAATTGATTGTAGGATGAGGCGTTTAAGCCAGCAGAGTTACAGCTTTCTCTTAGAAACCAATTTATAGCACTTTTATATTGTGAGAACTTGTTTCTGAGGTTACAGGATTTTCAAGATTGCTTCCCCTTAGACCTCTGATTTGTTCCATTTTCCTTCTGTTGGCTTAGAAAATTTTAATCACTGTCAACAAATGTACTGTAATGAATCGAAGGTGGAATTATAAAATGAGCCGTGTCGTCAAAAAAACTGGATTTTTACCTTAAAAAATTGCGAAAACAAAGACCCAGATACTGCACAGTTGATCAGCGCCAGTTTGTTTTCGATACACAGCTAGCACCATTCCTCTTCTTCTGATATCAGAAATTTCAAGCTTCTAGCCATTTTCTGTGACTGTACAAGTCGGTCTGTATCAGACCTTGTCGGAAACCCCGAAGACCGGTTTTCTTGCGTCGTGGGTTCAAATTATAAGGATTAGTATTATTTTTTTGTGTGGAAATCACTCCATTTCACATTACGTAATAAGGCTTTAATCAGTTTGTGAGTGATTCGCCTGTTTATACACATTGTTCAAACCCACAGAAATAAAATTTGTTCCTATAATAATGATATCAGACACTAGACATCACACTTTAAATGGAGCAAAATTGAAGCAGACTTTTGACATTGTTAAATAGCTGTTTAGACCACTACTGAAATATACATGTACACATATGAGCCGCCTCATGGGAAAACCAACAATCTGCATATGCGAAAACAAAGACGCAGATCAGCTTCGCGGTAACCGCGAAGCTGATCAGCGCCTTTGTTTTCGCTACTCAGATAGTACAATTCCTCTTCTACTTAAATCCGAAATTCCAAGCTTCTATCTCTTTTCTGTGCTTGTACAGGCCAGTTTGTGTCGGACCTGTTCGGAAACCACATTGTTGGTTTTCCCACGAAGCGGCTCATATATCAGATGAATAGCCTGATTTAGTGACCATTTCATTGTATTTCATGATAGCTAAAAGATCAGTTTTAACAATTGGAAGTCAGATTTTTGTTTGCTCATCATTAGAATCAGCTGGCTAATAGCAGCCACATTATGAAAACATGCCCATGCAATATACAGAGAATTTTTTCAGCTGTAAAAATTGAAAATTTTGTTGGAAAAAATTTGATATTTTTAATAGTTTAGCTCAAAACATAGATTGTGATCGTCGAGGCTGTTCTAATGAGTACCCACAATCTATGTTTTGGAGCAAATATAAGAAAAATAGGTATACCCCTGCATACCTCAGTTTTACTATATAAAAGTGGGGTTTAAGGGGTATACATTACACGGATATGTTTTCCTGATGATAAGCAGCCAAATCACCGCTTTATATTCTTGCTTCTTGTATGAATACCTATGCTCATACTGTAGCTATTTGAAGCTGTTTTCAATTAAGCCGAAAACTGTGTTCAACAGCAAAACCCATGTCCAGGTCATTCATTTGCCGTTTGAAGACGGGTTTGGGCTAAAATCAGCTCACGTCATTGGTCGATGTGACATGCTATTACTGTTTTCTGCAGTAACAGGATGTCCAAATTTACCTATTTTTAGCCTGGGTAAAAGTCCCATAAAATGGAGGCAATGTCACGACATGACCAGAGCTGTTAACTGGGATGTAAAGCATTAATCCATACAAACAAATTCAAACAAAAATATATAGGGGATTGGTCTTTTGCAGTTCGAACTAGTTAGGACATTAGCCATGTACATGAATGTTATGACGGTTTATTTATGTGTATTTGTTCACAATATTTTTGTTTTGTATCTCCAAGTATAAAGTACCAGTTAAAGTCTTAAATGTGTTAAATTTCTTTTCTTGTCCAGATCGTTTTATGTAAAATTCCAAGTTATTTGAACTACCTGTTGGAGGCTAACCCGAACCCAGGCCCCGAGGTTATAAATTTTTTTCAAGCTCAGCTGAGCTGAAACTAAAATTTATCCTGCTCATAAATGTTAAAATGCCAACAATTGTTGGCATTTTAACATTTTTTATACCCCCGGCATTTATGCCGACGGGTATATAGTTTTCGCTTTTCCGTTTGTCCGTTCGTATGTTCGTTAGTTCGTTTGTTCATTCGTTCGTTCGTTCGTTAGTTCAGTAGAATTTGCGTCAAAGTTTTGGTTAAAGTTTCTCTAGTGGTGTATATCTCATGCAGTTATAGTCAGAAACCATTCATATTTGGACCATAGGTACCCTATAGGGTTTGCCTTGTTTCCATGAGTTCGGACCCCAGGGTCCATGCCCGGGGGTAGGGCTATAGAGATCAAAATCTAGGTCACCTTTAATTTGCGACAAAGTTTTGGTTAAAGTTTCTCTAGTGGTGTATATCTCAAGAACCATTTATCAGAAATCATTCATATTTGGACTTTAGGTACCCTATAGGGTTAGCTTTGATTCCAAGAGTTCGGACCCCAGGGTCCATGCCTGGGGGTGGGGCTAGAGTTCAAAATCTAGGTCACCTTTAATTTGCGTCAAAGTTTTGGTTAAAGTTTCTCTAATGGTGTATATCTCATGAGCCAATTTTCAGAAATCATTCATGTTTGGACTTAAGGTACCCTATAAGGTTTGCTTTGTTTCCATGAGTTCAGACCTGAGGGTCCGTGCTCGGCGGGGGGGGGGTGGGGGGGGGGGGGGCTAGAGTTCAAAATCTAGGTCACCTTGAAAATGTGCTATTTACATAGTGGTTTTTTCTTCTCTAAGTTCATATATTAACAAAGACCTATAGGAATGTATTCCTATTTGGATCATAATAGGTACCCTTTAGGGTTGAATTAAATTCCATGGCACCAAACTCTAGGGGTGGGGCTGGAGGTCAAAATCTAGGACACATAAAATACAATAGTTACCAAGATTAATATTCTGTAGGTCTATATCTTGACAACCATTTGTCAGAAAGCATTCATGCTTACAACATAGGTACCACATAAGGGTTAGACCCAAGGGTCCATGCATGGGGGTGGGATGGACCCAAGGGTCCATGCATGGGGTGGGGGTGGGACTTGAGGTCAAGGTCTGGGGCATTTTTTTTTTTTTTTTAAGAATGACACTCTATTTTCATTTCAATCTAGGACTGAGGACCTGACCCACAATGTCCGTGGATTATGTCCTAGATTGAGTATACACGTCAGCTCTGTATACTGCTCTAAAATAGATCTGTCATTCTAAAACACCACTCCCCCATGTTTGTATGCAATGTGCTTTACAGTGCTTATTTCTAAAGTGTACTTGATAAGGGTACTGTCGTTCATTGGGGATTTGAGGTTCAATGTCAGGGGTGAGCATGTGCAGGGTTATATAGGTAGGGAGTAGGGAGTATAGGTAGGGAGTAGGGAGTGGCTACCAGCCGGGGGTATACGTGCCTCTCAAGGCACTTTTTCTAGTTTTTTTTTATTCAGTTTTACGTCCCTTTCAAGATTATTTCAGATCATATGAGACAGGCCAATCAGTAGGTGGGGCGAAAACGGGAGAACCCCGAGAAAAACCACCTGACACACCCGCAAGAACTTGGCTTGTCTCACATGTGGCCAGATTGGGGCTCGAAGCCACACCAGACACAGCGGTGAGAATTTTAACATTTATAAGCAGGATAAATTACAGGCTTTGGCATTCTAAATCTCCATTTTTAATATATTTTGGTATTTATGAGCAGTTTAAATTTTATGCTCTGCCCACTTGAGCATGAAAAAAGTTTTAAAACCTAAGGGCCAGGTCCCAGGAACAGTGTGGCTGGCTAAACTTTCCATCCCAATATGACCATAGCTGTTCACTGAGGTATCCAGGCCCCTCTAGGGCCGGGGAATAGCGGGGCGTTTAACTTTTCAGTTTTAAAAGCCCAGCACTACCAAGTCAGATTTGTGGTAAAATTCCTGCTAAAAGCCCCGACTCCTCCGAGGCTGACAGTTATGTAGAACAACAGCTGGGAGTTGTTCGAATGAAAAAATATGAGAGAGGGGCTTGGATTTCTGTATGTTAATGTACAGGTACATTTGCAAATTAAATAAGGACCATAAAGGTAAAATACAACTATACCTAATTTGAATTTATGTGACTGTTTATTGGCGGGAAATTTAAACCCCTGACACATCAACGGCATTGCAGGGACTCGTTAAAGGTTACATCACGGCACTTTAGCCCCGCTGTATCCCCACTAACCCTGGTCCTAGGGGAGCCAGGGATACAAATGACTGGTGCATAAAGCATTAAATTAAAAACAATTTACAAAAGATTTAATTTAATTTTTTCAATCAAACGACTATCAGTAATTAAGTAAGATTAAAGGTAGGGGTCGTTTACAAAATTCATAAAACTAAATTAGAGTTAATGATGTTAACTGTCCCAGGAATGAAATCGCACGATTAGCTTAGAGATACACCACAGGGAAATGGATAGAGTCCTCAATAGCGGGTGTGGCCACCTAACGCACCAGTTACAGCTACACAACGTCGTCGCATTGACAAAACGTAATGGCGAACAGCGTTCTGAGGAATGTCTGCCCATTCCTGCAGGGCCGTCGCCGCGTTTTAAAAAGTGGTCCGGCGGAAGAAATGGACGAGCGCCAAAGTCACGAACGGGAGAGAGCAGGAGAAATGGCGGGGGGGGGGGGGGCTTCGGGGGATCTCCCCCGAGAAAATTTTGATAAATTGGTGCCTCTAAACGCGTTCTGAGTGCGTTTTGGGGACCGAGTTTCGATAGTTTTTGTCAACAAAACGACCGAAATTCAGACCATCTAAATTGGAAGATATATCAGAAAAGCAACTTCTTTTTCTTTAATTACTTTATTTATTTCTATTTTTTTTTTCTTTATTTTTATTTTTTTTTTCACACCGAATGTTCGTTGTGGGAACTGAAAAGTCTTAGGCTGTTTTGCACCGGGCGGCACTTGCATATCCATAATGAAATGACATCAACACTGTCTCAGAACTTAAAATAAACATGCATTCAAATTAGTAGTAGTAGTAGTAGTAAAAAGTGGCAGTTTTTCGTCATGCCGGGCTGAACGGACTTAATCCAAGATTCCACCACAAGGACGAAGGTTAAGTGCTCCTGGGCTGCAAATCGTGGCGGTGACAGCAAAATGCAAATCGCGCTGTTCGCCTGTGCCCAACGTATACTGATAATGCAAGTCTAGCCGGTAAAATGGAAGGAGCACTTCTTTTTAGAATTTTGAACGCCATGGTCGAAAAGTGAGCATAAAAGTAGATAGGAAATCGGTGCCAATTCGGCTGCAAATCGGTGATTTCGCTATCTTGCTCGAGAGCAAATGTAGGTCAAATGATATATCCAATCATGTTGCTCTCTATAAGGGCCGCGCTTAATGGCTATGCTAGATCGGTGAAATGATCTAGTTTGGAACTGCACATGATTAAACAGCTATGGACGCTGCAATCCATGTGGACAGGTGGTATCGGACGTGCGCTTGCGGCTGAGCGATGAGTTTCTGTGAGGAGCAGGAGTGGTATCTGTGATGCAAGCCGGAGAAACCTTAAGCGGGCTGGACGTTTTACCAGTAGAGACGGGTGTGCATTGTCCTACTAGTGGCTGATGATAGAATGTTCTTATATAATATAGGGGCTGAACATCCGTATCATCTTTATTTTGAATTTTGATACCCGAGGCCTAAAGAGTTCGGAATATGTCATGGTACAAAGTGGAGTTACCAAAGTAGTTTTATGAAGTTGCTGTACCATATATATGTTTTTGGTTTGTGAAAGGGTATTTTTGGTTGTGGATTGGGTGGGTCGCGACATTCCTTAGGGTAGTTCCAATCAGGGGGCATTGTGAGTTATCGTAATCCAATCTAAGTCGTAGTTCGTAACCAATCGTGTGTAAAAAAAAAAAGGTAAATAAGTTACTACTGTCATTTTTATATATTGACATTGACCGTGGTTTGGGTGGGCCTATCTGAAAAGCAAAGAGGTGAAAACATATTAAGACAGAATTATACAATATATCTACCCCATAACCATTGGTCGGAGATAGCAAGGGTCCCAGTTTAGTAACAGCCACTCCTTTGCATGCTTTAACCAGACGGAATTACTATCCCCGGCCGTTGGCATGGGAAGAAAGTACAAGATTAAGGTGATTACATGGTACATGGTATGTGTGGGCCGATATATACATAGTCAGATGGAGAGAGTAAGGTTGAAAGGATGAAGTAAAGTGCTGTGCCCTTAATATCTTCTCCTTCTTCTTACATCCAGGTGACGTGATATTTTTGAATTTTATTAGTTTTTTTTGTGGGTATAATGTTTTTATGTAAATAAAAATGGTGATAAGGTTTCTGATATATACACTCACATGGTTTACATAGGTAACAAAACATCTCCCATACGTTCTCTATCATACATATCTATATACTCACATACAAGTATACTATCGTACAGCCTTAATGTCCTTAACATGGAGTCCGGAAGTGCCCACCAGAGAGAACAGCCCAGCCTTCGTACGAACACCGCGGGGCCAGTGCGCTAGTAAAAGGCAGCCAGTATCCAATCGACGTACCGCAGTACGTAAAAAAACAAAACGAAGGTAGGTTGTGTCCGTACGACTGCCGAGTTCTTCCCGCCGGTGCACCACACTCCCTTTCTCCACTCCCAGAGTCCATAACCCTTTATATATACAGCCCAGGGCCTTCCCGCCCTTTACTCTGGGATTGCCCTGTTTTAAAAATGAACAGAAAAGAGTAAAAACTAAAACAAACAAACAAACGTACTCTGTGGTACCAGGGAGCGAATATCCTGGTATTGGCAGTGCATACCACATTGCAGCCAGTACCAAGTCGGTCCGTAGACACCTCCTACTCCATGCATTCAAATTCAAAATGTTTTGTACTATATTATTTGAGCCTCGACGCGAGAAAACCGGTCTTCGGGGTTTCCGACCAGGTCCGACACAAACCGGCCTGTACAAGCTCAGAAAAGAGCTAGAAGCTTGAAATTTCGGATTTAAGTAGAAGAGGAATTGTACTATCCGAGTAGCGAAAACAAAGGCGCTGATCAGCTTCGCGGTTACCGCGAAGCTGATCTGCGCCTTTGTTTTCGCCTAGGCAAAAATCCGGTTTTCTCACGATGCGGCTCATTTGCCAGCCGACATTTTCTTTGATAAACTATTTGTGGAGATTCATAGTGTTACCCTATGTTCCGTCCTGTGGCACACAAAATCAAAGCGAAGATTGGATTAAAAAGTAACAATTTAATTACATAATTATCTAATCTATCTTTCACTGAACGTAATCCTCAAATCCAATCAAATAGGTGTCATTTTAATGACCGCAATGTTTTGACACGCTTCCTGTTTCTTGTGATGTTTATTTTCGCACATTTGCCTTGACGGCACGAGTTTCGGGTGTTGATGATAATTTCATCAAAAGATCAAAGACAGGTAAGCGCTAAAGCAGTGCTGCGGCGATCGAAAAACGTGGTACGGCGGATACCATGGTCGGCCAGAAAAGTGGTCCGGCGCTCTCCGGACCTGCCGCACCGGCGACGACGGCCTTGTCCTGCCTGAGAGCAATTTCCAATAGGCGGATAGTCTGTGGTTGAACTGGGCGAGCATGGAGTGGCCACACCCGCTATTGAGGCCTCTATCCATTTCTCTGTGGTGTATCTCTAAGCTAATCGTGCGATTTCATTCCTGGGACAGTTAACATCATTAACTCGAAAGTTTAGGTTTGTGAATTTTGTAAACGACCCCTACCTTTAATCTTACTTAATTACTGATAGTCGTTCGATTGAAAAAAATAAATGTTTGCATGAAATGGTAGAAAAATTACGGTGGTATCTTTAGGACACGCAATATTTTTTTAAGAAAAATATATGTCGTGCAAACGGGATATTAATTCGTTCAAACGGGATATTAATCCGTGCAAACGAGATATTAATTCGTACAAACGACATGTTAATTCGAGCAAACGGCATATGAATTCGTGCAAACGGTTTATTAATCCATGCAAACGATATATTAATTCGAGCAAACGGGATATCAATTCGTTCCAACGGGATATTAATCCGTGCAAACGAGATATTCGTACAAACGACATATTAATTCGAGCAAACGGGATATGAATTCGTGCAAACGGTTTATTAATCCATGCAAACGATATATTAATTCGAGCAAACGGGATATCAATTCGTTCAAACGGTTTATTAATCCGTACAAACGATATATTAATTCGAGCAAACGGGATATCAATTCGTTCCAACGGGATATTAATTCGTGCAAACGAGATATTAATTCGTACAAACGACATATTAATTCGAGCAAACGGGATATGAATTCGTGCAAACGGTTTATTAATCCATGCAAACGATATATTAATTCGAGCAAACGGGATATCAATTCGTTCAAACGGGATATTAATCCGTGCAAACGATATATTAATTCGTACAAACGACATATCAATTTGAGCAAACGGGATATGAATTCGTGCAAACGGTTTATTAATCCGTGCAAATGATATATTAATTCGAGCAAACGGGATATCAATTCGTTCAAATGGGATATTAATCCGTGCAAACGAAATATTAATTCGTACAAACGACATATTAATTCGAGCAAACGGGATATGAATTCGTGCAAACGGTGTATTAATCCGTGCAAACGATATATTAATTTGTGCAAACGGGATATCAATTCGTTCAAACGGGATATTAATCCGTGCAAACGATATATTTATTCGTACAAACGACATATTAATTCGAGCAAACGGGATATGAATTCGTGCAAACGGTTTTATTAATCCGTACAAACGATATATTAATTCGAGCAAACGGGATATCAATTCGTTCAAACGGGATATTAATCCGTGCAAACGAGATATTAATTCGTACACACGACATATTAATTCGAGCAAACGGGATATGAATTCGTGCAAACGGTATATTAATCCGTGCAAACGATATATTAATTCGAGCAAACGGGATATCAATTCGTTCAAACGGTTTATTAATCCGTGCAAACGGATTATTAATCCGTGCAAACGACATCTATGTCGGGAAAACAAACCATCAGGAAAACATGTCCGTGAAATGTGTACCCCCTCAAACCCCACTCCAAAACATAGATTGTGGGTACATGTTAGAACCGCCTCGGCGGTTCAATATCAATATTTTTCTGGTGAAATTTATTTTTTTTACAACTGAAAAAATTCTCTGTATATTGCATGGGCAAATTTTCGTAATGTGATCGATTGGCCTTTTGGTGAAGGTAAATTTTCATTGTTAGCTCATACAATAGTTACCACCGTAAAAATTTTACTCCGTGACCTATAGAAGGCTGACTTTACGAATTATAATCTTCAAAATGTATTATATATTCATGACGAATTAATATATGAGCCTTTGTGTGACAAAACCAGCAATCTGGCTCTCCGACCAGGTCCGACACAACGGGATGTACAACGACAGAAAAAAGCTAAGAAGCTTAAAAGTTCGGATTTAGAAAGTAGAGGAATTGTACTATCCGTGTAGGGAAAACAAAGGCGCTGATCAGCTTCGCGGTTACCGCGAATCTGATCTGTAACCGCGAAGCTGAGCTGCATCTTTGTTTTCGCGTATTTGCAAAGTTTTGGTCTTCTCATGCAGTGGCTCATCCCATCATATCTCCTTTGTTTTCGCTGCTCAAATACATGTAGAACAATACTTTTACTTTATTAATCAAACATTTCTAGCATCTAGTCAACTATTGTGGATGAACAGCCCGGTAGAAGTGGTCGGAATCCACAATAATGTTATTCTTTTAAAGCGGCTCAAAATAAATAAATAAATATATAAATAAATACCCCGACCCCTGTCCCCATCCCGCTCAGATCTTATTGATCTAAACGTGGCCATTCAGTATCCGAAATTAAAGAGGCTCAAATTTTAACAGGGCACTTATATAAATGACTAGATTGAACATCCACAGGAGTTGTGATGCGCATTTCATCACGCAAACATATCCGTGAAATGTATACCCAACTAAACCCCTTTTTATATACTAATATACTAAACTTTGGGTAAAAAATGGTATACCTATTTTATGCAATATACGGTTTTCAGTAGTAAAAATCCAAAATTTTCAGATAAAAAAATTGACATTTTTCTTATTTATTGCTCAATACATAGATTGCTCAATACATAGTGTTTTCATGATGTATAGTGAAATTATGTGACGCTTATTTCAGACTATGGAAGTTTATGTGGATGAAGGGAGGCAATCCAATTCCAGTGCATTTTCATCCAAGGAAAATTTAAATAAATTTTTGTAGTATAAGTTAATATAATTGAGCGCGGATTTGACAGATGCGACCTTTGGACACTCTTACTTTTCATCCAATGAAAATATATATAAAAAGAAAGAAAGAAAATAAAAAGCCCTGCATGCATGCATGACCCCCCCCCCCCCCCCCCCCCCCCCCCAAGGGAAATCCATTCACTACAAATGTACAGAATACCACATTGAAATTCAGAATAAAATCAGAAATCAAATCAGAAAACTATGATCATTAACCCAATTTTTTCATCTGAAGAAATATTGTAGTGTTACAACAACAACACTTACACCACTTTACATTATTCAAGGGACTTAACTCAGGCTAGAAATTTCAGAAAACAAATGAATGAGGTTTTCTCAACATGTATCTTATTAATAAAAGTACAATCATGTACAAAGTTACTAAAAAGTGTGCTTTTAAACTGAAAATATAGGATAAAAGTCATTTTCAAAAAAAAACATCAATAGCTCTGTTAAAAATTCACAAAATATGAAATACTACCATCCAAGCCTAGATCTTGTCAATGTATGTGCCACAAAAATTTATCAAAATCCATACATTTGTTCAAAAGATATCAAGCAAAACGCAATTTTGAACATAAATCAAAGGCCGTAACTCTGTAGTTAATCTGCAATCCCATAATGCTCCTCCGCAATATTAATTCTTATGCACAGTTTGAAGGAAATGGGCCTAAAGACGCTCAAGATATAATAGCGCGGAAACGGAATTTTAGCATAAAAAAGGGTTATAATTCTGTACTTATTTGCGGAAAATTACCCAATCTACAATCCCAAACCACTCCTTCCTGACATCAACTATTACACAAAGTTTAAAGAAAATCGGCCAAGAAATGCTCAAGACATCGAGCGGAATCGGAATCGTTGACGGACCGACGGATGGATGGATGGTTGGATGGATGGATGGATGGGTTTTGCGTGAGTGTGTGGGTGGATGGATGGATAGATGGACAGACAGAGGGATGGGCGGCAATAGATAGATAGATAGATAGATAGATAGATAGATAGATAGATAGATAGATAGATAGATAGATAGATAGACAGACAGACAGACAGACAGATAGATTCTTAGTTCGAATAAAGGTACTTATTTATTTATTTATTATTTATTTATTTATCTATCTATCCGTATTTATTTTTGCCGCGTTATGAGGAGATATGAAGCGATATGGGCCACTGCATGAGAAAACCCAGAAATATGCATATGCGAAAATAAAGGTTCAGATCAGCTTCGCTGCGAAAATAAACGTTCAGATCGGCTTCACGGTAACCGCGAAGCTGATCAGCGTCTTTAATTGTTTACCCTACACGAATAGTAAAATTCCTTTACTTTCTAAATCAGAAATTTCAAGCTTCTTAGCTATGTTCTGTCGCTGTACAGCCCGTTTTGAGTCGGACCTGGTCGGAAACCCGGACTGTTGGTTTTGTCAGACTAAGGCTCAGATATCATCATGAATAATTTATACAGTTTTGAAGACCATAATTCATTAAGTTAACATTCTAGGTCACACAGTAAAATTAATGTTTGAGCTAACAATCAAAGTTTGGTACAATAAATAAATAAGACCAGGTCCAAAGGTCAATCGATCAACTTGGTTTTCCTGTCATAATATCTCGTCCAAACGAATTATTATCTCGTCCAAACGGATTAATAAACCGTTTGCACGAATTCATATCCCGTTTGCTCGAATTAATATGTCGTTTGTACGAATTAATATCTCGTTTGCACGGATTAATATCCCGTTTGAACGAATTGATATCCCGTTTGCTCGAATTAATATATCGTTTTGCACGGATTAATATACCGTTTGCACGAATTCATATCCCGTTTGCTCGAATTAATATGTCGTTTGTACGAATTAATATCTCGTTTGCACGGATTAATATCCCGTTTGAACGAATTGATATCCCGTTTGCTCGAATTAATATATTGTTTGCACGGATTAATATCCTGTTTGAACGAATTCATATCCCGTTTGCTCGAATTAATATATTGTTTGCACGGATTAATAAACCGTTTGTACGAATTCATATCCCGTTTGCTCGAATTAATATGTCGTTTGTACGAATTAATATCTCGATTGCACGGATTAATATCCCGTTTGAACGAATTGATATCCCGTTTGCTCGAATTAATATATCGTTTGCACGGATTGATAAACCGTTTGCACGAATTCATATCCCGTCTGCTCGAATTAATATGTCGTTTGTACGAATTAATATCTCGTTTGCACGGATTAATATCTCGTTTGAACGAATTGATATCCCGTTTGCTCGAATAAGTATATCGTTTGCACGGATTAATATACCTTTTGCACGAATTCATATGCCATTTGCTCGAAATAATATGTCGTTTGCACGGATTAATATACCGTTTGCACGAATTCATATCCCGTTTGATCGAATTAATATGTCGTTTGTACGAATAAATATCTCGTTTGCACGGGTTTATATTCCGTTTGAACGAATTGATATCCCAGTTGCTCGAATTAATATATCGTTTGCACGGATTAATATACCGTTTGCACGCATTCATATCCCGTTTGCTCGAATTTATATGTCGTTTGCACGGATTAATAAACCGTTTGCACGAATTCATATCCCGTTTGTTCGAATTAATATGTCGTTTGTACGAATTAATATCTCGTTTGCACGGATTAACATCCCGTTTGAACGAATTGATATCCCGTTTGCTCGAATTAATATATCGTTTGTACGGATTAATAATCCGTTTGCACAAATTCGTATCCCGTTTGCTCGAAATAGATGTCGAATTAATATGTCGTTTGTACGAATTAATATCTCGTTTGCACGAATTAATATCCCGTTTGAACGAATTGATTTCCCGTTTGCTCGAATTAATATATCGTTTGCACGGATTAATATACCGTTCGCACGAATTCATATCCCGTTTGCTCGAATTAATATGTCGTTTGTACGAATCAATATCTCGTTTGCACGGATTAATATCCCGTTTGAACGAATTAATATCCCGTTTGCACGACATATATTTTTCTTAAAAAATTATTGCGTGTCCTATAGATACCACCGTAAAAAATGATTTGTCTTAAATGTGGTATAAACCAGATTTCCATTGTGCACTTGTTTTACGGACTTTTACCCCCAAAAGTAAGTGTCGGGTTTCTTTTGTCGGTCAGTATAGTATTCCCATCACAATAACATTGAAGTGTTTGCGAAAACGAAATAACTGGGATTTCTTATGTTACTTTCTTTCAATAAATGTTCAATTTCTGCAATGACTGCACCTATCTATCAGTCAGTAGAAGAAATGAAAACTCGAAACTCTAACCTCAACTCTGATCTCAATTGCAGTGTGCGTCACCGATCATGTATCGGTTTGTATGTATACAATGCCACGTGATTCTCTAGTGATTACTATGAGATATGATCTAAAATGGCAGTTTTCTTGAAATCATGAAGTGAGAACAATTTCCTATATGTCTGTCATTTGGAAGGAAGTCATGTCTAAAATATTCAAGATGGTGTTAATGATGGCCACCAGATTATGTTTTCAAATGGGAAAGCTTTGTCCATCTCATATGAGCTGAAAAATATCAAGTTGAGGAACGTAAAACTGATGAGAAAAAGGATCAATTAAACTTGATGACGTTCAAACAAACATTGGATTGCCTTATATGGTGTAATCCTGGCAAATATCATATTACCATATATGGTGTGCAAAAATAACGTTCATCCCAAGTTTCCAGCCTGCTTGTCTGTCACAAACTCCATATGTGAGAGAATTAATCCTTTCTACGGGCGTCGTGTTAAAATGAGCCTGTGCATGAGAAAACACACAATTTGGGTTCCGACCAGGTCCGACACAAACCGGGCTAAATCTATACAGCCACAGAAGATTGATCTAGGCTGGAAATTTTGGATTTAGAAAGTAGAGGAATTATACTATCCGTGTTGCGAAAACAAAGGCGCTGATCAGCTTCGCAGTTACTGCGAAGCTGATCTGCGCCTTTCTTTTCGCCTATGCAGCGGCTCAAATTAAAGGATTCACAGCATTTAATTCTGGAAAAGCAATACGATGAACATTGTCGTAAGCCTAGACAGTCTTTCATTTTCAAGAACACCCGTCTGTCACATAGGAGAGCCTGAATCTTTCAAGCTTGGTCAAATAATCTAGCTTGAGTTTTGTTTAACGTGTACATATTTTATAAATTATGCATTGCAGATTTGAGCAACGTTCAAGGTTTCTTTAAACTGTACAGTTCATATAATAGTAAAGCAGTATAAATAGATGAGAATACAAACATTATACAAATGGGATCCATTTAAAGAAGTCGAACGACTTATTTAAATCTGTATCCCAAAATATTCTGTGAATAAATTTATGCTATTTTTTGTAATTGTCACAATATTTACAAAATAGAAAAATATTGAATAGTTTCTTATGATAAAGTTGTTCAGAAAACTTATAGCTGTTTGATGAGAAATCAGACAAAACATACTAGATTGTTTGTTTTGTTCTAAAACATAGATTGTGAGAATTGTGGGTTCTTTTTAGAACCACCTCGGCCCACAACCTGTGTTTTGGTCAAACATTTGAGCCGCCTCATGAGAAAACCAACAATTTGCATAGGCAAAAACAAAGACGCAGATCAGCTTCGCGGTAACCGCGAAGCTGATCAGGCGCCGCTTCTCGGAAAGTACAATCCCTCTTCTTTTTATAGCTTCAACCCTTCAATGTATTATTCTATAGCTATAACTGTAATGGAAAAGTTCCATGTAGATATCCATCCGAGAAAAAAAGAAGTCCGGTTTTAAAAGATTGTTTATTCCTCAATATGATTATTTTAGGATGTAAAGCTGTAGACATACAAAAAGTAAATAGATTGTTTTTTCAACTGGGACACTTAAAAGTTTGAAAGTTACTAACGTTTCAAATTAAAAAGACTGCTTAGAGGCCATGGGTAGTGATTCGGTCGGCGGTCATCAGTCTGCGGTCTTTGCAAGCCTTAGGCATATTCGTCCCCAATTATTTCGATACAAATTGTTATTTCGGTTTCTAATCTATAAACGACATGCTTAAGACATGATTTCTATCATTGATTATGCCTGTAGTGCCTGTCTGTTCTTCATAATAATAATAGTTCATCGCGGTTTGTATTTAGCGCTACACTGCCGTGGTCACTTCAATAGTTTTTTTTATGATAACCTCGAAGGTACGAATGAAGCCGAGATAGCCTGATTCTCTTTTCTCTTCTAATCAAGGGCGGGAAAATGATTCGGTATCAATTAAGCATGGCACTGGTTCCTATTCCGAATATATTTACATATAACATAAACCTGATAACGGGAAACCAGCCGATAATGGCAACTATTTTTAGATTATTATTTATAGACCATAAATATTAATGATTACATGAGTAATGCCGTTAAAAGTCCGTCGGCCCCATTAGCTCAGTGTGTTAAGCATCGATCTTCTAATCAGACTCTTACAGGTTCGAATCTCGCCGAATATCCGCTATTCATTTTTTTTTTTTTTTTTTTTTTTTTTTGTTATCATAATAAGCCTCTTTTCTTTCTTCATTCGTTTTCATTCTTCCTTTTTTATGGAGTCTATTTAGCAGTACGCTGAAAAAAGTTGTTCAGTACTGGCGATAACTGGTAGACCCAGACAGATGAATGTTGCATTATCAAATGAGCCGCGTCACAAGAAAACCGGATTTTTGCCTATGCGAAAACAAAGGCGCAGATCAGCTTCGCAGTAACTGCGAAGCTGATCAGCGCCTTTGTTTTCGCTACACGGATAGTACACTTTCTCTTCTTATTAAATCCGAAATTTCAAGCTTCTATGCTGCTTCGGGGACTGGTCATGTTGGGATGTTGCCTCCATTTTACAGGACTTTTACCCAAAATGAGGATGTCATCACATCCAACAAGTGCTTGAAATATAACTATCCAACTAAGACACAAAAGGCTTATACGTATGGATGGTTTGACTTGAAATGTTTCCTCGGCAGGCTCAGACAAGCGCGGTTAACCAGTATTCAGTCAGCAGTGTATTTAGCTTTACCTGAAGGCACAAGTAGCCTATATCTATTTCTTTAGGCCCCAATGGGAGGGGGGCCCATAGTCTCTATGGTGAAAATAACAGTCACAAATGATTAGCGTGTGTCTAAGGTGTGTACAGGTCGTATAATGATCTCAGCATGCTGAAAATTTTGGATTGCATGTACTTTTGTACAGTTATGTTAAGCACACAATACAGTATAGGCGCGTATCAAACGTTTAATGTAACGCGTGTTGAACTTATTCGTATAAGACATACCCGAGACACGTCGAGCTTTAAGCATGCTGCATGCTTAAAATACTTTAACGTACACCAAGCGTACAGAACGCACATGTACGAGGTTTGTGGACACCTTGGCTAGCAGGAAAAGTAAAGTGCTGTTGTTTAAGTTTTTTTGTTTTTGTATAAATATAAGCAGCAATATCTTATGATATAGTTTGATATATTTGTTGTCAACGACATTCTGAAAGTAGACGTCAATACCTGTCTTTAAAGCAACAGATCCGAGAAGCTGCTTCCTAAATCGAACACGCCTTACTTTGTCAAGTCATGATGCGAGTTATTTTATTCATTCGATCATTTTCGTCCACGATGTCTGGCATCCAGTTTTCTTCCCTCGATCCTTAATTTCCCATATTTTCTCGCCTCGATCCTTAGTGTCCCATATCATTTTGTCTGGATCCCTGGTTGCCTATGTCTTCCCAGTCCTAAAAAAGTAAAACCAAAACATGCTAATGGGCATTTAAAAAAAATGGCCCCAAAGAGTCACAGACAAATCTATTCTTATTTGTACCGTAATACCGCTAATTCAATATTTTTGGTGAGATTCAATAAAACATGAAGGATGGTTCTTAAAAATGATGGCGTTTTGTTGAATTTTTAACTGTAAAGTGGAAAAAAATCTTACAATCCTTTCTTTCTAAAAAAAAACAACAACAACAACAGTAAACAGGTGACAGAGCTAAACCAAATGTTGTGTTAACTGATTGGGGGCCTGAGCTTAGTATTTATGTGAACAACCACACAAGTATTAAACATTTGTTGACCAGTAACCTTGAAATCTTACACTCCTTACAGTTGCTTTGCGTGTGGTGATATAAAAATCTGAAAATACAAGAGTGTCTGTGTTCTTCATTCTTTTTATCTCTATATTCATATGTTTGACATTTTGTATCTCTTCAATTTCCATTCCTTAATTTGATACAGTATGATAGCTAATGTCACACAGAAATCCAAGTTGCACTCATTACATCAAATATCTGCACAACTGTTTTATTTATAAACACGGGGTCTATTCTCTAAGCCTATTTGATCTGGTGTCGTCCAGGTATAAGCAAGTTCCGGTAGTGGTTGTGAAAAATTGAATGTAAACAAAGAAATTGAGTAGACAGGTGAACAGGTAAGTTGCATGATTTCTTTTTTATCTTTTGATTTTGAATAAAATCCTGATGTGCAGTCTCAAGAGAATTTACAAACGTTATTAGAAATCAAAACTAGAGTGGCGAAGATGCAATAGGAAACTTGTTTTTGATGTTCAAAGTTTCGATACGTGGCTGTTTTGATATAACAGTTTCGGCCAGATTCACAAGTTTGCCCTATATTTTGAAGATTTATGCACCGGACATTGTCCGATTCGACCCACAAATAAATATAACCAGTACGTACATTCCTGGGAATCGAAATCGCTTCATGAAAGGGAGTCCAAAATAAAAAATCTTGGTATAAGCACATTTTTCAGGTGGCCGTGAATGTTAAGACGCTTTAGTACGGTGAACGTGCAATCTCAATGACTCTGTACCAGGTACTCATATTGTTTATGCAGTCGAAGCCACTCTCAAATTTTAAATAATTGAGCTTGTTTATAGTGGCTGAAAGACATATTCGCTGAAAAGCTCAACAAGGATATCATCCATCACATCCCAAAACATAAAATTGTTCCTCCTAATTATGGCGTGAGTTGCATAACGCGAACCCTTGAAAAATTGATGACGCCATTTTGATCTTCCTTGTTCCTTACATGTGTTGCTTTCAAAGAGTCAGCTCCTTGGAACGTTACGTAGAGACAGGAAAGTAAATCTGTGGATCAGAATGTCCAGGTATATACATAATTGAGTATACAATTTGCACACAGACACCAGGTGGACAAATGACATTGCAAGACATCAGTCTAAAATATACTGAATAAGTTGCATCATGAGAAAACAAACATTTCGCATATACCAAAACAAACGCGCAGACCAGCTTCACAGTAACTGCGAAGCTGATAAGCGCCTTTGTTTTCGCCACTCGGCTAGGTCAATTCATCTACTTTCTAAATCCAAAATTTTCGGCCTCTAGCCATCTTCTGTGTTTGTACAGCTCGGTTTGTGTCGAACCTGTTTGGAAATCACATTGTTGGTTTTCTCATGACGCGGCTCAAGTGATGTTTAGCAAAGTATTTGTAGGCGGGCGTATACGTTTATGCACCATATATCTGGTTCTACACAGGGTGCTTTGAATCCTTCCCGACATCACTCAACCATTGTCAACTGGGACGTAAAAGTGACATACATTGAACGGTAAATGGTCGAGTAAGACACTTCTTTCTAATACGATCCCCATTTTATACTCCAATTGTGTTTTAGTGCATTTTCATTGCATGTGCGTGATAGCATGTAGTTCATAGAAGCCTCCTTTGAAAAGTTTGTTTGTTTGAATTGATGCTTTACGCCCCAGTCAACAATTTCATTGCATGTGCGTGATAGCATGTAGTTCATAGAAGCCTCCTTTGAAAAGTTTGTTTGTTTGAATTGATGCTTTACGCCCCAGTCAACAGCTAAGGTGGAGTCGAAAACCTTATTTTGTAATGATTGATTCAATCATCGTTGATTCAATCTTGGCTTCACCAATGTTTCGAATGGGACTTTTAACCTAGGTCTTGCCTCCGACCTAAATTATCATGGACGTATTGCCCAGGTCATCCTCACAACCATGACTACTACGACTAATGCATAGGTCACATTTGGCCTACGATTAGCTTGCGATGATTGCACGATGCTAATTTTGGCATTTTCGTCCAGTTCCGCACGATGATCCTATGATGTTCCAACGATCTCCATAGCCTCTACGAATTTGTAATAGTCTACACTTATATAAATTTTACACATCGGAAAACCGTAGCCCGTAGACACGTCGTGTGCGCGCTGATGGAGACCCTTCGATGATCGTACGATCGTAGGGAGACCGCAAGGGCTCAGTCAGAAATCATAGGGGCTCCCCGCGGACATCGCACGGGCTCTATACGATTTCCAATTAAAGACAATTTCCATACGATCTCCATTCGGTTCTGATTCAAAACATCGACGAAAACCAGAGCAAGAAATCGTTAAATTGTTAACACATATGTCGTAGCTCACGATCATCTACGATGTCTTAAATCGTAGGGAAAATCACAGACAAAAAATCGTATGATGATTTGGGGCAAATGTAACCTAGGCATAAACACTATAGTTTCATTGTTAATCGTACAAACTAGTTGTAATGCTTATAACGCCTATTACTCTTCGATCTACAGTAACAATAACAATTTAACGAAAGTCTTAATGTGTGCAACTGCACATATGGTATTGCCTGTTAAATGTGTGCAACTGCAATATGGTATTGCCTGTTAAAAGGGTCCATATCATGAACGAATCTCAAAAGTAACGAAAACTTAAGAGTTTCATATTTTTGAAAATATCTCACAACCCATGATTTTGTGCTTTGCATTCACACCACCCCTACATTTTATTCTTATTCGTTACATGTTTACATGGTGTTCTTCATCCAAAGCAAAATGACATGTTATTTCTTGAATATAAAAATCATTGAAGACCAACAAGTGTACTCAACTTTAGCAGTCTGCTCAAAATCACAAGTGTGTCGACAAATTTATAAAAAATGTACCGCTAGTTTATCTTCTCGCGGATATAAGGCACGTGCTTTTATGAGCTTTGAACATTGTCGCTTCTCAAACTTTTGCAAAGATTTGTTAGTGCTAATTTAATGTTTTAATATGTATCTAGAGACTGCACTTCAAGAAATGTACATTGCTGACCTAACTTCCTATATTTGTTTCATTTTATGAAGAAAACAATGAAACACCTGACTAAATAAACCTTAACCAGCACAACTCCCGAGCATATTGGCTTGACGAATAGACCCCGTGATATTTGAGGAATTTGTTTCAATTTGAAGTATCAACACGTTACATATGACATATTTTTTCGGCTCGTCTCGACGAGCCGAATATACGATAGGATTTTGGCTGGGAACCTACGAAAAATACCGAACACTCCGCATGACTACACAGGCTGGTTTCCGATCTACACTAATTAGTAATCCGGTAAGCCGAAAACATGTGATGTTTTAAACGTTAGCAGTGATTGGTTTAATGAAATCCAGCCAATCATCATTTTTCTTTTAAGCAAAGTTCGGATGTAGACCATTTTGCGTATGCTGATATCGGGGCCGTAAGGGTCGACTAATTACCGAACAGGAAATCCAGGAAGCAGGTCATCTCTGCCTTTTTACTTTTCGGTCTTACCAAGTCCACTCGGCCTTTTTTCTTTTTTAATTCAATTTTATGTCCCTTTTAAGATAATTTCAGCTCATATAAGTGGGTGGTACGAAAACGGGAGGTCCACAAGAAAAACCATCTGGCAAACGCAAGCAGAAGGTCTCGCACCGTGATGAAAGGGACCCTACTTTCTCTGACACAATTCACACCAAGTAAACCATGTACACGACTTCCATACATTGGACCGTGTCTGTTCGCCTCCGAAACACCTCTAATTTCTATAGCTATATCATTGCAAGCAGTACTGTGGCTTATGCCTACTTAATGACTGATTAGTGTGGGTCGGAAATCAACATATTTTTTTATCCCACTTGTCCATTATGTTTATGCACACAGAGCCGTTTCTAGCCTATAAAAGTGTAACGGAATCTCTCTCTCTCTCTCTCTCTCTCTCTCTCTCTCTCTCTCTCTCTCTCTCTCTCTCTCTCACACACACACACACACACACACACACACACATTTACTTTACGACTTATTCTCATGAGATCAGTGTGAGAGTAATCTTGAGCTCATGCACATCAAAATAAGAAATTTGTTTTCTCAGAAACCACTAGCGTACAAGTTTATTTGTTTAAAAAATGAACAGATTTCCAAAATGGTGTGGTCATAATACAAAATGCTAAACGAGCCGCTTCTAGCTTTTTTAAAAGCTATCCTTGTCTACTTTAGCGTATACGTATAGAGTACGTTGGGCCACACGGGACAGGTGCCAAAACGTCAACAAAATGTGACGATTTTCATATTGTGTTTTTTTCCCTGTCAAACGGCACTTAAATATGTTATAACATTAAAACATTTCGTCCTAAAACCAAATAACACTGACTTCAGTTTCAGAAAGATTCCGACTTGGCGGCAGTGTTGTTTGAATTATGTGAAAAAAAAACAGTAGCAGACCGAAAAATCTGTTTGAAATAATGGCGCAATTTGACGTTGGAGAACAGCCGACGCCGATTGTATGTTTCGTTAAGGAAATCACCCACAGATACGATGAAAATGTTACAAACAACAGAAACGTCATCGGTCTGTCAGTTACTATTTAGTTCTCAGTAGTTGTGGCACAGACGATTTTCAGCTGCTCAGAAGTCCACCTATGATGATAAACGGAAGATCACCTGTCTGGCATGCTCGCCGCAAGAAATTGTTACACATGTTCAACAGGTGGACGAACAATTTTGCGAGATTTGGTACGGCGTATCTGCATTTGACAGCTGGATACACAGACATAAAAATGTTGATAGCCAAGGATCTTTTGTTAAAAAAAACACCCTGAAACAAATGTATAACGTGCTGGCGGCTTAAAATGTCAAGTAACGTCATATAGAGACGTTGACCTTTGCCCCGCACTCGGTTCGGAAGTGCAGGGAAAAGGCTGTAGATGACGTGTTTTTGTCAGATTTCAATAAAATTTCTTGTATATTTGCTTATAAAATACTTTTGCAAAAGCAGATATATTCATTTTTCTGTTGAAAATATAAATGGTGTACACGAACTTTCCTGACAAACCACGTATGTATGTCTATGGAAATACATTGGTTGAATTTGCGGCATATTTTTCCTCACGCTCGGTGCGCGCTTTGTCTTATACGTTATTGACTGCGATAGAAAATTGAAGCTATTGATATGACACTTGTGTCATATCTTTTCTTGTTAAGTCTGAAATTTCTAGCTTTTAGCTGTCTTCTGTGGCTGTACAGCCCAGTTTGTGTCAGACCTGTTCAAAAACCACATTGTTGGTTTTCCCACGAGGCGGCTCATAGATAAAATATATAAAAAATCAATTTAAAAATACATATAAAAATTTTCTGTAAATTGCATGTTTTCGTTATGTTTAGTTACACGTATAATGTTTAGTTAGAACGGTATATATAAAGCACATGATAGTAACAATTTTCAGACGTCATGAAATGAACCGCATCATGAGAAAACCACATTTTAGAATTTTTGCACAGCTGACCAGCGCCTGCTTTTGTTTTCGCTACTCGGATTGTACAATTCCTCGTCCACTTATGACCAAAATTTCAAGCCTGATTGGAAACACCGAAGACCGGCTTTTTCGCGTCGCGGCGCAATTGTAGAAGGGTCAGTTGCAAAAATTCATACCCACTGAAAACATTTGAATGATGTTTGCTCTTTTAAAAATTTAAATGGTTTCAAATTATATATACTTTATTTTACAACATATGACAACAGTTATTACTATGTTCCACTTTTCAGAAAAATAAAAAGAGGAAGGTCGATTAATTTAGCTGATTAATTTTCGCACCTATTGCAAATGGATATGAGCCGCTGCATGGAAAAAACAACAATCTGCATAGGCAAAAAAGGCGCAGATCAGCTTCGCAGTAACTGCGAAGCTGATCAGCGCCTTTGTTTTCGCTACACGGATAGTACAATTCATCTACTTTCCAAACCCAAAATTTCCAGCCTCTAACCATCTTCTGTGACTACAGCCCGGTTTGTGTCGGACCTGGTCGGAACACAAATTGTTGGTTTTCTCATGCACAGGCTCATTTATACTTACTCCCCTTATCACATGTCTCAGTCTCTGTGAATTTCCTATCCTTGCTAAATGTTGATATTACGACGTTACTGACAAACAAACAGAAAATGCCATGCAGGTAGACAGAAATGATATTGAAAGACACTAGAAGGACGAAGTATCAAGAATTTCATGAACATTTTTTGGCAAGGATGTATTGTGTACGACTGAGTAG
Source organism: Rugalucina vietnamica (assembly GCA_964017185.1). Lineage (NCBI taxonomy): Eukaryota > Metazoa > Mollusca > Bivalvia > Lucinida > Lucinidae > Rugalucina > Rugalucina vietnamica. The sequence continues at coordinate 43,820,909 of OZ024872.1, forward strand.
GACATCGTCAAACAACTAAAACAGCCCTGCAAACAGGTACTTTTTCTGTTTATAACTTATACATTTTTTTTCTCTTGCTAAGTTATATCATAGACAAAACAAGAAGCCCAACTTTAGATTGTATCCTTTAGCCAAAAAAAAAAAAAAAAAAAAAAAAAAAAAAAATAACGCCAACAATCAGACAATGTATTACTGAAAATTATCCCAAATCGCTTATTTTGCTTAATTTGGCTATCGATATGTTTGTATTTAAGGATGTTCGCTGCCAATTAAAAAGCAATCAAACTTTTTTTCTAACCCTCTTCTTTGATTCCAAAATATAACAAGACATTTGAAAACAAAATTAGCATATGGTAGTGTGCATTTTTTCAAGCTATATGCCTCTGAATTTGACTTCTGAACACCATGTTTTAAATTTAGTAAATTTAATTTAATTTTCAATTCTTTGAAAAAACAGCCCTGCAAACAGGTACTTTTTCTGTTTATAACTTATACATTTTTTTTCTCTTGCTAAGTTATATCATAGACAAAACAAGAAGCCCAACTTTAGATTGTATCCTTTAGCCAAAAAAAAAAAAAAAAAAAAAAAATAACGCCAACAATCAGACAATGTATTACTGAAAATTATCCCAAATCGCTTATTTTGCTTAATTTGGCTATCGATATGTTTGTATTTAAGGATGTTCGCTGCCAATTAAAAAGCAATCAAACTTTTTTTCTAACCCTCTTCTTTGATTCCAAAATATAACAAGACATTTGAAAACAAAATTAGCATATGGTAGTGTGCATTTTTTCAAGCTATATGCCTCTGAATTTGACTTCTGAACACCATGTTTTAAATTTAGTAAATTTAATTTAATTTTCAATTCTTTGAAATATATCTGTCCTGAACAAAAATACACAAAGAACGCTTTCAGAAGTCATAATATTTACTTAACGCAGGCTATTTTGGACAAAGAACATACAACAATTTGCAATTTATAATGGATGACAAAATTTTACGACTTTTTTTACAACCCTACCCGCATTCTTGAAAAGTCGGAAAAAAACAATATTTTGAAATGAGCCAAACCCATATTTACAAGTAGATTCAAACTTTTTCTTGTATTTTCACACAACATAGAACTTGTTTACATTGTTGGAATAAACAAATGAAATATATAGGGTAGTGCGCATATAAGAGAGAACCATTTGAGCCCTTTTATGGCTGTTTTGTTTCTTACACCCCATTTCATAAAACAACCCAAAATTTTAAAAGTAGCAATCCAAATGCAAAAAAGACTAACATAGAAGACCCTGTGCACATCTACTGCTGCTACAATAAACATCTAAACAGTGCAATTAATTTGAAGATGTGTAAGAATCAAGTTTAATCTGCCATACCCCCTAAATTTTACTGACAACTAAAATTTCTGAAAAGTTGCAGAAAATGGGGTGAAAAAGATTGGCAATTTTTATGACTCATTCAATGCATATCATCAATATGTCTTCAAATATAAAATAATGAAAATATCTTCGACAAAATAGAAAACCGGAAGTTCCGAAATGTCAAATTTTGCAGCGAATATCCCTAATAAAGGTCCACTGATGTGTAGTTATTATTAATTACGTAAAATGTGAACGTCAACGGAAATCTGACGTTTTATTTCGTCTCTCTGTTGAACTTACTCTAATATCCCTTAGTTAAAATCAAGTAGCAAAATTAAAGAAACACCACCAAGGCGAGAAAATATACACATAATTATGTGTTGCGTATCTTTTTTGTTCTAGTATATAATCATAGCATTGCATCGGCGATAGTACTAAACTATGTTTTTGTATAATAGCATGGCATCGGCGATAGTACTAAACTATGTTTTTGTATTATAGCTTACTTGTAACGTTACTTTGTTGGCTCCAAAATCTGGTTTCAATTTAATTCTGATCGCATGTGGCTGTTAAAGGCTTGAAAAAAATAATACACCTTACAGAGCACTTCCTTTTTGTCTAATTTGTTATGAATGGTTTACATTGTTCTTACAATCTCTCTCTCTCTCTCTCTCTCTCTCTCTCTCTCTCTCTCTCTCTCTCTCTCTCTCTCTCTCTCTCTGTTTGTCTGACTGTCTGTCAACAGGCTACACGTTACCATTGAAAGGAAACATTAGGGAGGTTTAAAAATGGCCACGGCCCATTTTGAGGCTTTTTAGACTGACTTTTCTGTGATGTAACTTTATCACGGGGTCTATTCGTCAAGCCAATATGCTCGGGAGTTGTGCTGGTTAAGGTTTATTTAGTCAGGTGTTTCATTGTTTTCTTCATAAAATGAAACAAATATAGGAAGTTAGGTCAGCAATGTGCATTTCTTGAAGTGCAGTCTCTAGATACATATTAAAACATTAAATTAGCACTAACAAATCTTTGCAAAAGTTTGAGAAGCGATCTGCGACAATGTTCAAAGCTCATAAAAGCACGTGCCTTATCCGCGAGAAGATAAACTAGCGGTACATTTTTTATAAATTTGTCGACACACTTGTGATTTTGAGCAGACTGCTAAAGTTGAGTACACTTGTTGGTCTTCAATGATTTTTATATTCAAGAAATAACATGTCGTTTTGCTTTGGATGAAGAACACCATGTAAACATGTAACGAATAAGAATAAAATGTAGGGGTGGTGTGAATGCAAAGCACAAAATCATGGGTTGTGAGATATTTTCAAAAATATGAAACTCTTAAGTTTTCGTTATTTTTGAGATTCGTTCATGATATGGACCCTTTTAACAGGCAATACCATATTGCAGTTGCACACATTTAACAGGCAATACCATATGTGCAGTTGCACACATTAAGACTTTCGTTAAATTGTTATTGTTACTGTAGATCGAAGAGTAATAGGCGTTATAAGCATTACAACTAGTTTGTACGATTAACAATGAAACTATAGTGTTTATGCCTAGGTTACATTTGCCCCAAATCATCATACGATTTTTGTCTGGGATTTTCCCTACGATTTAAGACATCGTAGATGGTCGTGAGCTACGACATATGTGTTAACAATTCAACGATTTCTTGCTCTGGTTTTCGTCGATGTTTTGAATCAGAACCGAATGGAGATCGTATGGAAATTGTCTTTAATTGGAAATCGTATAGAGCCCGTGCGATGTCCGCGGGGAGCCCCTATGATTTCTGACTGAGCCCTTGCGGTCTCCCTACGATCGTACGATCATCGAAGGGTCTCCATCAGCGCGCACACGACGTGTCTACGGGCTACGGTTTTCCGATGTGTAAAATTTATATAAGTGTAGACTATTACAAATTCGTAGAGGCTATGGAGATCGTTGGAACATCATAGGATCATCGTGCGGAACTGGACGAAAATGCCAAAATTAGCATCGTGCAATCATCGCAAGCTAATCGTAGGCCAAATGTAACCTATGCATTAGTCGTAGTTGTGAGGATGAGCTGGGCAATACGTCCATGATAATTTAGGTCGGAGGCAAGACCTAGGTTAAAAGTCCCATTCGAAACATTGGTGAAGCCAAGATTGAATCAACGATGATTGAATCAATCATTACAAAATAAGGTTTTCGAATCCACCTTAGCTGTTGACTGGGGCGTAAAGCATCAATTCAAACAAACAAACTTTTCAAAGGAGGCTTCTATGAACTACATGCTATCACGCACATGCAATGAAAATGTTGACTGGGGCGTAAAGCATCAATTCAAACAAACAAACTTTTCAAAGGAGGCTTCTATGAACTACATGCTATCACGCACATGCAATGAAAATGCACTAAAACACAATTGGAGTATAAAATGGGGATCGTATTAGAAAGAAGTGTCTTACTCGACCATTTACCGTTCAATGTATGTCACTTTTACGTCCCAGTTGACAATGGTTGAGTGATGTCGGGAAGGATTCAAAGCACCCTGTGTAGAACCAGATATATGGTGTATAAACGTATACGCCCGCCTACAAATACTTTGCTAAACATCACTTGAGCCGCGTCATGAGAAAACCAACAATGTGATTTCCAAACAGGTTCGACACAAACCGAGCTGTACAAAAACAGAAGATGGCTAGAGGCCGAAAATTTTGGATTTAGAAAGTAGATGAATTGACCTAGCCGAGTGGCGAAAACAAAGGCGCTTATCAGCTTCGCAGTTACTGTGAAGCTGGTCTGCGCGTTTGTTTTGGTATATGCGAAATGTTTGTTTTCTTATGATGCAACTTATTCAGTATATTTTAGAGATGTCTTGCAATGTCATTTGTCCACCTGGTGTCTGTGTGCAAATTGTATACTCAATTATGTATATACCTGGACATTCTGATCCACAGATTTACTTTCCTGTCTCTACGTAACGTTCCAAGGAGCTGACTCTTTGAAAGCAACACATGTAAGGAACAAGGAAGATCAAAATGGCGTCATCAATTTTTCAAGGGTTCGCGTTATGCAACTCACGCCATAATTAGGAGGAACAATTTTATGTTTTGGGATGTGATGGATGATATCCTTGTTGAGCTTTTCAGCGAATATGTCTTTCAGCCACTATAAACAAGCTCAATTATTTAAAATTTGAGAGTGGCTTCGACTGCATAAACAATATGAGTACCTGGTACAGAGTCATTGAGATTGCACGTTCACCGTACTAAAGCGTCTTAACATTCACGGCCACCTGAAAAATGTGCTTATACCAAGATTTTTTTATTTTGGACTCCCTTTCATGAAGCGATTTCGATTCCCAGGAATGTACGTACTGGTTATATTTATTTGTGGGTCGAATCGGACAATGTCCGGTGCATAAATCTTCAAAATATAGGGCAAACTTGTGAATCTGGCCGAAACTGTTATATCAAAACAGCCACGTATCGAAACTTTGAACATCAAAAACAAGTTTCCTATTGCATCTTCGCCACTCTAGTTTTGATTTCTAATAACGTTTGTAAATTCTCTTGAGACTGCACATCAGGATTTTATTCAAAATCAAAAGATAAAAAAGAAATCATGCAACTTACCTGTTCACCTGTCTACTCAATTTCTTTGTTTACATTCAATTTTTCACAACCACTACCGGAACTTGCTTATACCTGGACGACACCAGATCAAATAGGCTTAGAGAATAGACCCCGTGTTTATAAATAAAACAGTTGTGCAGATATTTGATGTAATGAGTGCAACTTGGATTTCTGGGTGACATTAGCTATCATACTGTATCAAATTAAGGAATGGAAATTGAAGAGATACAAAATGTCAAACATATGAATATAGAGATAAAAAGAATGAAGAACACAGACACTCTTGTATTTTCAGATTTTTATATCACCACACGCAAAGCAACTGTAAGGAGTGTAAGATTTCAAGGTTACTGGTCAACAAATGTTTAATACTTGTGTGGTTGTTCACATAAATACTAAGCTCAGGCCCCCAATCAGTTAACACAACATTTGGTTATCTCTGTCACCTGTTTACTGTTGTTGTTGTTGTTGTTTTTTTAGAAAGAAAGGATTGTAAGATTTTTTTCCACTTTACAGTTAAAAATTCAACGAAACGCCATCATTTTTAAGAACCATCCTTCATGTTTTATTGAATCTCACCAAAAATATTGAATTAGCGGTATTACGGTACAAATAAGAATAGATTTGTCTGTGACTCTTTGGGGCCATTTTTTTAAAATGCCCATTAGCATGTTTTGGTTTTACTTTTTTAGGACTGGGAAGACATAGGCAACCAGGGATCCAGACAAAATGATATGGGACACTAAGGATCGAGGCGAGAAAATATGGGAAATTAAGGATCGAGGGAAGAAAACTGGATGCCAGACATCGTGGACGAAAATGATCGAATGAATAAAATAACTCGCATCATGACTTGACAAAGTAAGGCGTGTTCGATTTAGGAAGCAGCTTCTCGGATCTGTTGCTTTAAAGACAGGTATTGACGTCTACTTTCAGAATGTCTTTGACAACAAATATATCAAACTATATTGGGAATAATACTGTTTTGGACGCAGAACCGCTGTCTAACACCTCACCCTGGTTACTTGCCATCGGTATAATTCTATTCTCATGGATCATCATTGCAAATGCTACAGTGTTCATTTGTTCTGTTACTTACCAAAAGGTCAAAAAGATTACCATTTATATACCGGTACTAAGTTTAAGTTTCACGGATATGCTTGTTGGATTTTGCATGATTCCAATGTTTCTAATGCAAGCGACAAACGCAGTTGTTAACTCTGAAACATGTGTTGGAGTTTTGATATGTTACATTGTTTGTCAAGGCGCTGCATTATATCACATGCTGCTGGTTTGTGTCAACCGACTTATCGTGATGAGAAGACCTTCAAACAAAAAACGTGAAAATTTGAAAACAACCCTCGCTGGCATAGCAATGATTTGGACCGGTTGTCTCATTGGCTTTGGAACACCACTCCCGATATTTGGCACTCCTGATGGTCAAGTTTACTGCTCTTTGCCTGAACTTTTCGGACAGAACTATACATACGTTACTGGGTGGGTTGGTGTACTGCTTATATTGCCCTTTTTATCTGTAAACATACTGTATGTTTATTTACTAGTGTATCTCAGAATGAAATGGAGGGCTGTACATATTGGTGTATCAGATAAAACGCGTAAACATTCCCAGGGAATAGACGCTAATGATCAAAAAGACGACACAGATGAACTTGATCATCGTGGTTTGCAACCCGCTGCGGTACCCTTAGAAACAAAAACAACTAAACGCCCAGTTCTTAAGGTACATGTAGTAACCATTCTTGATCCAAAACCCAGTGTAATCAATGAAGTTGTTACTAAGTCACCTGGCGTTATTGAGAAAGAACTCGGTACAAGCAAACGCGCAGTTGATAAGTCTGTAGATGTTCTTGACCAGCAGCCTGACACGTGTTCAAGCAAACACACTGTCGTTAGGTCAGCAGATGTTCTTGTACAAGAACCCGGTTCAAGCAAACACGCAAGTGTAATGTCAGCTGACATTCTTGATCAAGAACCTGGTATAAGCAAACGTGCTGATTTTAAGTCAGTTGGCATTCTTGATCAAGAACCCGGTACAAGCAAACACGCTGATGTTAAGTCAGCTGATGGTCTGAATGAAGAACCTGGTACAAGCAAACACGCTGATGTTAAGTCAGCTGATGTTCTGAATGAAGAACCTGGTACAAGCAAACACGCTGATGTAATGTCAGTTGGCGGTCTTGATCAAGAACCCGGTACAAGCAAACACGCTGATGTTAAGTCAGCTGATGTTCTGAATGAAGAACCTGGTACAAGCAAACACGCTGATGTAATGTCAGGTGGCGTTCTTGATCAAGAATCTGGTGCAAGCACACACTTTGGTGTAATGCCAGATGACGATCTTGATCAAGAACATGGTACAAGCAAACGCGCCGATATAAAATCTGGTGCAAGCAAACGCGGTGATGTAATGTCAGCTGACGTTCTTGAGCAAGAACCAGGCAAAAGCAAACACGCTGATGTTAAGTCAGCAGCTGATGTTCTTGATCAAGACCCAGGCACAAGCAAACACGCTGGTGTAATGTCAGCTGACGTTCTTGATCAAGAACCAGACACAAGCAAACACGTTGATGTCATGTCAGCTGATGTTCTTGATCAAGAACCAGGCACAAGCAAACACGCTGATGTTAAGTCAGCTGATGTTCTTAATGAAGAACCTGGTACAAGCAAACACGCTGGTGTAATGTCAGCGTACTTTCTTGTTCAAGAACCAAGTACAAGTGAACATGCTGATGTTAAGTCAGCTGATGTTCTTGACCAAGAACTAGGCACTAACAAACACGCTGATGTTAAGTCAGCTGACGTTCTTGATCAAGAACCAAGCACTAGCAAACACGCTGATGTTATGCCAGCTGATGTTCTTGATCAAGAACCAAGCACAAGCAAACACGCTGATGTAATGTCAGCTGACGTTCTTGATCAAGAACCAAACAAAAGCAAACATGCTGATGTAATGTCAGCTGACGTTCTTGATCAAGAACCAAACAAAAGCAATCACGCTGATGTAGTGTCAGCTGACGTTCTTGATCACGAACCAGACACAAGCAAACACGCTGATGTTATGTCAGCTGATGTTCTTGATCAAGAACCAGGCACAAGCAAACACGCTGATGTAATGTCAGCTGACGTTCTTGATCAAGAACCAAACAAAAGCAAACGTGCTGATGTAATGTCAGCTGACGTTCTTGATCAAGAACCAAGCAAAAGCAATTACGCTGATGTAGTGTCAGCTGACGTTCTTGATCAAGAACCAAACAAAAGCAAACATGCTGATGTAATGTCAGCTGACGCTCTTGATCAAGAACCAAACAATAGCAAACACGCTGATGTAGTGTCAGCTGACATTCTTGATCAAGAGCCTGGTACAAGCAAACACGCTGACGTAATGCCAGCTGACGTTCTAGATCAAGAACCAGACAAAAGCATACACGCTGATGTTAAGTCAGCTGATGTTCTTGAACAAGAACCAGGCACAAGCAAGCGCACAGATGTTAAGTCAGTAGACTTTTATGATCAAGCACCAGGTACCAGCAAACACGCTGATAATTCAGCTGATGTTCTTGAACAAGAGGCTGGTACAAGCAAACACGCTGATGTAAAGCCAGCAAATGTTCAAGAAACCGGTACAAATAAAGGCATCTCAGAACATAAACGTCACATCTTTATCAATGTTAGGCCGGCAAATAACAATGAAACGAATGCTCTAAGCGCAGAAGTCAAAGATCGAAACCTGAGCAGACAAGATGAACAAATTATAGTCAAAGAACCTGAAAATGGGTCAAGATCAAGAATCAAACTCGGGGTTGCTAAAAATAATCGCATCGGTTTGAAAACCCAAAGGCGCGTTCTCGTATCAGTTGGTGTAATTCTAGTATCAATGAATGTATGCCTGACACCGCTTGTCATCTTTGGCGTCTTTGAAAGTCTCAATCCGGGTTATGTAAACCAAAATATCAAATTATTGTGCTTGATCCTGGCAATGCTAAATAGTGCGCTAAATCCAGTCATATTTGTAGTCATGACACAACCACTTCGAGCAGTTCTTTTTGCTTTGGCAAGGAAAGTATTTCGCTGTAGGTGATATTGATGAGTCGCGAGGCGAGAAAACTGGTCTCCGGGATTTCCGACCAGCTCCGGCACAAACCAGCCTGTACAGCCTCAGAAAAAGGCTAGAAGTTTGAATTGTTTGATTTGACAAAAGGAGATATTCTACTACCTGTGTACAGCGAAAACAAATGGGCTGATCAGCTTCACAGTTACTGCGAAGCAGCATTGCTGAGCTGCGCATTTGTTTTCGCATATGTAAAATATGGAAGGGACTAGATAGTGAAAAGAGGCGAAAAGATGGAAAAAAAAGAATAAAAAAAAGAGGTTCTTTATTGCGAAAAGAGGCGCGTTTATGATGCAAATGATGCAATGCAAATTAGCTAATTCAGATAATACGATAGTAGTAGAGTATTGAAATTCTAAAATAGTTTATGTCGACAAAAAAGTGTGATGGTCTAGTGAGAGCATAGGTGTGCATTAATATCACAATAGGCGTTGACTGACACGCACGTACGAGGGTTGTTCTTTAAGTCTTGCCATTGACTCATTTTTCTCCTTAACCAGCATCTGTACCAGAAGATTGATACTTGATAATTATGAATAGGTTATTTACGATATTGAAACCACTCAACCATTTTAGGATGATGCAATTACATGTAATCATTGCAATCTGAGTCTCTGAAGAGGGGCACCCTGATGACACTGCAAATACCTACTTTGGCCTGTCCCAACATACACTATAACGTTTGGTTTAAAATGGTTAGGAGAACAATTTTATGCTTCATTACCTTGCTAATACATAGGTGAAAAATTATTTTCTTAAAACAGAAATTGCAGTTTTTACGAGACTATAAACATAGCACTACGCATGTTTGTTATGAATTGATAAATTTTAGAAGTTTCAGAGCCTCATAATTTCATGTCCAGTTATGACTGATCCGAACTGTTAATACTGCTTTGTATCTGATCTTTGCTAATTCCATTGATAGAAATTTTGGATCCTTTATCCTCTGAAACCTTGAGTTATGAGTAGCAACATTTTGAAAGAATCACAAAATTCCTTTAAATGAGGTGTCCATACCACAATGTAATCATGTGCTGAAAATAATACAGCTTCACATGATTTATCTACTTGGTTAAGAAGCGTTTTGATAGGCGTTTAAACTCATAAAAATTATTTGGTTACTATAACAACAGAGAGGGGCAGCTCTGTTAGAAACTGTGTGACTGCTTCACCTTAAACCTGACGTAATCGTTCAATTGACATTCAAAGCGAATATCCATATAAACCATTTTAGACAAAATTAAGATAACCATTAATTTGAGATATTCACCCTATAATTCAATTTGCAAAATATGAAAATCATGAAAAGCGTAACCTTAGCAATGAATTTAAATGGCGTAGATTGAAAATATTATGACGTCATATTGAGGGGCAATAATTCTATAAAGTCAAAGTGAAAACCTTCTACAAAAGATAAGTGTTTTCTGATGCCCATATGAATGGCGGGTTTATGTGTAAAATGAAAGTGGGCGTGTATATGCTGTGGAGAGTGTTACAGCATTTACTTAACAAGTGATCGAAATTAAATACTTCAAATTAACTGGAAAACAACACAGTGCCAGACAGCAATAATTTTGATACTAATCTGACCAGAAAAGACCATATATAAACAACATTCTCGTTGGTCGTCAACAGGCAAAGTATAATCAAGCAAATGACAAGAATTAAGGAACAACCCTCGTATATTGCCAGTTTTGACACCTTTGTTAATTTACAACTACTGCCTCGAAAAAGAAATTGGACTACGATGTTTATAGAAGCAAATTTAATATTCTCTCTCAAAAATGAATGACAAAATTTAAATTTATACATACACTGTCTCTGTTTAATGGTAAAAATGTTTTTTTTTTACCTCGATATTTTCGCATCTTTTCGCCTCATTTCGCGAACAGAGCCTGTTTTCGCTATCTACACATACCGTCAAAGGGTAGGTTTTCTCATGACGCGGCTCAATTATTGTCAGCGTATCAATGTATGAAAATGAGAGATACATTACCTTGGGAGAAACTTTGTTCAAAATGTATATTTATTTGTACCTAAAGAAAATTTTAAAGCTTTTTTTACTTGTTGAAGTAATATTTTGAATCATACACTGTACGTAGGTGGTCCAGTGTCAGCAGGGGCTATTCTATGTTGCCTAGCAACAGCATTTGGCAAAATAGCACAATTTGGACGAATCATGACAATTTTCTATAAATCAGACATACATCTGGCGCAGATCATTACGAAAGCTTGTCCATGCAATATATAGAGATTTTTTTCACCTATAAAAATTGAAAATTTCATCAGAAAAATTTCGATATTTTTCTTATTTTTGCTCAAAACATAGATTGTGGGTACACGTTAGAACCGCCTCGGTGAGGCGGTTCTAACGAGTACCCACAATCTATGTTTTGGAGCAAAAATAAGAAAAATAGGTATACCCCTGCATACCTCAGTTTTGCTATATAAAAGTGGGGTTTAAGGGGGTATTCATTACATGGACATGTTTTGCTGATGAAGATGAAAATATCGACCTTTTTGCCCACACCCCATTATAACTTCGATAAATGAGCGTGTGCATGAGAAAACAAACGATTTGGGTTCCAACTAGGTCCGACACAAACTGTCGGGCTGTACAGTCACAGAAGATGTTTAGAGGCTGGAAATTTTTGATTTAGAAAGTAGGTGAATTGTACTGTCCGTGTAGCGAAAACAAAGGCGCTGATCTGTTTTCGCCTACAGATGCAGAATTTTAAGATTGTTGGTTTTCCCATGTGGCGGCTCAAATATTTTGTAGAATTTAACCCTTTGGGTTGAGTAGAAGGGGCATCGATGGGAATCGGGTGGTTTAGAGCTATAAAGATTTACTCAGATTCTATATAGGGGGTTACGGATAGCCAAACCTCATTCATTTGCATTGGACCAGCTATGTACAATAAACCTATGAATGGGGTCGTTTTACTTTTGATTAAAATGATTATTAACGTAGAAGCTACAGTTGTATATGGCACTAATTTTCATAAATAAAAAGCATTTTAATCGTGCCAGGTTAGTTTGTCTTACATTCTCTTGTTGCTAGGCAACAGTCGTTAACATATGATTCAGTCAAAATAGTAATCGGATCCGGAACAGTAATCCCTATACCCAAGGATTTTGAAACCCAGCACCTTAATTGCTGGCAAAGATTCTTCTGTAGCAGACGAAAAATTCTACTGGATCCTAAAAATCAAAACCTGATATCTTTAAATCAGCTTAGCAGAAAGTGGGGATCAGAGCAGGAAATTTGAGCTTTGTACACAAAAACATGCATCTTTGACCCTTACTAGGTGATTTTAACCTTTATAGAATAAGCATTTGAAACAAAAAGTCACATTAAGTCAGTGAATCAACCAGATCAGTTATTAATTCTAGCAAACTCTCACCAAAACACCTTTGGTGCCCTATTTAAATTGGTCTAATTTGTAAGTTCGGTCTTGAAAATTGTTTATATGTCCTTTAGATAATTCCTTGCAAAAATACAAACTGTGAAACCAGTAATGAGGCCAGAAATGCGGGCTTTATTTCCAAAGTTTCACATACAGTAACAGTACTTTAGTTACCTTTTCTAGGCACCTCCCCCTATGAATACTATACCATGTTATAATATCTAAGCTGCATTTTAGTAGTAAAACAATCCAAAATCACCCAGATCATTTTAAGGGATAAGCTGGCTATGGAAGTTTTGAATGTTTTTTCTTTACTTTTGGCAGACAGACATACAACTGCCTACAATTTTTTCAGGGATGTCCTGCTTATTTATTGCAATCAAAGACAGAACAATATTAATAAGTTTGCATTTGCGCATTTTAGTTGCAATCACTCTCTGGACTAGAAAAGCCGATCCAGACTTTTTTTTTGAGAAAAAATATTAAGTCTATACCGATATCCTGATGAAGGTTTGCATATTAGCATTATTTAATAATGTACTTAAAGCAGCATAAAAAGGATGTCATTTTTAATGAATTTTATTATCTCAATTTATACGCCATCTGCATTCTAATACGAGGCTACACATAGAGGCAATTAAAGGTGAATATTCTACTAAGTTGTGTTATAGTCTCTCATAGCTCTCACGAAGAGCCGCTCATGCACGTGTATATGCTTTCTGTGAGGTGAGACTTTAATAAATTATTTGTATTGTATTGTATGAAAAATAACGATGGTTACAGAAATTACACATGATTGAGTTCGCATTACTTACTGGACCACCCACGTATGCTCGTAGAAAAAAATAATAATGAGGTTCATTTTGTCATGGAAATTATAGTTTTTGTGAAATGTTATACTCATTTGTTGTAATAAATATTTTGTATATACGTATATACATTTTGTCTTCTTTATAGTACGTTCTGCAGAGAGAGAGAGAGAGAGAGTTATAGTACGTTCTGCAGAGAGAGAGAGAGAGAGAGAGAGAGAGAGAGAGAGAGAGAGAGAGAGACAGAGAGAGAGGTGCTCCGAATTAAATGAACCATGTCACACGTTTTTATTTTTTAATATGCAAAAAGGACAGATTTTGAAATGCCGCAGCTCACATAAAAAAAGTGGGCGGAAAGTAATTAATAAGTGAGCCGCGACGCGAGAAAACCGGTCTTCGGGGTTTCCGAACAGGTCTGACATAAACCGACCAGTACAGACACAGAAGATTGCTAGAAGCTTGAAATTATGAAGAGATTGTACTGTCCGTGTAGCCAAAACAAAGGCGCTGATCAGCTTCGCAATTATGTACAGCGAAGCTGATCTGCGCCTTTGTTTTCGCGTAGGCAAAAAATCCGTTTTAAACTTTTTCTCACGATCTCACGATGCGGCTCAAGTAATTGCGATACGAAATTCTTTGCACGTCACACTAAGTGCCAACCTGAGAAAGATTGTCACTCCTTAAATTAAGCTTTGGTACCCATACATGTGGCAAAAAATCTTACATGTACATCAACGGAAGAATATTGATTTATAATGAAAAGTTTTTAATGCCAATATAACATACATGTATAATACTTTAAGCACTAGAAGTGTTTCTGCAACCCCCAGGGGGGGGGGGGGGGGGGGTACTCTCATTTTTTGTTGATACATAGGCGAGGCCCCAGCTTCTACCCCCAAACCCCAAAAAATACTGAGATTTACTGACCACCCCCAAAAAATACCAGTCCTATCAGGCATACCCAAAAAAGAACTTGAACTTTTAGCTTACCCCAAAAAATTATTCATCTTTTTTATGCCTATTGATGAAATTTTATCACATCCATATGATCTAAGCTGTTGGTGGGACGTTAAATCCCAAATCAACCAACCAACAGAACACGTCACAATACAGTTAGTATATGTAGGAACTAGGAAGTAAATACCAAGTTGGATAAAATTTAAAGATTTTAGGTTATCAAAGTGTAAGTCTTATGATGGTTTTGATTCCATTTGGTTTGCAATCCAAACAACATCATCATGATCAAGCTTCCAAAATTTCACCGGGACCAGTCATAAGGCATGGTCGCAAACAAAATTGAATCTTAAGGCCTTGTAAGACATAAGTGTAAGCCACTCGGCGTACACTGGCGTTGAATTGCAAAACTGAATTATTTTTGTTTTATTTATTGCGTCACATCCATGTCAACAGCTAATACATGACATGTTTACTAGGACGTAAAACAATAAATGAAACAAACCAGAACTTGTTTTCGCAATTAAACACAAGTCTACACCGAGGGATTTTTGCTTATGTGAGATTGGCTTTTGACAATAATGTTCATAATTTTATAGGAGGCTAAAATTCTTATCTTTATAGAAATAAAGAGATTTCCCAAGAAATGTGCAAAACCCAAAAAATTACTTAGAATTATAGATGACCCCAAAAAATAATTCAGAAAAGGCATGACCCCAAAAATTATCCATAAAAAGCTCACTACCCTAAAAAATAACTAGTTTTTCTGAAAACCCAAAACAATATGGAAATTCAAAATTTTGACCCCAAAAAAGTCAGCCTTGCCTATGTATACGGAAAATTTCAGAGTACCCCCCCCCCCCCCCTGGGCTGCAACCGCACCAGAATGTCTTTTTTCCGTTTCTTCATCAGGAAAACCTGTCCGTGCAATGAATACCCCTTAAACCCCACTTTTATATAGAAAAACTGGGGTATGCAGGGGTCTACCTATTTTTCTTATTTTTGCTCCAAAACATAGATTGTGGGTACTCGTTAGAACCGCCTCCTCGAGTACTCTGGAACTTTAACATTTGTGGCGTTTCTTTTGCCTTTCAGTATTATGTTTTTAAAGAAATTTGTAAGCGACAGAGGCTTCATCAGTATTTACTGCTGGCATTTTACGGATTCATCAATTTGTTTTTCCCAAGTCATCTTTAGTTCTCCAACGGCCATATGGCTTAAAGGAAATAAAGAATCGAATTGAATATGAGCCGCTGCGCAAGAAAACCAAAAATCTGCAAATGCGAAAACAAAGAAGCAGATCAGCTTCGGCATCGCAGTAACTGCGAAGCTGATCAGCGCCTATATTTTCGCTACATGGATAGTGCAATTCCTCTACTTTCTAAATCCAAAATTTCCAGCCTCTAACCATCTTCTGTGACTGTACAGCTCGGTTTATGTTGGACCTGGTCGGAAACCCAAATTGTTGGTTTTCTCACGCACAGGCTCATATCGTATTATTCGCCAGCTTTAACAAAATAAGACAATCTCTCTCTCTCTCTCTCTCTCTCTCTCTCTCTCTCTCTCTCTCTCTCTCTCTCTCAGTTAGACCGAGACGACTCGGTGAGACACACGGAAATCATGACACTGGCTATCCGCACGACGGTCGTGCCGATAACGCCGCTTATCGGCACGACCGTCGTGCGGATAAGCGGCGTTATCCGCACGACAGGGAAATCGATATCCAAATGTTAAATATGTTCTGAAATTGATACATTTTAAGTTGAAAAATATATTACACTGGCTTCAAAACTGAAACAGAATATTACACATGCAGGATTTTTTAATTTTTAATTAACAGAATTGTTGTTTTGCTGAAATTGGCTTACCTGTAAATTTACCTGTAAAAATCAGCCATGCGTATATGTAAATGAGAAAGTAACTATCGTTACCTAAATAATTAAATAATGTGGTAAATCAAAAGAATAAACAGCCTTTGATTCGGGCTTTGATTTTAACAAAGGAGTATAGAAACATTTCAGTAACACAATTAAAAAAAATGCAATGATTATATTTTTATCCGCTGTTACAAATCTACTGTGATTCAGTTTACATCAGCTGGATTAATCATGTCAAACTAGTTTTCTTATTCATAATTAACAAAAATGTTAATTTTGAATGTATTTCAATAGCTAAACACATAATTAATTTATTTAATGACAAATTAAAAGTTTCATGCAGATATACGCTTGTTATAATATCTTATACTCCCGTCGTGCCGATAGCCAATACCTGTAGCATAGGCTATCCGCACGACAGTCGGGCCGATAACGCCGCTTATCGGCACGACCGTCGTGCGGATAGCCTCAGCCGGAAATCATACCAATAGATCCATGGACTGTCAAAAAGTCAAAATGGCAGGCATTGTCACGTTTTGTGCACTAGTTTAAAAGTTCAATTGTGACACTCTCATATAAAGACATGGCACTTCGGCTACTCAGTTTTAATCTTATATCCAAATTTAGTCTTCCTAATACAATATTTACTGTGCGATGCCGTTGTAAAGTGTCTAATTCTGCGTTCAAACCACCACCCCAGATTTCAGCCAGACCAAGGTTGAGGTTGTATTTTACATCAATAAACAGGGATCTTCAGTCTCCGAAAAAGGCCGGAAAGTCACCAAAATATTCATATGATATTAACATTGATGTTCCAAATAATGTTTTGCTTTATTCAGATGGAGACAGACATCATTTATTTGGTTTAATACAAGTGTTATCCATAGGAGCATTCCTTATTTTCATGTTGATAGGAGATACAATACGACAAGTACTTGCTAAGCTGAAGAAGACACCATTGCCCGAAGGAGAGCAGATTAAATGGTATCAATGGTGGAAACGCTTGAGACCAGAGGGTAAAAAAGTAGGATACTTCCTATTTTTTGTGCTGTCTGCTGTTGGTAAGTGCTTTCAGAATCTGAATGGTTTACTGATGACACGCCAAACTGACAATACTTCACCAGGGGAGTGTGCCAGGAGAGAAATCAGACACTGGCTCTCACAAGAGATGCAAACTTGGACACACAGTCATCAGACATTTCAGCACAGGTGATCAGAGAATCAGGGAGGTCATTCCAGTCCCTGATAGTCTGTGGAAAGAAACTACATTTGTATGCTTCTTTGGTAGCTGATGGTATCTGAAATGCCATAGAGTGTTGATTTCTATGATGCCTATTCTTCTGGATAAGGTCATCTGTAGGCTTTATGATGGAACAAGAAACGGGTCCTAAAAGTAAATAATATATCATGAATGTATTTATAACGGAATATAACCACACTCCCCTCCCAGGGAATAAAATGTCAGCAGTGCTTTTTATTTTAATAAAGCGAATTTCTGCTAACAGCTCTTCACTACAGGGCCAACCAGTTTATTCGCCAATGTTTATTTTACCCCCAAGACTGTATGAAAAAAATCCTCTTCTACTTAGCCATCCCCATTCTGCATTTGATATTAGGGGCTATGGTTACAAATGACTGTCCAACTTTATAAAATATTGTACATCGACCCATCCAAACATTACATGTGGAAGCCATATATACTTTTTATCCCTAATATTAAATTTGGTAGCTTTGTTTATTTGGTTTGTTTTTTAAACCCTACCTTAAATCATTAAACCCTACCTAGCAGTGATTTGTTTGATAATTTTTTATTTCTTTAAAATTACAGGCGCTTTGGTTTCATTAAACATGATAAATATCAACCATGGTCCAAAACTGCAAAATGACTAAGGCAGATGTTTTTTTGTGACATTGCTTAAGTCTGTGTGAGATTGTCATAGTTTCTAGCATCTATTATCTCACGCTGGTTATTGGGAAACAACCATGGCAATTGAGAACAACCAATGCAGATAATCAATAAATGACAGTGGAGTAAATACAATTCTGACAATGTCTGTTTGGTAAGTTGTTCCCAAACGTATACAGTCCAACCTGTCCTAAGCAAGCAATTTTAGTGTTTCCCTTGGCCGCTTGCTTAAGACAGGTTGGACTGTACATTTACTTGCATCCCAGCTGTAACCTTGCATTGATTTCATCTGTATTGCATCACAATGTACAGAGATTTTTAAATTTGTAACAACTTATTTTTTGCTCAAAACATAGATTGTGGGAACACGTTAGGACCGCCTTAGCGGCCTTACCTAGGCGGTTCTAACGAGTACCCACAATCTATGTTTTGGAGCAAAAATAAGAAAAAAAATGGCATACCCCAGTTTTGCTATATGAAAGTGAGGTTTAAGGGGTTCAGGGTGGCCACGAACTCTGGAAAACAGGGAAAACAGGGAAAATGATGAAAAAAAATTCCCTGCAGGGAAAAATCAGGGAATTTGAAAATTTTATGAAAATCAGGGAAAAATCAGGGAATTTTGAAAATCCTGTGTCGATAAGATGAAACTTGTCAGGCAGTAACTATCTGAATAAGTGGAGTTCTCAGTTTGACATTTATGATATATACAATGTAATTAAGGGTGTATACATGTACCAAGTAAATAAAGCTCTCACTTATGGGCATATGTATTTAAAATGACAGAGGCACTGGTTTGTAAAAATCCTTATATTTTTTTTTTCTTCTGAAAATTACATGTATCATTATTTTAATTTTCATGTTCTATTTGGTATAAACAATATAAAGCAAAAATTGACTATAAATTGTAAATTTGTAAATTCTGCTAAAAGGCATAAATGCAACACAAATCACATATACATGTACTAAGAATTGTCAAAAGTTAAAGTTAGATAGTTAAACAGAAATGAGCCTCTGTTGTCTCGGAGCTATACCAGAAGACTGCATGCATGCCTTAAAATGGCATATACAAAAGGTAAAGGCAGACACTACCACCAAATGTTATGTCTCTTAAAGATTTTTTTTGTTACCAAAGACACTTTTCATTAAATATGTTGCATTACAAATTGCCTTAGTAGATTTTGCTTTATAAATTTTAGACTTTAATAATTGATGCTAAATTGCTGACACTGTTATTTGATGATGAATTCAGTATACTTCTATAAAGTTTGAGTATTGTTGCTTTATTTTTTTAGCTTTAAGTACATGCATTACATGTTTATGGATACGAATTGTGTAAGTGATAAATTTTACCCCAGTTGTTTAATGTGCAAGGGGACATATTGTACTGTCAGATGTCCCATGGTCATCATGTTTCCTTTTCTAATTAGTTTCATATGGTTTGTTTATAGTCTCAGAGTTTAGAGCTCTAGAGAGGGAGAAACATTAATATTGATGAGATATGGCCAATCAGTTTTGTTTTCCTCTATTTTCTATTTGCCTGTATGAACTCTGAACTGAAATTGAGGAGGAAGAGATTTTTAAACTCTTGTAAATTATCTCTCAGCTGAGTCCTCAGCCTGTGCTGTCACCCTTTACAATGACAGAGCTTTAGAATAAAAATTAAGAATAATGACAGTCGTGTTTGTAACATTTGGAGGAGTAGGCTATAACATATATGTTGAGGTTGGAAGCCATACAAATTTTTAACCAAGAGGCTTCCTTTACCATACAAGTAAATTAGCACTTGTACGATTTTGATCAGTCTCTACTGGATGATTTTGATCAGTCAGTATATACATGTATTATTAACATTTAAGATGCAATGTATTATTTAACATCATTGGAGGTTTTGATAGGAAAATGAACACACTTTTTGTCAGGATACACAAGTTCAAATCAAAATGATTTGTCATAGAATGAGCAAATTTTATCAGGGAAAATTGAGTCAAGATCAGGGAGAAATCAGGGAAAAATCAGGGAATTTGATTTTCAAAAATCTGTGGCCACCCTGGGGTTATATATTACACTGACATGTTATCGTGATGGTTATCCTTAAGCCGTGCTTGTTGTCTCTGTATAACCAGTGTATATCTACTGCTTTCAGGTTTATTACTGGCAGGGTTTGGTCATCTGTACCCAGCAAGAATGGTGTGCAGTGTGTGGCTTCTGCAGGGAGGCAGGTCTATCTCCTTGGCGACATACAAATCCTGGGGCAGAATAAAAACAGTGAGATTACCATTGAAGGAAATCTCATGTGAAAATGCACCAAACTCCGTGGACAGATATATACCATTTAAAGTGAAAGGGAAGCCACTATATTTTCTAGTTGACAAGAAAAAGGGGAAAATCTATAATGAAAGACTATTTCATGGCCACTTTGCATTGAAGAGAAAAATTACTTAATGCCATCTGAAAACAGAGGCAATAGCTGTAGCCTGTTAAAATTTGAATTATACATGTATTGAAAATTCAAACTGACAAGACTAATATTAAACATGCTAGATGGGAACTCAGTAGAAGAACATTGCTGATATCGAAAACTCCATAATGATGGTATTGCTTTTGAAAGAAAAATTAAGAATGTATGTGAAATTGTAAACATGATTTGAATTGTAGACTCTGGCCAGTTTGTGCACTGTGATTGACTGGGAGGGCAGCTGAAAAATTATCTATGCCTTCAATGTTATCTGTTCAAACTGTATCAGGAAGCCTGTATGGTGTAGTGGAAAAGCCACTTGCCATTACGAAAACTTGCCCATACAACATATAAAGATTTTTTTCAGAAGCAAAAAATTGAAAATTTCATTGGATTTTTTTATATTTTTCGAAATTTTGCTCAAAAAATAGATTGTGGTTACATGTTAGAATGAGTACCCACAATCAATGTTTTGGAGCAAAGATAAGAAAAATAGGTATACCCCTGTATACCCCAGTTTTGCTATATAAAAGTGGGGTACAAGGGGGTGTACATGTCACGGACATGTTTTCCTGCTGCCTTGTAAATCAGGTGCCACAAGTTCAATCCAGGATGTTTTATGAGACTTTAAATGGAGGTCCTGCCTCCATATGACCCAGGCTCATATGTGGGATGTATAGCACCAAGACTCATAGGTTTTGTCTTCTTGTATTGCAATGAAATCTGGTGTGTAAGCAAACTGGTGAGTTGGAATTCTTTTACCCATATACAAGATTGTTATTGTAAAAACAGACCACATTCTGCAATACCTCTGGTATTAAATCTTTACTATAACTAGTATTCTCAGGCTCCTGTGTTATAAATGGTTTACATGCTCTATCATGCTGATGAAAGTAAAAAAAAAACAAATATGATTTTTTTTATTCCATTTAATGTCCGTTTCAAGATTATTTCAGTTCATATGAGATGGGCCAACCAGTACCTACATGGGGCGAAAATGGGAGAACCATGTGAAAAACCACTTGACACACCCGCAAGCAGAACTTGACTTATCTCACATATGCCCTGTGTGGGGTTCAAACCCACACCAGACACAGCCGAGATGATCGAATGGTTAAGTGCGGTAATAAAATATCAGCACTTTTAACCACTCGGCCACGGGGTCCACCTATTTTGATAATATTGAGGTAGAATAAAGGATCCTTTTAATCAAGTGTTAATCTTCTTTCTTCAGGGTTTCCGACCAGGTCCGACCAAAGCTGACTACATAAGCAAATACTATTTTTTGTTGATAAAATGTGAGAATTGCAAAGGATTCTCATATTTTATCAACAACAGTGTATCTGTAATATTGCAATTTGAAATTTTAAGGAATTGTTAACTAACGACTTTGTTAATTTTGAACAACTGGCCCCAGGTACTTATAGCTTAGGACCTGTCTGAGTGACACTATAGTGTCAGTATGATAAGACTGAAGTAATGCTTTCTTTGGGGTTCATGGAAAAATATCATGTGATTAACGAAAGTGTGCTTTAATGAGGTTTTTTAAAATAGACATAAATAGCAAAGTATTCATTTTGGAAGCCATGACATGGCTCTGTTGTATTGAAATCCGCACGAAAGCGAGGCACATTATAATGAGGTTTAACTGTAACATCCTAACATGACCATTGCTGTTGACTGGGATGTAAAGCATCAATTCAAACAAACAAATTAGCTTTCAGCTAGCTCATAACTCGTATTTAAGAGCTTATAGTATACTCATGGTCCATCACTCATCCACTTTTAAACAATGATCTATGGGACTACTTGGCATTAAAACACCAAATTTTATGTGGAGCATCCATGGGTAAGGGTAACAAGTCTTGTTTGCAAAGTCTAGGTCAAATGACCATGACAACTACCATGCTCACAAATCTTCTCCAGAAAGAGTGGGCAGATTTCAGGGAAATCCCCACTAATTCTGTATGAAGAATTGGTTTTTGTGCAAAAGATAATAAGGATGACCATGTCCTACTACATGTAAATATCTAGGTCAGATTTTGAAACAGGCTTCTTGAAATTGCAGCACTAGTCTGGCATTCTTTGCTGGTTTAAAAAGGGCTACTGATGAGGGTTTAGTACCGGAAATTGCGCAATATAGTCCATACTATCTCCCTTTGAATGTTTTACTGCCTCCAACGGAGCAAACCATATTTTATTAAAATACAGAACTGGTCAAAAGTCAGGCCCCACATCCATTTTCCCATTCAACAATTTTAGATGGAATCACCACTTTCTGGTATTCACTTAAGGACAGTCTGACGCTTTACCGTGAAAGCCACAATATAGTTAAGATGTCTCTTAAAAGTAGTGTGGTCAACCAAGACATATCTGTTTGGGAAAAAGTTGGGGAATATGCAGTGATGCATCACAATATTAGACTTATAGAAGTACTAGTATCGTGATTATGATTACTTAAGTCTAGAATTCTATATTTTTCATCATAGCAAAATTTAAACAGAAGCTGCATTTATATGTAGACATGCTCTTGTGGGGTTTTTTACGACCTGAAACAAGCAGAAAATAATTTTCCTCTTCTCTTTATGCGAAGAACTAGTTGAGCAAATAGACCCGACAACACATTTGTTTTATCCTCCTTTAATAGCAAACAATAATGCTACATTTTAACTTCATTTTAAAAACAACATTTCTAATATGTATGCATGGATTTGGTGCTTAACAATATATACTGAACAGACATTAATATACTCATCAAAAGAAGTTTTGCACCAGTTAATATTTTTCTCATTTTAAAATAATGTCTAGTATAGATATTTTTCACATTAACTTTTAAAACTTGATACCATCTTAAAGGGCTGGACTTCCTAAATGTCAAATCAATATTTTTTCTTAAAAAGATTAAATAAAAATGTGCAAAAATGCTTGTTTTTGAAAACACCAAAATTTGGGATGCAGCAAAAAGCCCACATCTTTATTTCTGGGCTTTCAAACCCGAATTCGTTTCACCTCCTCATTTGGGATACTGAAAGCAATCATTTAAAGCAAAAAACTAAAAATTGAATTTTTTTGACAAAAACACTATTCTTGACCAAAAATAACGATTTTTGAGATTTTGTTTAAATTCTCAGATAAAGCTTAGTAACTCATCTCTCCAATAAAATGGGTTGTTTGTCTTACAAACACAGCATGCATCACCCATTAATGTTTAACTGAAGGTACTGGTTTTCAACCCATCCAAATTCAGAATTTTTAAAAAGCTGCATGTCAAAAAAGTACTCATGCAACATCTTTGACATGAGATTGCCTTTAACAGAAAGAAAACAGGCGGCAATTTTTGGTGTCAAAACATCTCATAGTGATCAAAAATTGAAATGAATTTCGATTTTACGCATTTTTTCCAATATTTATCATTTTTTTCTCAAAAATTGCAATTTTGTCAAAAAATGGATTTTTACTAAAATTTTGAGATTTTTAAAATTGTTTTTAGGCTTAATCATTAGCTTTGGAGCTCTTGTATGTAAATTTGGAAACAAAAATGTGTTTTTGATGCTGTGTCATTTTTTGTGGAAGTTTTTCGATTTTCCAATTTTCAGCATTTACAGAAAATTGGAATTTTCAATTTTTCCTAAAATCGTTTCCGCAACAATTTTTGGTCTTATCACACACATTATCAAACTCTTTCAGACTGTGCAAATTCAAAAAGCTAACTTTAAAATTTATTAGTTAAACTGTCACTTAAAAATATGAAAAAATCTAAATGGTGCAAAACTTCTTTTGATGAGTATAGATGAAACAAGTTATCATTGTACTACTGCAGTAGCCTAGGTCAGGTAGATATTTTGCAATAAATGAGCCACTCCATGGGAAAACCAACAATTTGCATATTCGAAAACAAAGGCGCAGATCAGCTTCGCAGTTACTGTGAAGCTGATCTGCGCCTTTGTTTTCGCAACATGGATAGTACAATTCCTCTACTTTCTAAATCCAAAATTTCCAGCCTCTAGCCATCTTCTGTGACTAAACAGGCCGGTTTGTGTCGGACCTGTTCAGAAACCACATTGTTGGTTTTCCCACGAGGCGGCTCAAATCATATTTTTTGTGACTTCCCTGTAAAACCTAAGTAACAATGCTCACTAGACATCAGGCCCCGAGGTTATAAAACTTTTTTTCATGCTCAGCTCATCTTTTTTTTTTTAATTCAGTTTTACATCCCTTTCAAGATTATTTCAGCTCATATGAGAAGGGCCAATCAGCAGGTGGGGCGAAAATGGGAGAACCCCGAGAAAAAACACCTGACACACCCGCAAGCAGAACTTGGCTTGTCTCACATGTGGCCAGAGCAGGGCTCGAACCCACACCAGACACAGTGGTGAGAGCTCAGCTCATCTGAGCATGAACTTTCAACTGCTTATAAATGCTGAAATAGTCGTTTAAACTAGTGGAAAATTCAGGTTCATACCTCAAGAGCTCGTAATTGATCCTGCTGATAAATGTTTTAACATTTATCAGCAGGATAAATTTCAAGCTCAGCTGAGTTGAGCATGAAAAAGGTTTTATAACCTCTGGACCAGGACAACATGTCCATGAAATGTATACCCCCTTAAACCCCGCTTCTATGCAGTTAAACTGGGGTGTGCAGGGGTATACCTAGTCTAATTTTTCATCAAAAACATAGATTGTGGTTACCTGTTAGAACTGCCTTGGTGAGGCGTTTGTAATGTGTACCCACAATCAATGTTTTGAGCAAAATTATTTTTTTACCTCTAAAATTCTTTGTAGTGACATGTTTTTGTAATTGATGAATCTTGAATATCTACAACTTGTATTTTGCAGAGAAATTTATAGCAAATACTGATCAATAACTGCAATATATCCACCAAACCAAGGTAATGTTTCACTATTAGGGTACACCAGGAACACAAAGAGATCAAGTTTTCAACCAACCACCACCTCATTCTCGATCATTTACTCACATTTAAAACATTTATAAATAGTTCAGAGTTCAATCAAACATGTATCAGGAAAAAGCATCACTCAATCTATACTGAACAAAGGTGAAAACACTACACACATATTCTATTAAACTTTTATTTCTGTCTTTCATTTTATTTAATTGCAAAACTTTTCATAACAGGTAATAATTTCATTCTTTGGCAATAACTTGCACTTTGATTGGATTCTGTGAAAGCAGAGGCATGCTACATGCATTAGAACAGGTAAGGGGTCAGAAAAATGACCATCGAACATGACATACTGAGCGCTGCAGTGCATGATATCAGAAGTACATGGAGCTTACCGCAGCCGATTTCATGCACACATTTTGGCAAGTTCTGTTACGTATGCTTCTGGAGGGACATGATTTTTTTCTAAATCCCAAGTTCTTAAAATGTGATCTGGACAGCTCGTTTTGCTTTGACAGAAACGAATCAAAGTGCAAGTTATAGCCAAAGAATAAAATTCTTATATGCAATAAAATCTTGTGCAATAAAATCAAATTTGGGGTTACATTTGTGTAAGGATAAAACAATGTGTGGTGTTTTCACTTTTGTTCAGCATATGTAGCATGGCAGTATATTAAAGATTCTCTTTGTGTCAAACATTAATTTACATTCATCAAACTTAATTGCAAGTAAACGTAGCAGTAAGCTGGTCATGTTTCTATGCAATAGCTATCAAGCTTTTACACATTCCAAAGCAGTTCTGAATTCAAACTTTTCTAATAAAATACTTTCAGCTATTTAAGCTTGCATTCAATAGAACATGTTTACCATACCATAATAATGGGATAAATTATTAATACATGTAAGCCGCCCCATGGGAAAACCAACAATCTGCATAGGCGAAAACAGGCACAGACCAGCTTCGCGATAACCGCGAAGCTGATCAGCGCCTTTGTTCTCGCTCCACCTATAGTAGAGTCACTCTTCCACATAAATACAACATTTCAAGCTTCTAGCCTGTTTCTGTGACAGTGCAGGCTGGTTTGTGCTGGACCTTGTCGAAAACCCAACATGACCTTGTCGAAAACCCAAATTGTTGGTTTTCTCATGCAAAGGCTCGAGTATAATTGAAAGTATTAATAGGGGGAGTGTGGTGTTCTAGTGGTACAGCTTCAGGCGATAGTGTGTTCAAACCCCAACAGGCCAAGTTGTGTCCTTTAGCAAGACACATTACATCCCAGTTTAAAGAAAACCTGGCTATGATTTCAAGGCAATTTGAAGGGAACATGTAACTGACTCGGTTCCAAGATGAGTGAAAATTGTTAACTGGGATGTTAGATTAGAAAATATACAAAAACATATGAGCCGTGATGTGAGAAAACCTGTCTTCAATGTTTCTGATCAGGTCTGACACAAACGGATCTGTGCAGTCACAGATGGACTAGAAGCTCAAAATTTTGGATTTAGGATTGTACTGTCCGAGTAGCAAAAACAAAGGTGCTGATCAGCTGTGCAGTATTTGCACAGCTGATCTGCACCTTTGTTTTTGCTTAGGCGAATATCCGGTTTTCTCATGACGCAACTCATATTAAAGCTGAATCACAGACATTTTCAAAAGACACAAGTTTTAATGCATTTATAAATTTATCACTCACACACACACACGGTCAAATTCATTTGCAACAAAAATAATGCACAAAGCAACAACTATTATTCTCCTAAAAACAAGATCAAAAATTCTTGCACTGCAATTTGACTTGGTGGCATAAACCTATGATTACTAGAGCTTCATTTTCTATCCTTTTTCATTTTTCTGCAAGAAAACTTCCAATACTTTTGTTGTATACAATTGCTCATTTTGAGAGACTAAATCAATTCTATTAGAGCAAAATTGGTTCGATTTTTTTTACAGTCATTCAAGTATGCATGTATATAATGGCTGTTGTCTAGATAAGCTATAAAAATAATTTGTATGGCAAATAAAAAGGTGGAAAGTATCGAATGAAAATTAATGAGAAATGAACAGAACATGACACTACAGATCTAAAAGCTAAATGCAGAAATAATTCAATGATACCCATGAGCAGTATTTTCAACTGAACTGTCACTGTTGCATTAAAACAAGTTTTGTTTGTTTATTTTATCATCAAAACTAGTTTTTTTTTTTTAGTTCAACATCCTTGTCAACAATTTTTCAGTCATGCCAGGAAATACGGAATTTTTAGTAAATGTCAGAAACTTCAGTTCATAGCAAATAATAACTGCAGCCCCTTAAATATTATATATTCTTATCATGTAAATGAAAACTGTGCATTTATAATAGCCACATATATGACATGTTTGCAACAGTTCAACACCTAATTTGTATGAAAGACGTTCAGAAAAGTAAAAGCTAAAATGACTAAATTCTCACTTAAAATTTTGGATTGCTTAGTTGGCTGAATTCATTTTGAAAGCGAAACCAAAAACGCATATTCAAATTTATGACAAAAGCATGTTTTCTCATATAGCCCTAAAGTACGTACATGTATCTGTAATGAAGGCAGGTTTTGTCAGTTTGATTTTAGTGTACCAATTGCAGAATTCCTGAATCAATGGCATATAAGAGTATCAAACTACATTCCATGAAAAGGTTTGATTTATATTCTGTCATGCCATTTTTGAGATTTGAATGATATAATATGAGCCGCCTCATGGGAAAACCAACAATCTGCATAGGCGAAAACAAAGGCGCAGATCAGCTTCGCGGTAACCGCGAAGCTGATCAGCGCCTTTGTTTTCGCTACTCAGATAGTAGAATTCCTCCTCTACTTAAATCCGCAATTTCAAGCTTTTAGCTCTTTTCTGTGCTTGTACAGGTCGGTTTGTGTCGGACCTGTTCCGAAACCACATTGTTGGTTTTCCCACGAGGCAGCTCATATGTTGTATGATGGTACCTTCGAAATTCGGTGTAGTTAATGTTTAGTTGTAATGTACAGCTCTCTTTAAAATCTCAGGTTCGTTACAGTTCTTGCACTGATGCAGTGACACGTGCTGTACCAAAACATAATTGAGAAATAGTTCACTTTCAAGTGTCAACATAAGTATCATTGATTAGAATCACTAGGGTAGGATTTTCAGCCAGACGAAAAGTCCTTTCTAAATTCGGTGTAGTAGTAGACAAAGCTCAAAATAAAATTATCCAGTGGTGCCAGAACAGTCTGATTTTCAGCAATTTGTAGAGCTGGATATCCCCAAAGTACCTATAGTAATTAAGATTATCTGTCTTGTCTGGTTTGTATTTGAGATGAATTTAATTTCAGGGACTACATTTTATTAAGAATTTGCTTTTGTTCCTTGTTGAAAAAATTAGTGCGCGAATTTAAATGCTTGTGGACTTGCACAACATTGTTGTTCAGATAATATTTCCATACCATTTTAAAGTGAAAACAACAAGGTTTCACCTGGGGTTAAAAATTTCCCAGAACACTTCACACAGAGAGAGAAACTGTGAAAAACATAAATTACCACGAATTTCGAATTACCCCGAATTTCGAAGGTTCCGCCATAAGAGAAGTTTCCTGCAACTATTTCTTTGTCTAGTGTTGAGCCTAATCAAAGGAAAAAACTGCTGCCAGGCGAACATTTTTCACTCTCAACTCAGCTGAGTATAATTTTTTTTTTTTTAAATTCAGTTTTACGTCCCTTTCAAGATTATTTCAGCTTTGAGCCAATCAGTAGGTGGGCGAACCCACACCAGACACAGCGGTGAGAGTGTATAAAATTTCTCATGTTCATAAATGACTCAGTCGAGTTGAGAATGAAGAAAAAGTTTTATCTTGGAAAAAGCAGATTTTCCAATAATAAAGCTCAAGTTTTTTTGTATCTAATTTGACAATACTAAAATATCCTAAAATCAAAGATTTAACAATAACACTCTAGGATCTTCTACAGCCGATTTTATCTTCTTAAGGAAGGTCACGGCATCACGGCCATCTATGAGACGATGATCATAGGTTAAAGCTACATACATCATAGGTCGAATTTCAATCTGGAAATACAAGAACATTCAAAGTATGACTGTCAGATAGGAAACATAGCTGCCTTTGTAACCATTAGTTTGCAGATAAATGAGCCGCCTCGTGGGAAAACCAACAATGTGGTTTCCGAACAGGTCCGACACAAACCGACCTGTACAAGCACAGAAAAGAGCATGAAGCTTGAAATTTCGGATTTAAGTAGAAGAGGAATAGTACTATCCGAGTTGCGAAAACAATGGCGCTGATCAGCTTCACGGTTAACGCGAAGCTGATCTGCACCTTTGTTTTCGCCTATGCAGATTGTTGGTTTTCCCATGGGGTGGCTCAAATGTATGCTTCGAATACAGTAAAGTTTGAAATTTTTGCAGACTTTTATCTAACAATTTTTTTTTATTTCTGATTAATTTGCAAGGTCTTGAATTCACGACAGGTTTTCATGTTGTCTTTGTGGCTTTTTAGTGATTCTTTGTTAGCATGTACTTTGAATTCACAAGGCAACAAATTTGTGATTCTTTGTTAGCATGTACTTTGAATTCACAAGGCAACAAATTTGTGATTCTTTGTTAGCATGTACTTTGAATTCACAAGGCAACAAATTCGTGATTCTTTGTTAGCATGTACTTTGAATTCACAAGGCAACAAATTCGTGATTCTTTGTTAGCAAGTACTTTGAATTCACAAGGCAACAAATTTGTGATTCTTTGTTAGCATGTACTTTGAATACACAAGGCAACAAATTCGTGATTCTTTGTTAGCAAGTACTTTGAATTCACAAGGCAACAAATTCGTGATTCTTTGTTAGCAAGTACTTTGAATTCACAAGGCAACAAATTCGTGATTCTTTGTTAGCAAGTACTTTGAATTCACAAGGCAACAAATTCGTGATTCTTTGTTAGCAAGTACTTTGAATTCACAAGGCAACAAATTTGTGATTCTTTGTTAGCATGTACTTTGAATTCACAAGGCAACAAATTCGTGATTCTTTGTTAGCATGTACTTTGAATTCACAAGGCAACAAATTCGTGATTCTTTGTTAGCATGTACTTTGAATTCACAAGGCAACAAATTTGTGATTCTTTGTTAGCAAGTACTTTGAATTCACAAGGCAACAAATTCGTGATTCTTTGTTAGCATGTACTTTGAATTCACAAGGCAACAAATTCATGATTCTTTGTTAGCAAGTACTTTGAATTCACAAGGCAACAAATTCGTGATTCTTTGTTAGCAAGTACTTTGAATTCACAAGGCAACAAATTTGTGATTCTTTGTTAGCATGTACTTTGAATACACAAGGCAACAAATTCGTGATTCTTTGTTAGCAAGTACTTTGAATTCACAAGGCAACAAATTTGTGATTCTTTGTTAGCAAGTACTTTGAATTCACAAGGCAACATATTTGTGATTCTTTGTTAGCAAGTACTTTGAATTCACAAGGCAACAAATTTATGATTCTTTGTTAGCAAGTACTTTGAATTCACAAGGCAACAAATTCGCGAAAAATAAAGTTCTCATGAACATTTCCAAACTTACAGTGTTACCTTGGTTTGGTATTTGTTGATTAAGTATACAGATTTTTACAGCAAGTATACAGCTAGTGAATGATTTTTACAGCATTTGGCACATTTTGACTCACGTCAGCTTAGGTAATTTATCCAAGCCAGAATTCAGAAAGCAGTTTACAAGTAACAAGAGCACATTTTTCCACCAGAAACTGAGAACAGTTCTTTTTGGATCTACAGACAATTATGACTTTATGGGTGTTTTCATGACCAAATATGAGCCGCCTCCTGGGAAAACCAACAATCTGCATAGGCGAAAACAAAGACGCAGATCAGCTTCGCGGTAACCGCGAAGCTGATCAGCGCCTTTGTTTTCGCTACTTGGATAGTACAATTCCTCCTCTACTTAACTCCAAAATTTCAAGCTTCTAGCCTGCTTCTATGACTGCCTAGGCCAGTTTGTGTCGAACCTGTTGGGAAACCACATTGTTGGTTTTCCCACGAGGCGGCTCATTTTTCTAGCTTACATGCAACTTGATTGAGTTCCCATGTTTATTGGGAGAAATATGATAAATATCCTCTAAATGAGATTTTTTATCTACAGTAAACCACATACCTTTCCTTTTATAGCTACGGGTCTGTCAAAGATAGCATGCATTCCTAAGATGGCCGACTGTGGAGGGTTGATGATGGGCGTACCAAACATAGAACCAAATACACCACCATTTGATATAGAAAACGTCCCTCCGTCCATGTCTTCTATTGCTAGATTTCCCGCTCTTGCCTGATAAATCACAAAAACGTAAAATAACAGAGTTGGCAAATAAATGGTCTGTATCTGAGCCGCCTCATGGGAAAACCAACAATCTGCATATGCGAAAACAAAGGCGCAGATCAGCTTCGCGGTAACCGCAAAGCTGATCAGCGCCTTTGTTTTCGCTATACAGATAGTACAATTCCTCCACTTTCCAAATCCAAAATTTCAAGCTTCTAGCCAGCTTCTGTGACGGTACAGACCAGTTTGTGTCAGACCTGTTCGGAAACCACATTGTTGGGTTTCCCACGAGGCGGCTCAATTACAAGCATGGTCCCAATCAGTTATAATATCTACTTATTAAACCCGGTCATAAATGAACAATCTACCATTTAATCAATGGATGTTTTTTGTCTGGCTGCTTATAAAAAACTGTTCTTAAACCTCAATTTATTAGAATTTCAACAATACTTGTCCTGTATATTGACAGGGCTTTTTCTCTATACAAAACTGGGTCCGGTTTCCGGTACCAAATTTTTTCCCAATTGGCTGAAAAAATTCCCAATTGACCTGGAACATTCCCAGTTAGCAGAAAAATCCCAATTTAAAAGGTAAACTTTCCCAATTTTGCTATTTTTTCCCATAATTGTTGTATTTTTTCCCAAAATCACACAATTTTTTACCACTTTCATCGGTACCAAAAAATTCCCAAAAAGGTCAGAAAAAGCCGTGATTAATGTTTTATTCTGTGGTTACTTCTAGGTCTGAGCAGTCATTACGTTTTTTTCACCCATAGCTTTATGCTGCATTATTTTTGATAGAGAATAATGTTCAAGTTCAAGGGAGATAAACTATTGTCATGATAACAATATGTGTGTGCGTGCGCAGTTCTCCAATGTTAACATTGGACATTAACATTTGTACCATTTGCACCATTGGTAACGAAATTGGTGCAAAATGATATTGGTGCAAATGGTAAAAGTGTAACCAACCAATGGTACCATTGGGAGAACCGTGAACACACATGATAAGTAGTTTTAAGTAACAAATACCTTTTCACCAAGTGCGTTGACTGCAGCCTCTATATCTTTATAATTCATATTTTCTACATTTCGTATCACAGGCACCACTAAACCCTGAAAACAAACATTTTGACTGGCTGCTAGTACGAATTAGATAAGAAATCATGGGTAGAAAACTTGTTTTCAAGGACTTTAATCATAAAGGTAACATTTTGCATCAGCCATATGATTGTTTGACAGATTGTGTAACATGATAGCATACTGTTTTTCAAACGGGTTAGTTTCTCTCCTTAATACATCAATTTTCAGTCTATTTTCTATAGTTTTGTTACATTTAAAGTATTTTAAGAATTTTACCTCCAGGTAAATCAAATGGTGCTACTTTGCTGTCACCAAAGTCATTTTGTGCACCATCACATGCAAAACCTGCAGTTGTCAGTGTATATCGACGGCCATACGTCTCGAACGACAACAATATCACTTGTATCAAATATTTTACGGCCGTCAATATACTCAGCCATCAGGTTTATGCATGTGATCATGATAGACAAATAACTTGGCAACTGCACAGTTGACTGCACAATTTGAGCCATGTCATGAGAAAACCTGATTTTTGTCTATGCGAAAACAAAGACACAGATCAGCTGTGCAGTAACTGCACAGCTGATCAGTGCCTTTGTTTTTGTTACTCGGATAGTACAATTTCTCTTCTTCTTAAATCCGAAATTTCAAGCTTATAGCCTTTTTTTCTGTGACTGTAAGCGCCGGTTTGTGTCGGACCTAGTCAGAAACCCAGAGGACCGATCTTCCCACGGTGGGGCTCATTTGATTTACCCCCATGTTTACTTACCTCTATAATTATACTCACCTCATTTTGAATAATTTTAATCCAATTAACTATAAAACTGATAAAAATCCATTTGGAATAAATAGCACATTTTTTTCAACGGAACTACACTTGAGTAAAGGTCCAGTTTAAGCAGAGAAGCAAGGAACAAATTAATTTAAAATGAAAATGCATACACACTTACTTGGAAACTTTTTTCTGTTTGTCTTAACACAGGACTTGTGCACTAAAAGGTGCTATTGTAAACTTAACTTTTCTGATTTTTTTCGAAGTTTCAGGCACCCGTACTTTTATAAGGCCGACTAGAAATATTTTGGTTTGCTTATCGATTTTCTGCTTTCATTAAGCTGATAAGCAATAAATAGTTGGCTATTTTGTAAGTACTACAGCCTCATAGGCAATGTAGTTGAAACTCCCATGAAACAGCAACCATATTTTCAAATAATGAATTTCAACTCCAAGAACTATTATGCTATGTGCATAATCTGGACCTCTACTAGCAAACTTACTTTTGGCGTTGAAACAGCCACACTAATATCTATATAGTCTCGGTAAACGATGTCCAGATCTTCAATAACGGCATTCACTATTGGCTGTTCTTGTAAGGCGTACGCCGACGCTTTGATAAATGCTGACATAAAACTAAGTCTGATACCATGTTTCTTTTCAAAACTGTCCTTAAACTGCGATCTCATCTGCATGATATTACTGAAAAATAAATAAAATGTCAGGAAAACATGTCCGTGAAATGTATACCCCCTTAAACCCCACTTTTATATAGAAAAACTGGGGTTTGCAGGGGTTTACCTATTTTTCTTATTTTTGCTCCAAAACCAGCGAGGCGGTTCTAACATGTACTCACAATCTATGTTTTGAGCAAAAATAAGAAAAATAAAAAAAATAAAATCTGATTTTTTTTTTTTCAATTTTTAGAACTTAAAAAATCTGTGTATATTACATAGGCATGTTTTCATAATGATTATGAAAAAGATGGCCATGCGATATACAGATTTTTTAAGTTGTAAAAATTGAAAATTTTCAGTAGAAAAGTTTTGCTATTTTTCTTATTTTTGCTCAAAACATAGATTGTGGGTACACGTTAGAACCGCCTCGTGTAATGCAAAGGATTCTCACATTTTATCAACAGAAAATAACAGCATATTTGTCTATGTAGTCAGAATTTACAAGAGTTGTATGACATTAAGCTATCAAACTAAGTTTTGAACAACTGGCCCCTGGTTTACAATCACAGTATGTATGACTCCTCTGTGCTATTCAGGTGAACCATCCCACAGACCTCTCAATTTTATTATGAAATAATTTGCTAACAATTCAGAGTTAGAAAATTTGTGAAATAAAAGTCATGTGAAAATTTCCAGATTTATGGTATCTTTTTCACACTTAGTGGCAAAGCTCCCTTTATAAAGAAAAGCATATTGCTTGACTTTGCTTGCATGAGTACAGCGACACTTTGGAGACTTTTACAATACCTCATGTCTACTTCATTAAATGTTGTTAACATGGCACATGTATTTTGTGCATCCTTCAATCTTTGGGCTATTCTCTGTCGCATCCTGTTCATTTTAACCTAAAAAAGAAGAATTACCACAATGAAAACCAAATACCAATTTTAACTAGTTCATCAGAATTTTCATCACTCAATTATATGAAAGAGTTTTACATTCAAACTACCCATAAAAAGTCTATTAAGAATTTAGATTTTTTCTGGAGAAATATGAACATTGCCAAAATTTATTTTCAATCTGAGTAATGATAATGCAGTATAATGTAGAATCAAAATACTGTATTAATGAATCATGTTGTACTTTTTGATAAGCCATGGACTTTGAAATAAGGAAACAGTTGTGGAGGCTAATCATAAATAAATTTTGTAATAATGAGCCACATCATGAGAAAAACAGATCTTTGCTTATGCGAAAACATAGGCGCAGATCAGCTGTGCAGTAACTGCACAGCTGATCAGCGCTTTTGTTTTCGCTACTCGGATAGAACAATTCCTCTTCTACCTCTACCCCAAATCTCGAGATTCTAACTTTTCTTCTGAGACTGTACAGGCTGGTTTGTATCGCACCTGGTCAGAAACCCTGAAGACCAGTTTTCTTGTGTCGTGGCCCTAATAATCTTTCAAAGCCCAACCAACTTTTCAATCATTCCATTGAGCTATTCTCCATTTCAGACTTTTTTTTGGAATGATCGAAATACAGCGAAATAAATTACCCTAGTTTCTGTTCTAGCACCTGCACTCGAAACTTCCCCCGCCATGGTGGGAGGCACTGCAGCAATAGGTTTCACCGATGCCGCCGGTGTTGACGATATGGGAGCCGTTGGCACTGGGGGGACTGGAGGCATTGTCGTCGGGATCGGACCAGCTGAGGGGGTTTGAGGGGGTGGTGGTGTGGGTTTGGCTGCTGGAGGAGGTGGGGCTGCCTCTTTGACAGGCTCTGGGGCAGGTGCGGCTGGTGTAGCTTTGGGCTGGGCTGAAGCTTCACCTGTAACAATAAGCATTTCCTGACAAATGGACTTTCCCAGTTATCATTTGGGTGAGTTCACTGTCATTATTAGGTGCATCAGGGTGATTTTGAATTTTTATTCCATTTTTCGATGAAATTCTTCTAATCAAACAGAATAGTCCCAGATGGGACGCCGCGTTCTGTGGCCTCACATCTGGGGCTATGCTGTTTGCCTATGTCCCATAAAAGGGACGCCAGGCTTAAATGAGTTAAAACATAACAATATGAGCCGTCTCGTGGGAAAACCAACAATGTGGTTTCCGAACAGGCCCGACACAATTCAGGCTGTACAGTCACAGAAGCAGGCTAGAAGCTTGAAATTTCGGATTTAAGTGGAAGAGGAACTGTACTATCCGAGTAGCGAAAACAAAGGCGCTTATCAGCTTCGCGGTTACCGCGAAGCTGATCTGCGTCTTTGTTTTCGCATATGCAGATTGTTGGTTTTCTCATGAGGAGGCTCATATATTTTGGTTGCATCATAACAAAGAAGCAGACATATCGCAGGAAAATTCTAAATAATCTTCCGTAGTGAAATATATTTTATCATTTTGAATTATACCTTTATTGTCAAATTAAGTCACACACAGTGTTTCATTATCTGTATGCTTTATGCACAAGTCATTTGTAACCACGGCCCCTACCCCTCAGGAATAGCGGGGACTTCAACTTTTGGTTCAATCAAATCCCCGCTAAAAGCCAAAGCCCCGCTCATTTCCACGGCTATTCACCGCCCTCCCCCAGTGGTGGGGGGCCGTGGTTACAAATGACTGGTGCATTAGTTCCCAGCAGGCACATGACGTCAGAATGAGATTGACGTCGATGCGACGTCGATATGACGTCATTTTGACGTCATGTGCCTGCTGGGTTTAATCTGAGTCTACACTCTTGCTCAGACGCATGTGTCCAAAACTACCACGAATTAAGTTTCTCTCACCTCCAACTCTGATTTTACAAAGCTGTGCCCCAGCTTCAACAGTGCTGCCATCTTCTACTAACAACTCCTCTATAACACCTGCTGCAGTAGAGGGAACCGGTATAGAAGTCTGAAATAGGAAATATATACATGTATGTCCTAAAGCTTCAACAATAGACAGTATTTACTGTCTGGAAACAAACTCCGTGCATGCTACCTTTTGTGTATACGATAATGACGTCACATGTAAATTTAACATTTCGGACTAAACCTAAGTTCGAAAAATTTGTGGTGGCTTTTGCGCGAGTCATATGAGAAATATTTTACATATCCTATCATATGCAGTGTACATAATTGATTGTATATCTGTAAAAAATTTCACATATCTTCATCTGGTCGCCGAGAACACTTTGGAAACTTTAAAGTTCCCAAGTGTTCAAAATGCTGACAAATGTTTCAATTTCAACGAAAGAAAATATTGCTAAACAGTGCTTATACTATGCCGCATATGACAGGGCATGTGCAAAACATGTTTCTTTACAATGAATATAGCAATGCGTGACTTCTGAAATTATGTGCAGTATGAACGTACTCTCTAGCGTATGACATATACACAAATGATAGCATACACGGAGTTTGTTTCCCCACAATGTTACTAGCAACTCTGATATTACAAAGCTGTGCTATATCCTCAACCAACAATTCCTCTATTACCATGGGAACAGGAATGAGTCTGATAACAATATACATCTTTAGTTTCAATAGGACTGGACCAGGCCTATTGTATTTTGTGTCACATCAGGAAAACATGTCCGTGTAATGTATACCAGCTTGAACCCCACTTTTATATAGCAAAACTGGGGTATGCAGGGGTATACCTATTTTTCTTATTTTTGCTCCAAAACATAGATTGTGGGTACTCGTTAGAACCGCCTTAGCGAGGCGGTTCTAACGTGTACCCACAATCTATGTTTTGAGCAAAAATAAGAAAAATAGCAAAACTTTTCTACTGAAAATTTTCAATTTTTACAACTTAAAAAATCCCTGTTTATTGCATGCGAAAGTTTTCGTAATGATAAAACTGATGACATCCAGATACAAACACTGAAAGCCAAAAATCCTATTAACAAAATCTTGAGTTTGATTCTTCTTGAATCAATTACCTGGGCCCGAGGTTATAAAACTTTTTTCATGCTCAACTCAGCTGAGACTAAAATTTATCCTGCTCATAAATGTTAAAATGCCAACAATTGTTGGCATTTTAACATTTATTAGCAGGATAAATTACTTGTTTTTGAGTTTTGAACCTGGATTTTCCACATTTTTTGACTATTTCAACATTTATGAGTACTTGAAATTTCATGCTCAGCTGAGCTGAGCTTGAAAAAAGTTTTATAACCTCGGGACCAGACCGATTTTGTAATAATGTTGCCTATGAAATTCAATATGGATACCAATTAAGTTGAAAAATTCAACTTTTGTTTTCCTGATGATTATGTGTAAGAATTTATGAAGGTTTCATCCACTAAACATTTTTCTTCTACCTTTCGGGAAGTGAATATGAACTTAATGCTGAAAACGTTTTTCATAAAATTTCATACCAAATGGTGCTATTTTTATTAAAATTACACACACCTTGTCTGTTTCAATTTCACCAATCACCTCATCGACGGCCACAGCATCGCCAACAGCTGAAACACAAGTATCAGACAAATTGATCAGATTTTCAGACAAACATGTGCAAAGTAATCAATGCTGAGTAAAAATGGACTGCTCCTAAGAATATTTTGCTTACTATAAATCCAGAAATGTCGATAGAACTTCTCATGAATATTTGATACCTTGCAAATTCGAAAATCTCTCTAATAAAGAATCTCTTGAACTTGAACACTCGTTTGAGAATTCAGTTCGTCGCCATTACTTCGAAAATAGAAAAATCATGACGTTAAAGTCACACAAAAATTTTTGAATCTACAGTATTTATTGATTTTCTTCTGTTTTCAATGTTCTTATTGTACCAGTAAAACTGCATTGCTTCCTTGAACTTGAAACTTCTATCTGGTAAAGTCTCACCTTTCTCCCACCTTATGTCGCCCTCTGTGATAGATTCTGCGAAAGGGGGACAACTCACTACCTTCACTTCATCACCTGGAAACAGCAAGGTTACCATGCTGAGATTACAAAATTTGGTGTATTATCATAATGTAGTTCAAAGCAACCTCATTATAACGCTAACCTTGGGGTCCATAGAAGCAGACAGTGTTACAAGTAAAACTTGTGATAATGAGGTTGCTCACTATATGAATATAGCATAATAACTTGGGAGCCATGACATGGCTGTGATATATTTGTTTGATTGGGGTACCGTTTAAAGTCCCACCAACAGCTAAGGTTAAGCTAAGGTCATACTGTTTTCGCTAAACGGATTTTACACTTCCTCTTCTTCCTTAATCCGAAATTTCAAGCTTCTAGCCTGCTTCTGTGATTGTACAGCCTGATTTGTGTCAGACCCTTTCGGAAACCAAATTGTTGGTTTTCCCACTAGGCGGCTCATTCATTTTCCTCTGGCAATCTCAATTCCAATACAGCTGAAAGCTACATTTTCTATGTTGTATAGTCAGTATCAAAAACTTACAAAACACCACAGATGTGTGAAAATTTCGTGCTATCTTGTGACGATTGCAGACCCATACAGCACTCTGTACCCTGAATAACAGAATTACCAACTGTGAACACAATGCAATTAGGCATAGAAAACATTAAATCACACATGTCTACACTCAACAGTTAAAAGAACATGAAAGAATGAATGCAATTAATATCACTCAGAAAATTGACAGATTTTAATGCATGAAGATGAATTCTTAAAAACTATTTCATTTCTTAACATGTTTTTCTGACTTGGTAGCCATGCATTCCTCTTGAATTTCCAAAGATGAATTCTAAAATAATTTGGTTTTATTTCTCACAGGTTCTACCTCTGGCCGCAATACAGATTTATGCATTACGAAAACAAACCTATGCATGCAATGAACAGCAAAAATTTTTTTGGCTGTAAAAATGAAAAATTTTAGTTGATTTTTTTTAATAATTTTGCAAAAACATAGATTGCGGGCGTACACATAAAAGGCGGTTCTAACAAGTACCCACACTCTTTATGTTTTGGAGCAAAATATATACCCCTGTGAACCCTATTTTCACTAAAAGTTGGGTATTAGGGCTATTCAATGCATGGATGTGTTTGCATGGTGGTTTAACAGAATTTCATGAGACGGTTCACCAGTATACCACATCGGTATAATGGATAAATGCTAGTCCTGGTGTTGTCGAATATGGACCTTACACAAGAAATCAAATAAAAAGAATACTTACCTTTTGACATCTGGGAGTTTAGATAAATGACCACCTTTTACACCTACAATAAGGAAAATAGAAACTGTATGGGCTTAAAAATATGAAAGTTTTGTGTCTGGTATGCATGAATAAT
Organism: Rugalucina vietnamica; assembly: GCA_964017185.1. NCBI lineage: Eukaryota > Metazoa > Mollusca > Bivalvia > Lucinida > Lucinidae > Rugalucina > Rugalucina vietnamica. The sequence goes on from OZ024872.1 coordinate 43,861,455, forward strand.
CATGCTATTATGTTATACAAGTATAAAGTTTATCTCAATATATAACTAGATAATATAAGCTGAATGATTTTCATTGAACCATTACTGTTATTTACTAACTGTTAAGTACAGCGTAAAACTTCTTCAGACCAATATCTAACATCAGGTATAGTATCAACTAGATGTATTCACATGTTCAAGAGAAATAGACTTCTAAAAACTTTAAATAGGCCACTCTAACAATCTTACCGCTTGATAGTAATGATAGATGTCTTGGCTGAAAAGACAGAAACAAATAAATCAGCTGTAACTGGAAAAACTGAAAATATATAAAACAACGTAAAATGGCTGGCTCTAATTCATATCATCTTGGTACCACCTTCCTTTTATGCTTTTTATCTGTATTGTCTCACTTTTACTTTCTTTTATGAAATGGCACAATACTGTTTATTATTATTATTATTATTATTATTATTTTTTTTTTTTTTACTGTATACTGAATTGGTCAATTTCTGACCATTACCCCAGGAGCTGTGGAAATGTGACTTGCTCAAGGCCACAACGAACGGCGACCCGGCTGAGGATCGAACCTGGGACCTCTGTGACCGGAGTCCGACTCTCTACCCCTGCGCCAGTCCGCTCCTTTTTCAGCAAAGCTTAACTTAAATTGGATCATTCAACTGTAAAAACCCAGCTTGATACAACTAGAGTGCTTAGTCTGATAGGTTGTATATAAGTGGCACAATATAAAATTTATTTAACATAGGTTTTTCTTCCCTGATCAATCAATCAACATCAACTTGCTTTGTCTACAAATGTTATCAGCTATTGGGGTTCAACCATACATTTTACTTCAGTTGACAATGGCTTTATGCTTAGGAAAAATTCCAAACTGTTCATCTGGATGCCAGTGATGCAGCTGAAATTATCATCCTAGCTCGGATTGAACTTCCCTGACACTCATTACCTACTCAGAGCAACCATACTGGAGAGAAACCACAAGTAGCAAAGCCACAGCCTACACTGAGGCCTCAGTCCAAGGTTGATTCAGCAAGAACTTAGAAGCCCCAGACAGACCTTTTCTAAATTATCATCCTAGCTCGGATTGAACTTCCCTGACACTCATTACTTACTCAGAGCAACCATACTGGAGAGAAACCACAAGCAGCAAAGCCACAGCCTACACTGAGGCATAAGCCCAAGGTTGATTCAGCAAGAACTTAGAAGCCCCAGACAGACCTTTTCTAAATTATCATCCTAGCTCGGATTGAACTTCCCTGACACTCATTACCTACTCAGAGCAACCATACTGGAGAGAAACCACAAGTAGCAAAGCCACAGCCTACACTGAGGCATAAGCCCAAGGTTGATTCAGCAAGAACTTAGAAGCCCCAGACAGACCTTTTCTAAATTATCATCCTAGCTCGGATTGAACTTCCCTGACACTCATTACTTACTCAGAGCAACCATACTGGAGAGAAACCACAAGTAGCAAAGCCACAGCCTACACTGAGGCATAAGCCCAAGGTTGATTCAGCAAGAACTTAGAAGCCCCAGACAGACCTTTTCTAAATTATCATCCTAGCTCGGATTGAACTTCCCTGACACTCATTACCTACTCAGAGCAACCATACTGGAGAGAAACCACAAGTAGCAAAGCCACAGCCTACACTGAGGCATAAGCCCAAGGTTGATTCAGCAAGAACTTAGAAGCCCCAGACAGACCTTTTCTAAATTATCATCCTAGCTCGGATTGAACTTCCCTGACACTCATTACTTACTCAGAGCAACCATACTGGAGAGAAACCACAAGTAGCAAAGCCACAGCCTACACTGAGGCATAAGCCCAAGGTTGATTCAGCAAGAACTTAGAAGCCCCAGACAGACCTTTTCTAAATTATCATCCTAGCTCGGATTGAACTTCCCTGACACTCATTACTTACTCAGAGCAACCATACTGGAGAGAAACCACAAGTAGCAAAGCCACAGCCTACACTGAGGCATAAGCCCAAGGTTGATTCAGCAAGAACTTAGAAGCCCCAGACAGACCTTTTCTAAATTATCATCCTAGCTCGGATTGAACTTCCCTGACACTCATTACTTTAAATACTCAGAGCAACCATACTGGAGAGAAACCACAAGTAGCAAAGCCACAGCCTACACTGAGGCATAAGCCCAAGGTTGATTCAGCAAGAACTTAGAAGCCCCAGACAGACCTTTTCTAAATTATCATCCTAGCTCGGATTGAACTTCCCTGACACTCATTACTTTAAATACTCAGAGCAACCATACTGGAGAGAAACCACAAGTAGCAAAGCCACAGCCTACACTGAGGCATAAGCCCAAGGTTGATTCAGCAAGAACTTAGAAGCCCCAGACAGACCTTTTCTAAATTATCATCCTAGCTCGGATTGAACTTCCCTGACACTCATTACTTTAAATACTCAGAGCAACCATACTGGAGAGAAACCACAAGTAGCAAAGCCACAGCCTACACTGAGGCATAAGCCCAAGGTTGATTCAGCAAGAACTTAGAAGCCCCAGACAGACCTTTTCTAAATTATCATCCTAGCTCGGATTGAACTTCCCTGACACTCATTACTTTAAATACTCAGAGCAACCATACTGGAGAGAAACCACAAGTAGGAAAAACCACAAGAAGGAAAGCCACAGCCAACACTGAGGCTTCAGCCCATGGTTGATTCAGCAAGAACTTAGAAACCTCCAGACAGACTTTTTCTAAAACCCTGATTGATCAATCATCTTGGACTTTCAATGTTTAATTTGTTATATTTGTTTATAACCCTCTTCTCACCTACTTTTAACCTCTCATCTTTGTTCACCTCAATTCATCTTGCAATTTCATCTCATAAACTCAACTTTTATTTCAGCTCCAACAGCGCACACTGTCAATCAGATCAGAATCAGAATAGTTTACTGGTGAAACGTCAAACTGAGAATACCACAACAGGGTGTCTGTGAAGGGGTATGACAGTGTACATATAAGGAAAGAAGATATAAATTTAAGAGATAATAAAACTACACTCAAATTAATGAATAAACAGAGGAGCCGACTGGTGCAGGGGTAGAGTGGTTGACTCCAGTCCCAGATTCAATCCTCAGCCGGGGCACCTTTCGTTATGGCCTTGAGCAAGTCCACAGCTCCTAAGGTAATGGTCAGAAATTGATCAACTCAGTAAACATTAAAAAAAAAAAAGGAAGTGTCTCGGCGTCCGGTACCGGACAAATTAGGCTAGAGTCTCCGCGTCCGGCAGTGCCGGACACCGAGCCTATCCTCACTGGAATGGCTCCGTGTCCGGCACTATATTTTTCTTACCAGTTTCTTGGTTGTAAGTAGGAAAAAGTACAAATAATTTGATTACACCTCAACCTCTTTATAACACTATTGTTGGGGTCCAATACAATTTCCGTGTTAGCTATCCAAACCGTGTTATAATGAGAGTAAAATATATAGATATATAGTAAAATTAGACCATTTGGGGTCCATAAATGGTCCGTGTTATATCCAAAACCGTGCTGTAATGAAGCGTATTATAAAGAGGTCCAGGTGTACTATCAATAAAGTTTGAAGAATATTTTTTTTTTTCATTCGTGTTCCGCCATTTTGAAAAGGGGGGATGTAATTTTTAATTTGTTTATGTCATGTGTATTGATGAAACTGTAGCGATTTCAATATAATGCTGCATTTTGGTTGTTGAATAAAAATATTACCGTATATTATCTTGTATTTTCTTTATCAAATATAATTATCTATCAAATAAGGTCTTTAAGCCCATGTATTTAACCTAGTGTTAAATGATGACAATTAGCCGCTTCTCATCTTAAAGGTAGCCAGCGAACCGCGAATTGCGCGCCTCTTTTGATCCTTTTGATGTCTGCTAATTGATCTCCGACAACAAACGACCATTCTCAAGTAAAAAAAAAATATAATTACGTAAATTTAGAAAACAATCCATCCATTAAGATGTGCAACGTGTATAGTACGAATATGTTTGGCTTGACTTTGACTTGGTATGAAATTTTAGTTTGGTTTGTGGCTTTACGCCTGGTCAATTTTATTCTGGTTACATTATAAGTTAAGTTAATCGTGCCATATGATACATGTATGTTTAATTTGGTTTTAGACCAGATCAGACACACGCCTGTGATCATGCAGATGTAATTTATGTGATATTCGTTTCCACACATGTATAAATTTACTATAAATTTTATAAATTTGTTTTATCATGTCGAATTTCGACCTTGTTTTACCATGTTGAATTTTGACCAGATCAGACACTAACCGGCTAGTATGCATAGGCAACATAGAAGTATTCCGTTTGCCGACTATATGACCTACGTGATAAGAAAGTACGATATATGTCTAACACATGCATATTATGATTGTTAACGATGTTTTCATAAAAATGTTTTATTTGATTTTCCGGCGACCAAGTTTGTATGTTTGTTTGTATTGTAGTTTAACGTCCCCGATAACATTTTTTCACCCATGTCGAGCATTTGGTAAATGTGAATAACATGTGACAATCTTTGAAGCAAAGTTTCTATAATTGACCGTTTTGTAGTTACAAGTAGTGGGACTCTGTGAAAAAGTTGTGTAGTGACATGATAAAGGTTTATGAAGTAATTCATGTTGTGGCGCATTTAGATGGGACCTTTTATCATCATACAGAGATGACACGTCTCGCTAAACTTTGATGCTGTGAATAATTACAAGTGAGTAGAAAATTGCTCAGCTAATTAGGACATTTTATGTACATATCTAATTAACATAATTACTGTCACGCTAAACTTTGATCAAATCTAGTATGAAAAACAACCTTCCTGCGAATCACTTTTCATTTAATTTAGCAATTATCATAAGTCAAATATTTAATGTATCTTTTACTTTTTCTGATTAAAAAAGTTTTACCAGCCTTTACCATTTAGCATATACGGAGCGAACAAATATCTTATACTTCTGTGTCACTAGTACCTATCAAACGGTATACGGCGATTGGTCAAACAGTCATTGTAAAAATCCAATATGGCGGCGTTCGTCGGTTCGAAGTGAAAAATATCTAGCGAATTCATTTTGTGACACATAAGCCAGTATTAATCTGATTTATGTTTCTTTTGTTAGGCCAAAAAAAAAAAAGTTCTTGTTTCCGGTAACCCGACCGACCCTCCCGAAACTGACCCGACTGTAACTTTTTTTTCGCCCTGTCCGCTATCACAAAAATACGGTAACATACAATTTCCGGTACCCACCACCGATTCCGGCGAATACCGGCTTTTAGCGCGAATTATCACCCTTTCCATTAGTGTTGTAACTAAGCGAGTGAAATCGAAAATTGAAAAAAGTTGTCTTGATCGGCGACAATCGATTATGCTGTCCGCTAACAGTTGGGGCCTTCATTTCGGCAAAAAGTAACAATGTTCTCCTCCATAATTGCCAGCCAAAACAGTGTTAGAAATAATTGCAATTGCGACTGGGTTGAAACGATGTCGGCCAAGCTAAGTTTTATGGTAGGATGCCCACCGGGTAACCTGAAATTTATTGCCGGCGAGCGTTAATGACACCCATTGTTTTCTTAAGATAGGTCAGTGAAAAAGCCAATTCCGCATTGGATTATCAGCTGACCGTAAACGAGATCATTTAACAAAGTTGTCAAACCTTTACGCCCGCATTTTCTTAATCATCCTTTTATTCCTATTTCCCAAAGAATACACGGATTGGATATCGGTCTGTTTAATTCAATTAAATTACAATAGACACACGCTGATGAAAACAGACGCATAATTAATCTGTCAATTAAATGTGCAGAGAGCCGATAGTAGGCGCGGCCTGCATTCAACATAAGCGCTCATTGGACCATCTATTTTTTCAAGGTCGATCCATGACTTCACGCACGTATGAGTTTCCAAGCCGTAAGATCAGACACACAAATTCTCCTAACCATTAGTGTGCGCACCTGATTTTTGAAGAAGTTGATGGTCGCATGCATTCTACATTTTCGGCGTATGGCTGTCACTTGTCAATGCAAAAACGCACGTTACGTGACGTTACATGTTACTTTATGTTTTAGTGTCGCCGATTATTACAGTCCAAAATATTGAGATACCATTATAACGTATCAAGCTGCTCAAATAAAGCGGACCCAAATAAAGTATTTACTGAAATTGGCAATTTTTATAGTAAAGTCGGTACCCTTTTTGTCCAATATATTTCAGTGGGTGAAATGAGCGATGTACATTGTTTCTACAGTAACACTTAACATCGCTGTTGTGACGTTTGATCGTGCCGCGTTGAAAACTAAATACGTGCGTTCAGTCTTGTACTTTGAGGAAAATCGATTGGCCAATGAGCACTCGTGTTGAATGCAGGCCGCAGATTTGATTGACAGGTGAACTTCTTTGTTCATCAACACGTGGTCAAGTGATAATTGATTTCTTTACTAATAATTGGATTAAACAGGAGTCGCGTACACACGTCCATATTGTCTGGCGTGCATGAATAATGAGTGGTGATTATCTGATTAGGAGGAATTTAATGACATTTACGTAAAGGTTAGACAACGTTGTTACGATCTCCTAAATGCGGTCTGACGATTATCTCTTGAGGGAGTGCTATATATTCCGGACGATCGTAGTAGACTTACGCCACATGTTTACCGTTATACCTATGAATTTATTTGAACAGGCTGTCATTCATATTTATAACGGTAAATCTGTGAAGAACGTCTACTACGATCCGCCGTTCGGGATGGATATCGCTTCGCTTGTTTTTTACAACTTTTTTTTGCCTATCGTAAGAAAACAATGGGTGTCATTCACACTCGCTGACGATGAATTGTGTCGCCTTGTTATTACTCAAAATGACAATTATCACTTGTTCTATATTATGATACTGAGTACGGTCCCCACAAGACATGTTGAATAGTATCATGTTTGAGGCTAGTGTGCCCTCTGCATCAAGAGAAATCGTTTTACCAGCTATATAGCAAAGCCAGATCAGCTTTACAACCGCAACCGATTGCCGTTGGCCTCAGAATTCAGTCATTGTTGTGCATGCCATGTCATCTGCAGGGATTTATCTGGGCTGCGCCATGTGCTAAATCGCGCATCAAATCCAGAAAAAACGCACCTGATTCGTTGTAGTGCGCTAAAAGGGCGCACCGAATGCTGCAAAAGCGCATATAACTGTGGTTAATGCGTCTGTCAAAACTGCAGATTGAATGGGCGCAAGGATTTTCAAACAAAAGTGTCCTAGATCTGTGCATTCGAAACGCTTATCAAAAGAAAAAAAAACGGAATAAAGCATTTGTCCGACATGGAATAGAATATGGTGTGCTTCATTAGCACTGACTAAAATCCTGGTCAATTCTCCCCAGTTTCGTATGTCTTTGTAAATTAGTTGATTGATCAGTACAATGAAGCAATTTACTTCAAAGACAGTCATAAAATCATTTGAAACCATAGCGATTTTCATTGGAAAATCAATTTCATTGGAGGAACATTTGAAAAAAGCAAAACTTTTATGCTTCTGGAACAAATTTTGAAATGTCATTAGTTTTCGCGACTTTATAGCATCGTGAATATATTTCTGTTTCAGTTGCTTCTAAATCATTATTTGTTGGTAAAACTTTGTTTAAAGTGTTCAAGTGAGGTTTAGTGTCAAAGTTAATAGTAATGAAGAATGCAAGTCAATCTCATGACATGACAGTAATTATTATTGGAAATTCAGCCTTTGAAGGGGTCACCCCTTATGGACTCCAAACTCACAACTGCACAGGTGAATGTTAATGCCATACATCTTACATTATATACTAGATAGATGTCATAGAAAGGCTATGGTTACAAAAAGGAACTTATTTTGATTTGCATTACACACATTTCTCAGTCTGGTATTGTAGATTAGACCCCCACCCACAGTATTAACCTATTCTACAATGGACAACATGTCATTTTATACCATCAGGTTTAAGTGTTATGAAAAGTGCCATGGTCAATATTATTTCTTTCGCCAAAAGTTTTTTTTCTAAAATATGTTCCTGGAGTAAACTAAGACTGTTGATAAAAAAAAAAGAAAAAAGGGTCTAAGGAGAGGCTGTCTAGGCACATAAAAAAGAAAAAAGGGTCTAAGGAGAGGCTGTCTAGGCACATGCAAAATGCTTAAATCTAATTTCGGCCAGGGAGCTTCGCTCCCCTGGACCCCTCACCAGGGCGTTGCCCCTGGACCCCACTGGGAGCCTTGCGGCCCCCAGACCCCCGGCTAAAGTTAGGGCCCATGGAATTTTTGTTGGATGGGCCTTTGGCCCATCCAACAAAAATTCCAGATAAATTCCTGCATCTGCATGTGCGTATTCGTGGCTAGTAAGAAAGGGCCATGTGGTTCTTGTAAACAAAGGCAAATGGGGGAATATCCTGCAGCCACTTGGTGGTGATTCACCAATCAAAATTTAAAAAAAAAAAAAAATGAATAAAAAAAAAAAGTTTTCCGACCTACCGACCCAAAAAAATTTGGAGACGTTACCGGAAACAAGCATATTTTTTTTTTGGCCTTATTATTTACAACCAGGAAACTGGTAAGGAAAATGTAGTGCCGGACACCGAGCCATTCCAGTGATGATAGGCTAGGGATCCGGCATTGCTGGACGCGGAGACTCTAGCCTAATTCGTCCGGTACCGGACGCCGAGACACTTCCAAAAAAAAAAAAGATGGAAGATTGAACTTGAATAAAAATGTGACAGTGCTTAAAACTAGAGACCATATGAACTAAACTCTATACTGAACAATATTATTGTATGCATGTTATTGCACTAAGCCAATATAATCTATGTGCTATGTTCGAACAACATCCGTGCGTTGTAAGGTTAAACTTAATGGGTGGGGTAATTTTTGACAGTTCAGGGTCATCGTATCTTTGCTTTCTTTTGTGATAATAACAATGTTATGTGGACTATCATGAATGGGAAATAAGGCGAATATAACTATAGTTCAACATAATCTTGCCTTTTGAATGCTAAAATTACATCTACATCTCGAAATCTGGCAGAACATACGCGGAAAACTCCGCGAATTTCCAACCAACATTGCGGCCATAGTTCTTTTAGCGCATGCGCCTTTTTAGGTCAAGGTCGGTAGTTTCCGTTTTCAATCGCATATTTCCGCTATTTGACAAAACACGGTATCGTGTATACTACCGGCGTTGCGACCTACACTCAGTGGCCATAAATGAGTTCCCCAAGTGAAAAAGTGCAAATCTTTTAAGTCAATTTTTGGGGCGCAATAGATGACGATGCAGATTGTGTTATCGGTGAAGATTTAGGCGGTGTAAAGGGCGATGTTTTGGTTGACGATGTTTTGGTTGACGATGCAGGCGGTGTAATGGCTGAGGACGAGGTTGTGAAATTGGTGACGATGCAGGCGATGTAACGGGCAAAGTTTCAAGCGGTGTAATGGGTGACGATGCAGGCGGTGTAATGTTTGACCAGGTGGTGAAACTGGTTACGATGCAGGTGGTGTAATGGATGGACGATGTAGGCGGTGAATGGGTGGCGATGCAGGCGATGTTATGGGCGAAGATGGAGGCGGGTTAATGGTCAACGATGCACGCGGTAAAATAAGCGACGATGAATGCGTTGTAATGGGCGACGATGCAGGCAGTGTAAAGGGTGACGGTGCAAGCATAGTAATTTTCGTCGATAAAGGCGGTGTAATCGTGACGACGATGCAGACAGTTTAATGGGCGTCGATGCAGAAAATTGGTGACGATGGGTTACGATATAGGCGGTGTAATTGGTAACGATGCAGGCAGTGTCATGGATGACGATCCAGGTGGTGTAATCGGTTACGATTCAGGCGGTGTAATGGGCGAAGATGCATGCGATATAATGGGCGTTGATGCAGGCGATGTTATGGATGACAATGCAGTGTGACGAATATCCATTTTAAAAACCGCAGTTTGTGTTGAAATTTCTTTAAAAGTTCTAAGTTTGATATCCGCCATGTAAAAAGGCTTAATTTGTCAGTTTTCCCGATTAAAATCGAGGTGTGTCGTGTTTTACATGGAAATCGCTTTCGCACCTGATTCACCTACTTAGTTTTCTAGAATGGACTTTCCCGTTATAATGGAACAACCCGGATATTGCACGTGACTGGATGGGTATAAAAGGAGCAAGCGAGGCAGTGATAGTCATTATTGTGAAAGAAGTCGGACGGTTTAGATCGAAGAGAGAGAGACTGCAGGCAGTTGATGATGTAGTAGTATATAGGCTTCGTGGCACGGAGCTCAGGCTTTGGGATAAGGAGAGATCATTGCGATAGCTCTTATTCCATAGTGTTGAACCTCTTAGTGCTGAACGAACATTTGAGACTCTTTGGCCGCAGAGATCATTGCGATAGCTGGGCCTTGGTCACAGAGATCATTGCGATAGCTGGACCAATATATGGAGTCTCAAATAGAAGTTCCTGGGAAGCCAGTGATTTAGGCTATAGCGGGATAGCCAACGAAACCATATGGGTTTCAAGCCTGTCAGTGTTGTGTAAATGGCGTTTGAATTATGAGTTCCTGGACGTAGATTGGGTTTGAAACCATTCAGTCACGTATCAAGTATTGCATTAGAATTATTATAGTCAGACATTATTTCTAAAACGACGTGTATGAACCACACCAAGACCTAGGGCGAGGGTTGGGATCCCATAAAACCGGTTTAAGCCCCCTAGTAATTTCATTACTAACCGTTCCAAGGCGGTGCTCTTGGTGTGGCTCATCCCGTTCGAACCTCAATATAGTCGTTTAATTAGCATCTAGCTCGGTACATGTTTCGAATATTATTGTTTTCGTAGTCTATGATATACAGAAGTACATAGCTCGGTCCTTGAAACGTTACATTTGGTGGCAGCGGTGGGATGATGACAACTGCCAGACCGGAGTTGCCTTATCCATGCATATTCTAGATTGAATCGTTCAAACAATATGGGAACATTTTGCTTTTTATTTCTTTTGGTATAAGAAGCTAGTGGGAGACATAAATATATAAAACAAAAATTCGGGACGAATTTTCTTGAAGGGGAGATAGTGTGACGAATATCCATTTTAAAAACCGCAGTTTGTGTTGAAATTTCTTTAAAAGTTCTAAGTTTGATATCCGCCATGTAAAAAGGCTTAATTTGTCAGTTTTCCCGATTAAAATCGAGGTGTGTCGTGTTTTACATGGAAATCGCTTTCGCACCTGATTCACCTACTTAGTTTTCTAGAATGGACTTTCCCGTTATAATGGAACAACCCGGATATTGCACGTGACTGGATGGGTATAAAAGGAGCAAGCGAGGCAGTGATAGTCATTATTGTGAAAGAAGTCGGACGGTTTAGATCGAAGAGAGAGAGACTGCAGGCAGTTGATGATGTAGTAGTATATAGGCTTCGTGGCACGGAGCTCAGGCTTTGGGATAAGGAGAGATCATTGCGATAGCTCTTATTCCATAGTGTTGAACCTCTTAGTGCTGAACGAACATTTGAGACTCTTTGGCCGCAGAGATCATTGCGATAGCTGGGCCTTGGTCACAGAGATCATTGCGATAGCTGGACCAATATATGGAGTCTCAAATAGAAGTTCCTGGGAAGCCAGTGATTTAGGCTATAGCGGGATAGCCAACGAAACCATATGGGTTTCAAGCCTGTCAGTGTTGTGTAAATGGCGTTTGAATTATGAGTTCCTGGACGTAGATTGGGTTTGAAACCATTCAGTCACGTATCAAGTATTGCATTAGAATTATTATAGTCAGACATTATTTCTAAAACGACGTGTATGAACCACACCAAGACCTAGGGCGAGGGTTGGGATCCCATAAAACCGGTTTAAGCCCCCTAGTAATTTCATTACTAACCGTTCCAAGGCGGTGCTCTTGGTGTGGCTCATCCCGTTCGAACCTCAATATAGTCGTTTAATTAGCATCTAGCTCGGTACATGTTTCGAATATTATTGTTTTCGTAGTCTATGATATACAGAAGTACATAGCTCGGTCCTTGAAACGTTACAGCAGGTTGGGTATTATGGGCGATGATACCGGTTGTGTAATGGGCGACGATGCAGGCGGTGCAATTGGCGACGATGCTGGCGGTGTAATGGGTGACGAAACAGGCGGTGAAATGGGTGACAATGCAGGTGGTGTAATGGGTGACGGTGTAGGTGGTGTAGGTGGTGTAATTGGTGACGATGTAGACGGTGTAATAGGTGATAATGCAGGCAGTGCAATGGATGACGATGTAGGCATTGAAATGGGTGACGACGTAGGCGGTGTAATGGGTGACGACGTAGGCAGTGTAATGGGTTATGATGCAGGCGGTGTAATGGTTGACGATGCAGGTGGTGTAATGGGAGACGATGCAGGCGGTGTAATGGGTGAGGATGCAGGCGGTATAATGAGTGACGATGCAGGCGAAGTGTCAAACGACGACGCAGGCAGTGTAATGGGCATCAATGCAGAAAATTGGCGACGAGGCATGCGGGGTAATTGGTGTCGATGCAGGCTGTGTAATGGATGACGATTCAGGTGGTGTGATGGTCGACAATGAAGGCGGTATAATGGGTGACGATGCAGGCGTTGTAATGGGCGATGATGTAAGCGGTGTAATGGGTGACGATGCAGGCGGTGTAATGAGTGACGATGCAGGCGAAGTGATAGGCAAAGACACAGGCGGTGTAATGGGTGTCGATGCAAGCGGTGTAATGGGTGACGATGCAGGTGGTGTAATGGGCGACGATGCAAGCGGTTTAATGGGTGACGATGCAGGCGTTGTAATGGGCGACGATGCAAGCGGTGTAATCGTGATAATGGGTGGCGATGTAGGCGGTATAATGTGTGACGATATATGCGGTGTAATGGACGACTATCTAGGCGATGTAATGATAGACGATGGAGGCAGAGTAATAGGCGACGATGTAGGCGGTGCGATCATGGTAATGGGCGACGATAAAGGCGTGTAATGTGCGACGGTGCAAGCGGTGTAATTGGCGACGATGCAGGCGGTGACGATTGAGGCGTTGTAAAGGACGATGATGTAGGCGGTGTAATCGTGGTAATGGGCGGCGATATAGGCGGTGCAATCACGTTAATGGGGGACGATGTAGGCGATGTAATGGGCGAAAATGTTTGCGGTGTAATGGGTGACTATGTAGGCGGTATAATGGGCGACGATGTAAGCGGTTCGATCATAGTAATGGGCGACGATAAAGGCAGTGTAATGTGCGACGGCGCAAGCGGTGTAATGGGCGACGATGCTGGCGGTGAAATGGGTGAGGTACAGGCGTTGTAATTAAAGGACGACGATGTAAGCGGTGTAATCGTGGTAATGGGTGGCAATATAGACGGTTCCATCACGTTAATGGGCGACGATGTAGGCGATGTAATGGGCGAAAATGTTGGCGATGTAATGGGTGACGATGCAGGCGGTGTAATGGGCGACGATCTAGGCGGTTTAATGGGTAACGATGCAAGCGTGGCATAATCGGTGACGAGGTAGGCGGTGTTATCGGAGACGATTGTTGCGGCGATATAGGCGGTGCATTCACGTTAATGGGGAACGATGTAGGCGATGTAATGATCGAAAATGTTGGCGTTGTAATGGGTGACGACGCAGGCGATGTAATGGGCAACGATCTAGGCGGTTTAATGGGTGACGATGCAGGCGATGTAATGTGCGTCGATGTAGGCGGTGTAATGGGTGACGATGCAGGCGGTGTAATGGGCGACGATGTAGGCGGTTTAATTGGTGGCGATGCAAGCGGTGTAACCCGTGTATATGTAGGTGGCATAATCGGTGACGAGGCAGGCGGTGTTATCGGAGACGATTTTGGCGGTGTAATGTGTGACATTGCAGGCGGTGTAATGGGCGATGGTGCAGGCGATATACTAGTAATGGGCGATGATACAGGCGGTGTAATGGGCGATGATGCAGGCGGTGTAATGGGCGACGATATAGGCGATGTAATCGGCAACGATGTAGGAAGTGTAATTGATGACGATGCAGGCGGAGTAATAGATAGCTATGCAGGTAGTGTATTAGACGACGATTCAGGCACTGTAATGGGTGACGCTGCAGGTGGCGTAATGGGCGAAGGTACAGGTGATATATTAGTAATTGTCGATGGTGCAGGCAGTGTAGTGGGCGACTTATCAAGCGGCGTAATGAGCGATAATAGTGATAATAGATCGACGAGGATTTCAGATGAAAGTGCGCGATCCATGGTTGATGATAGTGTGAGATCCATGACAGGTGATAGTGTGATATTCAATGATGATAATAGAATGCGACCCATGGGCGATGAAAGTGCACTTTCATTGGGTGATGATAGTACGCGATCCATGGACCAAAAAAGTGCCCGATCCTCGGATGATTATAATGCGCCATTCGTGAGTGATTATAGTGCGCGATTCACAGGACCTGTTGATGATAGCGCATGATCATTGGGAAATGATTTTAGGCGATTCGTGCGTGATTATAGTGCATGATTCATGGATGATGATAGCGCTAGATCCATGGGAGATGATAATGATCAATTCATAAGTGATGAAAGCCAGCAATTCATGGGGATCCATGGGCGATGATAGTGTGCGAACCAAGGGGCATGATAGTGCGTGACTCATACAGATAACTATTATTCGATAGCTACTAAAATAAGTGATAATGGTGACGGATTTGAAACTGATGACGCACTTGAAGCTTGTGAGAGCCAGGGGCTTATTTCTCTCCTGGCGCACCCCCTGGTGAAGTATTGTAATTTTGGAGTGTCACCAGTAAACCATTCAGATTCAGAAGCTGATTTCAGTGATGATAAATTACGCCGAGGTCTTAACGAAATGGATGGTGGGTCCAATCATGACGATACTATCGTTATCAGTCGCGACAGTGAAGATGAAAACGCCGGAGTCTTTGTAGAGTCATGCATTTTACGAACACGGCACAGACATTTATATTAACTGAGATACCTAAATGGTCAAATAATAAACATAGGTATATCATATGACCGTTTCTTATATGAAGATAATGAATATACAATATGAGCACCCGCATGAGAAACCCAGCAATCTTAAACCGGCCTATACAGTCACAGAAGAAGGCTAGAAGCTTGAAATTACGGGTTTAAGAAGAAGAGGGATTGTACTATCCGTGTAGCGAAAACAAAGGCGCTGACCTTTGTTTTCGCATATGCAGATTGTTGGATTTCTGATGCTGCGGCTCATATTCGTTTTGCTCTTCAACTAAATGCAGGGTCGGGAGTGTCGCGAAGCTCGTAATTTTATAATTATTTACTCCAGTACGTATTTGTTTATTTGCTTTTTTTTTTTTAGCTCCAAAGGAGCTTTCACATGCTGCATGAGGACACAATGTTTTGATGCCATGATGACCTCGTGCAGATCGTTATTTTCATATAGCGGAGCTTCGTGGCATTGTATAAACTGGAATCTCATTAACCAAGGCAAAATAAAAAGGGCTGAAATATTTGTTTGTATAAAAAGTGTATTCAAAAGAAAAACCAGGTTGTGTTAATTTTGTTTGGATATTATTCTGGGGTGGAGAATAAAGCCTGAGGGCAAGCAAGTGGGCGGACTGGCGTAGGGACAGAGTGTAGGACTCCCAGCCCAGAGGTCCCGGGTTCGATCCTCAGCCGGGGCGCCGTTCGCTGTGGCCATGCACATGTTCATTGTAACGTATCTTGCCGACTCAAAATAAATTTTGTCTTGTCAAATTCATTACAGATCATTTAGTTTGAAACTGGCACTCAAATTAGCAGATCAATCCAGGTTTCTTTGTGGAATCTGAATCTGAATGGTTTACTGGTGACACGCCAAATTGACAATACCTCACCAGGACAACATGAAAAGGCATGGGCGGATCCAGAGGGGGGACAGGGGGTCCGGACCCCCCCCCCCCTGGAATTGCCAGATTATTAATTTTTGCCATGTTGAAATTTTCCGTCAGACCCCTTCTGGGAATTTCGACTCCCCCCCCCCCCCCCCCCCGAGAAAATTTTCTGGATCCGCGCATGAAAGAAATATTGAACACATGTTCTCTTTGTTTGATACAAATGCTCTAACGCCATGCTCACTGAACGAAATCGGACATCAGCGATGACGGAACAATAGAAGCGTCGGCAATACGCTGGGCGAACTCAAGTGACCACATTACGAAAACATGTCCGTGTAATGTATACCCCCTTGAACCCCACTTTTATATAGCAAAACTGGGGTATGCAAGGGTATACCTATTTTTCTCATGAATCTTGCTCCAAAACATAGATTGTGGGTACTCGTTAGAACCGCCTCGCCGAGGCGGTTCTAACGTGTACCCACAATCTATGTTTTGAGCAAAATTAAGAAAAATGTCATTTTTTAGCTGAAAATGTTCAATTTTTAAAGCTAAACTAACTTCTGTTTATTGCATGGGCGTGTTTTCGTAATGATCCCTGGAGGATCGCAGGGTTAATTCCTTTTTAATTTTCACTCGGAGTACAGTGTCTCTTGGCAAAGATTAAATAATATCTGACCACAGCACCCAACTTAAAACGTATCAGGACATTTCACAATTAACAATATACACAAGTTATATGCTCTGAAGAATTGTTTTTTCCTGGGACTATCCCGTTATGGAAAAGTTTCCCTTCTTCAGTGGTCTCATCAAGGACTGTTGAAGAAGTCAATGCTCTTATTTAGTTTTGGGGTTCAGATGTATACGTTTAATATGTCTCTGTTTAGCTTCTTGTAAATAGTTTTAGGACAATCCCGAATGTCCCTCTTCACTTTGCTAAATTCAAAATTTAGCCACTAAGTTTATATAGCTATAAACTTTTAAACGGATTAAACTTACTTACTTACTTGGTACTTGGATACTTGGTAGTATAGCCGACACACTACAGGTCAGCTCTCAGTTTCTGCTTCATCGAAGCTAACGTCTGGTCCTGAACAGTTGTGTCTCGAAGGGTGTTCCAGGTGTCGATCACTCGGTTTGAGAAGAAATTCTTTCTGATTTCTGTACGGCTGTGCTGTTTCATCAATTTCTGAGAATGACCTCGTAATTCGCGAGCAGGCTTTTTGAAATATACACTTGCCGGGGTTTTATATTTATTATGAACAAATTTATATGTTTCCACACAATCTGTGAATTTCCTTCTATTTTCGAGTGATTCCATTTCAATATCAGTTGGACATAATTTGAGACACTTTCTCTGTACCTTTTCTAATTTTTCAATGTCCTGCTTATACCACGGATTCCATACTGGTGACGCATATTCCAACGCCGGTCTTATAATTGCCTGATATAATGTTGTGAGTTTCCTTTCAGTAAAGTTTGTGAAACATCGTTTAATCATTCCTATTTTCTGATATGCCTTTTTTGTTATAATGTCAATGTGTGTTGCCGGTTTCAGAGACTTTGATATAGTGACTCCAAGGTCTTTTTGACAGTCTACACTTTCCAAGTTAACACCATCTAATGTATATATGTATTTGATTGCTTCACGTATCCTCAGGACTATACAAGTTATAGCATTGAACTTGATTAACCAAATTTTTGACCAAGCCGAGAATTCATTTAGATCGTCTTGGAGAATGTCACAGTCCATAATGTTCATAATTTGTCTGTATAGTTTGGTATCATCGGCGAATAATTTCGCCGTAGATAATGCTATGTTAGGCAGATCGTTCACGAAGACGAGAAACAACAAAGGGCCCAAGATGGACCCTTGGGGTACCCCGCTAGTTACTGGTATCCAGTCCGAGATTCCATTTCTAAGCACAACTCTTTGACGTCGGACAGATAAGAATGATGATATCCATGTAAGTAAATGTCCTCGTATGCCACAGTGATCCAGTTTTGCCAAGAGTCTTTGATGCGCCACAGTATCAAAAGCCTTGGCAAAGTCCAGATATATCACATCCGTTGACTCGCCAAGGTCATATGTTTGAGTCCAGTCATTCATACACTCCAACAATTGACTAACACAAGAGCATTTCTGTTGAAATCCATGTTGATCACATGATATAATGTTATTTTCTTGTACATGGGCTAGTAATTGATCTTGAACTTAGCGTTCTAATAGTTTCACTATTTGGCTGGTTAGTGTCACTGGCCTATAGTTTGAACACAATTTCCTTGGGCCTTTCTTATGCAGCGGTGTAATGTTACCATCTCTCCAATCCTGTGGTACGTAACCGGAAAACACAGAGTGGTTAAAAATGTCACATAATGGCACAGCCAGTGCCGGTACATAACGAAGTACATTAACATGGATGCCATCAGGGCCACAAGACTTATTGGGTTTCAACTTAAGTAGTTTATTTCTCACTTGTTCCTCAGTGAATGGACTGAAACGTGTACTTTTTTCACATCTGTCTGTTTTTATGGGCAACGTTTGACGTAATGGGGATTCCTCAGTCAATACAGATGAAAAGAAACTATTTAGACAATCTGCCTTTCCTCTGTCGTCGTAAACTTTTTCACCGTTTACCTCTAATTGTTCTACTGTCGACGAGCTTCTCGTAAATGAGCGTGTGTAATTGTAAAACCGCTTAGGATTTTCTGGTATTGAGTCAACTAATTCCTCCTCATATTTAGCTTTAGCATTGTTAAGTTCTGATTTATATTCCTGTTTCACTTGTTCATACAGCAGTTTATCAGAGTTTAAATTTCTAGATTTCACATTTTCCCACGCATTTCTACGTTTACGTCTAGCTCGTTTGACGTTTTTAGAGCGAGTCCATGGTGGATCTAATTTTTGACCTGGTTTAATGAGTTTATGGGGAACATGTTTTTCTAGCATTTCAGAATATGTGTCTTTGAAGACTTTCCATTTCCCTTCAACTGATTTATGCTTAAACCGCGACTCCCAGTCCTGGTTTAAAATTTCTGAGTTAAATGCCTCATAATCACCTTTACTGTACAGGTAAACTTTGCGTGCTTCTTCATTTATTCTTGGCTTTGGTAAACAGATCTCAAAGTTTATACTTTTATGATCACTACTACTGAAATGTTCAGAGACTACTAAATTCTCTACTAAGTCTGAGTTTCTTGTCACAACAAGGTCTAAAATGTTTGTGCCTCTTGTAGGTTCCTCTACTAGTTGTGTGAAAGCATTTTCTGTTAGCGTGCTTATGAAAATAGAGTCCAGCTCATGAGGTGATGATACATTTACCCAGTCGATGTCTCGAAAATTGAAATCTCCGACTAATATACAGTCACTATTTTCACATCTGTTTATTGACTCACAAATGATATCTAAGTTGTGTTGTTTACCCCGCTCTGGTCTATAAACAACCCCAAAAGTGACACAGTGCTGTTCGGTTGGGAAAATGTTACACCATAAAATTTCTGCGTTGCATTGTAAATTTTCACAAACTTCAGGCTTCAAATAGTCTTTAATCATTAAGAGTACACCTCCTCTTGCCTCTACTGTATATGTCCCTTCAGGATAAAAATCTAAGCTGCGATCAACTCGAAAAGTCTTGTATCCTTTTATTTCAAATTCTGAATTACTTATATTCTTATCTAACCAAGTCTCACAAATTGCCACTATATCCTAAGATGAGAGAGAGCAAAAATCTTTGAAGCACCTGTTGCAATAAAATTGATTGAAAATGCTTTATTCCAATGAGTCTCTCTGGCAATAATTTCAATGATCCAATCAGTGACATTGAACGGCTCTAGCAGGGCTGCAACGATCTGTCATAAAATTTAAAGAATCTGAATAGTTTTTCTGGTTTGACCTTCCCCCACCCACTTTTTTTCATATAGTGATTGAAGGTCTTTTTGTTTAATCATTTGAATTGGAACTCATGGCTTCAGGTTTTGTCGGTCCAACTGTGGGGCGGTTGACTTGTCGGGGTGGAAAAGAGCTGGTATGTTGTTTCCATACACCGAAGTCTTGTCCGCTGCTCCTCAGGTTGGCTTTGTTGTTGGTTTTTGGGCTCTGTGTTTGGAAGTGGACAACATCAGGAGATATTTTAGATGCGAACCAGGACTGTAGTATAGGATTTGGTAAATCAGTTGGTGGAATTGCTCAGAGCTTGGCTCTCACAAGGAAAATTGGTAACCGAAGAGGCTCCGAAGGATTACGCAGTTTCAATCCTTCAAAGGGAACAAACTTGTTGATTCTTATTATTTTGGCTGGAGATATAGAAATGAACCCAGGCCCCAGGTTCCAGTGCCGCACGTGCAAGAAGTATTGTAAGGCGGCCGAGAAAGCAGTTAAATGTGAAGATTGCGAGAAACGCTTCCATGCGTCTTGCGTAAATCTTGGTCCCGTTGAGTTACAAAAGATTGAGTCGGGTAATGATTCTTGGTATTGTTCAAACTGCAAAGCTGAGTGCAGCCTATGCAGTGGTGCTGTTTTGAATTCCCATAAGGCTGTCCAGTGTGACAAATGTGAAATGTGGGTGCACAATAACTGTTCTTTTATGTCAGACTCAGAGTATGAAACGATGCAATACTCAAACTGTACATGGATTTGCCCAAAATGTGACTTTTTCAATTTCTCAGACTCTTTTTTCAATGAACAGTTTAACTTGGAAAGTGAAAATAGGTTTGACCTACTTGCAAGAGGTCATGAAAACAAGTCCACTGAAACCTTGAATAGCAAAAACAGTTTTATTAGTGGTCTGAAATTTTCCAGTATCAACATAAACAGTATAAGAGGAAAAAAACTTGAGGTGTTGGCCTTCATTGATTTTCATCAATCGCAGATTTTGGCGATTCAGGAAACAAAAATTGACAATTCCATATTAACGTCTGAATTATTTCCGGAATCTTTTCCATACAGCGTGTACAGAAAGGATAGAACCTTACATGGTGGTGGTGTTATGCTTCTTGTACACAAGGACATCCCACACATGCCCCTCACAGAATTGGACAATGACTCAGAGTCAGTTTGGGTCAAACTTTTTGTAAATAAGAAAACTCACTTTGTGGCTAGCTGGTATCGACCACCTGTCGATGGTCATTTACCAGTATCGGACAATGGAAATGACTTATTGAATTCACTGGAAAAGTTTGACAATTTATTTAGAGAACAGCTTGACAAAATCAAAAATATTAATAAAGGCAACAAACCCCCCTTAATTCATGTTTTAGGTGATTTCAACTTTAGAGATATTGTATGGCCGGACAGACTCAGCAAATCTGGGTCATCATTGAGTCAGACGGAGGGTCAGATTTTGATAGATATCATGAATGACCATGGTTTGGAACAATTAATCAATTTCCCCACCAGAGAAAGAAATACTTTGGACTTAATTTTGACCTCTCTTCCTGGTCAGTTTGTAGACATTCATTCCCCGGATAAGCTCAGTGATCATGACATTGTTTCTGGCACATTGAAAATTGCTACCCCCCCTATAAAGAAACCTAGGAGAAAAGTGTATCGTTATCAGAAAGGTGATTATGAATCTATGAGAGCAGAAACACTTAAATTTGCAAAGGAAAGATACTTCAACGGTTACTCAGATACTCGGTCGGTCCAGGAAAATTTCAATCTCATTACATCGTTTATACAGGAATCGGCAGATAAACATATCCCCTCAAAAACTAGTCGCTCAGTTTCCTCTGTCCCTTGGATAACACCTGAAATAAGAAGGAAGATTCGCAGAAAAAATGCAACTCATGCAAAAGCTAAAAAGACTGGTAGTGCAAAATTTAGATCTAAATTTGAATCTTTACGGAAAGAGATCAAAGCTGATATCAGGAAGCAGCATGATCTTTATGTGAACAACTTGGTAGGAGATGTTAAGGCTAATCCTAGAGATTTTTACAGGTACATAAACAGTCAGAAAAAAGATACCCAAGGTATTCCCCCGTTGAAAAAGAGAAATGGAAGTGGAATAGCTCAATCTGAATTTGAGAAGGCGGAAGAATTTAATGGTCAGTTCTCGGATGTTTTCACTAAAAGTGAATACAAACAGGTCCCTCTTATGGATAGATCTGCCCCATTCATGCATGATATTGTGGTCACAAAGGAAGGGGTGACCAAACTTCTCAAAGGTCTAAACCCGTCTAAAGCCTTAGGGCCTGATGAGCTTCATCCTAGAGTCCTAAAGGAACTGGCTATGGAATTAGGGCCAGTATTCGCCCATCTCTTCCAGCAGTCAATTGATACAGGTGAAATTCCTAAAGAATGGTCTCTTGCTAATATTTGCCCCCTGTTTAAGAAGGGCGACAGGTCACTTGCCCGCAATTACCGCCCTGTTTCTTTGACATGCATTCCTTGTAAGCTTCTTGAACATATTGTATGCTCAAATATTATGGCCCATCTTGATGAACATGAACTCCTGTCGGACAGGCAACACGCATTTAGGAAATGGCATAGCTGTGAAACTCAGTTGACTACAGTGATAAATGACTGGGCCAAAATCTTAGACAAAAAAGGCCAGGTCGACACTTTTATACTCGATTTTGAAAAGGCTTTCGATACTCCTCCCCATGAACTCCTTAAAAGCAAATTGTTCAGCTATGGAATAGGTGGAACAACACTGAATTGGATAAATGCTTTCCTTTGTTTCAGACAACAAAGGGTAGTGGTTAATGGTATTAAATCGGATTGGGCTCCAGTTGTGTCGGGTGTCCCTCAGGGCACCGTTCTTGGCCCCTTGCTGTTTTCCTTGTATATAAATGACATCTCAGCAGACATCGAGTCTGAAATAAGACTCTTTGCTGATGATTGTGTTTGCTATCGTGAAATCAAGAATGAAGAGGATACATTGAAACTTCAAAGAGACATTGATCGCCTAGGCAGTTGGGCTAGAAAGTGGGGAATGAGATTTCAACCCGTCAAATGCAACATGATGCAGCTGACAAATAAACGGTCTAGTAAGATACAGGCTAACTACACCCTTGAGGGCACTTTACTGGAAAATGTTGAAAGCATAAAATACCTGGGTGTAACTATCACAAATGATTTGAAATGGAATACTCATATTTCCAATGTTTGTACAAAGGCTAACAGAACTCTCGGATTCTTGAGGAGAAATTTGTATTCTTGTCCCCCAGATGTGAAAGAAGCAGCTTATAAAGGACTGGTGCGGCCGGTCTTGGAATATGGAAGCTCAGTTTGGGACCCTCACACTCATGGCCTCCAGGAAGAACTGGAAAAGGTCCAAAATCGTGCGGCAAGGTTTGTGACGGGAAATTATGTTTTTGAAACTGGGAGCATGACTGGCATTTTAGGTCAACTGAAATGGGAATCTCTTAAGAAAAGGAGGAAGGATAGTAGACTTATATTGCTATACAAAGGTCTAAAGGGTAAAGCCAGAATACCCACAGATGACCTTATCCCAAAGAATAGGCGTTGTAGAAATCAACACTCTTTGGCTTTTCAGATACCTTCAGCTAGCAAAGAAGCGTACAAAAGTAGTTTCTTTCCACAGACTATCAGGGACTGGAATGACCTCCCTGATTCACTTGTCTCCTCTGCTGAAATGTCTGATGACTGTGTGTCCAAGTTCGCTTCACTCGTGCGTTCAAGGGACTAATTCCCCCCCCCCCCCCATCCGAACCCCCTGGTAAAATAATGTCATTTGGCGTGTCACCAGTAAACTATTCAGATTCAGATTCAGATGGTTTACTATCTTGTTAAAGAATAACGTCCGTACTGTTCGCTTTAATACCGGGTTTTACTAAAGATTGTCGTCAGTTTTCGGGATGTCGTTACACCGCGGCATTTCGTCACCTTTGATTTCCCGCCACCTTTCTTTCTAATATGGCCTCTCAACTGGTTAATGGTGTTCTCAATGGAGACACCAAAACAGAGATCAGTAACCCAAAAAGACCAAGATTAAGTGATAGAAATGTCACAGTTGTGTTGGGATCACAATGGGGCGACGAAGGAAAGGGAAAAATCGTTGACATGTTGGCTACTTCAGCCGATATAGTGTGCCGTTGTCAGGTTTGTTTATATTTTTTGTTCATTTGTTGTCATTGCATCATCACCCCACCATGTGCTTGTTATTATGTATGAGATTTTAATTTATCGTAGCTTGTAAATAAACAATCAGAGACAAAGTTAAGGTAAGATAAATTGAATGTTTGATCGCTAGAAAAACGGCATTTAGTTTAATAACAGAGTTTGTCCTTGAAAAAGTCAAATGTGCACTGATGTGGGATTGGACAGGGGGATTGGATCAATATATGATATATTGCAAATAACTGTATAGTCGAACGGCAACGACGTCAAAAGTTGTGAAAGTATTTACAAAACGTCACTAAGCGCGTCACAAAATAATCCCTTAAAAATGGCGTCATAAAAATGGCGCGAAATTCGTCATAATTTCAGCAGAGTTCATGTTATTATCGTGTGCGTCGCATGCACTGACAGCATTTTCTTGATATTTGATAACGTTTTGGCATCCTTTTTACAGCTTTATGTCACTTTCATACAAGTTTTAGGTCATGTGTTGCTTTTTAAATGCACGGAAAACTGAAGCATCAGAATCTCAAAAAAATCTTCTTGTGAAACACCTGCCTCAGAAAATAATGGAACATAAAAATCCCCCAGAGGGAAAGTCGATGTTGGTATCAAAATTCTCTCAAAGAAACCTTTGGCCATCTTTCTGCTAAACCTCTTCGTGGGAGAAGTTTCCTGTGCTGAGCAAGTCGCTTTCAAAGTTGAAGCTTTGTATCTCGTTAAATACGATCAAATCATGCATACGAACATAAGTTTCTGGGGTTATTTTTTTATAAAATGAACACACAAAGACATACCTTACAAGAATTATTTCATAAGGAAGCTACTGTCATGTCTGTATGTTATGATTTTACAAATTCAATGTGACGTAATCATTGAAACGTCATCAGTTGCGTTCGATTTTCAACCACTAGGCTACAAGTACTTGAACAGAATGGAATGCAAATGTACTTCTGCAGCACACTTTGAGAAATCAATTACTAAAAAGATGTTGCGTAGACAACAGTACAGGTTGAAATAAAATCCCGACAAAGTTACTTACCCGTATCTGCAGCTAATATAATGTAAAACCTCTACATATTAAACGGGAGTAGCCTACTAAGTTACGTACCGTGGGATGACTGTGTGAATTTTTTTATTTAGCTGTACACATTGATTTATTTTCGTTAATTCTGTCGTGATTGCTATACTGAGGTTCGACACTTGCTATCTGCCAGGCTTAATTGACCCCGACATCATTCGTGGTTTCGGTCGGTACTCCCCCCCCCCCCCCCACCCACGCACCCCCCCCCCCACACACACACACAAAAAAGCCCATTAAAAATAGATTTAAACAATGATAATGTGATAGTGTCAATGGTGATTTGGTTATGAAACTGTTTCTGTGGTCATTTTCATCTCTCTGACTGTTAAATATCGTCACCTGCTTGCAAGCCTGAGCCTGCAATGGTTGCAAGAATGTGGAATGAGTGCTATAGTTACATCAAGATGGCTTGCCAATCAGCCCACCATGGACGAAACGGTAATCAATCAATCAATCAATCAATCCATTAATCAATAATTCAATCAATCAATCAATTAATCACTCCATGTAATACTCTTTTAGAGGTGTTTGGAGTATCTGGCAGATTCAGATTCAGATCACACAAATCAATGATCAATCAATTGATCGATGCGTGGTTCTGTATTAACAGTTTGCGTGCTAGTCGAACTCGCCCCATGACGTTTAATTTGTTTACATCTCAATTTCTCGGAATTTCACGGGGACTAACTGTGTATGATTTATTGAGCGTTGTACGCAGAGATAAACAACTGTAGCCCGGGACGCGAATTATTTTAAATGTATGCCATCGTTTATTCAGTTCTGTGTTTTTGCAAATAGTCAATAAGTTTAGTCATGCAGGGACAAATTCACGAAAATTCCCGAACGATTTGAAATTAAAACAACGGTCACACATTAGCGTTTAAATCAAACGCACGCCGGGCGTGTTGACAAAATGTAAAATTCAACATACGCCAGAAACACGTCGGAGACACGTTAGTAGCGCGGTACAGGCTTGGTGCACGTTGATATACGTCGCTGAAGGTCGCTGCGCCTCCCTGGTTTGGGCTCAAAAAAATTTCAAACATGCTTAAATTTTTTCTAGAAGCTCGGCGTGTCCCAGGCGTATGTCTGATACGTTTCGAATAAGCTCCACGCGCGTTACAGGCGCGCTGAATACGCTTCGAATGCATTTGGCGCACGTTTGAGGCACGCCAGTGTACGCTACATGCGCAAGTTCCGATTTTATGAGATATTGCTCAGTCAGTAGCGTGCTCCAAGCGTGTGTGAGACGCGCGCTGAACGTTTTCTGCGCGCCTGTAGCGCGTGCATAGCGTGTTTGGTACGTAACACAAACGTACTCCAAAACTTTGAGATATTTTACCTCCGGCACACGCCCCAGTCACGCGCTACTGTGTGACTCGGCTAAAGCGAGTTAAAGGAACAAATTAAGTTTTATACGTCCAAAATCTTCAGCGTGTTGAGAGTTTTCATACGCCCGGCGCGCGTTTGGGTTATATACATGTACGCTACAGTGTGTGACTGCTGTTTTAGCAATTTCGATAGATTTAAAAAAAGACTGTCCAGTCGTCCTAACACACACACACACACACACACACACACACACACACACACACACACACGTGTACACATATTGTTTTGATTGTTTTGGATGCGGATCCTGTCGGCGTCCGCATATAGCTTCTTTCTGGTGCGATATCCTTTGAACCAGTTACTGGATTTTGACCAAACTTTCACAGATACATGGTTGGGACTTGGGAGGAGGAAAAAGAGTTGATTAGACTTTGGTGACCATGGCCTAATTTTCAAGGCCAACGTTCATTAAAAACTGGGGGAAAATCCGCCGCAGTATCTTCTTGACAAATGGATGGATTTTGACCAAATTAATGATAGAAGATTTAGAGTTCACTACATGTTGATGCTGTAACTGATTTCAACTAAATTAAAAAAAATAATAAATGTTGAGAGAACTCAATGTCAGATCATCAGGAATACATATTCGTGTAATATATACCCCCTTAAACCCCACTTTTATATAGTAAAACTGGGGTTTACAAGGGTATACCTATTTTTCTTATTTTTGCTCCAAAAATAGATTGTGGGTACTCGTGGGTAACGTGTACCCACAATCTACATGTATGTTTTGAGCAAAATTAAGAAAAATATCACAAACATTTCCTGCTGAAAAATTTCCTTTTTTTTTCACAACCTAAAAATCTCTGTACATTACATGGGCAAGTTTTCGTAATGTTTGGGTCGGTTGTGGTGATATATATAGTTTTCTTCACACTTGTCCGTTGTTTTTTCTTTTCTTCTTCTTCTTCTTCTTCTTCTTCTTCTTCTTCATTTCTACCCGTTTGAAGACCCTAGCAAAACGTACATGCCATTAGTTTTTATTACAATCACATTTATCAACACCCACCCTCGTGTTAGGGGTAATAATATATATGGGATTGTAATAAAAATGTTTCGCCAGGGTCTTCAAATGGGTGAATATGCAAAAACCTATCCAGTCGTCGAGCGCATGTGGTCGGTCAAGATTATAAAGTACATGTATCCTCATACCATAATTCGTATCGGTTGTTTCCCCTGAATTGCAATCTTAACTTGACATACAACAGACTGCACAAGAGCGATCAATTAAGTGGCGGGGTCTTGTCAACAAAGGAGCAGCTTTCTATGAAAAGAAGAGAATCTGTGAAGCTGGAAGAAAGCGCAGACAACGCAAAGCCAATACCAATGGGCCACCAGCTGACTACTTGCAACCGACAGTTTAGAGCTAGAATTGGCCTAGTCAGCCATCAAAGAACTCACCAACACATATGAACCTATTCAAGAAATAATGATAGTCTTTCACATTAGTGAGAGACAAACGGCCAATCTTAACTTACTGTGTAGATAACAGTCTATTTAGATTGTATACATCTATCTATTCAATTAAAGCACATAAAATGAATATCGCAAAGTTGTGTAATAAATTGAGCTGGCTTCTGAAACTTGTCCCGTTTGAATAAGATTTAATCGCGGTGGTGGCATAATGTAATTAGCGAATCACTGCAGAAGCTGAGGGTGAGTTTAGGTGCCTACAAAACCGGTTTAAGCCAGCCCCCCCCCCCCCCCCCCCCCCCCCTAGAAATTTTGTATTTCTGACCGTTCAAATGCGGTACTTTTGTTGCAGTACTGTGGTTCTAACTTTCAGACTTTGAAGTCGATTTTTATGTTCACGTTTGTAAACGCCTTTTATGAATCCAAAGTTCAGTGTAACAGAGTAGCTACCTTAGGAAAACAGATTGCGACATGTTCTTTGCTTATATTACATAATTGCCGTTTTGGTCCCCACCTATGTTTTAGGAGGATGTAACTTGAATTGCTTCTGATTGCACCAGTTCCTGATCATTTATTTTACCTTATGCTGCCGAAATATTGTCACAGTCTTATATGTCTGTTGGTAGCAGGGCGTTCCATCTCAGTTTGATTAGCTCAAAAGAATAGAGATCGCTTGCATAAATGTGCTGTGAATCAGTCTGATGATTTCGTAGATAATGCACTGGTCATTTGTAACCACGCCCACGCGGTGACTTTGATTTTTCATTCAGCAAACGAAACGTATGTACCCCGGGTATGTACAAATGGCGATTTCCTTCTTGTCAGTGATTTAGGTGTTGGAAATCCGGGGTGGTGGGTGTGGTTAGGGGGGTAATTCCTTGAAATGTTCTGGAAAAATCCAAAATTTCTTCTTGTGTCATTTGTATTTCTAAATACCCTTCAAGAGCTACTTATGACCACTTATGTCATATCCCTTTCTGTTTAGATAAATTGACAAACGTACATATTTTTTTCTCTGTATCCCCAACATATTTTTCAACATTATTGCCCTCATACACACACACACACACCTGTCAATTAGCAGGTGCCCGTGCACGTGAGGGACATAGCTACATGTAATTGACTAGTTGAGTTATTGTTCATGCGTATTTTGAGCGGACATTCGCCTTGGTATGATCCGAATTCATATTTCGCAGATAGAGTCCGGTGGGTATGGTTATGCACCGTGAAATCGATACCCGCTGAACCTGTGACGCAAAATTAATTGATTACGTCACCAAATGTTGTGACTTCCAAGAAATGAAATCAGAACAAAACATGAAACTGTGTCATACATGTAGTGTGTGAATTTTATGTTGTTTTAAACATCAACCGTGTTGTACATTTGGATTAAAGTAAAACAAATAAGGTATCACATCATTTTGAAATGGTTAACAAGTGTTTTGATTCATTGCCTTTCTGTTTGTAGGGAGGGAAATAGCTGTACTCAAGCGGGACTCCGGGAGGCTTGTTGAGCTCGTTGCCATTTTGAAAAGAGTTCCATTTTAGCGGGGTCCTTTCGTAAATACTGGAACATAAAAATCCCCCAGAGCCTGGCCCAGAACCCTTGGTATCGTTTGAAGGCAGATACCCTGAACTTTTTAATGACCTGGGTGAGCCAATAGGAGCAATTTCACACGCTGAGATATTTACAATCAAAGATGAGCTTTGTTTCGACAGCCATTTCCAGTTTTTGAATGGTGCATTTCGATGCATTTAGGGGCTTGAATCGATGTTTTATTATGATAAATAGATGCGATGATATGTTGTAAAGTCACTTTGAATATTTTTAGCTTTGCAAAGCTATCACAACATGACTTTGAATTGTGGAAAGAAAGGTGATGGTCTGTCGATTCAAGAAAGACCACAAAAATTTCGAACGTTTCTCTTGGTTACAAATGTTTGATAATATTCTTGCGCGGCTCCGTTGCTTTCCGACTAGTAATGACATGGCTTGTTTCAGTTGTTTTCAAATACATTTTATGACATTGTAAAGATTTCTGCTTCGTCTGACATAAATAAATGTAATTCACCTCATTTTGAATACAATATGACTATCACCACACCCTCTTTATAACACTATCATTGGGTCTAAGGCAATTTTCGGGTTAGCCATCCAATCCATGTTATAATGAGAGTAAAATGTATTGATATATACTGTAAATTCGGAAATTTTCGCGTGACTTTTATTTCGCGAACTTTCTATTTCTGAGTTATTAGCGAGTTCTTAAATTCGCGAGTGAGTGTCCGTGTATTCTATAAAGTTTATAGTGACTCTTTATTAGCGAGAACTTTGAATTCGCGAGGCAACCAATTCGCGAATATTAGCGAAAATTAAATTCTCGCGAATATTTCCGGATCTACAGTAGTCTAAAATTATCATTTGTGATCCAGCAATGATTAATGTTATATCCAACACTGTGTAACCATTATGAACCATGTAATAAAGAGGTCCAGGTGTACATAAACCACTTGTCCGTCTATCATCATATGAGTTGACTTTATGGTCAGTAGATTTCTGATATAAGTACATGTACAAATGCTGATTATCATGAGATACATGTATTAATGCTTCTTACATATGACTCATAATTTGCTTTAGGGTATTTTGGTATACAGTCAAACCTCTATAAAAGCGCCACCTTTGGGAGTGAGCTAAGCTGGCTGTTATACACAGGTGGCTGTCTTATCAAGGTTCCTTCAGAGCAGTTGTCATGTAGAAAATATTCTTACTGTCACAAGAAAATCCTTTCTAAGGAAGAACTACCTGTATGTGTTTCATAAGTTGACATCATTTCATGCTTCGTTACACAAAAATATATACAAAGCCTCATGGGTATTAACTTAATTGATTTTTTCTGCTAATTAACTGTTTTAAATACAATAATGAATAATAACTGTCCTATTAACAGTTTGTAAATGGGAAATTTGACTTTAGGCAAGTATGATGTGGCTGTCTTATAGAGAGTTATAAGCATTTTGGGATTGATTTTACTGGCTGCTGGTTGTCTTGTGGAGGTGGCTGTCTTATGCAGAGATAAAATATAGTGAAAATGATTGGGAATGTTTCAGACTGGCTCTCTTATGCAGGTGGAGCTCTTATAAAGGTGGCTGATTCAGCAGGTTCAACTGTACTCTCATTTGAATTTGTTAGTTTTATTTGTATACATGTTAGTCTGTTGTAGTATGTTGTTTTATCTAATGCTTATATACTAAAGAGATAATAAAAACAATTTCAGCGCCTTCTGTTATTTTGTTTTCCTATATTGTACCATTTACATACAGGATACAGCATTTTTAAGCTTGGGTAAAAAGGACAAAATACGTTGTATAAAATTAACACAAGTTTTGTAGCATTGTGAAATGTGTGACAAAGGTAACCCTTATGCACATGAATCATGCCAGCTTCAACTTTTATTTTCAGCGAAAAAAAGAAATCTAAGCCATTTCTTATTCACACAAATTATGTTAAAATTTGGCAACCCTAATTCACGTAACGTCTGTCCACTGCAAAAAGAAATTTTAGACTCGATAATCTTATACTCCCAATGCTTTAACACAGTTTTTGCCCATTGATGATGCATTAATACCTTAGTATCTTTGAATAAATTAAGCCAAATGCAATTTTGTGCAGCCATTTAAGAAATTATTCACGTCCCAATTAGATCGCCTCGATGTCTGTCCACATTTCTGTGTTACGTGAATGGGTGAACTTTGAACCCTATGTCGTCATGCTGATGCAGCATAATCACCCAATCGGTGACACGTATTAATTTGTCGATGGGATAACCTCTAAACCTGTAAACAATATCCCGTTGGCTGTTATCGAGGCCGATAAAAGCACAAAACCATCGTCTGTCCGAAAGTTACGTGAAATTGTAAGTTACGTGAATTTGATGTATTTTTTATCTGGCGAGAGTATTTGGTGTTGTTTTCAGAAGAAAATGGTGCTTAACAGTCATTAGAGTTTGATAAATAATGCGAGCAAACACACATTGAAGTCTGTGAAAGTCTTGATCTATTTTTGTGAGATTTACCGAAATCAGACAGACGCTCGCCCAACTATGCACATAACAAGACAGATGGGTCACAGATCGGTTATTTTGGAAGTTTGGGTTTGTATTGCCTGAATAAACCAAAATATTTGTTTTGGTAGTTCTATGCTTTTCATGTATTTTCAGAACATGTTGTGTAAAAATAGATTCACGCTCACCTATATTTTAGGCTTTCCTCGCTTCACGGCACTGGACAGCCACAACGTCTGTCTTTGTTACGTGAATTTTAGTTCATCGTCTGTCAAGTTGCGTGAATGTCTAAGCTTCGTCCGTCCAAGTTACGTGATTTATCTATCTTATATGCTGGTTCTGGTTCTTGAGAATGGAATTTGGGGGTCAAATTTAGTATGCTTAGAGACAGGCAAAACATATTTGGTACATATTCGAATATTGGATTGGCGATCGAGATGGCGATTTTTACTTTTTGAAAAAGCTAATATGTGTCGAGTTTGCAAGGGAGGTGACACTGTATGTATGATATTGGCCATGTGCAAAAAGTGGTATTTTTGTATTCAGACTCCTCAAAGGAGTTAAACCGATAATAAATTAAATGTGTTTTATTTGTTCTATACTTTTTCAATCCCAGTATTTAATTTTTGTACGGTTGCTATCACACGACAAACACCTCGATGGACTGTGTTTACAGCCTTTTGTTATTTGTTCTACTCTAAGTATTAAAACAGATCAGCTCCTTTCTAGATGTTCGAAAAGTCACACGTTGCCCAGGGGTCGCAGGTTCGATCCCGGGCTTCTCCAGAAATCAACAAACAATAAAACTTACATACAATAAATCCTCCTAACCGGTTGAGCCTTCCAGTTCGGGTGCTCCCGGGACAAACAACCTCCTAGTACTGATCTCGACCAGGAAGAAAAAAAGTCACACGTTGCATTTGTATGCACTATGACTAGTAGCCACACCCCACCCCTGGGGAATAGCGGGGACTGACTTTTGGTCCAGCAGATTCCCGCTAAAAGTCCCGCCCTGCTTTCTTTTGTTGAAATGATTATACAAACCAGTGTACAACAGTAAATTAATAAAAAGAAAACTGTAAAACAACAGCGTGCCTTATTGGCATTATGAAAACAACGTGTCAAACTGTCAATTTCAATTTGCATCAAAGATGCCTAAAGAGGTTGTCTAAACATTGACCACCGATACATCACGCAATAATTGTACTGCTCAGAATTTTTAAAAGAACACTGCCCCCTTGAACGTTAAATACCCCAGCTTTGGTCAGCTTTGCTACCATGTCAGGAACTGGAGTGACTTCGTCTGTGTCCTGGAACATTGCAACCATGTCAGGACCTGGATTGACTTGGCCTGTACCCTGGAACATTGCTACCATGTCAGGAACTGGAGTGACTTCGTCTGTGCCGTGGAAAATTGTTACCATGCCAGGAACTGCAGTCAGTGTCCTGGATCACTGCTACCATGACAGGTACTGGAGTGACTTCGTCTGTGTCCTGGAACATTGCTACCATGACAGGATCTAGAGTGACTTCGTCTGTGTCCTGGAACATTGCTTCCATGTCAGGTACTACTGGAGTGACTTTTTCTCTGTGTCCTGGAACATTGCTACTATGCCAGGAACTTGAGTGACTTCTGTTCCCTGGAACATTGCTACCATGACAGGTACTGGAGTGACTTCATCTGTGCCGTGGAAAATTGCTACAATGCCAGGAACTGCAGTCAGTGTCCTGGATCATTGCTACCATGTCAGGTACTGGAGTGACTTCGTCTGTGTCCTGGAACATTGCTACCATGACAGGTACTGGAGTGACTTCGTCTGTGTCCTGGAACATTGCTACCATGTCAAGTACTGGAGTGACTTCGTCTGTGTCCTGGAACATTGCTACCATGCCAGGACCGTGAGTGACTTCTGTTCCCTGGAACATTGCTACCATGTCAGGAACTGGAGTGACTTCGTCTGTGCCGTGGAAAATTGCTACCATGCCAGGAACTGCAGTCAGTGTCCTGGATCATTGCTACCATGACAGGTACTGGTGTGACTTCGTCTGTGTCCTGGAACATAGCTACCATGACAGGATCTAGAGTGACTTCGTCTGTGTCCTGGAACATTGCTTCCATGTCAGGTACTGGAGTGACTTCGTCTGTGTCCTGGAACATTGCTACCATGTCAGGATTTTGAGTGACTTCTGTTCCCTGGAACATTGCTTCCATGTCAGGTACTGGAGTGACTTCGTCTGTGTCCTGGAACATTGCTACCATGCCAGGAACTTGAGTGACTTCTGTTCCCTGGAACATTGCTACCATGACAGGTACTGGAGTGACTTCGTCTGTGTCCTTGAACATTGATACCATGTCAGGTTCTGGATTGACTTTGTCTGTGCCCTTGAACACTGCTACCATGTCAGGAACTGGAGTGTCAAGGTCTGTGCCCTGGAACATTGCTCCCATGTCAGGAACTGAAGTGTCAATGTCTGTGCCCTGGAACATTGCTACCATGTCAGGTACTGGAGTGACTTCGTCTGTGTCTTGGAACATTGCTACCATGTCGGGTACCGGAGTGACTTCGTCTGTACCCTGGAACATTGCTACCATGACAGGTACTGGAGTGACTTTGTCTGTGTCCTGGAACATTGCTACCATGTCAAGTACTGGAGTGACTTCGTCTGTGTCCTGGAACATTGCTACCATGTCAGGTACTGGAGTGACTTCGTCTGTACCCTGGAACATTGCTACCATGACAGGTACTGGAGTGACTTTGTCTGTGTCCTGGAACATTGCTACCATATCAGAAACTGGAGTGACTTCGTCTGTACTCTGGAACATTGCTACCATGTCAAGTACTGGAGTGACTTTCTCTGTGCCCTGGAACATTGCTACCATGTGAGAAACTGGAGTGACTTCGTCTGTACCCTGGAATATTGCTACCATGTTAGGTACTGGAGTGACTTCGTATGTGCCCTAGAACATTGCTACCATGTCAGAAACTGGAGTTACTAGGTCTGTGTCCTGGAACATTGCTACCATGTCAAGAACTGGAGTGACTTTCTCTGTGCCCTGGAACATTGCTACCATGTCAGAAACTGGAGTGACTTCGTATATGCCCTGGAGTATTGCTTCCATTTCAGGAACTGGGGTAGCTTCGTCTATGCCCTGGAGTATTGCTACCAATTCAGGAACTGGAGTGATTTTGTTACGTCCTGGAACATTGTTTCCATGTCAGGAATTTAAGCGACTCCGAATGTGCCCTGGAACATAAATGTTTTGTCAGGAACGGGAGTGACTTCGTCTGTGCCCTGGAACATTTCAATCATTTTAGGAACTATTTTTGTCTGTCTCCTGGAACATTGGTACTATGCCAGGAACTGGAGTGACTACATCTTTTTCCTGGAGCAATGCTACCATGTCAGAAGCTGAAGTGACTTCGACAGTGCATTGGAAAATTTCTGTCAGGATCTGCTGTGACTTCGTCTGTGTCCTTGAACCTTGCTACCTTCAGTGTTTTTAAAAGAATGCATAAAATTTAAGATTGATATTTGAAAAACAAGATGCCATATTTTTTACGAGCAGATGCTCAGACTAATCTGAGTCTTTGCCGGGTGCATATGCCAAATGCTGATGCCTAATTCATGGAAAAGTTTGCAAATTTTGGCAGATATCTATCTTTAAACTAGCAAAGGAGTAAATGTGCATACAAAAATACCAAATCATGTTAGTATGGAATAAGAAGACGCTCCAGCAGTCAATGTTACCAAGTAAACGGAATCAATATACACAGAGGACTATTCTAAGCATGCTTTGCATCCTAAGAGCAAGTTATAGCCCACAAACAAATCAAAAAAGATTAAAGAGGTGCTCATAAGTTGTTTGATCCATTAACCTTTTTATTCAATGTATTATTGAGTTTATTTAACATATTGAAGAAACAAAAGAAAAAAATGTTCGGCAAAGCCTCGCATATCATCTTTTCCAAACGTGTTTAATACATCTCATAAAATATCCTCTTTATTATTGTAATACTAAAGAATACAGCTTTGTGCTATGACATTCTGGAGTTTCA
Source organism: Rugalucina vietnamica (assembly GCA_964017185.1). Classification (NCBI taxonomy): domain Eukaryota; kingdom Metazoa; phylum Mollusca; class Bivalvia; order Lucinida; family Lucinidae; genus Rugalucina; species Rugalucina vietnamica. The sequence continues at coordinate 43,897,400 of OZ024872.1, forward strand.
TTAAGAAAATACTGCTGTTATGCAGAAGATTCTGTATTATATGTATGTCAGGAGTATTTATTTGATGCGCGTCTGTCCTGTTACGTGATAAGGGTAAAGTCAAGAAGCCTATTAAATGTGATGGTAATGCCATAGGAGGTTCATTTCAATGCTTTATTTATACAGATATACTGGTCGATGGCCCTTATTTAGTTTATTCTTGAAGAGGTGATTGCACAGTGCTGCCTGACGCTGTAGAAAGAAAAAAAAATATTGTTTCATTCTATAGATAAATATTTTTTAAATCTAAATTTTCCAGCCTTAATATATCTGTTACTAATTCTTTAGACAGTGAAGTTTCTCTTTCTGAGAAGACATATGGTTAATAAATACAAAATTCAACCATTAAATGTTATTCTGCTATACATACACCTGAGTAAGTATTCAATGATTCTATATGATTAAAAATGTCTGTCCTGTTACGTGAAATTTGACAGGCGTTTTAAAGACTCAAAAATTTTGACACGGCAAAGGTGATTTATCCCCAATGTGTAATATAATGATAATATAGATATGTGCCTTTGGGATAGAAACAATATACCTCATTTATATTCAGTTTTATTTTTTGACCACATTGTCCCCTATTTTTGGCTGTAAAGCAAATTATGAGTCATATAGGGTTTGTACTCCAAATTGAACATTAGTTGACCATCAAGCTAACTGGGGTGAGGTAGAAAAAAATTGGAATGGCCTAAGCAGACATTTATAGATTTCGTTTTATTCAGTGTCTTGCTTTCTGTATAGAAGTGTGTAGTTTAAACTTATTTAAGACTTGTTCTTTTTAATAAAAATAAGTGTGAACTTATAAATGATAAATGGTACATGTACTTGTTGCTGTAGAGATTGTAAAAAATACAAAACAGGTGATGACCATGATGCATGTCTGAATTTTTAAACCCACTCCTACTAGAAAGGTTTTCTTTAGATGTAGCCAATTTTTCTTATGGTTCATTTTTTATGTTGATAAGCTCTTATTACTTATAGCTCAAAAGAGGCATATTAGTGATTTTGAATTTAAACATAATTGATCATGATTTGGGTCCTCAAAAAGAAGTGCCTTGCCCAGGCACTTAAATCACAATCTACATGTAACAGTTTTATTAGCAGACATAATTTTTCTAATTGCACTCAGCAGTACTAAAGGCTGTTGTGACCTAGTGTGTTGTGATCAATATGCAATACCTGCAAGCTGGAATGTAGTAACCCAGTAAACGATTATATTTGCTAATATATGATAATATTCTAAACTTTTCCACAAGAACACAAGTTTGTTTATCAGGTTAACATACATAAACAGTTCTAAGGAGTACCCTTAAAGCACAGTTTTATGCATTAGAAATAAAATTTGACCATAGAATTATCCCTTAAATGCCCAGCTGATCTGGATCAACTGTTGATGTCCTGCCAAAGAAATTTGTATGTGTGACTTAGCCATTTGCCAACAATCAATTAACCTACTTATTACCTTTGCCAATTAATGATTGCCTGACTTGATAAGTTTCAGTGGTTTATGACGATGTTCATTAACTTGTAACATGAAACAGTTGATGACGTCTTTCTTTGCATTTTGCTACCTGATATCTTTCACATATTGAAATTTGAAAATTCATTTGTAAACAGTAATCATTTTCAGGCATGCTTGTGAACATTCAAGTCACAGGTCAGCCTGCAAACCTTGATCCCCAGTCCTCAGTCTCTGATAGAGTGAGGTCTGACATTTGGTACAGAAAATTCTTGCTTAAAACCCTGCCCTGCTGGGACAGCTCTTTGGTAAAAAACCAGGGTCCATCTATGTATTTAAAGCACTCTGATCTCTTTGCATATAAATGAACCAAACCATGCTGGGACAACACATTTGTCAAACCCCAGCTGAGCCGCTTTCCTTGGCTATACATCACCCTCCCCCGGTCCTTGGCTGGGGAGGTGGTTACTTATGTCTGATCACAGTGGTGCATTATGCTAAAAATGAGGCGCAACGCGAGAAAACTAAAAATGTGGTTTCCAAACAGGTCTGACACAATCCAAGCTGCACAAGCACAGAAAACAGCTAGACGCTGGAAATTTTGGATTTAGAAAGTAGAGGAATTGTACTATCCCTGTACTATCCCTGTAGCTAAACCAAATGCGCTGATCAGCTTCGCAGTTGCGAAGCTGATCTGCGCCTTTGGTTTCGCATATGCAAATTGTTGGTTTTCTCATTAGGCGGCTCAAAATGATTTTCTCCACTGATTTCAGGGAGGTAACAATGCTGGCCACACTGTCGTCGTGGGAGATAAGAAGTATGCATTCCACATGCTGCCCAGTGGCATTGTCAACCCAAACTGTATAGCAGTTATTGGTGAGTTTATTTTTCTTTTCTTTTTTTAAATTCATTTTTACGTCCCTTTCAAGATTATTTCAGCTCATATGAGATGGGCCAATCAGTAGGTGGGGCGAATATAGGAGAACCCCGAGAAAAAACACCTGGCACATCAGCAAGCAGAACTCGGCTTGTCTCACATCTGGCCAGCGCGGGGCTTGAACCCACACCAGATACAGTGGTGAGATGATCGAGTGATTAAGAAACAGTGCTCTTAACCGCTCGGCAACGGGGGCCTCCCATTGGTAAGTTTACATGAAAAGTTGAGACCTAGCTCAGTTTTTTAAGTAGTTTGTTTGTATCGAGGCTTAACATCCCAGTCAACAATTTTTCAGTCATGTTGGGATGGAGCCAACATTTCTTGGGTTTAACCAGTCCTGTTGGGAGTTAATGTGTCTTGCTCTAGGACACAACACAGTGCTACTTGTGGGGATTGAACCCAGGTTTAAGTAGTTTAAAACTCAATAATTATTGTCTATAAGAAGAAATGGAAAAATCTGAAATTGTTTAAACTATAAAGCTACTTTAAGTGAAATTAAACAGTAATTTGTTGAAAACAATGTTTATATCAAAGTTCATTTATCACACTGGTAAACGTAAATGCACTGGCTAAGGCACGAACGTATTGGCTAAGGCAATTTCAACGCTATGGCTAAGAAAGAAAATGGCGGACAATGATTCACATGTGCAGGTTTGTTGTTGTTTTACACTTTCATTTTCCGGTTATCAATGATGACAGCTACTGGCTTGGCGGCGCGGGACCCACAAATGAGTCACAAACCTACGTTCGATGGTCATATGTCGCCAGCTGAAGCCAGTAAAAGTGTAACCTCGACAAAGTGGAGACACTGAACCACGAAATCTCATGATTTTTCACGAAATACTGTTTTTCTATGATATTGTACACTGTCTTGTAGTTTATACATATGCAAATGATAAATCAGACGCCTTTGAGCACGATTCGTGAAAAAAAATGAAACTGAAGGAGCCCCAGCGTGTCACAATACTTGAAGTTTCATTACAACGCTACTGGCTAAGGAACTGGAAACAACGTAGTGGCTAAGACTGCAGAGTTTCTCGGTGGGGAAAATGTTATAGTATGGTAGTTAGACTCGTAAGTGTCTTTCTCAAAGTAGGTTTTGAGGTCTAAATTATTGTTCAAACATGGTCTAGAGCTGGGTTAATGAAATTAAAAAAAAAAAATAAAAAAAAAAAAAATCATATCTAAAAAAAAAAAAAAAAAAAAAAAAAAAAAAATCATATCTATGCACCTATCATTTTTTTCTTCTGGGGTGGGGGGGGGGGGGTTTACAGGGGGGATTAAACAACAAAATTATCCTAATCCCTGGGAATTAGACAGAGTACCATGACCCAGGGATGGTAAATTAGATTGTTTACTAAGAAATTGTACCTGAAAATATACAGCGAAATGATGACCCACCAGGGGATTTAGGACATCACAATGCGATCAATGATTGGAGAATTAGACCCTTTTTAAAAATTGTTAATTCCCACTGGAAATCTCAAGCCAAGTCATGAGAAAACCATTAATATGCATATGCGAAAACGACGAAATAGTATTGCTATTCATGCAATATACATTGTAGGGAACGTGTACCTCACAGCACTAAAATCATGTTTTAAAAATAACCAGACCCTCTGTTGCTGAAATGTACATTACAACAACAACTGCGCAGCCCTACAACAACAACTGCGCAGCCCGGTTGGTTGGTTGGTTTGAGGCTTAACGTCCGAGTCAACATTTTTTCAGTCATGTCGGGACGGAGCCAACGCTTCCTGGGTTTAACCAGTACTGTAGGGAGTTAATGAGTCCTGCTCAAGGACACAACACGGTGCCGCATCCTATGGGCATCGAACACAGGACCTCTCGATTCAGATTCCGATGCTCTACCACTACGCCACCGCGCGCTGCCCGATTTATGTCGGACCTGGTCGGAAACCACAACGTTGGTTTTCTCACGAGCAGCGGCTTCTATTATATCTCTATATGTCATACATGTATTTCTGTAACAGTCGTATAATTCTTATCTATTTTTACAGGCAAATATGTTCCAGTGCGAAAAATGCCCAAAAAACTACAAACATGCCTCCTCGCTTTGGAAACATAAAGCTGCTCACCATTCCGAAGAAAGACACACCTGCGAGGTGTGTAATGTACATTTCAGCAACAGAGGGTCTAGTTATTTTTAAAACGTGATTTTAGTGCTGTGACGTACACGTTCCCTACAATGTATATTGCATGAATAGCAATACTAATTCGTCGTTTTCGCATATGCATATTAATGGTCTTCTCATGACTTGGCTTGAGATTTCCAGTGGGAATTAACAATTTTTAAAAAAAGGTCTAATTCTCCAATCATTGATCGCATTGTGATGTCCTAAATCCCCTGGTGGGTCATCATTTCGCTGTATATTTTCAGGTACAATTTCTTAGTAAACAATCTAATTTACCATCCCTGGGTCATGGTACTCTGTCTAATTCCCAGGGATTAGGATAATTTTGTTGTTTAATTCCCCCCTGTAAACCCCCCCCCCCCCCCCCACCCCAGAAGAAAAAAATGATAGGTGCATAGATATGATTTTTTTTTTTTTTTTTTAATTTTTTTTTTTTTAGATATGATTTTTTTTTTTTTTTTTTTTTTTTTTTTTTTTTTTAATTTCATTAACCCAGCTCTAGACCATGTTTGAACAATAATTTAGACCTCAAAACCTACTTTGAGAAAGACACTTACGAGTCTAACTACCATACTATAACATTTTCCCCACCGAGAAACTCTGCAGTCTTAGCCACTACGTTATTTCCAGTTCCTTAGCCAGTAGCGTTGTAATGAAACTTCAAGTATTGTGACACGCTGGGGCTCCTTCAGTTTCATTTTTTTCACGAATCGTGCTCAAAGGCGTCTGATTTATCATTTGCATATGTATAAACTACAAGACAGTGTACAATATCATAGAAAAACAGTATTTCGTGAAAAATCATGAGATTTCGTGGTTCAGTGTCTCCACTTTGTCGAGGTTATACTTTTACTGGCTTCAGCTGGCGACATATGACCATCGAACGTAGGTTTGTGACTCATTTGTGGGTCCCGCGCCGCCAAGCCAGTAGCTGTCATCATTGATAACCGGAAAATGAAAGTGTAAAACAACAAAAAACCTGCACATGTGTATCATTGTTCGCCATTTTCTTTCTTAGCCATAGCGTTGAAATTGCCTTAGCCAATACGTTCATGCCTTAGCCAGTGTGTTTACGTTTACCAGTGTGTTTATGGTCATCAAATACAGTATAGTTTCATACATGTATATGAGGTGCACAGTGGAAAAAACTTCAGTTGATTCCGACTATATTGATATCATGAGCTCTATCATGAGAAAAATGGATTAATGCATCTGTGAAAATAGATAGTGCGATTCCTCTTCTTTCTAAATATGAAATTTCAAGCTTCCGGCCCTCTTTGATTGATTAGTCATTTGTATTTGACCTGGTTTGAAACCCAAACGGCATTTTCTCATGGCGCAGCTCAAATAGTGTAGCTGATTAAATTTTGTGTCCTCTTTGACCCATACTGAGCTGGTTTGAAACCCAAACGGCATTTTTCTCATGGCACAGCTCAAATAGTGTAGCTGATTTGTGTCTTCTTTGACCCATACTGAGCCAAAACCACGAAGCAGCTATTGTTTCCTTCTAGGTAATGGTTGTGTTATCCACCCCCAGCAACTATTTGACGAGATCAAAAACAATCTGACAGAAGTAGAAGGCTGGGAAAAACGACTTTTGATCTCAAACAGAGCCCATATAGGTATGTATAAATCTGGTTTCTTGCAGTTTTAGGTAGATATTGTTAAACGATAAGCTTATGCTTGACCACCATTATGCACCAGTCATTTGTAACCCTGGCCTCCCTCTTAAGGGGCAGTAGAGGGGATAGCTGGGCTATAGTGTGGGGCAATTACTGTTTGTCCATGCAGTGAAGCGGAAATTACAGGGTTTTGACATTGCAATCTTTACCAAAGGGAGATGGGCAATGAGCATAGCTTTGACCTCAAGTTTGTCCCCTGTGGGTTGGGCTTCAAGCAGGGCACTAAAAACTGAAATGTCATTATCCCCATTGTGTCCCATAAGAGGGGCATTGGGGCCATGGTTACAAACAATTGGTGCATTATTCCTTGAATATTTTGTTATATGTTTTTGTATAATTGCCTTTTCAAGGCAGATTGTATATGTGTAATGGCGACTTGTTCGTTGCAGTGTTTGATCTTCACCAGAAAGTTGATGGTCTCCAGGAAACTGGCAGGGGCAAAGACCTGTAAGTGGTTGATTGTAGCTTGATTACTGTGGGTATTTAGTGGAAATTATCAGAGTTTTTTTTTTTTTTTTTGCTTATTTCCTGATACAGACAAGTTGTGGGTACTCACTTGAAGCATCTTTGCTGAGATGCTTCATATAAGTACTCAAAATTAAGTTTGTATGGAGAATTGATAAAAAGTCTGTAATCGCCGAATGCCCTCTTTGATCAGGCTATTGGTTGTTGTGTTCCATTTTTCTGAAGATCTGATAGGGAGAAAGCCAGATACTACAGTTTACTACCGAAAGTTTGGCCTAAAAATGGCAGTTATGTCTATCAGACCTTTAAATCGTGGACACCTGTTCCACATTGCTTAGTATTTACTTAACTGAGATGGATTTAGTAACCCAGATGAAAATGGTATTAGCATATGAGCCGCCTCGTGGGAAAACCAACAATGTGGCTTCCGAACAGGTTCGACACAAACCGACCTGTACAGTCACAGAGAAGAGCTAGAAGCTCGAAATTTCGGAAGAGGAACTGTACTATCCAAGTAGCGAAAACAAAGGCGCTGATCAGCTTCCTGGTTACCGCGAAGCTGATCTGCGTCTTTGTTTTTCGCATAAGCAGATTGTTGGTTTTCTCATGAGGCAGCTCATATATAGACTAAGAATAATATTTGCTAATTTGTTTCGATGGAGAAGCATTTTATAAAGTGTATCATGTATGTGTACCATGCTCAACTGGGTCACTTAACATCATATGGGGCTTGTCAAGATGCTGTGAATGTGAAGAAATAAGATGTAAAAGCTAGGACTCGACATGTGTCTATTTATGCTTTATATTCTGGATCTATTTCAGGGACATTACCCAGCTATTGCTGGCTGGCTGCTTTTAATGACACACACGCACACACACACACACACACACACTTATGTAAACTAAATGCAGTTCTCTAATAGTGTCTTTTGCGAAAAATATGATCTTGTTGAATGAAAATAATTTTTTCTACATTATAATGCAACTTTGAAAATTCCACCTAAAATGAATGTATAACCTAAGTTACAAGTTTTACAGAATCTCAAAAGCATACTTGTCATTCTTACATACAGTAGAATATCTCCCTTTACACACACACGCTCAAAATAAAGCAGTTTAAATATAATTAATAAGGCCAATTTTTCATCTCTCTGTTTGTATTTTGCAGTATTGGTACGACTAAAAGAGGAATTGGTCCAGCGTACTCTTCCAAGGCCACTAGAAATGGGTTGAGAATGGCGGATCTCATGGGAGACTTCCAGCTCTTTGAAAACAGGTACATGCTGGGTTTGTATACACTCCAACTCTGATGTAGTAGGACAATATGTCTATGCAATGAACAGAGATTTTTTTTTCGCTGCAAAATAAAAAAAAAAAAAAAAAAATCAAAAAAAAAAAAAAAAAGTTTGATAGTTTTCAAAATATTTTGCTCAAAACATATATTGTGGGTACACATTAGAACTGCCTCTTCGAGGTGATTCTAGCGAGTACCCACTGTCTCTGTTTTAGAGCAAAAATAAGAAACCACGTGAGACAAGCCAAGTTCTGCTTGCGGGTGTGCCTGGTGGTATTTCTCGGGATTCTCCCGTTTTCACCCACCTATTGATTGGCCCGTCTCGTATGGGCAGAAATAATCTTGAAAGGGACGTAAAACTGAATTACAAGTACTCCAGTTTTACTATGTAAATGTGGGATTTAAGGAGATGTACAATTTACGGACATGTTATCCTGTTGTGCTTATTTCTCTCTTCCATGATTAATATTTAAATGCTTTATTCCGTAACAAATAGCTCAGATGATGTCAGGATGGCCAATTTCTGAGCCACACTGCTCTTGGGTAATCTCTTTTGGGCAATTTACTAGTATTAAGTGTGCATTGTTTTGTCAGCAGCTGACAACTTGCTCTTTTTGGATATGTGAATGAGGGCACTCTTCTGCATGAAAGATTGTGATTGACAAGAAAGTTCATCTGAAAAGTTCAGTTGCAAATTTTTGACTTCAACTATTCTGATAATTCTAATTTGTTGATTTTTCTGTAATTTTAGATTCCGAAGTCTGGTCGAGTACTATAAGAAACACTATGATGGGTTGGACTTTGATATAGAGGCAGAACTGAAAATATACAAGGTACATTTATCAATTTAACACATACAACCAGGCAAATAGCAGCTTAGCAATCCTCGACCTTGAAATGTACAGCATTACCTTATTAGTGACAGTAAGATGGAATTGACGGATGTTGATTTCTCTGTTCAAAAATTTCATTGGTTGTTTGAAAACAATGAAACAGACCAAGGTACTTCTTTGACAGCTTTTGGGTATTTTAAAGAAATGAACATTTTTTTTTCTATATTTACATTGCACCTGGATGACTGTTGTGGACTGTCAATTTTTTGTCTTGAGATGTCGGAAACTTGTGAATTGCTAAGCTGGTATTTGCGCGGTTGTAATATGATTCAAAATGCTTGGTTTACAACTTAGCATAATGCTAAGGTCCCAAGGAATCATGTGTGTTAATTTAGCGTACATTGCATTATGTTTGTACCATGTCATCAGAAAGCTGTCTGAATCGCCGCATAAGGAAACGAAAAACTTGCATAGGCGAAAACAAATGAGCAAATCAGCTTTGCAGTAACCACGTCTGATCAGTACCTTGGTTTTTGCTACATGGATATTAGAGTTCCCCTTCTACTTATGTATGAAATTTCAAGTTTCTAGCCAGTTTGTTAGATCTTAGAAGGATATGTGCTTGAAATTTCTGATTTAAAAAGTAGGGACATTGCACTATCAAAGTGAATATGAACAAAGGTAGTCTCCATAAATACAACCAGGCAAATAGCAGCTTAGCAATCCAGGTGTTTCAAGCATCTCAACCAGTTGTCAAAAAGATGAAATTGACATTCCTGTCCAATATTTGTATCACCCTTGAAATACACATTGTCACCTCATATATCTCTGATTGGCCACAGTAAGATGGAATTGACAGATGTTGATTTCAAAAATTTCATTGGTTGTTTGAAAGTAATGAAACAAACCAAGGTTATTGTTTGACAGCTTTTGGCTATTTTAAGGAAATGAACAACTTTTTTTATTTTGAAATTGCACCTGGATGACTGTTGTGGACTGTCAATTTCTTGTCTTTGACGTTGTCTGAAACTTGTGGATTGCTAAGCTGTTATTTTCGCGGTTGTAAATATGTAAACAGCAAATGTTGTGATTTTAAAAAAAAATCATAAGCAGACTTGCCTGAACTTTTACAGGGCCACTAATGGGTTTGAAATGAATAATAATCATGCGGGGCTTGCTGGCCCAGCTTGTGCTTTGTTTGGTTGCATGCCAGCGGACTTGATCCTACGTCTGGCATGTACATGTCCTTTTGCCATGAAAAAGATTGGCATTGAGTATGGAATCCACTAAAAATCATGACATCTAAATCACTTTTTCAGAATCTGAAAGAGAGGTTGAAACCTTTTGTTGTTGACACCATTCCATACATGAATAAAGCACTGGCCAGTGGCAAGAATATCCTCATAGAGGGAGCACAGTCCAATGTGCTCGACATAGATTTTGGTATGTAAGAATATTGTACATGTATCAAAGATTCTGAATGTTCAAAATCCCACTGGACCAACAACCAAATAATAGTAATCAGTTTGGCTGAGCCAGTTAATCTCACTTTTTGCTGTCATTCTTATCAATATTAAAAGCCTCATATTAACTCATTTAAGCCTGGCGTCCCTTTTGTGGGCCATGGGCAAACAGAATAGCCCCAGATGTGACGCCGCAGAGCACGGCGTCCCATCTGGGGCTATTCTGTTTGCTTACAGGAATTTCATCGAAAAGTGAGATAAAAAATAAAAATCACTCCTAACACCCTTAAATATGAAAGTGGACTCACCTAAATGATAATGATGGGAAAATCCATTCATCAAATATGGGTTAAACTAGGACATGGTATTGGCTTATTTTGATCTTTAAGCAGATTTGGTCTCCACACACTTTTTGAATAGAAATTTTCAACTCAAAATGTTCATTTAATATTATTTGTGAAGAGTGGTTTGGCCTAGTAGTTATGGCATCAGACTCCAACAAGGGTTGGAGCAAGATGAATTTCATAATTACCTTTCCAGAGTGAAGTGATGGTTCCATCCTGATATGACTAAAACATTGATGACATATCCTATTTCAGGTCTATATCCATATGTGACATCGTCTAACTGTAGTGTGGGTGGGGTGTGTACTGGCCTAGGTATCCCGCCTCAGGTTATTGGAGATATCTATGGTGTTGTCAAGGCGTACCTCACCAGAGTCGGTACGGGGGGCTTCCCAACAGAGCTGCTAGATGTAAGTTTATTCTTTTCTGTATTTTCTGGGTGGGATATGTATTGGTTTGGGTATCCCATCCTTCCTCAGGATATTGGAGACATCTATGTTGTTGCCAAGGCTTACCTCACCAGAGTCGGTACAGGGGGCTTCCCAACAGGGCTGCTGTGCCTCAGATTATTGGTGATATTATATGAGCCGCGACGCGAGAAAACCGGTCTTCGGGGTTTCCCACCAGGTCTGACACAAACCGACCTGTACAGTCACAGAAGCAGGCTAAAAGCTTGAAATTCGGATTTAAGAAGAAGAGAAATTGTACTATCTGTGTAGCGAAAACAAAGGCGCTGATCGGCTTCGCAGTTACTGCGAAGCTGATCTGCGCCTTTGTTTTCGCATAGGCGAAAATCCGGTTTTCTTATGATGTGGCTCATACATACGGTGTCCTCAATGCATATCTGACTACAATGGGTACATGGGGCTTCCCAACAGAGCTGTTATGTGTAAGCTTATATTCTATGTATATTGCTCCTGATTTGAAGATGTGAACAAAAGAACCATTTCCAGTTTCATTGTCTAGATAAAGGGGAGTTCAGGGACCTAGAGGTAAATGGCATAGTCCATCAGAATCTGGATTAAGAAATCTTTGATTCCATTCTCACTGGCTCAGGAAAGTGTCATAGCAGTCCACATAAATCTCAATAGTTTACAGCCGGGGAACTCTAAGTATGGCCAAAATAACACCTATTAAGTTCTTTCTAATGTTGCAAACAATCTATATAAATTCATTGATGAACTGTTGACTTCTTTGTGAAGTAGTGAAGAGATTACCCTATCAACTTGCCAACATAGAAATAATCTTCCTGACAATTTTCATGTGGTGATTGAGATTTATAAAGCAAGTTAGATTGGTATACAATTGAAATCAGCAGAATTGGTCACCTTTTGTTGGTCATCTTCAGGGTTGACCACAGCAATTTGCAATTGATTTGGATTGTGGAAAAGTAGGAAATTTAAGTTTGGCCACCCTAACCAATTTAAAGATTAAGAAGTAATAAAAGAACCATTCAGCTACTTTGCCCATAGTTTGTCTTCTTTTGATGTAATGTCTCTGGTTTGACATAACTGTAAAATTATTTTAAACTACAAAACAAAAAAAAAAAAAAAAAAAAAATGAGAAACAACAACTGTTGTATAAATTTCTGAATGTCAATTACTTCTGTAGGATTTCTTTTGTCGATGTATACAAAGAGTACATTGTATTTACAGTATGTTATGCGTTTGCCCCAATCTTTTATATTACCAGGATACAGGCAAGTTGTTGTGTGATAGGGGTCATGAGTATGGAGTGACAACAGGGCGAAGAAGACGTGTCGGCTGGCTAGATATTGTCATGCTGAAATATTCACATATGATCAATGGCTTTTCTGCGTAAGATAATTAACTATAAATGTATATCTGATTTGGAGTAATAAAAAGTTTGGATGAGGGAAATAAATAATTATAAGAATAAGAGTATTTCCTGGGAAAAAAATTAATAGGAAAGTATCAGATTCTGTCACTAGTGGCTGTATTAAAGAATTAGCAGTGCAATAGCTACATCATTGTGGATTGAAAGTTTACAGTACTGTTACAAAAGCTACCTTTTGCCGTACATTTGAAGTTAAATATCACAACATCAAGAGAAAACTGGCTTATTTACGTATGCAAATACAAAGATCAGCACCATCTCTACTCCTGACACTTAGCGCACTTGTCAATTGGTGGTGAAAGAAATGTACTTTCTAGTCAAGCACTGGTACTCTGGTTTGCCCAGAAATGTGTTGAGAAGACAACTTACCAAACATCTGAACATGAAATAAGCCGATGACTGTGTACATATAACATTAAATAATTCAAACAAAATGAAAATCTCATGCCTGGAGCCTGATATTTTTTTCACAAGGCTGAATTTCTCTTCCAGTATTGCCATTACAAAGCTGGACATCCTGGATGTGTTTGATGAAGTGAAGATAGGTGTAGCTTACTGGATAGATGACAAGAAAATTGACGACAGCTTCCCTGGTATGTCTTGGAACTGAAGAAAAGTAACTGGAAAAGTTAGGAAAACGTTTTAGCATCTGTGCTTGCGGCTCATGCATGATTAAGTTAAGATAATTATATTGGTGCGTATTGGTACCCCCAAAATAAATTTCTTGAAATCCAGTCATGAAAATGATGTTTCAGATATATATATAAGTAACCTAGAATTCTATGTAATAAAGTCCTATAATAGTCGAAGAATCCTTCATGGTTAAATGACGAAGCATCTTGCCTTGTAATAGAGGGCTTTCAATCCTGGTCTTCTCTCGTCTTTCTGGGGTCAGTTGTTCAAAATTAACGACATCGTTAGTTAACGATTCGTTATAATTTCAAATGGCAATATTACAAATACACTGTTATTTTTTGTTGAAAAAATGTGAGAATCCTTTGCACTGCTGCAAAGGATTCTCACATTTTTTCAACAAAAAATAACAGTGTATTTGTTACTTTTGCTGATATTTGCTTAACAAATTTATGTCTTAACGATATCGTTAAGCAAACGATGCTTTGAACAACTGGGTCCAGATTGCTTACTTAACTGGGGCCACATCCTTGTAGGTTGTTCAATCTCAAGACAGACTAACTTTATACATATGCCTATACTTGCAGCTACTGATGAGGACTTGAAAAAAGTAAAGGTAGAGTACCTGACTATGCCTGGCTGGAAGACTAACACAGAGGAAGTACGCAGCTTTAAGGACCTTCCGGAGAAAGCTCAGGCTTATGTCTATAAGATACAGGAGTTACTAGGGGTGCCAGGTGAGTTGTAGTTTGTTGTAAATGTAGGTTAGGGTGGGATACTAACACAGAGGAAGTTTCAGCTTCAAGGACTTGCCCGAGAAAGCCCAGGTCTATGTCTATAAGATACAGGAGTTACTAGGGGTGCCAAGTGAGTGGTAATTAGTTGTTAAAAATGGCTAGAGTAGAATTAGCTGAAATTCAATACCTGGAAGGCTAACACATAGGAGGTACGCAGCTTCAAGGACCTGTCAGAGAAAGCCGATGCTTATGTCTGTAATATACAGGAGTTAAAATTGTGCTAGGTTTGTCATTTTAATGAGTTCATGAGCCACGACGCGAGAAAAGCGGTCTTCAGGGTTTCCAACAAGGTCCGACACAAACTGGCCTATACACCCACGGAGGAAAGCTAGAATCATGAAATGTTGGCTATATGTAGAGGGGGAAATGTAATATCTGAGTAGCGAAAACAAAGGCGCTGATCCCAGTTACTGCGAAGCTGATCTGTGCCTATGTTTTCGCCTAGGTGAAAATCCGGTTTTCTCGCATTGCGGCTCATACAGTTTAAAAGGTTGTGAAGCTGATACCCATTAGAGATGCTCCCTTCAAAATAGTACCTTAATTGTTTGCACATACCACAAGAATATGAAGATACATAATATTGGATAACAGAAGCAACTTATCTTTTAAATACATGATCTTCTATTGTTCACTCACTATGTATAGCCAAGTTAAAGATGTAAGGGTGTCTAAATGGACATTCTGAGCCTGACTGCTCCTCTGGAGTGAATGAATCGATGTTCGAACCGACGACAGTCTGTTTATTAGTGAACTTATTGGCTTGAAGGTTTGCTGACTTTCTTTTTTTCATCTTTTCAGTGAAGTGGGTAGGTGTTGGACAAGCAAGAGCATCAATTATAGAACTTTTCTAAGCAATGCAAAATCATCTGAGCTAATCCTTCAAGATCTCTGACCTTACCGCTCACGTCAGTGGATGTTAGTTCTACCTCCACAAGAATAGAACTGTCACTTAACAAAATTTAAAGAACTGGGCTCAATGTCAGGCAAAGATCATCTTGTGTGCATCTGCCTGGTATGATGAGCAGCTACGCGAGAAAATCGGTCTTCGGGTTTTCCGACCAGGTCTGACACAAACCGAAGCTTGAGATTTTGGATTTAAGAACAAAACAAAGGCGCTGAATAGCTTCACGGTTACCGCGAAGCTGGTCTGCACCTTAGGCGAAAATCCGGTTTTCTCATGCGATGGCTCAAATCATAACAACACCTGGTTATTTCCATGGCCAGATTCCAAGAATCTAGCTTTTAAAACAGCTGATTGATAATTTTGAAAGTAATAATGTGAAATACTGGTTGTCTATATATGAGACTAATATAATCATTAGAAAAACCTGAAAAGTACATGTACCTCCAGTCTATTCTCTGAAATCTCAGCGTTTGAAATGTGAATGACATGGTTTTCTTTCATGAGGCCTAAACATTTGTTTTTTTGTGTGTGCACAAGAATTTATTGTCTTTATATGTTGAGGGGTATAATTATCGTCTCCCACAGTTCAACCTCCAGGTTATGGAACTTTCTTGCACTCAGTTCACACGAGCATGAAATTCAAATGGCTTTGAAATATTGAAATAGGATCAGTTCATGAACAAAAATTAAGAAGACATCAATAACCACTTGTATTTGAGCCAAGACATAAGAAAA
The DNA here is from genome assembly GCA_964017185.1 of Rugalucina vietnamica. Lineage (NCBI taxonomy): Eukaryota > Metazoa > Mollusca > Bivalvia > Lucinida > Lucinidae > Rugalucina > Rugalucina vietnamica. The sequence goes on from OZ024872.1 coordinate 43,913,001, forward strand.
CCAACAATCTGTGTATGCGAAAACAAAGACGCAGATCAGCTGTGCTGTAACTGCACAGCTGATCAGCGTCTTTGTTTTCGCTACATAGACAGTACAATTCCTCTACATTCTAAATCCCAAAAAGTTTCCAGCGTCTAGCCTTCTTCTGTGGTCGTACAGGCTGGTTTGTGTCATACCTGGTCAGAAACCACATTGTTGGTTTTCTCATGCGAAGGCTCATTCAATGACCTACATGTACTTCATAATAATAACTTGGCTGAATTGAGCATGAACGTTCCGTAACCTTTAGTCCAAATTCCTTAATGTGAGGGCAAACCATTATTAGCTCGACTGCACGAAGTGCATAGAGCTATTGCAGTCACCCCGGTCGTCCACGTTCCCGTTCTCGTGTGCGTTCCCGTTCCCGTTCCCGTGCGCGTCACACTTGCGTTAAAGTTTTCTAGAAGTCCATATCTTGACAACCACTCATCAGAAAGCATTCATACTTGGACCATAGATACCCTGTAGGGTTAGCTTTCATTCCATGGCATCGGGCCCCTGGGTCCAGGCCAGGGGGTGGGGCTGAAGGTTAAAATCTAGAACACCTTCAAAAATGGCAATTCTTGTGTTAAAGTTTTCTAGAAGTCCATATCTTGACAACCACTCATCAGAAAGCATTGATACTTGGGCCATTGACACCCTGTAGGGTCGGCTTTCATTCCATGGCATCAGATCCCTGGGTCCATGCCAGGGGGTGGGGCTAGAGGTTAAAATCTAGAACACCATTAATAATAATGGCTTTTCTGTGATATAGTATTCTAGAAGTCTATATCTTGAAAACTTTTTATCAGAGGGCTTTCATACTCGGACCATAGGTACCCTGTAGGGTTGAGTTTCATTCCATGGCATCGGGCCCCTGGGTCCATGCCTGGGGGGTGGGGCTGGAGGTTAAAAACTAGAACACTAAAAAATAGATGTACTGCTGTGTAACTTTTACAAGGAGGCATATCTTGACAACAACTTATCATAAAGCATTCATACTTCATACACTTTAGGTTCCATGACATCGGACCTCTGGGTCGGAGTCAGGGGGGCGGGGCTAGAGGTCAAAATCTAGAACTCCCCGATTTTTTTTCTTTTTATTTCTTAATAGAAACAACTTAGGAGGATGGTTGGTCATACATCTTTTGACTTTGTGACACTGACTTGTGTGTTACGACGGTAAGGGTCGGTTGACCTACTTTCCATGGTTCAGTGATTTTGCCTTATATCTTGACACTCAATTAGTATATTTTCTTACTTCTTTCAGATTATGAGTTAGTACGACCAGGCCTTTGACCCCAACTTACTTATAGGTCACTGTGACCTAATTTCACGGTTCAGTGATTTTGCCTTATATCTTGACACTCAATTAGTACATTTTCATACTTTTTTCAGATTATGAGTGAGTATGACCAGACCTTTGACCCCAATATACTTATAGGTCAGTGTGACCTAATTTCACGGTTCAGTGATTTTGCCTTATATCTCGGTAATCAAATGGTTTATGAACAAACTTCTTTCAAAGTATGTTTGCGTAAGACAAGACCTTTGACCCTGAAGTAGTCCTTTGTCACTGTGACCTAATTTCACGGTTCAGTGATTTTGCCTTTTATCTTGACACTCGATTAGTATATTTTCATACTTTTTTCAGATTATGAGTGAGTATGACCAGACCTTTGACCCCAATATACTTATAGGTCAGTGTGACCTAATTTCACGGTTCAGTGACTTTGCCTTATATCTTGGCACTCAAGTGGTTTATGAACAAACTTCTTTCACGCTATGTTTGCATATGACAAGACCTTAGACCCTAAAGTAGTCCTAGGCCAATATGACCTAATTTCACGCTTCAGTGATTTTCCTTTATATCTCAGCACTCAATTGGTATATGAACATACTTCTTTCATGATATGTATAAGTATGACAAGACCTTTGACCGTAAAGTATTCCTGGGTCACAGTGACCTAATTTCATGGTTCAGTGATTTTGCCTTATATCTCGACACTCAGTTGGTATTTTTTCATACTTCTTTCTGATTATGAATGAGTATGACCACACCTTTAACCCAAACATACTTATAGGTCACTATGACCTAATTTCATGGTTCAGTGATTTTGCTTTATATCTCAACACTGAATGGGTATATTATCATTTTTTCTTTCACATTATGAGTAAGTGTCACTAGACCTTTGACCCTGCAATACTTATAGGTCAGTGTGACCTTTTTTCACGGTTCAGTGATTTTGCCTTGTGTCTTGGCACTCAGTTGGTATATGAACACACTTCTTTCACAATATGAGTGAGACCTTTAAATCTTAGGTAGTTATAGTCAACTTTCATGGTTCAGTGATTTTGCCTTATTGCATCAAGGCAAAAAGATGTATGAGCATAATGCTTTGGGTTACTGGTTGGGTTTGGCCTTATGTTTGACAAAGGTCAGAAGCAGTCGAGCACGCTGTCCTGCGACAGCTCTTATTTTTAATATGTAACCAGCATTTGTATATAGGCTTGCAATCATGGTTTTATCATTCCCCAAACCCAAGGTTTTAAATGAAATTTATTTTAATCTGAGTTTAAATAAAAATTAATTTTCGATGGAGGATAATGATGCAATTTTTGTGATTTTTCTTGCTGGCAGGCACATGAGGCACATAGTAAAAAGTTGGGGTCGCTCTTTCTGCCTGCTACATTGATCACGAGGGTATTTTTTTTTTCTTTTTAAATTCAGTTTTACATCCCCTTCAAGATTATTTCAGCTCATATGAGATGGTCCAATCAGTAGGTGGGGCAAAAACATGAGAACCCTGAGAAAAATAACCTGGCACACCCGCAAGCAGAACTTGGCTTGTCTTGCGTGGCCAGTGCGGGGCTCGAACCCACACCAGACACAGTGGGGAGATGATCGAGTGATTAAGATACAGCGCTCTTAACCACTCGGCCACGGGGGTCGCCATGAGGGTAAATGATTATGTTACTGTTTTAGTTGTAGGGTATGGTTATACCACATAGTGGGCATTCTGATCAGTTTAAAACTGTTGAAAACAAACAATTTGGGGTTCCAACAAGGTCCAACACAAACCATCCTTTATGGTCACAGAAGCAGGTTAGAAGCCTTAAATTTCGGGTACAAATGGAAGAGGAATTGTACTGTCCGTGTAGCGAACACAAAGGCGCTGATCAGCTGTGCAGTTACTGCACAGCTGTATAACTGCACAGCTGTAACTGCACAGCTGAGTTCCGCCTTTGTTTTCGCATATGCAGATTGTTGGTTTCTGATGCGACGGCTCATTTAATAGTGGTTACATTCATGTTTGTTGAAAAACTGCTATATTTCCCAAATATATGTACCGGTAATGTTTTTCATCTCATTTTATTTTTGTCATTTGAGCTGTTTTATGAGAAAAACTGTTGGGTCACTGACCATGTGCAACACAAATTGGGATCAAATCCACAGATTGGTAAAGAATGTTTTGTAGAGAATTAATATTTTTTTTATTGTGAAAATAAAGGTGCTGATCAGATGCCTTTGTTTTTGGAATAAGCTCAAAATGACTGCATTAATATACATGTTTGCACTAGAATCTCAGAGCTATAATTGTCTTTTGATTTTTATCCACTAAAAATGTATTGCTGTTCAATGTTCATACCTGGAACACAAGTTTTGTATTTTGATGATTATTGAAAAAAATCTTGCCACATGGAGAGGTTGCACATAATTTTATTTTGAATGAAACCGGTCAAAAGCCCAATATCTGGTTGAGGGATAGTATTACATCCTTGTGTTCATTGCTTCATCACATCAGGAAAACATGTCTGAAATGTATACCCCCTTAAACCCCACTTTTATATAGCCAAACTGGGGGTATGCAGGGGGTATAGCTATTTTTCTTATTTTTGCTCCAAAACATAGATTGTTGGTACTCTTTAGAACGGCCTCAGCGAGCCTAACATATACCCATAATCCATATTTTGAGCAAAAATAAGAAGAGTATCTTTTTTTTTTCAGTGAAAATTTTCATTTTTTTTCAACCAAAAAGTTTTCTATATATTGCATGGGCGTGTTTTTATAATCATTTGAGCCGCGACGCGAGAAAACCGGTCTTCGGGGTTTCCGACCAGGTCCGACACAAATCGGCCTGTACAAGCTCAGAAAAGAGCTAGAAGCTTGCAATTTCGGATTTAAGTAGAAGAGGAATTGCACTATCCGAGTAGCGAAAACAAAGGCGCTGATCAGCTTCGCGGTTACCGCGAAGCTGATCTGCGCCTTTGTTTTCGCATAGGCAAAAATCCGGTTTTCTCACGATGCGGCTCACTTCTTAATTTGATCAAATACCAGTCCCTTAACATTTTATTTTTGTAATCTATGTTTTTACCATAATATATGAACTTTTTATGTTATGAGGAGGAATATCACTGTTTTTAGGTGTCCTAACAATTTGAAATAGAATTGATAATGATCTTAAATCTGTGGTTATATATGAAATGGGGATATTGTTAACCTTTGGGGTATTGAATAAAATCTACCACTGTGAAATTGTTTGTTCTCATTCCTTCCTCTTAAAACCCCCAGCTTTCAAGAGATCATGACCACAAAAGCTTGATTGGAAACGTGTTTGATATATAACGAAGCTGATCGAGTCAGTCCATCCTTGTGTTCAGCACATTTTTCATTTCAATAAGATTTGGTCATGGAGATATTTCTATGGCCAGTCATTTCTTCCACTAATCCAAGAAGAGCATTGGCCAAGCATTTTTCAGTGGTGAAATGTGCAGAAACGGTATCACCTGGTCTGGAGGTTATAGAGCTTTTTCATGCTCAAATTAGCTGAGCCTAAAATTTTGGATGCTCATAATTACTGAAATAGCTAATTTCAGGTTTAGTGTATACTGTAATTTATCCGGCTGATAAATGTTGAAATGCCAACATTTTAACATTTATGAGCAGGCTAAATTTTAGCCTCAGCTAAAAAAGTTTTATAACCTCGGAGTCTGGATGAAAGTAAATCTATGTGATGGCCTACAGTTTCAACTCTGAAATGAGAGGTCAAGCCCCGAGGTTATAAACTTTTTTCATGCTCAGCTCAGCTTAGACGAAAATTATTTATCCTGCTCATAAATGTTAAAATGCCAAATGAAGGATAAAATACAGGATTTTGTGATATAAACCCGAAATTTAGATTTATTTGAGCTATTTTTAAAAGTATTTTCTCTGCTGAGTTGAGCATGAAAAAAGTTGATAACCTCAGGACCTGGAGTTGCCAACCCACAGGTTCCAAGCGGAGTCCTTGAGCAACATATGCAAAGATAATTTTGCACTCAAGTTGTATTTAAATTAATAAGCAAGGTTAACATTCTTGTAATTATGCAAGGTAAGTTTTGCACTGCAGTTCATTTGTAAACCTGTGATATGCAGAGCTGTAGTGTTGTACAATCCCTCTAGCCATCTCGGTAACTCTACAGCTTGTTTTTGTTGTGTGAATAATCGGTGTATCCGACCTTAACTTCCCTTTTATTAATGACTTCCATATGAGTATTTCATGGCATGTCAATATACAAAACATGCTTATCACTTATTGTGGGGCTAAAATGAATTTATAAAGGTATCGGGACCGAAAATCCAGGTCTCCAAATCTCTACATACTGGAGGAAAGCCTATCAACCACTGATTTGTTTAAATCTCTAGGCCTTGTTTCCACGGACAATTTTTCTTTGACAAAGAAGGTTTGTCACAGAAAAATATGCTCGTGTAAATTCAATTCTGTGGCATCAAACTCTGTGACAAAGGTGAGCGAGCTTAGTAATATGTTATCTTTGTTTTGAGTGAATGCAAAGAAAAATTGTCCATGGAAACTTGGCCTTAGTATGGAAAAAGATTGAATGCTGTTTAATTGATTGATGTTTATTAATCTTTTTGATGGATGTATATGGTAGAAACGTTTAAAATGGTCAAATGAATATTTTCAGGTAGTTTTTTAGTTCCCTTTGCTTTTGTATAAATTTGGTATTTGGAATCTAGCAGCCAGCCGCCAAATTAATAACTTAATTAGGAAAAAATAACTATGATCACCTACAAATTTGCTAAAATGACTGAAAACACCTGGTTTTTGCTATTAAAATAAGCCTTACCATGAAAAGTTAGGTCCGATCCAGTAATTATGTCCGATCTGGTGATTGCATGCACTCTTTTTGTTTGGCAACGTTCGAAACATGATTATCATTAATGACACTAAAGTCTGTTTCGTAGTGTGTGATAATATAAGAATCTTATATGGGGTTCTGTTCTAGATGGAAGTTTCCAACCCAAGGGATGACCGTGCTGAGCGGAACCGAGGCTCCGCCGAGGTTCCACTCAGCACGGTCATCCCGAGGGTTGGAAACTTCCATCTAAAACAGAACTACATATTAGATTCTTTTTCTTGCACAACAACCCCCAAAATCTGGTTTATTTCAAGGTTTTGCATAATTTTTTAAGCCTGGGTGAGAACACCTGGGTGAGATGCAATTTTATCACCCAGGCAAAAAGTGTGGCAATTTCTGTCTGGTGTGCAAGAATGGTTTTTTCGCAGATATTTTACAACTGTTACAAATGTAGAAGAAATATTTTCTTGGTACAATTAAGCATCTAGTTTGTCGCAAATGGTGCAGCAAAAATTTTGAAAATCGGTTGTCAAATAAAAAAGTTCTGGTCAAAAACATTTTTGAATAGGGATTTCCTGTACAAAATCTCATGGAAGGGAGGTAAATATTTTCCCGCAAAAATTTTAAATTCTGACTATTTAATCATGATTGCTCAAAATTATTATAAATTGACACAAATGACATACCCGAGACAAAATCTTCATGATGAGGTAAAAATTCTCGAAAAATATGCATTTTCACGATCATCGATTATCTCCCTTGCCAATGCAAAATCCCTATGCAAAATTCATTTTGGCCATAAAAACTTTATTTGTTCACCGATTTTCAAAATTTTTGCAGGTCCTATTAGGACAAACTAAGATCAAGATTTTGACATGAAAATATTTTTTCTGTCGTCCCCCATACAAAAATTTTCTGCGAAAAACCATTATCAGAGGCAAGTTTTTAGACAGTAATCTTGCATCACATGTAACTGGATTCAACTACAGTAACAAGGGACTCGTTTTGTAATCAATATTTATTGCATGACAACACATTATCTAACAACACATTATCTGAGGTAAACAACAAAATTTCATTCAAAACCTCCATAACTTGGTTTCATAATATCCATTCATGACTCAATATATTGTAAATTCGGAAATGTCCCCAAGAACTTAATTTTCACTAATACATGATTTATGTACGAATTAGTTGCCTTGCGAATTCAAAGTTCTTGCTAATAAAGAGTTTCAATAAGCTTTATAGACTACAGGAGTACTCATTAACGAATTCAAAACTCGCAAATAATTCGTAAATAGTAAAATCGAGAAATAAAAGTAACTGTTAGTAACATGAAAAAGTCCGAATTTACAGTAGCTTGTTAAATGCTTGTTAAATGGTATAGTTTGAACTTGATGACATATGGGGATGCCAAATTCTCTTCATTATGGTTTCTGTCAGAGATGGCTTCGCTAAATTTCTGTCCAAACATTCTATAATTCTCAGCATTTTCGATACCACTTTTGCTTTAACTTTCAAGAAGACCAGTAGTTGGTGAATGGCTAAACAATATGCACTAGTCAATAGCAACCTGCCTCCAGGAACGTTGTAAAAATAACTGACCATCCAGACATGCCATCAGTGTTACCATGGATTGAAAGCATTTAATTAATCAACATTCAAAATTTTATGGTATGGGTAGCCATAGATACATATGAGCGCGGATCTGGTAAAAGGTGTCTTCGGGCATTCAAGTATATTTTATGCTATTAAAATTTAAAAACCGTCTATATTTGAAATATTTGACATGTTCTGATATTTATTTCATATATCTTTAATATTGTAACACAATCCAAGACACATTCTAATCTTTTGGTCAAACGTTATTCGTATCATGCATGTTGCCATGGCAACCATTGCCCCATAAGGACTACAATCATTTTTAAAACCAGGTACGCCCTTTGTATTGTATGTTTTCTCAAACAGTTTGTGAATTCGTGCCTATTGCATAGTCTGTACAGTAGTATAGATGTTAAACTTCAAGAAACACACAGGATTTCGAGAATTTTAGTCTTACCTTCTTTTAATTATAGTGATTTAAAGACGTTAACGTCATCAACATCCAAACGTCATCAACATTTATATGACCTCATGTTTAGATTGCATCAACTGCACACCTTTCAACGTTCATATCTTTGCTATTTGTAAAGATAATCTCTTCAAATTTTCAGGAAATACTCAGAGAATCTTGGTCTTTCATATGTAATTAATATCTTCATTTTGATTTTTCTACCATAAGACCCCTTTTATAAGATCTTGGCCCATATAAATAATGTCTGTAGTCTAATACAATTTAGTATAAAACATGTCCTGTCAAAGGTTGCTTTTGGTTCTGTGTTATTTAAACAGGACAATGCAGGTCACGGGGAAGTGACAGTAAACACTGTGAGCATTATACATTGGCATGATACCCAATTTATCTTTGACATCACAGCATCATTTGTTTTATCGTTTTCGTTTTCTTGTTACTCCCATCAATCAATTTCTGATTATTCTAGGGAGGTGTACATTGTTCACTCCGGTGTGTTTGCAGGATGAACCAACATGCATGCGGATAGAACCTGTGTTGGGATCTTTAACCTGCACAGGGGATGACTGTCCCTGCACAGGGGGCCTCCAGTTAACGTCCCGATCCGAAGGACGGCGCACTGTATCATGTCATTCCTGCAAATGACACGAAGGGAAGTGTGTTCGGACCAACAAATTTTCCTCGCCTTCGGCGGGGATCGAACCCGGGACCTCTAGCACAAGAAGCCAGTGCGCTAACCACTAGGCTACCTCGCTTCCATCAGGCTAGCTTAATGCATATAGAGACAGTGACAGGTTCAATCCATACACATGGTGGCCAATGTTCAAGCTAGCCAAACATTTTAGTGAAAGTTTCTTCTCTCCCCACAAAAATTTGGGATAAGTTCAGGCGTGAATTTCAGGTTTGTTGTATCTGAGCCGCGAGCGAGAAAATGGTCTTTGGGTTTCCACCCAGGTCTGACACAAATCGAGCTGTACGGTCACAGAAGCAGGCTAGAACATTGAAATTCCGCATTTAAGAAGAAGAGGGATTGCACTATCTGTGTAGTGAAAACAAAGGCGCTGATCAGCTGTGCAGTTACTGCACAGCTGATCTGCACCTTTGTTTTCGCATAGGCAAAAATCTGGTTTTCTCATGATGCAGCCCATTAAATGCATTTTACAGTCAATTTTCTTATTGCTGATTTCTTGTCCATAGAAGTTTGTGTACTCGATACCACTTAAATGGCTTGTCAATGACTCAGACTGGTGTGTTCAGCCAACTATCACGCCAGGCTGAACATAACTAGTGTTACACAATATGAGCCTTCACATGAGATGATGGTGGTGGTGGTAATTCTTTTGCCAATATAACACTGTCTACGTGTATATCCTCTAGGTGCTTCTCAATTCTTTTGCTGTCTCTAGGTGCTTTTCACAAAGTGTTAGATCTTTGAGCGAGAAGACCAACAATCTGGTTTTGAGACCAGGTCCGACACAAACTGGTCTATACAGTCACAGAAGCAGGCTAGAAGCTTGGAATTTTGGATTGAAGAAGAAGAGGGATTGTAGTATCTGTGCAGCAAAAACAAAGACTGATACACTGTGCAGTTACTGCACAACTGAACTGCACCTTTGTTTCACCTATGCTTGTTGTTGGGTTTCTTATGCAGTGGCTCATATCACAACAAATAGCACTTCCACCTCTTTACAACATTTTGATATCGCATTGGTTTTGAACATAACACAGACCATTCTTGGACTCCAAATGGTCTTTTTAGACAAATTTGGCAATATATCTATACATTTTACTCTCGTTAGAACAGACTGAATATATCTTGTAATACACTGAAAATTATCTTGAATCTCATCTATGGTTATGGTCTAGCACTTTTTCAAGATGTTTAATCCTCTGGGGGTGTTTTCTACTGTCAGTGGACCATGTGTTCTAAAATTCCTTGTCTTATCAACTGTTCACATTCTGATCGCAGGAGAAAATGCTGAAAAATCAAAATTGAGCCTTTGCATGAGAAAACCAACAATTTGGGGTTCCGACCAGGACTGACACAAACCGGGCTGTACAGCCACAAAAGCAGGCTAGAAGCTTGAAATTTGGGATTTAGGCAAAAGAGAGATTGTGCTATCTGTGTAGCGAAAACAAAGGCACAGACCAGCTGTGCATTAGATCAGCGCCTTTGTTGTCACTACATGGAAAGTACAATTTATCTCATTTTCAAGCTTCTAGCTATCCTTTGTGACTGCACAGACCAGTTTATGTCTAACCTTGGAAACCATGAGGAAGGGTTATCTTGCATTACGGCTCAAATGAGAAATGATGCTTCACTTTCATATAGAGATGTTTTGTTATGAAAACAAAAATAGGCAATTTATCCTAACATTTTCCACTTTGGGAAAGCTGTAAAGACCCAGTGTCTAAAGTATTTTAAATTCTCTAGTTCTCCCTTACTCTGTTTTTGGTGGATTGTATTTATGTTTAACATTTTACCAACAGGCTGAAGACGAGAAAACCAGTATACCTATTTTTAGCTCACCTGAGCCGTCAGGCTCACAAGGTGAGCTTATAGTATACCCATGCTCCGTCGTCCGTCCGTCGTCCGTCCGTCGTCCACCATTTTCAAAGATCTTCTCCTCTGAAACCGCTTGGCCAATCAAAGCCAAATTTTACATGAAGCATCTATGGGAAGGGGGAACCAATGTGTATATAAATAATCCAGGTCACATGACCAAGATGGCCGCCATGCCCATATATGGTAAAAACCCTTCAAAAATCTTCTTCTCCGGAACCACTGGACCGATTTCAACCAAACTTGGCATGAAGCATTAATGGCTCAAGCACTACAATGTGTATATAAATCATGACCCTATGATGACCTTGACCTATTTTACGGCAAGGTCAACATAGGTCGCGAATGCATTTGAATGGGAAAAATTGTTAAATTGTCATTTAAAGGAAAAATCTTGCAGAAAATGAGCAGTAGGACTGAATATTAATGATTCTGAAAAAAATTGGGCACCAGGGGCTCATCCGCCCCCACCCCGGGGCAATATACATGTATATCTCCATAATATTCAAACATCTTCGTCTCTGAAACCGCTTGGCCAATCAAAGCGAAATTTTATGTGAAGCATCAATAGGAAGGGGTAACAAATATGTATATAAAAAATCCAGGTCACATGACCAAGATGGCCGCCATGCCCATATATGGTAAAAACCGTTCAAAAATCTTCTTCTCCAGAACCGGTTGACCGATTTCAACGAAACTTGGCACGAAGCATCGATGGCTCAAGCACTACAATGTGTATATAAATCATGACCCTGTGATGACCCTGACCTATTTTACGGGAAGGTCAACATAGGTCACCAATGCATTTGAATGGGGAAAACTTTTAAAATGTCATTTAAAGTGAAAGTCTTGCAGGAAATGGGCAGTAGGACTGGATATTAATGATTCTGAAAAAAATTGGACCCCAGGGGCTCATGTGCCCCCACCCCGGGGCAATATACATGTATATTTCCATAATATTCAAACGTCTTCTCCTCTGAAACCGCTTGGCCAAACAAAGCCAAATTTTAAGTGAAGCATCTATAGAATGGGGGAATCAATGTGTATATAAATAATCTAGGTCACATGACAAACATGGCCGCCATGCCCATATATGGTAAAAACCCATCAAAAATCATCTTCTCTGAAACCAATAGACTGATTTCAAGGAAACTTGGCGTGAGGCATCGATGGCTAAAGTACTCCAATGTATATATAAATCATGACCCTGTGATGACCTTGACCAAGTTTATGGCAAGGTCAACATGGGTTGCCTATGCATCTGAATTGGGAAAACTGTTAAAATGTCATTTGAAGGGAAAAGCCAGCAGCAAATTGGCAAATTGACAGAATATTGAAGATTCTGAAAAAAGAAAATGGCCCAAGGGCTTCATCTGCCCCTGCACTGGAGTTAAATACCATAATATTCAAGCATGTTTATTGGTATATGCAGCTGATCTCAGGTGAGCGTTTACAGGACCATTGGTCCTCTGGTTCTTAATTTTGCTCCAAAACATAGATTGTGGGTACTCATTAGAAGCCAAGGCCGTTCTAACGTGTTCCCACAATCTATGCTTTGTGCAAAAATAAGAAAACTATACAAAAATTCAATTTTTAATTTTTACAACTAAGGAAAAATCTGTATATTACATGGGCGTGTTTTCATAATGACTGCCGATTTTACCTGGCTATTTTTCTTTAGTACAATAATATTGCCATCCTGTGTTTCAAACTCTCCATGGTCAACTAAACAGCGGACCTGCAAAGAAATTACAATTGAGCCACCGTATGAGAAAAATGACGATTTGGGTTTCCAACCAGGTCCAACACAAACCGGCCTGTACAGTCAGATTTCGAATTTAAGTAGAAGAGAGATTGTACAATGTACTATCTGTGTAGCGAAAACAAAGGCGCTGATCAGCTGTGAAGTTACTGCATAGCTGCTGTGCGGCTTTGTTTTGCATATGCAGACTGTTGGTTTTCATATGCGGCAATCATATTTTACTTGTATGAAACCAAAAAATCTTCAAACATCTGAATACATGTACAATAATAAGCTACTGCAATATTGCATGTAAGTGATTATAACAATTTTATAAAATAGTTAATACTCAAATACCATAATATCAAAAGACGAATTACATACAACAGAACTTTGCAAAGAACAAAGACCAAGACAAGACTGCTTCTAGAGAATCAAACAATTCAGGGTATACACAGTCTGCCATTTTGTGTGTATCAGATGAAGATTCTTCAGTACTATGGGCTACTATATTTACAGAAATACCTCAGATAACCTGAATTTTTAAAAACAAATGTCACAATATACACATATTTTCCAAGACATGGTCATGAAAAAGAAAGATACATACCTCAACATAAAAAGTTTTGGGCAGTTTCATGTCTTGTGTGAGGTCCAGTCCCTCTCCTCTACCAATAGACCTCATATAGATGGCTAAACTCAACATACCTCAACATATAAAGTTTTGGGAGGTAACATGTCTTGTGTGAGGTCGATCCCCCTCCTCCACTTATAGACCTCGTATAGTTGGCTAAACTCAACATACCTCAACATATAAAGTTTTGGGAGGTTTCATTTCTTGTGTGAGGTCCAGTCAACCCACCTCCACCTATAGACCCCACATAGTGGGCTAAACTCAACATACCGTAAATATTCTATTAAATGCCCATGCTCTAATAAACGCCAACCCCCCTATTTTGATGACCCAAATGGCCATTTTATCTGCAAGTTTTGGAATTCCAGGAACCTCTAATTAACGCCCACTTTGAAAATGTTGAGAAAAATCCTATATTTTTAAGCAGTAAATTTCTAACTGCTCTTAAACCATATGTTAAACAACACTCAAATCATTTTCTTTCTCTTGTACAGGGTTCCCACAAATCATAAAAAGTAAAATTCCCTGACTTTTCACTGACTTTTCAATGACCAAATTCCAAAATTCCCTGACCAAAATAAGCGGCATTTTTCCACTATTTCTGAAGTTCATCGGTACTAAAATTCCAAAAAAAGGTGAGAAATAGCCCCGTAAATACACATTAGGTAAGAATCCTTATCTATAGCACTCAATAATGCCACTGATATGGCTTCATGACTAGCATAGCTCACCTAAAAGTTGGAAATCATTAGAATTTATTGATTTAGAACTGTAATTATCATCACTGAAAAATATGGTCTGACTTTTGATTCTAAAATTCCCTGACTTTTCCCTGACTTTTGCCAAAATTTCAAATTTCCCTGACCAAAAACAAAATTCCCTGACTTTTCCCTGACCTTGAACTTTTTAAATTTTCCCCTGACTTTTCCCTGACCGTGGGAACCCTGTTGTAGTCTGAATAAATGGCCATTATAAACTAGAATTTGTTTTCTATGTGAAAACTGATGTCTCCCCCTTTCTACGTGCATGTCCAAAATATGCAAGCAAGAGTTATAGTTCTTGTGCATCACATATCCTGTCATTCTGTTTTATAAGTGTACCAAGTTTCATTGAAATATCTCTTACGGTTTTCAAGTTATAGAGGGGGCACGAAAGTGTTTGGAAAATAATCAAAGGGAAATAACTCAAAAGATATGAAAGCAAGAGTAATGATTCTTGTGCATCATGCTTTATAAGTGTACCATGTTTCATTGAAAAATCTCTAATGGTTTTTGAGTTATAGAGCAGACATGAAATTGAATGAAAAATAATCAAAGGGAAATAACTCCAAAGATATGCAAGCAAGAGTTATGGTTCTTTAGCATGACACATCATCTCATCGTGCTTTATAAGTGTACCAAGTTTCATTGAAATATTTCTTATGGTTTTCAAGTTATAGAGTGGACATAAAATTGTATGGAAAAATAATCAAAGGGAAATAACTCCAAAGATATGAAAGGAAGAGTTATAATTCTTGTGCATGACACATCGTCTCATCATGCTTTATATAAGTGTACCAAGTTTCACTGAAATTTCTCTTACGGTTTTCAAGTTATAGGGTGGACACGAAATTGTATGGAAAATAATCAAAGGAAAATTACTTCAAAGATATGCAAGCAAGAGTTATGGTTCTTTAGCACGACACGTAATCTCATCGTGCTTTATAAGTGTACCAAGTTTCATTGAAATAACTCTTACGATTTTCGAGTTATAAAGCGGACACGAAATTGTATGGAAAATAATCAAAGGGAAATAACTCATAAAATACTCAAGCCAGAGTTATGGTTCTTGTGCATGACACATCGTCTGATCATGCTCAATAAGTGTACCAAGTTTTATTGAAAAATCTTAAACGGTTTTCAAGTTATACAGCGGACACGAAATTGTATCGAAAATAATCAAAGGGAAATAACTCCAAAAATACTCAAGCCAGAGTTATGGTTCTTGTGCATGACACATTGTCTTGTCGTGGTCTACAAGTGTATCAAGTTTCATTGAAAAATCTTTAACGATTTTCAAGTTATACAGCGGACACGAAATTGTATCGAAAATAATCAAAGGGAAATAACTCCAAAAACACTCAAGCTAGAGTTATGCTTCTTGTGCATGACACATTGTCTCGTCGTGGTTTACAAGTGTACCAAGTTTCATTGAAAAATCTTTAACGGTTTTCAAGTTATAGAGCGGACACGATTTGTGACGGACAGACAGACAGACGGACAGACGCACAGGGAAAAACAATATGTCTCCCGACCCTGTCGGGGGGAGACATAACAAAAGTCCTGTCTAGGGTAGATCGCGGACCACCAATAATTTCAAATCTATATATGAATGCTTGAACGTTGCCAAACAGTGTAGCCTCCAATTCCATCCCCTTCTATAGAAAATGCACTGTTTATAATAAACGCTCGGGCGTTAAACAGAATTTTTACGGTACCTCAGCATATTAAGTTTTGGGAGGTTTCACTGTATAAGGTCCAGTACCCCACATCTACCTATAGACCTCATATAGTTGGCTAAACTCAACATACCTCAACATATCAAGTTTTGGGAGGTTTCGTTCCTTGTTTGAGGTCCAGTGCCCCTCCTCCACCTATAGACCTCATATAGTTGACTAAACTCAACATACCTCAACATATAAAGTTTTGGGAGGTTTCATGTCTTGTGTGAGGTCCAGTTCCCCACCTCCACCTATAGACCTCATATAGTTGGCTAAACTCAACATGCCTCAACATATAAAGTTTTGGGAGGTTCTTTTTGTTTTATGCCTTGGTGTTTAAAATATTTTTGTGCTGTTGGCGCCTTATGTATGTTTGCATATTTTTAGTTAAGGTAACTGAGTGGCCACCTATTGGGAAAATAGCTGCTCATTCGGCTTACGAAATGTTTTCATGGTATAAGTACCTGATTGTTAGTTTGGTTTTTTCCCACCTTGGTTTTTGGAGTGGGAGTCTTTTTCTGATTGCGCCTTTTCCTGATCTTTGCCTACTTGTACTTTTCATGTCCTGTGAGGTCCAGTCCCCCACCTCCACCTATAGACCTCATATAGTTGGCTAAACTCAACATACCTCAACATATAAAGTTTTGGGAGGTTTCATGTCCTGTGAGGTCCAGTCCCCCTTCTCCACCTATTGACCTCATATAGTTGGCTAAACTCAACATACCTCACAATATAAAGTTTTGGGAAGTTTCATGTCTTGTGTGAGGGCCAGTCCCCAACCTCCACGGTACCACCTATAGACCTCATATAGTTTGCTAAACTCAACATATCTCAACATATAAAGTTTTGGGAGGTTTCATGTCCTGTGAGGTCCAGTCCACCTCCTTCACCTATAGACCTCATATAGTTGGCTAAACTCAACATACCTCAACATATAAAGTTTTGGGAGGTTTCATGTCTTGTGTGAGGTCCAGCCCCCCTCCTCCACCTATAGATCTCATATAGTTGGCTAAACTCTTGTTGTATTTGTTAAACCACTGAACCTAGCAAAAGAACAAAACAAATAAGACAAATAAGAGAAAACCAACATTTTGCATGGTGCAGATCAGCTTCGCAGTAACTGTGAAGCTGATCAGCACGTTCATTTTCGCTACACGGATAGTACAGTTCCTCTATTTTCCAAATACGAAATTTCCAGACTCTAGCCATTTTCGGTGCTTATACAGCTAGGTTTGTGTTGAACCTGCCCGGAAACCACATTGTTGGTTTTCTCATGACGCAGCTCAAATTTATAAACTTAAGTCTTGTCATCTTGAATCCTGAATACTGATTGTTTTGAGGTTTAACTTCCCAGTAAACAATTTTTATGTTGCCAAATCTATAGGGTCACTGAAGAGGCTTAAGTAGCCGAAACCATGGTATGGCCCATCCCCTTTCTCATTAATACATTCACTGCTCTTAAAGGATCTCAGTTTAATTTTTATTTCAGCCATGTCGCTTCCAGGGAAGGAATTAACCAATACTATGAGGAGTTAATGTTCCTTGCTCAACATGCTCAGGGACACATCCCACAGCCTCAACAGGATTCGAGCCTAGGACCTCTCAATCTAGAGTCCAATACTCTACCACCACTCAGTCACCCTGCTCACTAAAAAGAAATTCTGTAGAGGTCAAAACCCCAACCCGCATACATGGTACTTTTCTTTCATTATTCCTGGGTTGCTGCTTAACTACCACACTACTGCAGCCATTTTTGAAATCTGGGGCCAGTTATTCAAAACGTTGTTAGCTTAACGTCATCGTTAAGACCTCAACTCGTTAAGTATATGCCGACTACATAAGCAAATTTTTTGTTGATAAAATGTGAGAATCCTTTGCATTGCAATAACAGTGTATTTTTAAAATCGTATTTTTAAAATCGTTAACTAACAACATCGTTAATTTTGAACAACTGGGCCCTGATATTTGTTGCCTTATGCATAAACAAAATCACTGATCAGTGCCTAAGTTGTTTTTCCTACATATGTAGTACCATTCCATAGACCTCATATAGTTGGCTAAACTCAACATACCTCAACCATAAAATCTAAAGCTACATATACAGGTACTACATGTAGTCATCTTCTGTGTGGCGACACAAGTATAAATCTAAGCTTATAAGAGACCTATATCCTATCAGAAATCCTGAACACTGTTGATCTAAGTTCTAACATCGAATCTCAAAGAGCACATTTCACTGTCTTTAAGCAGGATATTCTAAATGTCTTGTTGGCCTGGCAGAGCAGTCTCTGCAATTGTGTCACTGTCTTTTCAACACACCCACAGCATCTTATAGATGAATTCTTGTTTGATTAAAACACAGCACCTGGCATCTGAAAATTTCTGGAACATGTAATTACCTCCTGTTCATTTAGATTATATTTGATATCAGCCGGAAGAACACTGCCAAACTCCCATCTCATTCTTCTGATCTTCTCTAGTCTGTTATATCTAAAATATACCTTGCAAATAAAATCGTTTTATGTATAAATAATGACTTCTCATTATCTCATTCTTCTTATCTCCTCTAGTCTAGACAAAATATGAAAATCGAAACATTTAACTCATTTGCTGTCAATGTCACGACTCGTAAAATTTTGATGAAAGTCTATACAGAGCCAAGTGAAGATCCACACAAGACGTACTTCTATGATCCTTAAATACAGATAACTCTTGATCTTGACCAAAGTGCAGACTAAAAAGACTGTCCTAATCCGGCTGAATGCTCATCTGGCTTAGTTTCTATGTCAACTTGTCAAGCGTACAAAAGTACTGTTTGTTCTGAGGTTTCACTTCAACAATTTTTCAGCCATGTTGGGACTGCACTTAACCAGTGCTTGATCAAACATACCTCTACAACAGTAGGGTCAGAAACCTGGTCCCGAGAATATGAAACTTTTTTATGCTCAACTCAGCTGAGCTTGAAATTTATCTTGCTGATAAATGTTAAAATGCCAACAATTGTTGGCATTTTAACATTTATCAGCAGGATAAATTACCAGTTTTTGAGGTTTGAACCTGAATTTTTCACTTATTTTGACTATTTTAGCATTTATGAGCAGTTGAAATTTCATGCTCAGCTGAGCTGAGCTTGAAAAAAGTTTTATAACCTCAGGCCCTGGACCTCTCCATTCAGAGTCTGAAGCACTACCATTAGGCCACTGAGCTCCTCT
This sequence comes from Rugalucina vietnamica, assembly GCA_964017185.1. NCBI lineage: Eukaryota > Metazoa > Mollusca > Bivalvia > Lucinida > Lucinidae > Rugalucina > Rugalucina vietnamica. The sequence continues at coordinate 43,931,860 of OZ024872.1, forward strand.
AACAATGCTATGCATGTAGATAAGAATGCAGAGGGGGTAATAGACCGGTGCCAGGGATTTTTTTGGTTCAAAAGGACTACAAGTGTGCTTTTGTAACACATCATTATGTTGTACATTAGTCCTTGCATGAGAAAACCAACAATTTGTGTTTTCAACCAGATTCGACACAAACCAGCCTTTACAGTCACTGAAGTAGGCTAAAACCTTGAAATTTGGATCTAGGAATAAGAGGGATTTAACTATCTGTGTAGCGAAAACAAAGGTGCTGATCAGCTGTGCAGTTACTGCACAGCTGATCTGTGTCTTTGGTTTCGCATAGGCAGACCGTTGGTTTCCTGGTGTGGTAGCTCATTATATGATTTACAAACACTTACAAATAAGCAAGAAGACATCTTTTATTTCTCTCTAGAGCCGAGTGTCTCAGTTGAACACCAGAGAATAGACCACTTTCACCAGCTACTGTAGCACTCCTACCGAAGATTAATGGGTTAACCCATATTTAACGAATGAACTTGCCCATCAATATCATTTGGGAGAGTCTACTGTCATTTTTAGGGACAATCAGGAGTGATTTTGGATTTTTATTCCATTTTTGGAGGAAATTTCTCTAAGCATAAGGATTGCCCCAGATGGGACGCCGCATTCTGCGGCATCCCATCTGCGGCTATGCTGTTTGCCTATGTCCCATAAAAAGGACACCAGGTTTATATGAGTTGATGCCTAAAACTTCTTTTGAAGATTTGCTGTTTTAAAAATCTGTTTAAATTTTTATTGAATATAGAATAAACAGGTATGAGAGCAGTACATTCCAATTAGGTAACTCCAGCAGTCTAGGATTTGCAGGGAACAAGTAGTCAAGAACGCATTATGTAGTTACTCATTTTCAAACTTAACATATGTTTGGTTTAAACATTTATGTACTTTATTGAATTATAACCACATATATAATAAATTTACATACAAAATATGGTGCAGTACAACCTCATTGTAACGCTATCTTTGGGGTCCATAGAAGCAGACCATGTTATCAGTGAAATTGTGTTATAATGAGGAATTGAGGATACTGACTATAGACATATATCAAAATAATCAATTTGGGAGCCATGACATGGCCATGTAATATTGAAAACTGCATTTAAGTGAGTCTTGTTACAATGAGGTTGAAGTGTATATAAAAACATGAAGTTAGAATGAAAGTTCATTTTCCTACAATTTACAAAATAGCAGCGTCGGGAGAAAACCAACTACGAGACTTACAAACAAGTCTGACACAAACCCAGCTGCACAAGCACAAAAGATGACTGGAGGCTGTAAATATTAGAGTTACAAAGAAAAGGAATTGTACCATCCATGTAGCGAAAACAAAGGCATTGGTCAGCTTCGCAGTTACTGCGAAGCTGATCTGCGCCTTTGTTTTCGCATATGCAAAATGTTAGTCTTCTCATGACGCTGCTCACTGCACATGTTTACGACTGACTTACACATCTTTCTGATTCTGTTCAAACAGCGCTCGCATTTCTTCCAGGACCTGTCTCACTCTGTCTTCCTATCAAATACACAAAATTGAGCCACCTTATGAGATAATCAACAATTTGCATATGTGAAAACAAAGACGCAGATCAGCTTCGCAGTAACCGATCAGCGCCTTTGTTTTCGCTACTCGGATAGTACAATCCCTCTTTGAAGATCTTAAATCCAAAATGTGATTGTACAGCTTGGTTTCTGTCAGACCTGTTCAGAAGACTGGGTTTTTCGCATTGCGGCTCATCTAGTTAGTAGTTACAGTCTTTATTTTTTTATTTCTTTTGCTCTACCTTTAGACACCTCAATTTTGTATAAATTGAACATGTTTTCTGCATGATTTTTGTAAAGGCAGTGGCTAGAGATACGGTACCGTATCTTTAGCCTGTGGGCTAGAGATATGGTACCGTATCTTTAGCCTGGCGGCTAGAGATATGGTACCGTATCTTTAGCCTATATATCGGAGATGGCTTAAGGTACGGTATAGATTAAAAGTCGATAATATATGAGCCGCCTCATGACAAAACCAACAATCTGCATATGCGGAAACAAAAGCACAGATCAGGTTCACAGTAACTGCGAAGCTGATCAGCGCCTTTGTTTTCACTACTCGGATAGTACAATTCCTCTTCTACTTAAATCCAAAATTCCAAGCTTCGAGCCCTTTTCTGTGCTTGTACAGGCCGGTTTGTGTCTGACCTGTTCGGAAACCACATTGTTGGTTTTCCCACGAGGCGTCACATATTCAGGTGAGTTTTAAGTTGAATCATTGCAAGTATCCTAAAGAATCATAAACATTTAAGAGCGACTTCTTTTTCTCAGTTTCATTGTTGGGCAAGCTCAAGGGATGTACAATATAATCTTAACAGTAGTAGCGTTAATTGTTGGTAATTGCTTGAGCACACCAATTATATACTAAAAGATTGCTACAATTTTACTCAGTGTCAAGTTAGTTAAGTGTGAAATGACATTTCTTGTAGCAATAATTGTAGATAATGATGATATTGCACAAACACGCACTCAAATATATTAATTGAAAATTTTGTCCCACAGGGTTAGAAATAAAATTGAAATCTCACAAATTTATCCATTAAGAGTGTTTCTGTAAGTCCGTATCTCTAGTCCTCCGTATCTTTAGCCATTTCCAATATAGGGTAACTTAAAACTCACCTGAAAAAGTTATTTTATCGACTTTTAATCTATACTGTACCTTTAGCCATTTCCGATATATAGGCTAAAGATACGGTTACGTATCTCTAGTCACCAGGATAAAGGTACGGTACCGTATATCTAGCACACAGGCTAAAGATACGGTACCGTATCTCTAGCCACTGCCTTTTGTAAATGTTACCAGTTTTCTTGACATTTTGCACAATTTTGGCTGGAAATGTGAGTTTGGCATATAGTAGGGTCGGAGTATAAGGTAGGTAAATATTTTCTCACAAAAAATGCAAATCCTTAGTATTTTAAAATGATTGTTCGAAATCATTTTTAAATGACACATATAACTTACTTAAGAAATAGATCAGCTCTAGCAGTGAATTGTTGAGTAATATATCACTGTTTGGAGGTCAGTTGTAAAGCAGAGTAAATCACGATGCACGCTCATGATAATTATCTGCGTACAACTGACTGACAAACAGTGATATATTACTCAACAATTCACGCACTAGAGCTGATCTATTTCGATTCTAACACACGATAAACGGAATAAAATCATTTTAAACCTTCAGTTTCTTTAACTTTTTTCCACCATTGCACTGAAGTAATCCCGCCAAACTTTTGACTGCACCGCAAATATTTACATATGTTTGTTACGTTTTGAATGCATTGAAATGACGTTACACAGTCTAACATCAAGGTAACGTGACTTTTGGGATAGCTGACGTCATAATTTAATCAAAATGGCGTCAAAACGGCGCAAAGTAACGTCACGCTAATCCGCCCACTGATATATCACTCAATATTTCACTGCACTTTACCATTGGCTTCTATAGGCAGGGTGTGTTAGAATTGAGGCTAAATTAATCTTCATGATCGAATAAACATTTTCAAAAAGTAACAATTTTTGCAATCATCAATTACCTCCTTTGTCAACTAGGGGTGTAACGATATACCGATATATCGGTATACTGCGGTACGGTGCTCGCAGTACGGTATACCGGTACGCCCATACAAGGATTCCGGTATATCATAACACAGTCCGGGTTTTATACTAACACCCAAAATAATCCAAACGAGTACAACCACAGACTGTGTATTTACAATCGGTCCTGCTATCGAATTTTTACAATTAGCGTGAAACCAGTCCAATACATGTGCGTATTTGCCTCCCCTGTTGAGCTGTCTATCATGTGGTTATTTTTGGAACATACATCTATTTCGGCACTTTAAAACAACCTGACGTCGCATAAAAATTTTGCATGTTGTTTACAATAATATCAGTCATAGATGTACTACAAATGTTGTAAAATTGATTCCCATTCTAGTGCAACAAATTTTGGCTTCGATAAGAAATTGAAAATTGACTTTCCTGTTTGTACGATATATTCAATACGCATTGCGATATGCATTTCCCGTACCGCGATATATCGCGATGCGGTTTTAGTGGGCGATACTCAGCCCTATTGTCAACGCCAAATCCCTATTCAAAATTCATTTACCGGCCCCGATAGCTCAACTGGTAGAGCGTCCGCTTCGGGATCGGGAGGTCGCAGGTTCGATCCTCGGCCGCGCCATACCAAAGGCGTAAAAAATGGTACTGGTAGCTCCCTTGCTGACGCTCGCAATAAAAGGGTAGTTCCAGGAAGATACAAGAAGGCAGGTAAGTATCTGTTAAGGATATTTGTTATGTCGCATAATAGCTCATGAGCTAATGTTGTCTGTTAAAAACGCGACGTTAAATAAAGCTTCTTTATCTTTATCTTTATCATTTTGGCCGGTTACCTATTTTCTGATACTGAGTCGATCAATTTCTGATCATCACCTCAGGTGTGGGGTGGGTGGCTGAATTTAGTCAAGGGAAACAAGAACATTTGGGGTGGACCATTAAAACTATTTACAAGGTATAGGTTGACCGATTTTCAAAATTTTTGCAGGTCCTATTAGGACAAACTAAGACTGAGATTTTGACATCAAAACACTGTCTATCGTCCTCCATACAAAAATTCTGCGAAAAACCATTATCAGAGGCAAGTTTTTAGACTTTGTCTTTAAAACCTTTCTACACTGTTACTGTGGTTCTTCGAAGCACCAGAAGCCAATAAGGCTTATTCGCTTCACCATGTTTTCTTCGGGGTTTTCTTTAACACTTCGAAACGGTGGGGTATGAAAGACCCTGCCGAGCCGAGCTTTGAGAAAGACCCTGCTGAGCCAGGTTTTTGACTTGTTATCGCCAATTTAACTCAAAATACCAAAACTGAATGATTTCATATGTTGAAATAGATAAAATCACACATGTGTTAAAGATATTGTTCGTCATGATTAATCTGAAAACAAAATTTGATGGCATTTTTCTATTCGACTGGTACAAAAGCTGAGATTTTCTATCAAATCCAATAAATTTGGCAAATTATCATAACTGAGTTTATGTAAAAGGTTTCAAATCATATCAAATCATTTCAAATGCCATAAAATATCATTCTGTATATTATTTGCCATGGAGATATCCAGATTTAAGCAATAATAAGTCAAAAACCTGGCTCGGCAGGGTCTTTCTCACAGCTCGGCTCGGCAGGGGCTTTCATACCCCACCCTTCGGAACTGAGGGTAACAGACTTAAGTTTCAAAGTTCAGTTAAACAAACTAAGGCTAGAAAACAAAGTAAGTGAGTCACTCATACATTATAAGGAGGTAGTGAGCCATCTAATGATCTTTGTAACTCCCGAATAAGTTCAAGAGCCTTCTCTGCAAGCATTTTCTGTTTTCACTTCCGGGTTCTGAGTTGTGTTTACCGCACTTTGTCAATAATTGTTACACTCAATGTGATTGGTTATTATTAGAAACTTCAATCCAATCAAATCCTCCTATTCGGTATAATTTTAGTAAAGCTTATTTCATTGGTGAGGAATTTATCCAATGAAAATGGGTTTTAAAAAGGTGAATGATAAAATCCGGAATCTTTGTTCTGAAACTAACCCGGATGATCCAGTCGTCTAATTACGTCCTGTCTGTCCTCCATAGACTATACCATATTGTAAGCTAAGTGAACAGCTATTTCCCTATAGGCGGCCACTCAGTCACACAAACTTAAAAAATATGAAAACATACATAAGGTGCAAACAGCACAAACAATAAACATAAAACAATTAGAACCACTACAGACGTATCACCTTGGAACGATCAGTAATATAAAATTACTGGGGGCTTGAACTAATTTTACAGGCACCTAACCTCACCCTTAGCTATTGCAGTGGTACACAACATTTAGTTAGTTGTTCGGTACTCGTGGTGAATCATTATCTAGTCAACGAATCATCAAGGGAAAAAAGAAATCATGATCTAACCACCATGGTGAATCAAAAACGACGACTCACAGAGACAATAAACTGCCGGTCGATGTAGAGCCCCGGGCGCAAAAACAAGTCAGGTTTTCCTCCGGATCTTCGAGAAGACCATACAAGCAACATTTTTTTTTTTTTAGTTTTTTGCTTGTCGGCCGAATCGAGATCAGGGTTATTTGTGTTGCACTTAAGGCAAAAAATGAACATCTTTGTATTTTCATTTTTCTTGGTTTATAATAACTTAAGAACTTAAGACCACCCAGGTTTATATTCCAGTGATGATTTGGATATCATGTGCTTTCCAATTTGACCATAGTAGGTAATGGGGATAGTTCAGTAAAGGAGCTTCGAAAAGGTGTTTAAGGTAAATGCGATCATATGCAGCCTAGATGAGTCAATGTTTCATGTTGCATGTAATCTAATACAAGTAACATGTGTGGTTGCATATGAAAATTTAGAGAAAACCTTGGCAGCAACTAACATTTTATTTTAAAGGTGCCTCTTACCATGGGGCTATACGGACTCCTCTACAAACCATGCAAAAATACATTTGACCATATCTATCTTCTGATACTGAGTCGATCAATTTCTGATCATCACCTTAGGTGTGGGGTGGGTGGCTAAATTTAGAATTTAGTCAAGGGAGAAAAACATTTGGGGTGGGCCATTAAAACCAGTATAACAGCAGTCTTAAATAATTTCTTGACAAAACTTTCAGATATGAATCACTAGTCCTCAGTATAAATAGGACCATGGCTATGAACTTTAAATTTTGAAAATAGGGGCCACGGACTATAAATAAAATGATGATCTTCAAAGAAACAAGTACTCTTCTCTGTGATGGTAAATTCAACTGAGATTGATTCTAAACTTTCTTTTGTTTAATCAACAATGAAATGCTAGATGCTAAAAATCATGTTCTAGTCATATGCGTAATTTGCTTTGCCTGCCAACTAAAGACACCAAGAAGCATTGAAAAACATAACAAAAGTACAGTTTCACTTCTTACGCCATATCTTTGTTACTTTTTGTACAAACTGAATTAAAAAGTATATTACATGAGCCATATGTGCCTTTAATATTTCATGAACATGGGACCTTACTTATTTTTAACAGAACAGTAAACCAGCTGACAAAGCACCCAAAATAAAAGTGCAGCATCAAAACATGTGAAAAATTGTGATTTTTGGACATATATTGCCCTGCTATAGCAGAACGTTGGATAAAATATCCTATTGTTTATACATGTATATATATCACCATAAAGCTTATTGCCAAACCACTTCAAAACCACACCGGGCCCTTAGTCTGGTACCCGACTCCTTCATTATCATTATCGGACATTATGCGCGTGTGCTTGACTCCGAAAATGATAATGAAGGAGTCGGGTACCAGACTAAGGGCCCGATGAAGTGGTTTGGCAATAAGCTTTCTGGCGATATATATGTATTGACGACGGGAACCAGGCTAACCGGGCCCTAGGCATTTGGTCCGCGTTTTACTTTTTCCGCGGTAGTACTGAAATGCGAAATCGGCTTGATTTCGCGAAATCAAAATGATACTTGGCAGTCCAAATCCATAAAAGTCGCTTAGTTTTCGTTTTGTTGGCATTTTTGAGTACATTATTCTACCTATGCTCATAATATTCCTTGACATGTGCCCCGACTCGTACGGGTGGATGCCAGGTCTGTAAATGACCCTGGGTCACAGAACTAAGTCAAAGGTCAAATGAGTGCAAAATTGCAAAAATCTGTAAAAATAAAAATAAACATTATTATTTTGGAAAATCATGGAGTGATTTTATGAGACTTGTACTCATGTTATTCCTTGACATGTGCCCAAAGACATAGGGGTGGATATCAAGACTGTAAATGCTCCTGGGTGACAGAATTAGGTCAAAAGTCAAATGAGTTCAAAATAACAAACACCCGTTACAATAATCAAGTGATTTGTATATCAAACATGGACTGACCTAAAGCAACCTGTGCTCATTTTATTCATTGACAAGTGCTTAAACTCATACTGATATATTCCAAGTTTGTTACTACCTCTGGCTCACAGAATTAGGTCAAATGTCATACGAGTGCAAAATATCAAAACCTGTAATGATTACTAAATAATGCATTTCTATCTCAAAATCATGGGCTGGCTTAAAGAAAGTTTCCCAAATCATTTGTAGTACATCTCTGAGATGATTTAAGGCTAATCTAGAAAATAATGCATGTCAGCCATAGAGGTCAAAGGTCAGTTGAGGTCATCAATGCAAAACAGGGTATGCCCTGAAAATGCATTCACAATTTCAGTTACAGGAACGTTTCAGTTGTAAAAGTAGCTGACAGAGATAGAAGGCATTGCTGTGCTTGTTTGGCATTGCTAGTTTTACGTATGAAATACAAATCTGGACTATAGTCATCTGTTCTTGCAGGTCTATTTGTGCCCCATCGCATTTTTCGCTTAGGATAAAAGTGTAGCAAAACCAGACTAAATTATTAAAACAAGCATGTTTCACTATTACACGACAAAGAAATAAATTTTCTTTATCTATTTTTTTTGTTAAGATGTGAAGATCCCGTCCTTATAATTGCCCCAACCCATTGACCCCTCCCCCCCCCCCCCCAAGAAAATAAACAAGCAAAACTACAAAACAAATCATACAAATGCATTTTTCATTTTGCCCATTTTTAGAACTGTAGCAATTTCCAGAATTTAAGTCATGATATAAAATCTAGAAATTATGGAACTTTCAAAGATGGGGTACAAAATGGCTACCAACATAAGGAGAAGAATATGGTTATGCTAAACTTACTGGTCCATTTTTGATTATGCGATAACTTTTATTTTGGTATAGCTTTCCACACTCTGTTGTTATTTAGCAAATAAACTGCAAAATTGATAGGTATTGCAGCGTTCCAAGAAGACAATGCTTAACTACATATGCTCAGAAGCAAACGTTTAGTCAGTGAAAATACATGTAAAATTCCATAGAGCCTGTTTAAATCAATGTGTCTTCAAACCTCCTTGATAGTTTAGGGTTGAAAATATTAACTAATATTTCCAATATAAACAATTGAATTATCGTATAGTTTGTGGTTTTGCCAGAGAACATTCACCAATTTTCCTCCTTATTTTAAAGGGAGGCAATCTCCAAATTCTTAATTTTTGACGTTATTTCTCAAGACTGGGGCTGAATTTCGCTAAGAGTTTTTCGGATTCTTGTCACTAGCACCAACTTCTATTCAAAATGCTATAAATAGAAAAGATTGATTTTATCATTCATCGGGTAGTTGCAGAAATGATGTATTGCGAATAAGGCCAATGACTGCATCAAATGTGCAACTTGAGTAATTTCTTCTCAATTTAGAAAGAAAGAATCTTTGCAAATTAAAAAAGAGGGAACAGCTAAGGCCAATAGCAGGATAAATAGTTACGGGCTAGTCAAAGTTAATAACAATGTCATAACTTTATCCATTGAGTATATTGCACTTAATATAAGCTGAGGTAAGCAAAGAGTGAATAAAATGGTATTTTTAACCTCATTTACACCATGCCTGAGAGCTATTGCAAATAAGAAACTTGGTACTTCTAATACGAGCAAAGATAGCATGCATAAGTGTAGTAAACCACTCTTTGTGGTTGCAGTGGTGAGATGATAACAATTGTCATGCCAGAACTGCCTAGCCCATGCTATTCCTATGCCAAGTCTTAGGACAAGGGTGTAATGTGACGCTGTGTGCAATTTATGAGAGCCATGATGACATGGCTCGCATGTCATCATGTTATAAGAAACTCAGTACTTGGACACACAAGTAAAGCTTGCATGTATATGTGTGCAGTACTCCCCACTTGTTAATGAGAAAGACTTTTCATTGACAGGATTCGTTGTTAGTACGGCTCATGTTGCATTAATAGTGTACTGACAATATGTTTTAGCTTTGAATTATAGAATGAGCAGCGACCTCAGTAAAGCTACTCCAGACATTAGTTTGGATGTGCAGTGAATTTTCAATTTTAGCTGTCTAAACACCAAACATACACAAGTTTATTTACTTCATAAGTAAAATACAAATGCAAGTAGTCTCATCAAATGATAAAAAGCAGCAGCTGAGCTTAATCAAGGAAGTAATGTATTTATGATAACCATGCAATAACATATACATCTTATGATTTTCTACCAAACTCTATTTTGTGTAAAATTCACCAAGTTGCTATATGATACCTTATTGAATGGACGTATATACAAATGCCTAAGTCAAAGCTAGCATCTCAATGCCAGCACAGCCAAGACATTCTCTCTACCAGTGCAAGACATCGCTACAAAATCTGAGTCTCCACAAAAACGTAAAGATCTTTCATGTCGAAAGGCTTTAAACTGAAGAAAATGTTTTGCTCTTCCAATTACACTCTGATCACTCTGCTGACAAACCGTAAACCAAGCCTAATTGCTGAGTCACGTCAATGTCAGCCAGTGTCTTTGTTTGTTTACTCATGATTGCTGACGTCGGTTGCATATAGCCATGACGTTACGCTTGAAAATTTAGCGTTTGGGCTGTTCCGAAATTCCGGTAAGTCTGCTTTAATGTCAAATATCCGGAAAATTAGCAACAGTTTTTTGGAACTAAAAGACAGATACTTGATTGATAATAAAAATGTAAATACAAGTACTCAAATTCAGATGTTTAGCTTTCATTGGATGAAGAAAAACAGCAGTTTTGGTGTCTTCGAGAGGCCCCTTGGGCTTCACAAACATCAAAACAGCCTAAATTTCAATCAATTTATATTTATCATTAATACACTATTTATTGATCTGACAGTTTCGAAGAATAAATTACCTTGACGACTTCATTATTTAAGAGAATATGCCCTAAAAGAGTTGCTTGCGATGAAATCCTGATTACTTATGTTCTCCATACGTAAGGTAATAAAATTTTACCAAGGTTTTCGGAAGATTTCTTTTGTGAAATGCCCAAGAAATTTTCAAAATCTCACGTTCCAGGCACTGAAATGACGTTTATTGCAGTCGAAAAATTAGTTTCTATTGTATTTAGGCATGCAATGTTTTGTGTAACTCAAGCAGTGACTTCTTTAAAAATTGGACAAAACCTTTGAATTTAATATAGCATCATATAGGAAATAGGAAACCTTTTATAAGACCATGTTCCCCCCCTTGCCCAACCAAAATATTTTGAACACAACTGTAATTTTGTAAATGGCATATTATATCCAAATGCCATGTTTGGGCAAGGGGGGGAAGGCTGTCAAAAAGCCCCAAAACCGATAAATGGGCTCAGGTCCATTATTTGTAGTTCACCAAGGCTATGGAAATATACTGTATATGTATGTTCTACCTGAATGAACAGACTGACTGTCCTATTTTAACAGGTATACACAAAGTGTACACTTATAATGCATATTAATATACTATGCAAAATATGTCTATCAATATTTGATGGTTTATGTTTTACTTGAGATATGCCTCTGTGGGCTTCAGCATCACACAAAGACTGGTTCTACTAGAATTTGATACATGCAAGCCATTGTCAGAGGAACTTCCCTAATGTCTGCAAAACATATGGAGTCACTGTTCAAAGTAAAAGTTGCTGAATCTATTTTGCATAGTATATTTAAGGTACAGGTTTTTGCATAAGTGATGGACAGTGCTGTTAAAAGTTATAAATCTAATAAAGATGCTGCACCTGTTATTTTTGGATAAATAGTTTCTACCTAACATTTTGGGCTGCAATAAACATATTGTAGCATTTCCTTGATAATCTATTGCAAAAAAATATGTTTTCTGACAAAATATTTTTTTGAAAAAATCTGACCCCCTCCCCCTTTGACATACATTTATGCTGCAGGTATGTAACATAAAGAGGTTTCCGACATGTTGTTGCATTGATCAAATGTTGAATTTTGCAGAGAATGCAACATATTTTCTATACAAATCACACAGAAGCTGCCAGAAACACTCAAACTTTGGGCGGGAAACCTATGAAATCTTCCGAAAACCTTTTACCCTTGGGCTTCACAAACATCAAAACAGCCTAAATTTCAATCAATTTATATTTATCTTTAATACACTATTTATTGATCTGACAGTTTCGAAGAATAAATTACCTTGACGACTTTATTATTGAAGAGAATATGCCCTAAAAGAGTTGTTTGCGATGAAATCCTGATTACTTATGTTCTCCATACGTAAGGTAATAAAATTTTACCAATACCGGTACATATTTAATTATTGCTGTTGTGGCAGCCAGCTTGACCACCATCATTATACAATAAGTAAAAAAAAAAGATGAAACATTAGTATCAATCTGACGCATTTGAAATGACTCTTATACACTTATTTTCACTCATCACTTTTCTCAGGGTCAAAATTACAAAACATGAAAAATGATTATGTTGCCCTTACATGAAATTTACCCTCAAATATATAAATCAATAGCATTTATAAATCCAAACTTACTGATGGTGATCAACACCATAAATGTATCAAATAGTTCTTGGTTTAACAAAACTGATCAATAACAATATGAGAAAGTACAATAAAATTTGATGTGTATGAAGATTTTAGATGAGGGTAAGTTACGTGTACAAGTATCAACTGTTATAGCATTATCTTGTTTTGACAGCCATATTGAACACCATCTTGAAATGATAAAAACTACAAAGTCAAACAGTAGTCTCAAGAAGTGCCTAAAAGAACTTTATCTCCATCAGAATACTACTGACACTGATGTTTATATAGACAATTGTAAAAGGGCATGAAAATAAGCATTTTTTTGCACTAAAGTGACCTTTGACCTAATTCTGCATCACTTCGCTGTAATAATTGTTGCTAATTAAACCTCACAAATGTATTAGGTGTAATTTAGGGGTTATTTTGACAAACAAATTAAAAATATTACATAAGATATTGCTGATTAGTTGAAATATATGAAATTTTGCACTTAGTTGACCTTTGACCTACTTTTGGGACTCCGGGGCATTTTCAGACTTGGCATCCACCCTAGCGTGTATTGTTACACATCAAGGAACACATTTAGCATGGATGCCAAAATGTACTCAAAAATGCCAACAGAAAAATATTTTGATGACTTGGGAGGCCAACTATGAAATGCGAAATCATTTTTTTTTTTTTCAAGTTAATAATTTGAAGGCAAATTGGTAACCAGAAAACAGTATTTCCTTGATAATATGTTTAATTAGTTATAGGCCAACATATCGATGTATAAGATAATAAAATTTGATAATTGTTAAGTAATAATCGTCCTAGGAGAGCCGATTTCGCACGACAAGCTCAACAGAATCAACCAGTTCAATCAGCGAAATCGCCTCTAATATTGAATTTTAAAATCAAATTTACAACCCAGACACATTATTTAAGCACAATTATAATTTGGTTAGCTATATACCAATATCTTGACATAGAAAGATGATACTATCTTGACAATTGTTAAATGATAATCGAGCTTCGGGAGACGATTTCGTCCAACAAGCTTTCCGAAATCAAAGTTCAGTCAGCTTATGTAAGAGATGCATTCACATTCCTTTTGCTATTAAGGGTCATCGGTTTTTACTAACAGAGAAGAAATCAAAGTTAATGGTCGAGCCTAAAATAATCAAGATGTTTCTGTAAGTCAACAATGTTTATCCTTCATTTGATGTAAAACCTCGGATCCAATAAATCCTATCCGGGTTAGGTAAAACAGACCTTTTATGCCATACAAGCGGATTCAGTTCGACATTCAAGAGAAATCACAAGTCATATTTAATTCACCTTATAAGTCCTCACAAAAACACAATTTAAAAATAAATTAAAATATTATTGATTAAAATTTGGTTCTCTAGAATAATTGCAAAGTCAGATGTTTTTGCCTCCAACATCGTAAGACACCTTGACGAGCAGGGACTCATGTATGATCTCCAACATGGCTTTCGAGAGAAGAGGTCATGTGAGACCCAGCTCGTCATGTTGGTAGAGGACCTTGCTAGGAATGCTAGTAATGGAAGACAGACTGACCTAATCTTGTTGGACTTCTCCAAGGCATTCGACAAGGTTAATCACTCAAAACTTATATGGAAACTGCATAACTATGGAATTAGATCTGATGTACTGAGCTGGATACGTGCTTTCCTTGGTGACCGTGCTCAGCAGGTCGTTGTTGGGGGTGAGGAGTCTGATACAGTCCCTGTAACATCCGGGGTGCCCCAGGGTTCTGTTCTGGGACCTGTCCTGTTCCTCATCTACATAAACGACCTGCCAGACAATGTTAAATCCCAAGTGCGTTTATTCGCCGATGATACCGCAATGTATCTCACCATGGAGGGTGCGAATGACAGCTCAGTACTTCAACAGGATTTGGACAGACTGGCTGTGTGGGAGTCTGACTGGGACATGGAGTTCAACCCCTCCAAGTGCCAGGTAGTGCAGGTGACAGGCTCTAAAAAACCCATCAATGCGGCCTATAGATTGCATGATGTGGTCCTGGAGACTGTTACCTGTGCTAGATATCTGGGGGTTGATATCTCCAGCAATCTGTCCTGGGGCTCTCACATAGACAGAATTACAGGCACTGCCAACAAAACTCTCGGCTTTATCAAAAGAAACATTAAGACAAAGATGTCAGGTGTAAGAGAGGCTGCGTATACTACCTTGGTCCGGCCGCAGCTGGAATATGCAGCAGCCATATGGGACCCCAACCATAAAGATAAGACCAAACAGATTGAGGCAATCCAACGGCGGGCTGCACGTTGGACTGTTTGCAACTTTGACAAGACTTCTAGTGTTTCGGCCATGGTTGAAACTTTGGGTTGGCGAACTCTAGAGCAAAGACGTGCAGACGCACGGCTTTGCCTTTTCTACAAGATAATAAACAATCTTGTAGCTGTGCCCCTCCCCGATTATGTCCAGCCAAACACTCGCCCATCCAGACGCGGTCATTCTATGACATTTTGCCAACTGTACACCCCAACAGACTACTATAAGTACTCTT
Source organism: Rugalucina vietnamica (assembly GCA_964017185.1). Lineage (NCBI taxonomy): Eukaryota > Metazoa > Mollusca > Bivalvia > Lucinida > Lucinidae > Rugalucina > Rugalucina vietnamica. The sequence goes on from OZ024872.1 coordinate 43,946,879, forward strand.
TTTTCCCCCTCGTAATTGTGCAGTGGAATGCGCTTCCAGAAGAGGTTGTTAGCTCCCCAAGCCTTGACATATTCAAGGCAGCAGTTGGCAAGCTGCAACATTCCAAACCTTAGATCCCAAGTATAGTTTGTTTTTAACCTGCTTTTAGCTATTCTTAACTATTTTAACCTATCATCTATCATCCCCTCACTATCACACTCTTTTCCCTCACTGTCACACTTTTTTAGCTTTTAGCCTCATCCTATTAACATACTTGGACTTTTTCGACAGCGCAACATGCCTAGAATGTCCGCGAGGGCGTATGGCATTATGTAAAGAAAGAAAAAAAAAAAAGAAAAAAGTATGTTGAAGACGATTACGCTATTCAGTAGAGACGATTTCGCGAAATCAAGACGATTTCGCGAAATCAAGCCGATTTCGCATTTCAGTACTACCCCTTTTTCCGGTTCTCCTTTTAGAAACACCAATTATATTTATTTCCGGCCTATCGGTGAGTTGACCGCCTTGATCTCTTTACGTTTTCTTGCTAATTTGTGAATTTTGACCGTACAATAATCATACCAGGCATTTGATATGAATTCTCTCTTTATGTTTTTTGGAACTCGATTGCGTTCTATGCAACAGCGAAGCGTAAATTTTAAGATCTTTTACGCTGCATTGTGTTCTAGGAACTATTGACACGGAAATCGTGCTTGCTGAAACACTATACTCATGATTTTCAATGTGTATACTTTGGTTAGAGTGGATACAACAACATACCATTGATTCATCAGGCCCAGGAAACCTGCATAATGATGAAGTATTTTAGGAGAAAGAGACCATGTCCCTACCCGGGATCGAACCGCGATCTCTTGGGTGACAAGCGACCACTCTAACAGGGATTTTTTCTGCAATTTTGGGAAGGGGCCCTAGGGCCTTTCTGATTGGGAAAATTAGCGACATAACCCAGAATTTGGGAATTTTTCAAAACATTCAAAGATTATGATATTTTCCAATTTGACATAGTTAATTAAGTTTAATCATTTCAAATCATTAAATAATATCTTAAAATCAAAGTTTAACATCATTTCAAACAGCAGAGTATGATTTTCACAATGTTTAGGAACTGTTGAGAATTATTTTCAGCTGTGATTGGGAATTTTTTCCTTCAAATTGGGAAAAAGTCACCTAATTTGCATTGGGAATGGGGCCTTATTTCGGCCCCTGAGACACTCGAAAAAAAATCCCTGTCTAACCATGTCGCTAAAGAGCTAGCCCAACAGCGAGGCTGTTGGAAGTGGCCTTATTTCACAATATTCCTCCCCACTTTATCTTTGAGGTCTTGGCAGTCGCCGTCGACATGTAGAGAAGTAGAATTAATAACTTGAGAGCTATGCTTACAGAATTTCACAGACAGAGCTGGCTATAAGCCTCGCTCCTGCATCCGCCACTACCACCAACTTAATGGCTTGCCAGACCTCTTCTGTCCAAATTTTCTCGTCGCCAATGATGTATTTTAGGAGAAAGAGATCATGTCCCTACCCGGGATCGAACCGCGATCTCTTGCGTGACAAACGACCACTCTAACCATGTCGCTAAAGAGCTAGCCCAACAGCGAGGCTGTTGGAAGTGGCCTTATTTCACAATAATGACATGTTCTGCTATTTCAATTTTTTTATATTATTTTTTTTTCTCATTGATCCCATCCGCAAGATCCAATCTTAGACAAAAAAAGCCAGGTCGACACTTTTATACTCGATTTTGAAAAGGCTGTCGATACTCCTCCCCATGAACTCCTTAAAAGCAAATTGTTTAGCTATGGAATAGGTGGAACAACACTGAATTGGATAAATGCTTTCCTCTGTTTCAGACAACAAAGGGTAGTGGTTAATGGTATTAAATCGGATTGGGCTCCAGTTGTGTCGGGTGTCCCTCAGGGCACCGTTCTCGGCCCCTTGCTGTTTTCCTTGTATATAAATGACATCTCAGCAGACATTGAGTCTGAAATAAGACTCTTTGCTGATGATTGTGTTTGCTATTGTGAAATCAGGAATGAAGAGGATACATTGAAACTTCAGAGAGACATTGATCGTTTAGGCAGTTGGGCTAGGAAATTGGGAATGAGATTTCAACCCGTCAAATGCAACATGATGCAGCTGACAAATAAATGGTCTAGTAAGATACAGGCTAACTACACCCTTGAGGGCACTGTACTGAAAAACGTTGAAAGCATAAAATACCTGGGTGTAACTATCACAAATGATTTGAAATGGAATAGTCATATTTCCAATGTTTGTACAAAGGCTAACAGAACTCTCGGATTCTTGAGGAGAAATTTGTATTCTTGTCCCCCAGATGTGAAAGAAGCAGCTTATAAAGGACTGGTGCGGCCGGTCTTGGAATATGGAAGCTCAATTTGGGACCCTCACATTCATGGCCTCCAGGAAGAACTGAAAAAGGTCCAAAATCGTGGGGCAAGGTTTGTGACTGGAAATTATGTTTTTGAAACTGGGAGCATGACTGGCATTTTAGGTCAACTGAAATGGGAATCTCTTAAGAAAAGGAGGAAGGATAGTAGACTTATATTGCTATACAAAGGTCTAAAGGGTAAAGCCAGAATACCCACAGATGACCTTATCCCAAAGAATAGGCGTTGTAGAAATCAACACTCTTTGGCTTTTCAGATACCTTCAGCTAGCAAAGAAGCGTACAAAAGTAGTTTCTTTCCACAGACTATCAGGGACTGGAATGACCTCCCTGATTCACTTATTTCCACTGCTGAAATGTCTGATGACTGTGTGTCCAAGTTCGCTTCACTCGTGCGTTCAAGGGACTAATTTCTCCCCCATCCGAACCCCCTGGTGAAATAATGTCATTTGGCGTGTCACCAGTAAACTATTCAGATTCAGATTGTCACCACCAGGTAGCCACTAGGAATTTCACCAGTAAACCATTCAGATTCAGGTAGCGCTCTATCACTGCTGTCTGAACACCATCTTTAAGAAACTGCATTTTGCAAAATCTCACTTTTGTGAAACACTACAAGAAAAATATGACTATAGCATATGTCATCTTTTCGCAACCCAAAAGTCATAAAAAGTGCCGCAAAAAATTTGAAAATCGGTTTACTAGTAAAATAATAATACACAAAAATTATTTTGAATAGGCCTTGGGAGGTAAAAAAATCAAAATCAAGCGAATTTATTGAATAATTTTAGGAGTTTAGTGCTCAGCTATGCATACAATACGATTTTCTTTTGGTTTGATGCATTTTAAATGAAATTTTTTTCCAGGAAAATAGTTACTTCCATTACTGACATTTTTGCAGTGGAAAAAGCCCTATCCAAAATTATTTTCTGGCATAAAATTTTTATTTGTTAACCAATTTTCGAAATTTTTGTGGCACTTTTTAAGACTTATGGAATGCAAAATGGTGATTTGGTCATATTTTTCTTGAGGTCTAGAAAACGGTGAGATTTTGAAAAATGCAGTTTCTGGAAGATGGTGTTTAGACAGTTACCTTTTGACTTTCACACTTGGCTTTTGGTATTGTCTTCCACTGCGGCCACATTTGCCGCCATATTGAGCTTACTTTGCAGGCACAACCTTCCTTTTTTTAAATCAGGTGTTGAAGGTATTCTGTAAGTTTCTTTTACGATATTTAATTTTTCATGTAACATAACCAAGATAGATCTATAGAAATAAGAAAACAGGATTTTGATTTTATTGATAATTTTGATAATGTCCCTTCTGATCTCTTGGTAACGGGATTAGCAGGTTTTGGTTAGATCCCATAGTTTAAAGTGTCAAGTGCGAGAGATCTCCTCAGATCTTGGAGAATGAATTTTCTCCTAAATGTTAGAACAGATAACTTCTTGTGTTTTAAAACATGATGCATTTCGTTTTTGCGTTTTTATACCTGTTTTGCTGACTTAGGAAATTGCACATTGAAATTAGTAAATATATTTCTTGGGTTTCCCATACCTATTCATTTGGTCCCTTCAGTAAGTGCATAACTTAGTTTATAGTATTTAATACCTTATTATACCTAGTTTTATCGTTCTTGATTTACAGAACTTAACAACTCACACGGTGGCCAGAATGGCTGATAGTGATGATGAGTATGAGAGGACCAAGGCCAGAGACAAGTTCCGCCGAGAACGAAGTGACTACGACAGGAGACGAGATGACAGAAGAAGGGACTGGGATCATGATTCAAGGTCAGAACTTGGAAATTTATACAATTTATTGTGTTGAGAGAATACATGAATAAAATATAATTGTTAGATCCTTTGGAATCAGTAAAAACATTGAAAGTGAAAAGGTTGTTGTGAATCTTAAATCTTTAAGATTTGAGCATCCTCGTGGGAAAACCAACAATGTGGTTTTCGAACAGGTCTGACACAAACCGGCCTGCACAGTAACAGAAAAGAGCTAGAAGCTTGAAATTTTGGGTTTAAGTAGAAGAGGAATTGTACTATCCGAGTAGCGAAAACAAAGGTGCTGATCAGCTTCGCAGTTACTGCGAAGCTGATCTGTGCCTTTGTTTTCGCATATGCAGATTGTTGGTTTTCCCATGAGGCGGCTCATTTCTGTACTGATTCAACTCAAACTGGGGTATAAAGCTTGCCACAAAACATGGCTAGTAGCTTGAAATGTTGGTCTATATTGGTGAGATCATGGCTTGTACATGTACTTTCTAAATAGCCATTTAACACAAGTTTTGAATAGCTATAAATGCACCCTGATCAGCTTCTGCACCTTTTTCTTGGCATCTTTTGAAGGTATTTCTTTACTGTGCTATGTCATTAAATGTGCAATGCAGGGTTTTCCTTGGCACACAAAAATGTGCATCTTGACACCTTTTGTTCCTCCAAAATTCTTAAATGTTTCTGTTTTCTGAAGTAAATGTTTCTCAAATACTGAACATGTCTTGTAAAATTGGCCCCTAGAAGCTGCCAGTGCTGGGACTAAGGTCTTCTATATTTAATAAGTATATTTAAACTCAGTGGATTTTAAACAATACTTTAGGACTTAAGTGGTGTTATCAAATGTATTTCCATATAACTATTGCTGGTTGACCTTGATTAGCTTCACATTTTCACAGAAGTTCCAGAGGCTATGATGCAAGAAACTACCGAGGTGCTCGGGAGACGAGGAGAGATTTCTATGGCCGCGACTACGACAACCGCAGTCGGGATAGATACAGTCCAAGACGAGATACAAGTCCTCCCAGGACAAAGAGGATGAGAAGAGATTGGTAAAAAAGATTTACAAGTCTACAGCACCTTTTCATAAATGTGCCATAAAGTAATGTCTAAGTACTCTAGCAGACAGAGCACCATGGCATCTTCTAGAAAAGCAGTATGATAATAGTCTGCTTTACTAAAAGCTTGGTTGATAAATTTCAATGTTGCTTAAATGTAGCAAAGTTCGTTTGTGTCTAAAACTTTAGGAACTTTGTGATTTTTATATATAATTAAATTCTTGCAGAAATGTTATGATATTTTTATGACATTGTTTGCAGATCTATATATGATACTTTTGTTTACAGGGACGATATGCCTCCCTACGACATGCCACACTATGGTGGTGGTGGTGGAATGATGCCAGGGAGGGGTGGCCCTCCGCCCAACTGGGGACCGGGGCCAAACATGGGACCACCACACGAGGGATTTCCTGGTGGTCCAGGAAATATGTAAGTTTGTTTTTCTATGTTGTCAATAGCTAACATATGAGCAGTATACATGTATATTTCTAGGAAACAGACAACAAACATATTAATAAAATTTCTAAGTCCACATAGGTTGTCTAGAGACAACCAAAAAGACTACTTAAGAACAACCATGACAGATAAAATCAATATATAACAACAGGTAATAAATACCTGTCTGGCAACAACTTTTCCTTGAAAGGTCTTTCCCAGACAGGTACTTGAATACTACTCACTTATATTGATTTTAGCCATGTTGGTTGTCTCTGGATAACCAGTGTCAAATCTGGTAGGGTGTTCCACCCCCCCCCCCTCCCCACCCCCCACCCCTGGGTACTTTAAGTTCATTTCTAGCTGTTTTATATCTAAGATGAAAGTATGAAATTTAATACAGTAGGATTATCAGAACAGCTGGGCACCCTAATTGAAATTTTTGCCGAATTATGAAAAGTAAATACCTTGATCATGATATAGGTGCCAGATGACAAAATTTTTCGACAACTCAAATTTTGACAATTCAAAATTGATAGTCTGTAAGACTTTAGCATTTGCCCCAATAAAGCTTACTATCAGTATTCCCCTGTAGGCCAGAACCGGAGTACCCCACCCAGCCCCCTATGATGTCCTTCAAGATGTTCCTATCTCAACAAGAGGATACGATCAGCGACCAGGACGCCGTCAAGAAATACAATGAATACAAGGAAGATTTCCGAAAACAACAGATGAACGAGTTCTTCCTGGCACACAAGGATGAGGAATGGTGAGAAACATTCTTCTGTCAATATTATATATAGCTCTTAATAGATAAAAAAATGAAGATAATTTAAAAAAATCAAAACAAAACAACAACCCCAAAAAATAAATTATACAGAAATGATTCCTCTAAATGAACAATGAAATAACATCCTAAATTGAGCCGCGACGCGAGAAAACCGGTCTTCGGGGTTTCCGACCAGGTCCGACACAAACCGACCTGTACAAGCTCAGAAAAGAGCTAGAAGCTTGCAATTTCGGATTTAAGTAGAAGAGAAATTGTGCTATCCGAGTGGCGAAAACAAAGGCGCTGATCAGCTTCGCGGTTACCGCGAAGCTGATCTGCGCCTTTGTTTTCGCATAGGCAAAAATCCGGTTTTCTCACGATGCGGCTCAATTAGTGAACAGAAATCTTTATTGCCTACTGAATTGAGTCGCATCATGAGAAAAACAACATTTTGCATATGCAAAAACCAAGGGCGCAGATCAGCTTCGCAGTAACTTCGAAGCTGATCAGTGCCTTTGTTTTCGCTACACAGATAGTACCATTCCTCTGCATCTGAAATCCAAAATTCCCAGTCTCTACCAGTCATCTGCTGTGTTTGTACAGCTCGGTTTTTGTAGAACCAGTTGGGAAACCACATTGTTGATATTCTCATGATGTGGCTCAAATGATGAATCAGTAGTCTAATGGAAATGAAACCTGGACCCGAGGTTATAAAACTTTTTTCATGCTCAGCTCAGCTGAGACAAAAATTTATCCTGCTCATAAATGTTAAAATGCCAACAATTGTTGGCATTTTAACATTTATAAGCAGAATAAATTACAGGCTTTGGTAATCTAAACCTAAATTTTCAATTTAATTTGGCTATTAAAGTATTTCAATATTTATGAGCACTTAAAATTTCAAGCTCAGCTGAGCTGAGCATGAAAAAAGTTTTATAACAATGGGGCCTGGACCCGAGGTTATAAAACTTTTTTCATGCTCATCTCTGTTATAGCCCAAATATGTTTAAATTGATGCTTTAGAACTCCAAAGCCTGTAATTTATCCTGCTTATTTATAAATGTTAAAATGCTAACAATTGTTAACATCAGTGCTCAGGATAAATTTTGGTCTGAATTGAGCTGAGCATAAAAAAGTTTTATAACCTGGTGACCTGAAATAACAGAGCCGCCGTATGGGAAAACTAACAATCTGTATAGGCGAAAACAAAGCCGCAGATCAGCTTCGCAGTGACTGCGAAGCTGATCAGCGCCTTTGTTTTCGCTACATGGATAGTACAATTCCTCTACTTTCTAAATCCAAAATTTCCAGCCTCTAACCATCTTCTGTGACTGTACAGCCCGGTTTGTGTCGGACCTGGTCGGAAACCCAAATTGTTGATTTTCTCATGCACAGGCTCAACAAAGATGTCCAGGAGTGCTGTGTCAGCATCCCATCCATACACCAACGAGGGAATTGATCTTTCATGAACAATGACAAAAATTCATACCTGTAATATGATAGAATATTTGTACAACTTAAGAAAGAGAAAAAAAAGAAAAAAGAAAATTTCTTCTAAGTCTGACAGCAACTATTTGGTTGATAGGGAAATGAATAGAGCCGATAAGCCTGATACTACTCCCATGTACATTATATTGTTTTTTTTTTATTGTGAACATTGTTTTGTTCTGGTGTCAGCTTGATAAATCTGAATTTAATTCTATTCTTGAAATTCGTATTATTTAGTAATATTAACTTGAAATTTCTTTACCATGTCTGAAACTGTCGGTCATGCAAAAAAAGAGCCGCATCGTGAGAAAACCAGATTTTTGCCTATGCGAAAACAAAGGTGGAGTTGCGAAGCTGATCAGCACCTTTGTTTTCGCTACACAGATGGTACAATCTCTCGTCTTCTTGAATCCGATATTTCAAACTTCTGGCCATCTTGTGAGCTTGTGCTGCTCGGTTTGTGTCAGACCTGGTCGTGAACCCGGAAGACAGGTTTTCTCGCGTCGGGGCTCAAATTATAATAACAATTCATCTTTGAGCATTATCAAGCTTGCACACATGTAGTATTTATTAACCCTTTCTTATCCCATATAAAGGAGAATCAACGCTGGGAGTTCTGCTCTCTCAACTGTATCAACGAGGAAGATTCAGGATATTTATCGCGATGTAATCTTAAGGGCAACTGCGCACAATGCAGTTTCAATTATATTAAAGTGTTAGGGTATCGTAGGCTTATTTATTGCGTGAAATTAAACTAAATTGGAGCTAGATCGATGTTCAAGGACATCGCCAATGGGTAAGCTGGTACTATTAGGTATTTTTAAGTTTTTAACTTTTGTTTTTTTATGCATGATATGAAATATTAAATACATGTGTTCTTCCATGTTTCATACTTTGATTTTTGTTGATATATTTTCACAAATCACTACTCTTGATTGCATTACTTTGAAATGGTGAACCTGCATGGGGCATAGTAGCGTAGTATGTATAAGCTGTCAGAGCTAAAATCTGGTAACTTGCTATGGGAGGTCAAATTTCTTGGCCTGTGTTTATAATTAAATTGTCTTGACTCAAAATTAAGCAACAAAGTCCCAGTGTGGCAAAATACACACAATTATTTATTTTGAGATACAGATTTGATGTATCTTATTTCAAAACATTTTTCTTGCCAGGTCCAACACATTGCTTATATTCTATCTTTGAGTTCCTAATAATTCTTGGTATTCATGAAAAATGAAATAAAAATGTTGACTACTGTTTTCGAAAAAGAGCATTTTCAGCAAGCAAATTCCTAAGTTGCATCTAATTCCATTTTGTTGTTCCTGTTGAAAGGTTTAAGTCCAAGTACCACCCCGAGGAATTTGAGAAAAGACAGAATGAAATTCGACAGATGCTGAGAAAACGATGTACAGTTTACATGGAGCTCCGCAGACTGGGTCGACTAGAGAATGCCATATTAGATCCGGAGTACTTCGATCCATTGGTGAAAATACTAGATGCTGGTACATAATTTTTTACAGCAACAGTTTTTTTTTTTTCAAATGCTAGTTAGTTTGAAAGAAATATGTACTATGTACAGAAAATTTGCCTTTTGATCGCTGCCCAGGAACAATGTCAGTAGATGTGGCCAGCTTAAATTACAGGCTTTGGTGATCTAAACCTGAATTTTTAATTTCTTTGGGCTATTTCATTATTTATGAGCATTGAAAATTTCATGCTTACTTGAGTTGAGCATGAAAAGGGCTTTATAACCTTGATGCCTGGTCATTTCTTGGGCCTGATTTTGCACCAGAATGCCACTTCATGTCATCATTTCCAGCTGTTATACAAACCAGCCTGTGAAGCTACAGAAGATGGCTAGAAGCTTGAAATTTCGGATTTTAGAAGAAGAGGAATTGTACTATCCGTGTAGCGAAAACAATGGCGCTAATCAGCTTCGCAGTTACTGCGAAGCTGATCTGCGCCTTTGTTTTCGCCTAAGTCTGAAGCAGTGGCTCATATCATATCATTTTCAGCTGTTATACTGATGGAGGGAGGAAAGGAAGAAGATCTCGCCATGCTTGAAGAACCAGAAGCCGAAGATGGCCAGAGGAGTAGGAATAACTCGGAGACTGTCGACAAAACGTAGGTGTCAAGAAACTGTCAACTTTCTTATCAACATTTTCAGGGGCCCTTTTCACACAGATTGAATATTTTTATACACTTTGCAATAATAAAGGCAAAGAATGAGACTCTAACTTGTCTCTGAGACTGTGCATTCATAAATTTTATTATAATGTTTTTACAGCCTTAATTCTTTTTTTTTGTGCAGATTATGTAATGAAATGATGTCCATATATTACACACATTACATGTGCCCCATAACTAGTATATCATGTAAGTGATAGCAATTCAAATTTTCATTACCATTATGTCCACTTTGCCCTGAATGGCGGCAGATTCGCATGTATGAAATTATGGTAATAAGCAGAATCTTATTCTTTCGGGATGTCGTATGGTTAGATGTCATGTGAAATGATCTATTTATTATGTTTTTCAGACAAAGCCCAGAAAAGAAAAAGTCAGAGAACCCAAGCCCAGATGTAAGTCTGTGTAGAATTTTGTATTTGTAGCTTAAGCTATCGGGCTTGATAATTGGGTCTCGGGTTGATACTGTGGACGATAACCAAAATGCCCATGTTATAATCTCTAAATAATATACATAATGATGATTCCACATATAACAATCATTATTGCAGTGACTGAAAGCATGTTGACTGGGACATTTAACTACAATTCAGTGCCCCTGCCCATCAGGGATGTGAGAAAAAGTGATCTGCTGGTCACTTCTGCCTCCAGGCAAAGCTCCTTATTGACTGACTGATTACTGCCTGATAAACAGTGTAAAAGGTCTGAGATAGCCTAGTCACTAGGCGTTAAAATGACACATCTACAAAGGTAAAAAAACTTTAATATAAAATGTACATCATTTGGACATACATAGTCTACTCCTCTTTCTCGAGTTTGACTCTAAGCCAAGAAGATGTGTGCTTTAGAAAATATCTGGTGCTAGCTATCAAAAATGACAAACTGTTACAAAAAAGAAAAAACTTATTTATCAGACTAGTTGCTAGTCTAGGTCTGAGGCTGCCTAGGAAAGTGGTTAAGTCAAAAGGTTAACCATCCATCCTCAAGGCTAATGGCAATTATTTTTCTGTGTTATAGAAGCCTCTAGAGATAACAATCACTGCTGAGCAGAAAGAGTTGATGAAGAAAGCCCAGGAATTCTCAAAGAAACAGCAAGAAAAGGCTCAAAATGGAGATGCTGAGGTATACGAACATGATCTGAGATTGCATGAACACTCAGTGCAGATCCGGATGCCAGACAGCTTGTTATGGTGTAATATAGCAAATCCAAATCTAATGATAAATTTTCATCACCATGTCATGCTTTGATATTGATTTTAAGGTTCACTCATGTAAAATTGCTTGGATTCTTTTGAACAAGCAATGACAATGCTGTAGTAAGACAAAACAATCCAAGATTATTGTTGTTATTAGCTCACCTGAGCCGTTAGGCTCACAAGGTGAGCTTATAGGATGGCCATGATCCGGCGTCCGTCCGTCATCCGTCCGTCGTCCGTCCGTCCGTCGTCCATCCGTCCGTCCACAATTTCAAAGATCTTCTCCTCTGAAACCGCTTGGCCAATCAAAGCCAAATTTTATATGAAGCATCAGTAGGAAGGGGGAACCAATGTGTATATAAGAAATCCAGGTCACATGACCAAGATGGCCGCCATGCCCATCAGGGCTCAGGAAATCCGATAATTTGTCGGTTTAGACCGATTTTGAATTCATGAGACCGATTCATTTTTCAGAAAATGCTTTTTTATCGGTCCGAAAAAAATGCATTTTGGCCGATTATAAATGTATTTTCCCCTACAGTATCATAATAAGATTTGCAAGATCGGTTTTCGTTTGTCTTTTTTTCCTTAATCGGTCCATAATTCACAGGTTTTCCCAATCAACACCCCTAGATAACTCACGTGTCAAGCTGTTATTTGTCCAATTATCAAAACACTGCAGTAAAACTACTGAATCATGTCCAAATTGTTTGTCTCGTTTCGTATCGCTGCACGGCTTGCAAACAAGCAAGTTTCTGATTGGCTCAAGCCAATTACACTGACAATCGTGAGGGCGGAGCTATACGGTAAAGACCGGCAGAATTGAGATCAAGGTCGCTTTGATCTTTATTTTTTTTGTTTGATCTGTTTTGCTCAAATGACCGTCAAAGAAGCTGTCCGTTTTAAGAAAATTATGCTGTTTACAAACTCATTCAAAGGTTACTGAAAATGACATAATAGGTATTGCATTTTCGTTGATTATGTTGACTATATAAGCTACAGAACTTCGATCTTATATTGTCATTCAATTTATGTTGAAATGGCACAACGTAGATGTTTAAAAAGACAAATGTTCAAATGTCCTGTCGAAGTTAACCCGGATGATCCAGTCGTCTAATTACGTCCTGTCTGTCCTCCATAGACCCTCATGGAGGCTCTGCCTGCCGATAGAGGGCGTGATAAATCGCGTTATGTCGAAGTCGGATGTGCTGGGCCTTGACGTGTCACAGGGGCGAACACTTCAGCAAATTTACTGTGGTGGCCAGCTGCAGCACAACGCACCAGTATATTCGGCCGAGGTGTGCCAACAATGGCAGAATTTATGCAGTACAATACAATGATGCTGGGTACCAGCATACTTATAAATAAATGCTGGGAAAACCTGATAAAGATTGGATTTGATCACGGAATAGTATGAAAGAACAAACTACAAATTTCAAAGTATTCTTGGCATTTTTATTTCAGTTTAAAACAAGCTATTTACAATTAATTCTACATATACATAAGTAAGTAACACTGAAATGATAAATGTCATTAGTTTTCGTGACTATGTATCAATGTATGACAATGCACGTTCGTATGTCGCCGATGACGTCATCACTTGGCTGGACCGATTTGGAAATCAAAATTTCCTGAGCCCTGATGCCCATATATGGTAAAAACCCTTCAAAAATCTTCTTCTCCAGAACCGATGGACCGATTTCAACGAAACTTGACATGAAGCATTAATGGCTCAAGCACTACAATGTGTATATAAATCATGACCCTGTGATGACCTTGACCTATTTTACGGCAAGGTCAACATAGGTCGCCAATGCATTTGAATGGGGAAAACTTTTTAAATGTCATTTAAAGTGAAAGTCTTGCAGGAAATGGGCAGTAGGACTGAATATTAATGATTCTGAAAAAAATTGGACCCCAGGGGCTCATGTGCCCCCACCCCGGGGCAATATACCTATATATCTCCATAATATTCAAACGTCTTCTCTTCTGAAACCACTTGGCCAATCAAAGCCAAATTTTATGTGAAGCATTAATAGGAAGGGGTAATAAATATGTATATAAAAAAATCCAGGTCACATGACCAAGATGGCCGCCATGCCCATATATGGTAAAAACCCTTCAAAAATCTTCTTCTCCAGAACCGGTGGACCGATTTCAACGAAACTTGGCATGAAGCATTGATGGATCAAGCACTACAATGTATATATAAATCATGACCCTGTGATGACCTTGACCTATTTTACGACAAGGTCAACATAGGTCGCCAATGCATTTGAATGGGGAAAACTTTTAAAATGTAATTTAAAGTGAAAGTCTTACAGGAAATGGGCAGTAGGACTGAATATTAATGATTCTGAAAAAAAATTGGACCCCAGGGGCTCATGTGCTCCCACCCCGGGGCAATATACATATATATTTCCATAATATTCAAACGTCTTCTCCTCAGAAACCGCTTGGCCAATCAAAGCCAAATTTTATGTGAAGCATCTATAGAATGGGGGAATCAATGTATATATAAATAATCTAGGTCACATGACAAAGATGGCCGCTATGCCCATATATGGTAAAAACCCATCAAAAATCTTCTACTCTGAAACCAATAGACTGATTTCAAGGAAACTTGGCGTGAAGCATCAATGGCTAAAGTACTGCACTGTATAAATAAATCATGACCCTGTGATGACCTTGACCAAGTTTATGGCAAGGTCAACATGGGTTGCCTATGCATTTGAATTGGGAAAACTGTTAAAATGTCATTTGAAGGGAAAAGCCAGCAGGAAATTGGCAGATGGACAGAATATTGAAGATTTTGAAAAAAGAAAATGGTTCAAGGGCTTCATCTGCTCTGGCACTGGAGTTAAATACCATAATATTCAAACATGTTTATTGGTATATGCAGCAGATCTCAGGTGAGCGTTTACAGGACCATTGGTCCTCTGGTTTTAAGAAAACAATAGCAACAACAGTTAGTTTTTCTGGTTTTGCTAAAATTGAATAGGATAATGCTCTTCTGAAGATTCTTGCATACTGTGATAATTGTTGCATTTGGCTATACACTAAAGTGGTCATTTACAGTGGTATGAGTTGTTTTTATCAGTTTTGCTTTTTTCTGTAGGAGAAGAAAGGCAAAAAGAAGAAGAGAAGTCGAGACAAGTCAGATTCCTATAGCTATGAGAGTGGTTCTGAGTCCAGTAGTAGTTCAGGATCAGATTCAGACTCAGAAGGGGAACCAGCACCCCCAGGTAAATCATTACGACATCTTGCCCATCATTACAGAGATTTTTTGGCTTTGAAATATCAACTATTTCAGTTGAAAATTATTTTCGATATTTTTGCCGAAAACATTGATTGTGGGTGCTGTGAGGCAGTTCTAACGAGTACCCACAATGTATGTTTTGGAAATAAGAAAAAAAGAACAACAAACTTTCATATGTTACTAGGTCTAGAGAATGAGCCCCCACCCCCTGGGGTGGATGGAGAAGAGAAGAAGCGGAAAGAAGAAGACATGGAAGATGGAGAGACCAAGGAAGAGAAAAATGGTGAGAATAGTTACAGAAATATATACAATGTAATATATTTGAGCCACGTCATGAGAAAATGCAAAAAACAAAGGTGCAGATCACCTTTGCAGTAATTGCGAAGCTGATCAGCAACCTTTGTTTTCGCTACACAGATAGTACAATTCCACTTCTTGTTAAATCCTGAAATTTCAAGCTTTTAGCCATCTTCTGTGCTTGTACAGCTCGGTTTGTATCGGACCTGCTCAGAAACCACATTGTTGGCTTTCTCGTGTCGCGGCTCAAACAAATGAGTTGTTGTCAATGTTTATGAAATCCAGATATAATATTATTTACAAAAATTCATATTACAGATTTTTTCCTTTCATAAATCAGTGAAAAGGATCATGGAAAAAAAAATCAAATACTCATAATTCTTTGAGATACCACATTTTGACCCCTTTTTGTTGCTCATAGCATGGTATTTTAGCATGTTAAACAACCTTTTGCCTACAAAATGGATGGAAATACTGTGTCATCTACTCGTAATACAAGCAATTTTATGAGTTATGATTGACATAGGACTACGATAATTTGATAGAATGTGCACTGAATGGTTTACATTCCTGGGTGTAAAAAACATTTTGGCCAAAAGATGAGCTACGAAGTTTTGGCACCCAAGCAACGATAAAGCAGATTAGAAGAATAGTCAGTCTGCACATGTATGCCATTAGCGGTTTACAGTGTAAACTATAACAAATCAATCGATGGCCTCTGCTAATATTTTCAGATGACAAAGAAAAAGACATAGACACAAAAGAAGGAAAAGAAGAAGGGAAAAAGGAGGAATTAAAGAGAAAATATCTCCATAAAACCAGTTCTATATTTCTAAGGAATCTAGCACCATCTATCACAAAACAGGAGGTGGAGGCGGTGAGTTGAGTTGCATCATGAGAAAACCAGCAATGTGGTTTGAAGTATTAAGTGTGCAAGAGGTACACAGGTTTCATTCGAGTGGCATTACTAGATCCCCAGTCTTAGAGAAGGTTCTTTAGGAGGGGTTAGGTTACCTTTAACAAAATCTTTAACAGCTAGAAAACTGGCAAAGACTGCTTTCGAATCAAATAAGATCTTGCAGAGCAGATTTTCTGAGTCTTTACAAAAAATGCTAGATTATCATGTTATCTTGTTCTCCAGGTTTGTAAAAGATACCCAGGTTTTATCCGAGTGGCATTACAAGATCCCCAGCCCGAGAGAAGGTTCTTTAGGAGGGGTTGGGTCACCTTTGACAAGAGTGTAAACATCAAGGAAATCTGCTGGAACCTTAATAACATCAGGGTAGGTTGGATATTAAATGGAAATTGATTAATTTGTCATTGGGTCTAAAAATTGCAACATCAAGATGAACCTCGAAAGCTCATTTATCATGTGACGTTGCTGTTTTCCAGTGGATAACATCATGTAATAAAAGTGTCATGACCGCACATGTATTAACACTTTTGCGGGAATACGTAATGTCATTGACAACGTCCGTAACAACAGTGCTAATTTTCCTTGGAAATATTATCCACTGTAAGGGCAATAAAATTGTATTTAAGATGTCATATGATAAAACAAATCTTACACTCGTGGTCATTTCATATGAAATGACCACTTGTGTAAGATCCTCTATATAGAGGGGCGTAGGACTTTGCATCTTGTTTGGTCAGAATTTTTCACGTAGAAATCATTTGTTTTCCCAGTTTAGGACCATTTAGCCTAATTGAACAGAAGTGATATAGCAAGCCAGTGATTTCAGCATAGCTCTCCTGAAGGGTTTAACAGAAAAATTAGATGTTTCTTAGGATCATTTAGATATGTCGTCATTAAAATTTTTGTTCTCTAGTTAAGAGACTGTGATCTTGGTGCCACATTAAACAGAGAACTTAAGCAGCGTATCCGTCCCGTTAGTGGTCTGACAGCTCACCAGAAAGTGGTACGACAAGACATCAAGCTTGCAGCAAGAATTATACAGAACTTTGATGAGAAATGGAAGATCTGGGAGGAGCCAGAGGGAGAAAAGAAAGACCCAGAGAAAGATGCCACACCCTCGGTAGGATTCTTGTCATTAATTTTTCTTGTCACACTATAGTCATTAAAAGCTGTTGTCAATACTGTCTTGGATAATGAAGAAGGTGAAATGAGCCGCGAGAAAACCGGTCTTCAGGTTTCCGACCAGGTCTGACACAAACCGGTCTGTGCATTCACAGAAAATGCCTAGAAGCTTGAAATTTTGGATTCAAGAAGAAGAGAAGTTGTACTATCCCTGCAGCGAAAACAAAGGCGCTGATCAGCTTTGGGAAGCTGATCTCTGCCTTTGTTTTCGCAAAGGCAAAAATCTGGTTTTCTCATGACCTGGCTCAAATGGTTAAGCACAAGCTTTTCAGATGATTAAAAGTAAATGCTATGATAGTGAATTAATTTTTTTTTTTTTTTATTCTGGAGAAATATAAAAAAATTATGGAATTTTGTGGGAACCATGTAAGGTACATCCTACATGTAATGAATGTTAAAAAAGATTACAATACGGCTGAATTGCACTTATATTTTATTTGTTTGAGTTGTACAGCATTATAGAGCTTAAATAATCAATTGTTGAAATTTTATGTCTCTTTAGTTGATATTAAACTTGAGAAATGATAAAAAGACTCTCTTTTTTTGTAAACAGTTTAATATGACAGTAAAGAATCCAGTATTAAAGAACATCACAGATTATCTTGTCGAGGAGGGCAGCTTTGAAGAAGAAGAACTATTAGGTAACTTCAACTTCAGTTTCCATATGCATTTCTAGAAGTTAAATTTGTCCAGATGAAACAAACTATAAATATATATTGTATTGAAGATCATAAATGGAAATGAATGGAGATAAAACTCTCATATTAGCCAGTCAAAATTATGATATTTTGCGGTTTAAAGAAAACATTCTTTGCTTGCCTAATAGTCTATATCTCTCCATTGGTATATTTCATACCAGTTTCATATGAGCCTGTGCGTGAGAAAACCAACAATTTGGGTTCCAATAAGGTCCGACACAAACCGGGCTGTACAGCCACTGGAGATGGTTAGAGGCTGGAAATTTCGGATTTAGGAAGTGGAGGAATTGTACTGTCTGTGTAGCGAAAACAAAGGCGCTGATCAGCTTCACAGTTACTTCAAAGCTGATCTGTGCCCTTGTTTTTGCCTATGCATATTGTTGGTTTTCCCATGCGGCGGCTTGTGTTTTGGTAGCGCCTGTAGCTTATAAAACAGGCTGGTTTTAGCTGGTTTGATAAAGACTGCAGTGCTGACAGTCAGACTCAAAAATGTTTTTATTTCCAGGAACTGCCACAGAGGAAGGGGAAACAGAAAAAGATCCTGAGATACAGATAGAAAGAGATGACTCATTGAATAAGGTAACAACAATGGTCATTTGAGCCTGTGCATGAGAAAACCAACATTTTGGGTTCCGACCAGGTCCGACACAAACCGGGCTGTACAGTCACAGAAGATGGTGAGAGGCTGGAAATGTTGGATTTAGAAAAAAGAGGAATTGTACTATCCATGTAGCGAAAACAAATGCGCTGATCTGTGCCTTTGTTTTTGCCTATGCAGATTGTTGGTTTTCCCATGTGGCGGCTCATTTGTAATCATGCCCCCATCCGCCAGCTTAATATTTTTCCTGCAAAGCATTGTTTACCAGTCACATTAGCATTGTGGTCAGAGTGTCTGCTTTGGGAGTGGAAGGTGTTGGTTTGATACCGGGCAGCATCATACCAAAGAGGTTTAAAATGTTACCAGTGGCTACCTTGCTTGGTGCTCAGCATAATAAGGCCAGCACTGGGCCATGCCCCTGTCATATGGTGACAAATGATCATTCTGACTTAATAAAGGCAAACTGCCCATAGTGTGTGACATAAAAACCTGGTCTGTGGGGATGATCAGCTTGTAAAATCATGTAAGGTTTCTCACGCAGTGTGCTATGTTAACATTATTCTGCCCTCTTTGCCTATAAATAATATAACTTGATTCACGTATGGGCCGCATAATGAGATAACTCGATTTTTGCATATGTGCAAACAAAGACGCAGATCAGCTGTGCAGTAACTTTGCATCTTTGTTTTTGCTTCTTGGATTGTTCAATTCCTCTTCTTAAATGCGGAATTTCAAACTTCTAGCCTTTTTCTGAGACTGTACAGACCAGTTATGTCAGAACTGTTTTGGAACCCAAATTGTTGGTTTTCTCATGTGAAGGTTCATATTCCTTTTGTCTTTCAGGTTCTAGACAGAATGGTGTTATATCTACGTCTTGTACACTCTATAGACTATTACAGTGCTAACGAATACCCTAATGAAGATGAAATGCCTCATAGATGTGGTATCATGCATGCTAGAGGTGTACCACCCAGTACTAAAGTCACGAAGAAAGATTGTAAGTTCTTTGATGCTCAAGTTGTGTTTTAAATTTTTTACACAAGCAGATATATACGTAATTCAGACATGCTCAAACTAGTTATCAAAATATTAACAACAAAATGTTTTTATCTAAAGATTAAGCGTAAAATATCTTCGAAGAGTGGAATAAAAAAATGTGAAAAATTACTGACAATTTCTTCATTGAACTTTGTAAAATTTTGTGCAAAGGTGTATGTTCATGAATGGTTCCCTGTTATTCATACACCTTAAGTGCTTTGTGCAAATAGTGATTTAGACAAGATGGTTTAAGTACTGGGAAACAGGCTACTTGGAAAAAAGAATCACTCTCAGGCTAGTGTTTGTACACACAAATTCTGATCAGTTTTTGAAAAAAAAATAGACTAGCATCCTTTGCTACACATGGAGCTGACAGGTAAGATTCTCATCTGAATTGGTCGTTGTCAGCCATTTCTGTGACATTGATTTATTACAGTATCATCAGCATTACATGTGTAGCGTCATTACCATCCAATTTTAGTCTTTGCAAAAAACAAGGATGCTGATCAGCTGTTCGGTAACTGCACAGCTTATCAGTGTCCTTGTGTTTCACTACACAGTCAGTACAATCCCTCTTTTTCTTAAATTAGAAATTTTAAGCTTCTAGTCTGCTTCTTTGACTGCACAAGCCAGTTTGTGTTGGACCATTTGAGATCCCAAAGATCGGTTTTCTCACTACACAGCTCACATGGTGAAACATTACATGATGATGGGAGCATGTCATTGATTATTTAATTGAGCCGCCACAGGGGAAAACCAACAATCTGCATAAGCGAAAACAAAGACGCAGATCAGCTTCGCGGTAACCGCGAAGCTGATCAGCGCTTTTGTTTTCGCTACATGGATAGTACAATTCCTCTACTATCAAAATCCAAAATTTCAAGCTTCTAGCCATCTTCTGTGACTGTACAGCCTGGTTTTTGTCGGACCTGGTTGGAACCCAAATTGCTGCTTTTCTCATGCACAGGCTCAATTTTCAATTTCAGTGGATGATTGGTTAAAGAACTTTGAGAACAAGGTGAAACCATTTGTTGAGATGAAAGACAAACTTGACGAGACGGCGGCAAAAAAGATGGGAATAAAAGACCCAGAAGCATATCCTTCAGTTTTACACTTTACTGTACCTGTTAGTGTGATGATTATATAAACATCTAGATCTCATCACTAGTGAGATCCATTCGAGGTCTGTTAAGGTCCTATGCAAAAGCAGGGGTAGATTAAATGCTAAGTGAGCCTACAGTATAACATCAGCTTTGTTTTTGATACATATAGTGTTTTACAATACAAATAACACAATTGTTCGTGTCGAAGACAGTTTATGTGTTATCAATTGAATCCGTGTTAAAATGAGAGCAAAATGTATAGATAAATAGCAAAGTTAGTCTAAAATGACCATTTAAAGTCCAGGAATGCTCAGTGTTGTAACCAGAATTGTGCTGTAATGAATCTTGCTATAAAGAGGTTACAGTGTACATCTATTTCTTAAGTTGATTTTTTTTGCCTCTAGCCATATTCTGTAGCTATACAGCAGTATTTGTTGCATCAAATGTATCTCTGCATGTTTTTGTCAAAATGTTGAATTGAACAAAAAAAGTTTAAATATTGGACTTTTTTTTCTTAAAAGATTATTAAACGTTTTCCTTAACAATATTCACTGAAGTGGAGAAGTTTGTGACCGCCAACACCCAAGAATTGGCCAAGGACAAGTGGTTATGTCCCTTGAGCGGCAAGAAATTCAAAGGCCCGGAGTTTGTACGGAAACATATCTTCAACAAACACGGTGAAAAAGTGGAGGAAGTGAAACAAGAGGTGAGTTATGTCCCTTGATCAAGCCTGTGCAACTAATGAAGATCCAGATCAGACCAACCCATAGATGAACAGGCTAATCCTGTTCTGAGTCCCATAGGAATGCAGTCAGATCTTGCTCTTTCTTGTTTAAATGTTTTCTATTCTAAATATCATTCCACAGTTGAACTTCTCAGTTTGAATTTAAGTGTTTACAGAAGACTGTTGTTTACAAATGAGCTGCCTCGTTGGAAAAAATAACAATGTGGTTTCTGAACAGGTCCGACACAAACCGGGCTGGACAACCACAGAAGATAACCAGAGACTGGTAATTGTGGATTTAGAAAGTAAAGGAATTGTACTATCGGTGTAGCGAAAACAAAGGTAACTGCGAAGCTGATCAGCGCCTTTGTTTTCGCATATGCAAATTGTTGGTTTTCTCATGAGGCAGCTCAAATGTCAGTTATTTTAAAATGCAGCAAAAATGTCCGAAGCTGCTGTTTGGTCACTATTAAAGTTGTAGAGAGGCAGATGATAGTACTATGTTAGAAAACATTTGTAAACTGTTTTCATTGTATATAAAAAAGGACTTAGGCAAACAGTATAGCCCCAGATGTGAAGCCGCAGAATGCAGCATCCCATCCATAATGGCATAAATCTTTAAAGTCACTTATGACCTGATGCTCCTTAAAATGAAAGTGGACTTTCCCAACCGATAATGATGAGCAAATCCATTCTTCATAAAATGGGTTAAAATCAAGTAAAAAAATTTAATTTACCATTACAAAAAAAAATGACCTTGCAATATACAGTGATTTTTCAGCTGTAAAAACTGAAAATTTCATTAGAAAAAAGATATTTTTAATATAGTTGCTCAAAACATTCATTATGGTTACATGTTAGAATGGTTCAAACGAGTATCCACAATCTATGTTTTGAAGCAAAAATAAATAATGTATACCCCTGTATATTTCATTTTTACTATATAAAAGTGGGGTTAAAGGGGGTATTTCTATCATGGATATGTTTTCCTGATGTTTAGGTCTATCTTATTTCAGGTTGCATTCTTCAACAACTACCTGATGGACCCTAAGCGGCCTCAGTTACCGGAGCACCCAGGTAACAAGGGGGCTGCAGCCAGTCCTGCCCCTCACCCACCAGGTCCCCAATACCCCAGCCCAGGGGGCAACTATGGGGGACATCCACCTATGGGGTACAATCATCCCAGACCCCAGATGATGAGGGGCGGTTATGGAGGTATGAATATGATTGTAAAGCACTTTTTGAGATTCAGGGTAAATGATTATGTAGTAGATGCTTTGAAATGCTCAACGTCCAACATTGCTTTTTTGCCCAAAACTGAATGATCTTGCAGTGCATGAATGGTTTCTAAAAACAAACTTGGCTTCATTTATGCACAACTTTGGGAAAAATGTATGCATAACCCTTATGGATCATCATAGCAATGTTTTGAAGGAATAGTGTTGTAATGTGTTTACATGAGCAGCGCTTGGGGAACAAAAAAGGTACACATATTGTGAGAAATATTCGTCACATGTATTAAAACTTAAT
Organism: Rugalucina vietnamica; assembly: GCA_964017185.1. Taxonomy (NCBI): domain Eukaryota; kingdom Metazoa; phylum Mollusca; class Bivalvia; order Lucinida; family Lucinidae; genus Rugalucina; species Rugalucina vietnamica. Next base: position 43,969,547 of record OZ024872.1, read on the forward strand.
TGACCAGTTTCATTAAGATTTTCCATTCAGTTTATAATGCTAGAAACACAGAATTGAATGATTCTTATCTCCTTTTATGGGATACAGGCTAACAGTATAGTCCCAGATGTGATGCCGCAGAATGTGGCATCCCATCTGGGGCTATTCTGTTTACTTAAAGGAATTTCATAAAAAATGACATAAATCTTAAAAATCACTCCGAATGCCCCTAAAAATAAAAGTGGACTCACCCATTTGATAATGATGGGCGAATCCATTTGTCAAAAATGGGTTAATCCAGTAAAATATTTATGTTTTAGGTCACCCACCATACCAGGCATCCCCATACCCTAGAAGAGAGTCATATGAGAGGAGAGATCCGTCCCCACCTCCGAGGAGGACACCCAGTAGTAGACCTTACAGGTCTGTATCATTGTCAGTTTAAACATTGATTTTACATCAATTACCAACAGAGCTCATAGAACATTTGAGCCACCTTGTGGGAAAACCAACAATGTGGTTTCCGAACAGGTCTGACACAAATCAGCCTGTACTATCACAGAAGCAGGCTAGAAGCCTGAAATTTCGGACTTAATAAGAAGAGTCATCATAGTATCTATGGAGCGAAAACAAAGGTGCTGATCAGCTGCGCAGTTACTGCACAGCTAATATGCGTCTTTGTTTTTGAATATGTAGATTGTTGGTTTACTGGTGTGGCGGCTCAATTGACATTTACTTTCCTTCGATTATACAGAAAGCTCATGAAACTTACAAAAATGAGCCGCCTTGTGGGAAAACCAACAATCTGCATATGCGAAAACAAAGGCGCAGATCAGCTTCGCGGTAACCGCGAAGCTGATCAGCGCCTTTGTTTTCGCTACTCGGATAGTACAATTCTTCCTCTACTTAACTCCAAAATTTCAAGCTTCTAGCTCTTTTCTGTGACTGTACAGGCCGGTTTGTGTCGGACCTGTTCGGAAACCACATTGTTGGTTTTCCCACGAGGCGGCTCAAATGTTGTGGAAGTTGTACATGTTGTTGTTATGAGGTAAAACGTGATTTGGATGTTAAGCCACATGCAGTGAAAAATATGTGGGTAAATATTAAATACATGTAGGTAAGTGTTTTGAATTTAAAAATTATGGTGAGCGTGATTGTTTGAGCAAGGCCCCGTGTTTGAACACCACTGGCAAGACGTGAGCTGAGTCATGAGAAAACCAACAATGAGGTTTCGGAAAAGGTCTGACAAAGACTGGCCTGTACAGTCACAGAAGATGGCTAGGAGCTTGAAATTATGGATTTAGAAAGTAGAGGAATTGGACTTTCCATGTAGCAAAAAATTAAGGCGTTGATCATTACCGCAAAGCTGATCTGCATCTTTGTATATGCAAATTGTTGATTTTCTCATGATGCGGCTCATATCAACTCGCATTAGTACTGGTCAATACCCAGCAAGCAATACTTTTGTATTGACATGACTGAAAATTTGTAGACAGGGACCTTAAACCACTTTCACAAACTTTTTATAGTCAGTGGTATGTCTTTTGCTTAAGTCATGGTTTTGCCTATTTAGGTTGTGTCATATATAGAAAAAGGTGTCCATTCCTGACCAGTTCAGACACAAACCTGCTAGTTAGCTCTTATACGATAAATGATGAGAGGCAGGTTCTCCTTAAAGCTGAGATCTATTTCTAAACTAGTGTTTTGTTTCTTCAGGAGAACGTTCAATAGAGGCATCATCGAATACAAAGATCTAGATGCGCCAGACGACGGTGATATTTTCTGAGCTACAAATACACTCAGAAATAGACATTTGGTGGGGTCTGTGCTCAATTTTGTGTTTTAGTCTGAGCTCAATAGTGGCCTGTGCTCAATTTGTATTTCAAGTGAGCACTGTAGTGGCCTGTGCTCAATTCAGTTTAAAAGTAGTGCAGAAGGGTTCTGTGCTTGAAGTGAGCACAGTATTGATCTGTGCTCAGTTTTTTGTTATATTATGAGTGCAGTGGTAATCTGTGCTCAATTCTGTGTTTGGAGTCTGAGTGACGTTTTGCTTTGATTTTGTTTTTCACAGGCGATCGGACCCACGGGGTATCATCGAGTACAGAGACCTGGACGCCCCGGATGATGTAGATATTTTCTGAGCTATCTCACTAGGCAATTAATGGCAGCTGATTCATACAGAATAACTTCATTTGAGCCGCATCGTGAGAAAACCGGATTTTTGCCTAGGCAAAAACAAAGGCGCAGATCAGCTTCGCGGTAACCGCGAAGCTGATCAGCGCCTTTGTTTTCGCTACACGGATAGTACAATTTCTCTTCTTCTTCAATCCGAAATTTCAAGCTTCTAGCCTGCTTCTGTAACTGTACAGGCCGATTTATGTCGGACCTGGTCGGAAACCCCGAAGACCGGTTTTCTCGCGTCGAGGCTCATTTTATAGTTATTATGGCACCATTATGGCATAGACATCATTCCCAGAGCTTGTTACCATTTTTGTTCTCAAATGTGCAGCGTAAAAGAACTGTTCAATGGAGTCAGAATGAAAGAAAATTCTTTAATAAATACTGCAAGTTCAGAAATTTTCCTGTGACCTTTATTTTGCAAAGTTTCTATATCCAAAGAAGGAGAGAATTCTTGAGCTTGAAAGTGTGCTATGTATTTCATCTAGACTAAATATTGAATACGTATTTTGAGTATCGGTGAGAACTTTTGGATTATGGAGACGACAAAGAGTTGTGAATATTTCCAAACTTGCAGTACTGAACGATGAGAATGAATGAAGGCCACAGTGTATTATACTATTGCTATGGGCAAATAAAGATAACCTTGAACAAATACCCATCTCAGAAGTTGATAAATTTATGAGCCTGTGTGTGAGAAAACCAACACTTTCTGACCAGGTCCAACACAATGTACTATCCGTGCAGCGAAAACAAAGGCGCAGATCAGCTGTGCAGTTACTGCACAGCTGATCTGCACCTTTGTTTTCGCCTATGCTAATTGTTGGTTTTCTGATGCGGTGGCTCTTATCTCATCATGCCATTTGTGACAATTAACTGAAGTGATGAAATAAACTTTATATTTTCTTCAATTATTTTTTAAGAAAACAGAAATAGTAGCATCTTTTCTTAGGATTTTAAGTTGAGTTGAAGAATTGAAAGACTAGATTAGGTTGAAATTATAGTTGCTTTAATTACAAGTTATGAAGGATTATCATGAAGTTATGTGTTCAAAATTGCATTCAGACCATAATCATACATGTGCATTGTAAATATCATTCACAATACACTGCCATTCTACCTACATGGAAGATATGTATATTCAGAATTCTTAGCAGCTTATATGAACATTATTATGATGATTATAAAACCTGGAGTAACCTGTAGACCAAACTGTCCAATTTAAAGACTTAATAGCATGAAACCCTGTTTTTCTAAGACATCATCTTGTCTACCATATAGAATTCAAACAAAAATGTCTTACAATAGAGCAATGCTTCCGTAAGATACAAACAAAATAGCAAACATAAGGACTCAACACAATCCATTTGGACTGGTATGATCTTGATGTGAGCTGCTTATGGGAAAACCAACAATCTGCATATGCGAAACCAAAGGCACAGGCGCGGTTACCGCGAAGCTGATCACGCCTTTGTTTTCATTACAGGGATCGTACAATCTCTCTTCTCCTTAAATCCAAAATATCAAGCCTCTAGCCTGCTTCTGTGACTGTACAGGCTGGTTTTGTGTTGGACCTGTTCGGAAACCACATTGTTGGTTTTCCCATGAGGCGGCTCGTTTATGTAAAGTGTGTACAGACATACATGTAATGGCATTTTCATCATGTGTAAATATTTTGTCATTTTTAACTCAATAAATGAACAACAATCCTGATTATGGTTCTAGTCATTTTAACCCAATTGCCAACCCGTCTGACAAAACACCATGAAAGGCCCCCACCCACTCTGACATAGATTAAATGATTGGTGCATAGATGCCCGAACACTGAGCTGCTGACTGACCCGTCACCTGATTATTGGTCAACTGGTGTCAGCTCCTAACAGAAGTGTTTGTCATACCTCCAGACCTAACCATGCATTCTGGTAAATGCTGAAGTCAGTCAAAGTTCTTCACATTTTGAAAAAAATACTGTGTTACTGTTATTACATGTATTCATATAATTCATGTTATTCATATTTTACACAAAAAAGGCCCATGGACATAGGCAGGTCATTTACGGTATGAAATTTCATTTAAAAATGATTTCAAGTCACTGTATAGTTTGCGAAAGAAGCCACCATCTTCACAATTTGCTTTCAAATGTGGATCAAGGGTGAGGTGTTGACATTACTACATAGTGGGAAGAAATGCAGTGTTTCTTTACATATTTTGAGCAGTGTATGAATCACTTTACTAGAAAAGTTCCTTGCACCTGCATCACTACAGATAATCTCAAGAAAAATTGGTCAAGTTCGATGAAACCTATGTCAAGGTCATGGTCTTGGGGTCAAGGACCATGCCTTTAGGAGTAAGGCTTTGCACTGTTACTAGATATCCAAGGTAGTTGATCCAAGGTTTCACGCAGCTATCACAGGTACAGAGAATGTCAGAAACATACCTTTTTACTTGACTGGACATATGAATTATGAGCAAACACTATTATCTAGGACAGAATGATGGTTGGGCTCCTATACCCCATCTGCTTAAAGGAGTATAAATTGTCAAAATCTAATACTTGTATGATTTTTACCTGTCTGGAGTGTTGGATCAGATTGTATTAAAACTCATGGTTTAACAGTACTAGTGAAAGTAGCTATATGTCAATAATACTTAAAAATGTCACTAACCATTATTGCATAAATACCCATGTCACATGATATTAACAGGCATATATTAACGAAGAAAAAAGCCATGTATTAATGTGTCAATTCACGTGCAAACATGCTGTTAATACACCACATTTTATTATGCTCGTTACCAGGCACCACACAAAGCACATGCTAATAATGAGAAACTGAGCATAAGAATGAAAACTTTTGGGCATATGAAAATGTGACGAAGCTGTACAATATAGTGCACCATTATTTCTTTTGTTTTTGCAAAATTTATGCAATAATAGCAATCAAAAATGATTTTTCCATTCATTAACATTTGCTAGGTCCCTCCGAGAGTGTTGAAAACCTGAGGTGTTTTCAACACCCCCCTTGGGACCTAGCGAATGTTAATGACTGGAAAATCATGTTTGCTCCCTAAATCCCTATACTGAATGACTGTTACTCTAGTTTCTGACAGGTTAAGTCAATAATTACAAGCATGTAGTATTGAAAAGTTTATTTGTAAAGGTATCAAAATGCTGTAACATACAAAAGTTTGTGATAACATCATTAATGCATGATAATTAACATGGATAAAATAGACAAAAAAAGAAGAAAAAAAGTGGCTAAACATGGTATTAAGGAAAATGTCTGTATTAAGTTTGCCATATTTAGTTGGAGAAAACATAGCAGCTTCATGATCAAAATACATGTAGCTTGTATACAGGTCAACCTCATTATAATGCTATCTTTGGGGTCCATGGAAACGGACATGTTGTAGGTGAAACCCTAATATAATGAGGTTATTTTATAATAGACATATTGCAAGATTATAATCATTTTGGGAGCCATGGAATGGCCGTGTTATATTGAAAACCATACATGTAAGTACAAATACATGTACGAGGTCCATCCTGGGAAATCAAAAAGATGTCTGATATTTCTTGAACGCTTCGTTGAAATTTAAAGATATGTTCATGCTTTTAAACTACATTTGTTATGAGTAATCTGTGAAAATATTAGTTCAATCGCTTACAAATTGCAAACGTTATGGAAATTTATATGATGGTGTATCGGCGTTTACGGAGCACATTGAAAATCATTTTGCTACGTTTTTGTGGAGGGGTAGTTGAATGTTTTGTGTGCAGTCTCTTTATTAGAGCTGTAATGGTGATGAATATTGCCATCTAAGCATTGATTAAGTCTTCTTAGTTAAAATTATAGTCAATAATTTGAGTTATAAATGATAAGTAGAAAAAATAGCATGATCAGTTTCATTTTATATGAGGGAACACTAATTTTATTTTAGACTGAAATAAAACAAAAAGATGTCACTTGTTTAAAATGACAACAAGAAACGAGCATTTAGAATATTTAAAGAAAAAATGCATACAGAATCATCACAGGATTATTAATGACACAATAGAAGGTTGATTTTATAAAATAATTTTGTTGAATATACTTAACTGGAAAGAAAAGCTTGGGGAAGGTCTAATTTTGCGCCGCAAAACTTGCATTACGCCACTATTTTCCAATAAAATAATTGCAGTAGGTTTAAGAAAATTTCTATAAAATCAACGCTGATGGTGGAAATTATTTCAAACTTTCAAAAACTTATCTTACATAATTACTCGTGCAACTGATAGATAGAATTGTGTAATATCACCTCAACTCGCAATTAAAGGAACTGTTGAATTTGATCTTGATGAATTTCAAAACAGTGTTTTTGACGTGCGCTGTAGACACCTACCCTCTTGGAATAAATGCATATAAATCTGTTGTGTAAGGGGTGAATTCATCCATATTTGTATGAAATGTTTACTATCTAGTATGCAAACAGATCATATAAATTTCATGAAACTCTGCAGACACATTACTGTTTTATCACAAATGAGCCGCCGCATGAGAAAACCAACAATCTGCATTGGCGAAAACAAAGGCGCAGATCAGCTTCGCAGTAACTGCGAAGCTGATCAGCGCCTTTGTTTTCGCTACACGGATAGTACAATTCCTCTACTATCTAAATCCAAATTTCCAGCCTCTAACCATCTTCTGTAACTGTACAGCCTGGTTTGTGTCAGACTGGTCAGAATCCCAAATTGTTGGTTTTCTCACGTACAGGCTCATATGTCTACGTATTTCTGGGACAGACCCCGTACCTTGAGTGTAAAGAATAAAGGAAATTCTGCAAAACGACAAGCTTGAAAGAAAGTAAATGATAACAGGCACATGACTGTATTTGAGTTGTTCACCAATTTTGTTCATGAAAATTGAATATCTCCATTATGGCAAGTATGTGGCTACTATGTTCTTCCTCACACTTAACAACTGGCTACAGCTATTTTTCAAAACGTTTTTGGTTTTCAGATTAAAATTTAGATGCAAATTATATATGAGCCTTCGCATGAGAAAACCAACAATCTGGGTTTCCAACCAGGTCCTGCACAAACCAAACTGTACAGTCACAGAAGCAGGCTAATGGCTTGAAATTTTGAATTTAAGTAGAAGAGGAATTGTACTATCAGAGTAGCAAAACAAAGGTGCCGATCAGCTTTGCAGTTACTGCACAGCTAATTGGCGCCTCAAATGTCCTATCATGTAAACTAGAGGACCAATGGTCCTGTAAATGCTCACCTGAGATCTGGGATATATACCAATAAACTTGTTAGACTATTATGGTCATGGGCAACCTATCTTGACCTTGCCATAAAACAAGTCAAGGTCATCACAGGGTCATAATTTATGTATACATTTGTAGTACTCTGGTCCACAATACTACATGCAAAGTTTCTTTGAAATTGGTTGATCGGTTGGGGAGAAGAAAATTTTTGAATGGACATGGCAGCCATTTTCGTCATGTCATGTGACCTGGATTATACACTGGTTCCCCCTTTCTATAGATGCTTCAAATAAAATTTGGCTTTGATTGGCCAATCGGTTTCAGAGAAGAAGATGTTTGAATATTATGGTGATAAACATGTATATTGCCCCGAGTTGGGGGCTGACCAGATTTTTCAGAATCATAAATCTACAGTCCATTTGCCCGTTTCCTTCAAGTTTTTCTCTTCAAATGACATTTTGACAATTTTCCCCTTTCAAATGCATGGGCCACCTATGTTGACCAATGACCATGCCTTAAATTGGGTCAAGGTCATCAATGTCATGATATATATAAACTTTGTAGAGCTCCTCTCCCTGATGCTTCATGCCAAGTTTCAAAATCATAGGCCTACTGGTTCTGGAGAAGATGATTATTAAAGGTTATTGCTATTTATAGCCATTGTGGCCATCTTGGTGCGTGGTGACCTGGACCATTTATATAAACTTTCATTCCCCTTTCCTGAGGATGCTCCACATGACATTTGGCTTTGATTGGCCAATTGGTTTCAGAGAAGATCTTTTTAAATTATGGTAATAAACAAGCATATTGCCCCGGGGTGGGGGCACACCAGCCCCTGGGGTCCAATTTTTTTCATAATCATAAATCTTCAGTCCATTTGCCCATTTCCTTCAAGTTTTTCCCTTTAAATGACATTTTGACAATTTTCCCAATTCAAAAGCATGGGTGATCTATGTTGACCGTGCCGTAAAATAGGTCAAGGTCATCCCAGGGTCATGATTTATATAATCCCAGGGTCTGGTCATGATTTATATAAACTTTGTAGAGCTCCTCTCTCTGATGCTTCATGTCGTGTTTCAAAATCATAGGCCTCCTGATTCTGGAGAAGATTTTGAAAGGTTTTTGCTATTTATAGCCATGGCGGCCATCTTGGTCATGTGACCTGGACCATTTATATAAACTTTCATTCCCCTTTCCTAAGGATGCTCCACATGAAGTTCTGCTTTGATTGGCCCAGTGGTTTCAGAGGAGAAGATCTTTGAAATTGTGGAAGGATGACGACGACGACAGACGGACGCCGGAGCATGGCCATCCTATAAGCTCACCCTTTGAGCCTTCAGCTCAGGTGGGCTAAAAAAGGAGATATGAACAAACATAAAGAAATTATTATTTTTGAACACAGACAATTAGGTAAAATGCTCTAACAGCTGAATCTATGGCACAAGAAACATGAACACCAGTATCGACACATCAAGAAGCACATCAGAGCCGCCACATCATAAACATGCATTGGCGAAACCAAAGGTGCAGATCAGCTGTGCAGTAACTGCACAGCTGATCAGCTCCTATGATTTCTCTACACAGATAATGTGATTCCTCTTCTTCGTAAATCTTTAATTTCAAGCTTCTAGCCTGCTTCTGAGACTGTACAGCCGGATTTGTGTCAGACCTGGTCAGAAACCAAATTATTGGTTTTCTCATGCAAAGACTCATCTGTTTGTTAAAGTAATCTTGCAGCTAATTAGCAACCAAAATGCTACAACATGGGGGTGATTCAAATGATGCTACCTGTGCTGTCGTCCTAGTACTTTGTATACCATTACATGCAAAAACTTGCTGTCGTCCGAGGATATCGACAGTCGTATCACGTCGCGGATGACAGCAAAATCACTAGTATCATATTACGGCTGTCGGCCATATACTCGGACGGCAGCAGTGTTTTGCATGTGATGGTATACAAAGTACTCGGACAACAGCACAGGTAGCATCATTTGAATCACTCCTGTGACAAAGCACAATCCATCTATTTACGAAATCGTAATTTCAAGGATCTGGTTTGTGTTAGACCAGTTAAAGAACAAAAAAGATTTTGCAATGTGTTTTATATATAAATGCACTGAACTTTGAATTTCTAAAATATACACATATAAACCATGTTTTGTTGAACAATACAGTAACCAATAGAAGAAATAATAAACAGTATGGTAAATATTTATATAATAACACATCAATTAACAAAAGTTAAAATTTTGATATCCTGCAACAGTTGAAGTTACTGTTCACATATAATATCAACAAATGACCCACCTAATGAAAAAGATATGCAAAGCTGATCTGCGCCTTTGTTTTCGTGTATGCAAAATGTTGGTTTTCTCATGATGCAGCTCAAAAAGATATGAGTACTACCCCTGTAGAGAAAACAAAGGCGCTGATCAGCTTTGCATTTACTGCCAATCTGATACATGTACGTGCCTTTGTTTTCGCATATGCAAAATTTCGGTTTTCTCATGAAATCTGTCTTTTGCTTATGTGAAAACAAAGGTACAGATCAGCTGCAAACACTTATGGACTGAAATTCAGATTTTTAGCTTCTTTGGAGACATTAAAACTGCATCCAGCCACGTCATGAGACAACCGGATTTTGGCCTATGCGAAAACAAAGGCGCAGATCAGCTGTGCAGTAACTGCACAGCTGATCAGCGCCTTTGTTTTTTTTCTGCTTGGATAGTACAATTCCTCTTCTACTTAAATCCTAAATTTCAAGATTCTAGTTTTCTTCTGTGACTGTACATGCCGGATTGTGTAGGGCCTGGTCGGAAACCTCGAAGACCGGTTTTCTCGCGTCGCAGCTCAGTTTTATAACCTTGAGCCCTGCTTTGTGTCAGACCTAGACTTGTCAGCATTCTCATATTTGATTTTCACTTTGACTGTAACTTCCTCATCAGATCTATATACTGGTTCCCCGCTAGGAAAGGCCCTGTGTTATCTGGCTCCCATCTGTTCTCTAGGAATGATCAGTTTCTCCTGTGCATGTCTGTATATTGTCCTAAGGTGGTGTAAACTGGGCTGGAAATCCTGAAAATAAAAATATGGAGTTGTGACATGAGAAAACCAGATTTTAGCATATGCGAAAACAAAGACCTAGATCAGCTGTGAAGTGACTTCACGGCTGATCAGTGTCTTTATTTTTGCTACACAGATAGTACAATTCCTCTTCTTCTCTAGCCTGTTTCTGTGGCTGTACAGGCCAAAATTTGTGTCAGACCTGGTCAAAAACTCTGAAGAACCGTTTTCTCATGTCGCGACTCAATTAAAATATGGCAGAATTGCCTGCTAAGAAAATACTTGTTTAATTTGAAATATTTTGTTTAGAGGTGGTGATCATGTTTTTACATCATACTCAACAGCAAAGGTCATATGTAGATAGTCTATCATAGAACCTTGGTTAAGACCAGGATCAAACTCTCAAAGCCTTGTTTAAAAGGATTCACCATTTAGTTTCCAAACATTGTCTGAATCCTTAAGCATGCCTGTATATTGTAATATGATGTAAACTGGGAAAATCCCGAAAAAAGAAGACATGTGTTTTGTGAAATCTAGAGCAAGACTGTATGAATCTAGAATTGCCTTTGCAACAAAGAAAAGTATAACAACAATCTTTCAATAAAAACAGCCCCATATTTTGACGACTTGCTGAGAGTGATAGCCTAGCTCTGTATATAGCATTAAATTTAAAGGTATCACGGTGCTGTATTACCTTGAATAAAGGGATCAGTTTGTTCTGCTTATCTGTATCAACTTCCCTTTCCTGAGGTATCAGAACTAGTTGAAAATATACACTTTGCTGAAATAAAATGGAAACACATTATGAGCCGCGTCATGAGAAAACCAGATTTTTGTCTACCAGTATGTGAAAACAAAGGTGCAGATCAGCTGTGCAGTAACTGCAAAGCTGATCAGCACCATTGTTTTCACTTCTCCGATTGTACAATTCCCCTTCTCTCTAAATCCAAAATTTCAAGCTTCTAACCATCTTCTGTGCATGAACAGCTTGGTTTGTGTTGGACCTGTTCATAAGTCACATTGTTTTCTCATGACAAGGCTCATTTTAACATAGATAAAAACAATCATACACATCAGCTTCATCAACTTTCCATGGCACACAAAATGTGCATTATGACCCCTTTAGGTCTCCAATAAACAAAAAAAAAAATGTCCAGAGAAGGGACAATGATGAATGATGGCCCACAAAATTTTCAAATATTTCTGCTTCCTGAAATCATATTCTCAACAGCATTGTCAGACTGTCCCTCAGAGGCTGACCATAGTGGGACACTGGACCCCTAAATTAAAAGGGAAAACCCTATAGCATGGCCCGTAATTTTGTGTTCACACCCTAGATAAAAGTCTTTTTAAAGTTACTAACATTAAATTTCGAGATCAACAGTACTCCGGTTCTGTAGATAAAGTAACAAACAGCCGAACCAAGCCACAGCAAACCCTGTCGATGGAAAAGAATGCTCATCCACCAAGGGTGGCTTACTGCACTATATAATCAACACTCGATTCACAAAGTTTCATGTCTCTAATTTGCATATTACTAGCACTCCAAATGCCGCTAAAACATTGCACCAACATATTCTACCAAGGGAGGCTATCCCGTCACATTACTTCCCCATCTGAAAAGATTCACCCCGCGTCTTGGCCTGGGAACTACATGGGTAAGGCAACTCCGGTCTGGCAGTTGTCATTATCCCACCGCTGCAACCAAATGTAATGAACAGCCGCGCCAAGCCACAGCAAACCCTGTCAGTGGAAATGCATGCTTATCCACCATGGGTGGTTTACTGCACTATATAATCAACACTTACTTGATTCACAAAGTTTAGAGTTTCTAATTTGCATATTACTAGCACTCCAAATGCCGCTAGCATATTTGAGCCTCATCAAGAGAAAACTGGTCTTCCAGGTTTCCTACTTGGTATGACAAAATCCAGCATGTGCAGTCTCAGAAGAAGACTAGAAGCTTTAAATTTCAGGTTTAAGAAGAAGAGAGATTGTACTTCCTGTGTAGCAAAAAGAAGGACGCTGATCGTGCAGCTACTGCACAGCTGATCTGCTTCTTGGTTTTCACAAAGGCAAAAATCTGTTTTTCTCAACAACTTCAATCATGGAATGTTGCATATGGTACATGTATATTGTAAGTTTAGAGCTTGCGATGACTTTCTCACCATTGATATAGCTTCTATAATAACAATATCTTGTATATGATGAAGGTCAAAGTATCTGCTCTGTGAAGACCATAAACTAGATGTCTTCATTGTGATGCCTATACCACTCAGTATCAACAAACTTTCTGGAATAAGAAACAAGTATTAGTACAAACGACTCCCGTTATCTCGACAATGCCTACCTTGACACTGTCATTTACATCGAAGTAACAATGCATTTATAAATATCATCTTGCTGAAATAGTGATAGTACAGATTTTTTTTTTTTAATTCAGTTTTACGTCCCTTTCAAGATTATTTCAGCTCATATGAGATGGGCCAATCAGTAGGTGGGGCAAAAACGGGAGAACCCCGAGAAAAACCACCTGGCACACCCGCACGCAGAACTTGGATTGTCGCACATGTGGCCAGAGCGGGGCTCGAACCCACACCAGACACAGCGGTGAGATGATCGAGTGATTAAGAAACAGTGCTCTTAACCGCTCGGCCACAGGGGCCGCCAGTACAGATTTCACCCTATGAAAATGATTATCGACCAAGGCAAAGCCCAGATGATTTATGATTTTCAAAGGGTGAAAATGTTTATATTTTCGCTGAAAAATTTGCAGACAACCGTATATTTCACTATAAACTATGTGAACTTAAAGAAAACCTTGTGTACAAGAACATGTAAACTGCTCTACGTAAGAAACCCCGCTTAAGGTTTTTGCTGAGAGATGAGAAAACCAAAGTGCATGTCAGCTGTGTGGTGACTGTGCAGCACTTCTGTTCCTTTCAATCTGATACATGGTCATATTTGAGCCGCCACACCAGAAAAACAACAATCTGCATATGCGAAAACAAAGGCACAGATCAGCTGTGCAGTAACTGCACAGCTAATCAGCGTCTTTGTTTTCACTACACAGATAGTACAAACCCTGTTCTTCTTAAGTCCAAAATTTCAAGCTTCTAGCCTACTTTTGTTTGTTTGTTTGTTTGAATTGGTGCTGTACGTCCAAGTCAACAGCAATTGTCATGTCGGGACATTGCCTCCATTTTATGGGACTTTACCCAACATTAGGATGTCAAGACACTCACCAGAGGACCACTGGTCCTGAGAACGCTCACCTGAAGCCTGATCTTGGAATATTAAGTCATCATGAAATGACCTTGACCTTGAATACTCACAAACCTTTATTGACTTCATAAGTTGTCTGCATCTGCAAAGTTTCAGGTCTCAGGCTGCAATAGTTTCCAAACCCAGTGATTTCTGAGAAAACCATAATTTTAATTTTGACATTTAAATGACCTTGGGTCAAGGTCAAGACATAACCTTGGCCTTCATTAATTACTTAACTTCATTGACTTCATTAGTTGTCTGCATCTAGCAACTTTCAGGTCTCAGGCTGCAACAGTTTCCAAAATATCCATTGTTTTTGCCTTTTCCCATGTAAAAGCCTATGTTTCCAAAATTGACCTTGCTGTAAAATAAGTCAAGGTCATCCTAGGGTCATCATTTCAACAAACTATGATGGGCTGGAGTCCCAAATGCTACATACCAAGTTTTGCGAAAATCCGCCAGCCTGTTCTGGAGAAGAAGATTTTTGAGTGGTTTTTACCATAGTTGGGCATGGCGGCCATCTTGGTCATGTGACCCATATTTCCTGATCAAACTTTCGTTCCCCTTACCCATGGACGCTCCTCATAAAATTTCACTTTGATTGGCCAAGCAGTTTCAGAGAAGATCTTTGAAAAGTGTGTATGGACAACAGACTGGCCAAGGTCAAGAGATGACCTTGACCTAAATTAATCACATACCTTCATCTACTCCATTAGTTGTTTGCATCTACCACTTTTCAGGTCTCAGGCTGCAACAGTTTTCAAAAAATCCATAATTTTCACTTTTTCCCATGTAAAAGCCTATGTTTCCAAAATTGACCTTGCTGTAAAATAGGTCAAGGTCATCCTAGGGTCATCATTTTATCAAACTATGATGGGCTGGAGTCCCAAATAATACATACGAAGTTTCATGAAAATCGGCCTGCCAGTTCTGGAAAAGAAGATTTTTGAGTGGTTTTTACCATATATGGGCTTGGCGGCCATCTTGGTCATGTGACCTGGATTTTGCTATCAAACTTTCATTATCTCTACCCATGGATGCTCCACATAAAATTTCAGTTTGATTGGCCATGCAGTTTCAGAGAAGAAGATCTTTGAAAAGTGTGTATGGACAACAGACTGGTCAAGGTCAAGAGATGACCTTAACCTAAATTAATCACATACTTTCGTTAGTTGTTTTGCATCTATCACTTTTCAGGCCTCAGGCTGCAATCGTTTTCAAAAAAACATAATTTTCACTTTTTCCCATGTAAAAGCCTATGTTTACAAAATTGACCTTGCCGTAAAATAGGTCAAGGTCATGCTAGGGTCATCATTTCATCAAACTATGATAGGCTGTAGTCCCGAATGCTACATACCAAGTTTCGTGAAAATCGGCCTTCTGGTTCATGAGAAGAAGATTTTTGAGTGGTTTTTACCATATATGGGCGTGGCGGCCATCTTGGTCATGTGACCTGAATTTCGCGATCAAACTTTCGTCACCCCTACCCATGGATGCTTCACATAAAATTTCACTTTGATTGGCCAAGTGGTTTCAGAGGAGAAGATCTTTGAAAAGTGTGTATGGATGACAGACTGGCCAAGGTCAAGAGATGACCTTGACCTAAATTAATCACATACCTTCATCTACTCCATTAGTTGTTTTCATCTACCACTTTTCAGGCCTCAGGCTGCAATAGTTTTCAAAAAATCCATAGTTTTCACTTTTTCCCATGTAAAAGCCTATGTTTCCAAATTTGACCTTGCCATAAAATAGGTCAAGGTCATCCAAGGGTCATCATTTTATCAAACTATGATTGGTTAAAGTCCTTGATGCTACATACCAAGTTTTGTGGAAATCGGCCCACCGGTTCTGGAGAAGAAGATTTTTGAGTGGTTTTTACCATATATGGGCGTGGCGGCCATCTTGGTCATGTGACCTGGATCTCGCAATCAAACTTCAGTTCCCCCTACCCATGGATACTCCACATAAAATTTCACTTTGATTGGCCAAACGTTTCAGAGAAGAAGATCTTTGAAATTGTGGACGACGGACGGACGGACGCCGGATCATGGCCATCCTATAAGCTCACCTTCTGAGCCTTCGGCTCAGGTGAGCTAAAAATCCATAGTTTTCACTTTTTCCCATGTAAAAGCCTATGTTTACAAAATTGACATTGCCGTAAAATAGGTCAAGGTCATCCTATGGTCATCATTTGATCAAACTAAGATGGGCTGGAGTCCCAAATGCTACATACCAAGTTTCATGAAAATCGGCCAGCCGGTTCTGGAGAAGAAGATTTTTGAGTGGTTTTTACCATATATGGGCGTGGCGGCCATCTTGGTCATGTGACCTGGATTTCGCAATCAAACTTTCGTCTCCCCTACCCATGGATGCTCCACATAAAATTTCACTTTGATTTGCCAAGCACTTTCAGAGAAGAAGATCTTTAAAAAGTGTGTATGGACGACAGACTGGCCAAGGTCAAGAGATGACCTTGACCTAAATTAACCACAAACCTTCATCTACTCCATTAGTTGTTTGCATCTACCACTTTTCAGGCTTCAGGCTGCAATAGTTTTCAAAAAATCCATAGTTTTCACTTTTTCCCATGTAAAAGCCTATCTTTCCAAATTTGACCTTGCCGTAAAATAGATCAAGATCATCCAAGGGTCATCATTTCATCAAACTATGATGGGCTGAAGTCCCCGATGCTACATACCAAGTTTCGTGGAAATCGGCCCACCGGTTCTGGAGAAGAAGATTTTTGAAGGGTTTTTACCATATATGGGCGTGGCGGCCATCTTGGTCATGTGACCTGGATTTCGCAATCAAACTTGAAATGCCACTACCCAAGGAGGCCGTGTGGCGGCCCTAAAAAGTCTCCCCGTACATCATCCATAGTGCAGATTATATTATTTCTTTCGGTCCTTTGAGATCAGTAAGAATGTTCAGAGTAGCAAACTATTTTACGTTTAGAGCCATCTTCTAAACATTTTTCTTTTAATTTTAGACCCCGTTTAGGCATGTGTCTTTGATTTAGACAACACTTGTGTAAAATTTTTGAAATCGCAGTATATTTGTCTGGCTATCGTCGCTAGTTTATAAAGGGTCACTGACGAGGGTTCAGTACCCGAAATTGCGCAATCTGGCCCAATTACCTCCCTTTGAACGTTTTACTGCTTCCAAAGGATCAAACTTTTATATTTTATTTACGATTACTGCAGCTGGCGTTGTGCCGTGTGGCGGCCCTAAAAAGTCTCCCCGTACATCATCCATAGTGCAGATTATATTATTTCTTTCGGTCCTTTGAGATCAGTAAGAATGTTCAGAGTAGCAAACTATTTTACGTTTAGAGCCATCTTCTAAACATTTTTTTTTTTTCAATTTTAGACCCCGTTTAGGCATGTGTCTTTGATTTAGACAACACTTGTGTAAAATTTTTGAAATTGCAGTATATTTGTCTGGCTATCGTCGCTAGTTTATAAAGGGTCACTGACGAGGGTTCAGTACCCGAAATTGCGCAATCTGGCCCAATTACCTCCCTTTGAACGTTTTACTGCTTCCAAAGGATCAAACTTTTATATTTTATCCACATAAAATGTCAACTAGATCGGCCAAGCGGTTTCAGAGAAGAAGATCTTTGAAATTGTGGACGACGGACGGACGCGGGATCATGGCCATCCTATAAGCTCACCTTGTGAGCCTTCGGCTCAGGTGAGCTAAAAATGTGCTTCATAAATATGAAAAACCACTCGGACGGTCGGACGAGACGGTATTTATGTGGCCACGGATCAGTATTTTAGATATTTAAGTGACTAAATCTGTTATGTGGCTAGGGCACATAACAGACATTTCCACATACGAATAGATATTTAAGTGACCAATTTACGGAATAAATCGCATCTTTAGATATTTATGTGTCCAATTGTCCTTATTTATAGTCACATAAGTATCGGTACGTGAGGACAACTAAGCCAATAAGGTTTATGTATGTATGGATGGTTTGACTAAACCACATTTCCTGGGCAGGCTCAGCCATGAACGGTTAACCAGTAATCAGATGGTCGGTCAGTAGATTAGAAGCTTTGCCTGGAGGCACAAGCTCCTAGACTCCACTTAGCCCTCTGCATTTTACTTGTTCTGTCTAAGCTAGCACTGTGACCACCTAATACCTTCAATAGCTGCTCGCCCTGCTTTCCGTTATTCATGTTAAACGTTGGTATCTATGTTTATTATTTTCTTAATATGATTTTTCTTATTTCTTGTATATCACTGAACCACTGCGGAAGCTGAGGGTGAGGTTATGGCCATGTAAAATCAGTTTAAGCCCGCCAGTAACTTTGTGTTACTGATCGTTCCAAGTCGATACTTCTGTGGTGGTTCTTTTTGTTTTATGTCTTGGTGTATAAAAAATTTTTGTGCTGTTGGCGCCTTATGTATGTTTTCATATTTTTAGTTAAGTTAAGGTAACTGAGTGGCCACCTATTGGGAAAATAGCTGCTCATTCGGCTTGCGGTGTGTTTTGTGGTGTGGGTGCCTGGTTGTTGGTTTGGTTTTTTCCCACCTCGGTTTTTGGAGTGGGCGTCTTTTTCTGATTGCGCCTTTTCCTGATCTTTGCCTACTTGTACCTTCCAAAGGGTGGGGGCCTGACTGTACTGGCCGATTTGTGTCAGACCTGGTCAGACATCAAAATTGTTGGTTTTCTCATGCGAAGGCCCGTTTCTTGCATATGACATATAGCTTGTGTTTTTTCTGAACCTGACTGGAAATTCAAAAAGACATTTTTTTTTTAATTTCTAATAAAATTACCTTTTTGATATGCTCTAGCAGATTGAGCCATGAATATGGTTATGATGACAATGCAGATTCCTATCAAGACATCATTCTGCAACAAAAGTTAAATAACTTCCAGAGAATAATAAAAATAATCGCTGGATCACTCAGAAGGGGTTTAATCATGCGGCCTTCAGCCTTGTGTTCAAACACCTTCCTCGTGATCCATCGAACATTTGAACACTGAAAACCATGGTCTGAAAATGCAAAATTCTCTGACTGATCTCAAAATTTCCTGACAATTCCCTGACCTTGAAAAAAATATATTTCCTTTTTTTCCTTGACCATGGACATCCTGTGAGTCTTCTCTTAAACCCATAATGGGTCTTGCAATAGCTGCAATCTTGAATTGGGAAATTTTCAAGACATTCAAAATTGATGATATTTTCCAAGGTGACATAAGTCATTAAGGGATTCATTTACAATAATTAGATAATAATTCATAATCAAAAGTTAAACAACATTTCTACAGCAAAGTTTGAATTTCACAATTATATGGAATTGTTGAAAATTATTTTCAGCTTTAATTGGGATTTTTTTTTTTTTGTCTTCAGATCGGGAAAAAAGACACATACTTTGCATTGGGTTTGGGGCCTTATTTCGGCCCCTGGGATACCCGAAAAAAAAAAAAAAAAACCTGAACTGGCACAGCATCACAAATGAATAATTGACGAATCGGGTTAAAAGTGTATAAATAAAAGGCATTAATGGTATAATGTAGTATTTCTCATTTTTATTTTGGCTGCTGAACGAAATTAGGTTCAACACGAAAATCTGTTTATTCACCTGTCCTAATAAGAAGTGTGTGACGAACAAAGCCACAAGTCCGACAATAAGATTAACATATCCTGGTCTTTTTGTACATGTGAACTCAATCCCCTGGTGGTCAAAACATTTCATATCAAAGTCGTACTTCATGGAAAACATAATAAGAATTCTCTGTGCATGGTTTGTTTACACCCTTTTCCACCATATTGTTTCCGGTTTGTCTGGTTATCGATTTTTTCTTGATGCTAATAAATCCATCCTGCATAAGGGCTTCCTTCGACCACAGCAACTCTAATAAGTTATACCATACCACTAGAGTCTGAAACATTCTCAATCACACAGTCCAATCTATAGTTCGATAATGAGCGGGTGGGAAAAGAATACACCCATTTTATAGACGGTACTTGCATTTTTACGACAAAAATGTCGTTTTTTTTAACCCATTCTCTGCTATTTTTGATCCAAACGACACAGCGCATACAAACGGTTAAATCACACTGCACGTTCTGGTATAAAAATTAGGTCGCAGTCATGTCTCGTGCAGCACGCAAATATGCGCCAGTATAAATCAGCCCGTGAAAATTGTGGGGTTGAAATCAGACTACGTCAGATTATTTTCCGGTATTTTGCAATCACTTGTGAAGAGGTAAGTGCTATTTGGACTACGTATTATTGTATACTTTAAATTACTATTTTTGTTTAAAGCCCCACACTTTTGAAAATATGTTGATATAAATCAATTACGTCGTCTTCTACGATGGAGGGGTTGAGTATACGTATACTTTTACGGAGGGGCCTTCTTGTTTCATGAATGTTATTTTGATTTGGATATGGGTTTTCGTCCAAGTCAACAGGTTTTTCAGTCATGTCGGGACGAAACCACTGATTCCTTGATGCTACACAGTTCCATGGAGGATATTAAAGTGTTTTGTGTATTATGGGCACAGCACGGCGAAGGTAGGTATCGAACCCATTATTTCTCGATCCTGACCCCTGAGCTCTAAAGATAAGGCACCCCACTCCCCAGATGCATGTTAAATTCAATGTGAAACGCATAAACACTAACTAAGGATTATCCTTTCTTATTGTAAAAACAACAACAAAGGTTCTGATGAAATCATTTGAACCGCAAATTTCACAGACATGTGATTAGACCAGGAAAGTAAATTTCACAATGAGATTAAGAAATTGCCATAGAAATAAAAACTTCCCAGCCTCCTTTATGTGAAGTAATGCCACCTTATACAGGTCAATTATGTCTTTTTCATGTTCCTCTGAAGACTCATCAACGATTACTTCACCACCTTCATTTTCATCATATTTGCATTCATTATTAGTGTCATCTATATCTATATCTATTGGTGTATTCCAGTCTGCTGTAACTTCAGATGTTTCTACTTTACTTTTCTTTGGGCGCACATATTTTCGACCCAGGGTCAAGTGACTGCATCTTTTTTTAGGCATTTTGTAACCTGAAATGATCAATTAAGAAAATGCTTTATCTGATTATGGTGCAGGCGATAATTTGTCCTAGGAATGCTCACCTGAAGCCTGAATGACATTGACCTTGAATACTCATGTGCCTTTATTGACTTCATTAGTTGTTTGCATCTGCCAAGTTTAAGGCAATACTTTCCGAAATTCCATTGTTTTCACCCATGCAAACGCCCAAGTTTCAAACTTTTACCTTGCCGTAAAATAGGCCAAGATCATCATTTGATCATCATTTGAACACACTATGATGTGGTAAGGTCCCTGATGTTAGATACCAAGTTTCAGGAATATCGGCTCATCGGTTCTGGAGAAGATTTTTGAGCAATTTTGAGCATTTGTGAGCATGGAAGCCATGTTGAGCATGCAACCCCAAGTTCACGAAAAATTCATTCTACCTAGCTATGCATTATGACTTCCAAAAAATGTCACATGCTGAGAGGTTACAGAGAAAAACAAGTTATTTATTTCGATATTTAAGTGACCTTAGGGTCAGGTCAAGAAATGACATTGATCTTAATTGATCTCACACCTTCATTAGTTATCTGATTCTGGCAACTTTCAGGTCTCAAAATATACATTGTTTTCACTTTATCCCATGTACAAGCCTATGTTTCCGGATTTGACCTTGCAGTTAAATCGATCAAGGTCATCCTAGGGTCACCAGTCGAACAAACCACATTGGGCTGGCGTCCCATATACTGCATACAAAGTTTCGTGAAAATGGGCCCAACCGTTCTGAAGATGATGTTTGAGCATTTTGAGCATTTGTGAGTATGGCGTTCATGTTGAGCAATCGTCCCCGATTTCGCGCACAACATTTTCCCCCTTCAGCATGGATGCTTCACATAGAATTTGACTTTCATAGGCCCATTGATTTCTGAGAAAACCATTAACTTAATTTTGATATTTAAATTAACTTAATCAAGGTCAAAGTCAAGAAATGGCATTGACTTTAATTAATAAAATACCTTCAATAACTCCATGAGTTGTCTGCATCTAGCAACTTAGGCTGCAATAGTTTCCAAAATAACCAGTGGTTTCGCCTTTTCCCATAAAAAGTCCATCTTTCCAAATTTGGCCTTGCCGTAAAATAGGTCAAGGTCATATCACGATAACCATTTGAAGAAAAATGATGTGCTGGAATTCTCGATGCTAAAGCAACATTGCAAGTTTCGTTGAAATCGGTCTACCGATTCTGGAGAAGACTTTGAAGGGGTTTTACCATATATGGGTGTGGTGACCATCTTGATCATGTGACCAAGATCCCGTGAGCAAACTTTTGTTCCCCTACCCATGGATGCTCCATATATTATTTCAAGTTGATCAACCAAGCGGTTTCAGAGGAGATAGTCTTTTAAATTGTGATCGCCGACGGACGACGACGGCCGACGGACGCCGTAGCATGGATTGAGCTCACCGTGTGAGCCTTCGGCTCAGCTGAGCTTATAAACAGCAGGTGTTAAAACAAGCGATGTTCATTATGATGATATTTATACATATTTTTATGAAAGGTTTGCCTGCTTATCGTAAATGTAAATGAAAAGAGAAATGGTTATTTTATGAATTTTGCAGGTTCCTTGTTATCGCAAAAATAACAATACAATTTGAAGAAAATTATGTATGGGCCAACATATGAGCCGCCTCGTGGGAAAACCAACAATGTGGTTTCCGAACATGTCCGTCACAAACCAGGCTGTACTATCACAGAGGATAGCTAGTGACTGGAAATTTTGGATTTAGAAAGTTGAGGAATTGTACTATTCGAGTAGCGAAAACAAAGGCGCTGATCAGCTTCGCAGTTACTGCGAAGCCGATCTGTGCCTTTGTTTTCGCCTATGCAGATTGTAGGCGGCTCAATTATAATAATGTAAAATTACCTTTTAATCCATGATTAAGAGCTGTGAGAACATTAGTACAATAAATGGTGATGCTGGCTAAATCATTTCAATCACTTTCTCCACCTGCAAGAATGAAACATGTAAGAAGAAACTCTATTTAGATTATTAGATATCAAACATTCTATTTCGGTCAGCTGTTTTCATTTTAGTCAGCAACGTATGTAACCTTTATATATAGGCATTGTGCATTACAATAGCACAAACGTTAAACGTATTTTGTATGCTTTAAACAGCTTCACTGAAGATTTCAATATCCATCCCCTCCGGAAGAAAGGTACCTATTACAAAAGCCACCTACGAAGAAACTACGTATACCTGAAAAAATCAGCCATGTGGCATCCCATCTTAATTTAGGATGGTATTGATCATTATTCGGCTACTGTGAAGGTCAGACATCATCAAAATTTGTACAAGTTAGATGGAATTGCTCGAAACTTGTCATTTCATGATGTCGCATGACAGAACAGGTAAGGCACAAAGCTTCGAATAAAATTTTGGCGCATCTATCACGCTGTTTCTACGAAGTGTTGCAAGGTCATTTTCATATCAGTTTAAAGCTTATGAGATTCACTTTATACTGCGCATACACATACAGCTCCGTTTCATAAGTTTAGTACATACAGATTTGTTTCATAAGTAATGGCATAGCAGTACCCATACATGTACTTGAAGCTTGGCCAAATTTTATTGGGTGTTTGCAGATTTGAACTGATTTCGCTAAGTCAATCCTAATACATAGACTTATTCACTGATTGTATCAATTTAGATTTTGATCGATTAATTAATAGATAATAACACATAAAATATCATAAACGAAATAACATCACTTCTGTGACACAAATATCAATGTTAACATTGATTTCTCACATTACAGGACAGTATGAACTAAAACTTTATTATTTCAATAAAATAACAGAGCGTCCAGGAGACTACACCTTACATAATATTTGGTCTACCCTATGTACAGTCGAGGTTATAGAGGCTTGAAATCTTGCATCCTACAAGACTGCCTTACCTTGTTTGGACTGTCGTTTCGCATTTTGTGTCCCAGTACCTTTTCGAGAGGCTTTCTCTGGATCAAATATTTATATTCAACTGTTTGACCAGTGTTATTTGTAAAAACAAACGGCTGTATGTGTAATTATGTATCAAACACCGACTGGTTGTATAATTTGGTGTACCACGGCTACTTGGGTGCAATATTTCAAGCCTCAATGAACTTGAATATACACAGGGTAGACCAAATATTATGTTAGGTGTAGTATGCCGGGTGATATGCCAATTTAATGATATAATCTGATTTTGGATAAAACTTTCTTGAAGTGTATGACATCAATGTTAAAGTTGATATTTTTATCCCTGAAGTTATGATATTTTGCTTGTCATTTTAGTTTGTTACTATTGATAAAACAATCTATTAAAATCTAAAATGTTACAATCAATGAATAGTTTTATGTATTAAGTTTGACATAATGAAATCCGTTCAAGTCTGCAAACACATAATAACAATTGGCCAAGCTTCAAGTATGGGTACCGCTATGCCATTACTTATGAAAAAAATCGGTATGTACTAAACTTATGAAACGGAGCTGTATACAACAACTATCTACAGAGAAATGAGTAACACTGATCTTACCTGGCAGATTCAGTTATCCATGGTTTGTTTACACAATTTATTCATCCCACCTATCCGGAAGTACGCTTTAAACAAACCCCTCCGTTCCGCCGCTCAGTTTTTGATTGGACTGCGTGTCAATGCGTTCAATGGACCTAATAAATTAATGATAAAATCACTCAACCATGGAAAGTAGGTCACACAGATTCACTCATTTTAATTTATTTGCCAAATTGTATCGATTTATTTGTATACATACCTGTGATTCAAACCGTACACAAGTCAATGTAAAACAAGAGGACCAATGGTCCTGTAAACGCTCACCTGAGATCTGGGATATATACAAGTAAACTTGTTTGACTATTATGGTCATGGGCGACCTATATTGACCTTGCTGTAAAATAGGTCAAGGTCATCACAGGGTCATAATTTATGTATATATTGTAGTCCTAAATGCTACATGCCAAGTTTTGTTGAAATTGGTCCACCGGTTCTGGAGAAGAAGATTTGTGAAGGGTTTTTACCATATATGGACATGGTGGCCATCTTGGTCATGTGACCTTGATTATTTATGAATAGATTGGTTCCCCCTTCCTATAGATGCTTCATATCAAATTTGCCTAGGTGCCAGTGCCAAATTGTGATGAAGAAAACCCAGCATTGGTTGCCTTGCATGTTACTCCAGAAATATGTCTTGCAAGACCTCTGACTTCAGTCATGCAGGCAGTCATCAAGGTGGTTTTCAACAGAGGATTGTTGTTATTTTTTAATGTTGCTAAGTGTATTACATGTATATGCTCTTTGGTTTTGTGACAGATGCAAGTTAGCAACAATGGTCTGTAATTCACTGTCTTATTTCTCACCTCAAAACACTGCATGGGGCTGCATTTGCCTGTTGCCATTTATCTGGTACAGTTCCTTGTGAAAGCAACTTACCGTAAAAATTCTATTAAACGCCCGGGCATTTATTCAAAACAGTACCTTGACAATAGAAGGGGATGGGCATTTATTGGAGGCTACACTGTAGGTCAACATTAAAAAAATTCATGTACAAAAATTGAAATAGTTGGTGGCTCTCGATCTGCTCCAGACAGCACTTTTGTTTCAAGCAGTTGTTTGATATACCCCATGTACATGTATTACCATTTATTTGGACTTAAGAGAAAAAATAGATTTGTGTTTTATGAGATAAAGCAGCAAAATTTGAAATTTACCGTTTAAAATATAGGATTTTCCCAACATTTTTTAAGTGGGCGTTTATTAGAGGTTCCTGGAATTCCAAAACTCACTGATAAAATGGCCTGTTCTGTCATCAAAATAGGGGTATGGCCGTTTATTAGAATGTGGGCATTTAATAGAATTTTTACGGTATTGTAGATAAATGACAGAAAAGGAAATATTTCAGAATTACTTTAAACACTTTCCCTGACTTGTGGCAACCCTGTCAAAGGGTCAATGGACCCTGATTTTTTCGAAAGTTTATTAAAACGTCCAGTGAGCTCTTTATACTTTATAAAGTGTATACAATTTCCTCATTTCGGTATGACCTTAGCTGTTTATGAGACACTAAACCCAAAGTCAACAACTTGCCCGTCTCTTTGTAAACACCCTGATGTCAGATGCAATGGTTTATGTAGCTCTACATGTTTTAGTGTATATGACATTTTTTAAGTCAGAAACTAGAATGAGATATACCGGTAGCTAGTATTTAAAATCCACTATGAATTTTACTGTCACCTGAACTGCATCACCAAATCTGACATAAAAACAAGCAAAGGGGAAAACCACAACAGAAGAACCATAATGGAATGGACAATAGCAAAGTCCTGTTAACAACTTCATTCCAGTGAATGAAATAATATGACAAAAGTCACAGAATAATGATTGGTGGAGATAGAGTAAGTGAAAGAAACTGTTAACATTGCTGTATCACTTTATTGTCTCTGATAGTACATGTATCTCACTGTACACAATATTTTATATTTGAAAATTCACATGATCAAATAAATGAGCCACCCCATGGGAAAACCAACAATTTGCATAGGCGAAAACAAAGGCGCAGATCAGCTTCGCAGTAACTGCGAAGCTGATCAGCACCTTTGTTTTCGCTACATGGATAGTACAATTCCTCTACTTTCTAAATCCAAAATTTCCAGTCTCTAGCCATCTTCAGTGCTTGTACAGCTTGGTTTGTGTCAGATGAGATCTGTTCAGAAACCACATTGTTCCTTTTTTCCACGATGTGGCTCAAATTATATGAGCAGTCTGACTAGGATCTCTTTTACTTGTTTTCCATCTGTACATTTAGGACAAAGACAAATGAGCTGCGTCATGAGAAAACCAACATGTTTTTTGGAACAGGTCTGACACAAACTGGGCTGAACAGTCAGAGAAGAAGGCCAGAAACTTGAAATTTGAAGAAGAGAAATTGTACTTCCGTGCAGCGAAAACAAAGGCGTGATCAGCTTTGCAGTTACTACGAAGCTGATCTACGCCTTTGGTTTTGCATATGCAGATTGTTGGTTTTCTCATGACACGGCTCAAATTAAATAAATCTATGATGGGGTTGAGGCCAAGTCAAGGAAATCTCAGGCAAGTTTCCAGATTATTCAAGCCTCATCTGAGGCTAGGCTATGCCTGGTATGCCAAAGACGAGACTTTAATAATTTAAACATGAACCTGAGATTTCCTTCAGGGGCGTATCCAGGCGGACGCCTGGAAGCCCGGGCTTCAACGTGATTTTTTCAAGTATGGTATTTCCCCGGGTCTTTCTGAGAAAAAAATTATGAAAAACAAGTAATTTTAGCTGAAAAAAGGTGTTGGGCTTCAACAATACACATTTCCTGGCTACGCCCCTGTCCTTATTACTGCCTCAACACCATAACTGATTACTTTTCTCGCATACTAGTTTCATTTTGTGTGTAAAATTCTCAGCAAAATCAAATTTAGAGATTTCCAACAAAGCAATTACAGACCAATTAAAATTACTCTGTATTGCTTTCTGAAATCAACAGCTCCAAGGATATCTTTGTCTCTCACAGTTGGCAACCAGCATGTCACTTCCCTTTATGGAAGTATGCAAATTGTGAACATTTCTTAGAACTAAATAAAGAAATGAATGGCATTTTGACACGGCTGAAAAAATTAATGCTAGTACTGGGATTAAAAGAATCTATGATGGTGTCCAGGCCGAGGAGACAAGTTTATCTCGGGCAAGTTTTCAAATAATTCAAGTGTTGGTTGTCTCTGGATAACTGCGCTGGTTTTACTATACTGTGGCAAGTAATAAAAAATCTTCAAGAGCGAAAAACTGTTAAAGTGATTAAAAAGTTTAATACAAATTCTTTAATCTTTAATTCACTTGCTTATGTACAAGAAATTAAAATTCATTTTCTGTCAAGTACACATGAAATCATATTCACATACTATAAGTAAATGTCAAAGTTAAAATCTTTGACCCCCCCACAATGCTAAGGCTATGAACAGGATTTTTTATTCACTAAAGAACATAATAGCAGTTGGTACAATAATTGACAGGAGCCAATTATAAAATATATACAAATAATTTAAAATAAATAAAACACATTAAAACATTTGCTGCTGCATATACAGAAAGCTTCTTGATGTATTCATGATTTTTTTTTCACCTACATCCCCTACATGTGAGAGTAAGTAGTTTGAATGTTTTCATTTAAGAAATAAATTTCATTTTTCTGACGTTCATGGAGAACTACTAAAAACTTGCAATGGCACAATCAGTGCATTCTAGCCTGGGTATGTCCCGATTCTACTTTAGTTTTAACCACCGATCAAACAGGGCACAAGCATTTGCAGTGAAATGGTTTATTTTTTTTCAAGTACCACTTAAGGTAGACATTAAACAACCAAAAACTGATAGCCTGACATTCTTTGATCTTTATAATAAGCTTTTGATAGAAAATTATCGTACCGTTCACCACCGTGAATCTCGCGAAAACTAATAACAGGAAACGCTCAAAATGACCAATGCATATACATCAACTTTAATATTTTATGTTGACCATTGATGGTGGTCAATTTGCAGTTTACCAGGCGTGCAACAGAGGCATTTTGGCAAGGTGCCTACAACTTGCTTTTTCATTGAACACTGACTAAAACTTTGTTCAAGTACAATGTATCACCAAATGAGCCGCCTCATGGGAAAACCAACAATCTGCATATACGAAAACAAAGACGCAGATCAGCTTCGCGGTAACCGCGAAGCTGATCAGCGTCTTTGTTTTCGCTACTCAGATAGTACAATTCCTCCCCTACTTATATACAAAATTTCAAGATTCTAGCCTGCTTCTGTAGCTGTACAGGCCGGTTTGCGTCAGACCTGGTCAGAACCCACATTGTTGGTTTTCCCACGAGGCGGCTCTTGTCTTAACTGTCTGGTGTGATTGAATAAATATGAGCTACCCCATCAGAAAACCAACAATCTGCATATTCGAAAACAAAGGCGCAGACCAGCTTCGCAGCAGGGTTCGAAGTGCCCATCTCTCCCCGGGTTTACCCATGGGGTTTACCCGGGTAAACCCGGGTTGGGCTTTAAGCCATATTTTGAAAAAGTGGGTACTTAGTGGGTACTCACTATTTTTGATGTTCAAATTTGTGTATTTTACAGTAATTTGACAGACAAAAAAAATTTTTTTCTTTAAAAACATAAACTTTGTTAAAGGTCATATCCAAAGGTTTTGATTTTGTAAAACTGAAGTAGACATTGATGAAAGAAACCGGTTGCCAAAAACCTCACCAAATTATCATGACTGGTTCCGGAGATAGCTTGATTTGTAATTTGGCTTTTTATCTCATGAATATTCATAAGTTCCACTATGACGTCATAGAAGCACATAGGAAAAGTTTGAATATCATGCAAACAAACAACTAAAACAAACAACTTATCAGTTGAAAATATCAATTTACCATTTATACATCTTATTGTTTCAGTTTTAAAACTTTTAATCAACATTTAAGTGAATTATTTGGGTTTTTAATTTTTTCACCAAGGGAGACTACTCTCACATGAATGTAATGTTGTTATTCAAATACGGTCCCGTATCTTTTGAGCTGATGGGTATATTTAGATTTCAATTAACAAGTCCAAAGAACAAATGTGATCAGGAGACAAAGAATAAAAAGGTTCTGAAATAACTTTTATAGATCTATATCCCCTTTAAGTAAAATTTACTACTAATGTATAATGTATACTAATGTATATCAGAGTTCTTGTGGTTGTGCCGTGTGGCGGCCCTAAAAAGTCTCCCCGTACATCCATTTAATGCTCTTATTTTTCCAATCCTCAGGGATTGCTTGCAATCAGTTTGTACCGGTTTAAGCCCGCCAGTAACTTTGTGTTACTGATCGTTCCAAGTCGATACTTCTGTAGTGGTTCTTTTTGTTTTATGTCTTGGTGTTTAAAATTTTTTGTGCTGTTGGCGCCTTATGTATGTTTTCATATTTTTAGTTAAGTTAAGGTAACTGAGTGGCCACCTATTGGGAAAATAGCTGCTCATTCGGCTTACGATATGTTTCATGGTATAAGTACCTGATTGTTAGTTTGGTTTTTTCCCACCTCGGTTTTTGGAGTGGGAATCTTTTTCTGATTGCGCCTTTTCCTGATCTTTGCCTACTTGTACCTTTTTATATTACATCCACTAAAATTCCATGACACCATCAATTTTGAATATTAGCAGGAGCTAATGATAGTTTAAGAACTGTACTTCAATGAAAGCTAGCAATGAAAGTATGTCGTCAATCATGTCTCTCACATTTAATAGACAATTGCTTTGTTTGTGTTTTCCCCTAATTATTGCTCTAGGAAGTGTTGATAACACTTTTATAACAATACCCCATATGACAACTATTTAGGCACTGCTAAAATGAGGTGTTAACAAATTGTTTGGTATGTTTGTTGTAAATTTATGTCACTTAGTTGACTGCCTTGTATGTCTAGCTGTAATGACATCTGGCATGGTAGTTAAATGATGAATTATAGGTAAAATGTGACTTAGCTAGATTTATCTGATTATATTTTTATGGCAGTAGAAATATCTTTCACCATTCTCTTATCATAAGTCTGTCACAAACCAAGTCTTTCTTCTGTGCATGTCGATCAGCCATTTAGTAACAACAACAAAAAAACTCAACGAGAAGTTAAAACCTCTGTATCTTTTCAATCCTGTCTAATCGTCAAACACCCCTAATGTAATCTTGCCAGCTTGGTTAGATAGCTGATTGTTCTTTTGGGATTGCTTCACACAAACTAAATAGGTTAATTCAAATGTCTTGTTACTTGTACATTCATTTTTCTAAAATGCCTTAATACCTTGCTCAATACTCGAGTATCATCATTAGATATAAAGATCATAAAATTTCTAATACTGGTCACTAACCCGCTACCCAGTGGGTATACGGGTTTACCCGCAGAAACCCACTGGGTTGGGTTTTATGGTTTAATACCCGGGTTTTTTGAACCCTGCTTCGCAGTAACCGCGAAGCTGATCAGCGCCTTTGTTTTCACTACACCGATAGTGCAATCCCTCTTCTTCTTAAATCCTAAATCTCAACCTTCTAGCCTGATTCTGTAACTGTACAGGCTGGTTTGTGTCAGGCCTGGTCAGAAATCCAAATTGTTGATTTTCCCATGCACAAAGGCTAATATCTATTGTGCTTTCTTTCATTTAACTTTTCTTCTTCAAGTTCTTTCCACCGTTTTTGGCAAACAGTGATGAATCTATCTGCTCTGTTGTAAGGCCTTTCACAGAGAACAATCTCTCAGCCCGCTGCTCCAGTGTACCTCCACACTTGAGGCCTCGACTCATTAGCTCCTGTTTCAGTGGATCTAAACCATAGGTGAGAAGTTCCTCTAATGAGGATATTGTGTCTAGGTTGATTGGTCCTGTCTGAAACAGATGAAAACAGAACCTTAATTAAATGTCCGATGTGGTTATTCAAATTATGTTGTATACTTTAGACTTAGATTGACAGGCATTATGTATTTGACTAAAGTAAGCTTGGTCATTTGTCTGTTCTGGCCTGTAAAGCTGATCAGCGCCTTTGTTTTCGCTACACAGATAGTACTATTCCTCTTTGTCTTAAATCCAAAATTTCAAGTTTCTAGCCTGCTTCTGTGACTGTACAGCCTGGTTTGTGTTGGACCTGGTTGGAAACTCAAATTGTCATGCGAAGGCTCAAACTGTAGTGTTTATGCCATACATCTGTAAATCAGTGGTGGCGGGTTGGATCCCAGGCTTCTTTAGTCTCTTGGAAGATACTTTAAACTGCAGGACCATCTCTAGATGACCTTTGCTACAAATTGGGATGTAAAACCCCAAATCAACCTACCAGCTTCCAGTCAAGCTTTTATGCAATGTGGATGCATGAAGCAAATTTAAAAGATTACAAACCTTTGGATCTTCTGTGCTGCCACATAGCTTCTCCTCCTTTTTCTCTTCTGACTCCTTTCCGCCATCCATTGACTCTTCCTTTTGCTGTTTTTCATTAGAAGTCTGTGAAACTGATTCTGTGCTGGATTCTGGTTGCTGATCATTAACTTTGTTCTCTTCTACAGTTTCTGGCATTTTATGTAAATCCTCATGTTCATTTTCCAGTTCTGCAGATTTCTGATTTAAGTCTAGTCTATGTTCACCATTGGCATCATCACACGACCTTTGAGTGTCTGCTGCACTGCTACAGCTATTTTCAGATGATGTACCTGGCTGTTCTTCCCCATCCGTAGACTTACAGCTGTTTTCAGAGGAACTTCCAGGTTGTACATCTCCAGTCACAGTCTCTGTGTTTCCCATGTTGCCGTCTGAGCTGGAACTATCTTCATCACTGTCCAGGTCACTGAGGTTGTCAACATCTATACCAAGCCTGTAAAAATAAAAATGCTGCATCACATTTTAAAAATAGTCTGCTATAAAAGATGCTTCACGGAAGCAATGCTCAACATTAAAAGAATTGACTGAGCATGAAGAAAAGCCAGTTTCAATCAGGGATTGTGAAAGCTGCCCTTGTGTGTTTAAGAAAATCTTCATAATATCTGGGCCTGGCTTTGTCAATCAACGCCTCACCCACTGACATTAAACATACTAGAGGACCATTGGTCCTGTAGCTCACCTGAGAGATTATCACATTGTAAGCTCATGAGATTTAAATTACACCAGTAGAAAATATTCTGTTTACTTTGCTATGCACGTTACATCAACCTAGCTCGATCGATCAATGTTTATTTTTAGCTGTAGTAAATTTTATATTGGCTGCGACACAGGTAAGATATTTTTAGATGCGTAGTTTCCCAGTATCCCGCTCGACCTTGAAATAAATATGTCAACATGTCAATAGGATTCCGTAAGGTTCGTTACGAAACCCTGTTTATAAATTGTCATATAACCATGATGAAAATAAGATTACTTTTTGATTTGATTTCGAGTTTAACGTCCCACCAACAGCTTAGGTCATATGGAGACGGGACGTCGGTTTATAGTTGGAGAAGCCCGGGATCGAGCTTTATTCTGGACCCTGGTATTTAAAGGAAACACAGACCCAAATGCGACCATTGACACGCCTTGTTTCCTAACTCGCATTCAAATATTAAGAATATACCAGTGGTATTTTGTCCGCAAAGGTGCTTTGTTTAACTGAGCACATAGAAAAGCATCAGGAAAACGTGGCCGTTCTCGGCGAGGCGGTTCTAATGTATACCTACAATGTATGAAACACAAAACATGACTTTTAGGGTTTACAAAGCATCGGTTTTTTCCTCTACGAAGTGTATAGGTCGTATGCTGACCTCCGCGGCGTTCTTGTCTTTGTATAGCACCTGATTGTCAGTTTAGTTTTTCCCATCTCGGGTTGTTGGAGGGGGAATTTATTCTGATTTAGCTGTTTCCTGATCATTACCTCTTAATAATATGATATTCAAACTGATATTTGAAAACGGACGTGAACATCCCGACATTACAACAAAGCAAATATTCATTAACTGATAAAATCAACTGGACACAGGGTGCGTGGGGTTTAAACCAATTATGTATTTAGAAGTCATGATACAATGTTGATGATGAAATTCCGTTTATGTTGCCTACTTAGATGTCAGACTGACATTTGAAGGACAAATAAAGGTTTGGCATAGGAGTAGCCTTGCCCAAGGCTTAGAAATAAAGAAAAACTCCTTTCGTAATTTTCGTTTTTTTTAATCTCTGCGGCTAGTCTAGTCTATAGATGGGGCTCGATTTCTAACTGTAAAACTCAGCCAAGATGATTAAAGAAAAATTCATTGATAGACTAGCTTAGAGACTCGAGAAATTTCAATATAAAGAAAATAATAAAAATGAAAACAATAATCATATGACATAAATATGTTTTACAGACTAGTAGCTAGTCTAGCATAGGAGGAGCATAGAGTAAAAGTTCAATACCAAGGAATTCAATGTTAGTTTTTATTTGAGTTAGTGTTTCTTTTACGCAAATTTTGATATGCATATACAAAACGCATGACAGTGTCAAAGAAGTTTGAAAGTATGTCTTCGTTTTATATGGCTGCCGTGCGCTTTTTATGGCCAGCGAAATTCCACGATATAAAGTCACACGTGAAAGCTTAAATCTGCATTGGTCTATGCAACTTCGTCTTAACACGCAATATGGGATAGTCTGAAACAGATGCTGTAGCATATTTGTGTGCACAAGCAGATGGTCGAACGTTACAATCGCATCATCTTGACACATATTCGTGACAAATCCATCGTTAATACGACAAATAAAAATTAAAACTGAGATCCTTTAAGAGCAGTGAAGACATTAATGAGAAAGGGGATGGGCCATACCGCGGTTTCGACTATTAAAGTCTCGTCAGTGACCCTTTAGATTTGGCAACATGGAGCCAAAGAGAATTACTGAAATTTTACAACTTTCAACATGGTAGTTGATACAAAGACTAGTATTATCTAAATGGGACCAAATATATTAAACATTGGTAAGAGAAGCTAGGTTTAGCACCAGGTCGGTACAGATACCATGGGAGCAAGTGCTGTCGACCGAGCCATTTGTAATACGCAAAAGGTTACTTTCGTGCGAGTATAACAATATGGGTTTCATGTCTCGGTATGTCGACAGCCGACTCACCTGAATTATACATACTCATTGTATGTCATTGTATGTCTGTCGATATACTTGTGTAAAACCTCGGATCCAATAAACATTATTTTGAATCTGATTCAATCCATATCTACACTGCTTGGTAATATCTGAAAATCATACCCGAGATTCATGAATGATTGATGCCGGAAAATTTAGATAACATGAATATCCACATTCCGAAACTAATTTCACAATATTTCCAAATTAACCCACCGACCTTGATGCGTTTAAACGAGTCACTTGGTTGATCTCAAACGAATAAAATGCATATGTCCATTATGATTTCATAAAACCTCAGGGTTTTCCCGTTTTTATTGTGATCTTTATATTGAAAACAGATGGACAACTAACAATATCAGTCCATAAATCGGTCAATCGGACGATAAACTGGTTGATCTAGGACTTTCCACTTCACTTGTCT
Organism: Rugalucina vietnamica; assembly: GCA_964017185.1. Taxonomy (NCBI): domain Eukaryota; kingdom Metazoa; phylum Mollusca; class Bivalvia; order Lucinida; family Lucinidae; genus Rugalucina; species Rugalucina vietnamica. Next base: position 44,004,459 of record OZ024872.1, read on the forward strand.
AAACAGATCTTATCTTATTCAATTTGAAACTTGATGACAAATACACTGGTAAATATCCATTGTTAAATAGTCATTCCTACAGGTATGTACTCAATGTTTTGCCATCCAGTGATCTATCTCTGTCCTCTTCAGTAAGATTCTGTTGGTATCTTTTATTGGTGTTTTACGTCCCACCTAAACAGTACGATCATATTGAGACAGGAGTTCCGGGCGATTTGAGCACTATAAATTATCATAGTCTTAACAAACTCTCGATCATCGATCCGAATATACACTTAGCTGTCACTCCTGTGGGCGGAGTTAAATAGCTAAAAATAAGCACGTATAAAATATCAAGGTAAATTTAAGGTCGATCAATAGTTTAACGATGATATCGACGGTGTATTGAAAGTAAAGGGATTTATTTCTACGGGCTTAATTGAGAATCGACCAATGAAAGTCTATGCATGGACACTATTCACCCCCGGCGCATGGCCAAATTTGACCTAGGGGCATCACTGGCACAATTTATAATGGGGACTACCAAACATTGCTACATACCAAATATAGAAACTCTGGGCCTTTTGGTTTCAGAGAAGAAGATTTTTGTTAGTTTTTCCCATTGTAGGTCTATGGAGACTATCTACCCCCGGGGCGTGGCCAAATTTGACCCCAGGGGCATGGCTGGCACAATTTATGTAGAGGACCATTAGCCATTGCCACATACAAAATATCAAAGCTGTGTGCCCTGTGGTTTCACAGAATAAGATTTTTGAATTTTTTTCCCATAGCAAGTCTATTGAGACTATCAACCTCCGGGGCCTGGCTAAATTTGACCCCAGGGGCATGAATGGCACAATTTATGTAGAGGACCATTAGCCATTGCTACATACCAAATATCAAAGCTGTGGGCCTAGTGGTTTCAGAGAAGAAGATTTTTTAATTTTTTTCCCATAGTAAGTCTATGGAGACTATCAACCCCCGGGGCGTGGCCAAATTTGACCCCAGGGACATGAATGGCACAATTTATGTAGAGGACCATTAGCCATTGCTACATACCAAATATCAAAGCTGTGGGTCTAGTGGTTTCAGAGAAGAAGATTTTTTTTAGTTTTTCCTATTGTAGGTCTATGGAGACTATCGACCCCCGGGGCGTAGCCAAATTTGACCCCGGGGACATGATTGGCACAATTTATGTAGAGGACCATTAGCCATTGCCACATACAAAATATCAAAGCTGTGGGCCCTGTGGTTTCAGAGAAGAAGATTTTTTAATTTTTTTCCCATAGTAAGTCTATGGAGACTATCAACCCCCGGGGCGTGGCCAAATTTGACCCCAGGGGCATGAATGGCACAATTTAAGTAGAGGACCATTAGCCATTGCTACATACCAAATATCAAAGCTGTTGGCCTAGTGGTTTCAGAGAAGAAGATTTTTTTAGTTTTTTTCCTATTGTAGGTCTATGGAGACTATCGACCCCCGGGGCATGGCCAAATTTGACCCCAGGGGCATGATTGGCACAATTTATGTAGAGGACCATTAGCCATTGCCACCTACAAAATATCAAAGCTGTGGGCACTGTGGTTTCAGAGAAGAAGATTTTTTTATTTTTTTCCCATAGTAAGTCTATGGAGACTATCAACCCCCGGGGCATGGCCAAATTTGACCCCAGGGGCATGAATGGCACAATTTATGTAGAGGACCATTAGCCATTGCCACATACCAAATATCAAAGCTGTGGGCCTAGTGGTTTCAGAGAAGAAGATTTTTTTAGTTTTTCCAATTGTAAGTCTATGGAAACTATCCACCCCCGGGGCGTAGCCAAATTTGACCCCGTGGACATGATTGGCACAATTTATGTAGAGGACCATTAACCATTGCCACATATAAAATATCAAAGCTGTGGGCCCTGTGGTTTCAGAGAAGAAGATTTTTTAATTTTTTTCCCATAGTAAGTCTATGGAGACTATCAACCCCCGGGGCGTGGCCAAATTTGACCCCAGGGGCATGAATGGCACAATTTAAGTAGAGGACCATTAGCCATTGCTACATACCAAATATCAAAGCTGTTGGCCTAGTGGTTTCAGAGAAGAAGATTTTTTTAGTTTTTTCCTATTGTAGGTCTATGGAGACTATCGACCCCCGGGGCATGGCCAAATTTGACCCCAGGGGCATGATTGGCACAATTTATGTAGAGGAAAATTAGCCATTGCCACCTACAAAATATCAAAGCTGTGGGCACTGTGGTTTCAGAGAAGAAGATTTTTTTATTTTTTTCCCATAGTAAGTCTATGGAGACTATCAACCCCCGGGGCATGGCCAAATTTGACCCCAGGGGCATGAATGGCACAATTTATGTAGAGGACCATTAGCCATTGCCACATACCAAATATCAAAGCTGTGGGCCTAGTGGTTTCAGAGAAGAAGATTTTTTTAGTTTTTCCAATTGTAAGTCTATGGAAACTATCCACCCCCAGGGCGTGGCCAAATTTGACCCCAGGGGCATGGCTGGCACATTTTATGTAGAGGACCATTAGCCATTGCCACATACCAAATATCAAAGCCGTGGGCCCTGTGGTTTCAGAGAAGAAGATTTTTGAATTTTTTTCCCATAGTAAGTCTATGGAGACTATCGACCCCCCGGGGCGTGGCCAAATTTGACCCCAGGGGCATGAATGGCACAATTTATGTAGAGGACCATTAGCCATTGCTACATACCAAATATGAAAGCTGTGGGCCTAGTGGTTTCAGAGAAGAAGATTTTTTTAGTTTTTCCCATTGTAAGTCTATGGGACCTATCTGTTGCCATGGAAACCACAATTTTGATACAATCTGCTCCAAAACCTAATGCCATCAATCCCCCAACCCAATTATGGTTCACATTAAATTTGATCAAGATCGGCCTACTAGCTTCAGAAATATTCTTCTTTGAAATTGTGGACGGACGACGGACGACGACGACGGACGACGGATGCCTGCCTATCCTATAAGCTCACCTGTGAGCCTTCGGCTCAGGTGAGCTAATAAAACATGAATCAAGGTACAGACCATTCTGTAGCTTTCTTCTGTTTGCTGGAACCAGCAGTTTCATTGTCAAGTTTCCGCTTCCTTGACTCGGAGGATGTACTGGGACCTGCATATGACTTCTTTAAACCTGGAAAAAATAGTTGGCTGCTTTATTATATACTATTAACATTATGATTCTGAATTTTAAGCTACTACATCACAAAACTGCTTTAAGCATCTTAAAAATTGTTCAAATCTGGAGTATGATTACAAATGGAAAGTATTTCAAGAAATCCAATTTCTCCCCTTTTCAACTGTACATTATCTACACCAACAATTCAGAGAAAAAAGACCACTGGACTTTTATGTACTTATATCTCCTGGGCTTTTATGTGCTTATCTCCTGCCAGCATCTTATCCTACTCTACCTTCACTGAGTGCTTGTTCTTGACTCTCGGCCAGTTGATTCTGAATTTTAAGCTACTACATCACAAAACTGCTTTAAGCATCTTAAAAATTGTTCAAATCTGGAGTATGATTACAAATGGAAAGTATTTCAAGAAATCCAATTTCTCCCCTTTTCAACTGTACATTATCTACACCAACAATTCAGAGAAAAAAGACCACTGGACTTTTATGTACTTATATCTCCTGGGCTTTTATGTGCTTATCTCCTGCCAGCATCTTATCCTACTCTACCTTCACTGAGTGCTTGTTCTTGACTCTCGGCCAGTTGACTTCTCTGTTGGTCGTACACAGGATCATCAAACTTGTGGTTCGGCATGGCTCGCCGTCTTGCTATCCTCTCCTGTCTCCGCTGTTCTCGCTCCTTCTCCTTGTCTGCTTGCTTCTCCAACCACTCCTTCAATCTGTCAATTAATAAAGTTGGTTTTATTATGGCTTAATGTCCAAGTCAACAACTTTTTAGCCATGTCGGGACAGAGCCACTCATTCCTGGGGATTAACCACTACTAAGTATGAGGAGTACTGAGTGAGTACCGTATATGTGTCTTGCTCAAGGACACATGGTTCCAGTAGAGATCAAACCACTGATTTCCAGGGCCCAACACAATAACCACTAAGTTGAGCCGCCCCGTGAGAAAACCAACAATCTGCATGTGTGAAAACAAAGGCGCAGATCAGCTTCGCAGTAACTGCGAAGCTGATCAGCACCTTTGTTTTCACTACATGGAAAGAACAATCCCTCTTCTTAAATCCGAAATTTCAAGCCTTTAGCCATCTTCTGTGCTTGTACAGCTCGGTTTGTGTCAGACCTGTTCGAAAACCACATTGTTGGTTTTCCCACAAGGCGGCTCAATTACACTGCTCCTGCCTGAAAAAAGTTGTTTGTATAGAGGTTTAAAGTCCACACTCCCAGTGAGCAATTTTTCAGTCATGTCGGGATGGAGCCACTGCTTCCTGGGTATTAAACTGGCCCCGAGGTTATAAAACTTTTTTCATGCTCAGCTCAGCTGAGACTAAAATTTATTCTGCTCATAAATGTTAAAATGCCAACAATTGTTGGCATTTTAACATTTATGAGCAGAATAAATTACAGGCGTTGGAGTTCTAAACCTTCAGTGTCAATATAGTTGGGCTATTTCAGTATTTATGAGCTTTCGAAATTTCAAGCTCAGCTGAGCTGAGCATGAAAAAAGTTTTATAACCTTGGGCCCAGAACTCTGGGGAGTTATGTTTCTTGCTCAGGCCCAGTCAGGGATGCAAGACGATGCTGCCAGTGGGGACTGAACCTAGGAATCTCTTGAAAAAGTTTTTTTTTTAAATTCAGTTTTACGTCCATTTCAAGATTATTTCAGCTCAAATGAGACAGGCCAATCAGTAGGTGGGGCGAAAATGGGAAAACCCCTGAGAAAAACCATCTGACACACCCGCAAGCAGAACTTGGCTTGTCACACATGTGGCCAGAGCGGAGCTCGAACCCACGCCAGACACAGCGGTGAGATGATCGACATTGGTGGTTCAAGCCTAGCAATACACAAAGACGACAGGCACAACCACATAAGATGGACAGAACAGTTACTGTAAATTCTGCTTTATGGATTGTATTTTCTATCTAAACAGCATCTTAATTCTGTTTTTTGACACATGACTCACATTTACCAGTACCTTTCTTGATGTAACTTACAGCAGCGATGTCTCTAGGAAAAATATATTCCTTCTCAAGACTGAGCTATGAAATGAGCCTGTGCGTGAGAAAACCAACAATTTGGGTTCCCACCAGGTCCGACACTAACCGGGCTGTACAGTCACAGAAGATAGTTACAGACAGGAAATTTTGGATTTAGAAAGTAAAGGCATTGTACTATCAGTGTAGCGAAAACAGAGGTGCTGATCAGCTTCGCAGTTACTGCGAAGCTGATCTGCTCCTTTGTTTTTGCCTATGCAGATCGTTTGTTTTCCCATGCGGCAGCTCAAATGTATTTCACCAAAATAATTTGAAAAGTACACTTACGCTTTCTCATTATTGACATCTCTCATTCTACGACCACTTAGATCTCTCAGGGCTTCGTGATTGGTCGTTTTCTCTATCTGGGCACCAATGGAACGTAACATGGAACCAAATCCTGTAAAGTTAAAAGAATAAATACATGCACATACTTCAACTAATTGGCTGTTTTTCGGTGTTCTTAATCTGATCCAAATTCTGTTTTTCAGTAAAAGCATTGCTGTGCAAAGTATTTCATAACTGAGTCATCCATAACTCTCATTGTCTGTTTATAGTATTTTTTATAGGTACACTTTAGTATTGCCTCAGCTGAATCAGAATTTCAGTTTTCAAAGTCATTTGCCAAAAAATGAGTTGCTATCAACAAAATAAGATATTAATAATAGGTTTTTTAACAATCTTTTGAAAAAAAAATGTGTTTTATTTGCAAGTTTTAATTTTCCACATACATGTACAGTACTGGACAAGCGTTAGCCAGTACAATGTTGTTTTTTTTTTTACAGAATGAAGATGACTTATAGTTTATAAATCATGGAATAAGAATAAATAAATAGAGGATATTCAAGTTTTTGGAGTGAATATGAGTTTTATTTCATTGAGTGAAGTGAAAAAATTTTATATTTCATGAGTGCCGAAGGCACGAATGAAATATATAATTTTTCACTTCACGAGATGAAATAAAAGTCATAGTCACGACAAAAACTTGAATTTTCTTTTTATTATATTGCATGTAGTCATTGTAACGTTGCGCACTAAAGCATATGACGTCAAAATCTTAAATGACGTCATTACGTCACGTCATTACGTCGCTATTGTGTGTGAACGTTCATTGCGTCAACAATAGCATAGATGATAAAATTTAGTTGTGTATAAATTAGAAATGAAACGGTGGAATCGTAATTTGCATATTCCCAATTCTTATATTTTCACATGTGAAAATATAACTTTTTTATATTTTCACATGTGAAAATATAACTTTTTCAAATATTGGTTATATTTAATACATATTTCTCTATATTTCATCACTTGCCATATAATAAAGATGTCCGCTCACCTCCCTTCCCACCGAGTATTCTGGGATATGTGTGATAGACCACATCTTTCTGCACGGGGTCACTATCATCAACAATCCTTCCATTACAGATGAAAAAACAGGCATCTTTAGAGAAAACCTACAAACAACAACATAATCGTTCATGTATGTGCTATGTAACACCTCTCTCATCATCAGGGAGACTCCAGGAAATGAGCCGTAAAATTGGTAAAGTTCTTCTAAATTGTACCACTTTCAGAAAAAAAATCAAAATCTCCCTGAAACTAGAAAAAGTGCCTTGAGAGGCACATATACCCCCGGCTGGTAGCTCCCCACCCCGACCCCTAAGCCCACCGCGCCCGACCCATACATGTTCACTGACACATTGAATCTCAATTCCCGAATTAAAAAGAGCACCCTCAACAAGTAAATCTTTAAAATTTGAATTTGCAAAAAGCACTGTCTAAAAGCATTGACAGGTGTGTGTGTGTGTGTGTGTGGGGGGGGGGGAGTGTAGTAGAATGACCGACTATTATAGAGCAGTATACAGAGCTGACTTGTATACTCAATCTAGGACTTGATCGCGGACATTGAGGGTCAGGTCCTCGGTCTTAGATGGAAAATATAATGTCATTCTTTAATAATATTAATAAAAAAATAATATGAGATGTCCTAGATCTTAACCTCTAGCCCCACCCTGGGCATGGAACCTAGAGTGTTATGTCATTAGGAACAAGGCAAACCTTATAGAGTACCTATGGTGCAAGTATGAATGATTTCTAAACATGGCGGTTAAAAAAAAGTACAGAAAATACAATTTTTAAAGATGTTCTAGATTTTGACCTCTAGCCCCACCCTCCGCACATGGACCCTAGAGTCTGACCCTTACACAGTACCTATGGTCTAAGCATGAATGCTTTCTGACAAGACTTATTTGATGTCAAGAAAATAGACTAACAGAAAATTTATCATGGTCTCTATCATATTATAAATGTGTCCTAGATTTTGACCTTAAGCCCCACCCCTGGGGATGGTACCATTGATTTTGAAAGAAAACCCTATAGGGCATCTATGAACTAAATAAGAATACACTCCTATGATTGTTTGTTAAGATATGGACTTAGAGAAGAAACAGTAACATTGTAAACAGCACACTTTAAAGGTGACCTAGATTTTGACCTCCAGCCCCACCCCCCGGGCATGGAACCTGGAGCCCAACCTCATGGAAATAAAGCAAACCCTACAGGGTACCTATGGTCCAAATATGAATAGTTTCTGACCATTGGTTCATGAGATATACACCTCTAGAGAAACTTTAACCAAAAAATTCTACGAACGTTCCGGAATAACGAACGAAGAAACGAACTAACGAACGAATGAACAAACAGACGAACAGAAAAGCGAAAGCTATATACCCGTCGGCATAAATGCCGGGGGTATAATGAATCAGGAGTATTCAGGACTATATGAGCCGCGACGCAAGAAAACCGGTCTTCGGGGTTTCCGACCAGGTCCGACATAAACCGGCCTGTACAAGCTCAGAAAAGAGCTAGAAGCTTGAAATTTCGGATTTAAGTAGAAGAGGAATTGTACTATCCGAGTAGCGAAAACAAAGGCGCTGATCAGCTTCGCGGTTACCGCGAAGCTGATCTGCGCCTTTGTTTTCGCATAGGCAAAAATCCGGTTTTCTCACGATGCGGCTCATATTCTATGCATTTTTCCGAATCTCCCTGAAATGGAACAAAAATCTCTCTCATTCCTCTTTCAGACTCATCACATGTGTTGTCACTTATCAGACAAAATACTTGAACCCAGGATTACTGTAGGTGGCGGCACAGAAGTTCTACAAATACGCACAGCTTTTCTAGGTCATGCAGGGTTCCCATTGAATTTTGAAATTGATGGTACACTGGCTTAATTTTCTTAGTTTTATACCCCCTATGTATAAGCCTGTATAAGAAGTTACAAAATTTGGGGGTATATATATGGCAAATTTGAAGGTAAAAAACCCTTGATAGAGGGTAGATGGGAACCCTGTAGGTGTTTTTGCATTTGTATCGCAGATTCTCATTGAGAATCTTTATAGCTTCCTATGCCAAAGTGACAAGATTCCATGAGATAAAAAAACTTTTGATCTTGTTTGGATGGCTTTGGATCAATTTGGATCACTAAAAGCTGCACATAGTACAATCTACAATCGTTTTTTACCTTCTTCTTTGAAGGCCTTGAAATCATTGCTTAGAAGATCTTAGAAAAAAAAGATAACAGTAATGATGGGTGCATTTTACTGCTTCTGTGATCAGGGAACAGTAATTCATTCACAACTTTGAGACTACTGGTCCTTTGAACCACTGGATTCAATATAAATCATAGGTCAGCTGCCAACTTCAGGGTTCCCATTTACCCTCCAGTGAGGGAGTTTACCCTCGGAATTTATCATGATCATAAGGCAGTGTGCCTTTATTTCATATTATGGGCCTAAACATAGGGGATATAAAACTTAGAAAATTAAGCCAATACGTAGGCTGTCCGGAAAGTTTTGAGACTGTGTCTATATCTCAATAACTATTCAAGACAATCAATTGTAATTTTACACAGGAATATAACATTATATCATGAGTTATTGCTGAAAATTTCAGCATATTTGCTCACCGGGAACATATTGATATAATCATTTTAATACGAGCATGTTGCTACTCTCGGAGCACTTTGACGTCAATAACGTCGCGCCAGTTATGATTTTACAAGAAAGACCTGGCTGATCGGAAGCATTTTAAAGTGGCTCTCCAGGTCATCGGGCACCAATGCTTGATAGTTTCAAGTTTATTTGATTATTCTGAGGGCTACAATACAAAATATATCAGGAAAACACATTCGTTTTCATTTGGCTACCTCCAAACTCTTTTGTGCTGATTTTAAATGGGGTTTCGCTTTTTCGCGCGCATCGAACGGCCTGTAGCCCTTCCTCTTATCACCGATTTCCTGACAAAAACTTTTCGAAAAAGCGAAAACATTAATGATCTTGCATAGCCTGGATTTTGTTCAACCAACAGTGAGAAATTTTGATTAGATTTGTGAACTCATTACGGCAGGAACACTGTATGATAAAAAAGCCCTGCTTCATCCGATGCGGCGACGTCGAGTTTCTTACCAACATTTTGATCGACACATACACTTCTGTTAGCTTTTGCAAAGTTGATAACCGTCGAAAGACCATGGAATTTTGCGAACATATTGAACAAATGATGGCGTGATACCATGCAAATTGTTGCTGTATTTAAAAGTCATATGGCCAATTTGTGGGCAATTGTTTTCTTGTCTCTAGGTTTTAGAAAACACAAAATTCAAAGTGCTCCAAGAAGCGCCACATCGGTTGCCTTGGAGACTAATATCTCCAAGTGTATGTAGGTTCTGATTCTAATTTTCCCATATATTATTCAGGAAGGCTTTATCTATAAACTTATATAGCTTTATTTGTATAGCATAAAATATTTTTTAAGATATCGGCACAGTCCTAAAACTTTCCGGACAACCCTCGTATATCCTCAATTTCAAAATTCTGTGGGAACCCTGATGGCTGAACTTGTGAGTCAAAAACACTCAGGGAAAAATATGGATTTTTTTTCAATTTTCACACTCGGCGAGAGACTCAAAAGCATTAACTTGTCACCATACAGCATTTTCTCTACAATTCCGCTGGTTTCAAGCTTAAAAATCAACAGAAAATTGGATGTCATGACTGAGATCATCACTTCAATTTTTAGAAATTCATTCCATGTTTATATAGAAAAACTGTCTCCTTTGAACATGTTGAAATAGAAACTACCACAATTTAAATCTAAATTGATGAAATTGGATCGGACATCAGTCCGACATGTTTTTCCGGTTCCGGGTCATTTCGGCCCATAACCATTTCGGCCCATGACCATTTCAGCCCATAACCATTGCGGCCCATACCATTTCGGCCCATAACCACGGCCCATATTTTTATATATATATAGATAGGGGCTTTTGGTTTTAAATTTGCTGCATTTGGGTTTCGTTACAAGTTTTATTTAAAAAGGGCTGTTTTTTGTTGCACGTTTTAATTAATAATAGGGCCGATTTTTGAGCCTGCAAATGACGTTCTATTCGATTTTTGGTCTCGTGGAGGTATGACAACAATGTCAATTCTAGATAATGATTCAAACTTGGGTTGGCTATGTTTTTGTTATGGTTGTTCTTTAGTACTTTATAAATATTCAAACATATTTAAAGCGATTGTTGAGAGTAAAACTTCAGTAGCATGTGACAGCCTGCCAATTCTAGTCGACTCTAACGGTAGATCGGAACCAAGGCTAAAATGAAAAAAAGCATGATAGATAGATCCGGACGGATAGATAGATAGATAGATAGATAGATAGATAGATAGATAGATAGATAGATAGATAGATAGATAGATAGATAGATAGAATGACTGACTGACTGACATATTACCGGCGATTAGCGTGCTTAATGATTCGTAACTGGCTAACTGCTCCGATTAATGAACCATAACTGCTCAATGGTTTTCTCTAAATTATCTGGCACGTGCCGGGTTACTAATACGGTATAAAAGAGCATATAACAAAAAGAAACAAAATGTATAAAACAAAATAAGACCTTACCTCTAGTAAATATCCTAGCACCTTCTCTTCTTTCGAAGAATATGTTACTCTTATGTGAGTGATTTTTGACAGTTGCTGGCACTGTTCACATCAGCTTTGATTGCAGTTGATATTTGATTTGAAACGCTTGTGTTCACCAGGCTGTGACACTTGATTAGTGCCAAGCCGGGTGCCAAGCTTGTGGAACCATTAATTAATTAACTGAAATTATATTGGCTTATATTTGTAAAAATCAAATTTAAGAAAACTTACTTAGAGTAAATAAAAAATAGAATTTGAAATTGTGTTTCTTTTTTGCTAATTTCAACATGAATTATCTGTGGCATATACATCGTAAAACAACGAAATGGTATGGCGATTTTAAATTTAAAATTGTTAATAATGATTTTTTTTTATTTTCTAATTCAAGAAATATGCTTTGTAAGCCACGTATGTAACCAGGTTTATATTAAAACGTATTTAGAAAAAGTTATTTGAGTAAAACATTCCATTTAGGGCAATGGTAATAATTTAAGGGCCGAAATGGTTATGGGCCGAAATGGTTATGGGCCGATATTGTCATGGGCCGAAATGGTTATGGGCCGAAATGACAGTTACCGTTTTTCCGCACAAAGGTTTATTGCTTGGTGGACACTTTTGATTGGTCAAGTAAGACTCTGCACAACAGTTTACTTGGCCGTTTACTTTTATACCACTATTGGTTTACTGCAATGAGAAACCACAAGAGAAAAATCACATACGCCATCACCCGGCAAGCGTGCCAAGAATCTTACTCGTGAGAAGCTTTTTTTACTCGCATTGGTGAGCGTCTATATTTTTCCCTGAACACTACATTTCATAGCAATTCTACAAACCATTACATCCCAGGACCCAACAAAATTAGAACTTTGCATCACACAGAGACTGATGCGAAAAAAAGTACCCCACCCACTCATGCACGGTAGTGATTCCTGAAAAAAAAAAAAAAAAAATCATCAAACTACAAGATCTCCCTTTATGAACATATTCTTTACCTTCGTTTCAATAAGATGATCCTTTAAAGCACCAATATTTTCAAATTTAGTGTGATCAACACACAAAACGTGTCGAGAACAATAGCTGTGGATCAATGTCGTCATTTCGAAACCGGAAATAATTTTTGAAAAGGGATCGTATGGATCTATTGCCTCAGTTACCGTGTCAAAATGACATGATACAGTGCGCCGTCCTTCGGATCGGGACGTTAACTGGAGGCCCCCTGTGCAGGGACAATCATCCCCTGTGCAGGTTAAAGATCCCTACACAGGTTCTATCCTCATGCATGTAGGCTCATCCTGCAAAACACACCGGAGTGTACAATGTACACCTCCCAAGAATAATCAGAACTTGATTGATGGGAGTAACAAGAAAACAAAAACAAAAAACAAAAACAAAACAAAACAAAAGAATCTTTTTCCTGACCAAGGTCGTCTCGTCCTCAAAATATTTTGTATTCAAATTGGTAACCTATAAAATATGTTTCGGTTTTAAATGGGTTAGACAACAAACATTGACACTGGTTACTGCATATCAGATATGTAGTGATTGCCATTCAAATTACATGCTTCAATTCGCAACAAGTATAATTTGTATGATACTCGCCTATTATTAAATTTTATAAACAGGACACGACGTCTGAGCTAATAGTCAGATGAAAAATTTGATAACCAGTCAGCAAAACTTTTATGGCGGCAAAGTTCGGAAAAGTCGATCATGTTGCATGTTCAAGAACTCTTCGTTCTCCTGTTTATTTTTCGGGGTGTTGTCGCAGTCAACATAAATCAGGCATTCGAGGCTGGGTTTGATGCCAAAAAATGGTTGAAATCATATGAAATTGTAAATGTCACAGTGAAATTCAATTCAACTGATGAGCACGGGGGAACACCGTTATGTTATTTACATTTTGAACATAAAAACGAGAATTTCACTTTTGGTCTTGTGAAATTTGAACAGATCCCGTCCCCAATACAAGTCAACGTTGATGGTCACGAGATTGACTTTAGTGTGATTTCAAAAGAGCTTACAATGTACCGAGGCGCCAGTTTCAACAACAATGTATATATGTCATGCAATATTATGATTACACATGATGGCATAGATGGTGTAATGCATATTGGGAACGAAACTATAATTATTGAGCCACTGAAAAGTCGAAACAGAATTTCCAGGAATAATCATTGTATAGAAGGATACTGCAAACGATTAGAATTATACCCATGTATCTTTTACAGACCAGAGGACATGATCGATACGACAAATGGATCGTATGCATTACCCATGGATGAGTTGATTTCAAAGCATTATACAAAGACACGGTATCAAACAAACACAACAGTTAAATCTAGAGAGAAGCGGAATGCAGACTACACAGACTGTACACTTCATTTGGTTGCAGATCATACTTTTTACCAGGATATTGGAAATGGGGACGTTTCGAATACCATATCTAAAATGCTTTATCTGGTGACTGAAGCGAATACCGTGTTTCGCAGTACAGATTTTGATGGTGATGGTTCTGGTGATAATGTTGGATTCTTTATTTCAAGACTTTCAATATTTACAGACGAACATTACAAAATGGGCGATACTTCGCTGACTGTCTATAAATACCTGGATCTGTTTTCAGAGTATAACTTTGATGACGTTTGTTTAGGGATTGCGTTCGCAAACAGGGATTTTGCAGATGGTGTGCTGGGTTTGGCTTGGGTTGCCAGTTCAGACTTTTTTGGAGCAGCTGGTGGAATATGTCAGAATAGGAAAATATATGAAGGTACTGAATATAGCCTTAACACAAACATTATAACAACAGTTAACCATGGTGAAAGGGTGCCGATCTTTAAGAGCGCTTTAACTCTAGCCCATGAACTAGGACACAGTTTTGGAAGCCCACATGACGACACTGCTGATGTTTCTTGTGTTCCCAACAATGATTTCGGGAATTATATTATGTATCCATACGCCAATGATGGCTCCAAACCTAACCATATGGTATTTTCGTCTTGCAGTGTAGGGTACATATTTCCAGTCATAACGACTAAAGGTTCACGGTGTTTCTCGCGTACCACAGAAGTTTGTGGGAATGGTATAAAAGAGGAAGGCGAGGAATGCGATTGCGGTACATCTGGTATTTGTGACTTTCTAGACAAGACGTGTACAGCCAGTGATGTAGATAATTCAAATCCAGATCCCCCGTGCACGGTGCGCAGAATGAGCGGTTGTCAGTGTTCCAGCGTGTCATCTCCTTGCTGTTCGGCGGAGTGTCAATTCGCGCAGTCATGGAAACTATGTAGAATTGGAGGAGAATGTGTTAGGCCGACATATTGTAGCGGAACGAGTGGCGATTGTCCGCAAATAGTTTTTGAACCCGATACGAAACTATGTAACAATAATAGGAAAACCTGCTCAGCAGGAAAATGCACTGGTAGTATCTGTAGATTGTCTGATTCTACAGAATGTGAGTGCTCCCCTGGACATTTCGAGTGCCACGTGTGTTGTCTGACAGACTCCGGACTGTGTTTACCGACTATGATAAACGAAACTTATATAACAAAGTCAGTTGGTAGCTCATGTCGCCAGATGCAAGGATTCTGTGATGCAGATGCCGACTGTATCTTACAGGATCCTGATAGTGTTGTAAAACGGCTAAAGGACGCATTTTCTCAAAAACACGTGAATGAAGTCGCTGAGTGGATCCAGTCTCACTGGTATTATGTCACAGCTGGAGCAGCTTGCTTTCTGTTTGTGGCTTGTATCTTCGTTGCCACATGCCGTCAGAAAATGGACGTGCATACTAAGGCGTTCATGTATGGACAATTCATGCGAATAAAGCGTGAAGCGGAACTTCAGAAAAGGTACATAGAAGGGCGAAAGAAGGTAGCTGATTCGAAATATAAAAGGATCCTTGAAAAAGTCGAAACGGGTTCGAATAACATGGCACTGTCAAAAGCTGTTGCTAGACTGAAAACCTTCTTCCCAACAGCCCCGAGTCATGAACTTCACAAAGTACTGAAAATGTCGTCGAAAGAAGAAATGGCAGTGTTGCTTATTGTGATGAAAGGTTTTCCGTTTAGGAGTATAAGTAAGCCAGTGACATTCGAGGATGAAGGCAGTCTAATCAATTAATAAAATTTTGGCGTGCTACTTGAAAAGATTTTGGACAAAATTAAGATTAAAGGGGTCTTGTGGCCGAAAATTCAAAATTAAGATCTAAATAAAACGTGAAAGACAAGTTTCTCTGAGTATTTCCTGAAAATTTGATGAGATTATGGCAACATGCATAGTATGCATACTACAAAAACTTTGTTTCATTATAAATATATGCGTCTTGGATTGTGTTACAATATTAAAGCAGTTTGACATACATATACGAGCATGCCAAATATTTCAAATTTAGATTGGTTTTTAAATTTTAATAGCATAAATATGCACATGAATGCCCGAAGACCCCTTTTGACAGATCTGCACTCAGATATACTTGTTTCCCCTTTCCCGTCCAAAAAATTATTCCAAATTTTCCATCAAAGTTATTTTTGTTATCATTTATCGACACGATTTTTTTCGATGTTTTCGAAGGACTGAAATCATATTTTACTTTTAGTGATATCTTTCAACAAAATATCTTTTCATTAAACATTATTTGTGCAATCAATGTAGGTCATATTAGAATTATTTACAATAAAGTTCAATAGGCATGAATTTATTTCAGAAATCTATGAAATGATTAAAAACAATCGACCGACCCATACTTGAGAAAACAGGGTCGGGTAAGGGGAAACAAGAATATTTCTCAAGCAAATTCCATATAGATCTAGTACTTTGTTGGCAATCAGGCAATTTGAATTTTTAAATTTGTTTATTAGATTCGTTGTCAGGCTACGTTAAAGAAATGTTTGAAGAATATTCATCTTTACTATTTAATGCATATTTGAGGTTTTTGTTTATTAGATTCGTTGTTATACGCCAATGGTAAACAACTGAAGTCGTGTTGAAAATGTTCAAGTAGACAATGACCAGGAAAAGGCGCAATCAGAAAGAAATCAGTCCCCAAAACCGAGGTGGTAAAAAACTAAAAATACAGTTAGGTACTTGTACTAAGAAAACATATCGTAAGCCGAGTGAGCAGCTTTTATCCAAAAAGCGGCCACTCAACTCAGTTACTCAGAAAGCAATTATGTATATTTAGTTGTTTTTTTTATTTACTTTGGATTGCTTTGTTGGCGACAAGAATGTCCCTGTAAGATTATAAAATATTGAGAAATGCAGAGAACATGAAGCCATCATTATTGTGAAACAGTTTTGGTCGCGTTAATACCAATTTTATAAAAGAATTTCTGAACCTGAGAATGAAACCAGGGACTTTCGAAAGCTAAATGAGACGTACTAACAGTTGTGCTAAAAGGGCGACCAAAGCTTTACAGTCATGGCTAAATGGTCTTTACTTGGAAATCATCTTTTTTGCATAATTTCACAGTTTGTTTTGGAACATTGCAAGAAGGTCATTTATTGTCACCCATTTGCATACCTTAATTAAGTCCTAAACAGTGCCACCAAGGTGTTTGAAATCGTTTCAAAACAAATATTTTACGGCCAAAATAATCTTGAATAGCGATTTCTTCTTTGTTAATTGAAAACGGGTGGCCATATTACATGTAGATCACTTTTATGTTTATGACTGAACCAACAGCGAATAGTGGAGTATCCGTATCTTGGGTCGGCTCAATTCAACAAAGTCCCGAAGTTAGCTATTTAAAGGCCAAAAATAAATAGAAAAAGATGTTTGTTTGCCCCCTCCCTACCTACTCACCAGAAAAGCCTACTAAAAAAATCGGTTACCCCTGTAATGTCTTTGTGACTGAACCCTCCTCACCAATTGGATCTTCCACATGCAAGTGTAATTGTGAGTAGCTTTATACCTAATACCTAATACCATCGACCAAAATACGCATAATACCCAACTAGGCAGGGAACAGAAATAATTTTAAATGCGGCCTTACCTCCTCTGTACACGTTTGATTTGGAACTTGTTGAATGCAAAGGGACGACGGTAACAGTACTATTTTTTATGCGGTGTTTTTGAATCTGAATGGATCTGAATGGTTTACTGGTGATACGCCTACTTGACAATACTTCACCAGGGGGGTGCGCCAGGAGGGAAATTAGTCCCTGGCTCAACAATGTGAACAATGTGAAATACAGATAGATGACTTTTATATTTTGCTTTCATATGGAACCTGAATTTTATGGTGACTTGGTTTACAAATTAAAGAAACTTAAAGGAATAAATGATTTTTCTCTTCAGTTCGGAAAAATCATATCACGGTACAGACGTATAGGTTATAACTTGAATGTTATGCGACAGTCTGCAAGCTTAGTTTTTAACCCAATCATGGTTGATAACTATGCTGCCTTCTTTAATTGCACGCCGGTGGGTCGGGCGTCAGACTCTATGATGGCCCCGACTTAAAGCTATTCATTTTAGTTGGTTGGGGCCGGAGCTTCTTGTCTGTTGCTTGGCCCACCGGGGTCCAACTGGTGTTTTTCTTTTGCTCCGGAGTTAGTAGGTTATTCGGCGCCCAGGGATCTCCATCGTCGGGCAGCTTACTCAATCTGTGAGTCCTGGTTTTTGATTCATCAGGATGTTTATCATGATTTATTTGTTTGTTCTTGATGATTCATTGACTAGTTAGAGATTCACCACGAGGACCGAAGAACTAACTAAATGTTGTGAACCACTGCAGAAGCTGAGGGTGAGGTTAGGTACCTGTAAAACCGGTTTAAGCCCGCCAGTAACTTTGTGTTACTGATCGTTCCAAGTCGATACTTCTGTAGTGGTTCTTTTTGTTTTATGTCTTGGTGTTTAAAATTTTTTGTGCTGTTGGCGCCTTATGTATGTTTTCATATTTTTAGTTAAGTTAAGGTAACTGAGTGGCCACCTATTGGGAAAATAGCTGCTCATTCGGCTTACGATATGTTTCATGGTATAAGTACCTGATTGTTAGTTTGGTTTTTTCCCACCTCGGTTTTTGGAGTGGGAATCTTTTTCTGATTGCGCCTTTTCCTGATCTTTGCCCACTTGTACCTTTTTAGTAGTAGTTGTAAGGAGAAAAGTCATTTTACATAGGGGAGAACACGTTGGTTTTGTTTCCTGTTAGTGTTTTGAAATTTCCTGTTAGTGTTTTGAAACAGTTTAAAGTTCAAGTTATCATTCTATTTTGCTTTCATATGGGGGTCCATCGCGAGAAAGAGGTAGTCATTGGGGGTTACCCGACGAAGCAATGACAAGCTCCGTTGGAGTCTGACAGAGACTCAGCTGTCAGCCTGAGGCAATCTAGAGGCATGAAACGTTTCAAATTCTGACAGAAATCAGCGGTTAATTGTCATATAATCAAAGCTGACACTATATGTATGTAAGAGCACTAAGTCTTGATGTTTGCATGTAGAGGCCGACCATTGAAAATTGTTGGTCACCTAGCCACCAAAATTAAACTAATCAAAATATTTCGTCATTTACATTGTATTTATATATTTATTCATGTATTTATTTTGTCTTGATATTCTTTTTGTAAATTAAAAAAATATGCTGTTTGAATGTAATTTAGTAACAAAATTATGTAAATTTTTTATTCAGTTCAGTTGCAAACATTGAATTATAGGAGGACAAAAGTATTCGTCACTTTTCAAAACTCCATAGGCTTCAATGTATTTTCACGTTCGCAAGAAAAAATATCCTGCCGTTCCTGGTCAACATATCTTAATGATTTTGCTTTCATTTGGAAATATTTACATTTTTCTAAAACCTCCTTAGATGAACCATTAGATGTTCATCTGTGTTCATACTTCCATGAACAACATTGTGTCACGCGACGTGACGTAATCCAAACTTGACGTCAAAAAACATGAATCTCGCCAATCTGATTGGACGTTGTAAACGTCGACGCCGTTCCGCTGTTTGAACACACACTGTGTAGATTCTCTGTTTGCTGGTAAATGTGACCGCCTTGGTGAGTTTTCAACAAGCGATAGAGAGAAATGAATGTAAATATAAGCAATGAGTTTAATTTTTCTGTTGTTCATGGAGCTATGAACCGCAGTGGGTCGCTAGCAAAGCTTACATGAACCCCTTCGGGGTTCATTCACTTTGCACGCGACCCACCGCGGTTCATAGCTCCATGAACACCAGAAAAATGAAATTCATTTCTTAAGTGAAATGAATAAAGAAATAAATAAAGGTTATTTGATGAAGTTTCGACATTCCATTTTTCATACGTAACAATTTAAAGTTTTAGGAAATTTTGAAATGGTGACGTTGCCGGAAAATTGTCAAAAAATAATCTCACAATTTTTTAAACATTTGCATGAATAAGAATAAATGAAAATACTTTTGTTTATTGCTTTGCTTATTTAGCTTTAAAACGACACCAAGAACATGGAATTATCTTAACCAGGCACAGGTATTTTCTCGTCACCATGAAAATACATAGAAGTCTATGGAGTTTTCCAAACGTGACGAACACTTTTGTCCACCGTCTGTATTTTGAAACCGAGCTTTTTGATCCTTTAATACATTACTCAAAGTTTACTTTTGTTTTATTATTTTGACAATTAATGTAGAAAAATACCGACCACCCTATCCACTCTTAAATTGATGGGTAGGAGCACAGCAAACAGAGCCATTTTTAAGGGTGACCTGACATAACACTCGTTTTCTCGTGACGTAACACCATGTATTAAATAAAATTACAGAATCAACACACCGATTTCATTATTTCAATCCCTTCCATCACCCTATACCCGTGATGCAACCAAAGTTCTTACAGCGAAGATAAATATGCAACATCATACGGAGTGTAGTTATTGGAAGCCAGATCGGTTGGGCAACTACCCACAGCGAGGGAAAGAACACTTCGCTGAAGGTTGTTGTCACATTTCGTCACGTGTCGTGTGATGTTGCATCAATCTGCTATGTAAGAAATTCGGGTTCATCACGAGTATTCAGGGCGTTTTTATCTCACCTGAGCCGAAGGCTCACAAGGTAAGCTTATATTATAGTAGTCGTGCCGGCGTCCGTCCGTGCGTCCGTCCGTGAGTCCACATTTTCAAACTTGAATATCTCTAAGGCAACAAGGCCAATCGTGATCAAATTTTATCTAAAGCATCATTGAGGAGGGGGAAAGGTTGTTATAGGCTTTGGGCCGGGTCGGATCAGAACTCTGGTTTCCATGGCAACAGATAGCTCCCATAGACTTACAATAGGAAAAACATAAAAAAAAAATCTTCTTCTCCGAAGCCACAAGGCACAGAGCTTTCATATTTTGTGTGTAGCAATGTATAATGGTCCTCTATAAATCCTGCCAACCGTGCACCTGGGGTCCATACTGGCCCCGCCTCGGGGGCGTCATATGAGAAAAACAAAAAAAGAATCTTCTTCTCCGAAACCACAAGGCCCAGAGCTTTCATATTTTGTATGTAGCAATTTGTAGTGGTCCTCTTTATAAATCCTGCCAACCATGCCCCAGGGGTAAAAAATGGCCCTGCCCCGGGGGTCATTAGCTCCCATAGACAAACAATAGGAACAAAACAATCTTCTTCTCCGAAACCACAAGGCCCAAACTTTCATATTTTGTGTGTATCAATGTATAGTGGTCCTCTTTATAAATCCCGCCAGCTGTGCCTCCCTGGGTTCCATATGGGCCCCGCCCCGGGGGCGTCATGGGAAAACATAAAAAAAAATCTCCGAAACCACAAGGCCCAGAGCTTTCATATTACGTGTGTAGCAATGTATAATGGTCCTCTATATAAATCCTGCCATCCGTGCTCCTGGGGTCCATACAGGCCCCGCCCCGGGGGCGTCATGGGAAAAACATAAAAAAATCTTCTCCAAAATCACAAGGCCCAGAGCTTTTATATTTTGTATGTACCAATGTGTTGTGGTCCTCCTTATAAATCCTGCCAACCATGCCCATAGAGTAAACAAGTAGCCCAGGGGCAACGATCGCTCACCTGAGAGTCAACAAGTACAGTCACTGGACAAAGTAGTTGGGGTTTTTACCATATATGGGTATGGTGGCCATCTTGGTCATTTGACCTTGAAACCCTACTTACATCAGCAGAAGAGCTCTTGTCTGGATTGTGTATCCTCTTTTCTGCCATTTTAGTTCACATGAAAAAATCATCTAACACGGTCAGGGTCCTATAATGACCCCCGGGGTGGGGCCATATTTGACCCCAAGGGCAAGATTGGCAGGATTTATGTAGAGCTCCACATGACAATGTTGAATATCAAATATACAAGCTTTGTGTCATGCTGTTGCAGAGAAGATTTTTTCATATATTTCCATTATAAGTCTATGGTAGATAATGACATGCCTGGGCGTGGCCTGTATGGACCCCAGGGGCACCGTTGGCAGCATTTATAAAGGAGAGGATTATACATTGATCCACACAACATATGAAAGCTCTGGGCCATATGGTTTCGGAGAAGATTTTTTTTTATGTTTTCCCATGACGCCCCCGGGGCGGGGCCCCTATGGACCCCAGGGGCACAGTTGGCAGGATTTATAAAGAGGACTACTATACATTGCTAAAAACAAAATATGAAAGCTTTGGGCCTTGTGGTTTCGGAGAAGAAGATTTTTTTAAAGTTTTTCCCATGACGCCCCCGGGGCGGGGCCCGTATGGACCCCAGGGGCACGGTTGGCAGGATTTATAAAGAGGAACACTATACATTGCTACAAACAAAATATGAAAGCTCTGGGCCTTGTGGTTTCGGAGAAGAAGATTTTTTTATGTTTTTCCCATGACGCGCAGTGGCGGGGCCCGTATGGACCCCAAGGGCAAGGTTGGCAGGATTTATAAAGAGGACCACTATACATTGCTACTGACAAAATATGAAAGCTCTGGGCCTTGTGGTTTCGGAGAAGATTTTTTTATGTTTTTCCCATTGTAAGTCTATGGGAGCTAATGACCCCCGTGGCGGGGCCATGATTGGCAGGATTTATATATAGGACCACTACACATTGCTACATACAAAATATGAAAGCTTTGGGCCTTGTGGTTTTGGAGAAGAAGATTTTTTTATGTTTTCCTAATGACCCCCGGGGCGGGGCCCGTATGGACCCCAGGGGTACAGTAGGCAGGATTTATAAAGAGGACCATTATACATTGCTACATACAAAATATGAAAGCCCTGGGACTTATGGTTTCGGAGAAGAAGATTTTTTAAAGTTTTTCCCATGACGCCCCCGGGGCGGGGCCCGTATGGACCCCAGGGGCACGGTTGGCAGGATTTATAAAGAGGAACACTATATATTGCTACAAACAAAATATGAAAGCTCTGGGCCTTGTGGTTTCGGTTAAGAAGATTTTTTTCATGTTTTACCCATGGCCCTATCAGGGCGAGGCCTGTATGAACCCCAGGGGCACGGTTGGCAGGATTTATAAAGAGAACCACTATACATTGCTACTGACAAAATATGAAAGCTCTGGGCCTTGTGGTTTCGGAGAAGAAGATTTTTTTATGTTTTCCCATTGTAAGTCTATGGGAGCTAATGACCCCCGGGGCGGGGCCATTTTTGACCCCAGGGGCATGATTGGCAGGATTTATAAAAAAAAGACCACTACAAATCGCTACATACAAAATATGAAGGCTCTGGGCCATGTGGTTTCGGAAGAAAAGATTTTTTTATGTTTTGCCCAATCACGCCCCCGGGGCGGGGCCTGTATGGACCCCAGGGGCACGGTTGGCAGGATTTATAAAGATGACCACTATACATTGCTACACACAAAATATGAAAGGTCTGGGACTTGTGGTTTCGGAGAAGAAGATTTATTTAATGTTTTTCCCATTGTAAGTCTATGGGAGCTATCTGTTGCCATGGAAACCAGAGTTCCAATCCGACCTGGCCCAAAACCTAAAGCAACCTTTCCCCTCCTCAGTGATGCTTTAGATAAAATTTGATCACGATCGGCCTTGTTGTCTTAGAGATACGGACGGAAGGACGGACGGACGCGGGCTCGACTACTGTACTATAAGCTCACCTTGTGAGCCTTCGGCTCAGGTGAGCTAAAAATGGCCCCGCCCCGGGGGTCATTAGCTACCACAGACATACAGTGGGAAAACATTAAAAAAATCTTCTTCTCCGAAACCACAAGGCCAAGAGCTTTCAAATTTTGTGTGTAGCAATGTATAGTGGTCCTCTTTATAAATCCTGCAAGCGTGTCCCTGGGGTCCATATGGGCCCTGGCCCCGAGGCGTCATCATCATGGGAAAAGCAGAAAAAATATTCCTCTCTGAAACCACAAGGTCCAGAGTTTTCATATTTTGTGTCTAGCTATGTATAGTGGTCCTCTTTATAAATCCTGCTAACCGTGGCCCTGGGATCCATACAGGCCCTGCCCTGGGGCATCATTATCTGCCATAGGCTTACAGTGGAAAATACATTAAAAATCTTCTTCTCTGAAACCACAACAGCCAAAGCTTCTATATTTGTTATGCAGCATTGTTATGTGGAGCTTTGCATAAATCCTGCCAAGCATGTCCCTTGGGTCAGAAATGGCCCCACCCTACATGGGGTGGGGTCAATATAGCTCCCATTGACTTACTATTGGAAAAACATAAAAAAAATCTTCTTCTCAGAAACCATATGGCCCAGAGATTTCATATGTTGTGTGGACTAATGTATAATACTCTCCTTTATAAATCCTGCCAACGGTGCCCCTGTGGTCCATACAGGCCACGGGCATGTCATTATCTACCATAGACTTATAATGGAAATACATGAAAAAGTCTTCTCTGCAACAGCATGACACAGAGCTTGTATATTTGGTATACAACAATGTCATGTGGAGCTCTACATAAATCCTGCCAATCATGCCCCATCCCAGGGGGTCATTATGGGACCCTGACCTTGTTAGATGATTTTTTCAAGTGAACCAAAATGGCAGACAATAGGATACACAATCCAGACAAGAGCTATTCTGCTGATGTAAGTAGGGTTTCAAGGTCACATGACCAAGATGGCCACCATACCCATATATGGCAAAAACCCCAATTACTTTGTCCAGTGACTGTACTTGTTGTCTCTCAGGTGAGCGATCGTTGCCCTTGGGGTACTTGTTTCTATGTTTAATCGAAGTCCTTAAGTAAGAATAGACAATTTAGAAATTTGCACAATTATATTAAAATCTCTTTCCACTATAGACAGACATTATGAAAATATGCCCACGCAATATACAGGGATTTTAGGAGTAAAAATGGTAAATTTCATTGTACATTTTTTTAAAATATATTTGCTCAAAACATTGATTGTGGGCACATGTTAGAACCACCTCAGCGAGGCGGTTTTAACGAGTACCCACAATCTATGTTTTGGGTAATAAGAATCAGAGGACCAATAGTCCTGTAAACGCTCACCTGAGATCTGTTGTATATACCAATAAAGATGTTTGAATATTATGGAAAATAGCCCAGTTAAGGGACAGATGAAGCCCTGGGGCCATTTTTTCATTATAATCAATATCCTGTCCATTTGCCAATTTCCTGCAAGTCTTTCCCTTCAACTGACATTTTAACAGTTTTACACATTCAGTGGCATAGGCGACCTATGTTGACCTTGTCGTAAAATAGGTCAAGGTCAACACAGGGTCATGATTTATATATAAATTGTAGTACTTTAGCCATTGATGTTTCATGCCAGGTTTCTTTGAAATCGGTCCACCGGTTCCGGAGATTTTTGAAGGGTTTTCCCATATATGGCGGCCATCTTGGTCATGTGACCTGGATTATTTATAAACACGTTGGTTACCCCATCCTATAGATGCTGCACATAAAATTTGGCTTTGATTGGCCAAGTGGTTTCAGAGGAGAAGATGTTTGAATATTATGGAAATACGAAATATACATGTATACTGCCCCGGGACGGGGACATATGAGCTCATGGGGATCAATTGTTTTCAGAATCATTAATATTCAGTCCTACTGTGCATTGCCTGCAAGACTTTCACTTTAAATGACATTTTAAAAGTTTTCCCCATTCAAATGCATTGGCGACCTATGTTGACCTTGCCGTAAAATAGGCCAAGGTCATTGCAGGGTCATGATTTATATATACATTGTAGTACTTGAGTCATCAATACTTCATGCCAAGTTTCGTTGAAATCCGTCCACCGGTCCGGAGAGGAAGATTTTTGAAGGGTTTTACCATATATGGGCATGGCGGCCATCATGGGCATGTAACTTGAATTATTTATTTGTATACACATTTTAAATCCCCCTTCATATAGTTGCTTCATATAAAATTTGGCTTTGATTGGCCAAGCAGTTTCAGAGAAGAAGATATTTGAATATTATGGTAATATACATGTATATTGCCCCGGGGTGGGGGCATATGAGCCCCTGGAGACCATTTTTTTTTTTCAGAATCATTGATATTCAGTCATGTTGCTCACTTCCTGCCAGTTTTTCCCTTTAAATGACGTTTTCCCCCATTCAAATGCATAGGCGACCTATGTTGACCTTGCCGTAAAATAAGTGGTCAGCATATACAAATTGTAGTACTTGAGTCATCGATGCTTCATGCCAAGTTTCGTTGAAATCGGCCAACCAGGTCCGGAGAAGATTTTTGAAGGGTTTTTACCATATATGGGCATGGCGACCATCTTGGTCATTGGCCTGGATTATTTGTATACACATTGGTTCCCCCTTCCTATATTTGCTTCATATAAAATTCAAGCGGTTTCAGAGGAGATCTTTGAAATTGTGGACGGACGGACGCCGGATCATGGATCACCTTGTGAGCCTTCGGCTCAGGTGAGCTACAAATAGGCATACCCCTGCATTGAAATCCCATTTCCCCTGTATAAAAGTGGAGGTTAAGAGGGTATTTTATGGTTGCACGGACATATTATCCTGATGGACAGCACAAGATAGCACAGAATATATACACATGCGTCTTCAACAACACAAATGAAAAGCAAGATGACTAGCTCTTTCCCAGAAGGTAGTCCTAGGACTATCATTGACTAGAAACAAAGATGGAGAGTACAACATAGGAGCAGGATTTTATCCGGTTCAGGCTGACCATTGCCGTATCACATTAGTCCGGATCAAATTTGCGTTCACGCTAGAATTGTTGTTTATCGCCCGGATCAAATTTATGTCCCATTTATCCGGATCCATGATATCCGACAGTATTTAGCTTGAAAGCAAATTTTATCTGGATCAATTGATCCGACTCGGTCTGACAGTGACCCGAATTAATATGATGTGTGTGAACGTGCATGCTATTTCTATCTCGTCAGGATAAGCATGTGTAAATGTGTTATTTGGTCTCTTCGGTATACTCTATATACCTCTCTCTTCCTCGGTCAGTACCTGATGTACACACCAAACTGTGTTATTATACTGAACTCGTATACACCAGACTGTACATATAATAACACTGAGCTCTCTCTTCCTTCGCCAGTACCTGATGCATACACCAAACTGTATAAAAATACTGAGCTCTCATCCTCGGTTCGTACCTGATGTATACACCAAACTGCATACCCTACATACCTCTCTCTTCCTCGGCCAGTGCCTGATGTATACACCAAACTGTATAATAACACTGAACTCTCTCTTCCTTCGCCAGTGCCTGATGTATACACCAGACTGTACATAAAATAACACTGAGCTCTCTTCCTTCGCCAGTGCCTGATGTATACACCAGACTGTACATAAATTAAAAATAACACTGAGCTCTCTCTTCCTTCGCCAGTGCCTGATGTATACACCAAACTGTATAACAAATACTGAGCTCTCATCCTCGGTTCGTACCTGATGTACACACCAATCTGCATGCGCGGATCCAGAGGGGGGGGGGACCGGGGGTCCGGACCCCCCCTGGAATTTGAAAATTTTACCTAAAAAAGGTAATTTCGGGATTTTTTTGGGGTTGGACCCCCTCTCGTCTGTGACAAAAAATTACCATTTTCGTTGGACCCCCTCTCATGAAAATTTCTGGATCCGCGCATGCACCAATCTGTATAATGAAGACTTAGCTCTCTCTACCTCGGGCAGTACCTGATGCTTACACCAAACTATATAATAATCACTGAGCTCTCTATACTTCGGGCAGTATCCGATGTATACACCAAATTGTATAATAATCACTGAGCTCTCTCACCCTCGGTCATTGCATTATGTGTACACCACATTGTATAACAAACACTGAGCTCTCTCTATCTCGGTCAGTACCTGATGCATACACCAAACTGTATAACAGACACTGAGCTCTTTCTACCTAGGTCATTGCCTGACGTGTACACCAAACTGTTTAACAAACACTGAGCTCTCTCTACCTAGGTCAATTGCTGAGGCATACAGCAAACTGTATAACAAACACTGAGTTTTCTCTACCTCGGTCATCGCCTGACGTGTACAAAAAGAACCACCACAGAAGTATCGACTTGGAACAATCAGTAACACACAGTTACTGGCGGGCTTAAATCGATTTTACATGGCCATAACCTCGCCCTCAGCTTTTGCAGTGGTTCATAACATTTAGCTAGTTATTCGGTCCTCCTGGTGAATCTCTAACTAGTCAATGAATCATCAAGAACAAACAAATAAATCAAGATAAACATCCTGATGAATCAAAAACCAGGACTCACAGACTGAGTAAGCTGCCCGACGATGGAGATCCCTGGGCGCCGAATAACTTACTAACTCTGGAGCAAAAGAAAAACATCAGTTGGGCCAAGCAACAGACAAGAAGCTCCGGCACACGACCAGCTAAAATGAATAGTTTTAGGTCGGGGGCATCATAGAGTCTGACGCCCGACCCACCGGCGTGCCATTAAAGAAGGCAGCATAGTTATCAACCATGATTGGGTTAAAAACTAGGCATGCAGACTGTCGCATAACATTCAAGTTATAACCTATACGTCTGTAACGTGTTATGATTTTTCTAAACTGAAAAGAAAAATCATTACTTCCTATAAGTTTCTTAAATTTGTAAACCAAGTCACCATAAAATTCTGGTTCCGAAAGGCCCTCATTTAAAAGCGTCTTTAACCCAACATTATATTTGGAAATTAATTCATAGTGTCTACGATAAAATTTAGAAAAGGTTTTTCGAAGTTTATGATACCGATAGCCCTGTTGGAGAAGTTTGGCCGTTAAACATTTATTTCGAGCGTTGAAGTCTGTAGCATGATTGCAGACTCTAGCAAACCTAATAAGTTGCGAAATGTATACACCATAAGAAGCACGACGAGGAACATCACCATTCAAAAACGGAAAATTTACAATATCAAAATCAAAGTCATCGCGCTTATCATAAATTTTAGAAGAAACAAATCCATTTTCAACAGAAAGATGTAGATCTAAAAAGGGGGCTTGGGGCTTCGGTATCCGAGCATTTGGCTTTGTTCAACTGTAGTTCAGGTGGATAAATTTGACCATACCTTCAAATGTTCAAAAGATCATCGAGGTATCTTGAAGTAGAATTAAAAGCCTCGATAACATCAGCTTGATTATCATGGTTAAGAGAATCCATGAAATCTCTTTCGGAGCAGTATAAAAATAAATCAGCTATGAGAGGTGCTCAATTTAAACCCATCGGATGCACTTAAAACGAGAAGGGAAAGGAGAACGTCAAAACCCGTATTCAGTTTGCCTAGATTTTGAAAGCCTGTATTGAGAAACGTGCATAAATAATGCCCGTTATTGTGTGTTTTAGCGGAAGCCTGACTTCCTGTGCACATAATAAAACAAGTTTGATTTGAAAAGTTTACATATACTCGCCATAACGTTAGTTTTTTGGGGGCAGGGGTAATTTTTTGGACAAAAAAAAATTGATACCAAAAACCAAGATTTTCTCAAGTAGTGATCGAAATACATGGTAAAATAACATTTGCAGCGTAAAACGATGCTGCAAATGGTCACGTTTTGATAAAAAGCGATTAAAATATTTCAAAGTTTTTGTCAAATAGTTATTTTATCTATAACTTTTGACCATTGCCTGTAATGCCTATATCATACACTGCCATCATTCAGATGCATCACTAATACATACTGTCAACATAAAATTCAAGGATAAATGTACCTTCTTTTACATGCACGCAACAAAAAATCGTCTATTTGTGTTTTCAGGCTTGTCACTCGTTCTAAAATAAGTAGCGCACCCCCTGCCTCAGGGTGTTAAATTAAAATTGGAGCGACATTGTTCAATATATCACCAGGGTTGACTGTATTTTCAAAATTTGGTACTATCTCAATTTAGACCGAACAAAGTATGATACCCATTTATGATTTTTAAGATTCCTGGTAGTAGTGAATAATGCATGACCCCACCAAAAACAGCATGTCACAAACCGTATATGCAAAAATTCAAAAGGCCACAGAATGAACAAATTTTATTTTTACATGAAACAACTTCGTTTTAGTTACTTAATTCGACATGATCTTATAGTAAAATGAATGGTTATTTGATATCTGGTAAATAAAAAAAAAAATATCAAACATCAAAAGTAGAAAAAAAACATGTCACAGGGTTTCTGTAACTTACGTGACGCTACAGAAGATTGTACTAATCGTTATAGTGGTTTCTCTTATTGCAGGCCAACTTTGCCAATTAGATAATTGAATTTGTCCTTTATATGGATAACATAAGATTTTTCATTTTGCTTTACTATTTTGGTCAAATAAATCTAATCCCCCTGCTTAACCAGTGCGTCCCTTTTAAGATGTTATCATACGTGACACCGTTTTTCTACAAATCCAACATTGTATTTGAAACAACGTTATCTGAATATGAAAGTATGGAGGCCGAATACAAAAAACTGTGTTAATATCAAACGACCCTAAGGCGGTATTTTCGGATGCTAAAATAGAAATGTAATTAACTTGACGGTAATTTACGTGACGCTACTTAATTTCAAAATGCCAATATGACTTATTATATGAGGAAAATGCTTTGAATCAGTGTCTATAAATGTTTAAACGTCTACTAAGTACTTTTCAGTAGTTAAGTTTACAGAATATGATCTTTTTTCCAAGCAGTGTCACGTAAATTACACATTTGTCTCGTAAAATACAAAGCTAGTATAACTCTATTTATCGATTATAGTTGAAAACAGTGGAGTCTAAAAGGAGCATGCCTCCCTCAATCAAAGACATAGCAATACTACATTTGTTATTCGCATTTGTTCGTGCCAAATTACTGACCAACAGTAAAATATCAGCCCTGAGATTAATATACATTTTTATCAATATAAAACAATTATCTTCTACTAAATAATTATGTTTATATATGCATCGAAAGATTTACTTCTTGTGCAGACGGGTTCAAATCCCATACTTCATTATAAGTTATCAAAAACGCAAACCTATCTATGTTTGAAAATAATGAAGGTGACTTTGAAAATAATGAAGGTGACTTCAATATTACCATCACGTAAATTACAGTATTCCGTCACGTATATTACATTTTTATAGAATGTTGTGCAAACTGTAAAAAATGTTCAAAAATGAAATAGGAACATGCTAGATTGTCTGTTAGGAGTAAACGTATCCGGATAAAATATTTCAGATAATATTTAATGCCATAGTGTGTCTGTATTGCAAAACTAATTTATGTAGATCAGCTGGCTAACTGTCACTCCGCTCCACTTCGGTACCTCGTTCCACTTCCCTGACAGCTTATCATAGGTTGCATTTAATCCAATGTCGAAATGATTGCGGATTTCGTAAGCGACTTGCAGTTATGTCATTTTTCTATTAATCGTACCATTTTTGATATGTATTTGTACCAGTGCCAAAGATCTTCCAGTAAACACATAAAATTACCTAAAACGTTTAAATCAATTATTATTAATGTAGAAAAACAAACGATTTTCGACTTTGAGTCGCTAATTCTACAGTAGTCTCCCTTGGTCTATTTATAGACATCTTTGAAATTTTCAATAGAAAAAATGAAGTATTTTATGATTCTGCGTGCTTTATCAAATAGAATATTTATAATTTATGTCATATATGCAAGAAAAGATCTAACATAAGTTAGAATAACACAATTTTGCAGTTTTGCAGAATTTTCATTTTCGACCAAGAGCTGAATATATCCCATTTCCGTCGGTATGGAGAGGTCTAAAGGAATACTTATGTTGCCGTTTGCAAGTAATTTACGTGACGCTAAATAAAACAAGACCTGTCATAAAACAAGATGTACTTAGAAAAGTAATTATAAGCTCCGCCAGTCATGTAGGACAAACGTAATTATAGTTACATGTTTTGATACAATTCTGATGTACAAGCCAGATGTTATTATAGTTGCAAGTTAACAACACTGAAAATTCTGAATAAAGACGTCTGCATCATACACTTATTGTCTAACATGTTTCGATAGTAGATATGAAAGGACGTTTATTGTTTAATCTAATCTACTTAATATTGTTCTTTATTTGAGAAAAATGAAGTCTGTTAGTTAGAAATATACATTGAGTTTGTGGTTTGGTTATATTTCGTTCATATGTAGTGCGTCACGTTGATTACCACATTGGAATATACCCATCAAGTTTCAAAATGCTGTAGAAATTGAAAAACTACTGGGAAGGTGGTGAAAATTCACAGGATGAAGCCTGAATGATCAAAAATAGTGATGGTATGCCAAAAAAAAGTGTAATTCTAAAAGTTCATTTTTCTTCATTTTTTTTTCTCCAGAAATTGCACCTTATTTTAGAATGAGTGTTGTAAATATTTGCCCAACACAGTTTGTATGACATAGAAACTGATGACTATGTAGACCCCCAGGGGGGGTACTCTCATTTTTTGTGGATACACAGGCGAGGCCCCAGCTTCTACCCCCAAACCCAAAAATTACTGAGATTTGCTGACCACCCCAAAAGAATACCAGTCCTATCAGGCATACCCAAAAAAATACTTGAACTTTTAGCTTACCCCAAAAAATTACATGTATTCATCTTTTGTATGCCTATTGATGGAATTTTATCACATCCATATGATCTAAGCTGTTGGTGGGACGTTAAATCCCAAATCAACCAACCAACAGAACACGTCACAATACAGTTAGTATATGTAGTAACTAGGAAGTAAATACCAAGTTGGATAAAATTTAAAGATTTTATTTATTCTCAAAGTGTAAGTCTTATGATGGTTTTGATTCCATTTGATTTGCAATCCAAACAACATCATCATGTTCAAGCTTCCAAAATTTCACCGAGGCCAGCCATAAGGCATGGTCGCAAACAAAATTGAATCTTAGGGCCTTGTAAGACATAAGTGTAAGCCACTCTTATCTTTATAGAAATAAAGAGATTTCCCAAGAAATGTGCAAAACCCAAAAAAACACTTAGAATTATAGATGACCCCAAAAAAATAATTCAGAAAAGGCATGACCCCCAAAAAATATCCATAAAAAGCTCACTACCCTAAAAAATAACTAGTTTTTCTGAAAACCCAAAAAAATACGGAAATTCAAAATTTTGACCCCAAAAAAGTCAGCCTCGCCTATGTATACAGAAAATTTCAGAGTACCCCCCCCCCCCCCCTGGGTGTAGACCATGACTTGCCTCAAATGTGCTAACACAAGCTTACATGTTACTATGCCAAGACAAAGGTTTGGGTCACCACAAAGACATTCACCATTTGGTTCCCAGCTTTAAAAAATCAATATTGGAAATACAGGTAACCACGAACCCCCCTCGGGGGGGGGGGGGGGGGGGTCTGGTTATCTGTTTTTTTCCAATATTGTAGGGATGTCAACGAATGCCGAAATTGCAATTCGAATATTTGCATAGGATATTCGAATATATTCGAATATTCGAATGATATACACATCTATGTCCAACAGACCCATTACGATGACTTACTTGGTGGTACATGTATTAGAAATATGAGGTTTATGCATGGTATCTTATCTGGGCTATACCAATGGCGCCATGTAAGAAAATCAACAAATTTTGCACAGAAAACTAGACAATCTGGAGGTGTTTAATAATGGCAAATCTATTGGGTTCTGTCTGAGAAAGCAACGACAAGTTCTGCATGCATGCCGCTGATATCCGCCACCAAGAGTGCTTAGGGTCTATTGTAATAGTGTGGCCTACATGCATTTTGTGAAAGGTATGTTGTGACAGTGTTGTTCCTAAAGGATTGAGTTGTCAAACTATCCAGCCATCTTAAGTTTTCACATGACACAGCTCAAATTGTAGGACTTTCACACCTTAAAAACATTTGTTGAAAGCAAGCAATGCTTTCTTCTCAACTTGAATCAACAAAGTGTCACTTGAATCAACAAAGTGTCAAACTGTTAATTGAGCAATCTCAATTTGCAAGTGTGTCAAAATTTTGACCATATTGAATTACTCAACAGACAAGCAGGTCATATTATTTTTCGACCTTTGGTCTTAAATTTGAGTCCTCCTTTTAACTGATACATGACAATATTGCAGGTTAGAAAATTATGCGAATATTCGAATCCAGAAATCGCATTCGAATATTCGTATGAAATACGAATATTCGAACATTCGAATATTCGTTGACATCCCTACAATATTGATATTTGTCAGCAGGAAACCAGCCGATAACGCAAAAATGGTGAATAAACAAACACATTGGTACAGTCACTCTAATTTCTAAAACCTAACAAGTAATGATCATGATAGTTTACCATAAGTGTGTGTGGTTGAAGAACAGAAGACAGACTTTCACCTGGTGTGGCTACTTTCAAAACACTAGGTCATGTTCAGCCAGGTAGAAATATGTATACAAACAAGCTACAGTCGTAAACAAAACAAGGATAGCTTTTAAAAAAGCTAGTGTCGCCCGTTTTCTCTGTTATAATCTAGACCACCATCATTTAGTCCTGGATTGCGTATAAGAATGGTTATTCAGCTTAACTAACATGTAGATCAACTGTCTAACCTACATCGCGTTTCACTTTTATACCTCGTTCACTCCATTTGTGTCGAGGGGTGTCATGGGACATCAACGGAAATGTTCTATTGAACATCCTGCCTGAAACCGAAATTTTGTGCTCAGGCATGTCAGGAGACGAAACGCCTTGTAAAACGAATGCGTACACTCATAATTGCTAAATCAAGTCCACCCACAGCAAAGCAAACTCCCCAACAGTGCCAATACCTGACAGCAAAGAATACCGAACCAGTTTTAAGACCAAAGATATGATTGGTCAAAAATAGATCTAGCCAATCACTTTCTGCCTTTCAATAATCAGTTCCTGTCGGTAAAACCATGCGCGGATCCAGAGGGGGGGACCGGGGGTCCGGACCCCCCTTGGAATTTGTAAATTTAACCTAAAAAAAGGTTATTTCGGGATTTTTGGGGGGTTGGACCCCCCCTCATCTGTGACCAAAAATTACAATTTTCGTTGGACCCCCTCTCATGAAAATTTCTGGATCCGCGCATGAAAACGTTGCTGGTTTCCCGCTTAGTCAAATTACATGTGAAATATTTCGAGAACCATACACATTTTCGTATTTGGATTCTGTCGGTTTTCTTCCCTGTTTCTTTGGGAAAATCCTACCGTATATGTCACCCGTTGTGACGGGCGACAATTATTGAAGTCACTTGATTTTATGGGCTAGCATTATAGAGCATCTTGACAGCCTGCCCCCCCCCCCCCCCCCCCCCCTACCGGGACCAAGCATGTCATTTTTATATGATATCTGTAATGTAAAACTACAACTGTGTGCAAAAGGATTTTCTTGGTTCCGGGGGAACACACCTGAAAAGGCTTTTTCAATTTCCATTAAGGTTAATTGCAGAAACTATGTTTTCACACCAAAATTTTTAATTGGTAGTTTTTCCTGGAGGAAAACATTCTAGGAATCAATGAAGGCATATTCAAACTATCTAATTAACTGACAAAAAAGTGTGTGTTTTTTTTTTTTTTTTTTTTTTTTTTTTTTTTTTTTAAATAAAAACTTATTTCGCCTTTTCTATAGGCAGTCTCCCATACAGAATGGACGTTCTCCTTTATTTGGATACAAGTACGTGCCTAAAATGACCCGCGTCTTGAGCAAACCAACATTTTGCATATGCGAAAGCAAAGACAGAGATCAGTACAATTTATCTACTTTCTGAATAAAATAAAATCCAGTCTCTGGTCATCTTCTGTGTTTGTACAGCTCGGTTTGTGTCGGAGCTGTTCGGAAACTACGTTGTCGTTTTTCTCATGATGCGGCTCATTAATAAATTTATACGACGCAATTTAACTACTTGGACACTTTTGACAAACATACGATTTCATTTTTATTTATTTAACATGTTTAATAGGTTATATAATCCTCATGAATCGAAGAAATCGCAGATATGGTGGGTTGAAAATGTTTTAACTTTTGTTTAACACGAAATTTAAAGACAAACGCCATTCTAGAATGCAAAGCATAACAGGTTTAAAGAGCATCTAGACTTTATAGAGTTACTGCTTCATAGACATCATTTGAATGGGATGCCGAATGGAATTCACGAGTTTCATGAACTAGTCTACGGTTTATTTTTACCCGAAAGCCTGCAGAGATGCACACATATTCTTAATTTGAATATCAGGCTAGTATTGTCTATTTACTTGTTTTGTGTAGCAGGTAGAAGCGTCCACAAACAATGTGTTTTGGTCCCTTCAGTCAACTAATGTTTTTAAATTACGTGACTGTATCCAGTGGTGGATTTCTGTTTTAATCCCAAAA
The DNA here is from genome assembly GCA_964017185.1 of Rugalucina vietnamica. Lineage (NCBI taxonomy): Eukaryota > Metazoa > Mollusca > Bivalvia > Lucinida > Lucinidae > Rugalucina > Rugalucina vietnamica. The sequence goes on from OZ024872.1 coordinate 44,040,314, forward strand.
ACCATAGTAATTCGCCATCTTTGTTTGTAGTCTATAATAAAGTTTTTCTACTGAGAATCACATGGTATTGTTTACATACAAACCGATAAATGATCGGTGACACACACTGCAATTGAGACAGAAGTTGAGGTTCGATTTTCGAGTTTTCTTCTACAGTGTTTCTTCTCCTGACTGATAGATAGGTGCAGTCAGTGCAGAAATTGAACACTTATTGAAAGAAAGTAACATAAGAACCCGGTTATTTCGTTTTCGCAAACACTTCAATGTTATTGTGATGAAAGTACTTGATGTTCATGGGGCAGAAGTGTTTGCAAAAACGAAATAACCTGGATTCCTTATGTTACTTTCATTCAATAAATGTTCAATTTCTGCATTGACTGCACCTATCTATCACTCAGTAGAGTATACGCTATAGGAGATAGTATTTTGTCCGTTAGAATGTATTTTCATTGTTCAAACATTCTCCTATGTCAGTGTTCATGACGTCACATTGTGTATTTTAATGAAGTGTACTGGAAATATATTTGATTGTTTTTCATTAATGAAGTGTACTGGAAATATATTTGATTGTTTTTCATTAATTAGATAGTCATTGCACTTCGCCATCTTTGTTTGTAGTCTATAGTTAAGTCTTTCTCTACTGTATTTCATTATTGTTTATTGAGATATATATTTCTATATCTTATAGATTGACCGGAATTGATCATCACTCATATCACCTTGAAGCTTCTCTGGTGTTGTTCCATCTATCATGGCCTTAAAAACCCTAAGTATGCCTAACACTCCAAATAACATTTAGTTTGTTTTACAGTTACTGCTAAAAGCCCATGTCATACTATGTCGGCTTTCTCTTTTTCTTTTTTTTTTCTTTAAAAGCATTTTATGCATTTTGGTATCCGAAATTGCTACCCAAATAATATTCACAAAGATTGAGACATTAAGTGTTGTTTGTTAGATTTTTATGGATGTAACTCATTTTTATTGCGGAGAATTTGTTTCTGAAAACAATGATGCCATGAAATGTGTTTCGCTGTTTCAAGTATGGCACTTAAGACAGTCACTTCCATAAAACCAAAGTTTCTAGTTTTGTCGCACGTTAACGTCTCATCAAAGTTACTGCTGATTGCGATATTCTAGCCCCTTTTGTGGTTTCCTGACATAACACCTGGATGATGTCTCATCATAAGTTCAAAGAATTTGATGTTCCCAAAATAGCACCATTATAACCTTTCATTTTCAATACAAAGAATATACCCAAATAGCCATTTACTTAGGACAAGTTTAGCTCCGTCCACCTGCCACTGAAGGAAGAATTACCTGACCTGTAATGATATTGTATTGTCACTTGTTAGTAGCTGAAGGATCTCGGAAGATTTCTTTTGCGAGATTGCCCAAGATTGTTTTTAAAATCGCAAGTACCAGGCACTAAAATGAAGTTTCTCACAGTCGAAAAGAAAGTTTCTATTGTATTTAGACATGTAATGTTCAATGTAACTCAGGAAGAGACTTTAAAAATTTGACAAAGTCTTTGAATTTAATATAGGATCATATAGGAAATAGAAAACTTTTTATAAGTCCATGTTCTCTCTCTCTCTCTCTCCCCCCCCCCCCCCCCCTTGCCCAATCAAAATATTTTGAACACAACTGTATTTTTGTAAATGACATATTATATCAAAATGCCATGTTTGGGCAAGGGGGGAGGATGTCAAAAAGCTCCAGATCCGCAAAACACCTAGCAGGGTCCAGGGTGAGGAACTTGTCAGCTTTTAAAATCATTGGCGCAATAGGAGCAGAACGATCGCGCCAAAGGTGGTGCCTTATTTCATATTAGAACTCCATAGATTTCCCCTTTTCCCATTTCATTAAATGAACAGACTGCTTAGTGCATTGTACTAATTTACCAAGTAGTCCAAGCTCTCTTCTTCTCCCTCCTCCTCCTCTTCTTCTTCTTCTTCCTCCTCTTCTTCTTCATCTTCTTCTCTAAACCTTGTTTTGAAATCTAGCATGTATATGTATGCTCAAATATATACTTAACCAAATTCCCAACGCACCTAGTAAGATTTTTGCCAATATTTCAAACACGAATCTACCAAAGATGTTCAAATTCAAAATATGATAAGATACATCATTTTGAAATAATGTGGTGAAATTTTATTGCGATCGACGATTTCTTTCGACATTTATTGGGCTTTTTGTTAGCACACCCATGATTCGAAAAATCAGGAAATACGTATTGAAAACAACGGTAGTGTAAGGTAAGGATAGATCGTACATAACGTTATAAAAATAATTTGCAGAACAATTTTATTGTGTTGTTGTGAGAATTACATCCATAATTCACTTACAAAGATTGAAATTTACTGCTTAAGTAAGTTCCCAAAAGGTCAAATAAACAGAATTTCGAATCTATCAGTTCAATTCATCTAAACAAATTAATATCTAGTGTGTCCCCTATTAGCTTGTACCACCGCTAAACAGCGCTGTCGCATGGATAGTATGTGGTTTCCTATTACATGTGGAATGTTAGACCACTCAGCAACCAACACTTGCTCTGACTGTCGACGGGTTTGAGGATTTGCAGGAATTACAAAACACTTTTAAGGGCTACAGCTGAGTCTTTGTATGAGTAAACGGACGGACGCGGACGGACGGACGGACGGACTGGAGTGGAAACGAATTTCACTTAATGACGAAATGGTTGCCTTTCAAACTTGAATTCGAATGATACCAAATGGTTGTGTTTAAGCAAGAAAAAATGGCGAAATTAAGACTTCCTTTTTGCATTGACTTTAAACGTACCTGCGTAAAAGACGGAACCCCCTCAACTAAACCGATCGCTCCAGCAATGTTTTCAACAGACAGACGAACCATTTTTATTGACTTCGATATGATACATAACCAGGCTTCCAATAAAAGTTTCAGAATGAGAAAAAGCTACATACCACAAGGAGCACGTGCAGAAAACATGTTTTTCATGATTTACTTATTGCGCGATTCCGAGAGAAAATTTGTGTGAAATAACCTAGTAGGTGTGTGTAAATGTTTAAGAGACAAGTGTGTGCTAAATTTCAAAGTCAAATCTTTTACGAAAGTGAAGTTATTCAAATTTTAAAAGTAGTGCGTTGGCATTTTTGCCAAGTGTATAACAAATCGATAAAAGCCTGTCATTATTTCACGAGTTATTTCACCGTCACGGGAAAGGATAAATATAGGCTACGCCTACCATCCGATCCTTTGATGCGTATATACGTTAGAATGTATACAAATGTATTGAACTGTCTGTATATACAACATGTATATGTGTGTCGAGAAATTTCTAATAAATAAATAAAGCCCCAAAACAAATAAATAGGCTCAGCTCTATCATTTGTAATGTACCAAGGCTATGGAAATATACTGTATATGTATCTTCTACCTGACTGACCTGTCCTATTTTAACAGGTTTACACAAAGTGTACACACTATAGCTTGACCACGAAAAATTGGCGGTGTTTTGGTTATAGTGTTTGTCAACATATAGCTTTTTATAGATCGCCGTTTATCATAGGTATTTTCCAAACAATCCACCGAATATTTACGCTTATGTATTGACATGTTGTTCTTAATAATATTAGAGAAAGGAATTGGCTCGGTAGGTAGAGGAGCAGTTAAGTTCATTTGAAAGAGGAAGTATTTTTGATAACCCGGGTTCGAATCCCATCAAAGACATTTTATTATTTTATAGAGTGCTCTTCTTTTCTGATATTTCATTTAATTTATTCTCTATGCAGATAATATCAATGCTAAATGATATTTTTAAACAAAGTATATTTGAATTTCTAAGTATAACTTTTACGGACATAGAAACTAAAGTAGGTATCCATATTAATGCTTATTTGCACCGCATTGTCGCATAGTTTTACTGACAGTCGGCCAAACAACGACTGATTTTACATTCTCATGTGAATTGCGAAAAAATCTAGATTATCATGTAAAGCACGAACTGCATGAAGGATTGAGTGATGATTAGAGAATGGCGTGGAAAAAATAAAGTAAAAAAAAAAAAAAAAAAAAAAAAAAAAAGGAAAATAAAAAATATCTAAAGGGATTCGAACCCGCGATGGACGGATCCTGCGTACTGCGGTCTAACCACTACACCAAATTCTACTTCAAACATTGCAATGATATGAGAGTATTTATTCAATACCACGCTTCACGAATTCCGATAAACCGATCAATACTTGTCTGAATACTCCCATAGGATTCCGTATACGTCATCAAATTTATAAATACACATCGATAACCAAAATATTTACCAAACACCCAGCCATTTTATGATGGTCAAGCTATATAATGCATAAGTATATTGCGCAAAATATGTTTATCAGTTTTGATGGTTTATGATTTATGTCCCAGTGGACTCAAAATCTAATGTCACTTCAGCACCACACAACGATTGGTTTTACCCTAATGTGATACATGCAAGATTTTGGGGTTGTCTTGGAGACACTATTTCGCAAACGGCATTGCTTATTCTCTTTTGATCGCTAAAACACCCAAGATCACCAACTAAGATCATGTATAGGCAGTTCGTTATCCTTACCACAGATCCTTGGGCGGTTACTTACCTCGAGACAGGCCGTATCTACTCACTTCTTTCATTTCTAACTGACAAATGATCTTGAATCAAAAACCAGAGATAGAAAAACTCGTAAAGTATTATATGGGTGACCAATACATTAATGGAATGTGTTAGAAGTGAGGATCAGTCACGGATCCTCTGTTCAAATCGGGCATGATACCAATCGGTTAAAAGACAATTCACTACTAGTTCGTTAAGGTTCCTTATTACTATAATAATAGTGTTTTCTGCTCATAAATATTTCATAGATTTTTTAAAAAAATGTGGCATGTTGCATACCAGAATAATCCCTAAACCTTAAACTTTCTTATGAATGAAAATGTTTTCCAAAGGGAAGCCATTGTAATAGAAGTTTTTAGTGAAATTACCTATTTTTCTAATAAATTTCCATAAATAATCCTTTAAAATAAATTTTTGATTTTAATTGATAGAAACCTTTGTGAAGGTCTAAATAATGTTCTCCAACTAATTTGCAAGCTGAAAAATTAGCTTAGAAACGATTTGCATGAATAGCAGGTGCATCATCTTTATCAGATTTATTACTTTAAATAATATTGTCCGTCACTTATGCAAATACCTGTACCTTAAATATACCATGCCAAATAAATTAAGCAACTTTTACTTTGAACAGTGTCTTCATACGTTTTAGACATTAGGGAAGTTCTTCTGACAATATCTTTTATGTATCTAATAAGGGTAAAAACAATTGTTGTGTGTTGTTGAAGTAACGTTGGATTTAAAGTCCTCTGAGACATGTCTCAAATAAAACATAGATAAAATTATTTTGTACAGTATATTTATATGCATTATAGTATGTACACGCTGTGTATACCTGTTAAAATAGGACAGGTAGTCTGTTCATTCAGGTAGAACATACATATACAGTATATTTCCATAGCCTTTTTACATAACAAATAAGCCCATTAATTTGACCTTGATTAGTCTAAAAAAAACGGGCTTTTTGTCTGCAGATATTTCGGTAAGAATTGTTTCAAACAGAACAAAAATGATAGCAGTTGATAGATTTTTCTACTTACTAACTACCGTGCCAACACTCATCCCACAATATTTCTTATTTAAGCGTAAAACAATGCAAGAAAAATAAAAGCAGTTTTCAAAACTAACAGTGCATTTCACTACCAACATGCACGAAAATGCAAATACAAATTCTGGTTATATTACTAGGATAACGTTTGTCATTCATAGCCCTTTCAGGAGATGTAATATCATGAATGATCTATATCCCAGGACTGAGAACAACATGTTCAAAGTTTAGGAGGGGTTAGAGACTTTGTAAATATATCAATCCACGTTAATTTGTGACATTTGACATGGCTTGTTAGAGGCCGGATGAGTGTTAGTAGCTAATGTAGATCTAAAATGAACATCAAATTCATAGATGCCACCATATCTTGGCAATCAGCTATCACAGTTAGACTCGGTTTTGTCAGACAGATGGCATAAAATGTCCACCATAGTATTCCTGCCTTTCGATTTAAAGATCCTTTAACAACAGTGAGTTGACAACTTTGATTCAGTCGTTGTTATGTCGGTGTTTCGAAAGGACATTAACATGTTTTCATAGCATAAGTACTTAAGTGTCATTTTAGTTTTTTCCCACCCCTCGGTTTATGAAGTGGGAATTTTTTTTGATTGCGACATTTCCTGATCATTGCTTATTTTTGCTTTTTTAAATTTTGGAGATGTCTAATACCCGGGATAAAGGTGACAGAACCAAGCAATTAGATGTCTTAAAACTTCTGAGAGAACAAGTATCAAATGACTTGGTACGGTCGTTTACGAAAGTAGAAAACCAGATAGAAGACAGTTACACTCGATGGAAAATGAAACTGCAATGCGAAAAACAGCGCTTAATAATGGCTCTACGCCTGAATGATATCAACGAAAGACATCTTGACGTCAGACAATTGACGCCTGAGAAAATACAATCTGACATTGAAAACCTTAAGAAGGTATGGAGCAAGGTACAACATAATGTAACAGCAAACACAGAATTTAGCAGAATTTTGCAATATGATGGAGATATGATGCACTGTGATGATTTAAGTGAATCAGAAGACGATGTCATTCAAATAAACAGAAGCTCGGACAAAAAGCCAGACGTTGCAATTGGAACAGACCTTATTAATACAAATATCGGACTGGATACGGAAACGAACTCAGACTCATCATCGATAAGCTATGATGATGATGGTGATGATGATAATTCAAATCCATCGAATCGATGTGAAGATGAAATTCGTGAGGATTTGCAAAGCAACATTGACGAACCTTCTACTGGTGAAAAAAATCACCGGTCTGTGTATATTTCATCGGACGAGGTATCAGGCAGTATTGGGCCAATTCCACAGTTTGGCTCTGTGCAACAAAGTGGAAACATCGCTCCTTTAATGTTACAAAACAAAGATAAAATTACCACAAATACGCCGAGACGTGTGAATTTCCCTGTCGTAAAACAAGCGTCAAGTAATGATTCTGAAGCAAAAGGAAATGTTATAAGACAATTAGCTAATTTTCCTCCACACAGTCGTAAAACAAACACTGGCTCATCGTCAAGAAAACAAGGTAGTTTTCAACACCTTAAGGGTAGATATCTTACTGTTTCAAAACTATTATCTGGTCATAATCCAGAAAAAGCAAGCTGGTATTGTTACAAACGAATGGCTAAATAAGTACGTGAAGGAAACCGGAAAAGTCACTTCTTGGTTGTCTATCCCAGATGCAGGAAAAATGTGCAAAGTCAGTGAGAAGGGTGTTATAGCTGTACTGCAGATAGGACGAGATAATAGATGTATTGCAATAGTGAAAACTACGGGTGTATTAAGTTCTGGCAACAATGAGAAATTAGAATTAATGTATCGCATCGACGTGGAAGAGAACTACAATGCTATCACTTGTCTTAGCATGTCCCATCAAAAATTATGGATGGAACCGAACTCAGAAATGAAGTTCGCAGTTGTCTTTAGTGTATACAGGGATGGAAAGCTGCTTGAAGAAGTAGACATACTTGAACCCCAAACTCTTACAATGAGGCTGCGCAAAGGGGTAAAAACATACGATTGTATAAAAACTAATGTGTTTAATGAGACAGGTGTTGCTAACATAGACACTCTAACGGCTGACAAAATGGTGATTACTGCATCTAATATGGTAACTTGTATAAATGGTCATGGGAAAGTTTTATGGAACCTTCATATGCCAACACGCGTCACGGACATTTCTTGTCATGGAAAATTTGTATTTGCTTGCTTACAGGATATAGGTCAGTTATCTAGGATCGAAATTCAGAATGGTAAGGCGGTATTGACTGATAGCAATGTTCTTCGAGATGAAGCTATAAAGCCAAGCCAGGTGTCCATATGCGGTCATGACATGCTCATCAGAGAGTTTATTCTTGATAAGTTTAAGTCGGAAGTGATTATACGAGTTTTAAGAGTCTAATGACAGGCTTATTTTGCAATCAAGTTCATCGATGCTTTACACGCTACCGCTGACAATGATACATTCATTTGTTAAAATATAACAAGACAACAAATACTGTAAATACATGTGTTAATATAGCCATGTTTGATGTGATTTAGCCTTATTCCAATTGATATATGAAATATATGTATACATGTGCATATATTTACATTTTTCTAAAACCTCCTTAGATGAACCATTAGATGTTCATCTGTGTTCATACTTCCATGAACAACATTGTGTCACGCGACGTGACGTAATCCAAACTTGACGTCAAAAACATGAATCTCGCCAATCTGATTGGACATTGTAAACGTGGACGCCGTTCCGCTGTTTGAACACACATTGTGTGTAGATTCTCTGTTTGCTGGTAAAATATGATCGCTTTGGTGATTTTTCAACAAGCGATAGGGAGAAATGAATGTAAATATAAGCAATGAGTTTAATATTTCTGTTGTTCATGGAGCTATGAACCGCAGTGGGTCGCTAGCAAAGCTTACATGAACCCCTTCGGGGTTCATTCACTTTGCACGCGACCCACTGCGGTTCATAGCTCCATGAAGAAGGGGTTCATGTAAGCTTTGCTAGCGACCCACTGCGGTTCATAGCTCCATGAACAACAGAAATATGAAATTCATTGTTTATGGTCGATTTCGTTTGACCATACCGTTAGAGCATTTGTACCACCTGGATTAAGTTATCTGCTGATTTGAGTGACAGTTTCATAAATGATCTTTTGGAGGTACTTCGATCTTAACTATGGTTGAATTATGGTTCGACTAAGCATGATCGAGTTGAGTCTAGTGTGTCCAGAGTGACGTCATAGCCGGACCATAGTTTAACCAAGCCTTCTACTAAGGTTTCGCCGGAACAAGTATGGCCGACAAAGTTGAAAATATTTCCTTGTTTAGTAATTAATCGATGCACGATCATTTTTGGGCTACTTTTGACACTTTTAATTGTTTCTTTGATGCTTGAATTTGTTTTTCAGTGTTTTCAGTCTACTGAAATACGCTCTCTTCTTTGTCTTGAAACAAAAAAGACGACTGCCCATGGGCGCCGCCATATCCACTAGACTACAGACTAGACCATGGATCACCTGGGACTTTGTGTCAGTTCTAAATAGAATAAAAAGTTACTGACTGATTTTAATACACAAAACTTAGATGACTAAATGCTTGAAAGTAATGGTCAAATGAAATTGGCTATAAATGAAGTTTACAAATCACAACGTATAAGATTTGTTGGGTCATGTGGGTGAGTCTGAATCTGAATCTGAATAGTTTACTGGTGGCACGCCAAATGACAATTTTCAACCAGGGGTTCGGATGGGGGAGACATTAGTCCCTAAATCGCACGAGTGAAGCGAACTTGGACACACAATCATTTGACATTTTAGCAGAAGAAAATAGAGAGTCAGGGAGGTCATTCCAGTCCCTGATAGTCTGGGGAAAAAAACTACATTTATATGCCTCTATACTAGCAGATGGAAGCTGAAATGCTTTGGCGTGACTACTTTTATGGGTATTCCACTTCAAGTAATTTGTAATTGTTAATACACCTAGATATTTAATGCTATCAACATTTTCCAATACTGAACCCTCAAGGGTGTGGGAGGCCTGAATTTTATTTATCCGCTTATACGTCAGCTGCATCATGTTGCATTTGACAGGTTGAAATCTCATGTCCCATTTTCGGGCCCAGCTCCTTAAAAGGTAAATGTCTTTCTGAAGTTTCAATGTATCTTCTACTGTCCTAATTTCACGATAACAAATACAGTCATCAGCAAAAAGCCTGATTAGAGAGTCAATGTCAACGGGTATGTCATTTATGTACAAAGAGAACAATAATGGACCGAGAACGGTGCCCTGTGGGACACCAGACACAACAAGGAACCAGTCAGATTTAACACCATTAACTATTACCCTTTGCTGCCTGAAGCACAAAAAACATTTATCAATTCCAATGTCTTTCCACCTATACCATAACTAAACAATTTGCTTTTAAGAAGTTCATGTGGAGGAGTCTCAAAAAGCTTTTTCAAAGTCCAAAATGAAAGTTTTTGTCCAATATAATCAGCTGAGTTTCACAACTGTACCATTTCCTGAATGCATGTTGTTTGTCCAACAACAGATTATATTGGTCAAGATGAACCATGATATTTGAGCAGACAATATGTTCTTAGACTAGAAGTTTGCAAGGAATACAAGTCAAAGAAACTGGGCGGTAATTACAAGCAAGGTACAATCAGAGCTTTCGATATGATAAGCTTTGAATAGCTAAGTTGTCAATATTTATCACTGACAAAGAATTTATTGCTAAAGTCAATGTTGTATTGAAAAAGTGTTTTTCATGAGCAAACTAGAGAGACGGCAACCACGAAATATACACTTGTGATTCTATAGATAAAGAAGCTCTACGTTTCAAGGCTTGATTTTCGATATGAAGCTTTCATCGTTCAACAGAAGCAACAAATAAATAAAAATTTAAATTGAGATCCTTTAAGAGCAATGAACATATTAATGAGAAAGGGGATTGACCATGTCGCGGTTTCGACTACTTAAGCCTTGTCAGTGACCCTTTGGGTTTGGCAACATGGAGCCAAATAGAATATCATACAATAATTTTGCAATTTTTAACAGGGTAGTGGAAACAAAGACACGTTTTATACAAATGGAGCCAAATATATTATTAAACTTTACTAAGAAAGTGAATCTAAATCGATAATAAATTTCTTAATTAGAATATCCTCGCTGATCTCAAAGGACAAAAAGGAAAATATAGGCTGGACTATAGATGATGTACAGAGAGACTTTTAAGGACGGCCACACTGCATAGAAACAGGTTCAGAAATAGCAAATAAAGTTTAAATTGAGATGAACATATTAATGAGAAAGGGGATGGGCCATACCGCGGTTTGGGGAGACAAATAGAATTACAATAATTTGGTAATTTAACAGGATAGTCGAAACAAAAAGGTACAAGTAGGCAAAGATCAGGAAAAGGCGCAATCAGAAAGAGATTCCCACTCCAAAAACCGAGGTGGGAAAAACCCAAACTAACAATCAGGCACTTATACCATGAAACACATCGTAAGCCGAATGAGCAGCTATTTTCCCAATAGGTGGCCACTCAGTTACCTTAACTTAATTAAAAATATGAAAACATACATAAGGCGCCAACAGCACAAAAAAAAATTAAACACCAAGACATAAAGCAAAAAGAACCACCACAGAAGTATCGCCTTGGAACGATCAATAACACAAAGTTACTGGCGGGCATAAACCGGTTTTACAGGATCCTAACCTCACCCTCAGCTTCTGCAGTGGTTCATAACATTTAGTAAGTTCTTCGGTCGTCGTGGTGAATCTCTAACTAGTCAATGAATCATCAAGAACAAACAAATAAATCATGATAAACATCCTGATGAATCAAAAACAAGGACTCACAGATTGAGTAAGCTGCCCGACGATGGATATGATCCATGGGCGCCGAATAACCTACTAACTCCGGAGCAAAAGAAAAACACCAGTTGGACCCCGGTGGGCCAAGCAACAGACAAGAAGCTCCGGCCCCAACCAACTAAAATGAATAGCTTGAAGTCGGGGCCATCATAGAGTCTGACGCCCGACCCACCGGCGTGCAATTAAAGAAGGCAGCATAGTTATCAACCATGATTGGGTTAAAAACTAATCATGCAGACTGTCGCATAACATTCAAGTTATAACCTATACGTCTGTAACGTGTTATGATTTTTCTGAACTGAAAAGAAAAATCATTAATTCCTATAAGTTTCTTAAATTTGTAAACTAAGTCACCATAAAATTCAGGTTCCGAAAGGCCCTCACTTAAAAGCGTCTTTAATCCAACATTATATTTGGAAATCAATTCATAGTGTCTACGATAAAATTTAGAAAAGGTTTTTCGAAGTTTATGATACCGATAGCCCTGTTGGAGAAGTTTTGCCGTTAAACATTTATTTCGAGCGTTGAAGTCTGTAACATGATTGCAGACTCTAGCAAACCTAATAAGTTGCGAAATGTAAACACCATAAGAAGCACGACGAGGAACGTCACCATCCAAAAAAGGAAAATTTACTATATCAAAATCAAATTCATCGCGCTTATCATAAATTTTAGAAGAAACAAATCCATTTGCAACAGAAAGATGTAGATCTAAAAAGGGGGCTTCGGTATCTGAGATATTGGCTTTGTTCAACTGAAGTTCAGGTGGATAAATTTGATTGACCATACCTTCAAAATAGGGATTGTCAATGTTCAAAAGGTCATCGAGGTACCTATATGTGGAATTAAAAGCCTCGATAACATCAGCTTGATTATCATGGTTAAGAGAATCCATGAAATCTCTTTCGTAGCAGTATAAAAATAAATCAGCTACGAGAGGTGCGCAATTTGTACCCATCGGAATTCCAACAATTTGTCTGTATGAGGGTGGTTTTCAAAAAAATGAAGTATTTTTCAATATTAAAGCTGAACTGATAAGCTTTATACATATAAGGTCTCATTTATACCTTAAATGTGTGTTATGAAGGGGTCAAATTCCATGCAAAATTTCATAAAAAGGGATGGATCTATACCAAATTTATACAACAATATATACCTAAAAATGTCACAAGTGCAACGTTTTAGCGTGACATTTTGAATATCAAGTCATTTTCAAATGGTCAGAAAACAATTATCTGATTTTCTAACAAAACAAAATCTCTAAAAAGTTACCAACAATTAAGTACTCGAGAGTTGCCAATAAGCCATGCATGTATTTCGCCTTTGTTGCCTCTTCAGCATTTATAAATAATAACCATACCCCTAAAAATAAACTACAGTAAAAAAAGCTTAGCTTAAACTTGTGAAAGCCAGTGTTCAATCATTGTAAGCCCTACATCTATTGTATGCTCTTACTGATCAAGTCTGATGTATCTGGATTGATTATCAGAGGTTCTTCATTTAAAACCCTTTCTTATATTTTTAAAAGTAACTGATCTAATCAGTTAACCATTTTTGTCACAAGTGCAACGTTTTGTATTTCTTAACTGACCATATAAGCATATCATGTATGACTTGCTATTTTGCTTTATATTTTAGTCTAGCAGGTCAGAAAGTAACCAACAAAACAACCATCTGCATACAATTATGCATATTGGTGTCTAATAATTAACAAAAGTGATGTCACAAGTGCAACGCATATTTTCTAGTCTAAAAAAATGAATGCTCATTCCTAAAGATACATATTACTTTCACTCTTATAAATGTATATAGCAATCACAGGAAGCATTGTACACTTGTAAGATACTGTTCATCATTAAATACATTGATCATTTGTGTGGTTATGGAAACATTTATAAGTGCAGAAAGCAATTTTAGGGTCAAATTTATCAAATAAGTGTGTGAAAAAAACATTTTTGGAGAATTTTATCAAATTAATGGCATAGAGTCTAGTCCCAATATAGGGTCTATCAAACAAAGAACAAATTTGAAACATAAAGTGTATGTTACAAATGTAGCACTTCTTATAAGGTATATCACCAGTTTTGAAAATAAACAACAAAAAGCACAGAAACAAGAAAATCACAAAAATGGCCGTTGTCAAAAAGATCTGAATGTTGATTTCTTATATTTTGATATCCATAGAAAAGCCAGGTACAAAAATTAAACAGACAAATGCACATCTCAATTTTGACCTAAAATGGGTCAATGTCACACTTTTACTTCATTTTTTTTGAAAATCACCCATAACTTGGTCCCAAATCTAATATAAATATTATCAAGGAGATAGGACAAGGCGTCGCACACATTCTGACATGACCAAAGTGTATACCGACTTTGGTCAGAGGAAGTGAAAAAAGCCTTTCTGTCATTACATGCCAAATAAAGTGAACCATAGTTTTTTAATGCCCTTTTGAAGGTCCACTCTATCAAATCAAGCGGTTTTTCTTTTATTAGATTATGTGGTAATGTTGTATAGAGAGTAGAAAAATCATATGTGGACAAGCTTGTCGCACGGAACCATCTACACTTCAATTTACTGAGCACCTCACCAGAATTTTTTATTGACCAAAACCAATTTTTATTTGAAGTTTCATACACTGTCTCACAGTATCTTATAACATGAGATTTGATAGCAGTAAGACAGGAAGTTAATAATTTAGAAAGTTCAGCGGTAGTACAAGAGCTAGAATTTGCAATAAATCTAGCTTTGTATGGTCTTTTGTGAAGCTTAGGTAACCAATACATCGCAGGAAGTTTGTCTTGTCCTTCATTGACACAAACAGAAAACTTAACAGGTAAATCGTTTAAGTGGGCATTAACTACAGACACTTCATCAGTATATCTGTCTCCAGATAAGCCCTGGTACCATCAAGCTCCTGTTTTAAGGTGTTAACGTAGTGAAGTCTACAAACGACAACAACATTGTTTGCGGCTTTGTCTGCCGGAACCAAGACATACTTTCTATGAAATTCTTGGATACCCTGCTTCAAATGCCTAAATGACGATTTGGGTTTAGGAGGTAAAAGATTAGTATTTTGTGAATAAAACTTAATACGTTTATCCACGATAGTGAAGATACTTCTTTTCCATTCTTTAAGAACATTATCCTCAACACCCTCTCGTTTACACCATCGATTACCGAAATCATTTAATGCAGATGCAATCTCCTCTCTACATTTGTCGAAATTAATGTAGGAAGGGAGTCTATATTTCGGACCTTTAGAAACAATTTTTCGAATTCTAGAATCCGAAATTATTTTTAAATTTCCAGTAACTCATGGTAACTATATGTCCGGCTGGTTGATAAACATATTTTGAATCTTTACAATCTCAAGACTTGGGAGTATTAGCATGGATATCAAGATCAGAAACACGTTTATTGAAATTAAAAATAGTATTTCTGATTGGTTTGTTATATTTGTAACAAATAATAGGAGGTTCTGAATTTTGGAAGTATGTAAGTATAGACTGTATCACTGATTTATCTTGGAATATGCTTGGTAAATCAATAAAGTCAATTCCTTTATTAATGAAATGAATTTTTATAAAACTTCTAATGTGATTAGCTTCGGAATCGATAAATGGACGAAGAGCATGCTGAGTATAACATCTTGTTAACAGTGCAGCGTCATACATTTGATGATTTCTATCGTAAAATCTATTAGCCTCTGTGTCCAAGGAATGTAATGCAGCAATAGATAGAGAACTAAGATAAGACAGCATTGGATGTCGACCGTGAATCCTTAGTTTAATAGCTAAAACGACTTGTGTTATCCAAATGGAGCCGCATATATTAAATTTTGGTTAGAAAATGAATCTAAACTGATACTAAATTTCTGCTTTCTTATGATATACTCGCTGATCTTAAATGATCAAAAGGGAAATATAATCTGCACGATGGACGATGTACAGGGAGACCTTTTGGGTACAGGAAGACCCAGGGCCGCCACACTGCACAACACCAGCTCAGTGCAATCCTGTTTTAAACGTATCGCTTGGCAAATGACTTAACTCGTGCAATATTATCTGTTGCTGGTGGAATTTTGCCTTTTAATCTTTGACTTATTTCTTTTCATATTTTCCCACGACATCTCTCAAATCAGCATCTGAGTTACACGAACGAATATGAGCCTGTGCGTCAGAAAACCAACAATTTGGGTTCCGACCAGGTCCGACACAAACCGGGCTGTACAGTCACAGAAGATGGTTAGTGGCTGGAAATTTTGTATTTAAGTAGAAGAGGGATTGTAATATCCCTGTAGCGAAAACAAAGGCGCTGATCTGCGCCTTTTTTTTCGCCCATGTATTTTGTTGGTTTTCTTATACAGTGGCTCATATAATACTATGCTCAGTGTACATGTACTTATTTTTCTAAAATTTCTGTCTAACGCTCTTAAATTATGCCCACTTTGGTATTTTCGAAGGCCATTAGATACGCATCGCATTGGTCCTCGTATTTGTCCTTTGGTTTCTTTGACACCGTGCATTCAAACTTCATACCACAAGTATTCTTAATATTACGAGCGATGTAAATTCTTCGAGTTTAAACTCTCGGGTAAGCATTTCTTTCCCGCAAACGGACACCTGGCTTGGTTTGATAAGTTCGCTTCGAAGGACGTTGTTGTCTATAATGACGCCCCGATCTCTCTGATTTTCTATCTTAACGATATGTCCCTTATCCTGTAGGCAGACAAACACGCAGCCTCCAAAACAGCAAATGTCTGTTACACGTGCTGGCATAGAAAGGCTCCAAAATAGACTTCCCCGAGAATTTATGCAAGTTACACTATCGACAGACGTGACGATAATCTTGTCTTTTGTGATTGCGCTAATGTTATTTAATCCGCTCTTTTTGTATATCGAGGTCTTTTTACAGTTGTAATTTTTCACGAATTTTTGTTGCTGAATTGAACTAAGAGTGTCTACTTCTTCTTGCATTTTTCCATTTCTTGCGACACTAAAGACAGCTGCGAATTTTAGTTGTACATGTAGTTCTGCTCCTGATGATAAAGTTGGATCGAAAATATTGAAACAAGTAATGGCATTGTAAGGCTCGCCAATGTTGATGCGATACATCAGTTCCATCTTATCATTTAAAAGTCTTGATGTTTTCACTACTGCGATAGTTTTGCGCCCCGTCTGTAGAACAGCAACAATGTCCTTTTCGCTAACTTTACACATTTTTCCTGCCCCAGGAAGTGATAAATATGAAATAACTTCACCATTCCCCTCTGTCGAGTACTTATTAAGCCATTCGTTTATACGATCTGCTTGCTTTTTCTGTATTACAACCAAATAGTAATTTGGAAAAAGTAAAATATCTATCCAATTTCTGTCTATGGCTTTATGCTTATGAAATGCCACCTCATGATATCCAGTGTCTGTTGCTGTTTTATCTTCCCTTTGTTGTGGTGGCTTTTCTAGATCCGGGACCTGATTTATTAGATCACTGAAGGGTTTTACATTTTCTTCTTGAGACGTCGATACTTGACGACCCAAACTTAGTACACTTCTCCTAGTGACTGATAGTCTGTTACCAACCGCGTTACTATTCCTAATTGTTGGTCTATTACCATCCTCGTCATTATCCTCTCCCCTTCTAATGGTTTGCTCATCAATTACCTCGTCTGAAGAGTTATAAACAGACTGTTGACTGATATCTTGCAAGATAAATTCATCATATTGCAAAATTTTATCAAAATTATCGTTCGTTGTTACGTTACTCGTACTTCGTAGAACACTTTCAGGAATATTCTTAAAGTATTCGATGTCTGACTTTATTGTCTCCGACGAAAAGTGATTATCATCAGAATTAAGTCTATCGTAGAGTTCGGATAGCTGTAGGTTTTCGATTAACTGCTGTTTTTCTATTTCAAGTTGTTCTTTCCATCGCCGACAACATTTATTTATCTTTTCCTCTACTTTCTGAAACGGATTAAACAAGTCATTGGAAATTTGATCTCGTAATCCTTCTAGGTAACTTAATAAATCAACAACATCTTCTCCGTCGTCGACATGCGCAGTAGCCATTGTAAATTAAAAGTTTAGATGTTAATTCAAACAATCTTATTGTCACCAGATGCAATTTGACCTCCAGATATATCACAAACTTATTATCGCTCGATCAGTCCTGTAAGTCAATATCCTATCCACCGTTCGTATTGACCAGTATGCACATCTCCTACAACTTTTGCAGCACTGTTATTATCTACGTTGATTGCGTCTTGTCCATTGTTTGCACGTTGTTTTATTTCAATGATATCACATTTTGATTCTGGCAGATGCCCATAAAAATTGCATGCAAAAATGTCTGTCATATTGAAAACTATCGATTAATTTTAAAGCATCTCAGAGATATTATGAGACCAAAAATACTTTAAATAACTGATTGTCAAAAGATCTTTTACAAATACTTGAATGGAATTTACGACTGCAATTTACTTTACATTTCCAATATTTTATCTGAACTCATTATTCTCATACAATACTCAATATTTTTAAGTTCATATGTTGTTTGCTTTTACTGTCCTTTAAATAAGGAGATTACTTCTTCTTTTTTGATAAAGTTCAAAACGAATCAATAATTTGCAAAATAAGATCTATTGTTAATTTCAAGGAAATCACGAATGGAATTCATGGAAAAGAAACCAGATAGTTCCTTGCAAGAGAATAAATATATTGGGTAGTTTAGTAAGCACATGATTTGATGTACAGTTTTCGGCTACAGTTTATATGTTTTGAACCTGATAAATAATATTTCAACTATATAAGACCCTTCAGTTTAAGCAGTATTAAGCATCGGGCAAATAGACAGACAGACAGACAAACATTAGAATACAGACAGACAGACAGACAGACAGACAGACAGACAGACTATAGAAGACACAGACCATAGTATACAGACAGACAGATCATAGAAGACAGACAGACAGACAGACAGACAGACAGACGGGCGGACGGATGGACGGACAGATGTACAGACAGACCATTAGAATGAAAGACAGACAGGCAGACGAACGGACGGACGGACGGACGGACAGACAGGCAGGCAGGCAGGCAGACAGACAGACAGACCATAGAGGACAGACACAGACAGACAGACAGACCATAGACAGACAAACCATAGAAGACAGACAAACCATAGAAGACAGACAGACAGACAGACAGACAGACAGACAGACCATAGCAGACAGACAGACAGACCATAGAAGACAGACAGACAGACAGACAGACAGACAGACAGACAGACAGACAGACGACAGACAGACAGACAGACAGACAGACAGACCATAAAAGACAGACAGACAGACAGATCATAGAGGAAAGACAGACAGACAGAAAGACCATATAAGACAGACAGAACATAGAAGACAGACAGACAGACAGACAATGTGTAAGTAGGTTAATGTGTTTGTCAGGGTGGGTTGGTCGATAGGTTAGATGCGATAGGTAGGTGTAGGTGGGTAGGTAGGTAGGTAGGTATATAAGCGATAGTCTAAATCTCAAAAACTTACATAGCATACATTTGGAGCTTTGTCAGCAATGCACGAGTGTGGGAAGTTTGTGTGTGTGTGTTTAAAGATATATATCCGAAGCTATGTTTAATTTGATCGCATGAAATCATCCTACTTGGTTGGTGCAGTGGCTGAGCCACAACGGGAAGACAACCATTAAGACCCGAACCGAAACGACCCGTGACATTCAAATTCACAAGTTACTTCCCTTGCAATCTCATCCCCTTTGGAGAACTTTGCTCATAATTTTTCAGTGATGGCACAGCTTCTCAGTGGAAAAGATGTTTCTGAGTATGATAATTTGATGTATTTAGATGTTTATAATCTGAAGCATACTAAATGTTTAGATGACAGTTTTGCAGTCTCACAAAAAAAGGCAATCAAATTGAAAATATTGTTTGTTTGGAAGTGGGTGGGGTATGCTGGTATGTGTCATTTTCTGATTGCTGAGTCTGAGGTCTTATCTAATTTACTTACCTACCACACAGTAGGGGAGTGGAAGTGAACGAAAGTAACGGCACTTGCGAATGTACAGTGGAAGGATCGGTCACTTGCTTATTGTACAATATAGTTGCTCGGTCGTTTGCCTTTTACGTCATCAAACCTGTACAAATCTTGGGTTTTACATGTGTTATGTTTTCCATATATTTTAGTGCCTGTGCCTGGTTGCACAAGGCATTTTATTATGGTCTGAAAAATCGAGCGAACGCAGAAAATATTAAAGATACCATATAAACAGACTTTGGTTTAGTTGGGTGGTAATACTTGAAGCACTTTTTGGATGTCATGACGTCCTAATTTTTGGTAAAAGTCCCATAAAATGGAGGCAATGTCCCGACATGACCTTAGTTGTTGACTGGGACGTTAAGCATCAATTATGGTCAGGTCAGATTATCTGCTACTGTAACATGTAATCAGTACTACCTGTTGCCATGCGGTGCAGATGGGGCTCGTTAGCCTTGGACGGCAACCCATCTAGGAGTTTGCTAGTTCTCTACACAAAAACCTAGCTGGGCAGGGGGAACTCATTAGTTTTGGTTGACAGTCCTCCTAGGAGTTTACAGGTCTCTAAACAAAACCTATGAAAGGGTAGATGGAGCCCTTCAGCTGTGGCCAGCAATTCATCTAGGAAAAGGTAATTCCAAAATAAAACCTGTGTGTCTGGATATGCCTGGTCCAGATATGCAAAGACTGTTTCGGTAGACGGAGCGGAAGAAATCATCAGATTCAACGGTTCGGAAAGCGATACAGCAACATGTTGTGGAACATGCAGAGCGTGATAAGGCACTATAGATGTTACGTTCATCCACTGCATCCAAACCTAACTCCAGACGTCTTGACCTGTGTCTTGCCTCTGGGCACAGTTGGGTGAGGACGAGTGAGTGAGGTTGACGCTGCGCACCTCTTCCTCACTATAATCCAATTTCATAGCGCACGTCATCTTATTTCTCAACACACAAGCACTTGCATACACAACAATTTCATCACACATGCACCCACATACCTACAAAAGTCCTGTGGCGATGGGCGAGCGGCGAAGCAGCAGGTGTAGGACACACTGGGAGCTGTAGTTGCAGACCTGCACGCAGGCGGCTCAGTTCTATATGGTCGTTTTCCGTGAGGAGAAGCAGTAAGCGAAATTCGGCAGTCGGCTGAGCGACTGAGCAGACCTATTTAGGACCGCACTGCTCACCCCCGTAGCATGGGGAAGGGGCTAGAAAAGGTGCCCTAAACAATTGCCTGCTTCAAACCCCCTGGCTGGTTAACCGCGATCAGCGGGGATCCCTTTTTAGCGGTCGAAAAAATAAGAAAAAAACAAAGATAATCCCTTTGAGGATTGGCGCATGGAATGTGCGAACATTGATGGACAGTGCTGGGTCAAATAGACCGCAGCGTAGAACGGCCCTTGTGGGCAGAGAACTTGGGAGGTATGGAATTCAGATAGCAGCTCTGAGTGAGACTCGGTTAGCAGATGTTGGGGAGATCAAAGAAGTTGGTGCTGGATACACCTTCTTCTGGAGTGGACGCAAAAGTGAAGAGAGGCGTGAAGCAGGAGTTGGCTTTGCCATTAAAACAGAACTTGTTGGTAAGCTTTCAGGATTGCCAAAAGGCATCAATGACCGCCTAATGACATTGAGACTTCCTCTGTCAGGCAATAAACATGCAACTATTGTCAGTGCCTATGCACCCACGATGACCAATCCAGATGAGGTTAAAGACAAGTTCTATAATGACTTAGATGACATTATTTCTGCTACACCCCGTACAGACAAACTTATCCTTCTTGGAGACTTTAATGCCAGAGTTGGTACAGACCATCAGACCTGGGAAGGAGTTATAGGTCCAGAAGGTGTTGGAAAGTGCAACAGCAATGGTCTCTTGCTTCTAAGGAAGTGTGCTGAACATGATCTTCTAATCACCAACACAGTCTTTCGTCTACCTAACAGAAATAAAACATCCTGGATGCATCCCCGTTCCAAACATTGGCATCTCATAGACTATGTTATAGTGCGGAGAACAGATAGGCAGGATGTCAGAGTGACAAAGACTATGTGTGGTGCAGACTGCTGGACAGACCATAGACTGGTTGTCAGCAAACTCAACCTTAGAATCCAGCCTGCGAGGCGACCTCAAGGCAAGAAAGCTGCTAAAAGACTGGATGTCTCAAAGCTGAATCAAGACAGCATGCGACAAGCTTTCTTAACAGACATTTGCAACCAACTGGATGCAATCAATCTCAGTTCAGAGAACCCCGTAGAAAACTGGACAGTCTTCCATAAAATAGTTCATTCTTCAGCTGCTACTACTTTAGGACATCCATCTCGCAAACATCAAGACTGGTTTGATGAGAATGATGACGAAATTCAGAAGCTTCTTGAAGAAAAACACAGATTGCACAAGGCACATCAAGATGATACTAGCTCAGTATCCAAGAAAGCAGCCTACAGCAACGTTTGTAAGACAGTCCAGACCAAGCTTAGGGACATGCAAGATTCCTGGCTGAGGAAGAAAACAGAAGAAATTCAGTCTTTTGCAGACAGAAAGGACATGAAGAAATTTCATGATGCACTGAAAACCATTTATGGCCCTAAGAGTTCTGGAGCCACCACATTACTCAGTGCAGATGGAAACACTCTTCTCACAGACAAAGAGGCTATCTTGAAAAGGTGGGCAGAACATTTCAATAGTGTGCTAAATCGACCATCAAGCATCAATGAGGATGCAATTGACAGACTGCCACAGATAGAGTGCAATGTTCTGTTAGATGAATTTCCAACCGTCATGGAAACAAGAAAAGCAGTTCAACAACTGTCTTCTGGCAAAGCTCCAGGTGCAGATGCAATTCCTGCAGAGGTTTATAAGGCCGGGGGGCTACCCATGGCAGAGAAACTGACCGAGCTGTTTCACTGTATGTGGAGGAAGGAGGCCATCCCACAAGAATTTAAGGATGCATCCATAATCCACCTATACAAGCGGAAAGGAAATCCACAAGTCTGTGATAACCACAGAGGCATTTCCCTCCTATCGATTGCTGGGAAGATACTAGCAAAAATTCTGTTGAACCGCCTGAATGTTCATCTTGATCAGAAGGGACTTATCCCAGAAAGTCAATGTGGATTCAGAAAGGACAGGGGGACGATAGACATGATCTTCACAGCAAGACAGCTTCAGGAGAAATGCCAAGAGCAGAATGTAGATCTATACATGACGTTTGTCGACCTCACCAAAGCGTTTGACACAGTAAGTCGTGATGGACTGTGGAAAATCATGGCCAAGTTTGGCTGTCCACCCAGATTCATAGCAATGGTGCGGCAATTTCATAATGGCATGCAGGCACGTGTGCAAAATGATGGAGAGTTCTCTGAACCCTTTGAGGTAACAAATGGGGTCAAACAGGGCTGTGTTATGGCACCAACACTGTTCAGCATGATGTTTTCTGCCATGCTCATGGATGCTTTTCAGGACAGTGACACTGGTTTTCCAATCAGGTACCGTTTTGATGGCAATATATTCAACCTTAGAAGGTTGCAAGCCAAAACTAAGGTGCAGACCGATGTGCTAGATGAGCTCCTCTATGCAGATGATATGGATAAGAATGCCAGCTCAGAGGCAAAAATGCAAAGAGCCATGGATCAAGTCTCACAGTCATGTGATAACTATGATCTCACAATCAGCACAAAAAAGACAGAGGTTGTACACCAGCCAGCACCTGGAAAACCGTACAATGAACCAACCATCACTGTGAATGGAGAAAAACTGAAAGTTGTTGATAAATTCACCTACCTGGGAAGCACTCTTTCCAGAGCAGTGCACATTGATGATGAGGTCACTGCAAGAATTGCAAAAGCCAGTGTGGCATTCGGAAGACTCCGTGCAAATGTCTGGGAGCGAAATGGAATCAAGCTTGACACCAAGCTGAAAGTCTACAAGGCTGTGGTACTTCCAACCCTCTTGTATGCATGTGAGACCTGGACAGTATACCAGCGTCATGCAAAGAGACTTAACCATTTCCACTTAAGCTGTTTGAGAAAGCTGTTAAAAATCAAGTGGCAAGACAAGATCCCAGACACAGAGGTCCTGAAGAAAGCAGGGATGCAAAGCATGCATACTGTCTTAAAGCTAGCACAGCTAAGGTGGACCGGCCATGTTATAAGAATGCCTGATGAGCGACTTCCAAAGAAAGTCTTCTATGGAGAACTACAAGAGGGAAAGCGCTCTCAAGGTGGCCAGAAGAAACGCTACAAAGACACCCTGAAAGCCTCTCTGAAGGATTTTGACATACCAATTGGGTCTTGGGAACAGACTGCACAGGAGCGATCAAAGTGGCGAGGTCTCATCAACAAAGGAGCAGCTCTCCATGAAAAAAAGAGAATCTGTGAAGCTGAAAGAAAGCGCAGAGAACGCAAAGCCAATACCAATGGGCCACCAGCTGATTCAATGACATTGACTTGCTCTACTTGCAACCGACAGTTTAGAGCTAGAATTGGCCTAGTCAGCCATCAAAGAACTCACCAACACACACGAACCTATTCAAGAAATAATGATGGTCTTTCTCATTAGTGAGAGACGAACCACCAAGCATCAATTCAAACAATGAAACAAATATATATACATGTAGTCTCATAAATCAAATTAAGAAAAGTAATATACAATATGTATATTTCATTTACAGAGACATTCGTCAGAAACTGAAACAGGAAATCTCAGCAATACAACAGAATAACCCTGACTTTAAACCAGGGCTAGCTATTGTACAGGTAATGTAATGCAATGGAAAAGTGAATAGCTTTCAAAATTTTCAGCAATAACTGTGATATATTGCAATATTCCTGTGAACAATTTGAGTTACTGAGATATAGACACTGACACAGTCTTAAAACTTTATTGACAGCCCACATACATGTGCAGGTACATATTTGATTTCACTAGAGTTCCTCTGCTAAAGTGTACCTTTCCTCATATAAGAAGTGCATTTTATGGCAGGTTATATACTAACATGCACCAATGAGCAATGTGGCTAGGATAACTGACTATTTTGAGCAGCCTCGTGGGAAAACCAACAATGTGGTTTCCGAACAGGTCCGACACAGATCAGGCTGCACAGTCACAGAAGCAGGCTGGAAGCTTGAAATTTCGGATTTAAAAGAGGAAGTGTACTTTCCGTGTAGCGAAAACAAAGGCGCTGATCAGCTTCGCGGTAACCGCGAAGCTGATCTGCGTCTTTGTTTTCGCATATGCAGATTGTTGGTTTTCCCATGAGGCGGCACATTTGTCATAACAATTATGAATGGTTAATTTTTTAGATATTTACAAAACTTGCATTATCTCTAGGTCGGTAATCGTGAAGACTCCAATGTGTACATTGGACAGAAGCTGAAGAATGCTGAAGCTGTCGGCGTACATGCCAGGCATGTTCAGTTGTCAGGGACAGCCACACAAGATGAGGTAGGAATATTTGAGCCATGGCAGAATAAAACCGGTCTTTGGATTTTCCAACTTTAAGAACTTAGTCCTACAAGAACCAGATTGTATAGTCACAGATCAGTGCTTTAAGCTTGGAAATTTGGATATAAGAAGAGCAGAAACTATGAAGCTCTCCGTGAAGCCAAAAGAAAGAGGCTAATTAGCTGTGCATTACTGCACAGCTGATCTGCATCTTTGTTTTCATGTTTACAAAAGCAGGTTTCCTAATGATGTGGCTCATTTAGCATATAGTGGTTATTCAGTGCAATATAAATGTTTTGCAAGAGCATATTGTCAAAATTTCACATTACGCAAACTTTTCATGCATTATACATCGAGGCGGTTCTAATGTGTACCCACAACTTATGTTTTGAAGCAAAAATAAGAAAAAACAGGTGTACCCTTCTTGACCCCATTTTCACTATACATGTATAAGAGTGGGGTTTAAGGGGTATTCATTACACAGGCATGCTTTCCTGATGAGAAAAAGTGCCTTGTAATGTGGCTTAAATAGATATAAAAACATACCGGTACTGGTCTACATTGGAGGCATAACTTCTTTACCCAATCTAGGTACATGTATTTCTTTCAAAACTTATTGCAGCCCCTAAATGTGGTATATCTCAATTTGGATTATAGTTGATGGGCTTGATCAAAAGACATTTTCCTTTTTCTATCAGTTTTTAAAAGTTAGCAAGTGCCATGTTTATAAATGAGTGTCTATTTTCAAAATGATAAGTACTTTGCTTCTTAATTCTTCTATTTTCCCAGATTATCAAAGCGGTAGAGAGGCTGAATGAAGACCCAGATATTCATGGGATAATTGTACAGGTAAGGGGTCAGGAATTTGCTGATCAATTTAGGGATGAAAAATTGATGTTTGCCTTGCTTTTGAATAAAAATTAGCAACATAACCACAAAATTAAGAAAATCTGACATTCTTAAAATTGACATAAGGCAGACAGCATCTCTTGACTAGCATTTTGAAGCTATAACCAAACCAAAAACATATATCTACAGCTACATGTATTCACAAGTTGAGCTGTAGTAAATGTTAAGTGCTTGTGTGTAATCATCAAAATACACGTATCTGTTACAGTTACCACTGGATACAACAAGTGAAGTAGACTCACATCTTGTAACCAACTCCATTAATCCTGATAAAGATGTGGACGGGTAAGATAATGAGTCATGTCAGTGAGGCGGGGGTGGGGAGTGCGGGGTGGGGAAAACCCACAGTATCTATTTGTTACCTCTGGATACAACAAGTGAAGTAGACTCCCATCTTGTGACCAACTCAATTAATCCTGATAAAGATGTGGACGGGTAAGATAATTGTCAGGAGAATGTTATAACTGTGAATACTAAGACACAAATCCGCTGTACAGTAAGTGCATAGCTGATCAGTGCCTTGGAGCATGGGTTGGTGACCTAGAGTTTTGGTCTATTCACCATTTTTGCATTATCGGCTGGTTTCCAGCTTAGAAATAATCAATATTGGAAATACAGGTAACCAAAACCACCCTGACCTTGAGGTCAGGGTGGTTTTGGTTACCTGTTTTTCCAATATTGATTTTTAGTAAGCTGGGAACCAGCCAATAATGCAAAAATGGTGAATGTAGCCAGAGCTTCTGGGTTTAAAATTAACCAGCTGTGGGTGCAAGCCATTCTAGACTACTGGTTAAGTACCCAAGATACTTGTTAATTCCCCAGGGAGCAGTGGCTTTGCTGTGACATGTAACTGAAGATTGTTAACTTTGATGTAAACTGAAACAAACTGGCAAAACAGTCTGAGGTCTGGATAATTATAGTAGTATTATTGTCCACCTATCGCATATGAGCCGTGACGCAAGAAAACCGGTCTTCGGGAGTTCCGACCCAGTCTGATACAAGCCGGCCTGTGCATCAACATAATATTACTAGAAGCTTGAAATTTCGGATTTTGGAAGAAGAGGAATTGTACTTTCCATGTAGGGAAAACAAAGGCGCTGATCAGCTGTGCAGTTACCGCACAGCTGATCTGCGACTTTGTTTTCGCATATGCAAAAATCTGGTTTTCTCATGACATGGCTCATATCATGTCTAAGATAATAAATGATTGTGACAGGCGACCAGTATAAATGTATAATTTGAGTCCAAAAATGAATAAATTACAGGTACTTAAGATAAATGTCATCAACTTAGTTAACATGATAAATATTTGAATATTGTAAAAAGCAATGTAACTAGACAATGGACTGACTACTTAAAATACTGTGTTTGTATTGAAGCTTAACATCCCAAGTCAACAAGTTTTCAGTCATGTCGGGACGGAGTCAACTCTTCCTGGGTTTAACCAGTACTGTAGGGAGTTAATGTGTCTTGCTCAAGGACACAACAGTTGGACGCCTGTAGGGATTGAACCCAGGACCTCTCGATTCGAAGTCTGATGCTGTACCACTATGCCACCACGTTCCCTCCCAGCAAGTTTTAAAACATGTCTTAGTTAACAAAGCACCTCAGACAGAGAGCTGTGTTTTAACAAAGACAGGCAATGATGACACTCATCAGGCTGCACCAGGGTTTACATAAAAATCTGAAGTAAGTTGCATCTTTCATAGTCACATTTCATAGATCATGATCAGAAAAATGCTTTGTTTTTTTTTTACAGGCTTCATCAAGAGAATGCTGGTAGATTGGCCAGGGGTGACCTAGCCAAGTGTATTGTACCCTGTACCCCGAGGGGATGTCTGGAACTTATCAACAGGACAGGTAGTGGATAGGAGCCACTGCATCAGAAAACCAAACAGTCTGCGTATGCGAAAACAAAGGCGCAGATCAGCTGTGCAGTAACTGCACAGCTGATCAGCGCCTTTGTTTTCACTACACAGATAGTACATTTCCTCCTCTACTTATACCCAAAATTTCAAGATTCTAGCTTTTCTCTGTGGGTGTACAGGCTGGTTTTTGTCAGACCTGGTCAGAACCCCAAAGTGCTGGTTTTCTCATGCGATGGCTCATATAATTAGAGTATGATAGGGTCCCAACTTTAGAGAGTTCAAGCAAGGCCTTAGTTGCATTGTGTCCTTGAACAAGATGCGTTTACTTCCCATAGTATTGAAATTTCCCAGAAAGATTTGATTGTGTCCTGACATGACTGAAAAAAATTATAAACTGTGATGCTTAGAGTCAAATCATACAAATGAGCCATGTCTTGAGAAAACCAATATTTTGCATATAGGAAAACAAAGGCACAGGTCAGCTTCACAGCAACTGTGAAGCTGATCTGCGCCTTTGTTTTCGCTACATGGATAGTATAATTCCTCTTCTTTCTTAATACAGCCTCTAGCCATCTTTTGTGCTTGTACAGCTTGGTTTGTATTGGACCTATTTGGAAACCACATTGTTGGTTTTCTCATGACGCGACTCAAATCAGTACACCACGCCATACCACACTACACTTTTTACACATCTACTTCTCAATGTTTATAGCCTTAGTATACAAGTCATCTCTGTATACTTTATAGATGTCATTCTAAAACTACAATTCCCATTGTTGTAGGCAAAGTGCATTGCAAATGTACATTTCTATCATGTACTTGTTATGGCTCATTTCTTTAATATTAACATTTGAGCCGCCTCATGGGAAAACCAACAATCTGCATATGCGAAAACAAAGGCGCAGATCAGCTTCGCGGTAACCGCGAAGCTGATCACGCCTTTGTTTTCGCTACTTTGATAGTACAATTCCTCTTCTACTTAAATCCGAAATTTCAACTTTCTAGCTCTTTTCTGTGCTTGTACAGGCCGGTTTTTGTTGGACATGTTCGGAAACCACATTGTTGTTTTTTCCACGAGGCGGCTCATTTGAAGTTCTCATTTTATTACAGGTCAGCCAATTACGGGGAAGCAAGCAGTTGTCCTTGGTCGCAGTAAGATAGTCGGTTCTCCTATGTCGGACCTTTTGACATGGAACCATGCCACAGTGACAGTATGCCATTCCAAGACTGTGGATCTTCCAAAAGTGGTAAAATTTCAACTTCTGATATTTGTTAAAGGGAAACATTACTACTTAATTCCCGCATATGATTTTCATGAAACTTCCTATGCTTCAAGATAATTGTATCCTTGGACTAAAATCGAAATAAAAGTGGGGAGTCACCGGCATCGTTTCCATGGTATCAGAACTTTTTGGATGTTTCTCTTGTATTTCAGAAAACCGCACTCATGGTGGACATGTGTTTTAATATACATGTTATTACTGCAAAAACAACTTAAACACACGATGAGTGTTATTTTCTTCTATTTTGATACTATTTGCTCTTCAACTGAGGAGATTACATGCAAAATTAACTTTCCCGCCGTCTTTTCAGACCTGGAAAAAGTATGTATTTTTGCGATATCTCCTAAACTACGCATATGATTTTGATTAAATTACGACAACAGATAGGAAACGTGGTAACCATTAAAAATTTCAAATAAAAAGTGGGGGTCACAGGATTGCGTTGGAAGATATAGAGAAAAAAACATTCAATATTCCCGCCTTTTTAGTTTTAACGCCAAACGTTGCACTGATGTCGTGTATATTTATGCGACGTCATAAACATCGAAATAAACATTTTCACATATAATTAACCTTATACACAACTTTGAGTATATCAATTGCCACAGAACTTCTTTTAAAATAAAAATGAGCAATGTGTATACCCGCTTTAGGACTTAATTATGCAGAAACAAACAGAATAAGGTTCTACAGCTTGCAACGTTATTGAGAAATCAAACAAAAAGACGTTAAAAACTACGCCTAACATGCACATACTAAACGCCGATGTTGCGCAAACAGTGTGCTCATAAACAATAGTAATGTTTACCCTTAAGAGTTTTGCCAAAGGTGTATACCAAGATCCCAGTAAAAAATAATTGTTCACTGTTTACAATTTATTCCATATCTTTTGTAGACATATTTATTATTGAATATTTTAAAAGCATTAGATTTAGCTTTAATGATATAGCAATTGAATGGTAGTCTCTTTAGTGTAACAAGTTACCTTTGAGACTGAATTTTCATAGGGAATATTGAAATTCGTCCTTTGGACATTTTCAGTGGTTAAACAGCGGCCACATCAGAAAACCAACAATTTGCATATGCGAAAACAAAGTTGCAGTTCAGCTGTGAAGTAACTGCACAACTGATCAATGCCTTTGTTTTTGCTACACGGATAGTACAATTCCTCTGCTACTTATATCCAAAGTTTTAAGCTTCCAGCATTCTTCTGTGACAGTACAAATCTGTCTGTGTTGGTCGGACCTGGATGGAAACCCAAATTGTTGGTTTTCTCACGTAATTGCTCATAAATTTTACAATGCAGCTTTAGTAAGTTCCCCATTGTGGTCATCACATTTTTAGCTACCAATTAATTATACATTACGAAAACATGTCCATGCAATATACAGAGATTCTTTTAAGTTGTAAAAATGAAAATTTTCACTAGAAAATATTTTTTTATTTTTGCTCAAAATATAGATTGTGGGTACATGTTAGAACCCCCTCACTGAGGCGGTTCTTACGAGTACCCAGAATTTATGTTTTGGAGCAAAAATATGACAAATAGTAATACCCCTGCATGCCCAAGTTTTTCTATGTAAAAGTGGGGTTTAAGGGGGTATACTTTTCATGGATATGTTAACCTGATGTGTGACTTGATGTTTTGTCCATTGCTTCTTTGCTCTTTGTTAGGTGGGTGGAGCAGATATTTTAGTGGTTGCCATTGGTAAGCCTCAGTTTGTGAAGGGAGACTGGGTAAAACCTGGAGCCATTGTGATTGATTGTGGCATCAACTCTATACCAGGTAAGGGGGATGGGTAAAACCTGGAGCCATTGTGATTGATTGTGGCATCAACTCTATTCCAGGTAAGGGGGACTGGGTAATACCTAAAATAAAACCATTTTAACTACTGGAAGCAGCAACCTGAGAAAGGGTATATGAGTGATTTAAGTGATGCAGTGCGCTTTCCTATAAACAATGAATTGTGCATACATATAGAGGATCTTACACGAGTGGTTATTTCATACAATATTTATTAAATGAGCCTTTTGCAGTTTAATGAATTTCGCATGAAATGACAACAAGTGTAAGATTCATTTTATCATTTAACATACATGTGATATCTTCTTTGGCCCAAATAGGGAGATTTGTGTTTTGAAATAGGGAGATTGGGTCTCAAATAGGGAGATTTTAGCGCGGTTAAAAAGCAAAGATTTTTTGCCATTTTTGTGCAAACGATGCATTACATTTGCCTTATGATCCCTTACATCTTCATGATTTTGCTAATGGGTGGTAATTTTATAACAAACTAATAATTCCATAATTAAATATAATCACAGCTGAGGAAATTTTAACTCTTAAATCGGTCCAGCTAAGTGATGACGTCATCACGGACATACAACATGCATGTACAAAGCGTATCTAAGAAGTCGCGAAAACTGATGACATTTATTATTTCATACTTTATGTCCATTGTATCAACGTCAATTCGAGAAAATTTAAATATTTTAATGTATTGAAATAAAACAGACAAAGAAAAAAGCAGAAAAACGTACTTATTTCTTTCCATTTTCCACAGAAATTTGTGTTTCAAGTTTTTGTAATTCCAATGTTTACTTTATAAGCTGGTACCCCGCATTTTTCAGGTTCGATAACGCAGTTGCTCCCCCTTATTATAACCGTTTTGTTCCAATAGTTTGTAGGTCGGAAAATTTACCCGACTTTTTGCCTTACGCTACGTTCGACCACAGGCGCTTGAAGTTATTACCATAAATCATTAAAATATGCCCAAAAACAATAGTGTCTACATTCGTATTGCTATGTTGACACTTATTTGAAGCATTATTTTTATGATTTATGGCTATAACTTCAAGCGCCTGTGGTTCGACGCAAGTGGCGTTTTCATGTGTATGAAATACCTGATCTTTCGGAACTATATGGCGTTTGTTTTAAACTTATATGTTAATCATTTGACGTCGCGCCGCCACCCAATTATCGCTGGTCACTATCTGTCTGGAGTTTAATATTAAATTTTGATTTTGGCTCCGAGCTCAAAATCAGAAAATTGTTACGCAGACGGACATTATTGCACAATGTCAAAGCGGCTTCGGTAGATTATTGAGAAGCTCCGCCCACGCGTTAGTTAGAATGGGCCAATCAGCAAGTGTTGCATGAATTACTGCAATGTTTACCCAACACATTAAAACCGCAAGGTTACCAGTCCTCACGTTTCAGTAACTTTCACACTTTTCTGCGAAAATTGTTTTGATAACAAGGCAATTAACAAGGGCAATTATCATGTTGACACGTGTGTAGTAGTGGTATATTGCGTCTGAAACTTGTGAATATAAGGACCGATCGAACTTTTTATCAGGGAAAAATCGGAAAAAATGTTTTTACTCGGACCGATAAAAATGCACAAAAATGAAAGATAAATCGGTCCCACTTGTTCAAAATGCCCGATAATCTTTAAAGGACAATCAGAATTAATTGTCCTATTACGATTATCGGCAATGTTTAATCCAAGCCCTCCAAATTAAAGACGCATTAATCTTTCTAAAGATGAACTCTGATCAAATTAGCGGTTGACATTATACACTGTACCTGTAAGACTGACAATTTGTCGCATCATTAATCCCAATTACGCAATAAAGTGACATGACATCTATTCTGCATTGTCTCCTAAATTTCTCCAAGGTATTATCGAGTCAATTATCAATAACACGTACCGTATATTACCGCAATCTTAAAAATGGAACATTGCCGAAAAATTAGGATAGGCAAATACTGAAATCGGGAGATTTGGGCCCTACTGGGCTGGGCGGGGGACAATCGGGTTAGGAAGCCCAAAATCGGGAAAACCCGACGAGATCGGGAGATATCACATGTATGCATTTAACTCTAAAAAAAGGATTTTAAAGTAGATATATTTTCAGTGAAAATGGACGTCGTCAATGACGTAACATATTTCCGCAAAAGTGTTAATACATGTGTGGTCAAAATATTTTTTAATACATTTCATTATCCACTTGAAAACAGTGATATCATCTGTTAAAAGGAGTTATGCTTTACAGCAGAAAGAAATAAAAAACGAACAAAGCTAAAGCTTTTCTTTCTCGATTTTAAAGCAAACTTTAACCATATATCTCTTATCTTTAGAGTCAGGAGAAACAGACAGGTTTACTAGTAAAACCTCAATGTAATTGTGTGATGATGGTTAGTTCCATTATAGGAGCCAAGACAAAATGACCATGTTGTATCCACATCAGTTTAGTAGCTTCAGTAAGACGTGAGCCGTCGCACCAGAAAACCAACAATCGGTCTGAAAACAAAGACGCCTATTAGCTATGCAGTAACTGCATAGATGATTAGCCCCTTTGTTTTCGCTACTTGGATAGTACAATCGCTGTTCTTCTTAAATTTGAAATTTCAAGCTTTGTGCTTTTTTCTGTGACAGTACTGACCGGTCTGTGTCAGACCTGGTAGGAACCCCAAATTGTTGTTTATCTCATGCGAAGGCTCATGTCATACCGAGGTTGTACATTTTGAGCCTTTTCTTGTATGATTGTCATTCTAGATGCCACAAAGAAGTCTGGTAAGAGGCTAGTTGGTGATGT
The DNA here is from genome assembly GCA_964017185.1 of Rugalucina vietnamica. NCBI lineage: Eukaryota > Metazoa > Mollusca > Bivalvia > Lucinida > Lucinidae > Rugalucina > Rugalucina vietnamica. Next base: position 44,074,043 of record OZ024872.1, read on the forward strand.
AGACTTTGACCAGGTGAAGGAGAAGGCATCATTCATCACGCCTGTCCCAGGGGGAGTGGGGCCAATGACTGTGGCCATGCTGCTGCAGAATACACTGGAACAGGCTAAGAAATCACTGGCCACTGCAGCTGTAAGATATGAGCCGCCTCGTGGGAAAACCAACAATGTGGTTTCTGAACAGGTCCGACACAAATCAGGCTGTACAGTCACAGAAAAGAGCTAGAAGCTTGAAATTTTGGATATAAGTAGAAGAGGCATTGTACTATCCGAGTAGCGAAAACAAAGGCGCTGATCAGCTTCGCGGTTACCGCGAAGCTGATCTGCGTCTTTGTTTTCGCATATGCAGATTGTTGGTTTTCCCATGAGGCGGCTCAATTATGTGCACAATCATGAGAAAAGCCTGATTTGTGCATATGCATAAACAAAGGCACTGATTAGTTTCACAGTAGTTGTATAGCTTATCAGCACCTTCAATAGATCAGCTCTAGCAGTGAATTGTTGAGTAATAATTCACTGTTTGGAGATCAGTTGTAAAGAAGATCAAATCACGAGCCTGTATATTAAATTCTTACAACTGACCAACAAACAGTGAATTATTACTTAACAGTTCACGCACTTGTACTGATCTTTTTCGATTCTAATAAACAAAATAAAAGTCACCGAAACTGTCAATATTGTTCAGCTTTCCGCCATTGCATTGTAGATATGTGCCAAATATTTGACTGTAATGCAGGTATTTACACACATCACGTTTGTTATTCGCTAAAAAGATGTTACACAGTCTAACAGTGCTTGATGTGATAGATGATGTCACAAATGAGCCACCTCGTGGGAAAACCAACAATGTGGTTTCCGAACAGGTCTGACACAAATCAGGCTGCACAGTCTCAGAAGCATGCTAGACGCTTGAAATTTCGGATTTAAGAAGAAGAGGAAGTGTACTAACCGTGTAGCGAAAACAAAGGCGCTGATCAGCTTCGCAGTTACTGCGAAGCTGATCTGTGCCTTTGTTTTCGCCTATGCAGATTGTTGGTTTTCCCATGAGGTGGTTCAAATGATATTGAAATGAAGCCAAGTAATGTCACGCTTATTTGCCCAGTGAATTGTTGCACAATATAACATGTAGGCTGTGACAGTTCTGAAAAGTTGTCAATATTTTCACTTTATATGTACATATAAACATGATTCACCATTCTTCATTCCATAACTTGCAGGCAGCAAAGTATTGGAAGCTAAAACCTCTAGAGTTACACCTCAAGTCACCTGTACCTAGGTTTGTATCTACATTGTATTATTTAATGTGGTTATCATGTCAGAATCCAAAGCAGTGGACTTTGGTTGCTCTTTAGTAAAGCAGCTTAATACATTAATTTTGATGTTCCTGGTTTCATCTGACGTTCATTTTGTACCCCACTTGAGCCGTGTCATGAGAAAACTGTATTTTTGCCTATGCGAAAACAAAGGCGCAGATCAGCTGTGCAGTAATGATCTGCGCTTTTGTTTTCGCTACATGGATAGTACAATTTGTCTACTTTCTAAATACAAAATTTCAAGCTTCTAACCGTCTTCTATAGCTGCACAGGCTGGTTTATGTCAGGCTTGGTTGAAAACCCTGAAGACCGATTTTCTTATGACGTGGTTCAAATATCTTTTGAACAAAGCTGATGCCAAGAAACAAATAATTTGTGCTTTATATATTTTCAGGCCCTTTTAAGCACATAAAGTTGTGTAAAATTGTTATTTTTTTTTTATGAGATTTTTTTTTATGTACCCCATTTGATTCTTCTTTAGATTCCCTGTGAGTACTTCTGATAGTTCCAAATTTTTTGCATAGTCAATACATGTAATTAGTTTAAACTTATCAATCACCGTAAAAGCAGTTTATTAGAAAAACAAAAAGTGGGAGAAACTTCTACTTTCAGTGATATTGAAATAGCCCAAGGTCATACCCCGAAGAGCATTAATGTTGAACAGTTCTAACCAGGAAACTAAGAGAAATTGTAATGTCACACATAATCACAATGTGCATACATTGTATATTATTATGTTTTTTTCCAGTGATATTGAGATAGCCCAAGCTCAAACCCCAAAAGGTATAGACATCCTGGCAAGGGAGATAAATCTGTTGTCTGACGAGGTAGATTTGTATGGGAAAAAGAAGGCTAAAGTCTCACTCAGCGTACTACAGAGATTGAAACATCAGAAAGATGGCAAATATATTGTTGTTACTGGGTAAGTTGATTCATCATAGAAGTGTATGAAAACTACTGGTTCAAAACTTTGTTAGCTAAAAGTCATCGTTAAGACCTCAACTCGTTAAGTAAATGCCACTACATAAGCAAATTCACTGTTATTTTTTGTTGATAAAATGTGAGAAACCTTTGCGATTCTCACATTTTATCAACAAAAAATAACAGTGTATTTGCAGTGTATTTGCAATATTCATGTTTGAAATTTTCACGAATCGTTAACTAACAACATGGTTTAATTTGTACAGCTAGCTACTGATTAACATGTACTACGTGTAGATCTACTGATTATCTACCTGAAAAAGGGCATAAAGCCTCCACTCAATCAAAAATCATGGAAATCTCCCAACTATTAGAATGGGAAATTAGAGTATAAAATTTTGCTTTATTGACCCTTAGATTTTAGGCTTTTAGGGACTTTTCTTGCCTTATCAGTAGAGATCCTTTGATAAATAAAGGTGTATGAGATTTCTGTTTTTCAAAACAAACGTCTGATTTTCACTTTCCATACTTTACTAGTATCACCCCAACCCCTCTTGGAGAAGGCAAGAGTACCACAACAATTGGCCTTACCCAGGCTATAGGGGCCCATCTCAGGAAAAATGTATTTGCCTGTGTCAGACAGCCCTCTCAGGGACCAACGTTTGGTATAAAAGGTAGGGTCTAATATGAGCCGCGACGTGAGAAAACAGGTCTTCAGGGTTTCCGGCCACGTATTTAAGAGGATTTGTACTATCCTCTTATAAAGCAAAAACAAAGGCGCTGATCAGCTGTGCAATTACTGCACAGCTGATCTGCGCTTTTGGTTTCGCATAGGCAAGTATCCGGTTTACTCAACATAGTTCATATAGTAATGGATTCACACTAATCCCAACCTTCTTCGGAAAGCCTACCACAACAATTGGTTTGACTTACACAAATAGGGTCACAGCTTAGGAATGATGTATTTACCTGTTTTAGTCTATCATCATAAGTTGTTTCATGAATTATTCCTATTCTTAAGAGAAAATCTCAGGAAAAAACAGTAGAAGATGTGATGTCGTAAGACAGAGTTCTCTATTAGCCACCACATAAGAAATTCAACAACATACATAGGTGAAAATAAAGGCGCTGATCAGCTGTGCAGTAACTGCACAGCTGATCAGTGTCTTTGTTTTTGCTACACACATAGAACAATCCTTCTTCTTGCTAAATCTAAAGTTTCAAGCTTCTAACTCTTTTCTATGATTGTACAGACTGATTTGTGTCGGACCTAATCGGAAACCCAAATTGTTGGTTTTCTCATGCGTAGGCTCTTATGTATTATACCATGATCTTATATAGGTGGCGCAGCAGGAGGGGGCTACTCCCAGGTGATCCCTATGGAAGAGTTCAACCTCCACTTGACGGGGGATATCCATGCTATCACGGCCGCCAATAACTTGTTGGCTGCTCAGCTGGATGCCAGGATGTTCCACGAGTCGACACAGACTGATGAGGCTCTGTATAAGAGACTGGTGCCAGACGTGAAGGGGAAGAGAAGTTTCTCCGATATACAGTTTAGAAGATTGAAGGTGCAACATTTTACATATTCAATTGGAGCGTGGTGACCTTGTGATTATAATCTGATATGAGAGGTCCAGGTCCGGAGATTATAAATCTTTTTTCATGCTTTACTCAGCTGAGCATGCAATTTCAATTGCTCATAAATACTAAAATTGTCAAAATCAGTTGAAAATTCTGGCATAAATCACATAAGACAGTAATTAATCCTGCTGAAATGTTAAAATGCCAACAAATGTTGGCATTTTAACATTTATGAGAAGGATAAATTTTAGTCTCAGCAGAGCTGAGCATGAAAAATGTTCTATAACCTTGGGGCCAAGATTGTAACTCTATAGATAATGGGTTGTTTTCTTGGAGAAGACACATTAACTCCCTTGCATATTGGCTAATATATTGGAAGCAGTGGCTTTATCTCAATATTACATTTTACATAGTCTTTGAGGTGAGACTTAAAACTCGGGTCCAAATTCCCTGATGTGTCGGTGAGACATTGAAATCAATATGACTGTGAAATGTTGATTTGGATGTTAACATCAACTCTAACAAACAAACCAAAGATTCTTTCTTGTACTTTTGCAATAGATTTCACCAGAAATGAAGATACATGGTGCAAATACGAGCCTTTGCACAAGAAAACCAGCAATTTTTAGCTCACCTGAGCCGAAGGCTCACAAGGTGAGCTTATAGGATGGCCATGATCCGGTGTCCGTTCGTCGTCCATCCGTCGTCCACAATTTCAAAGATCTTCTCTGAAACCGCTTGGCCAATCAAAGTGAAATTCTATGTGGAGCATCCATGGATAGGGGGAACTGAAGTTTGATCGCGAGATCCGGGTCACATGACCAAGATGGCCGCCACGCCCATATATGGTAAAAACACTTCAAAAATCTTCTTCTCCAGAACCGGTGGGCCGATTTTCATGAAACTTGGTATGTAGCATTGGGGACTTCAACCAATCATAGTTTGATAAAATGATGACCCTTGGATGACCTTGACCTATTTTACGGCAAGGTCAAATTTGGAAACATAGGCTTTTACATGGGAAAAAGTGAAAACTATGGATTTTTTGAAAACTATTGCAGCCTGAGGCCTGAAAAGTGGTAGATGAAAACAACTAATGGAGTAGATGAAGGTATGTGATTAATTTAGGTCAAGGTCATCTCTTGACCTTGGCCAGTCTGTTGTCCATACACACTTTTCAAAGATCTTCTCCTCTGAAACCGCTTGGGCAATCAAAGTGAAATTTTATATGGAGCATCCATGGGTAGGGGTGACGAAAGTTTGATAGCACAATCCAGGTCACATGACCAAGATGACCGCCATGCCCATATATGGTAAAAACCACTCAAAAATCTTCTTCTCATGAACCGGTAGGCCGATTTTCACGAAACTTGGTATGTAGCATTTGGGACTACAGCCCATCATAGTTTGATCAAATGATGACCCTAGCATGACCTTGACCTATTTTACGGCAAGGTCAATTTTGTAAACATAGGCTTTTACATGGGAAAAAGTGAAAATTATGGATTTTTTGAAAACTATTGCAGCCTGAGGCCTGAAAAGTGATGGATGCAATACAACTAATGAAAGTATGTGATTAATTTAGGTCAAGGTCATCTCTTGACCTTGACCAGTCTGTCGTCCATACACACTTTTCAAAGATCTTCTCTGAAACTGCAAGGCCAATCAAACTGAAATTTTATGTGGAGCATCCATGGGTAGAGATAATGAAAGTTTGATCGCGAAATCCAGGTCACATGACCAAGATGGCCGCCACGCCCATATATGGTAAAAAACATTCAAAAATCTTCTTCTCTAGAACCGGCTGGCCGATTTTCATGAAACTTGGTATGTAGCATTTGGGACTCCAGCCCATCATATTTTGTTGAAATGATGACCCTAGGATGACCTTGACCTATTTTACGGCAAGGTCAATTTTGGAAACATAGGCTTTTACATGGGAAAAGGCAAAAACAATGGATATTTTGGAAACTATTGCAGCCTGAGACCTGAAAGTTGCTAGATGCAGACAACTAATGGAGTCAATGAAGGTAAGTAATTAATGGCCAAGGTCATTTCTTGGCCTTGACCCAATGTCATTTAAATATCAAAATTAAAATTATGGTTTTCTCAGAAATCACTGGGTTTGGAAACTATTGCAGCCTGAGATCTGAAACTTTGCAGATGCAGACAACTTATGAAGTCAATAAAGGTGCGTGAGTATTCAAGGTCAAGGTCATTTCATGATGACTTAATACTCCAAGATCAGGCTTCAGGTGAGCGTTCTCAGGACCAATGGTCCTCTGGTTTGGGTTTCTGACCAGCTTGGACACAAATTGGCCTGTGAAGTCACAGAAGCAGGCTAGAAGTTTAAAATTGCGGGTATGCAAAGAAGAGGGATTGTACTATTTGTGTAGTGAAAACAAAGACGCTTATCAGCTGTGCAGCTGATCTGTGTCTTTGTTTTCGCCTATGCATGTTGTTGGTTTTCTTATGTGGCGGCTCATATCATGTTCATCATATCCAGTGTAGAACCCAAATGAAGCAATTCAACAACTCACTCAATTAAAATAATACTGTGTTTTAGAAACTAGGTATTGAGAAGACTGACCCCAATAGCCTAACACCAGAAGAAGTGAAACAGTTTGTAAGACTGGACATTGATCCTGCCACAATTACCTGGCAAAGAGGTATGTGACCTACTATACAAGTGACATTTGAGCCGGCGTCATGAGAAAACAAACATTTTGCATATGCGAAAACAAAGTCGCAGATCAGCTTCGCAGTTACTGCGAAGCTGATCAGCACCTTTGTTTCGCTACACAGATAGTACTATCCTTCTTCTTTTAAATCCTAAATTTCAAGTTTTAGTAATCTTTTATGCTTGTACAGCTTGGTTTGTGTCAGACCGGTTCGGAAACCATGTTGGTTTTCTCATGAAGTGAGATTTTTCTAAGAAATCCTTGGCTAAAGTGGTGGCCTAGCAGTAAGTGTTGGACTGAATTGAGAAGTGCAGGGTTTCTGGGTTTTAACCCCACTTGTATCAAGTTATGTTCTTGAGCAAGAGACATTATTTCTCCATATTTTTTGTTGACTGGGACATAAAAAACCAAATCAAACCAAAATATAAAAAGAAATATTATCGAGGGCCCCAGCCCATAGTTATGCAGCGTTACGTAGATAAAACATTGGACAAGAAAATTACAAATTATCAACAAAATGTACTGCTATGGCGGAGAATTTTTAGGAGTCCTTTTTGCGGAGTGATTGCTGAGCTGTTGACTAAATAAACAGAATGGCGGAAAAGAAATCTCCTCACATCAGGTGAGTTTTTTCTTGAAATTTGGTGACTTTTGTTTTATTATAAAGTGAATAACTATCCCGTGACCAAACATCAACCGATTTATCAGGGTCTGACAGTGAACAGCTGAAATGGCTCGCTGAAAGCTCGTCATTTCATCTGCTACTAATCCTAGCCTGATAAATAGGTTTATTTTTGGTCACTGGGTAGTTATTTACCATGTATCTATATTATTGAACAACAAAGCCACTGATCAAACTTGTGTAGTTGTGTGGGCCAGCTTTTGACTTTTTGAATAACACCAAATACACTGAAAACAAAAATAGTTGGCAGGCTCTTAGGCACCAAATCTAGAGGTCCTTGGTGTGAACCCTACCATGGCTTTGTTATGTCCTTGGATTAGGCGTATTTACACCCTATAGTACTGGTATTTCACAGGAAATGTTGGCTATGTTACCGGGAAACTGAACTGCCCCTTTGTTTTCTCATATGCAAAATGCTGGTTACTGTACAGTCAGCGTGATGTTTATATCCTTCGCGTTCACGCATGAAAGAAAAAAGGATTAAGTTCCACGCAAAACCCACGCGAAACCCTCGCTCATTCCTTGCAAAATCCACGCTTGTTCCACACTATTTCCACGTTCATTCCTCGCAAGAAGCGTGTGAGTTGCGTGAGATACCAGCAGTTCCACGCTTGATCACGCTTTCCACATTCATTAAGAAAAAGAAGCGTGGAAAGGATTAAGAGAGATGCGAGAAAAGGATTATCGTTTCGCCTCGTTCAAAAAGGTAAAATTGTTAAATTTTTGTGACCATTAGTCCTTAGTACGAGGACGGCAACTTAGTATGATGACAGTTAACCTGTACAAATGCGTACAACTGTACGACAAAGCGCCTGCACGTAAATACATAAGCATGTTTTGACGAGATGCAGACTGAGCAATACGTTATTCAGTGTTGATTAAATCATCATCGTAGATAAAGAGATGACAAAATTTGCATGTTTCAATATTATTTGGCAGCGTGGTGCATTTTGACTGCCGCGGTTTAAGATGCAGAACATTGTACATTTATTAATGATACATTTGCCATAAGAGAAGGTGAAGGTGAGCATCCCGGTTTGTTGTTTATCAGTACATTTCTCAAATAAATGTGTCTTTCTTGTTCGCTAAGATGCCCCAAGTCTATTAAAGCTCTATGAAATACGGTTTAAGCATTTGCTACATGTACATGGTGTGATATAATCATAAATTACATGTACGTTACATTTAAATTTGCATGCAATTAATTCATCTTAATTTTATCTTAAGAGTCAGTACAATGATGCCCCTGCGAGAAATCTGATTCCCTTTAACCTGTTCTTTTATCTTTCAAGCATCTTTCAAAGTCAACAAAATCAAGGTATACTTTATTTTTGTATCGGCACACTTATTGTACACTGGATTGAAAAGCGGCATAGCCTCTAAGTTATAATTAGCAAATTTGGTGCATTAAAATATAAATTTTCCTAATCAAACAAACGAACAATTCAGTTTGTGTGATAAGTGATAAAAGACAAGCCGATCTTTGAGATTTGAAACTTTAGAAAAACAAAAGAAAGAAAAACTTAAAAAACGAAAACAAAAGAAATTATAGATAATACAAACAAAAAATACGTTTGCACGTGTCTTCATTGACGCGGAAATGTAATACATCATACTGATCAGTACATGTACATGTCCGTACACGGCAAAATTCCAGACTTTCAGCGGCGGAAATGACTTCACTGCTTTAATTTAGGTTGACAAGAGACATATACATATATATCAAATGTGAAAAGAATCATTTATTTTTCATGTCCCTTTTTCCTGAGCGTGAAACGAATGTGGAAAGCGTGAGCGAGCGTGGGACTTTTGATATCTCACGCAACTCTCTTTTCGACGTTTCTTTTCACGGTACAGTTGAGCAGTTCCACGTTTCATGTCGATGCTCCACGCGAAACTCACGCTACTTCCTCGCAAAACCCACGCAAAATCCACGCAAAGTCCATGCAAAATCCACGGAAAAAAGTCACGTGACATGCAAAATTCCACGTTCGTAAGCGTGAGGGATATAAACATCACGCTGACTGTTCTGTATCTCATGACACGGCTTATTTCAGTTATGGATACCAATGACAGATTCCTACGCAGTATTACCATTGGACAGGGACCACAAGAGAAAGGAAAGACCAGACAGGTTTGTACATTTTCACAAAACATCCTTGGCTGACAGCATGTGTATTTATTAAAAAAAAATGTATTGGGGAAATGGAGATATATGAAGTTGTCCAGTAACGGTGGTTAGATAGGTTGGAGACATAGATCAGCGCCTTTTTTTCACTTAATGGATATAGTACAGTCCCTCTTCTTCTTAAATCTGAATTTTCAAGCTTCTAGCCTGATTCTGTGACTTTACAGGCTGGTTTATGTCGGACCTGGTCGGAATCCCAAATTTTGGTTTTCTCATACGAAGACTCATTTTATAGTTGCATTCAGTTGTAAGAATCAGTGACGGTCTTGGGGGTTTTATGCCTCGTTTTCAAAAGACCATAACACTGTCTCAAAGGTCCTGGTGGTGGTATTTCATGATTAGGGCAATAGCCCGATGTATTCTGAACCTATAACTATTAAAAGTTTTGACTATTTCCTCCATATAGTGTAAAAAGGGTGATTTTAGCGGGGGTGGGGGTCAAAATTTCAAATGTGAGAAAAATTATTTTTTTCGCTTTTCCTTGCTTGTAGTCCCTTAATTCCACTACTGTATCATATTTTGTGCATGCAACACTATATTAAGTGCGATAAACATGCATAATGCCATTGAAATAAAATTGAAATATTACAATGTCAACATTTTGGGTACAAACCTTTAGCAGTTACCTGTATAATATTATTGTCTAAATAGTACCAAACATAATACAAGACTGTTACCTTATGAGAAAACCTGCTATCTGTTATATGCAAAACCATATGCCCAGATCAGCGATGACCAGCCAGCTACACAGAATTGTGTCATTAATAAACAAAACTCCAATACATCAGGACCATCTTCTTTGTGTTGCACAGCTTGATTAGAGTTTGATCTCAATCAAAACATTTTCTACAGACACGACCCATTGTGACAAAACTTACACTGAGCAACCTTGCATGAATATTTATTTACCTGTATAAACCTGTTACAGCATGGCCTGCAGTGTATTTATTTTCTGATTCAGTTTAATGTCCCTTTCAAGATTATTTCAGCTCATATTAGATGGACCAATCAGTAAGTGGGCGAAAACACGAGAATCCAGAGAAATAGAAATTAAAACTGAGATCCTTTTAAGAGCAGTGAACATATTAATGAGAAAGGGGATGGGCCACCTTGCACACCCGCAAACAGAACATGGCTTGCCTTACTTGTGTCTCGTTTCAATGTAATGGTTTTGTCGTTGTGATGATAATCATAAACATTATTTTGGTTTGGTTAGATTATGATCGAACATCACTAACAAGTTTTCAGTCATTTTGGGATTGAGCCACGTATTGCTTCTTGTACCCAGTACTCTGGGGAGCTAATGTGTCTCAGGCACAGCACAGCTCCCACGCTTGGATCAAACACAGGGCCTCTATTTAGATTTGGTTGCATTAAAGAACCGGAAGATAATGTTCTGATGCCTAACTTGATATAATAAGCAAATAGTTTTATGAGAATGAAAGGTAAACTGTGTAAACATCCCAAAATGTGATGGTGATTTGAAACTTTACGATGCTGTACTGTACCAATGACAAAGACATTTTAAGTTCCAGTAGTAGTGGCATCGTACCGACGTGACTGAAAAGTTGTTGACTTTGAAGTTAATACATTTAAAAAACAAAACAAAAGAAAACAGTCCACCAATGTTACTTTTTGTGGGGCAAGAGGTTATTGGCCGTGAAAACAAGTGGACAATATTAGTATAGAATGATTACAAAAGTTTGTTCCACAGAATGTACGGTGCCCTCATTTTCTGGGGAATGGAACATAAAAGGTGGTTATAAATCATGCAGATTTGGGTTTATTTTGGAAACACATGTATATATCCATTTTTTGTACTTTATATACAGTATGGCTTACAACTTAACAGCTGTTTTGTTTTCTTTTTAATTTTAAGTTTAGAACAATTTCACATACTTGGGCTCCAGTACTGAGATAACATTTTGGGCTGTAGGGTAGTGTTCCCCCCCCCCCCCCCCCCCCCCCCCCGAGTCCCAGAACGCCATTCACATATATTATGTAAAATATGACAATGCATTCACATGCAAAGGGATTTCTTGGGACTCGGGGGGGGAACGATGTTAAAAAAATACTTTTCTATTTTCCTATATGTTTAATACAAACTATGCCCATTTTAACCCAAAAATAAAGCAGTACATCTATTGAAACAAATACCTCAAACCAATATCATAAACTATGGACTACCAGCAAACATGTATACAAAAACAAAAGCGTTTGACCAAAATTTATTTTTCTCAAAATCTGAGGCAGCTATACATTATAACTCCCATTACCACCGTCAGAGGTCCTTTGTAAATATTTACATTTTTCTAAAACCTCCCTAGATGAACCATTATATGTTCATCTGTGTTCATACTTCCATGAACAACATCGTGTCACGCGACGTCACATGACTTCAAACTTGACGTCAAAATACAAGGCTTTCGCCAATCTGATTGGACGTTGTAAACGTCGTCGCCGTTCCGCTGTTTGAATACACACTGTGTGTAAATTATCTATTTGCTTGTAAATGTGATCACCATGATTATTTTTCAACAAGCGATAGAGAGAAATGAATATAGATATAAGCAATGAGTTTAATTTTTCTGGTGTTCATGGAGCTATGAACCGCAGTGGGTCGCTAGCAAAGTTTACATGAACCCCTTCGGGGTTCATTCACTTTGCACGCGACCCACTGGTGTTCATAGCTCCATGAACACCAGAAAAATGAAATTCATTTCTTAAATAAATTATACAGTGTATTTGTTGGTGTCTCGATTGGGATTTTAATTCTAATTGTATCAGTTACCGTGCCTTCCCGTAGATGCAAAAAATGAGCCGCCTCGTGGGAAAACCAACAATGTGGTTTCCGAACAGGTCCGACAAAAACCGGCCTGTACAAGCACAGAAAATAGCTAGAAGCTTGAAATTTCGGATTTAAGTAGAGGAGGAATTATACTCTCCGAGTAGCGAAAACAAAGACGCTGATCAGCTTCGCGGTTACCGCGAAGCTGATCTGCGTCTTTGTTTTCGCCTATGCAGATTGTTGGTTTTCCCATGAGGTGGCTCAAATGATTAATTTGACTGTGCCTTCTATTCTTACTATGTATATGAGCCGCGAGGGGAGAAAACCGGTCTTAGGGGTGTCAGACCAGGTCTTACACAAATCAACCTGTACAGTCATAGAAGCAGGCTACAAGCTTGAAATTTCGGATTTAAGAAGAAGAGAAATTGTACCATCCATGTAGCGAAAACAAAGGCGCTGATCAGCTTCGCAGTTACTGCGAAGCTGGTCTGCGCCTTTGTTTTCGCATAGGCAAAAATCTGGTTTTCTCATGACATGGATCATATTTTTCAGTGCCAGTTTGATATAGCTGTTGCCAGTGAAATAATGGCCATCTTGGCATTAACAACAAGCCTACAGGACATGAGAGAAAGGCTTGGTAAAATGGTTGTAGGCAGCAGCAAAGAGGGTGTACCTATCACGGCGGACGATTTGGTAAGAAGTTACTAAGAACTAGAATAAATACAGTTGTTTATTAATATAAATGAGCTAAAAGATAATGAAAATCATGATTAAAGTGATGCAGTTATTTTAAAGGCCTGATTTGAGCAACATATTAGCAACAATTGGTAAATAAGCTATAAAGAGACAGCGTAGACCCTGAATTGTATATTACAATATTTAAATAACTCATCAGGAAAACATGTCCATGTAATATATACACCTTTATACCTTATGCCTGTATAGTAAAACTGGGGTATACTAGTTTTCTTAATGTTGATCCAAAACATAGACTGTGGGTACTTTTTAGAACTGCATCGAGGCTCTAACGTGCACCCGAAATCAATGTTTTGAGCAAAACATTGAAAATATCATTTTTTTTAATGAAATTTTCAATATTTACTGCTTAAAAAAATCTCTATATTGCATGGGCGTGTTTTGGTAACTTTCATAATCATCAATTTCAGGCTGTTGGAGGAGCTTTAACAGTGTTGATGAAAGATGCCATCAGACCTAATCTTATGCAAACACTGGAGGTAAGGCTTTCGGTTGGTTAAGTAACACATTCTGGGGCCAGTTCTTCAAAACTTTGTTAGCTTAAAGTCAGTGTTAAGACATCAACTTGTTAAGTAAATGCTCACTACATAAGCAAATACACTGTTATTTTTTGTTGATAAAATGTGAGAATCCTTTACATTGCAAAGGATTCTCACATTTAGTCAACAAAAAGTAAAAGTGTATATGTAATATTGCCATTTGAAATTTTAACGAATTGTTAACTAACAATGTTGATAATTTTGAACAACTAACACACACCATGTACATGTAATTTCATCACTGCTGACATTAAGGTTTTGGGAGAATAATTACTATATGGGCCACATCATGAGAAAACCAGACTTTGCATGTGCAAAACAGTAACTGCACAGCTGATCAGCGCCTTTGTTTTTGCTACTCAGATAGTACAAATCCTCTCCTACTTACATCCTAAATTTCAACCCTCTAGCCTTCTTCTGTGACTGTACAGGCTGGTTTGTATCAGACCTGGTTGGGTACCCTTAAGACCAGTTTTCTCACATTGCAGCCCATACATTCTTGTATATATTTATCTAGGGCACTCCAGTGTTTGTACATGCAGGACCATTTGCCAACATTGCTCATGGAAATTCTTCCATCCTAGCTGATAAGATAGCCCTCAAGTTAGTTGGTGAAGAAGGATTTGTTGGTATGTATGGCGATGTATCATCTATTTTTGTATCTAGAATAAATTTTCTCTAAACAGTTTCATTTCTTCAAAACATATGTCACATACAGTTATGTAATTATAAAGTTAGACACATAAGGTACACTTAGAAAATAATGCTTAGTTTGTGTGCAAGCTTACTCAAGTTAACTCGTATTTTAAAGGACATAGGACTCACCCACATGATAATGATGGGCAAGTCCATTAATAATTTATGGGTTAACTTCGGTTTCAGCCACTTTCTACAAGACTAAATAATTGTAAAGACACAATACAGACTAATGAAAACAAACAGTATATGATAAATGAGCCACATTGTAAGTAAACCAACATTTTGTATATGCGAAAACTAAGACGCAGATCAGCTTCGCAGTATCTGCGAAGCTGATCAGCGCCTTTGTTTTCATTACAAGGATGGTACAATTTCTCTTCTTCCTTAATCCGAAATTTCAAACTTCTAGCCATCTTCTGTGGCCGTACAGGCCGGTTTGGGTCGAACCTGTTTGGAAACCACATTGTTGGTTTTCTGATGACATGGCAGTCATATGTATTTTTCAGTGACTGAGGCGGGGTTTGGTGCCGACATTGGGATGGAGAAGTTCTTTGACATCAAGTGTCGGTACTCGGGCTTGATCCCCAACTCGGTGGTTTTGGTGGCTACAGTGAGGGCCCTGAAGATGCACGGAGGCGGACCAACGGTGGTGGCTGGGGTGCCGCTGCCTAAGGCTTATGTTGAGGAGGTGAGAGAATATGAGCCGCCTCGTGGGAAAACCAACAATGTGGTTTTTTAACAGGTCCGACACAAACAGGGTTGTACAAGCAAAGAAGATGGCTAGAGACTGGAAATTTTGGATTTAGAAAGTAGAGGAATCTGTGTAGCGAAAACAAAGGCGCTGATCAGCTTCGCAGTTACTGCGAAGCTGATCTGCACCTTTGTTTTGGCATATGCAGATTGTTGGTTTTCTCATGAGGCGGCTCAAATATATGCATGCCTGGTTTTCAAATAGTTGCAACTTTGTTTCTTTGGAAAAGCAATTGAGTCCTCCGTCAAACCACCCATCATTAATATCCATTTTATATTGACCATTCAAATCTGCACATTAGCTAACGGTCAATGACGGTTAGACAACACGTGGGTTAGACAAACAAACCAACACGTGCTTTTTACAGGTAAATATAGGTGCAAAAACACAATGTTTGTCTAAGGAAATAGGTGTGGGCGTGGCTATACCTTGCTGGCGGAGGAGTCAATTGACTTGACTTAGGCATCAGCTGTAAACTGAGTTGTCTATCTTTACATACACTTAAATTGAAGCTTGCGTCCCAGGTGGGCTTGTGCAGCAAGCATACGTTTTTCAAAATTTCTGTAAAAATCTTGAAATTTTCAGATAAGAACAAAAAGTTCGTAATTGTATTTCAAATCAGAGTACTGTCCCCTTGTTTGTGACAGCCTTGGAGATATTTTTACAATCTTATGAAGCCAGATTTTCTTTGATGTGTAGTCATATTGCTTATATAGGTGTTTCAAACAACAGGTCTGACACAAACTGGTCTGTGCAGTCACAGCCGACAGTAAGAAGCTTGAAATTTTGGAAATCAGTAGAAGAGGAATTGTACTATCTGTGTAGCAAAAACAAATGTGCTGATCAGCTGTGCAGTTACTGCGCAGCTGATCTGCACTTTTGTTTTCGCCTATGCATGTTGGTGTTTTTTTTTTGGCGGCGGTTCATTTCTCTTTATTCATGTTTCAGAATCTAGAGTTGGTTGAGAAAGGTTGTAGCAATCTGTTGAAACAGATAGAGAATGCTAATAAGTTTGGAGTACCTGTTGTTGTGGCCATCAACTCTTTTGCGTAAGTTACATTACCAAAACACACCCATGTGATTTATGTATTTTTCTCCAGCTGTAAAAATTGAAAATTTTTACTCAAAAAAGTTATTAAAGTATGTTTATTATTTTTGCTCAGAACATTGATTGTGGGTACACATTAGAATCTCTCGCCGAAGCTGTTCTAACAAGTACCCACAGACTATGTTTTGGATCAAAAATAAGAAAAGTTGTATACACATGTACACCTTAGGTTAACAATATAAAAGTGGGGTATACATTTCATGGACATGTTTTCCTGATGATTTATCAGTTAATTGTAGAACAATGCGAATTAAGTAGTGGTAACATACATACAGATGCTTGTCCAGCAACATATTAAATGACAGTCTAGATACTATGATGTCTGTCTCTAGTCTGAAACTAGTCAGCTATGAGAGAAATTGGCGTAAAGATTAGGCTGAATATGATCTCAGCCGTAGACCTTGGACGGATTTAAAGCATCAAAACAACAACAAAGACAAAAAAAGTACATGTACTGGCAACATGAAAACTTTGATCCAGTCAGTTGTTTTAAATCTACAACAACAATAACGTCGGACCCCAGCCCCTTGGAGTGCTGAGAAAGAGATGTGCTGCTTGTGCCTCCAGGCAGAGCTTGTACTGTAGACTACTGACTCACCATCTGATTTAATACTGGTTCACTGCTTAGAAGGTTGAGCCTACCCAGGAAAAGTTTTCAAGTCAAACCATCCATACATATAAGACTTTTTACTTTACTTTGGTGGTTATTTTTGAAGCAGATTTCTTCCTAATGGTGGGTAGAAGTCCCATAAAGTAGAGGCATCATCCCAACATGAGCATAGCTGTTGAATGGGACAATAAGTCACAACTTAAACAAACAATTATGGCAACATGATAGCTGGATGGGATCAGGGCATTGATTAAATCAGTCAAGTTACACAACCTTATGTTTTATTGTTTGTAGAATTTACACGAGAGCTAAGTTGAACTTGTACAAACATTGGCCAGAGAAGGAGGAGCATTCAATGCTATTGTCTATAGCCACTGGACCCAGGCTTGCACTTGGGCTCAGAAAACATAATTTAATTGATCTTTTTTATGTTTACAAGTTCTGTACTACAAGTACAGAAATATGTATGTTTCATACTTTGTAGGACTGACACCAGAGCTGAAGTAGAATTGGTTCAGAAACTGGCCAGAGAAGGCGGGGCTTTTGATGCTGTCATATGCAGCCACTGGGCACAGGGTGGGGCGGGGGCTCAGGACCTAGCCAAGGCTGTTGATAGGGCCTGTCAACAACCCAGCAACTTCAAGTTCCTTTATGATGTAAAGGTGAGGGTTTTCATTAAATGATTTTTAAAAAAAAAACAACAAACAATAGGTACATGTTTACTGAACAAAACATAGGCATGCACAAGTTAGTCTTAGCAAGTTTTTGCCCTTTGATTATATGTACTCTGAATACTTATAAATTCAAGAACATTTCTTGAAAAGTTAGTGGCTTGAAATTAGAAAAATAAATTGATCCCTGTTTTATTTACTTCATGTTGTTTTATTGTTTTATTCTCTGCAATTGTCTGAAAACTGACAAATATTGCTAAATGTGCATTATGATATTAAGATAATATAAACATAATTTAATAATGTGAATCTCCACAATGGTTTCTTCTTTATACATAAACATAATTTAATAATGTGAATCTCCACAATGGTTTCTTCTTTATACAGCTGCCAGTGGAGGAAAAGATAGAGATTATTGCCAAGGAAATCTATGGTGCTGATGGTATTGAGGTTAAACCAGAAGCTCAGGAACAGATTGATAGATACAGAAAACAGGTAGACAGTTTGTTAGTTGTTGGTAAAAGAATGTGCAATAAATACTGGTAAATTGATAGTTTAGTAAATGTTTTGTAATCTCCATGTGACTTTTAAATTAGTGTCCCATTTGACTATTAACAGAACCAAAATCATCTGTGACAGTGTTGGTTTACATACATGAGATACATCAAAGACGCAGATCAGCTGTGCAGTAACTGCACAGCTGATCAGCGTCTTTGTTTTCACTACATAGGTAGTATAATCCATCTTCTTTTTGAATCTAAAATTTCTATCTTCTAGCCTTCTGATGAGACTGTACAAACCGGTTTGTGTCACATCTGCTCAGAAACCCCAAAACTCATTTTTCTGGTGTCATTACTCATGTATAATACTATACATTCTATGTAGGGTTTCAATGATCTGCCTATCTGTATGGCAAAGACCCATCTATCATTGTCACATGACCCGACACTGAAGGGGCGACCAACAGGGTTCAGGGTGCCAATAAGGGAAGTAAGGGCCAGCATTGGGGCAGGGTTTATCTTCCCACTCCTTGGAACGGTAAGTTACGCTTACTTTTTTTCTTGTATTTTTGAGCCCTCATTTGGTGAAATTAGGCATTTAGCTTTGTATGGTATATAGCGTAAGAAAACTTTTGCATTGCGTATCAAGTTGAATTTTTGAGGGAAAAATAAAAATAAGTTTTGTGTTTGATGTTGCAAATACATGTGAGCCATCTCGTGGGAAAACCAACAATGTGGTTTCCAAACAGGTCTGACATAAACCGGCCTGTACAAGCACAGAAAAGAGCTAGAAGCTTGAGATTTCGGATTTAAGTAGAAGAGGAATTGTACTATCCGAGTAGCGAAAACAAAGGCGCTGATCAGCTTTGCGGTTACCGCGAAGCTGATCTGCGTCTTTGTTTTCGCCTATGCAGATTGTTGGTTTTCCCATGAGGCAGCTCATGTATGGACCATTCCTTTGCTGTACTTTTACCAAAAATTAATGTACAAGTAATGGGTAAGATTTTATTTTGTCAAAGTACATGTTTATATATTAGATATTTAAGATTGTGGTAATTGCCACAGAAGCAGATAGGGCTGTCATTGTGTTTCCTCTTTATAAAAAACAATGTGCAAAAAAAAAAAAAATCAAAAAAAAAAAAAAAAAAAAAAAAGAAAAAATGAAAAAACAAACAACAAACAAAAAATCAAAATGAACAAAAAAAAATAATAATATAAAAAAAAAAAAAAAAAAAAAAAAAAAAGCAAACATTTTTTCTCTCAAATTAATGTTGTATTTTTGTCCCCAATTTAGATGAGTACAATGCCAGGACTACCTACTCGACCATGTTTCTATGACATTGACATCAACCCAGATACTGAAGAAATTGTTGGTCTGTCCTAATCACCCTTAATTGGGACACACTTCAGGAATGAACCATAAAAGATATATCTGTGAAACATCATGTGACGTATGCTTATGCAGTACACTGAGTTTGTATGTAAAATATTTGGTGCAGTGCCATAAATAGGTTTACAGCAATAAACATCTTAAAGTGCTATGGTGCAATTTACTTAAGCTTAGCCTTGTCTGGTAGAAAATTTGGTTTAAAATAATGGGATCATCTATGTATATTTTTGTCAAAGAATATTTTTGCAGTGCCATAAATGACATATTTAATAACTATAATAATATATATAAAGAAAGTGCTAAATTAAGTGTGATGCTATTTACCAAATGCAATATCATATTGCTTTGCCCATATTAATAATGATATTTAAATTTCTCATTTGAACTTAGAATAGTTTTTAACAAATTGATGGTTATGGTTGTTGTAAATCTCAGGGATATCATTCAGTCATTGTTGAGTTTTGTGTTTCATACATTATATAAAATTAACTACCAATTTTATCACTCATATCATTACGAAAACACACCCATGCAATATTATACAGAATTGTTTTAAGTTGTAAAAATTGAACATTTTCAGTAGAACAACTGATATTTTTCTTTTTTTCTTTTTTCTTTTTGCTCAAAACATGGATTGAACGAAGAGGCAGTTCTAACGAGTACCCACAATCTTTATTTTGGATCAAAAATAGGGATATCCCTGTAAACCCCAGTTCTACTACATGAAAGTGGGGTTTAAGGGGGTAAACATTTTATGGACATGTTATGCTGATGTTCCTTGATATACATGTTCTGTCGCTTAAGATTTGAGAAGTCAAAACAGGGTAATGATGTGAATGCGTTGATTTCAAATACATGCGGCATGAATATGATTCCTTCCATAGTCTCATAATGTGGTAAAGACTTATTGAAACCGTTCTGCAGCCAGTCTCTTGCATTTTTAGGCTTCAGTGAATATTAACTGATGCTAGAATGTGAGACAAGAAATGGTAAAGTGACAGCTTAGCTTGCTTGGAAATAATGTGGCTAGAAAGCTGTCAGATCTTTTAGACATCAAGTTCTTTATTTTACAACTTGTTGCATTTGGAACAGGTTTTCACAACAGTATTGAATTAAGTTATCTTGTCAATATAATATTCACTATAATCATGATGTAATTGCTTGTTAGTTACGTTAATTGGATTTTCATAATTAAATTGATTTGTATTATTTTAAATTAATATCTTAATAAAGAAATGAATATACTTGGTTCTTGATTGTTGATCCTTGGTGGTCATTTAGCTTGATCAGATGGGTTAGGGCCCCAGCCCATTGGGGCCTTAAGTAGATAGGCTTCTTGTGTCTCCAGGTAAAGCTTATACACTAGTAACACTACTGGCTGACCATCTGATTACTGGTTAACCACTCAGGTCTCAGCCTGCCTAGGAAAAGTGGTTTCAAGTCAAACCATCCATACATTGTCATATAAGCCTTATTGGCTTACTCGGGTTAGAAGTTATATTTGAAGCACCTTTTGGATGTTTTGGGGTAAAAGTCCCATAAAATTGGGTGACACTATCAAGTTGGCAGTCATAGAGACTTGGAAATCCTCAGAAATCTTCATCAGAGTCAGTGCAAAATTTATGTAAAATTTGGAACTGCGGCCTATCACAGATTTTTAGCTCACCTGAGCGAAGGCTCACAAGGTGAGCTTATAGGATGGCCATGATCCGGCGTCCGTCCGTAGTCGTCGGTCCGTCCATCCACAATTTCAAAGATCTCCTCTGAATCCACTTGGCCAATCAAAGCCAAACTTCATGTGGTGCATCTTAAGGAAGGGGGGACGAAAGTTTATATAAATGGTCCAGGTCACATGACCAAGATGGCCACTATGGAAAAACCTTCTTCTCCAGAACCAGAAGGCGTATAATTTTGAAACGGCATGAATCATGACCTTGGGATGACCTTGACCTATTTTATGGCATAGCCAATATAGGTAGGTCGCCCATGCATTTGAATGGGGGGCATTGTCAAAATGTCATTTGAAGGTAAAATCTTAAAGGAAATTGGCAAATGGAGTGAAGATTTATGATTCTGAAAAAATGTGGGCCCTAGGGGCTTGTCTGCCCCACCCCAGGGCAGTATACATGTATATTACCATAATACTCAAAGATCTTCTCTGAAACCGCTTGGCCAATCAAAGTAAAACGTCATGTGGAGCATCCTTAGGAAAGGGGAAAGAAAGTTTATATAAATGGTCTAGGTCACATGACCAAGATGGCCCCCATGGCTATAAATAGGAAAAAAAACTTTGAAAATCTTCTTCTCCAGAACCAGAAGGCCTATGATTTTTGAAACTTGGCATGGAGCATCAGGCAGAGGAGCTCTACAAAGTTTATATAAATCAGTTTTTGAAGCCCAATTGGACCACTTGAAAGCCCAAAGGGCAATAATGTAGCAGAATAACAAAAGTCAATTACCATCCAAAAATGAAAAAAAAAAAAAAAAAAAAAAAAAAAAAAAAAAAAAAAAAAAAAAAAAATTACATACTAGAAAATGAAGAAATGTCTGATAAGGACAGTTTGCCTTATGTAAACTGGCCAGTCGTTATTAGGAAAGGACAAAACCATATACAGTAATTCTTATATTTTAAAGACGCGAGTAAATCATGCATTTTTCAAGGAATAGGCTTTATTTCACAGGTGTTCCCACCAAAATGGAAAACATTCATCATCCCACATCGTGCCTTGTGATTATTAGACCCCGACTGTGCCCCACTCCCTCCGCTTCCACTGCATCCACTCTGGTGAATATCTCCCTCCCACTGGTTATTGACAACCGCTTTCAACTCAAACCAGCCATTGTCAGTCCTACTACAATCCATATCGATGTCTACCAACCAGTAGTGGTCACCATATCTGAAACAATACAGCAGAAATTGTAGTTTTCTGACAAAAATGGCAGGACAGTACACGAAACAAAGACAATATCCCTGTCATAAAAATTTATAACCAGAGGCCCATGGACTATGAAGTGCACCTGAAAACAATTGGCCGTGTGGCTTTAGAGAAGTCGTTGACGGACGCCCATCCTAAAAGCTCACCTTTGACCCTTCGGCTCATGTAAGCTATTTATATATTCAAAATAGTCCCGACAACATGTTTTCTACCATGTCGGGACCGCTTCAAGACTGCATTTGGTCCAAGACTGTATATAACTATAAAACTTAAAGAGCAGTCACACATCAGCGTATAAGTGAAACGCGCGCCGGGCGTGTTGAAAAAATAGCAAAATTCCTCACACGCCAGACGCACGTCGGAAACACTTTCAAAACTCGCTACAATCGCGTTGGGTACGCTTGGTGTACGTCCGGCGCGCATCGCTGTACGTCGCTAAAAGTCTCTGCGCGTTTCGCGCGCGTTTGGGCTAAAAAAAAATTTAAACATGCTTAAAAATTTTCTAAAAGCTCGGCGTGTCCCGGGCGTGTGACTTATACGTCCCGAATAAGTTCCACGCGCGCTACGGGCGCGTTAAATACGCTCTGAACGCGCTTGGCGCGCGTTTGAAGCACGCCAGTGTACGTTCCATGCGCGTTCCGATTTTATTAGATGTTGCTTCAGTAGCGTGCCCCAAGCGTGTGTGAAACGCGCGTTGAACGTTCGATGCGCGCATTATTGTAGCGCGTGCTTAGCGTGCTCCAAAACTTTGAGATTTTTTATACGTCCGGCACACGCCCCAGTTGCGCGCTAATGTGTGACTGCTAAAGCGTGTTAAAGGAACAAATTAATTTTTATACGCCCAAAGTCTTCAGCGTGTTGAGATTTTTCATACGCCCGGCGCGCGTTTGGGTTATACGCTACAGTGTGACTGCTGTTTTAGTTCTTTCTCGGGTGGCGATATGTTGTCAATTGGTTGCAGGAGCCTATAATTATAGACTGTTGGTTGTCAATTTGTAAAGTGACGTCAGCATGGGCATTA
Source organism: Rugalucina vietnamica (assembly GCA_964017185.1). NCBI lineage: Eukaryota > Metazoa > Mollusca > Bivalvia > Lucinida > Lucinidae > Rugalucina > Rugalucina vietnamica. Next base: position 44,097,178 of record OZ024872.1, read on the forward strand.
ACAGCAACAAAAATGATTGATATGTTAGCTGTCATTAAACTGCCAAAATGACTCGACACGCTGTTTCATGCAAGTAGTTGAGTGCAACATGCAACCATGCAAATCAACAAATCACGAAATAAAAGACGTTTCATGAATCAATCATTTTTGAAACAATTTTGATTCTGTCAATAGCAAATTGGCTTTTGCTAGTGACAGACACCTCGTCGCATCTCTCAGAAGCAAATTTTCCATCATTTTGTTTTATTTTGACAGGCGCCTCGTCGCGTTTGCCTATAGCAAATTTACCGAATATTTGCTATTGACATGCGTCTGTCAATGGCCACTCTTTAATAGAAAAGTAATCGAGTAGTGACAACAATTTCATTTTCGTATATAATTTTACACTTTTAATCAAAACAAGGCAACGGATTTCATAATCACATTATATGAAATATAAATTCACTTTCTACATACGTGTTAAGGTCAGAGTATCCGGCGGACCCAGCTTTATTTGTGGTCCATACAGCCGGAGTTCCGGTAGCCGCCTGTCCCTGATATTGTCCCTGCAATGGTTCTTCACCGTACCAATCAAGGTAGCTATCATGGTAGCTCCAGGCCTTCACCTTGTCAAAATGGCTGCTGGATCCAAATTGGCGATGTTTGATTGGGATGGCACACGGACTGGCAGCGGCGTCTTGTGTGTGGCCGCAAGCTAGACAAGAATAGAAGTATGTCGTTTATGCAAGCATGAAATGAAGCACATTCAAGGTCAAGTGTTTCATATATAGGAATCATTCAATTCTGCAGAATATGCATATACTTGCTATACCATAGTTCTTGTGCGTGCACGAGCCGTCGTGCATTAACGCGCGTGCAAGAACAATGGCACAGCGTATGTCATTTTGATCTAAAGATAAATGATGTTCAAAGTTGGCTATTTGGTCGAAATGAATGTACGTACTGTTAGCTGATTCTTACATTTCCTTCGTTGTCAAATTCATTATTCAAATACCGTCTATAAATATACTGACGTCAATAAAAAACGCCTCATCGAAAATTTTGCATAACTTGGTCAATAGATACACACTTATAAACGAAATTTGCATTTTCCCTTACTTTTACGTTCTCTCTCATAGTTTAGCATAAACCGAATTTGGTTAACATGCGCACCTTTCTCAAAACTTGCGTGGGTGCACCGTTTTTAAAAATGCATCCTGACGTCATTGTACAGACGTTTTTTGACGTGAAAATTCTTGAAAGCCGGTTAAAGTCGTTTTACAACCTAAAGAACATCCAAATTTTGAAACGTTACATTGCTGGACTACGTGAAATTGAAATAATGAAAATAACATAGGGACTTTTCACAAGAAAAATAACAGACGGAACGAAAACATGATCCTGTTCGGTTTCTGACGTTCGAACTGACCTTAGTCCGGGGCCGTCGTTCGCTTCGGCATAAGATTCCCTCTACCGATTTTTGTTACCGTACCTCTTTCGTCGACGCTTCTGTAGCGAAATCATTTTGACGTCGGCGTCTTTTATGCTTACGAATTCTAATGATGAAACATTAACGATGCCGTTGTATTCAGATGCACACCTTGAATTAATTTTCATAACGTAGTCGCATTTTTTCAAATGAATAGCCAAGAATGCAGCAATGGTATTCTGACGCTTATTTTCCTAGAAGTCAAATACACGTTATCCGTAAGGACGTTCGTTTCACGATGAAAGGCATGAGAAGTAACAATAGAAACTATTCTTTGTCAAATAACCATGCCAGGGTAGCCTTTGAAAACTTTTTTACCATTATGACGGCGATTACCATTTAAGCATTGATCATTAGCTGCAATAACGTCAATCACGCCAAAGAACGAAATTTGGTTTTCAAAAATTGTGTTTCAACAACATATGGGCACGTATGGATATCACACTCTATGGCTTAGGTAGGAGACTTTCAGTAATCGAAAGAAGCGATGCCTGATAAACCGCTTCATGAACAGGGATTTTGCGAGTGGTGTATGTTTTCAACAGTATGTCATTTTTTCAAGCAGTTGTCTGAATAATTCCATAATTCCATTTTAGCATTAAAGGTTAGCAAAAGATACGAAAAATATTTAAAACATTTTAACGTGTTAATCTTGGTAGTATGGCGTGTCAAAGTTGACTGAGGCGTTTTTTGTTGACGTCAGTATATAAACTTAGGTGGTTAAATTATAAAACAATTTTGCACATCATGATATCCAAATATTTGGTAGAAAGCTAGAAATCCCCGTTATTATACTGATGCGTCTCAACATGGCCATAGCTGTTGACTGGGACCTAAAGCAAGAACTGACGCCGGATACCTGGCCTATCATATCAGCTCACCTTGTGAGCCTACGACTCAGGTGAGCTAAAATGGAGATGCCGGGGATCGAACCCGGGGCCTCTCACATGCCAAGCGAGTGCTCTACCAATGAGCTACACCCCCGTTCATACCAAGTGCAGAAGACAAGTTAGCGAGGACCGGTAATGTTCCACAAAAGTTAAGCCTTTCCATTACTTACTGGGGTGTGTTGTATGATCCAGTCCACCTTTGATAAACAGGTCTTGTCCGACCTGCGTCTGTTTTTCTATCAGGATCACTGTTCTGGCGTATCCTGAGGGGACGCTAGGGGGAGGAGCTGTGGGACCGGTAACGATTGGTCCCTGGCTGGTCCCTGAACCTGGACTGGACTGTGGTCCTGGACTAGGTTGTGGACCTACAGACAGAGAATTTTAGTTTCAGAAAGGGTAAGACCCGGAACTAAAAACTTGTAATTCTATGCATGCGAAATGTACATCTACCAGGTTTTGAATCTCAAATGAAATGACTTTATATGTTGTTAAACACAGTGTTTTGCGAATTTTGTTTCGAAGGAAAAATAATAATACAAAAACAAAACAGACCTGTTATGAAAGCTACAATAGGCTCATCGTTGTTATTTATAACAATCTGTGCGTACCCACTCCCGTCCACCGTGATTCGAGTTGCACATTCGTCGATCAAATTACAGTATTGCCCCGCAGGCAAGCCAGTCTGTAATCTAGCATTCATATGTCCATTTTTCGCCATCGCAAAGAATCCTTTGTTGCCTCTTGCAAATGCCACTTGATCGCCTTGCTGGTGCCAGTGTTGTTTTGTGGTTCCCACCACCGCGTTACGGAATGCCACCATGTTTCCAATAGGTTTCCATCGGTGTTCGCATACCCAGCCATTGTCACACGAGCCATCGGCTTTGATCGTGACATCTTTTGCGGAATAGTCGGCGTTATGCGGAGGCCCGTCAGCGTCTCCATTGAAATAATAGCTACTCATGACTCTTGTAAAACCGTAGTCATTGGCGAGAAGGAAAGCCGTACCCATCTTGTATTCTTTAGGGTGTTTATGTGTCAGGATAGTACCCCCACCCCCGTGACCTCGTTGGTTATCATGGTTGTCAACAAAAACGAAAGCATGTGCCGAGTCCGCCATCCCCCATCCGAAATCGACAACACCACCCAAACTGCTAAAACTATCAATGCCTTGTTTGATTTTCTGGCAGTATCTGAATTCTGTCACGCGGCCATTGTTGTAGTATTCCCCTACTTTGATTGGTCCGCTATTTTGGTCGATTACCTCATGGTAGAAAAATGGCCGACCGCCTTCCGGCAGGGGCTTTACCTTGTTTTGAATCGCAGTGATATCGCCTGGCCACATGTGTTTGGCAGCGTCAACTCGGAAACCGGCGACCCCTGCATCTATTAGAGTATTTAAGAAACCAGCAGTCATGTTTCTAACGTGGTCATGACTCTGAGCAAGGTCAGTAAGACCGACCAAGTAGCAGTCCCTGATCATGTGTGGGTCATTATAGGAGTTCAGCTGGCAGTACTTGTTAAAATCCGCACTGGTATATGGTACGGCAGGAAAACTACGTTTGTCCGAGTCAAAGTGGCTCCCACCCGAGCCCGTCCCAGACCTGCCCAGTCCGGCCATGTGATTGATCACAACATCAACGTAGATTCTGAACAAGAAAACGAAATTCACATTCGAACATAAACATCTTAAACTGACACCGTAGCAAACGAAACGGCTGGCACTGGATTCAACTACAATTAGAGGAGACCTATTGATAATCATGTTGATGTCGAATATAATGTCAATGGCTTCCTAATGATGCTTATGTGCTACTTGAATGTTACATTGACTGGAAGTATTTTGACATGCGTTTTATGAAATTGTTCTTTGAAGGCTATCTTTATCCCAGGCTGTACTTAACAGATCGGATATGACGATTAGTACTAAATACGGCCTTCTTCCGGAACAAAAGAGTTCTGTGTCATTTATATGCACTATTTGCGATCTCGCCACGGCGAGAGCGCATGTATAATTGAACAGGGCTGGAATCTTGTTGCTAATCGACCACCGACTTCCGGTCGTTCTTGATTGGACGAGGCAGGTCAGATTGAGTCACACTAAATACCGCATGCCGGCTCGCTGGGGTATGAAAGCTCACGTTGAACCGAGCTGCCATACTGAGAGTATTTTCGGTCTGTGGTTATCGCCGTAGGTTTATACGCGGTCATACAGTGAAAATAGTGCCGTTTTGATTGAAAACGCTTATACTTGTTTGTACTATGATGGAAACTGTTAGATCTACCTGACGCCAACAGCCTTACACCGGCTGACCATGTCTTTGAACTGAGCTTCTGTACCACTGCGACTGTGGAGTTTATAGCTGACCGGCTGGTAGCGCTCCCACCACGGTCTCATAGGGTTGGTAATCACCGTGTGCTCGTTCGCAGGAGAGACCTGCAGTGATATAATGAGTATATGGCTCTAAATTTGTATGCATGTGAGTGATGATTGTTATACATGTAATAAATTTTCTAAAAGTCAGAAAAACGTCTTAGATAACTTCACTCTAAGAATGTTAATCTAATTTATGGATGAATGCACATCGATGTTACATTGTTAAGCTCCAATTCAAGCTTGCCAAACTTGGTATCAATCAAGTTCAAAACTCATTGGATCAAGTATACTAAAAATCAAATGACTATATACACTACAGTTCTCAACCCATGATGGTAGCTATCCAGAATATCCATGTACCTGTACACCACAGAACCCCTTCTTGGAAAGATATCGTTCACATTCTAGGGCTATGTCGGTCCACTTCCACTCAAACAAATGAACAATGACCTGCTTTCCATCACAGTGTGGGTCGGTATAGTCACCCAGGGATTGGACTGAAATCAAAATTTTGTTTTTCCTTTGAAGTTTTTGTAACATTAGCTCAATAAACTGATTATCTCAGGGAGGAGGCGGAATGTAAACTGTACTGTAACTTCTTGATATTGGAAGTTACAGTACAGAACTGTCAACTGATTGTCTGTCATACTACAAGTTAGTTTTAAAGACCTCGTAAAAAAAAAACAAAAAAAACAAAAAAAAAAAAAAAAAAAAAAAAAAAAAAAAAAAACTTGTCTTCGACTCGCTTTATTTTACTTATTTTTTTCTTCTCGGTACTTTAACTCTAACATACAACGCGTGTATAGATCTACTGATTATTTTTGGTATCCGCTAATATGAGCCGTCTCGTGGGAAAACCAACAATGTGGTTTCCGAACAGTTCTGACACAAACCGACCTGTACCAGCACAGAAAAGAGCTAGAAGCTTGAAATTTCGGATTTAAGTAGAAGAGGAATTGTACTATCCAAGTAGCGAAAACAAAGGCGCTGATCTGGGGTGGGTAACAAGAAGCTTCGTTAGCCCAATTTTCTTCGCTATGTCTTCGTTGGACCTTCGTTAGCTAAAATTGGGTTAACAAGAACGGTTTCGTAAATAACGAAATGTGACAAATCTTCGTTATAAAGTCTAACTTTTACGAAGGATCTGAGGCTGTCGTTAAGCACGGTAATGGTATATTGTCATTCAAAAGGGTATTATTTCCATTTTCGGCTATGTTTTGACCGATTGTATAAATTTTTATGTCTGGTGGGATTCTTACTGACCCCATCTGATAATATCGAATTTCTTTAAAAAAAAAAAAAAAAAAAAAAAAAAACGTTTTTTTTTTCCTCAAAAAAAAAAAAAAAAAAAAAAAAAAAAAAAAAAAAAAAAAATTTCCCTCCATCTTCGATCTGTCCAACATGTCGACAATACCACAAAACAGGTAAGCATAATTCTGATTTTTTTTCCCAAGAAACCGTGCACCCTCATTTTAGACAAAATCGACTGGCTGTAATGAAGAAGGAGCGTCGAGTTTTGCATTGAAATGTTCAATTTGCATTTAACTTTAGAAATGAATGAGTTGTGCGGATTAAACAATTATTTTTCAAAGTACTTTGTGACAAAATTTTGAAAATGGGATACCAATGTTAAACAAGTCATCCTGCAACCAGTTTATTCACATAAAACAGCCAGCGATTTGAACATGCTTTGTTACCTTGACCATGAAAAGATCTCTACGACTGAACAAATCTAGTGGATGTTTCTGTGTGGTTCATTTTTCATTTTTCTGTTTGTCAAAGTGGATAAGTGAAGGAAATCCAAAATAGCCCAAAACACATTTTAATATCTGGACATAGTGCAAATTAACAATGATGGAATGTTCTGTGCTTCGTTCCGTCCCTGTCATATTGTTCTTAAATATGATTGTTTGAGGTAGAATGCATGAATTATGTTTTTCGGCCATTTTGGAAAGAATAAATAAACATTTGAAGTATTGACAGCATCTACGACATATTTTTGTCCTTAACGTGTCGTACAGACATTGTTTGAGATACGAGTTAGAGTTAAAAAGAGTACAAAGAAATAAGTATTACAGTAACAGCGAGACGAAGGCGAGTTGTATTTACTTATTTCTTTCTACAAGTATCTTTTAACTAAATCCCCAGTCATTTGTATCAACGAACCCTCCACGGCATGAGTATAGCGGGGCTTTGATTTTAATTTTTAAAGCCTTACTGAAAGTAGGGATTTGTGGTAAAATCAATGCTAGAAGCTCCGGATCCCCGGAGGCTGACAAAATCAATGTGAAATAATAGCCGGGAGTTGTTCTAATGAAACTGAATCATGACAGGGGGAATTGAATTTATGCATGTAAATGTGCAGGTACTTTTGCAAATTAAATAAGGACCATAAATGTTAACATTTGCGTACAATTAACATTAAATGTTAATTAATGTGACCATGTATAGATGGGACATTAATACTCCCGCACATCCCCTATACTGCCGTCAAAACCTGGGACTTTAGCCCCGCTGTGTCCCCGTTATCCCTGACCCTAGAGAAACCGGGATGAAAATGACTGATGCATAACTTGTAGTATATGGCAGAACAATCCGTACTGTAGTTTTTGAAATCGCGACGTACACCACAACCATTCGGTGGACGATTCATTTGCATGTATTTACTTATTTTTATTTATTTTTAAATGATTTCAAGCCCTAAAATCGAAGCATATTGTTCACGTCAAATTCGTAATAAAAAGAGCGTACGATAGCTACTTGGTAGTAGGCTTTAAAGTAACTTAAGCGTGACCCTTTTTATCCTCTCTCTCTCTCTCTCTCTCTCTCTCTCTCTCTCTCTCTCTCTCTAGGTTGTACGTACGGAATTCGTACGAGCTAGACCGAGACCAATTCAAGATGTTCAAAAACAGCGCTAGAGTCCAACTGTCTCAAGTCTGTTATAGACCAAGACCCCCACTTCTTAACGCAGCCAATAGATTTCTAGTTTTGAAGCACCGCAAAAAAATAAATAAATAAATGAATAATAATAGAAAATAATAATGATAATAATAAAAAATAAAAAAAAAAAAATACATTCAACACCTCTTAAAATCTAAAATATGTTATTGTTTGTAATCTTATTTCATTGTATCTTATTTATTTATTTATTTATTTATTTGTGTTTTAATTGTCATTTTCTCCACATTATGTGAGCTTTTGATTAGTGCGTGTAATGAGATTTTTGTTCTACACAGCAACTACACATCTTCGTTATTAACTAACGAAACAGAAACTAGCGAAGGGTTTACGAATCGATATTGTTACCGGAATTTCGTATTCGTAAAGTCTTCGCTATCCATTCCTTGCTGCTTTCGTAAAGCCTTCGCTATGTATAACTAACGAAAATATTCTTGTTACCCACCCCAGCTTCGCAGTTACTGCGCCTTTGTTTTCGCCTATGCAGATTGTTGGTTTTCCCATGTGGTGGCTCAATTATGGTTTAAGTTATTTTGTACTATTGACCGCCTGCTCTAGTTCTCTAGCGTTTCTCGTTTTGTGTTTCTTGTTTTGGTGTCCATCTTATGTACAGTGTAGTCACTGTACAGCTGATCTGCGCCTTTGGTTTTGCATATGCAATAGTTTGTTTCTGATGCAGTGGCTCATGTGAGTTTCTGTTGGTTTCTTTCATATTGGCTTTTATGGTGGGGCTAGCCGCTTTTGAGGCTGTACCTGGCCCTGGTCACTAGTGTACTTAAGTTTTATTTTTATTTTTTTTTTTATTATTATTTTTTAATTAATATGAACATCAAAAAATTGTGTTCGGTCCCGGCGGTCACGGCAGCCACGTTTCAGACAACCGTGATCAAAACGGGATAAACGCCAGGCAACGCAGAAGAACGGGATAGGCAAACGTAGCCCGCCGGGATAACCGTGGACACCGTGGCAAATTTTTTGACAGTTTAAAAATCTGCCACGACAGTCACGGCGGAAATGAGAAACGTAACGGGCCGTGATAAAACGGACTGAACGTAACACACCGTGACAGAACGTAACAGTACGTAGCGAAGCTTGGAGGCGGTCCGTAGTGCAACGGGAAGCTTGTGAATAGCACGGCAAGTTACGGATCTTCCACGTTCAGCTGCGTTTGATCACGGTCCTCTCACGTCTCGTCCCGTTTCCTACGGAATGCTCAACACGTTTTGTTGCGTTAAGTTAAGGTGCGTTACGGTCTTTGACGGTGTTGACCCCGTTCTACTGCGTATGTCACGTTATGGTACGGTTATCACGGCGCGTGGAGTTTAAAGATCATTTGGACAAGTTCCTTCATATTGGGAGCAGTCACTATAGTGAACAATAGAGACCATGCGCTGCACTATGCCATTGAAGAAGAAACAAAATCCCGGACTTTCTGAATCCACTCTGCAGTCGGTTGTAGATGGGCGCGGTTGTCATTATTTCAAAGGGTTTATTGTTATATAAAAGGCATATAAGATGCTTTAAATTGCATGGTGTCTACGTTTCGTCCGTAGCTGACCTTGACATAACGAAAAAACGTGTTGCGCCATGGTCAAAACGCAACTGACCGCAAAAGAACGCTACAGGCCGTAATAGAACGTGCTAATGATCGTGGACAACCGTAACGTACCTAAGCGCCTCCGTGACACACCGGCTTATCACTACCACGGCTTGTTACGGATATCGTAATGCAACGTAGACGTAATAGATCTTGAAAACAGAGAAATTATTTGACCAAACTTCCACGGCACGCTACGTTTCTAGCAAACGGGGCTGCCGGGGCCGCCGGGAACATAGTGTAAACGCAGTATAAAGACTGGTGAAGTATTGTCAATTTGGCGTATCACCAGTAAACCATTCATACTAGGTGTGCAAGATTCAAAGAGCGCAAGCGCCAATTATTCTCATTTCTAGGCTAAGGATAAGATGTAAACAAAATAGTAGAAGTAAAGTGAATTACCTGCGAAAGACGCGACCAAGAAAAGCCACAGCATAGTGGGCAATGTTGCCTTCCCTAGTCTACAAAAATATGGCCGCGCTGTTATCTAACCAAGCCTTTTCAATCTAAAGCTTCCACAAAATTTGAGGTCATATGCTCCTTATCAGAAGTAGAGTGTAAGCTATACTGAGACATTACAGTTTTTGGCTTTCTTGCTTATCTTTTTGATGCACTTGAAGGTCTTTTGAGACATTCACTGTAGCTGTACCGTCGGACTCCCATTTTTCCGTATTAGTCAAATCGTTCATCGTATCTGACATATTGTTGATTTAGTTATTTCCCGTTTCGCGAGCGCGCGCGCGCGCGCGCGCGCGCGCGTGTGTGTGTGTGTGTGTGTGTGTGTGTGTGTGTGTGTGTGTGTTACAGACTGTCCAGGTCCTCATTTAACACTAATACTGGACGAGTAAATGCCCAGTATAAACAGTTAAATGCTTTCTAACGATCAACACCAAACGTCTTATGCATAACGCAATCTGCGCACTTATATTTTTAAGGATAAATACTTGTCATCTCAACGCTCTTTAGCTCACCTGAGCCGTTAGGCTCACAAGGTGAGCTTGAAGTATACCCATGCTCCGTCGTCCGTCATCGTCGTTGTCGTTCACACTTTTCAATCATCTTCTTCCCTGAAACCACTTGTCCAATCAAATTCAAATTTTATGTGGAGCAGCCTGAGGAAGGGGGAACGAAAGTTTGTATAAATGGTCCAGGTCACATGACCAAGATGGCCGCTATAAATAGCGAAAACCTTTAAAAAATCTTCTTCTCCAGAACCAGAAGGTCTATGATTTTGAAACTTGGCATGAAGGAGCTTTACAAAGTTTGTATAAATCATGACCCTGCGATGGCCTTGACCTTTTTACGGCAAGGTCAGCTTAGGTCGCCCATGTATTTGAATGGGAAAAATATGAAAATGCCATTTAATGACAGAAAATTTGCTAGGAATGAGTAAATGGACAGAAGATTTAAGCTTATGATAATATTTTAGGCCCAGGGGGTTGTCTGCCCCTGCCCTGGGGCTATATACATGTACTTCGTTTATGACCAAAATATTCGAACATCTTCTCTAAAACCGCTAGGCTAATCAAAGCCAAACTTATTGTGGGGCATCCTCAGGAACAGTAAATGAAAGCTTGGATAAATAGTCATGGTCACATGACCAAGATGGCCACCATGGCTATAAATAACAAACTTCTTATGGCTATAAATAACAAACTTCTTAAAAAATATTCCTCTTCAGAACCAGGAGGCCTATGATTTTGAAACCAGGAGGCCTATGATTTTGAAACTTGGCATGAAGCAAAACCGCTAGGCCAATCAAAGCCAAACTTATTGTGGGGCATCCTCAGGAAGAGTGAATGAAAGCTTGGATAAATAGTCATGGCCACATGACCAAGATAGCCGCCATGGCTATAAATAACAAACTTCTTAAAAATATTCCTCTTCAGAACCAGGAGGCCTATGATTTTGAAACCAGGAGGCCTATGATTTTGAAACTTGGCATGAAGCATCAAGGAATAGAGGTCTACAAAATTTGTATAAATCATGACCCTGGGATGACCTTGACCTATTTTACGGCAAGGTCAACTTAGGTCGCCCATGCATTTGAATGGGGAAAATTGTTAAAATGGTATTTGAAGGGCAAAACTTGCAGTTAATTGGCAAATGGACTGAATTTTATCTGACCCCAGGGGTTATTCTGACCCTGCCTTCGGGTTGTATACATTAGTATAAATCTCAGGTCTCAGGTGAGCGTTTATAGGACCATTGGTCCTTTTGTTTTAAATGCCACATTTTACAGCTGGGGCATGTAGGAATAGTATGGATAAATGCGCGTCTTCTCAATGCTTTTTAACTCGCCATACCCAGTGCACAATTCATTATTCAGGGCATCGATGGTGGTAGCGTAACAAATAAAATAAAAGAACGAGCAAACAAATGATGATAACAAACAATACATATATATATACGTATATATACTGAGTTCCACAGCCAACGCAACTTTATTTTTTCCTCTCTTCTTTTAAATTGGTCAATTATGTGAAAATTTTTGTGCCCTATCATCATTAAAATGACTCGAAAATCTTTATGTGTTATCAAATCTGAGATTTTAGTGCGCATGCCCGGGAACACGCCCCAGGGTACAAAACTGCATTTTCCGTGCCCCGCACGCGCGGGCTCGAAATTTTTCAAAACAATTCACACGATTCAAATCTTGGACGATCGTCTGATGAGTGTATGGCAATACCAATTTTGAAACCTACGACTCAACGCCAGAAATTGTCATTGATTTTCAGTACCCGAAAAATGCTTGTTTTCAGGCGTTCAACGTCACTTGGTCACATGGTCGACGTCAATGCAGATGTCAACCATATGCTTTATTTTGTGTTGGCAACCTAGCCTTATTGAATAAAGAGTATTGCAGCTATGGGAAAGTCGTTTTTCAATGCGTTTCGTTGCTTTAGATTAGGGTGGTTTGCACAGTTTAGCAAGGAAATTCATTAAAATTGCTGATTTCTTTCATTTTTTCAAAATGACCCCTTCGCCAGTTTTTACGCAATTGTAGGCGAACAAAAAAGTCTGACGACTGATTTTCACAGGTCCTCTTTGAATATGGTTTGATTCGGAATTTCGGATGAATCGACTGAAACCCCAAAAAAAGTTATTCAAAATTTAATGACGAGTTGCGTTGGCTGTGGAACTCAGTATATGTATGTAAAACATAACGAAGAAGTCATTGACAATGAATAATGATTAAATGTCCATGAAAACAAAAATAGAACGAAAAAAAAATTTGGAAATCGAAATCAAAACTGAAAGTAGAAGGTAGGGCTTCTCAGTGCCAGTGCTCGTGAATATTGGAAAGGATTTATCTTGCCAGGCAAAACTGTGGAAAATGTTAAAGCTTCGGGTATTAAAAAGTGGCATGCTAATTTTAGGCATTTACAGTCAAAGTATCCTTTTTGTTGGCTTTGTAAATCACATGACGATCAATATAAATTAGCTTGGGAATCCAACAACTAAATGAAAATACGGAAGCAAGTTAAAGAAAATATTTTGTCAAATTCTTTCCAGTAACAAACTGTCACTTGTGGCTTACAATGAATCTGGCTTGTGCAGCTGCTGATCGAAAAGGGGATTCCATTTATTGGAAAAAAAACCTGCTGGCACAGCAATTAGTTGTAACAAATGAGCCGCCCCACGGGAAAACCAACAATCTGCATATGCGAAAACAAAGACGCAGATCAGCTTCGCGGTAACCGCGAAGCTGATCAGCGCCTTTGTTTTCCGGCTACTCGGATAGTACAATTCCTATTCTACTTAAATCTGAAATTTCAAGCTTCTAGCTCTTTTCTGTGCTTGTACAGGCCGGTTTGTGTCGGACCTGGTCGGAAACCACATTGTTGGTTTTCCCACGAGGCGGCTCAAATCTATATGAAGAATATAATGTGCTTGGTACGTTAACAATTTGAGAGAACCAATGTTTTCCACAGATGCTTTGGGCTTTTGTTAAAAGCTTATACTTTTTTATATTTTTTTTTATTTCATTTCTTTTTTTCGTTATAAAATAAAATTACGAAAATAGTCTAAAGTATATAGAAAGCAATAGAGTATACTCTAAGCTACCTTCATATAACAAAGTTTGAAGTTTGAAATAATAATAATAATAATAATAATAATAATAATAATAATAATAATAATAAAATAAAAGAAAATAAATAAAAGACAAAATACGTAAAGATTTACAACTTTTGCGAACGAAAATTTTCACCCGTCCGTTTGTCAGAGAAACTGCTTGAGTAGTCCGTAACAGCCACGAATCGTACATGTATCGGCGTGTTCGTGAAGGATAACGCTTCAAACATTCACAAAAAGTGTTTAAATATTCAATTGCATACCCACAAAATCGCCTCGCAGTAACTGCAAAGCTGCCAGCTGGGGCTAGTAACTCAAAGGCATCGTAAGTTCCCCTTCTTACGACATACTTACGATGATCTTAAGATGACCGCCTTAGAATTTACGCCCTTGCTATTCCAGCGTCTCTAAACTATCGTAACTTTTTTTTTTAAGTGAAAGGCGCCACTTCGTAAGATAATACGATGCGAAGTTGGCTTGAGTTGGCCGTAAAGTTACGATGCTGTTAAGTTGTCACCGTAACTTAAGGTCCTTTTCAGTTATTCACCATAATCCCTAAGGGATACTTAAGTTGGTCGTAAGATGATCTTAAGCTTAAGATGGCTTTGAGTTACTAACGCAGGCTGATCAGCGCCTTTGTATTCGGAAAACGGATAATACAATTTCTCTTCTTCTTCGAAATGAGCGGACAACTTTAACATTTGAGCACCCGCCGGGGTAAGTGCAATTATATGGCACCTTTAGGTAAAGAGCCGCTCGCTTGGCTTAACGTATATTCATCTTGTGTAAGTACATATTCTTGTTTGTCATTTTCTTTATTTACTATCTGGGTTTTAGGGTGGTAGTACCCCGGGGATAGTACACTGGTTCTGATTGCATCTGTTCCTGCTGTACCTTTTCATTGAATCTAGCATTTATTTGGCATGTCACATTGATGCTACCATCTTCGTCATGAATATTTATATCGACCAATTAAAACTTGACTCGTTGGAATCTTGCATCATGCGACTTTTTAATTGAGTTTTTGACGCCGACAATGCACTGTGATGTGTTGTATTAACAGGTATGCACCAGAATGGAACTCACTGCACTGTACAGGTATGTATTTATACATTCAAACTTCTAATATTAAAAGCAGTTCAGTACAGAATATTTGAACTACTAGAAATTATAATGTAAACAGTAACCAGGAACTGTAATCGACACCTACCCAGCAGGCACCTGACGTCTGTTCGACGTCAGATATTGGTTATATTTTGGTCGCGACGTCATATAACCAATTTCCAACGTCTATCAGACGTCATTTCCTGACGTCTTTTGGACGTCTGGATTGGACGTTGTTTTGACGTCCAACTAGTTCGTCAGTTAGACGTCGTAATCAAGACGTGATTTAGACCTTGTGTTTTTCATACTTCTGACCATGTGTGGTGTGCAAATTAATGAAACTTCACTTTGGGTAAAAATCAGATCATTCGTTTCGTGTGTTTCTTTTGCTTTCTTTCTTTCTTCCTTTCTTTTTTTCTATGTTACTTCCAGCAGACATTTGACGTCCGTTGGACGTCAGATTGACGTCAGACTCCAACGTCATAATAACGTTGGAGTAAGGTTGATTTTGAAAGTTTGTTTGTTGTCAAAACTAGACGTCAATCTGACGTGCTAAAGCCAACGTCGGTTTAACGTCTGAAAGCTGACTCCTTTGATAGAGTTTTTCGGGACATACAAAATGTTGAAGATATTAGTTGATACATCTTATTTAAGCAAAATTTTATTGCTTTATGTGGCTAAAACCAATAAGACATTAGTGTGAGAAATAAGATTATTCTGAACAAATCATTATTTAAAATGGTGAAATAAATATTAAAATATACAAATTTTATTTTCATCTTAATTGAAAGTTTGATAATTTAGTGAAAGACTTTATTTTGATTAATAATAATCATTTTTTTCTACATTAATTAAGCATGAGGGCGAAATATGGGATTTCCCATACGAGACTCAGATATGACTTTTAAGTGGCAAGGTTGAAATTATTATTTGAATTTGATATTATTACATAATATGTGTAAGAAATTATGTCAGTTTAAGGGCAGCTAACTCTGACGATATATACGAAAAACACGTCCCCAGCAGGCATCTGACGTCAACTTGACGTCGGATATTGGTTGTATTTTGGTCACGACGTCATACATACTCATTATTACTCCAGTAACTTGATCTGATGGGTCGGATCACGTCGAGTAGCTGCGCCAGGAAAGACCAGATCACGCGAGTCGGAGACGAGCGTGATCCGGTCTTTCCTGGCGCAGCTACGAGACGTGATCCGACCCATCAGATCAAGTTACTGAAGTAATAACGCGTTTATTATATACCTACAAAAGTAATCAGCCACCAGAATTCAAATCGTAAATTTGCGACGTTATGACGACGTACCATACGACGTTGCGTCAAATCTTTGATGACGTAACATTGTGCCAGTTCTTACGTCAAAGCTAGAAAAGTCGTTAATTTTTTGTTAATTATGTTGCTTTGATGACAAGCGAACCTCTTTAACTTCTGAAACAGTTGTTGTTTTATAAATTAAAATAGAAATTACTCTGGTTGTCATTCAGATTTAGATGCCGGCTTTAGGTGCTGGATTTTATATTGTTGGGTAAAAAATGGAGGATGGTGATACGGAATCGTATCAGGACAGTGTGGTGATACAAGATTCCGTATTTTTGTCTCGGAAAATGGGTAGTATCAATGGTTATTTTTGGTAGGTATATAATAAAACCAATAATCAACGTCAACCTGACGTCCAGTCCTGACGTCAGTGGACGTATTGATATGACGTCGAAATGACGCCGGATTCAAACGTAAGTCTAACGTCATATGTCGACAGAGTTAGCTGCCCTTGAACTGACATAATTTCTTGCGCAAATTATGTAACAAAATCAAATTCAAATAATAATTTCAACATTGCCACTTTTAAAAAAGTCATATCTAGGTCTCGTATCGGAAATCACATATTTCGCCCACCATGCTTAATTTAGAAAAAATAATTATTTGTTAATCAAAATAAAGTCTTTCACTAAATTATTAAACCTTCTATTAAGACGAAAATGAAATTTGTATATTTTAATACTTATTTCACCATTTTAAATTATTGATTGTTCACAATAGTCTTATTATTTACACTAATGTCTTATTTGTTTTAGCACCATATAGCAATATTAAAAATTTGACATAAACATCAGAGTGATTTAACATCTTAAACATTTTGTATATCCCGAATAACTCTATCAAAGGAGTGAAAGGGAATAACAATAGTGCATCACCGCACTTCTGAATCCACTTCAGGATTTCAGAATGTTAATTATAATTACATTCACGATATCGGTTTTAGCACGTCAGATTTACGTCTGTTTTTGACGTCAAACAAACTTTCAAAATCAACCTAACCCCAACGTCATTATGACGTCACATTTGAGACATCAAACCAACGTTGTTTTTCTGACGTCAGAATGACGTCTGTTTTTTGACGTCAGAATGACGTCTGTTTTTGACGTCAAACAAACTTTCAAAATCAACCTAAATCCAACGTCATTATGACGTCGGAGTCTGACGTCTATCTGACGTCCAACCGACGTCAAATGTCTGCTGGGCTAGATCGAAACTGAAAGTGGCATAGGTATTCCAGTTTTTCCGAGAAATAGACCTGTTGAAAGAAACAAAATTGATCTTTACTTCAATAACACACTCAAGTGCATTTAATTTTACTTTAGCGATTAAAACGGGGTACTTTAGGGCAGATCTTGCGACGTATAAATTCACACCGGCGTAGTTATCGCATCTGCCCGACAGGTGCAGGAAAAAATATCAGAGAACCAATGGTCCTGTAAATGCTCACCTGATCTGTATTTCTTTACAGTGGTCTGTGGGGGCTGATGACCCCCAGGGCGGGACCATTTTTTACCCCAGGCACATGATCGGCAGGATTTATGTAGGGTACCAATAAATATTGTCACATGCTATATACACAGGGGCACGGTCAGCACAATTTATAGTGGGGACTACCAACCATTGCTTCTTACAAAATATAGAAGCCCTGGGAAGATCCCCCCCATTGTAAGTCTATTTGTATGGGAACCACAATTTTGATATAAACTGCTCTAAAACATATTTCAAACAACCCCACAACCTAATTACATTTGATTAATATCGGCCCACTAGCTTCAGAAATATTCTTCTTTGTAATTGCGGACGGACGACGACGACGGACGGACGCCGGATGCCTGTCCATCCTATAAGCTCACCTGTGAGTATTCAGCTCAGGTGAGCTAAAAACTCACGGAATAAGTCGGGGGAAAAAGTCACAAAAATAACAGACCTAAAGAGAATACATTTAATTTGTATTTAAACTTTTCATGTCAAAGTAAGGAATGATGACGAACTGTCAGAATACAAAATCAAACCTCGCCCTAGAAATGGGTAATAACTGATAGAATGAATGAAAACCGACCCTATATCTTGTTGCTTAATAATACACTTAAAAGAGTCTGACAGTTTCTGTTGCCATGATTGCCATGCAGTGTCGTTGAAAAACTATTTTAAACTCCAAAACAAACTGGTATTAAGTACCGTGTAAACAATGGCTCAGTCCCGGCATTACTGAACATTGTTAAATGGGACGTAAACTGCGTCAAAAATGAGTTACTTTTCTGGGACTTTTTCTCTTCTTCAGATGTCAATTTGCGAACGGGTTTAAAACACGCGAGTGTGGTACATCACAGAAGCTGGTTGATTAAACAAGAACTAATAATTAAACGAGGAATAATATGGCATGTTCTACGTGTGGAGAAAGTCGATTTGCAAACGAGGCCCAAGCTCTTTGCCATGGGTATCGAAATCATGCCGAGTTTACATGCAATTGTGAAAAGAAATTCTTCACAGAAAAGGCGTTGGAGGAACACAAAAAGGACCAGGAAAAGTCACAAAAGCAGAAAAAATGCGAAAGATGCTGCCGCTCTTTTAAAGAAAGTGATGCCCTAAATGACCACAAGAAGGATAAAGACCACTGGCTGCCAGATGAGCAGGAAAAAGTCCGTGCCGAATCTGGACGCAGCTACTGTGACTGCGGAAAAAGCTTCAAGACCCCTCAGGGTTTAGCGAGTCACAAAAATGACAAAGCCTCCCTTGCTAAGGAACATCCATGTTTAAAATGCACCAGCAAGTTTAAAACTGCCGACAGACTAAATCAGCATCAAAGGGATACGAATCATATCGTTAAAGACATCTCTACTTCGAAGGAAGCTAGACAACTGTACCTCAGTAACTATCATGAGGTCCATGCTAGAGTGAATAAAGCTGAAATGAAGGAGTCGGTAACGGTTGTCAAGGATACGATGGGGAAGATAATGGTGCACGTGCGAGGACTGGAAGACGGCAAGGTATACTCTCCAAACATGGTGAAAGCGGGAAGTGTCGCCGTGAAGACAAAAATTGGAAAGCCTAATGAATTTGATTTCAATGTACCACTGAATGTCAGTGATGTGAAGGTCAGGGATCGTGGTCCACTTAACTACGAATTTCAAAATCCAGTAAGTAGCTTTTTAAGAGACCAACATTATTTTACACTTTTCTTTTCACTGACCAATATTTCATTCTGATGCATTGCACTGTTATCTCCATTAATGTACAGCAGAGGAAGTTTATGACTTTCACAGGTGTGAAAACAACGCAGTTTAAAACACCTTGGTGTGTATTTTTTTTACAACGCCTTACCTGCGTGACCAAAGTAGACATTAAGATACAGTGGTCATGGAGTTTACGTTCTGGAGTCTGGTATTCTTTTTTATTCTGCCTTAATTTGACTGCTGGATGTCTTATACTAAACGAATCTTGTAATTTTGTCTGCTGTAAAGTTTTGCACATTTCTTTAATCCCTCACAGAATGGGGTGTCGTCCAAACACATGAGGGCAGACTGCAAACTCAGGGACATACCGAATTCCAAGAAGCAGATTCCAAATGGGTATGCAACAGCATCTGTGCCAGATGGTAAAATACCAAGTAACCTGACACACAATGGTGACATTATTCCACGACACCTACAGAAAGATTTACATACCAAAATAGAAACGGCGATCAAAGACTTGAAACTGGACGGAAAAGGTATTCTTGAGCTAGTACTAAAGCGTTTCTAACATGACGTAGACTTGTTTGTATCTCTAAAGAGATTCAGATGGCATGCTACGGTATTTAACAATGTACTATTACTCATTGTCAGGGGCCTCTGTAGTACCCACTGCAGAGATGTGATAAATACCTCATTATGACAGTCCTAAGTCCTTTGATCTAAGGATCATTAGAGATCTTTAACCGAATAAACAGTGGTACCAATATAGCGCCTTCAGGAGCTAAGTCTTTAAGCAATCTTAAACTACATGTAAGGCTGACCGGCACTTTATCTTTCTTGTATTTTCCTTATTATTCAGGAGTGAGTTTATCAAAAGATGCTCATGGGCCTGCGCTAACTGCGACCATCAAGCAGCCAGGGAAGCATGACATAAGTGTCGATATTACGCCCTCCTTGCCCTCCAATGTACCTGTCACCGCAAACTGTTGGCCCCGCCCCGACACCAGGAAAGCATTGACAGAGAGTCAGATTAACAGCGTCATCAACGCCGGAACACATCTTGTCCCCAAGGGCGACAACGTCCACGCTGTTTCCTACTCTAGGGCAGAAAAGGCACTATTGAGTACGATAGATGCTGGTAACGGGTGTCGCAGGGAGTGCCACAAAGTAATGAAGCGCTACGTTCAGGAGTACTGCTCAAAATCACCAGCTGGTGGTACAGCCGGTATATCATCACATATTCTTAAGGTACTCATAAAAACAATAGTCGTAATATAGGACTTGTAGGCCCACTTAGAATGTGTTTTCTTTTCTTTCATGAAATTACTTCAATTATCTTTTTTTCCGAGTTTCTTTTCTTTTCCTTATTTCATATTTCTTTTCTTTTTTTGTTCTACATTTACATGTTCTTTTCTGTTTCATTTTGTCATTTTCTTTTCTCTATTAAAGTCTTTATTATGTAATTCTTGTAAAGTTCTGTCGACATCACTGGCCATTCCAAGGCGGTACGTCTGTTGTGGTTCTATTTGTTTTATGTTTTGATGTCCATTGTTGTGCTGTATGCATTTTTATGTGATTATTTATATTCATGACATTCGTGATATTAGTTCAGGTCTCTTTTTTTTATTAATACCTGATTGGCGATTTGGGCTTTTCCTAACTTGGTTTCGAATAAAAATAATAAGGCGGGACTTTGTTTCTGACTGTACCAGATTCTTTTGTCACGGACTGACTCTACTTAATATAAAGTCAGAGGATACAATGGCTTGTTGTGCCCAACAAATCATGTATCGAATGACCAAGGGTATACGCTTCCTGCTATGAATGACCAGCAAATCTATGGGAGGGTTCAATTAAACAGAATTTTCAAATTATGATGATTTATTTATAATGATGTTTAAAGTGAGAAGCAAAGAAGGAGAAAAAAGATAGAAAGAGACTACAAAAAGAAATTACTGAGAAAAGAAAAAAAAAAAAATACGTCCTTTGTTCATCAATGTCCCACACACTTTCCCATTGGCATCTCCGGGTATACTGTCACACGTTCGTCTCACTAGTACACTCGACACCACTGCTTGCAAAACAGTCCAGTGTTCCCAAAACGAACTGTAGACCACGCCCGTCCATTGTAAATCAAACACCAATGATTTTATATCGTCCCGTTTATACCGTCACTGCCCCATCATATAGTTTAGCCCAGTTTAGTTTCAGGAATTCAGATTACGTCCATAGATTACAATTTCAGCTTCAAGGCCTGAAATAAAGTAACTGTGTCTTAACAACAAAATAACTGATAGTGTCGCAATTTATCATAACGAAATCTCCTGCAGCTATGCACGTCACAACATCCAATTGCAAATAACCTCCCACAATTCCGTACCCCGGAACTGTATTAGTTTATTCGCTAGATTGCTTGTACTATACATATAAACTATAATACTCCAGTATCTACATTGAAACATTTATTCACATGTACGATACAGTTAAACCACATATGTCGCGAACTAACCCTAGTTCCTTACCCAGCGACATCACAAGCAAATCTCCGACATGCATCCACAATTCCTCACCCAGGAATTGGTCCTGCCAATCTATGACCAAATTCATAGAAAGCCATTTCTCAGAATACGATAAATCTTGCGAGACAATCTTGTTACAATATTAAACCTTTCTTAAATGACATCACTAATTTCAGTAATAGCGAATATTCTTAATGACGTCATTAACGTCAAATCTAAGCGTTACGTTACTATAACGTAAAACTTAAAATCTGAAATTTCCAGTCTTACAGCTTTGTTCCGAGTCAACATTAACTTCCTTTATGATGAGATGATTAGATAACAAAACATAACATGAAACTAAATGTACGTCAATGACAATAACGTCGCTACAAGTAACGTAGCACATAACAGAAATTTCCATTTTACAACTTTGGTTGACATACATACCGCGCAATGTCATTCTTACGCGAAATTTAATACATAAAAACTAAACCAATGCCGCTTCACGGCAACGTAGCGTGCAGAAATATAGAAATCTTCATTTTTACAACCCTATCAATGTGCTTTCCACCATAATGAGCTACATTATTATGGCTATACAATCTCACTGTACAAAATGTATATTTATGAACTGTTATAACTTACCGACGGCCGACTACTCAGACTGGCGCTGACCATAACCAGGTGTACCAGATAAACCCATATCCAAACATCTCAAATTCATGCCCAATCTTTACATTCTTCCGATAATTCATATTGATTTAACACAAAATAAGCTGCCTATTTATACGCATAAGTTTGTGAACATTTCCCTGAAAACCATACCGTTTTCCATCATATATTCCAAAACCATTCATCAGAACATGTGAATAACCCACCGTGAGCAAGTGAATAACAATTCTAAATGCACATCCACTGACAACCACACCCAGATCAGCTTGCAAAAAGTTATATTGCTAACCATAAAATCGGCAATACAAATTTTCTCTGGATTATACCTCAAGGTGTAAATCATATGATTCAAATCCCCGGACTTCATGTTTTCGTTAAAGCCGTGTCACTCTCAGAAACCATTTATGGCAAACTGATAAAACACGAATCTGAGCCCAGTACAGAATCCAATTAAACTGCACATAATGTCAATTTCCACGCCACAAATCAACAAATACCATAACACAAAAAGAATGTTAAAATATCACAATTGAGCATAAAATTCTTCATGGCACAAATATTTTTTGCCGTGTCTAACATACATAGATATCCTTGACAATGCAGTAAACATGTCATGTTTACTCCTGTGTAAGAGTTTCCAAATACCTATTATGCTCAACTAAACATTTAAAAGAAATCAAACAAATTATCCAAACCCCACAAACAGCAAAAGTACATTTTTTGTCGTGACATACCTTCCCCCTTTTGAAGTGTGAAGCATCTCAAAAATGCGTAACACTAGATCTACGCGATAAAAAATTTACTAAATGAAGTCATATCTAGAGAATCATACTTGCAAAAACCTGCTTCCACGTATCGCAATCTAAATCTTTTATGATAAATGGAACATACTCGGATCTCGGAGGAAACTGCAAAGCTGCTTTCT
The DNA here is from genome assembly GCA_964017185.1 of Rugalucina vietnamica. Taxonomy (NCBI): domain Eukaryota; kingdom Metazoa; phylum Mollusca; class Bivalvia; order Lucinida; family Lucinidae; genus Rugalucina; species Rugalucina vietnamica. The sequence continues at coordinate 44,120,255 of OZ024872.1, forward strand.
TGCCCTTGATTCACTACATACGCAACAAATAGATAACCTTAATGCACAATACTCATGTTTCACAGAGTAACACTAATTGAAGTCATATTTAGAAGATTATACTTTCAAGAACCGTACCCCGATTACCGCGAACTTAAACTTTCCATGACAATCGGATCTATACTCGGATTCCGGAGGAAACAGCAAAAGCTATCGGCGTTAACCGTAATCCACTAAATACGCGACAAATAGTCTGTTCCGCCTTCCTTGCTTTCCATCTTACATATTTCCATTCAACGTCACTGGGACACTCCGCATTACTACATGTAGTATTAACCTTATTATTGGGCTTCCGTCTATGCGGCCACAGCCACCAGTTAGTCATTACACTGACTACACTTACCCAAATAAAAGATATATGCCAGTCAGTTACAATACTGTCTACCCGCAACGCCACGGTAACCACCGCAACAAACGTGACCACGTTATTACATATCGACAAAAACCAAACCATGAATACCAATATATCTCCTGGACATTGGGAAGTAAGGAACAACATTATACTGATACGAATGTGTACCCAACCTGTGAAAGTAAGATCTTGTCTACCTGCCAAACTCTCGTTAAATCTTAAACCTGGATGATATCTTGTCTCTAAACTACAACTTCCGGTGTCGGTCTCGTTAACGTCGGAGCTGAAAATACCAACCATACTTTGAGCATAACACTGTGTTACATCCTTTGCCGGCTTTTCTTCTGTCGATCTTTCTGGTAACAAACCTGCATTCGCTCCCACTGGCAACGTTGCCACACAATCTCCATCTCGGCCATTCTGACTCTCCATGTTTCTGTAAATGATAAATGGTAACTTACCACAATCTGCTGATTTCTCCTTATAGATTCTTATCAGCATGCTGTTTATCGTCCACCTGAAATGTTCCACAAATACGTCATGTACCGTAGGATACGTGGCGGTACACGGGACGGTATACAGAGCGATGTACGGGTTGATGTACGGGTTGGTGTACAAGTTGGTGTACGGGTTAGTGTACGGTGTAGAGTGCGGGCCCGTCATTGATCGCCTGAAAAACACCCTAGTACTCACTTCCTTCATAATGGATGACGTAAATTGTGATCCTAAGTCTGAGAGAATCTCACTCGGTACTCCTACTTGACTAAAGATACTTACCAATGCCTCTGCCACAGTTTCTGTGTCAATCGACGCTAGTGGTACTGCTTCTGGGTATCTTGTCGCATAGTCAACCACAGTGAGTATGAACCGGTTCTTACTGTATGTCACAGGTTTCAAAGGTCCTATCAAATCAGTTGCAACTCTCTTGAATGGTACATCTATTCTAGGCATATTTCCTAAGGGTGCTCGAATTATCTTACCCTTGGGTACAGTACGTTGACAAATGTCACATGACTGACAAAATCGTTTTATGTCGCTACTGATGCCTGGCCAATAAAATTCTGAGAGAACCTTTTGTATGGTTCGTTTAACAGCTAAATGACCTGCCATTATTGACTCGTGAGCCAACTTCATTACCGTTTTGCGAAATTGCTGTGGCACTATAAGCTGTGTAAATAACCTACCTCGCTCAATGTTCGGCGAGCTAAACTTCCGGTACATCAAGTTATTTTTAATAAAATATGATGCATTCTTAAGACACTCCTTGGCTTCACACCGTGCCTTCATTACCTTCAAACTCTGATCTTCATTCTGGGCCTTCCGAATTTGATCCGGTGTAACTTCTTGTATAACTATTTCTGGTGTCTTCATACTCACATGTGTTCCTTCCTGTTTCTTCTGTGCCCTAGTTTGCACTGCTAATGTTGGCACCCAGTCTATATCCGGTTTGTTGCGTTCCCGTGCACCTGGAATATTACCTATGATTAAATCAACCAATGGCTTTTCCACACATAGTGCCAATACTTCTCCTTTGTAATATGGTGTGTCAATATTTACCTTCACTTCCGGTACAACTCTTGTAGAATAATCTACCATTACCATAGTTTGATTTCTTCCTGTATATGCACCTTCCGGGACTACATGTTTACTTACTATCACGCCCGAACATCCAGTATCTCGTAAAACCTCAACCGATTTCTCTTCAACCATTCCTTGTACAGTACTAAGTTCTGAAAGAGATGATACTGAACTCACACTTACTTGGTGTTTCTCATGTAAGTTATCCTTACTCTCCATTGCTGCTTTGGAATAACTGACAGTATTTGTATACGTCAAGCAAGCTCCACATTTCTTAACATCTGTTGTTGTATCCTCATGACCGTCTTCATATGTAGTCTGTACCTCCGAATCTTTGCTCTGAAAAGTAACCTTCTTTGTTGGTGATCTACCTCTATGTCCTACCGCACCTACTTTCATGATACCGGGTTTTAGTTCCGGACACTCCCTCCTGTAATGTGTTCCACCACAATTATAACATTTCAAACCTGGATAGTATTTACCTCTTCCTCTTCCATATGAGTTTTGATTATAAGGAATCTGGTCTCTTTTCACTGGTGACCTTGATCTGGATGCTGAATTAGAACGAGATCTACCTCTGTCATTCTTGAAGGTCAAATTAACAATATCCACATACCTAGCTTCCTTGTAGGAATCCGCCAATTTACTAGCTTGCTCCAACGAAGTTGGTTCTCTCTCCCGTAGAAATAACTCCAGTTCTCTGTTACAAATAAATGTAAACTGGTCTCTCAACATGAGATCCTGCAAACCTTCAAAAGTTTTAGGAATACCTGACATATCTATCCATCTTGTAAAGTAGCTCTTCAACCGTGCTGAAAACTGCTGAAACGTTTCACCGGTTTCTGGTCTACACTTTCTGTACTTACGCTTGAATCCTTCCTCTGTTAATTGATACCTTTGTAACAATGCACACTTCAACTTGTCATAGTCCATTGCATCCTCCTGTGGCATCAATGCGTACACATCTAACGCTTTACCCTGTAATAACGCACTCAAATCAGTTGCCCATGATTCTCTTTTCCACCCTTGTGCTGTAGCATACCGTTCAAACCTAAGTAAATATGCATCCATTTCGTCCTTACCTTCATTAAATGCCGGGATTTTAGGCGTTCTTGCCTTAATAGTGTCTCTTGGCGCTGGAATTGGCCTCTCCGCCCTTTGCGCTGTGATCCTCTCCATTTCTGCGAAATGTCTTCTGTCCTGTAATTCAATCTGCATTTCATACTCACGTTCTAATTTCTCTCTCTCTGCTACTAACCTCTCTCGTTCCAATGCAATCTCCTGTTGTCGCAATGCAATTTCTGCCTCATACTTAGCCCTATCTGCAATTCTGATCTTACGCTCCTCATCTGCCTTAAGCTCCATTTCTTCATTTGCATGCCCGTATTGTACTTCCAGTTCACGCTCTTTTAATGCTCTCTGGGTTTCTAACTCTTGTTCTTTTAATTCTTTCTGTCTTACCTTTTCAGCTTCTTGCGCTAGCAACTCATTCCGCTTCAGTTCAATTTCCTGTTTCTTAAGTTGTAATTCATACTCCTTAATTTCTCGCTGCTTTTCTTGTTCATCAGCTTTAGCTTTTAACTCGCGCTCATGGCGTTCGCGTTCAGCTCTTAATTCCATCTCGCGGATTTCGCGTTCTGCTTTTTCTTTTTCGCGTTCTGCCTTTTCTTTTGCTTCGCGACTAATACGCTCTGCTTCTCGACGCTCACGTTCTGCATCACGTGCCGCTTGACGTTCATCACGTAGTATTACTTGTTGCTCTGAAACAAACGCATTAAGTGCTTCACCTTCAAGACCTAAATCTTTTCCCACTTTGGTTAACTCTTTAACTACATCCATGATTATTTCCCTTTTGAAAAATTATTACTGTTTGTAAGGATGGTCACAAATAAACGAAATCTGAGTTATCAATTGATTCTCAACACCGTAAACTTCACAGTATTCACATCAATAAATAAGCAAAACCCAATGCTTACCAAGCTTCAACTTTTGTTTACCAATTGCCTCAACGCAACCTATTCTTAATAACCCATTAAGAATCACCCAGACATTCTACCACAATCAACTAATGCCTTTAACCGTTGCGTAACAATTTACAAAAGTAAGCCCATACTCATGAATACTTTAAACAAACCGTTCAATTGACAAACCTCAAATTTCAGGATCACCTGGTGCTTCACTGGTACACCCCGTCTCTGGTGCTCGCCAACCCTGACAGTCGGTCGACGGGAATATGAATTATCGGAGGACTCCCATCAGTCTAACCATCGGCCCTCATAACTGAAATATACTTTGATATCTTGTTCTTAAGTGACAGTGTGACTGTAACATATACCAGTACAATGAAATTTTAGAGGTTACATTTGCATTATTTTAAACAATTACTTTTACTTTGCTTAAGCATTGCTTACTTTGGTACACTAGAGAATTTCACTGTGATTCACATTTGGTTCTCTAAATCCTAGCATATATAAACACCTCCAAGAGTTACTGATATCCAATGCAGAAATGTTGGGCGTATCCCACTTCTGACACCAAATGTCACGGACTGACTCTACTTAATATAAAGTCAGAGGATACAATGGCTTGTTGTGCCCAACAAATCATGTATCGAATGACCAAGGGTATACGCTTCCTGCTATGAATGACCAGCAAATCTATGGGAGGGTTCAATTAAACAGAATTTTCAAATTATGATGATTTATTTATAATGATGTTTAAAGTGAGAAGCAAAGAAGGAGAAAAAAGATAGAAAGAGACTACAAAAAGAAATTACTGAGAAAAGAAAAAAAAAAAATACGTCCTTTGTTCATCAATGTCCCACACACTTTCCCATTGGCATCTCCGGGTATACTGTCACACGTTCGTCTCACTAGTACACTCGACACCACTGCTTGCAAAACAGTCCAGTGTTCCCAAAACGAACTGTAGACCACGCCCGTCCATTGTAAATCAAACACCAATGATTTTATATCGTCCCGTTTATACCGTCACTGCCCCATCATATAGTTTAGCCCAGTTTAGTTTCAGGAATTCAGATTACGTCCATAGATTACAATTTCAGCTTCAAGGCCTGAAATAAAGTAACTGTGTCTTAACAACAAAATAACTGATAGTGTCGCAATTTATCATAACGAAATCTCCTGCAGCTATGCACGTCACAACATCCAATTGCAAATAACCTCCCACAATTCCGTACCCCGGAACTGTATTAGTTTATTCGCTAGATTGCTTGTACTATACATATAAACTATAATACTCCAGTATCTACATTGAAACATTTATTCACATGTACGATACAGTTAAACCACATATGTCGCGAACTAACCCTAGTTCCTTACCCAGCGACATCACAAGCAAATCTCCGACATGCATCCACAATTCCTCACCCAGGAATTGGTCCTGCCAATCTATGACCAAATTCATAGAAAGCCATTTCTCAGAATACGATAAATCTTGCGAGACAATCTTGTTACAATATTAAACCTTTCTTAAATGACATCACTAATTTCAGTAATAGCGAATATTCTTAATGACGTCATTAACGTCAAATCTAAGCGTTACGTTACTATAACGTAAAACTTAAAATCTGAAATTTCCAGTCTTACAGCTTTGTTCCGAGTCAACATTAACTTCCTTTATGATGAGATGATTAGATAACAAAACATAACATGAAACTAAATGTACGTCAATGACAATAACGTCGCTACAAGTAACGTAGCACATAACAGAAATTTCCATTTTACAACTTTGGTTGACATACATACCGCGCAATGTCATTCTTACGCGAAATTTAATACATAAAAACTAAACCAATGCCGCTTCACGGCAACGTAGCGTGCAGAAATATAGAAATCTTCATTTTTACAACCCTATCAATGTGCTTTCCACCATAATGAGCTACATTATTATGGCTATACAATCTCACTGTACAAAATGTATATTTATGAACTGTTATAACTTACCGACGGCCGACTACTCAGACTGGCGCTGACCATAACCAGGTGTACCAGATAAACCCATATCCAAACATCTCAAATTCATGCCCAATCTTTACATTCTTCCGATAATTCATATTGATTTAACACAAAATAAGCTGCCTATTTATACGCATAAGTTTGTGAACATTTCCCTGAAAACCATACCGTTTTCCATCATATATTCCAAAACCATTCATCAGAACATGTGAATAACCCACCGTGAGCAAGTGAATAACAATTCTAAATGCACATCCACTGACAACCACACCCAGATCAGCTTGCAAAAAGTTATATTGCTAACCATAAAATCGGCAATACAAATTTTCTCTGGATTATACCTCAAGGTGTAAATCATATGATTCAAATCCCCGGACTTCATGTTTTCGTTAAAGCCGTGTCACTCTCAGAAACCATTTATGGCAAACTGATAAAACACGAATCTGAGCCCAGTACAGAATCCAATTAAACTGCACATAATGTCAATTTCCACGCCACAAATCAACAAATACCATAACACAAAAAGAATGTTAAAATATCACAATTGAGCATAAAATTCTTCATGGCACAAATATTTTTTGCCGTGTCTAACATACATAGATATCCTTGACAATGCAGTAAACATGTCATGTTTACTCCTGTGTAAGAGTTTCCAAATACCTATTATGCTCAACTAAACATTTAAAAGAAATCAAACAAATTATCCAAACCCCACAAACAGCAAAAGTACATTTTTTATCGTGACACTTTGCACAATTACATGTACTTCCTTTTATTTTTCTCAGCACCAGCTGTTCAACATGAATGAAAAACGTCCGTCATCGGACTACTGGCATCAGCGAAACCTCGGGGAGAGGATTCCGGACATGATGAGGGACACAGAAAGAGTGCTGCGGTCTGGAAAACTGCCGAACTACTTCAACACAGGGGAAAACATTCTGGCCGGCAAAGACAGGACAGTTCTGAGCGGACTTGCTGACTATCTAAAAGTTGAGAGAGAGAAACTTTTGCATATAAAATAGTTACACGATTGGCTATTGAAATAAACAGAATTCCTGTGAACTGTTGTATACTAAATAACATAATTTAGCGTATGCGTATCCACATTTAAATGTACAAGTATTATTTGCTGACGATAGTTGGCAGTAATTATATACTGAGACACTTTTGAAACACACAACTAACTAAAATTCTTTATTGATCAATTTTAAATCTTGTAAGTCTATTTTAAACGGAAAAAAAAAATAATACATGCCAACTTTGCGGTGTTTATTTTCATCTGTGTGTCCTCGATTTGGATTCATCATGGTGTTTATTATGGTTTATTTATTTGTCCGTGATGATTCATTGACGAGTCAGAGATTCCACGAGTACCGAGCAACTATTTAAATGTTGTTGAATCACTACAGAAGCTGAGGGTGAGGTTAGGGTCCTGTTAAAAGGTACAAGTAGGCGATGATCAGGAAATGGCGCAATTAGAAAGAAATTCCCACTCCAAAACACCGAGATGGGGAAAAACAAACTAAATTGACTAAAAGGTACTTATACTAAGAAAACATAGATCGTAAGCCGAGTGCGCAGCTATTTCCCAAAAGGCGGCCACTCAGTTACCCGAGCTGAACTCAAATATGAAAACGTACAGCAAAAATTCGACTCCAAAACATAAAACAGTTAGAACGACAACAGAAGTATTGCCTTGTAACGATCAGTAATTATATAATTACAGGGTGGCTTCAACCGGTTTTACAGGGCCCTAGCTTCACGCTCATCTTCTGCAGCAACGGTTCACAACATTTAGTTAGTTGTTAGGTCCTTGTGGTGAATCTCTAACTAGTCAATGAATCATCAAAGACAAATAATTCATGATAACCACCATAATGAATAAACAACGAAGGCTCACAGAAAGAGCAGTGAAAACGTTCAAACGGCCATATTGCGCAATCTCGGGTATTGAATCCTCAACAGTGACCCTTTATAAACTGGCGATGATAGCGAGATAAATATACTGCAATTTCAAAATCTTACACTAGTTAAGTCTAAATCAAAGACACATGCCTAAACGGGGTGAAATAATTAACACAATGTTTAGGAAATGGCTTTAAGGATGTTCGCTGCCAACATTTGACATTTCGGAACTTCCGGTTTTTCTTTTCTTGAATATCTCATAAACGGTTTAAGATATTTTCCTAATATTTTATATTTGGATACATATTGATGATGTGCATTGAATGAGCCATGAAAATTGTCAATCTAAGAAACTTCATTTTTTCACCCCATTTTCTGCAACTTTTCAGAAAATTTTAATTGTCAGTAAACTTAGGGGGTAGGGTAGATTAAACTTGAATATTACACATCTTCAAATTAATTGCACTAGTTCGATGTTTATTTTAGCAGCAGTTTATGTGTACATGGTCTTCTAAGTCAGTCTTTGTACCTTTGGTGTGCTGGTTTTAAAATTTTAGGTGGTTTTATGAAATGGGCTTTTAGAAACAAAACAGCCGAATAAAGGCTGAAAATGGCGATTTTCAAGTTGTTGGTTCCCTCTTATATGCTCACTACCATATATATTTCTTTCTTAAATTCTTTTATTCGAACAATATTACCAAGTTCTATGTTTAGTGAAAATACAAGAAAAAGTTTGAATCAACAAATATGGGATTGGTACATTTCAAAATATTGATTTTTTCCGACTTTTCAAGTATGGGGGTAGGGTTGGAAAAGGAATCGTAAAATTTTGTCATCCACTCCAAGTTGCAAATTTTTCTATGCTTTTGGTCCAAAATAGTCTGCGTTACGTAAATATTGTGACTTTTGAAAGCATTCTAGATGTATTTTTGTTCAAGACAGGTATGTTTCAAAGAATTAAAAAATAATTTAATTTTACTAAATTTAAGACATGGTGCTCAGAGGTCTCATTCAGAGGCCTGTAGCTTGAAAAAATGCACACTACCCTATATTAATTTTATTTTCAAATGTCTTGTGTTGCATTTTGGAATCAAAAAAGAGTGGTTAGAAAAAAAGTTTGAATACTTTTTCATTGGCAGCGAACATCCTTAAACGTACAATTTTGAATGCTCGGAATATTCTAACTGATCTCAAAGGCTTCTAAACGTACAATTTTTAGTACTCTGAATATTCTAACCGGTCGTGTCTGCATCATGTCTCTGGGTCCTAAGTTCACGTCTCTGGGTACTCAACCTCTTGATATTCCTCTTTCTCCAGCTATTTTACATTTTTCTATTTTCCTAACCTAGTATTGAGGTCCCTCCAGGGGGGGGGGGTCTTTGCTCGCTGCTCCCTAACCTTTTATTTCTTGATCTACCAATCGATATCCTTTTTAGTGTATAGACAGGTACAAGTAGGAAATGATCAGAAAATCGTACTTTAAAAACTGAGATTAAGAGCAGTGAGCATATTAATGAGAAAAGGGGTGGGCCATGCCATGGTTTCGGCTACGTAAGCCTCTTCAGTGACCCTTTAGATTTGGCAAAATGGAGCCAAAGGGAAATACTGTAATTGTGCAACTTTCAACAGGAGAGTCAATACAAAGACTAGTATTATCCAAACAGTGCCAAAATAAAGAAAACGTTGGTTACCAAACGAATCAAAACCGATAATAATTTTCTGATTTCTCAGAATACCCCCACTGATCTTAAAGGACCAAAAGGAAAATATAATCTGCACTATGGATGATGTACGGGGAGACGTTTTAGGGCCGCCACACGGCACAACACCAGCTGCCGTGTAAGTATTCTTCCAAGTGCTCCCCAAAACTTCAAAATATATGCTTCATTTTAGTTGGTTGGGGCCGGAGCTTCTTGTCTGTTGCTTGGCCCACCGTGGTCCAACTGATGTTTTTCTTTAGCTCCGGAGTTAGTAAGTTATTTGGCGCCCAGGGATCTCCATCGTCAGGCAGCTTACTGAATCTGTGAGTCCTGGTTTTTGATTCATCAGGATGTTTATTGATTTATTTGTTTGTTCTTGATGATTCATTTACTAGTTAGAGATTCACCACGAGGACCGAAGAACTAACTAAATGTTATGAACCACTGCAGAAGCTGAGGGTGAGGTTACGGCCGTGTAAAATCGATTTAAACCCGCCAGTAACTTTGTGTTACTGATCGTTCCAAGTCGATACTTCTGTGGTGGTTCTTTTTGTTTTATGTCTTGGTGGTTAAAATATTTTTGTGCTGTTGGCGCCTTATGTATGTTTGCATATTTTTAGTTAAGTTAAGGTAACTGAGTGGCCACCTATTGGGAAAATAGCTGCTCATTCGGCTTACGAAATGTTTCCATGGTATAAGTACCTGATTGTTAGTTTGGTTTTTTCCCGCCTTGGTGTTTGGAGTGGGAGTCTTTTTCTGATTGCGCCTTTTCCTGATCTTTGCCTACTTGTACTTTTTTTTTGCTACCAAGCATCCATAAAATAATCACTAGTGTTCCAAGCTCCAAGTTAATAAATGTCCCGTCTCTCCCAACCTTGTACGGCCTAAATAGTCAATTGACTGTTTGTTCCTGACCCCCAGGAACTTTTTTATGTTTTAGTTTTGCACTAATCGACATTTTTGTTCTAATTGTTATTGCGAAAGTCAGCTCGGTCTCCCCAGGTAAACCACACAGAGTGTATCTTATTACGTTAACCCATACTTGCCCATCGCTATCATTTGGATAAGTCCACTGTCATTATTAGTGGCATCAGGAGTGATAATGATTTTTTATTCTATTTTTCCATGAAATTCCTTTAAGCAAACAGAATAACCCCACATGGGACGCCGCGATCCGCGGCGTCACATCTGGGGCAATACTGCTTGCCGATATCCCATAAATATGACGCCAGGCTTATATGAGTTCATTGGAATGACTACTAAAACAAAAACATTCTCTCACAGGGTGTTAAAGTCTGCCAAAATTGTAACACTATCGCCGCCATGGGGTTTGACGTCAGTGGACAGAGTAATAAATAGTTTTATGATCCTAAAACAATGAAATATATGTCCTGATTTAGCTGGTTGACAGGGACAGGAACTCAAAATAGCATTTTACAGACAAAGGCAATGCAATATTGCAGTGTTCAAACTTCGGGTAAATCGTCGGTTTTCTGCAAAGCACACTGCTTGTCTTAACAGACTTGCATGATACTTAAATGCATTTGTTTTACTTAATATCGCCAATGCTAGTATGACTTCAGAAACGAAACGTTTGTGTTTACATGCCAACTTTCATTATGAAAAAATAAGTTCAAAGCCACTTTTAAGCCAGTCATAGATGTTCCGTAATCTGTGAGTCCCATATATTTTCGAAGCTATTTAACAGCCGTAAGAGGACCCTTTTCAAAAGATGTTGTTCTGACGTTGTTCTATCTATGGCCATTTCCTGCATTTCCTTTCTTCTCTCTCATGCGTGTGTCTTAAATACACAAATGTTAGACTGGGTGAGTGTGAGCTGGGAAAGAGCTGTTAACTAGGCATAAGAGTTATGCCTTCTTGCGATTTCATGTAGACGCTTCATATTGATTTTTGAGGGCGAACGTTTGTTTCTGGCTGTTAAGTTAATTGACCCATATTACGCTCGCTCAACAGGTTGCAAGCCCCTTTCTTTGCATACTTCACTAAAGCGATTGGTCTTGTAATTGGTGGCTTTGTTTGTTCGGTACTTTTGATCAACTTACAAATGTGTTGGTTCACCACTTATTGGGTTACACATAGGCAAAATGTTTTAAGTATGGCATTTTCTCGCAAGAGGCTCGCAGATTTCGTGGTTCTTGTGACGGAATATGTCGAATTGACAGTTATGAAAGAGCCTGGTCATGAGTAAGAAGCTATAAGTAAGCCAGACCAGGAAATTGCGCAATCAGAACGAAAATCTGTCTCTGCTATAAAGTCTTTGCCAAAGGGTAGGTAAATTTGGTGACAGTATAAGGACTTGTGTCTGACGTTTTACTAAAATTCTCGCAATGTTGTTATTGAATCCTCTTAGTACCCCCAAGCTGCTATAGATAATCCGACTCTTGCTGCCGATAAGGCAATAAACATTACGATAAGATATATATATCAATCGGAAAACGCTACCCCCATAATATCACCAAATCCACCCCTTTCACAATCACTCATTCGAAAAGTGATCAAACAAAGAAACAAAAACAAGATATTGATAATATAATTCATTTATTGTTTTTCATGAAATTTACTATCAAAATTCAAATAATGTTTTAAGATACTTGTATTCTTGTTTCATTAGAAATAAACGTAGAATTGAACATACATGTACATTAACAGTGCATATAATAACAAAAAACATTTTAAAATCCTCAGACATAAGAAAACACAAATTTATTCATTTAATAGTTTTCAATAGTTCCAAGCAACGTGACGATTAGTTGCTTGGCCCCTCCTCCAGCACATGTCTCTATTTTCATTTTAGCATATGACGTTTGATGAAGTCATACGTAATGTCCCTCCTCTCTCTCTGGCAAACTATCTCCGATGTGTACCGCCGTGACGTCCCACGTGACGTTGATGTTCACGTGTTATTTGAGAATCAATTACCAGCTCATTCTGAGCAGTGTCAAGTCACTGTTCATTTGCCGAAGATCCTGTGAACAAACCCGTGTCGTTTCTTTTTGTATTTGAGTCCCGAGGAAACCACGTGTTGGAAGACATTGTTAACAGAGTCAGTGTCCAATGAGCTACATTCAATGAAGCAATCAGCACCAATATCCTTAGCGAGCATTTCACCTTCTTCCGTAGTAATACTTTCACTGTCATTGTCATTTCTCAGATCCGTTTGTGTCGCCACGAGAATGATCGGCTTTCGGTGACGGTGACTGTTGTTCAGTTCGGGGACCCAGAAGTCGGAGACGCTCTCGAAGGACTCTGGATCGGCGACTGAGTAGCAGAGGACGAGGACGTCGGTGTCCTTGTAGGAGTGGGACCTGATGTTTTCATAGTCGTGTTGACCGGAGTTGTCCAAGACATTCAACGTGTGTTTCTGTCCATCTACCTCGAGACTACCTGAAGAGAGAAAAATTGAAAAGAACATAAGTTAAATGTACATTATGAACCAATTTTGAATTCTCACTAGAAATCGAAATCGAATATAAAATTTGGTTAATTTATTAGTTTGAAATATAAGGCTAGCCAAATTGAACAATGAAAGTTAGAATCAAATTTCTTTTTTTACAATAATAAACTTAAAATTGATCACTTGAAATAAAATAAATAGGTAAATAAATAAAACCGATACATACCTTCATAGGTCTCGATAGTTGTAGCGACGTAGGCGGAATCAGGCTTTGTTCTGTCCAAGAAAGCTTTCACCATGTCTGACTTGCCAATCATGGCATCCCCAACCACACTACAGTTCACTGGCTTCTCTACTTTCACCACCATTTTTATCAGTTTCGTTGTCGAAGTTTTTAAGTCGTAAGTTAGTAAGTGTTCCGTAAGAGCGTTAGAATAGGTTTGATTCTACGGGCAAAGCTTACCCGTATTTATACCCTCGCTCTGCAAGGGTCGTATTGTTTATCGGCAGACATGAAAGCTTATACTCTCATATGGCCATTTCTCCCGCGTAGAAGACCCCCTGAAAGAATTGTTCACTTGTACTAACTGTCGTACTTTGTGACACTTGTGAAATAATTAATACTATTGTTTTAAAGTATGAAGAGATATTAATCAATTTGTGTTTGTTTGGCTTACTGTTTTCACAAATGAGCCGCCTCATCAGAAAACCAACAATCTGCATATGCAAAAACAAAGACGCAGATCAGCTTCGCGGTAACCGCGAAGCTGATCAGCGCCTTTGTTTTCGCTACTCAGATAGTGCAATTCCTCCTCTACTGAACTACAAAAATTTCAAGCTTCTAGTCATCTTCTGTGACAGTACAGGTCGGTTTGTGTCAGAACTAATCGAAAACCACATTGTTTATTTTCCCACGAGGCGGCTCAAATATGACTTCTTTAATTCGGTACAGGGAAACTGCCGTCATTGTACTATAACACAAGGGTACATTCCCGATCACCACATTACGAAAACTTGCCCATGCGATAAACAGAGATTTTTTAGCTATAAAAATTGAAAATTCTCAACTGAAAAAAAGTTGATATTTTTCTTATTTTTGCTCAAAACATAGATTGTGGGTACACGTTAGAACCGCCTCGCTGAGGCGGTTCTAACGAGTACCCACAATCTATGTTTTGGAGCAAAAATAAGAAAAATAGGTATACCCCTGCATACCCCAGTTTTACCGTATATAAAAGTGGGGTAGAAGGGGGTATTCATTGCACGGACATGTTTTCCTGATGGATCACCAGGAACCACAAATGATTATTATATGCATAATTATATTATGTATATATCTAGTTGTACAAGTCATGTTTGTTTTGGTTTATGCTTTCTTATTGGGAAAAAGCTAGTCAGCATTCTCTTCATGTTAAAATTAAGTTTCTTGTGGCGGATGCCAAAACTTTCCCAGCCGGTGTCTGAGCTGGGATTTTGAATTTAGCTGTATCAGTTCCTGGTTTTTCATTTCGTAATGCACATAGTCAATTCTCATTATTCGGCGGCCCCGTGGCCGAGTGGTTAAGAGCGCTGATATTTCATTACCGCACTTAACCATTCGATCATTTCACCGCTGTGTCCTGTGTGGGTTCGAGCCCCGCTCTGGCCACATGTGGGACAAGCCAAGTTCTGCTTGCTGGTGTGTCAGGTGGTTTTTCTCGGGGTTCTCCCGTTCTCATATGAGCTGAAATAATCTTGAAAGGGGACTTAAAACTGAATAAAAATGTTTGTTTTGGTTTATGCTTTCTTATTGGGAAATAGCTAAAAAATAGTCATCATTCTCTTCATGCTAAAAGTGTGTGGTTTCTTGTGGTCATCGTGTCGAAACTTTCCAAGCCGGTGTCTGAGATGGGATTTGGAATTTAATTGCTTCAATTTCTAGTCTTTCAATTCGAAATGCACGTTGTCAGTACTCAAAACCTGCACATAAACAGTTAAAGGTTCGATTCTATCGTACATGTATAACGAAAAGAACAGGATAACAAAGAAAAATGCACGTGATTTACAATTCCTTTGCGTTATATGAATGTCAATGTAACCGTTAATTCACAAATAAAGTCAGGAATCAATAAGTTTCAGGACTTTATGAATGCCCCTCGTATACCCCCTTGAACCCCACTATAGGTACAGTCAAAAGTAGATGAATAGGAGAAAGTCTGCATCTGCTGATAATAGGTATTGGAAAGGCATAGTACTAATTTCCCCCATACCGATAACATGTGATGACGTAGCAGGCCTGAAACGGTGTTGCTATAAATAGAAACGGCTCATGGGATAGGTAAATCGCACCTCTGCAGCGCCATCTGTATCGCACAGCAGGCATAATTGGCCATAATTGAACCTGTTGTTAGACCAATTATTTCATTAATATGTATGTTGTGTCAAGGCCGTTATCACAAATTTCAAATGTAGCGTAGAGACGCTTTGCAATTTAATTCCTTTTGAGAAAACTGAAAACATGTTATTGACAACGGATATGTAATTGAGACCAGAATCGCAATGTTTCCTTCACGTAAAAACTGTATATATATACATCGTATCAAGGACTTTCTGTTTAGAATACATAGTATAAAAACATGCACTTAAAATACGAACTTCAACAGAAGCATGTTCTATGCCGACATGACTGAAAAAAAACTATTAGCCGAATCAGTAAATGTTTCAAATACATGCAATTTTTTACAAATGTGCGACTAACAAAAGATAAGAACAACCATGATATTTGCTAATTCATGAAAGTTGAAAATCGCGAGCAAATCACACATTTTAAACAGCAGTCAAGCTGTAGGCTATAACCCGAAAGCGCGCCGGGCGTATGAAAAATCTCAACACGCTTGGACGTACATGTATAAAAGTTAATTTGTTCCTTTAACTCGTTTTAGCAGTCACACAGTAGCGCGTGACTGAGGCGTGTGCCGGACATTTAAAACTCACTAAGTTTTAGAGTACGTTTGTGTTACGTCCCAAACACGCTATGCACGCACTACAGGCGCGCAGCAAACGTTCAGCGCGCGTCCCACACACGCTTGGGGCACGCTACTGAAGCAATATCTAATAAAATCGGAACGCGCATGTAGCGTACACTGGCGTGCCTCAAACGTACGCCGAACGCATTCGAAGCGTATTCAACGCGCCTGTAACGCGCGTGGAACTTATTCGAAACGTATAAGACACACGCGCGGGACACGCCGAGCTTCTAGAAAATTTTTAAGCATGTTTAAAATTGTTCGAGCCCAAACGCGCCTGGAGTGCTAAGCGACTTATAGCGACGTATATCGTGCACCAAGCGTACACCAAGCGTACAAAACGCGCGTGTAGCGCTACTAACGTGTCTCCGACGTGCTCCTGGCGTATGTTGAATTTTACTTTTTTTTGTCAACATGCCCGGCGCACGTTTGGCTTATACGCTAATGTGTGACTGCTGCTTTACCTTCTAATTTCTATTTGCTTTGAAAATGTCACGAAGTGTTTTCCACAATCCAAATGAAAGAATTTTTTTCTGGTTCCTTTTACATTGCCACCATACATTTCACCAAATGTAGTCACAAGCTCACTAAAACTGTTCACAACTTTGTCAAAACGTTATTTTCTTTCATTAATTATATGCTTCTCTCAAAGTTTAGACATATGCTCACTCGTATACACCCTGAAATCTTCCGCCATTTGTGATGAAGTTATTAAAATGCAATTTTAAAGATTTGTCATAACATGTATATGATCTTTTAGGGTACGTTGGTTGATATTTAAATATTTTATTAACATTCAGTTGTATATCGCCATACCACCACAATTGCTAATGGTTATCGCTGATTATCATGTACATGTTAATTATCATTTATAAGAGTCCATGCAATCGTTGATTCACTCCTGCTGCTATCTCGACATGCTCTCCTCGCAATGACTGTTCTAATTATAGAACAAATATCTGCGCGGGAAGCTGCGGAAATTAGTCACATGTGTTTCCTCAACATATTGCTGATGCAGGCTTTCGCCTTCATAGGCTTTTGGTACAGTACATATATATATATATAGTAAAACTGGTGTATGCAGGGGTATACCTATTTTTGCTCCAAAAGATAGATTGTGAATACTAATTAGAACCGCCTCGGCGAGGCGGTTCTAACATGTTCCCACAATCTATGTTTTGAGCAAAAATAAGAAAAATATCATTTTTTTTTCTACTGAAAATATTCATTTGATATAAGTTTAAAATCTCTGTATATAACATGGGCGTGTTTTCCTGATGTTATCTCAAAGAAGAGTCAACCTGCAGGTTCGTCAGTATAAAGATGTTCATATATGTGAGATAACCAACAATTTGCGTTTCCTACCAGGTCCGACACAAACCAGCCTGTATAGTCACAGGAGTAAGCTAGAGGCTTGAAACTTTGGATAAAAGTAGAAGAGGAATTGTACTTTCCGTGTGGCGAAAACAAAGGCGCCGATCAGCTGCAGTTACTGCACAGCTGATCTGCGTCTTTGTTTTCGCATATGCATATATGAGAGTGTTTTTGGTTAATCTCGCTCGACTGAGGTTCTGATAGGAAAAATGGACGATTCCATCACAGTGCTAAATAGTCAGGAAGCAGAGAACTACGTTGATTCAATAATGTCAACCCAGAAGGCAACCAAGGTAAACAGCCCAGCTCCTGGTGGAAAGAAGCGTCGGTTATCTGGGGAAGTCGATGTGTCCCAAAAAAAAGTGAAAAACGGTAACACATCCGCAACGGAGAAATCGGACGCTGATTCGGACGATAACGACGAGTCGGGTGATGAAACTGTAAATCAAGGGCGGGACAGTCAAAATCGGGTTAAGCGTCAGGCTTCGAGGCGAAAGAGCAAAAAATCGCCGCGGCGCAATGTCTTTCGCACAGAGGCAGTTGTACATGATGATTCGGAAGCAAATGACGTCAGCGTGAAACATCTTCTAGCAGCATTATCATCGGACATGCATATGATGTACAATTCATTACATGATAGAATTGACAAATTTGAGGCTGGACTTGAACAGCGAATATCTAATAAAGTGGCTCAGCTCTTAGATAAAAGGGTTAATACTGAATTGAGCCGTATCAGGAATGACGTTGACGATAGAATGGAAACGTTTAAAGAAACGATTCGATCAGAAATGAGTGACGAACTAGAGGAAGTGCAAAATAATTTTATCTATGTTTTATTTGAGACATGTCTCAGAGGACTTTAAATCCAACGTTACTTCAACACCACACAACAATTGTTTTTACCCTTATTAGATATATAAAAGATATTGTCAGAAGAACTCCCCTAATGTCTAAAACGTATGAAGACACTGTTCAAAGTAAAAGTTGCTTAATTTATTTGGCATGGTATATTTAAGGTACAGGTATTTGCATAAGTGACGGACAATATTATTTAAAGTAATAAATCTGATAAAGATGATGCACCTGCTATTCATGCAAATCGTTTCTAAGCTAATTTTTCAGCTTGCAAATTAGTTGGAGAACATTATTTAGACCTTCACAAAGGTTTCTATCAATTAAAATCAAAAATTTATTTTAAAGGATTATTTATGGAAATTTATTAGAAAAATAGGTAATTTCACTAAAAACTTCTATTACAATGGCTTCCCTTTGGAAAACATTATCATTCATAAGAAAGTTTAAGGTTTAGGGATTATTCTGGTATGTAACATGCCACACTTTTTTTAAAAAAATCTATGAACTATTTATGAGCAGAAAACACTATTATTATAGTAATAAGGAACCTTAAGTGGTTTAAAACATTTTACATACTAGGTGTTTTCCTCTACTTTTCTATTTTTTAATACAAATTAAAGTTTCTTGTGTTTTATTTGATTTGATTCTTTGCTAAACTGTGACATGTCTTCTAATGCTTTAACCAATGTACATAATGTAAATCTGTGATAACATGTTTTCTTTTTTAAAGCAAAATACAAATAGTATAGTGTCTCATAAGTCTATATAGACTGGATATCAAATATGTTGTTGATTGTTGTAAATTTGTATATAGTATATGTATTTGATATGTGACACTTACATAAACTATTAAACTATTATTGTTTTTCCCACGCAACGGCTCATATAGAAAGATTTAAAACAGCTAAGTATAACCAATGATGATTTTTATGAATGATTTTAATTTGTGGATTTAACAGTTTTAGATTTTGCAGAATGGGCCTCTTTTCAAGTTGAAAGAAATAACTTGTGGGATTTTCATTGTGTGCTTTACCTGCGAATGATTGAGCCTTTCCAATTAGAAGTTTTGATTTCCTTCACTCAGGTTTTGATGTCGTCCATACGTTTCATATTTATGTGATTTTTTAAACCCAAGTTATTATATTGCCTTCAAAGAGTTTTCAATTCCCCATTCAATTTACTTTTTTTTAGATTTGAAATAATTTATTTCAAACGAGAACAACTTAAAATTTTTCTTCATAGGGTCCCACTAACGTAAGGAAACGCAATCAGTACATGTATGTTGGGATTTTTGCCGAGTACATATTCCAACATACAGTCACGTGAAACGTACATGTATAGAACTGAGTCTATTGATGACACTTGTGTCATATCTTTTCTTGTTCCTGTTTTCGTCCCTACCTGGACAAGGGTCTAGTTGCAACATATGCCTACCTGTACACCCTTGTTAGCTCACCTGAGCCGAAGGCTCACAGGTGAGCTTATAGGATAGGCAGGCATCCGTCGTCCGTCGTCGTCCGTCCGTCCGTCCGTCGTCCGTCGTCCGTCCACATTTCAAAGAAGAATATTTCTGAAGCTAGTAGGCAGATCTTGATCAAATTTAATGTGAACCATAATTGGGTTGGGGGATTGATGGCATTAGGTTTTGGAGCAGATTGTATCAAAATTGTGGTTTCCATGGCAACAGATAGGTCCCATAGACTTACAATGGGAAAAACTAAAAAAATCTTCTTCTCTGAAACCACTAGGCCCACAGCTTTGATATTTGGTATGTAGCAATGGCTAATGGTCCTCTACATAAATTGTGCCATTCATGCCCCTGTGGTCAAATTTGGCCACGCCCCGGGGGTCGATAGTCTCCATAGACTTACTATGGGAAAAAAATTCAAAAATCTTCTTCTCTGAAACCACAGGGCCCACAGCTTTGATATTTGGTATGTGGCAATGGCTAATGGTCCTCTACATAAATTGTGCAAGCCATGCCCCTGGGGTCAAATTTGGCCACGCCCCGGGGGTCCATAGTCTCCATAGACTTACAATTGGAAAAACTAAAAAAAAACTTTCTTCTCTGAAACCACTAGGCCAACAGCTTTGATATCTGGTATGTAGCAATGGCTAATGGTCCTCTACATAAATTGTGCCATTCATGCCCCTGGGGTCAAATTTGGCCACGCCCCGGGGGTTGATAGTCTCAATAGACTTACTATGGGGAAAAAAATCAAAAATCTTCTTCTCTGAAACCACAGGGCCCACAGCTCTGATATTTTGTATGTGGCAATGGCTATTGGTCCTCTACATAAATTGTGCCAATCATGCCCCTGGGGTCAAATTTGGCCAGGCCCCCGTCGATAGTCTCCATAGACCTACAATAGGAAAAAAACTAAAAAAATCTTTTTCTCTGAAACCACGAGACCAACAGCTTTGATATTTGGTATGTAGCAATAGCTAATGGTCCTCTACCTAAATTGTGCCATTCATGCCCCTGAGGTCAAATTTGGCCACGCCCCGGGGGTTGATAGTCTCCATAGACTTACTATGGGAAAAAAATTAAAAAATCTTTTTCTCTGAAACCACAGGGCCCACAGCTTTGATATTTGGTATGTGGCAATGGCTAATGGTCCTCTACATAAATTGTGCCAGCCATGCCCCCGGGGTCAAATTTGGCCACGCCCCGGGGGTCGATAGTCTCCATAGACCTACAATAGGAAAAACTAAAAAAATCTTCTCTGAAACCACTAGGCCCACAGCTTTGATATTTGGTATGTAGCAAATCTTCTTCTCTGAAACCACAGGGCCCACAGCTTTGATATTTGGTATGTGGCAATGGCTAATGGTCCTCTACATAAATTGTGCCAGCCATGCCCCCGGGGTCAAATTTGGCCACGCCCCGGGGGTCGATAGTCTCCATAGACCTACAATTGGAAAAACTAAAAAAATCTTCTTCTACGAAACTACTAGGCCCACAGCTTTGATATTTGGTATGTAGCAATGGCTAATGGTCCTCTACATAAATTTTGCCATTCATGCCCCTGGGGTCAAATTTGGCCAGGCCCCGGAGGGTGATAGTCTCAATAGACTTGCTATGGGAAAAAAATCAAAAATCTTCTTCTCTGAAACCACAGGGCACACAGCTTTGATATTTTGTATGTGACAATGGCAAATGGTCCTCTACATAAATTGTGCCAGCCATGCCCTGGGGTCAAATTTGGCCACGCCCCGGGGGTAGATAGTCTCCATAGACTTACAATGGGAAAAACTAAAAAAAATCTTCTTCTCCGAAACCAAAAGGCCCAGAGCTTCTATATTTTGTATGTAGCAATGTTTGGTAGTCCCCATTATAAATTGTGCCAGTCATGCCCCTGGGTCAAATTTGGCCATGCCCCGGGGGTCAATAGTGTCCATGCATAGACTTTCATTGGTCGATTCTCAATTAATTTAAATGTCATGAGCTTACAATGTGATAATCTCTCAGGGTATATACAGGACCAATGGTCCTCTAGTTTTACATGTACTACATAAAAGTGGGATTGAAGGGAGTATACATTTAATGGACATGTCGTCCTAATGGATGCAATTAAATATACTACTCAAAATTCGATAAGCATCAACGTTTTATTTTCCTTACAGAACAGTGTACGTAACACACGCTGAGTTTGACCCAACTTTAATGGCAATCCTCTAAGACCAAGAATATCGACTTCAGTATTGTGATAGAAAATGACTCGAAGTTACTGGATACAAGAAAATTGAAACAAGAAATGTCCTACCAAAGTCTATATTTTTTTTTCAAACTAAGCTCAAGCATGATCTGTGAAAGGAACTTTTGATTCCACACTGCTCACATCTACCAGAATGCAGTGTAGACTAATTTTCACAGCAAAATCAGTTTCAAGTCTAATTTACGTACGTAGACTTGTAGAAAAATGACATAATTTCAGGATTTTCATGAAAATTGCGAAAATTGTTCCATGAAATATAGTATGACATTAAACTGCTTCAAATTGCTTGTAGTACAAGATTTCAATGCATTATCTCATAAGAAGCTAAGCAAATGAGGTCGACGGGCTTAATCATTGGGGATTGACATTAAATCTATGTCAAACCGGAGTGTTTTACACTGTGCCGTATGGAAAACTATACCTTGATGCTTATCTAATTTTGAGTAGTATATGAAAAGCCGGATAAGAAAACCAACGACATGTACATAAGCGAAAACGAAGGCACAGATCAGCTGTGCAGTATAAGGGCCTTTGTTTTCACTCCATAGATAGTATGATGTCAGCTCTTACTAAATCCGAAATTTCAATCATGTAGCTATCTTCTGTGACAGTGCAGGTCGGTTTGTGTCGGACCTGGTCGGAAACCCAAATTGTAGGTTTTCTCACGCGACGGCTCATATATAAGTGCAACCAAGACACGAGGTGGGATAGAAAAGCACAATACCAGATACCGAATAAAATATATAGAGGATATTTGCTTTTTTGAGGTGAATACCAAATATATTTCATCGAGTGAGTTGCAAACATCAGAATTTTCACGAGTGCGCAACAAGAATGAATTTTTTTATGTTTTCAACTCACGAGATGAAATATATTTTTTGGTATTCACCGAAAAAAAGCATATTTTCTTTTTATTTTATACAATACACGGGCATTTTCCAGTTCACAAAATGCAAAAACCAAAAACTTTTGAAAACACAAATAATTTTGATACCACATTGTTCCTTACGTTTA
This sequence comes from Rugalucina vietnamica, assembly GCA_964017185.1. NCBI lineage: Eukaryota > Metazoa > Mollusca > Bivalvia > Lucinida > Lucinidae > Rugalucina > Rugalucina vietnamica. The sequence goes on from OZ024872.1 coordinate 44,143,188, forward strand.
CGTAGGCGTTTAATTTCTGAAGTGATACATTAATGACGTCAAGTAAATGGAAACGTCAGAAGTATCCAAAATATACAGTGAAGATATGAAGAGATTATCATATGGCAATTTTCATATCATACCCCGTATCAACCCTCGACTTCCGTATCAGCCCGAGACTCCCATATCAGCCCGAGGGCCGAAGGCCCGAGGGCTGATATGGGAGTGGAGGGCTGATACGGAAGTCGAGGGTTGATACGGGGTATGATATGAAAATTGCCATATCATGATCTCTTTATCATATATTTTTATTGAAAAAAAAAAGTGTTTGATACAGTTCAATGCACAAAATGTTTCCCAACATAATTTCAAGTGGAAAAAAGAAAGAATGAAAAAGAAATCTGGTCACAAATTTTATTCAATAACATTTAACCATTAATACAGAAAATTCAAATATAAAAATTTGATTTATAAATTGAGAACAATTTACAACGTACTATTGAATAGAACAGAGCGCTCCGAATGTGGGGGTCACGTGAGATGTGATATGAGGTTTGGGGTGTGATATGGGGGTGTGATATGAGTCCATATCTCCCTAGGGAGATATGGATTTTGACAAATTTTGAACTGATACAGCTTTCGAGATTTGGGGTGTGATATGGGGGTGTGATATGAGTCCATATCTCCCTAGGGAGATATGGATTTTGACAAATTTTGAACTGATACAGCTTTCGAGATTTGGGGTGTGATATGGGGGTGTGATATGAGTCCATATCTCCCTAGGGAGATATGGATTTTGACAAATTTTGAACTGATACAGCTTTCGAGATATGGTGTCCCGATACGTGCATAGGACTTGCGCCTGTATCGCATATGTAAAAAGAACGTATTTTACAGTAAATATATGATAAAGGCTGATATCAGTCACTAGTGACTTTTGATATCAGTGAGATTTGATATCAGTGAAATTTTATATCAATGAAAATACCAATTTTATCAAGTTTTGATATACATTGAATTGGTTTTCACTGTAGTATAAAATAAAAAAAAATATAATCGTCTTGCTTAGACGTGCTTCCCTGCGGCGTACGCTTTGATGTCATACTTTACCAGTGGAACGTTAATGTTACCAGAGGCGACAAATGTTTGACTCCAAAACGCCGAAAGATGCTTTGACAGAGAGAGAGAGAGAGAGAGAGAGAGAGAGAGAGAGAGAGAGAGAGAGAGAGAGAGAATTATGACAGTGATGTGCAATGTTCATTCAACTCAAGGATATTTTCTGGGTCAAGGCTAAATCAAATGTGTATGAAAACCTTTAGATAAAACATAAAACGTGCCCTTTACTAAGTGTTAAAAGGTGGGAAATTATTCAGGCTATATAGTATATCTTTCTTTCATATGATCGTTACATAGAAACTTTAATGTTGCTTTTACTAAGTTTGTATTATAGCCTAGAAACTACATTATAGCGTTAGTTAATGCCATCCGTGTCGAAGCTAAAAGGTGAAAAGTATGTCGTACATGTCATACATAAAAAAGACTCTTAAAAAAAGTCGGGCGTCAGACTTTATGATGGCCCCGACTTAAAGCTATTCTTTTTAGTTGGTTGGGACCGGAGCTACTTGTCTGTTGCTTGGCCCACCGGGGTCCAACTGGTGTTTTTTCTTTTGCTCCGGAGAAGTAGGTTATTCGGCGCCCAGGGATCTCCATCGTCGGGCAGCTTACTCAATCTGTGAGTCCTGGGTTTTGATTCATCAGGATGTTTATCTTGATTTATATGTTTGTTCTTGATGATTCATTGACTAGTTAGAGATTCACCACGAGGACCGAAGAACTAACTAAATGTTATATGAACCACTGCAGAATCAGAATCAGAATCAGAACAGTTTACTGGTGAAACGTCAAACTGACAATACCACACCAGGAGAAGCTGAGGGTGAGGTTAGGCGCCTGTAAAACCGATTTAAGCCCGCCAGTAACTTTGTGTTACTGATCGTTCCAAGGCGATACTTCTGTGGTGGTTCTTTTTGTTTTATGTCTTGGTGTTTAAAATTTTTTGTGCTGTTGGCGCCTTATGTGTGTTTTCATAGTTTTAGTTTAGTTAGGGTAACTGAGTGGCCATCTATTGGGAAAATAGCTGCTCATTCGGCTTACGTTATGTTTCATGGTATAAGTACCTGATTGTTAGTTTGGTTTTTCCCACCTCGGTTTTTGGATTGGGAATCTTTTTCTGATTGCGCCTTTTCCTGATCTTTGCCTAGTTGTACCTCGAAGGAAGATCATACATATTGCTTCGAGGTTGTACCTTTGAAAAATGAAAGTCACAAGTTGCAAAAAACATCAATAATTGATTCGCTGCGTGCAGTTACAGTTATATGTTTTATGTGCAGTTGCAATTATACTTGACTAAGTTGGGTTAATCATATTTGTTTTTAGTTGTGTTGGTTTGCTCAGGAAAATTTACTCAGGGAAACAACAATGTTATTACAGAAAGAACAGAATTATTTGGCGGCTTTTGTTGTATTGAATTTAGACGACTTTTAGCATCAGTAACATCTATCGTTTTTAATGTGGTTTCGTCGTCTCAGACTCAGGTGAGCTGCCTGGATCAGAATCAGAATGTCCGTGAGAGCTATGACAGTAGTATACGTAGATATACATGTACATGTATGTAGTTATTATTAATCAAACAAATGCAACTGCAATTCTGAAACTAATAATTAATGCACCAGTCATTTGTAACGACTGACCCCCACCCCGGCCGTGAGAGGATGGGATGTGCGTGTCTTTGACCAAAGTTTTGCCATGGCAGTGCGGGAAAATACCTGTGGTTTGCTTTACAACAAGGGCTGTGAAATGAAAAGGTACAGGCTGCGAGGGAAAACCGCAGTAGATTTACCAACGAGCAGTCCCCGCAGGGTTTAATGGGGATTTGCTTGACCAAAAGTCAAAGTCAAAGTCTCTGTTATTCCCCAGGGGGGCGGGGGCATGGTTACAAATGACTGGTGCATATCCAGAACAGACTGTCAGGTAAACATGATAAATGAGGTTTACATCCCTGGAAAAATATAGGTTGCCAATTGTCAAAATCTACTAAGGCCAAAATTAAAATTGTATTTGTTTCCCCTTACCCGACTGCCCCTTCCCAAAAAAATTTATTGCAATTTTTCATACAAGATTATTTTTTTTTTTATTATTATTGTTTATTACAGAGAGACAAAAATTTCATGTTTTAGAAAGATACATTGTCTGATAATGCTTTCAATGATAGCCTTTTAGGTAAGTATTATTTCTGCAATCAAGATTTAGCTATATTAGAACAACTGAAAACAAATTTCAATCTATATAAAACCTGAGAAAATAAAATAATATTCCGAGCGACCGACCCACACCTGAGAAACAGGGTCGGATAAGGTGAAACAAAAATATTTCTAAGGTTGGCCTAACATATACATATGATTTTTACCTGTGTATAAAGCCAATGACATTTTACTTAGAAGACTCAATGATCATGAAGTAATTTTGTATGAGCGATTAATGGTGGGTTATGAAAGACCCTGCCGAGCCGAGCTGCCGAGCTTACTATGCCGAGCCAGGTTTTGACTAATTATTGCTTAAAGCTCGATATATTCATGGAAAATAATATACAGAATGATATTTTATAAAATTTGAAATGATTTTATATAATCAGTCAGGGACATAACCTAAACAGGTTATAAAAATAATAACTGTCTCAAGTTATATTTTTTTTAGATTTTGCTTAAATAACTTGTTTAAGTTATTCACCCATTTTTCATCTTTCAATTGTAGCCTTAGCACAATTTTCATGGACAAGTGGACAATTTTCTATGAAAGATCTGTTACATAACTTTATGACCAGCCAATGAAATTTACTAAGCATGGTCTAGAAAGTACTACGCAGGGGGTCTAAAGTTCATGAAAAAAATTACTTTATAACCTATTTAAGTTATTTTGTAATACTTGCAACTTCGACAAAATAACTTAAATGAGTTAAACAAAGAAAAGTTAACTCTCACAACCAAGAAAGGGAGATCATTTTAAATGCTTTTATAACTTGATTCAGTTATTATTTTTATAACCTGTTTAGGTTATGTCCCTGACTGATAATTGGAAATCGTTTACATAAAATCAGTTATGCTAATTTGCCAAGTTTATTGGATTTGTTAGAAAATCTCAGCTTTTGTACCAGTCAGGCCGACCATAAAAAATTGTTGGTTTGCTGTGCTCCTACCTACCCGCCAAAATTGGCCCTACCCAAAAAATTTTATGGCCATTTTGAGGAAAATATTTTTTTTTTTTTCAAAAATCTAAAAACAAGGATTCATTTTCACAAAATTATTCTTTCCAAAACCTTTTTTATGTTCTGACAATGTTTTATTATACTGTTTTAACTTCAATATATCCTAGTTTGAACCATATACATCTACTTATATAGCAAATTATATAGATATATTTCTGGTTCCCAAAAAAAAAAAAAAAAAAAAAAAAAAATGACCTACCTACCTACCCACACTAAAAAAGATGGGTAGGAGCACAGCAAACAAAGAATCATTTAAGGATGGCCTCAAATAGAAAAATGCCATCACATTTAGTTTTCAAATTAATTATGAAGAACAAAATCTTTAACATCTGTGCAATTTTATCTTATTCAACATATGAAACCATTCGTTTTTGGTATTTTGAGTTTTATTGGCGATTACAAGTCAAAAACCTGGCTCGGCAGGGTCTTTTATACAGCTCGGCTGGGCAGGGTCTTTCATACCCCACCGCCATTAATGCACCAGTTATTTGTATCCACGGCACCCCCAGGGCCGGGGAATAGCGGGGCTTTTAACTTTTCAAATTTTAAAGCCCTGCTAAAAGCCCGGCACTGGGGGGACAGATTTGTGGTAAAATCCCTGCTGAAAGCCATGGCTCCCAGGAGGCTGACAATAATGAGGAACAACAGCAGGGAGTTGTTCTGATGAAACTGAAATATGAGACAGGAGCTAGAATTTCTGCACATAAATGTACAGGTACATTTGCAAATAAAATAAGGATCACAAAAGTAAAGTCTAATTAAATGTCAAAACTAAAGTAATAACTAATTTGCATCAATATGATTTTGTTTTGGTGGAAAATTAAAACCCTGGCACATCCACAGCACTGCCGGGACTTATCAGATGTTAAATCCTGGCACTGTAGCCGGGCAATGGCCCCGCTATCTCGGGGAGCCAAGGATACAAATGACTGATGCATAAAATTTTATGTCCAAATTTATGCCCAATTGCATGTTTTTGGAGCCCGTCCATTAGGGCCTCAAAAAGTACAAATAAATTGGCTGCTTGTGCCTCCTAGTAAACTTACTGATTGACCATCTGATTACTGGTTAACTGCTCAGGTCTGAGCCCGCCCAGGAAAAGTGGTTCAAGTCAATCTGTCCATCCGTATATAATATAAACTTTTTTTGGCTTTGTTGGGTGGTTATATTTGAAGCACTTTTTGTATGAATTAAGTCTGCAAGGATTCTTCGGGAGATTCCCCTCGACATTTTTTTTTTTTTTTTTTTTTTTTTTTTTTTTTTTTTTTGATTGTATGATTTGATATTCAACATCCCATATGGAACATTAGCATCTGTATTCTGTAAGACCTCCCCATACCATCACAGAAGTAGAGAGAATTAACAAAGTGTAATGTAGTGGGGGGTTAACCAGCTAATATTTTAACTTCCCAGTCAACTCCTACAGTCATGTTTGGACGTTGTGGCCATTTCATAATACGGGACTATCGCCCAACATCTTAATGTCATGGCATGCAAATGTGCTTGAAAATATAAGCTCCAAAGTAAACTAATTTCAGTTTATATGTATAAATCATTTGACATAACCACTTTTCCTAAGCACAGTCCTTATTAACCGGTAACCAGGTGGTTGGTTTGTCAGTTATGGGGATATTTTAATAGATTTGCTCATTGTTTGGCTAAAACAGAAATTTCAAAGTTTGGTACTGGTATATAAGAAGTTGCCAAGAAAATGGTAATTTCACCAGTTTCTCAAGATTCATAATACAGTACGAAAACATGCCCATGCAAGATACAGAGATTTTTAAAGTTGTAAAAATTGATAATTTTCAGTGGAAATTTTTGGATATTTTTCTTATTTTTGCTCAAAACATAGATTGTGGGTACACGTTAGAACCGCCTTGGCGAGCATGCAGCATTCCAGACTTGCATATACACAAGTACCCATAATATATGTTTTGAAGCAAAAATAAGCAAAATAGGTATACCCCTGCAAACCCCATTTTTTCTATATAAAAGTGGGGTTCATGGGGGTATACTTTTCATGGACATGTTTTCCTGATGATCTCAGCAGCTTTGAATGAAGGAGAAAGTGATACTTGAGCAGCGTCAGGAGAAAATAAGATTTTACCTATGCGAAGATGTAGATTAGCTGTGCAGTCCCAGCGTCCGTACGTCAAACCGTCCGTTAACAGCTGCGAGTTTGAAACCTTGCATAGTACATGTAATTGTTCTTGACATATCCTTCAAGCAGGCACCCCCCATTGCTCTTGACCTACAGTATATTTCACTGTATGACTTACCTATAAAAGGTGTCCTTTACTTATATTTCATGGTTCAATAACTTTGTTTTTACTTTCCAGATGAGATGTTATCAAGATTACAAATAAAACGATTCTGTGCACAGTGCAAATACATTCCAATTTGCCAAAGTCAGCCAAATCGTATTCCCCATAGAAGACGTTGTCATGCCAGCCAACTGAGGACCATGAGTTACACACCAAAGCTTATTGTTCGACCTGAGGAGGGTCGCCTTCTTATGGATGAAAACTTAGAAATAATGATTTTGGGACTGGCTAAGCAACAGAAAGCAACGCTACATGCAGTAATCACAGAGGGCAGAGCTGTGTTTGAGTCGTGCTGCTGTTTTACATCGGATGATGATGGAAATATAGACCTGGCCTCACATCCTTCGTTAGCAGGATCGTATACTGGTATGTTCAAGTATGGCACACAACATTACCATTGTTTGGCTGTAAAAGTGAAAGTTTTTCAGATTCTTGCTCAAAATACTGATTTTGAGTATACATAAGTGCCACCTTGGCAGTCTTTGAAAATGACTGCCACATTTCTTTAAAAATCAGACAACTTTCAGACGTCATATAAGTTTTGAATCTTCTTTTCAACAATGATAAAAGCAGTTCCGCGCTATTCAATATGCGGCATTGTACATGTAAGTGTGAATAATGAAACTAACTTCAAACAGTTACTTTTTGCTCCTAATGATACCCGTTTTTACATGTTTAGGTGTATCAGCAATGGGTATTTTCTGGAGTATGGTGCAAGCCCCGGGTCAAAGAGAGGGGCTACGATTAATGAAGAAAGACATGGACACACCCTTAACAACTGACTTGTCCCTATATGAAGGTCATCTCTCAGCGGATGAGATACACAGTTCCTCTCATACAGTATTATATCAAGGAAGTGTAGATAGGTGGTATAAAGGTCATGGGGTGAAGAAGCAGATAGTTAGAGATGGAAGACTAAGGGGCATCTTGTTTCTACCTGAAGGTATGCCAGTTTTTGGAGAAATTCATTTGAGCCTGTGTATGAGAAAAACCAACAATTTGGGTTTCCAACCAGGTCTGACACAAACCAGGCTGTACAGTCACAGAAGCAGGCTAAAAACTTGAAATTTTGGATTTAAGAAGAGGAGGGATTGTACTATTCGTGTAGCGAAAACAAAGGCGCTGAATTCAGCTTTGCAGTTACCGCGAAGCTGATCAGCGCCTTTGTTTTCGCCTAAGCATTTTGTTGGTTTTCTCATGCGGTGGCTCATTTGCATTTAAAAATCATAGCAAAAAATCATAGCAAAGTACTCAACAGTTTTTTCTGTCAATCCTCTTTTATAACAGAACAGTACTAAGTCTGGTTTAAGGATGGCCGATGGGAATATTTGTTCCCGCCAGTTTGGGCCGTGAGAAAAAGATGAGCTGCTTGTGTCTCCAGAAACAAAAACATAATCTACTGACAGACCAAAAACATAATCTACTGACTGACAATCTGATTATTATTAACTGCTCAAAAGGTCTGACCCTGTCCAGGATAAAAGGTTGAAAGTCAAGCCAGCCATACATAAGCTTCAGTTGTTTACTTGTGTGGTTATATCCTAAAGCACATTTCGCAGGTCATAACATTCCAATGTTGGATAGACGTTCCATAAAAAGAGGCAATGCCTTGACTTGACCATAGCTGTTGACTGAGACGTAAAGCAACAAATCAAAATATATATACAAACAAACTTTCTGTAGCACTGGTTTATACTAAGGAAGTGGTGGCATTTAGTAACTGTCCTATCCGACATGACTGACTTTGAAACATTGTAGATTTGGACGTTAAATCATAATACAAACAAGTGCAATAAAATATCGCTATTTCCAGGGGATGGCCCATTTCCTGGTGTCATAGACCTGTTTGGTACTGCCGGGGGTATCCTAGAGTTCCGATCAGCACTATTGGCTTCCCGAGGTTTTGCTAGTCTTAGTCTACCTTACTTCAGATACGAGGATCTGCCAGATACCATGTTTGATATAGATTTAGAATATTTTATGGTTAGTAAATGCTCAGTGACAAGAAAAAATGGCTTCAAATCATCTCCATCATATAGTCTGACGCCCGACCCACCGACTTCCAAGTAAAGAAGAAAGTATAGTAATCTACAGCATCAGGAAAACAAGTCCGTGCAATGTATACCCCCTTAAACCCCACTTTTATATAGCAAAACTGGGGTATGCAGGGGTATACCTATTTTTCTTATTTTTGCTCCAAAACATAGATTGTGGGTACTCGTTAGAACCGCCTCGCCGAGGCGGTTCTAACATGTACCCACAATCTATGTTTTGAGCAAAAATAAGAAAAATATAAAAAAAATCTACTGAAAATTTTCAATTTTTACAATTTCAGAAAAATCTATATATGGCATGGGCAAGTTTTCATAATGATGATTAGGTTAACACTAAACATGTAGACTATGGCAGCACACTTAGAATATTGATGTTCTTAAAAAGAAAAAGTACTGCCCGCAAAGAAAACCCAACGGATCCCAAACAGATTTACAAAATTTCGAATATAAACAGGCATTTTTCATTGCCAGTGATTGATCAAATGTTATTCTATATCTGGCTTTATCTCTTACCTTATCTGGCTAATGTTGCCAGTAATATCGGGTCACTGATGACTGGATAACCGAAACTGCGATCTGGCTACACCATCAGGAAAACATGTCCGTGCAATATATACCCCCTTAAACCCCACTGGAGTTTGCAGGGGTACCTAAATTTCTTATTTTTGATCCAAAACATACATTGTGGGTGCTCGTTAGAACCGCCTCAGCGAGGCAGTTCTAACGTGTACCCACAATGAAATTTTTCCATTTTTACAAATTAAGAAAAATCTGTATATAACATGGGCACGTTTTCGTAATGCCTCATATTAATAGTGTAGCTGCTCTCTAAGGATCTCGGTTCATTTTGCATAATCAAATAAATGCCTATCTTTTCAAAGTACACATTTTTAATTGACCAATTTCATACAGGAGGGTATCGAGTGGATGTGTTCCCACAGAGATGTCTATCACGATGGTATTGGTGTGGTAGGAGTATCCAAGGGAGCAGATATTGCTTTGCTGATGGCTACACACTCACCAAAGGTTTGTATAAATCACCCAGCATTTGAGTACTAGTTTTTTAGTTTGGATATTGAATATCAAATGCAATCCCACAATCACCCATTGCAAACATGAACATACTGTAAGGATTGACATTTAAAACCTTTGTATGCATATCTATTTGCATATACTAAACTGTCATACATTTTGTACCCCCATTGTTCTGCCCCAAATATAAAGTATTGGGAATAAAGATTAAAACTGAGATCCTGTAAGAATGAGAAAGGGGATGGGCCATACTGCGGTTTCGACTATTAAAGTATAGGGACATATTTTTACACCAGACAGTTTGAAAAATACAATCGCAGACAAAGTCCCGTACGTCTTTAATGGGCTCTAGTCTCAAGAATTATTTGTGGTCTCCAATATGTGTACTTCAGACCAAATATTGTACTGGACGTGTATTTGCGTAACATTCACATACCCTATTATTGTGTTGTTTTTTTTTTTTGTCTGTTATCATCTGATTTTCCATTTTTCTTCTTTGACTATAGGTGAGCAGTGTTGTTGATATCAATGGTTGTACATTTCTCGGCACATATCCGATGAGATATAAGGATAAAATAATTCCCCCAGTGCCGTAAGTAAGTTTTTCTCGAAATTACACTCTAATAGAGGTTTGCCTTTACCATTAAGAACATTTGCCCATACAATATACAGAGTATTTTTTCGGCTATAAGAATAGAAAATTTCATCAGAAAAAAATGACATTTTTGCTCAAAACATTGATTGTGAGTACCCACATTGTATGTTTTGGATTCATAATAAGAAAATAATGTATACACCTGTATACCTCAGTTTCGCTATATAAAAGTGGGGTTTAAGGGGGTATACTTTTCATGGGCATGATTTCCTGATGACCAAGTCAAGATGAACATAAATCACCAACACATTACGAAAATACGCCCATGTGATATACAGAATTTTCGCACGTTGTGAAAATTGAAAAAAAAAAATCAGTAGAACATTTTTGATATTTTTCATTACGAAAACTTGCCCATGCAATATACAGAGATAAGTTGTAAAAATTGAAAATTTCATCAGAAAAATTTTGATATTTTTCTTATTTTTGCTCAAAACATAGATTGTGGGTACACGTTAGAACCGCCTCAGCAAGGTGGTTGTAACGAGTAGCCACAATCTATGTTTTAGAGCAAAAACAAGCAAATTCAGAGAATTTATGTCCCCCGCCTTAATTGTTTAGTTACACAAATATATCTGACAATAATGTATATCCAAATCACATGCATTTACTTCATGTCACAGTGTCAAACATTAATCTGAGGATTATATTCAAACCACATGCAAATCTTCAAATCATGGTCAGGACATCTGTACAGTTTGAAAAGAATCAGAATAAAACTGAGGGAGGAGTTTGCACACAAGGTACACAATGTCCATTCACTTTCATTGTATAAATGCCTGAAAAACGACTAAGTTCAAATTGCGAAAAAGTGTCAAAAATTAACCTGAGGATTATATCCAAAGCACATGCATATTTTCAAAGCATCATCAAGACATCTGTAAAGTTTCAAAAGAATCTGAATTAAAAACTGAAGGAGGAGTTGCGCACACAAGGCATCCACTGTCCATTCACTTTCATTGTCAAAATACCGAAAAACGACTAAGTTCAATTTGCAAAAAAAGTGTCAAAAATTAATCTGAGGATTATATCCAAACCACATGCACATCTTCAAAGTATGATGAAGACATCTGTAAAGTTTCAAAATAATCGGAATAAAACTGTAGGAGGAGTTGTGCACACAAGGTACCCTTTGTCTATTCACTTTCATTATCAAAATGCCCGAAAAATGACTAAGTTCAGATTGCAAAAAAAGTGTCAAAAATTAATCTGAGGATTATATCCAAACCACATGCACATCTTCAAAGCATGATGAAGACATCTGTAAAGTTTCAAAAGAATTGGAATAAAACTGTAGGAGGAGTTGCGCACACAAGGTACCCACTGTCTATTCACTTTCATTATCAAAATGCCCGAAAAGTGACTAAGTTCAAATTGTGAAAAAAGTGTCAAAAATTAATCTGAGGATTATATCCAAACCACATGCACATCTTCAAAGCATGATGAAGACATCTGTAAAGTTTCAAAAGAATCGGAATAAAACTGTAGGAGGAGTAGCGCACACAAGGTACACACTCCTATAGGGGGACGGAAGGACGGACGGAAAGCCAAAAACTATGTCCCTCCGCTTTTCTTCGAAAAGGCGGGGGACAATAAGAAAAATAAGTATACCCCTGCATACCCCAGTTTTACTATATAAAAGTGGGGTTTAATGGGGTATTCATTGCACGGATATGTTTTCCTGATGTCTTATTTTTGCTCTAAACATAGATTGTGGATACACATTAGAACCGCCTCGCGGAGTACCCACAATCTAAGTTTTGGAGCAAAAATAAGAAAAATAGTATACCCCTCCATACCCCGGTTTTACTATATGAAAGTGGGGTATAAGGGGGTATACATAACAGGGAAGTGTTTTCCTGATGATGAAATGTGTCTGTGCATTGCCCTTTCCAACTAAGAGACGCTTCATTTTAATGCTCTTGTGATGGCGCGGTGTTGGTGTGAATCCACGATCAACCGCTTTCGAAGCGCCAGCATTATTAAACTGATGTAACTTTCAAGGACTGCCGCACAGGCTTTCGATGTATTTATTATCTTTGCCCATGTGCAAATTGAACCCATGGCGTATCCAATACAAGTTTTACATATGTTTAACACTTCTGCCTCTATACGTTCAAAGTCATTCAAGTGGGAATGCCACACAGGCTTTGGATGTCTTTCTTTTCTCACCCATCCCTTTGTGTCCTGTCTGAGATATTTCTATCTCAGTACTAGTACATTTCAGCTGTTTCAAAATGCCAATCATTTCTGCATTTAGCAAATAGAAATGTAAATCTTTATGTTTACTTCCTTGTAAAGAATTGATAAGCTGAGTGTCAACTGTCAGTGACAAAAATAAACTAAAAAGGTCAGGAAGTTTACTGGAGTAATTGCAGTCTGCTGCTTTTTTTAAAAATCTCATAATTTAATTTTGCTGAGAATTTTATGTACAGAACAAAATGCTGATAGGATATTCTTGTCAGGTTAGTGATTTTTTATGCCCCCAACTTTGAAAAAGTTGGAAGGGCATATTGCTTTCGGCTTGTCTGTCTGTCTGTCTATCTGCGTGTGCGTGTGTACGTCTGTTAACTTTTGAATGGTGAATGTTAGGGATTTGAAATTTTATGTGAGTATTCCTCATGAAAAAATAGTTGACCCGTATTTTTTTTTCTTGTCCGAGTTATGCCCCTTTTCTGAGTTATTTCCCTTGGAAAACAAAATTTGAAAATCTTGTGTGCAAGATATCTCGAAAAGTATTTAAGCTACAGGCTTCATATTTGGTATACTGGTTGGGGCTGATGAGTAGATGACCTGATTAACTTTTGAGAACTTTCTGTTACATTTTGACAAAAATATGGAATTTTGAAATTTTGATTGATTTTTCCACTTTTCGGTGAAATTTGAAACTTTTGAACGGTGAATGCTAGGGTTTTGAAATTTCAAATAAAGATTCCTCATGAAAAAATAGTTGACCCATATTTTTTTTCATGTCCAAGTTATGCCCCTTTTCTGAGTTATGTCCCTTTGAAAACAAAATTTGAAAATCTTGTGTGCAAGATATCTCAAAAAGTATTTGAGCTAGAGCCTTCATATTTGGTATACTGGTTGGGGCTGATGAGTAGATGACCTGATTAACTTTTGAGAACTTTTTGTCAAATTTTGACAAAAATACGGAATGTTGAAATTTTGATTAATTTTGCCACTTTTCGGTGAAATTTGAAACTTTTGAACGGAGAATGTTAGGGTTTTGAAATTTCATATGCAAATTCCTCATGAAAAAAAAGTTGACCCGTATTTTTTTTCATGTCCAAGTTACGCGCCTTTTTGGAATTATGTCCCTTATGTCCCTTTTAAAACAAAATTTGAAAATCTTGTGTGCAAGATATCTCAAAAAGTATTTAAGCTAGAGCCATCATATTTGGTATACTGGTTGGGGTTGAAAAGAAGATCACCTGATTAACTTTTTAGGACTTTTTATCAAATTTTGATAAAATAACTCCATTTTGAAATTTTTACTCCATTTATAACTTGTCTACAAAAAGCTTTCATTCTGTTTTCGGATCGAGGTCAAAAACAGAGGCAACCGAACAGCTTCTTTCACTTCATTCAAATGAAATAAATGAATCATACAAGCTGCCAGTTTAGGGACAAGTATACAGTTGGGGGCATAGTGTTTTACAAACACGCATTTCTAGTTCAATGGTTAATTTGCATATATTGTTTCATGTAAAAACAAAATGGCTGCCTGAACAGCACTTGAAAAAACTAGAACTATTCAGTCAAAATGGTTTTTAAAGTGATGGGTGAGAAAAATAATCAATGATGGTGTTAAAGCCTCAACAAGGAAATCTCAGGCTCGTTTTAAGGTTATTTGAGTCTCATCCTCGACACAGCCTCGGATGAGACTTGAATAATCTGAAAACTTGTCTGAAATTTCCTTGTCTCGGCCTCAACCCTGTCATAGATTCTTTTAATCTTTGTTCTCGTGCAAACTGAACCCATGGAGTATCCAATACAAGTTTGACCTATGTTTACTTTTTCATGTAACTATATGCCATGAATAGAGTTTATCTTTACTTGCAGTTTAATGTCTCTGTTTAATTGGCGCTGCCTTAATTAAAATAAGTGAAACTTAAAAAGAAAAAACGATTTAACCATAACTTAAAAATTTTGCAGAAGGTCACAAGTAGATATGAGCCGCCGCATGGGAAAACCAACAATTTGCATAGGCGAAAACAAAGGTGCAGTAACTGCTAAGCTGATCAGCGCCTTTGTTTTCGCTACACGGATAGTACAATTCCTCTACTTTCTAAATCTAAAATTGCCTGCCTCTAACCATCTTCTGTGACTGTACAGCCCGGGTTATGTTGGACCCTGTCGGAACCCAAATTGTTGGTTTTCTCACGCACAGGCTCATATTTCGTTTTCATTTTGACAGATTGCAAGTGGACAAGATTTATCTTGAAGATGGAGCCATTGTTACCAAGAAATGTTTACCATACACGAAAGAAGACCTAACACCAGTGTGTTTATTTTATTTATTTATTTATTTTTTTTGTTTGAAATATTTTATCGTTTCTAATTTTAAGTAGATGCTTTTGTGGAACACTCCTTGTTGCACTTCTCTCGTCCATGTTAACAAAACACATTGTTTCAATACCATTATAAAAACTCGCCAGTGCATTAAACAAGATTTTTTTCTGGTTTGAAAATAAGAAAACCCCTACTCGTATTAAAAGGTTTTAATAGTTTTGATACTTGTGTCCAAAACATTGATCATGGGTGCACGTTAGAATCGCCTCGGTGCACAATGTTTTGGATCATAAATAAAAAAATGGTATACCCCTGTTTACCCCAGTTTCAGTATATAAACATGGTGTAAGCTGTAGACTTTGCATGGATTTTCCTAAAAATGTGAAGACACGCAAGAGATTGTATGTGGCCCAAAACAAGTTTATGCCTGGGATACTTCAATTTTTGTTATTCGCGGTCATCTGCTGATTGCTTAGCCTTATTCATTATGAAAACACGCCCATGCAATATACCGGTGCTGTACAGAGACTTTTTAAGTCGCAAAAATTAAAAAAACTCAGTAGAAAATTTTTATTTTTTTTTTATTTTTGCTCAAAACTTAAATTGTGGGTACATGTTAGAACCGTTAGCAAA
This sequence comes from Rugalucina vietnamica, assembly GCA_964017185.1. Taxonomy (NCBI): domain Eukaryota; kingdom Metazoa; phylum Mollusca; class Bivalvia; order Lucinida; family Lucinidae; genus Rugalucina; species Rugalucina vietnamica. Next base: position 44,158,704 of record OZ024872.1, read on the forward strand.
AATAAGAAAAATAGGTATACCCATGCATACCCCAGTTATGCTATATAAAAAGTGGGGTTTAAGGGGGACATTGCCCGGACATGTTTCCCTGATGTTTTAGTAATATTTCTGTTTCAGGTATGGAAAAGCGATGCTAAAATTCTCAACATAATAGGCGAAGATGATCAGTGTTCACCATACGACTGCATCTACTTCTTAAAATCATTTTATCCACAAGAAAAGTCAGACAATTTTGAAATAGTGGCTTATCCAGGAGCGGGACATTTAATCGAACCACCTCACACCCCACTGTGCAGATTGTCCTATCATAAAACATTTGGTATGTACATTGAGGTTGAAAAACAAAATGAGCCGTATCGTGGGAAAACCAACAATGTGGTTTACGACCAGGTCTGACACAAACTGGCCTGTACAACTACAGTAGCAGGCTAGAAGCTTGAAATTTTGGAGTTAAGCAGAGGAGGAATTGTACTATCCGAGTAGCGAAAACAAAGGCGCTGATCAGCTTCGCTGTCACCGCGAAGCTGATCTGCGCCTTTGTTTTCGCCTATGCAGATTGTTGGTTTTCCCACGAGGTGGCTCAAATGTCAATTATCAAATGACATTGAAATTAATGTTGAACGTAAACGATCATCTTAAATGGGCACCTGGAGTATATAAAAGGTAGAATAAGCGTCTTATTAGCTCACCTGAGCCAAAGGTTGGATGGGCATGCTCTGGAATTGTCGTTGTCGGTCATGTTGTTGTTTTGTAACCTTTGACATGAAAGTTGGTAGATATAGACAACATAATGAGCTAATGAAATTAGGTGAGTATTCAAGGTCAAGGTATTTCTTGACCTTGGCCCAAGGTCATTTACATATTAAATGTAAAACTTAATTTTCTCAAAAACCACTTGCCCAATCAATTATATGTAGTAGCCGTAGGAAGGAGGAATGAAAGTATGTATATATAAATGGTCCAGGTCACACGACATAGATGACCGCCATGCCCATCTATGTTAAAAACCTTAAAAATCTTCTCCGGAACCAGTGTACCGGTTTCAGTGAAGCATGGGGGACTCTTGTATAAATCATGACCTTGGGTTGACGTTGACCTATTAAACAGCAAGGTCAAATAGTTTCCTAGGCTTTTCAATGGGAAAAAGTGAGAACATTGGGTTTTCCAGAAAGCTTTTTAGTCTGTGACTTGAAAATTGGTAGATACAGACAGTTCACAATATTGATAATTATGTAAGTATTCGAGGTAATGTTTATTTTTTTATCTTGACCAATATGACCTTAGCCAATGGTCATATATCAAAGACTCTTAAAGATTCTCAGGTGAGCGATAACAGGACCATTGGTCTTCTGGTCTACAAAAGCGAGGATACCTACCACCGTGTAAGATCAAGAGTATGGCAAGGGAACAAATTTACGTTGACGCGATTCGCGGTAGTACCACTGATGCCCACCTGTGAGCTAGGCTTGTCGCCTTATCCTATAAAATGAGCCGCCTCATGGGAAAACCAACAATCTGCATAGGCGAAAACAAAGACGCAGATCAGCTTCGCGGTAACGGCGAAGCTGATCAGCGCTTTTGTTTTCGCTACTCGGTTAGTACAATATCTCTTCTACTTAAATCCTAGATTTCAAGCTTCTAGCTCTTTTCTGTGCTTGTACAGGCCGGTTTGTGTCGGACCTGTTCGGAAACTCGTTATTGGTTTTCCCACGAGGCGGCTCAAATGTCTTAATCTATTTGGTTCCAGATACGAAGTTTATGTGGGGCGGATATCCAGCACAGCACGCCTTTGCTCAAGAAGACTCTTGGCGCAGAATAATCGAACATTTCAACAAATATATAGCTCGGACTTCGAACTGTGATATACAAGGAGGAATCAGTAAACTTTAATGATTAGAACAGTTGAGCCACCTCGTGGGAAAACCAACAATGTGGTTTCCGACCAGGTTTGACATAAACCGGCCTGTACAGTCAAAGAAAAGAGCTAGAAGCTTGAAATTTCGGATTTAGGAAGAAGAAGAAGAGGAAGTGTACTACCCGTGTAGCGAAAACAAAGGCGCTGATCAGCTTCGCAGTTCGCAGTTTTCGCCTAGGCAGATTGTTGGTTTTCCCACGAGGCGGCTCAGTTGATATTTTAAAATATTTTATTCCATCTTGTGTATTTAGAAAAGTATTATATATAATCACTGTCAAAATTTGTTCAGTTGATAATTATCAGCCTCCATTTTTGGGTTTAGCCTACTCAGAGTTGTAATAATGTAGTTTGAATGAGGAGATACCATGAGGCCGGTATGCGATGCGATGACTGAAAAGCAATGTCTGGCGTGCGGTTGACATGTGAAGCTGAAATGTCTCTAAAAAGTTAAACCTGTATATCTGCCCGACTCTCTGTGAGATGTGAAAAGATAAACATGCAAAACTAAATAAATACCGGGTAAATTACAACTATGGTGCATTTGAATTGATGCTGTACGTCCCTGTCAACATCTGTGGTCATGTCGTGACGTGGTTTCCATTTTATGGGACTTCTACCCAACATTAGGATGTCACAACACCCAAAATGTGCTTCAAAAACCTCCCAAGTAAACACCCCAGGCTCGTATGATGATTGTTTGGAGTTAACTTGAAACAGTTTTCATGGACAGGTGCATACCTTCTTGACGGTTAAACCAGTAATTAAAGAGGTGTAATCTGAAGGGGCTACAGTGGTACCACTGTTTTTTCACTTAATGACCCCTAATAGTGAAATATGATTCAGCGATGGAAGGACTGTCATAATGAGGTTACTATCTCGGCTCTACTGGGGGTAATAAATGCACCTGAAGGATAATACTTGTGGTTCCACTGTTTATTGGTTTTATGGTCCCTGATAACCTGTGCAACTAGAAATTGGCTGCAAGCAAGGCTTTCAGTATACACTCCAAAAAATTATCTGCAGCTGGCCAATAACTTCCTAAGTCAAACATGCAGAAAATTTGTCAGAGATATCTTTTCAGCATTTTAATCCTTCATGTACATCCTCAGTATGCCAGTCACATCTATAAGATATTAAAAGAATATATTGAAAGCTTGAGGTTGATTTCACTGTATGCCAGGCTTGGGCAATGCATTAAACTAATGCCAATGCATTAGCAATGCATTGGCTATTTCTCAACTAATGCTAATGCCAATGCTAATATTAATTTTGGCATTAGAACAATGCTAATTCTAATGCATTACTTTTGCAAATTTTGCTAATGCATTAGCATTAGATAGGGCATTAGCTACAAAACTTTTTTCTATGTCTAAATTCATTCATTATGATCCTGTTTACAAACTATTTCCAAAGGTGTGATAAATTGCCACTTTAATTAATATTGTTTCATGAGAAGTTGTTTGCCTTTGCCTATTGCAGTATTGTGTTTGTTACAAACAACAGTGTCAATTAATAATCTGCAGTCACCTGTGTCCCTTTATGAAAATTTTTGACAGGTGAATACATTCATTGAGGCATGCTATTGAACAGCACCATTTCATAATTATCATAATAGAATTTCATAATTATCATAATAGAATTTAAGATAATATTCTGTACAGCCATAAGATTTATAATGTGTTTCAGTATGGAAACTAGGTTTGGAGTTGAACAGTGATGGATTCATAATTTGATACACCAGTTCTTGATCTTATACTGAGTTGATAATCTTTTTATGAATGTGTTAAATAACTTTGAAGTAACAGAATCAGCATTATATGACAGTTGAGTAAATGTTCAATGAAGATACATGTAAACCCCATCATTGCACAATGCGGGGTAATGCTAGAATGTCTATTCCCAAAATGTCTACTCCCATAATGTCTACTCCCAAAATGTATATTCCCATTTTGTCTACTGTGCCAAAATGTGTATTCCCAAAATGTCTACTGTAATAAAATGGCTGTTTCAATAAATTCTATTTTATAAAGATTAACTGAAATAAACAATGGGCAATATTGAATGAAAATATAAAACTAAAGTTAAAACTGTTAAAATGACCCAGAATTCAACTAACTATTTAAACTTTTATATAGCATGTATAGTAGACATTATGGGAATAGACATTTTACCTCAATAGACATTTTACGGGAATAGTCATTTCGGAAATAGACATTTGGAAGTAGATATTCCAGCACCTACCCCGCAAAATACATGTAACCTGAAAATTAATGCTAATGCCAATGCATTATTTTGTCATATAATGCTAATGCCCATGCATTGGTTTTATAAACTAGGTAATGCCAATGCTAATGCCAATGCTCCAAATCAGTTTTAATGCTAATGACAATGCATTACTTTGCTAACTAATGCTGCCCAAGCCTGCTGTATGCACTATGATCATTGTTTATCGTGAGAAATGGTAAAGAATTGGCTAAGTGAAATAAGAGCTGTAAATTTGTCAAAAATTAACTTTTCAGCATGAAAATTATTCATGCACATCTAGAATATATATGGAACAAATCTACAAAGAATTTAAAAGAAACACTGAAAACCCTAGGAGAAAATGATTTCACAAAGTATGCAATACCAACCATTATTGTATATAAGCAATGGTCAAGAAATGGCTATGTTGAAAAATGATGTAAATTTGTCAAAATTTACTTATTCAGTATTATAATTATTCATGCACATCTTCACTATGTGTGAAACATGTCTGCAAAGTATTGAAAAGAAATACTGAAAGCCCTAGGAGGAGTTGATTTCACAAACTATGCACTACCAACCATTATTGTATATAAGCAGTGGTCAAAAAATGGCTATGTAAAAAAATGCTGTAAATTTGTCAGAGATTAATTTTTAAGTATTATAATTCCTCATGCACATCTTCAATATATGTGGAACATGTCTGCAAAGTATTGAAAAGAAATACTGAAAGCCCTTTGAGGAGTTGATTTCACAAAGTATGCACAACCGACCATTATTGTATATACATGTAAGCAATGGTCAAAAATGACTACGTTGAAAAATGCTGTAAATTTGTCAAAAATTATTTTTTCATCATTATATTTCTTCATGCACATCTTCAATATGTGTGGAACATGTCTGCAAAGTATTGAAAAGAAATACTGAAAGCCCTAGGAGGAGTTGATTTCACATTTATGCACCACCAACCATTGTTGAATATGGCAAATATCGAAAATTGGCTAAGTTCAAAATGCTGTAAATTTGTCAAAATTCATTTCTTCAGCATAATACTTCTTCATGCCTATCATCAATATAATTATCTGGCACATATCTGCAAAGTATCATAAGAGAATATTGAAAGCTGTAGGAGGAGTTGATTTCACAAAAGATGCACTATTAGCACTATGACAAACATTCTATATATAGGTTTAAAAAGTCCCATAACTCTTGCAAAAGTGACCCTTTGGTCCCTAAATTCATATCTAATGGTGCAGGCGTGTTGAAACTTTGAAGAACATCGGGTAATACTACGTAAGTTATTCAGTAAAGATGTCAAAATGTTGACGGAATCACGGAGTCACGGAATGATGGACAGACTGAATACAGTATACCCCCCCCCCTCTAAAACTTCGTTTTGCGGGGGTATAACTGTTCATACACAAGGACTTTGAAACAAATAGCGATATTTATGAAAATGTAAATTATATATGAAAGCACGTCTAAGTTCATAACCTTTTAGTTATTACATGAAGTCTCCACAATAAGATAATTATCTATTGAAATATATCAATTATGATAATCTATAATAAACAGGTCAGGCGATTGCCAAAATTACAGCTAGACAATAGACACATTGGTAATAAGATCTGGCTGATTATGATTTGCACATTTCCTTGGCCCATATAAACATGTATGCATTACGTAAACACGCCCATGCAATATACAGAGATTTGTTATTATGTAAAAAATTCAGTTGATTTTTTTTTATTTTTCCTCAAAAAAAAAAAAAAAAAAAAAAAAAAAAAAACCTATGTGTTGGAGCAAAAATAAGAAAAATATATATACCCCTGCATACCCCAGTTTTACTACATGTATATGAAAGTGGTCTATAAGGGGGCATTCATTACACGGACAGTATTTTTCCTGATGTAACGCCAAAAGTTCAGTTTATTTGACAGCTATGCGTGTAGATCCAGAGCATACGTATTTTCGCAGTGTGTTATTCACGGTTTATCACTGGGTTTCACAACACTGCAAACGCTACGGCTATAGTATTGAAAATCAGATTAAAATTTATAAATAGTGCTTAGAATATAAGCTAACTTTGTGGCTTCAGGTCTAGTGCCATGCAATGCAGTTTGTGACCGTGATTATTTTCGAATGGATGACGCACCTCTAAACTAAAAAATATGACAAGAACTGTTTTAAATGTCAAGATAATTTCACGTGGCTCTACTTGAGAATAACTCCACATTTTAGGTAACCCATTGTTCCAAAAATAGTTTTAACTATTTTAATTACACTGGTTAACAATGTACTTTTTCAAAATAATTTGTATGATAAAGCAGGATAGAAGTACGGTATGCCTATGCAATGAATACCCCCTTAAACACCACTATTAAATAGTAAAACTTTGGTATGCAGGGGTATACCTGGCTTATTTTTTATGCAAAACATAGATTGTGGGTATTATTTGTGGGTGCTAATGTGTACCCACAATCTATGTTTTGAGCAAAAAAAATTTTACTGGTGAAAAAACTCTGTATATTGCATGGGCATGTTTTCGTAATTGTATCGGATGTATTTCTTATAACTGTGCATTGTCGTTGGCATGTTGAGGTATTTACATGTCAAGTTACGCGAGACAGATCTGAACGATAGAAAGATAAGCTTTTCTCCATAGCCCCTTAACAATTGTTGCATTGTAGAACTGAGTCTTTAGAAGTACGTGGTAGCAATGGAATAAAATATTCTATACATATGAGTAATACGGTAAGAATTTCATTCAATAATGTTCACTCGATCGTTGTTTCTGAATGTTAAGGCATTGTAGCAACGATAAGTGTCCATCAACGACTGTTGTTCACCATAGAGAATAGTCGTTGCGGCCGCAACGACTTCTGTCCACAAGCTAAATGGACAATAGTCGTAAAGCATGTATAGATTAAAATTATTTTTCAACGACTACTGTTCATTTTTATGGAGCACTGCGAAAAAATGCTTAATACTGTTAAAACCATTCTGTGAGTACATACCTTGACACCCATTTAGCAAACAACATTAACAGATGGACCAGAAGCACCCCGTCCCGGCATTATCTTCATATTACACACATAGGAGTGACACGAAAGATGAGTGACAGACCATCATTCTAATTTGATAAGAAGTAAAACAACTTATGAGGTGTTCAAAATTTTGACCTCTAGCATCTCCTCACCCCCCCCCCCCTCCCCCCACACACACGACTCAGACCAAGTGTCATATATCATGCTGCCTATAGAAAACCATGTCAGATCCTCTCATGAATACTCTATATAGGTTCAGTTGTAAAGATATTCACTTCATGCAGTTGAGTCGTGTGTGATGGCGATCTATATTTTAACTTCTAGCCCCACCCAGGCATGGATTAAGGGTCCTGATGCTACGACATGAAACCCAACCCTTTAGGGTACATATGTTCCATTTATGAATGCCCCCCGCCCCCCCCCCCCCCCCAAAAAAAAAAAAAAAAAGAAAAAAAAAGCGGATTTGAAGATATAGATACATTCCTATTTATAGTTTTTGCATCTTGCTCAATTTTCAGGGTATTTCAGAAATGGACAGTTATCGTTGACACTGCCGGTCATATCAACCACATCAACGACTTATGTCCATAATGGACAGAAACGGTTGAAAAATCAACGATTACTGTCTAGTGGACAGAAGTCGTTGCGGCTTCCATGGTGAACAGAAGTTGTTGATGGACAGTTATCGTTGCTACAAGGCATTGAGTTTAATCACAGGACATTGACGTTTGGTGTGTAGAAGCAAAATAAATAGCCACAAATTCCTTAGAGCCCCCATTTCATCGATTCAGTAAAAGGGTTTTTAAATGAGCTGGCATTTTTATTTTGCTTGTTGACATTTTAAACGTTAATGTCCTGAGGTTTAATGAATGAACCTTACTGCATTTTTTGATTCGGGTTGTATAATACATGTACATGTATATCGTTTTCGATAGGGTCTGGCTTATTATATCAATATACCCGCATACTTGTTGTGGTAAAATTGTTAAGAGAAATGTTTTACATTTATACTGCTCTCACATATACCGAATTTCCCTTGCGAATGCCCTTCCGAATGTAATTTTGAGCAAATTCGCATTAGTCGCTAGAAATTCGAAAGCATTCGGTAGCATTTGTAAGCATTCGGTGAAAATTTCGAGTCGTTGCGAAAATTAGGAACATGCTCCTAAAATTCGCAAGGAAATCATATTCTTAACATATTCGTAAAGAATTCGTAAACAATTCGGATTGATTGCAAGACATTTGTAACACTCGCAGGCCATTTGCAAGGATTCTGTAGCATTATATTCTATTGAATTTTGATGTCCGTAAAGAATCGCTAGTGAATCGCAACATTTTCACATTCAAGACTCAGTTTTTAGCATAGTTTATTTATTCTGGGCTTATCCTTCAAGTAAAGGCCATTATTTTTGGTGTTTGGCTTTTAGCTATCCATCAATGTATGACAGACAAATTAAAGGCCCGTGAAACTTTCGTTTGCCCGGTAAAATTATCCTTTTTATTGTGTAAATCGCAATTTGAAAGAAACAACAAAGTGGTGTGTGTTTCAAGAGTAGACTTGGACCGATACTGACATATTTTTCCATGCCCCATGGCAAATGTGGGTGATTTTGTTTTATATTGATATTATTGGCTACAATGTTTGCGAGTGAGTAAAAAATCAAAATAATTCGGCAAGCATTCGCTACACATTCGCTTCATTTGTAAGGTGTTTGCAAGACGTTCGTATTATTTGTAACGGCATTTGTAAGCGTTCGAAACATTCGTAAGGCATTTTCAAGAATTCGGCAGTGAGCATGGCAATCAATCGCAACGTTCTTAAGAAATTTGTAAGGATCCGCAAGCATTCTTAACGCTTTCGCAAAGACATCGTTGTGTACAAGCCCCGCCCCGTCCATTCGCATCATATTCGGTAATTTCAGCGCGAATTTCAAATTTTAGGATTCGCAAGGGATATTCGGTATATGTGAGAGCAGCATTACATACAGTTTCCGTGTCTGTTAAAGGACAGAGTTTTCGTTTATCGTGTTATGTTTACTTCATCATAGAAAGGCAATGTTCTGAAACCCGTACTAGAGCTTCGTGTTGTAAATTATGAGAGCTCATGGTGAACATCTGTGGATCTCACTAGTTTAAGAAAACTTGTCCATGATTTTTTTTTTTCAGCTGTAAAAAATTGAAAATTCGTTGGAAGAAATTTGATTGTTTTCTTTTTTTCTTTCTTTTCCTTTTCCCTCCCCCCCCCCCCCCTTTTTTTGCTAATAACAGAGATTGTGGGTACCCGTTAAAACCGCCTTGGCAAGGCGGTTCTAATGAGTACCGACAAGCTATGTTTTGAAACAAAAATAAGGAAAACCGTAATACAACTGTTCACCCCAGTTATACTATATATAGGTCTGTTGAAGGTGTATATATTACACGGACATGTCATCCTTGTTGACCTGTGTGTTTCAGGAAAAGCCTGTTTTCTTCGATCTTGAAGATGAGAAGGAGAGGTCTTTTGGACTGACTGATGATCAAATGAGGAAGCTCTCTATAAACGAAGACATGCTTGATGGTATGTTTTGAATACACTCCCAGCAAATGAATATAAAGACCGCAGACATTGATCTATTACTTTTGAAGTGCTTTCGAGTTGTACAAAAAGGTACAGGTAAATAAAGATCAGGAAAAGGCGCAATCAGAAAAAAATTCCCACTCCAAAAACCGAGATGGATAAAAAACTAAATTAACAATCAGGTACTTATACCATGAAAACACATCGTTAGCCAAATGGGCAGCTATTTTCCCAACAGGTGGCCACTCAAGTTAACTAAACTTAACTAAAAATATGAAAACATATAAAAGGGGCCAACAGCACAAAAAATTTAAAACACCAAGACATACAGTGGAAGAACCACCACAGAAGTATCGCCTTGGAACTATCATTAATATAAAATAACTGGCGGGCTTAAATCGATTTTACATGGCCATAACCTCACCCTCAGCTTCTGCAGTGGTTCATAACATTTAATTAGTTCTTCGGTCCTCGTGGTGAATCTCTAACTAGTCAATGAATCATCAAGAACAAACAGATAAATCACGATAAACATCCTGATGAATCAAAAACGAGGACTCAACAGATTTAGTAAGCTGCCCGACGATGGAGATCCCTGTACGCCGAATAACTTACTAACTCCAGAGCAAAAGAAAAACACCAGTTGGACCCCGGTGGGCCAAGCAACAGACAAGAAGCTACAAAAGATCGTACTCATTTAAAATGATGTGTTGAAGAAAAACAGTCTTGTTAAAACTGAAGCTACTTATGTTTGTAAGTAACTGCACAAAAATTAAATTAATATAAAATCAAAAGGTACAAGTAGGCAATAAGGAAATGGCACAATCAGAAAGAAATTCCCACTCCATCAACCAATGAGTAGACGCTAGAATTAGAAATTACACATGTAAGTGCCCTAAATTATATAATAAGGGTATATCAGCTGTATGTCCATGAAATGTATATCCCTTAAATCACCTTTAAACATAGTAAACTGTATTGTACAGGGATATAAGTACAGGGATATAAACTTAAGTGTACGTACAACTGTTTGTTATGTTTGGTCCAAAACATAGATTGTGGTTACTCGTTAGAACCGCCTCACGGGGGTTTTGAACTTTTTACTCACAATCAATATTTTGAGCAAACATATTAAAATTATTTTTCATCTTTAAATATTTTACTGAATATTTTCATTTTTTACAGATAAAGCAAAATATGCATTGCATGTCCGTTTTCACATGATAAATCTCGAATATATGATTTAGCTATCCAAGATGTATTTCAAGAGATGGATGAGGATGGGAATGGGACGTTATCGGAGTCAGAACTTGGCGATGCAATGACGGCATTAGGTGTATCGTACAGCGGAGAAGAACTTACAGCAGTTATGAAAGAAGTAGACACGAATGGTGACGGTCAAATTGACTTTTTCGAATTCTCCCAGATGATTGCATCTAAATTAAAATTCCGCGACCCAGACACTGACCTTAGACAAGACTTCGCGGCCTTTGACCTCGACGGGGACGGCTGTATAACGACCCAGGAGCTCCGAACCGAGCTTGAATCCCTGGGGGAGCACCTGTCAGAGGCAGAGATCAACCAAATGATGGAAGAGGCAGATGAAAACCATGACGGATCAGTGGATTTTGCAGGTATTCGTTGACACGGAACTGGTGGCCCGATTTCAACGAAACGTGTTATGTAGCATCGATAACTAGAATACTACAATGCTATTATCAATCAAGGCACTGTGATGAGCATGACCTACTTCACAGCAGGGTCAGCATAGGTCGACTGTACATTTGAATGTGGGAAACATTTAGAATGAAAAGAAAACTTGCTGGAAATGGGCAAATGGAAAAAGTATTGATTCTGAAAATAGTTCTACCCAAAGCTTTCATCTGTATGTTTCTAGTATCATAATATTAAAACATTTTATGCCATGTCTCCGCTGACCGTTTACTTGACCATTGGTCCTCTAGTTTGTATGTATTTTCTTTTATCTTACAGAATTTTGCAAGATTTGGACAGGGTGTGATTCAGCAAAGACAGTAGAGAAAAATATAGAGACTCTTAAACCGTCGACAGATCATTACGCAAATACAAGTAAAGTGACATTAAAAGGGATCCAAAGTGATCGAAAATGAAAAACAAAAAAATATGTTAATTGTGCCTACATATAAATGTCTCAGTTTACAAACTGACTGTATGCAAAAATAATGATGGTGCATGAAATTGCAATATTCAATCAACATTAATTCAGATCGTCGCGACTTATTCTGGTTTCAGATAGTTCTTGTACTACCATTTGCAAATCAACATGGAAATGGATAGTAAAAGATTAAAAGAATCTATAATGGGGTTGAGACCGAGACAAGGAAATCTCAGGCACTTTTTTAGATTATTCAAGTCTCATCCGGGGCTGTGCCTAGGATGAGACTCGGATTATCTGAAAACAAGCCTGCAATTTCCTTGTTAAGGCCTCTACACCATCATTGATAAGTTTTCTCACCCATCATTTAAACCATTTTGACTCTCAATAGGCTTCAAATGCTGTTCAGACAGCCATGTTGTTTTTACATGAAGCAATATGCAATAGTGAAAAAAAAAAAAAAAAAAAAAAACTAATTTTGTACATGCACGAACCTTACAAAAATATTTACTCAGCAATTTGTTTTATGCATAAAATTCTCAGCAAAATTTAATTTTAAGATTTTTATCAAAGCAACAGACTACACTTACTGCTGTAAACTTCCTGAAATTACCACCTAAAAGTTTATTTTTGTCATTAACAGATGACACCCAGCTAATCACTTCTTTATATGGATTTTTATATAAAGGTGTACATTTCTATTGACTAAATACAGAAATGACTGGCATTTTGAGACAGCTAAATTCACTAGTACTCAGACAGAAATATCTCTGACAGGCACACAATGGGATATGCTTTTCTCACCCATCAGACAAGCATATCCCATTGTGTGCCTGTCCTAGATTTTTCTGTCTCAGTACTAGTAGATTTTAGCTGTGTAAAATGCCAATCATTTCTGTATGTTGCCAATAGAAATGAACATCTTTATGTTTACTACCGTAAAAGACTTCTAGGTGTTAATTTCATCAAATTTGCAGGAGTAACTGTAGTCTGCTGCTTCGATAAAAATCTCAAAATTTAATTTTGCTGAGCATTTTATGTACAAAACAAAATGGCGATTTACTATTTTGTAAGGTTAGTACATATACAAAAATATTTTTTTTTTCACTGGTTAATTTGCATATTGTTTAATGTAAAAATCAAATGGCTACCTGAACAGCACTTTAAGCCTTTCAGAGTCAATTGGGTGATAGGTGAGAAAAATAATCAATGATGGTGTTGAGGCCTCAACAAGGAAATCTCAGGCTCGTTTTCAGATTATTCGAGTCTCATCCTTGCAGAGCCTCGGATGAGACTCGAATACTCTGAAAACATGCCTGAGATTTTCTTGTCTCGCCCTCAACCCCATCATAGATTCTTTTAGTCTGATGGGTGAGAATCATTGATACCAGTTCACTTTTCAAGAAATAATCAATCAAATAACCTAGTGTGTCTAAACAATATGTACGAGGGTTGGGATTTAAGTTAGTTGACTTTGGCCACTGTCATGCGCGGATCCAGAGGGGGGACCGGGGGTCCGGACCCCCCCTGGAATTTGAAAATTTTACCTAAAAAAAGGTAATTTCGGGATTTTTGAGGGGTTGGACCCCCCCTCGTCTGTGACCAAAAATTACCATTTTCGTTGGACCCCCTCTCATGAAAATTTCTGGATCCGCGCATGACTGTTTTCATGTTACGGCGTTTATCCAATAGTTGATGCATTATTATAAAGAAACAATGACTCTTTTTTCCTTGTTTACAATATTTTACATTACGAAAACACGCCCATGCAATATAAGAGATTTTTTAAGTTGAAAAAAATGAAACTTTTTAGTAGATTTTTTAATATTTTTCTTATTTTTGCTCAAAACATATATATAGATTGTGGGTACACGTTAACGAGTACCCACAATCTATGTTTTGGAGCAAAAATAAGAAAAAATAGGTATACCCCTGTGAACCCCAGTTTTACTATATAAAAGTGGGGTTCAAGGGGGTATACATCTCACGGACATGTTTTCCTGATGAGGAAATCATGCCAGTGCACATGAAAATGGTGCCAACAGCAACCTATGTTTAGTCACCCCGAACACGTCATATTTTCAATAATTCTGAAGTTATATATATGGCTCTGATGAATATACCAACAATTACAGCCAATAGGATGAAATAGCAACAATTGTCACTTGATTCACTGATAATACTGTATATAAAGCTATAATTGAGCCGCCCCAAACCAACAATCTGCATAGGCGAAAACAAAGGCGCAGATCAGCTTCGCGGTAACCGCGAAGCTGATCAGCGCCTTTGTTTTCGCTACTCGGATAGTACAATTCCTCTTCTACTTAAATCCGAAATTTCAAGCTTCTAGCTCTTTTCTTTGCTTGTACAGGCCGGTTTGTGTCGGACCTGTTCGGAAACCACATCGTTGGTTTTCCCACGAGGCGGCTCAGAATTATTATATCTGCCCTCATTATTTGTATAATAACTTATTTTGTTTATAATGTTTGGCATTATTATTCTGTTGTGAAACAAGAAACCAACAGTGATTTGGTTATGAGCATGAAGACAATACATGACTGAGGGCGCTTTCGGAATAGATCAATACCCGCTACCAAATGTTTTGAATTTTCAATGTCTTCATTTCAAAATTGAGCCTTCACATGAGAAAAACAACAATTTTGGCTTCCGACCAGGTCCGACACAAGCTAGGCTGTGCAGCCCAAGAAAATAGTTAGACGCTTGAAATTTTGGATTTAAGAAGAAGAGGGATAGTACTATCCGTGTAGCGAAAACAAAGACGCTGATCAGCTGTGCAGTTACTGCACAGCTGATCTGCGTCTTTGTTTTAGCATATGCAGATAGTTGTTTTTCTGATGCAACGCCTATGATTGTACATAAGCATGACAGTGTTTTGTAGCTTATTCATGTGACCTATATATATTTAAAGCAAAATAGAATCGGTCTTTATAAATAATTTCCGTTCACAAGATGGTAAGTCATCACAATCACATCAGCCTTCGCTTGAGCAAAACAACAGTTTAGGTTCCGTCCATGTCCGACACAAACCAAGCTGTACAAGCACTGAAAACAGCTAAAAGATTGGAATTTCAGCCTTGGAAAGAAGATGTATTATACTATCTATGGAGCGAAAACAAAGGTGCTGATCAGCTGTGCAGTTACTGCACAGCTGATCTGCGGCTTTGGTTTCGCATATGTGGATTGAAGATTTTCTGGTGCAGCGGCTCAGTCATATCTATATGCAACTGACTGTTACCGCCAGCACGGCTATAGAATTTAAACGTTTATTGAATAATATTTTATTTAGTATTTGCCAGAAGCAAATTAAGGGTTCACATTTAGCAATGGCATAAATATGAAGGGCTGAATGAACTCCCTTGGTTGACTCGTTGTGGAAGAAGTTCGCCGGTGAAAATGGAAATTAACTTGTTTACTAATTCTTTTAACATTATGACTTTGTAAATATGAAGGTTGTAAATAGAACACTATAGAAATAAAGCCAAACGCTAAAAGCTTGGAATTTCAGACTTGGAAAGAAGATGTATAATTGTACTATCTATGGAGCGAAAACAAAGGTGCTGATCAGCTGTGCAGTTGCCGCTCAGCTGATCTGCAGCTTTGGTTTCGCATATATGCGGATTGAAGATTTTCTGATGCAGCGGCTCAGTCATGTCTATATGCAATTTACTGTTACCGCTAGCCTAGCAACTAGGCGTTAAAATTAAAGTCTTCAAATTGGTAAAATCTTTTAAATGAAATACATCATTAGGACATACTATGAGTCTATTCCTCTGTCTCGATTTTAACGCCTGATAAATCTAAGCCAAGATGCATACTTTAGAAAATATCATGTTCTAGCTATCAAAAATGACAATTTTTACAAAAATTACAAAAAAGGGGCAAAACATATTTATCAGACTAGTAGTTAGTCTATGTTACCGCCAGCACAAGGTTTATTGAATAATATTTTATTTAGTATTTGCCAGAAGCATTTAGCAATGGCATTAAATATGTAGGGCCGAATGAGCTCCCTTGTTTTGAATAATAAAGTTGACTCGTTGAGGAAGAAGTTCGCAGGTGAAAAAGGAAACAAAGTGTTACACATTTAATTATTTACTGATGAACGTTCACAAATTCTAAAACACTTTGTATTTTAGCATTATGCCTTTGAAGGGCGGTTGTAAATAGAACACTATTGAAATAAAACCTAACGCCTATATATCTTGTTTATATGTATTCTTTTGTTGACATACAACTATCTGTTTACATGTACATGTAAGTTATAATTTCAATGAGTATGCATAATTATGCTACATGTACAACGCATTTGAACACAGTGGTTGACCCTGTATGCTTTTATTTTCAACTTACCATTAACGAGGCAAGTTTTCTTCAGGAACAGAAAGATGAGAATGACACATTGAAGCTCAAAGGTACATTTCTTTCTAAGAATTCCAAAACATTGAAACAGGGGCGTAATCAATGCGTATTAACTGATTCTACACACAATTGAGTCTGTTTATCAGAAAGTTCTTAGTGTGGCTTCTGACTATTTCAAACCCAGGCTTTACAGCCAGCCACATAGGATGTTTTATGCTTAAATCCTGAAACACATATAAGGAAAAAAAAAAGACGCATTTATATTCAAGTATGAAAAAAAGTTTGCCTTTGCGTGATGGGCTAATATTTAGACTGTCTACATTTCTTTATTTTAGCTCAAAAGGTGAGCTTATAGTATGGCTATCCTCCGGCGTCCATCCGTCCACCGTCCGTCGTCGCCCACAATTTCAAAGGTCTACCCTGAAAAAAAAAGGTACAAGTAGGCAAAGATCAGGAAAAGTCGCAATCAAAAAAAGATTCCCACTCCAAAAACCGAGGCGGGAAAAAACCAAACTAACAATCAGGTACTTATACAATGAAACATATCGTAAGCCGAATGAGCAACTATTTTCCCAATAGGTGGCCACTCAGTTACCTTAACTTAACTAAAACTATGAAAACACACATAAGGCGCCAACAGTACAAAAAAAAAATTAAACACCAACACATAAAACAAAAAGAACCACCACAGAAACCGCTTGGTCGATCTATGTGGAGCCTCTTTGGCTAGTGGCATTTCATCCATGGTGCACAAAATCCTTCAAAAATCTTCTCCAGAATCGGTGGGCAATTTCCACGAAACTTGGTATGTTGCATCGGGAACTCCAGTCTATCATAGTTTGCTCAAATAATGACCATGGGATGACCTTAAACTGGTTTACGGAAAGGTCAATTTTGGAAACCTACTCTATTACATGGACAAAGACGAAAACAATGGATATTTTTGAAACTATTGCTGCCTGAGACTTGTAAGTTGCTAGATGCTCAAAAATCTTCTTCTCCATAACCAGTGGGCCAATTTTCACGAAACTTGGTATGTAGTATCTGGGACTCGAGCCCATATAGTTTGTTCAAATGATGGTCCGATGATTTTACGGCAAGATCAGTTTTGGAAACAAAGGCGGTTTAAAAAGGGCTACTGACGAGGGTTCATGCCCGCAATTGCGCAATATAGTCCATACCGGCTATCTCCCTTTGAATGGTTTTACTATTTCCAAAGGACCAAACCTTTATACACTCGAATCCAAAAGTAACTTTACACTGTTTTTGTAGATAGTTTTTTTTTCGGGTAGAGTTTTTGGTATGTATTGAGGTCCGATTAATTACGCATTAGGTAGGCGAAATGTTAAGGATTTTAATGGCAGAAAATAAAAATAAAACTGAGATCCTTTAAGAGCAGTGAGCAATAGTAATGAGAAAAGAGATGGGCCATACCGCGGTTTCGGCTAATTAAGCCTCTTCATTGACCCTTTAAATTTGACAAATTTCAAAGAGAAATACTGTAATTTGGAAACTGTCAATACAGACTAGTATTATCCAAACAGAGCCAAATAGATAAAACTTTGGTCAGAAAATGATTCTAAACCGTTACCGAATTTCTGATATCTCAGAACACCCTCGCTGATCTCTTGGGACCAGAAGGAAAGTATAATCTGCACTATGGATGATGTCCGGGGAGCCCGTGACATTTTAGGGCCGCCACACGGCACAACACCAGCTGCAAATAAAGATAAAACAGATCCATTAAGAGCTGTGAGCATAGTAATGATAAAAGATGGGCCATACCCGGCGGTTTCGGCGACTTACGCCTCTTCAGTGACCCTTTAAATTTGGCAAATTTCAAAGAGAAATACTGTAATTTTGAAACTTTCAACAGGATAGTCAATACAGAATGGCAGAATGCTGCCACACGTCCCTATAGAACATGCAAGGGGTAAAAAATGTTTTTCCAAATCACATCACTTTTGAAGTGTTACTGTAGTTTTGTAAATTAAAAATAAAAAAAAAAGTTTAAAGTCCATGTCTATAACAGATGTTATTGTTTTGCTTATTTAAGTTCAAATTAACTCGAATTTTCCAGCTCCAACAACATATGGAGTGATGTTTTCAGGTCCAATGCCTTTTTGCGGCATTAACAATGGTTTCAAAGGAAATTCCCATTACAAATTGTTTGCAATTTTTCTTTTGAACCGATGAGATTTTTTTCACCAGCCATAGTCTTCTAGCTACCCATACCCCTCCTCCCCCCCAAGGGAATTTTCTACACTATGATTTTCTAAAAGTACATTGAAAAAGCTATCAAACCCTGTTTTCTGCCATCTGGAAGCGTTTGCGTTTTATGCTATGTTTCATTATATCACCCTATATATTCAATTTTTGCGTTTTAATAATGGGGGTACACATAGAAAACTGAAGATATATCAGTTTTTTCTTATCCTAGACCATTGAACTTGGTCTCATTTTAATGTTTATACATAGCTCTTTTATCCAATAATAAGTAATGGAAAATATCTAATTTGCATATTCATGAATTTTCATTAAAACATTAAAATGAAAAACGAAACAGTTGAAAATTAATTATCCCCATAAAACTAATTTCAGGCCTAAACTATCATTGTGGCTCATTGTTATTGTACCAATAATACTATTTGACAAATTTGTTGACGCCATGGACCTTAATGAAAATTTTCTCATTTGCATTTAAATGAATATTAATGAAAATGACGGAAATCAAAATTTACTCTATTGCCATTTAAGTGTTTGAGTGGGTTGAAGGATGTACCTTGCAACTTTAGACCAAATGCTCATTGGTGCCAATTTGGTCAGAGGATCACTTTAATGCCTATTTGAGTGATCACCCCTACCCCTAATAAGCAGAGGAATTATTGTGGCACACCTCTATTTCCACATGTATCTTGGCTACTGATAGACATAGAGAGCTGAAATAGGTATCAAATAATTGCTTTGGCAATGTTTTATAATCATGTAATAAGATATATAAACAAGCTGGCTATCTTAATACTCAAATATTAAAAAGAAGTTCAGATATTAGAAAAGAAACAGATAAAGGAAGGGGGTATACCAAACAAAATTGCTAATATCCCAGTGACCAAAAACTCTAAGAGAGCTGAAATGTGTATCAAATGATTGTTATGATAATTTTCTATAATCATGTGATAAGATACAGAAAGAATCTGACTTTCTTGATGTTCAAATATTGATAAGAACTTTCAATAGAAGAGAAAAATCACAGAACAATGGAGGGGATATACCTACAGATAAGTTTATATCTCAGCAACCTAAAGCCATAGAGAGTTGAAACTTATAACAAATGGTTGCTATGATAACATTCTAAAACCCTGAAATAAGATACATTTACAATCAGGCTTTTCTGCTGTTTGACTATTGATGAAATCAATAAATATAGTAGAAAATTCACAGAAATTGGAGGGAGTATACATATGGAAATGTTTATATCTCGGCAACCAAAATCCATCTAGAGCAGAAATTGGTGGACAATGATTGCGATGACAATATTCTATAACCTTGTAATAAGATATATAATCAAGCTGACTTTTTTGTTGTTCATATATTTAAGAAAATTTAAGATATAAGAGAAAAATCACTGCCAAAGGAAGGGGGTATACTAATAAAATTGCTAATATCTCAGTCACCAATCGATTCAGAGAGTTGAAATTGGTATCAAATGATTGGTATGATAATGTTCTATAATTGTATGATTAGACATATAAATAATCTAACTTTTGTTGTTCGAATATTGATAAGAACTTTAAATATTAGATAAAAATCAAAGAAAATTGGAGGGGGTATACCAGTATAAACGTTTATATCTCAGCAACCAAATGTCCTAGAGTGCTGAAATGTGCATCAAATGATTTCTTTGACAATATTCTATAACCATGTAATAAGATATATAAACAAGCTTACATTCTTATTGCTCAAATATTTAAGAACACATAAGATATAGCAGAAAAATCACTGCCAAAGGAAGGAGGTATACCAATAAAATTGCTAATATCTCAGTGACCAATAGCTTTAGAGAGCTGAAATTTGAATCAAATGACTGGTATGATGAGGTACTATAATCATGTGATAAGACATATAAATAATCGAACTTTTTTGTTGTTCAGATATTGAAGAAATCTTTTAATATTAGATAAAACTCAAAGAAAAAAGATGGGGGTATACCAATGTGAACGTTTATATCTCGGCAACCCAATGTCACAGAGAGCTGAAATTGGTATCAAATGATTGCTATGACAATATTCTACAATCATATGAGCCGCATCGTGAGAAAACCGGATTTTTGCCTAGGCGAAAACAAAGGCGCAGATCAGCTTCGCGGTAACCGCGAAGCTGATCAGCGCCTTTGTTTTCGCTACACGGATAGTACAATTTCTCTTCTTCTTAAATCCGAAATTTCAAGCTTCTAGCTCTTTTCTGAGCTTGTACAGGCCGGTTTGTGTCGGACCTGGTCGGAAACCCCGAAGACCGGTTTTCTTGCGTCGCGGCTCATATAATAAAACATATAAACAAGCTTACTTTCTTGTTGCTCAAATATTTAAGAAAACATAAGTTATAGCAGAAAAATCACTGCCAAAGGAAGGAGGTATACCAATAAAATTGCTAATATCTGATCATCTCGGTGACAAAGAGCTCTAGAGAGCTGAAATCGGTAACAAATAATTGCTAGGACTATGTTCTATAACCATGTGGTAAGACACACAAACATTCTGACTTTCCTGTTTTTCGAATATTGATAAGACCTTTAAATTTAAGGGAAAAATCACAGAATAATAGAAGGGGTATACCAATGAAAAGGTTAGTAACTCAGCAACCAAAAGCTCTAGAGAGCTGAAATTGGTATCAAATGATTGCTATGATAATGTGTTATAATCATATAATATGATTAATGAATAATTAATAGAGATTATCATATGCCAATTTTCATATCGTACCTCGTATCAACCCGAGAATCCCGTATCAGCCCGAGACTCTAGTATCAGCCCGAGGGCCGAAGGCCCGAGGGCTGATGCGAGAGTCGAGGGCTGATACGAGATTCTCGGGTTGATACTTGGATACGATACGAACATTGTCATATCGTGATCTTTTTATCATATATTTTAATTCATGACTATTTTTTTTTTCCCTTTCTTTGTTTTATTTATTTTATTTTATTTTATTTATTTATTTATTTATTTATTTATTTATTTATTTATTTATTTATTTATTTATTTATTTATTTTGACATACCGCCAAAGCGTGCAGTAGAGCGCATATTATTTCCACATTAGCACAAATCTAAAATTCGTCTCGACATGACAAAATACTGTTGCCTGTGACATAAAACCACAATCCAAACAAATCTAAAATGCCTGCGGTACACTACCAAATGAACTCAATACAATAGGAGCCGAGTGCTCCGAATATAATTTTATTAGCCAATCATTTGGTGATACGGCTTTTTCTCCCTAGGGATGATATGGGTCACGTGGGTATGTGAGCCAATCATTTGGTGATATGGCTTTTTCTCCCAAGGGAGTGATATGGGTTTTATCACTTTTTGAACGGATACGGCTTTCGAGATACTGTGCCGCGATACGTGAACGTAACTCTTGTCTGTATCGCATATGCAAAAAGAACATATTTTGTAGTAAATATATGATAAGACTTTTTATTGTTCGAATATTGACAAGAACTTTAAAAATTAGATAAAAAACACAAAAATAGAGGGGTATACCAACGGAAACGTTTATATCTCAACAACAAAAAATCCTAGAGAGCTGAAATTGGTATCGAATGAAAGATATGACAATAAATTATATAATAAGATACAGGAAAAAGTTGATTATCTTGTGGCCAAAATTTGAGATATAAGAGAATAAACATAGACAAATGAAGGGGGTATACCAATAGAATTGACAATATCTCAGCAACCAAAAGCTGTAGAGAACTGAGATTGGTATCAATTGACTGATAGGATCATAGTCTGTACACAAAAAAAATATGAAAATAACAGAAATAATCAGCTACAAGTCATTCTGTAGGTATACCAGTTCATTGTTTCATTATTTCTCTGTGATTTCTAGTTTTCATTAATATTCATGAAAAACAGATTAGCCTTATATCCTTAATACATGTATTATATGTATAAGGGTGATAGAACATTTCCATAGCATTCATTTTATTCCACATTAGTGTTCCATGTTTATCAACAGCCCAGGTACAAATGATACTATATGTATACACCCTATTTTTTCCAGGATTTTTCACTATTTAATTAATATTCATGAATATACAAATGCGATAATTATCACATACGCTAATGACAACAATGAATTTATGAAATATGTCTAAATGGTGCAATATAAATGTGTCACAACGGTAGTTTAGGCCTGAAATGAGTTAATTTATGGGTTTTTAATGATTTTCTACCATTTTCATGTTTCCATTAATATTCATGAATATGCAGAGTAGATATAATGCATTACTTATCATAGAATGAAAGAGCTATGTCTAAGCTTTATAAAAAGACCAAGTTTAATGGTCTAGGATTAGTAACAGCAGAGGTATGATCGATTTTTTACACCTATCCCCATTATTTCTATACAAAAGATGGTATCAGGTCATATAATAAAAACGCAAACGCTTCCACTTCCAGAGAGCAGAAAACAGGATTTGATAGCTTTTTTACTATACTTTCAGAAAATCATGGTGCAGAAAATTCCCCCTGGGGGGGGGGGGGGAGAGGGTTTGCCCTACTGGCCATTAGCCTACCAGCGTTGGCACACATTTCAATTGAGTCCCCAACAATTCGCAATGAAAAAAGTTCGATACAATTATAGGAAAAGCTTTCGGAAATGGATAAAGTTTACTATTGGTTTATTTCAAAGGGAGGTAATTTCGATGCAAAGCAATTTTAACACCCTGCCAAAACCTAACCAAATGTCAGCAAAATTGTCGGGCAGTATTTTTGTCGGACAATAAGTGGTCCTTGGCACAGCGTGTTCAAATCCTCTGTCTACCTTTGATTTGGTGTTTTTGATAAAAGCAAAGTGGATTAAGTTATGTCAACCGCTTTACGGGCATTATGCTTGGACACGTGTTGGAGACACACTCCAATAGTTGCTTTGTTACAAATCAAATCGAATAAAGATATAATAGGAATTAAAAATTTAAAGTTACTTTTGGTGTTGAATATATTTTATTTGCGATTACTGCAGCTGGCGTTGTGCCGTGTGGCGGCCCTAAAAGTCATCCCGTACACCACCCATAGTGCAGATTATATTTTTCTTTCTGTCCTTTGAGATCAATAAAGATATTCAGAGTGTTCAAAACACTTACGTTTAGAAACATACTTCTCAGCAATGTTTCAATTGTTGACCCAGTTTATGAATGAGTCTTTGATTTAGACTTCTCGTATAAACTCTCGAAATTGCAGCACAATAGCCTGGCGGTCGTTGCCGGTTTAAAAAGGGCTACAGATTAGGGTTCATTACCCGAAAATGCGCAGTATAGTCCATACCATCTCCCTTTGAATGTTTTTACTGTTTCCAAATGACCAAATCTTATATTTTAATTGTGTAGGGGAAAAAGTGAAAACAATGAATATTTTGGAAGTCATTGCAGCCGGAGACCTGAACGTTGGCAGAAGCAGACAACTAATGAAGGTATGCGATTAATTAAAGTAAAGATCATTTCTTGACCTGGGCCAGAAGGTAATTGAATCATCGAAATTAAAGACTTGTTTCTCTCAGTAACCTCTCAGCCTATAAATGTGAAATTTTATTTGACGCCTTCGTGCAAAGAGAGAATGAAAATTTATTCATGAATTCGGGGTTGCATGCTTAAATTGGCTGCTGTGCTCACAAATGCTGAATAATGCTCAAAACCTTTTCATCTCCAGAACCGGTGGGCCGATATTCCTGAAACTTGGTATGTAGCATCAGAGACTTTAGCCTATCATAGTTTGTGTTCAAATGATGACCCAAGGATGACCTTGGCCTATTTTACGGCAAGGTCAGTTTGGAAACATTGGCTTTTACACGAGAAAAATGAAAACAATAGAGTTTTTGGAAACTATTGCAGCTTGGCAGACAACTAATGAAGTCAATAAAGATATGTGAGTATTCAAGGTCAATGTCATTTCATGATGACTACTTGCTCCAAGGTCAGGCTTCAGGTGAGCGTTCTCAGGACCGATGATCCTCTGGTTTTGAATGAATATTTATCAATTTATTGGATGATATGCACATTCTGATATTGCTTAGATGTCTTCATTTTGGATGGTTTATCTTACACAGATTGTGTTTCAGAATGGGAAACCGATTTCAAAGCCCTCTCTGGTGGCGAGGATAAGTTTATCACAAAGAAAGATTTAGAGAAGTATGTTTCTGAAAACTATAAGACAATAAGACAATATTTTCAAAGTTTAACTGAAATGATATAATTTGCACGCTACAAATGTAACATCATTTTTACCAGTGACCAGGTATCGATTAAATCGAAACCTAAAAGAGAAAGATGGGCTGCGTGTACATGTGCCTCCAGACAAAGCGAATGACCATCTGAGTGTTAGTTGGGCCAGACAAGTACATGTGTATATCCATGTACACCCCAGTGGAGCACAGAACTACAATGGTTCCTTAAAGTTAATGACGATCTTGGTTAAGGTGACAAATTTCAGCAAACAAGAATATGCATCTTAAACATACTGAAATCATAATCATCGGTTAGATTGGGTCAGTGACACTTGATTTTGCACTCATGTATATTTTCTGAATTATAGATACAATTATTGATTTTTGTGCTAAAATATCGATGCTAAAATATTGTGACAACATTTGTCACCCTTCTACGGTATGCTTTAACTTAATGCGCCAGTAAACCCAGTTTAAGCCCGCCTCCCCCCTTCATAATTTTATATTACTGATCGTTCCAAGGCGATACTTCTGTTGTGGTTCTAACTGTTTAATGTGTTGGTGTTGAATTTTTGTGCTGCTCGCAGTTTATGAACGTTATCATATTTTAGTTAATTTCTGGTAACTGACTGTCTGTTGGGAAATAGCTGCTTACTCGTCTCACGATGTGTTTTCTCAGTAAAAGTACCTAATTGTCAATTTAGTTTATTCCGACCTCTGTTTTTGGAGTGGGAATTTCTGATTGCGCCATTTTCTGATCATTGCCTATTTTTATGATGTATTGGATCGCTACATAGACAGTGACAGAGGTACATGTGCAGTGAAATCGCATGTCAGATGTCAGTACTAGAACCTGTTGGTAGATGCATTTTGTCTTATAATCATTCGTAGATACTGGCAGAGAAATAACAAGAACCCATCGAAAGAAGACGTGGATGCAGTTTGCAAATCCCTGGATTCTTTACACAAGGATGGTAAGATGAATATAACTTAGTTTTCTGTCCTTCCATATACATGTACATGCTGACAGGAAGATACAAATCACATTTTTCTTCTTTTTTGAACGGTGTTCTGGTAGCAACGGCAAGGTACAAATGTAGTCATGCAATATTAGTTACTATTCATAATTATTAATATTGTTCTTATTGTAGTAGTAGTAGTAGTAGTAGTAGTAGTAGTAGTAGTAGTAGTAGTAGAAATAGTAGTATATGTAGTTATAGTAGTAGTAGTAGTAGTAATGATAATAATAATAATTGTTATTATTATTATTATTATTATTATTGAGGTCTTTTCCGTTTATTGCTTCAAAAGATAACCATTCATATGCTCTCTTTTCAGGTGAAAATAAAATAGGTCTAAAAGAGTTCATCAGTATACAACGAGAAGCTGAAAAGGCCAAGTTTTTCACAGAAGATTCACAATCTGAACTAATAGCAGCGCTGAAATGTTTTGATTTAAGGGGTGACAATACTTTATCAAAGGATGATCTTAAAGGCATTTTATCTGATTATGACGACGATATTATTGATGACCTGCTAAAGGCGGTTTGCGCTCCAGATGATGAAAGACTCCCAATAACTGGTATGAATATGTATTAGATCACTTTACCTATATTAGAAATTATGCTTAAAAATACAATCTTATGATAATTTAATTCAAATGATAGTTATGTGACGTCAATTCATGGAGAGTGTTTTCGAAGATGTTGCCAAAATGTTAGAAATAAAGACTAAAAGGCACTGCATGAAAAAACGCGTTTAAGTAAGTTTACATTTTCGTAAAATTCCATACAACTCGGAGTTTTAGATTTAATTCAAATTTTAGGTGACACAAAACTTGACGTTGTTCAAACATTTTGTTATGCTTTCTATTCCGCTTTTACCTGCGTATAAGCATGCATTAAATTAGAAATAATTTGACGTCTAAGATTTAATTAAGATTTAAGAAAAAGAAAATGTGAAATTTTTGGGACACTTAAACTTTAAGTATATTCCTGATATATAAGAATATAATGCACAATTATTTGTCCAACAATTCGTTTGTAAAATAAAATTCAAATTTAAAATATGAATAAAATGTGAAGTTGTTGTACCTCTTAAACTCAAAGTAAACGGCTTGAAAATTTCATGTATGCAGTGAAAAATTAAATGTTATAAAACTTTGAGTTTTTGATCTTCGTAAATTTCATCAAACTTCGACCCTAACAAGAGAAAGCTTATTATCTTAAATTTCAGATCTTCTACCAACTGTTTATATGGCGGAATGTGCTAGTACGTTGTTAGGGTATCATGTTTAATGTGTTGTGTATCTCACCCTCCAATCACCTACATGTCTTGTTTCTTTCAGTCGAAGATCCGCTGGTATGATTCCTTGCTTAGGCCGGTGCGAAAACGGACTTGGAACCTGGGTTTGGGAAGACTGGGGGTGCAGGGTGGGACAGGGTAGCGCGTAAAAAGGAAATCCGCAAAAGCGGTGGGTTCGAATCCCACTGTGAATGCCATTCTTTTCTTTTTTTTTTTTTTTTTTTTTTTTTTTTTTTTTTTCGACTTTTTCATTTCTCCTTTTCCTTCTTTTGTTTAAACAATTTATTTTTTCTGTCTATGTTGCATAAAACATTATTCGCCAATTACGATTCTGTATGTATTATTGTCAAGTTTACGTCAAATTAAACTCCAAGTTTTGTATGAATTTAAGCTGACACAACTCCACGTTTACAAAGCATATAATTTACGTTTACTTTCTTTAGATTTTACGTTTTGTTTAAGAAATAGATCAGCTCTAGCAGTGAATTGTTGAGTAATAATTCACTGTTTGGAGGTCAGTTGTAAAGAAGATCAAATCACGAGCGCGTAGCGCGAGTGATTTATCTTCTTACAACTGACCGACAAACAGTGAATTATTACTCAACAATTCACGCACTTGAGCTGATCTATTTCGATTCTAACACACAATAAACGGAATAAATGTTGCTGAAACCGTCGATATGGTTCAGCTTTCCGCCATTGCATAGCAGATATCCCGCCAAATATTTGACTGTAATGCTGGTGTTTACACACACTTATTACGTTTGTTGTGCGCTAAAACGACGTTTCACCGTCTAACGCTGCTTTGTGGGATAGCTGACGTCACAAATGCCGCAAAGTAACGTCACGCTTATTCGCCCAGTGAAATTGTTGCACAATATAACACGTTTTTTTTACCATTGGCTATATAGGCGAGGTGTGTTAGAATTCAGTATAATTTGCACATAAACGCAGTAAACTGTAACAGTTTACGTTGCATTAAACTTAAAGTAAACGAGAAGTATATTTGAAATATGATTCCAACGTAAACTCACAAAAATTCAATTAAATTTGAAATTTAATTACGTTTTGTGCGGATATTATGGCAAATTAAACGCGTTTTTTCATGCAGTGAGGATTCCAGTTTAAGGTCTCAGTATCATGGCCATATCCAGTTACTTTTAAACGTATCCTGTATGATTCAAGAACTGGCAAATGGCAGCACCATCATCCCTAATATTTCCAATGTCTGTTCAGCATCAGATATGCCTTCGTTTTTTTTACATGTATCTATTATTCTTATTGTTTTGCCAATATCTCTATAATTATATAATTTATGTCCCTAAATGCCCTTCAAGGGTATCGCTTTTATTAGAAAAATAAAACAAGCCCAGGGGTGGATGAAAAAAAAAAACAACAACATGGAACATAAATCTTTGATAAGGAGGCGATTTAAATTTACAAAGAACTATTTACAGCTATACAATCTATTCATCTCTTTGCAGGACTAGCCACTCTCCTAACACCGACAGCGAACTGACACCATTACGAAAAACGCCATGATGGATGAAATTTACAGATTTTTCTTAAATCGTAACAATCAAAAATTTCAGTTGATAAAAAATGATAGTTTTCTTGATTTCGCACAAATATTGATTGTGAGTACATGTTAGAACCGCTTCAACGCAGAGGCGGTTGAGCAATGGTTTGTAATAGCTTGTTAAGTTCTCTGTGTTTCAAGACCTCGTGCTTGTCATCTATCGTCCTTTTTACATTAACCTTCAAGTTTGCCTTTTTTCTTCTGCACTCCGCAAAATTTAATTTTTGAAAGCGAAACAGAAATGAAATGTTGAATCTGATCGTTCTGAATGAATGAACGCCTTCGGATCTAAAACTTCATGTTTCATTTCCAAACCAAATAATCCTTTGAAATCTGCAATTTGCATTGATTTCTATGGAAAGCAAAATCCTTGGATGTTTTATTTTGCAGATAAAGCCGTAAAAGAATAATTCCACCATGACGATATGACCAGAACGCGCATGTCTTAATTCCTAAATAGTCAAATCGAATATCTGGCCCAACGTTTACAACCTGCAAAATGTATATGCCAAAGAACAAAACGTGATCATGAAACCTAAACCTGGAATAGTGTAGATCTACCACCGACAGTCGATCAGAAAATAAAGAATTTAACATTCTCAATTTATGATTAAAGTTCCACAAGCAATGTTTCAGCTTGATGCGTACGAAAAACTACTACAATGCAAGTTCACAGTTCTAACGAAGTCATTGCAATGATTATTAGTGCGTTCCTTACATCTAGCAAAAAATTCTGAATCAAAGATGTCTGTCCGCCGTAGATTATGTTTGATGCTAACCGTTTTCACATAGAAGCAAGTGTCAAAACAGTCTTAGAGAAGTCCAATTATATACTGTCCAAAGTTGGTAGTCACATTAGTTCCATGTGTATAATTTCCAGTAGTTTAAATTACGTCAATCGACATTTGAGCCTCATCTTCGTTCAACCAAAATTGTTTGACGGCCATAGAACAGCCCAAGAAGAACTTGTCGATCGCATAGCCTCAGTAACAATCGCAGTCCATTACGAAAACATGCCCATATGATACACAGTATTTTTTTTAGGTCAAAAATCGATAATTTTCGGAGGAAAAATTTTGATATTTTTCTTATTTTTGCTCAAAACATAGATTGTGGGTACACGTTAGAACCGCCTCGCTGAGGCGGTTCTAACGAGTACCGGTCGACAATCTATGTTTTGGAGCAAAAATAAGAAAAATAGGTATACCCCTGCATACCCCAGTTTTACTATATAAAAGTGGGGTTCACGGGGGTATTGTTTTCCTGATGGCAACACCGAGCTGTAGTCGTCGAAGAGCTTTATGGCTTTAATTCGCTGTGGCAACACAATTAAAATATCAGTCCCTCTTTATGGTAATAGTAGTATGGTATGTACATTAACATTTTAATACACGTTCTATAGTGGTTGAAGAGTATTAGGACAATAAAATTAATATGAAATTATCCTGAAGCGTAAATCTTAAAAATGGTAGATGGTTTACACACAAAGAGAAAACATCAAAATTATTGCTCTTTCAGTTCAATTTGTTACATGTATTAATTGATTATCTATTATGTAATGGTTTGAGATATAGGTTTGAATATTTCCATCGTAACTTTTGCAATACGTTACAGAAGATTCTAAGTTATGGTAAGAAATTTTAAGCTTGTATTCGCATATTTTTGGCAAATTATTATACGTTTTCTTAAATGTTTGCGTGTTAAAATGTACATTACTTGGCATGTTTGGACGGCTAGACTGCTTTTGCAGTAAAAATGTGATTTAACACTGTACATCTGAGCCACATCACTTAGCCGCTACGGTAGCTACAGTATAGCAAACTGATTTGTTGAACCGCATATTTCACATTCGCGTTTCACACAGAATTGATATAATACCAAGAAGTATTCGTCACATTTAGTATTTGTACATGTAAGATCAATTTCGATATCTTTAGGGGGAAGGGTGTGTAAAATTCGTAGTTTTACCTTTCCATATTCTGCTTCATGGACTCTTAACTTTTGATCCGCCAGAGGTCAAAATCATGACGTATTTTCTACATAGACACACTGACTCTTCAGCGCGTTTTATACTATATTATACTATATTATATGTTTTAGGAGTGCTTTTCAGATGAGACTTTACGAGGTAAGAGAAGATGTTTTTTTCTTGATCACTGTTCGTAATATTAAACAGACACTCCAATTCCGTTTCACTTATTTAGGAAGGGATGTTTAAAGCAGTCATACAATTCACGTTCTATAAAGCTGTCAATATGTAATATGTACGCCGTGACAACAACTAAAATCACATTGGTTATAGCAAACATTTTAAATTACATGTATTTCCTGATTGCACATACGAGCTACGTATAAAGGTACAAGTAGGCAACGATCAGGAAACAGCGCATTCAAAAAGATATTTCCACCCCAAAAACCGAGGTGGGAAAAAACCAAATTAACAATCAGGTACTTAAGCCATCAAAACATATTGTAAGCCGAATGAGCAGCTATTTACCCAATAGGTGGCCACTCAGTTACCTAAACTTAACTGAAAATATGAAAACATACATAAGGCGCAAACAGCATAAATTTAATTCAAAGACATAGAACCACCACATGCAGAAGTATCATAAGATTACTGTTCTCTAAACATCGCCTCTGTGGTGTTTCTTTTTTGTTTTATGTCTTGGTGTTTAAAATTTTTGTGCTGTTGGCGCCTTATGTATGTTTTCATAATTTTAGTTAAGTTTAGGTAACTGAGTGGCCACCTATTGGGAAAATAGCTGCTCATTCGGCTTACGATATGTTTTCATGGTATAAGTACCTGATTGTTAATTTGGGTTTTTCCCACCTCGGTTTTGGAGTGGGGATCTTTTTCTGATTGCGCCTTTTCCTGATCTTTGCCTACTTGTATCTATTTTTTAAAGTGGCGTGTGTTTTACTTTTGGCAGAAATGCGCTCGGTTTTCGATCTTTTCGACATTAACCATGACGGCACAATCTGTGTTTCGGAACTGATGAAGCTAATGCAGTCCTGTGGTCAAAATCCTACAGAGGGAGATGTCGTGGAGATCATGAAGGCAGTCGATAAAAACGGTAAGTTGGGCACGAATTGTCCATTTTGTTGGAAAAGGCTTTAATACATTAACCTATGAAACGAAAAGGTGCAATTAACAACAAATCTTAAAATACATATATGTAGTTACGTTTTGTCACGATATAATATGGAAGAATATGAGCCATCTCATAAGGAAACAAACAATCTGCATATGCGAAAACAAAGACGCAGATCAGCCATGCATAGCAGTAACTGCACGGCTGATCAGCGCCTTTGTTTTCGCTCCATAGATAGCATAGGGAGCAATAGTCTTCACTAGCACCATCGGGTATTATCGGATTTACGGAAATACCCGAGCGCTTACCTGTGAAATTACTGTTGAGCGATGTACACAATTGAATAGGAAAACCATATAAAATGTTAAAAATGACACTTTTTCCGTTTTACGACAAAATTTTATAAGTTATGGTCATAATGTTTATAATATGCCATAAAATGTGGTATAAAAATATACAAAATAAGTATTTGCCTTGTTTCTTCCTTTTGCGATTGAAAATCCTTCCATATTCGAAAGTTCGTCCATATTATTCTCATAGACTCAGTAGGAATTTTGCGAAAAGGTGTAAGAAGTCATTTTTAGCCTTAAATTTCATAAATTTGGGATTTTTTGCGAACTTTTTATAAGTTATCACCATTTAGAAAATTTTATAAGCTTTAATCTGATGTGTTTTATAATAAAATAAGTATTTTCAAAATTTCTTCCATTTGACTCAGAAGATGCAAAATTACGCGTTTCGCAACTACCATCCTGACTAACTCTATGAAATGCCTAAGTCCAAACCAAGAGGAGCAGCGTCGCTACCACTGTAACCAGTTGAGTCGGTTATTCAATAAAGAAATAAAGAAAGAATGAAAGATCATGTTTAATTAAAGAAATTATTTTAATGAAAGGAGCCGAATTCAATGCAGAAATTAAAGGTTTGTACTCGCTATAGTGATTTGTTTTACTCAACAGCAGTTTAGCTGGAAGTGAGAACTTTAAATCATTTAATATACCGCAACATACATGATAGACAACTTTTAACAGGTATAAAATAACTGCATGGAAAATGTACATATATTTAATCAGTGCGTGTTAGAATGCATAGTATAAGAAAGAAAGAAAGAAAGAAAAGATAATAAAATATGAAGTTCAAATCATGTTTAATTAAAGAACTTATTTTATGAATTGTGGAATTTAAAGATTTTGACTCACTAAATGCATCTTTTTTAATAAAACTATTACCTCACAATGAGAACTTTTAACGCGAAATACGTTAGATACCTTTTTATAGATGAAAATAAGCTGCATGAGAATTGAACATGTATTTAATCAGTGTGAATGATTTTGCTATGTAGATAGTATACCTGTCCCAAACTCCGAGTTTTGTAAGAGCGTTATCATCTGTAGTCACAAACCGGCCTGGTTTGATGACAGGCTGGTGAAATTATTAAGCAAGATTATTTTTTTTATGTCGCGACCAAACTGATTGTTCACACATTGAATCAGGTTGTCATTCTCAAATCAACTTGTGGCGCGTGTCTTAAATAAACATTCCCTGCAATAAAAGCTGGGGCCTGCGGCCGTATTACCTTGACGATAGGTGATTTTGACAAATTCAGCGTTTGGAATACAGATTGCATCTTTCGTATGTTTTTCTTCGTAAAATAAATGATCTATTTAGAGCTACATGTAGAAAACAAAAAAAAAAAAAAAAAAAATCGCTGTGAAAGCGGACTAGGCCCAACATTATATATTCTACGCAAGTACAGAAACTAGATGCACCCAAGACTTTGGATATAGATCTGAGTATATGGATAAGAAAACATGTTTCGATCAGCATGCACACCATATCTGCTCCATAAACACGTACATACATATTGGCGAGTCTCCGAGATTGGCAATATAACAAAGCTTTATTTCTAGGCGCAAAACGAAGTAAGCTAATTTTCACCTACAAAAATAGATTTTTTTTATTACAAACAGTTTTTAGTCTGAAAAATAATGCGTCTAAATTCCAATTCATTTTAAGACATGAGACTGTGTTTGTGCAAATCAACATATGTGTCAATAACTGCATCGAGGTGATAGACGCTTCAGTTTTGTCAAGTGACAATTCACAACTAAAATTAACGACAATAGGCCATCGGACCGGTCCCTATTCACTCTCTGAATTCTTAAGATTAGCCTGCACACTGAATCCCCGCAGGCAATTTGTACCTCTATTGTGCGATTCGTGCCTGATCATAAAAAAATAAATTGCAAAATTGCATCATGTTTTGTTTTCTTTCTTTCTTCCCATGCATACAACGTTACTCTAGGGAATTAATGCGTCGTGCTCAAGGACAAAACACAGTGCCCCATGAGGGTTTCGAACCCAGGACCGCTCGAAATGGAGCTCCCTTCTACTGTATTTTAATTACCAAAAAGCACCCAGACCGACAGCAAAGTCCGCTTCTGCAATTCTAAGGAGCATGCACATGCGTGGTAAATTTTATGAAAAATAATTGTTATCTTTTCTAATTTCAAGAATTCAAATATAGTTTACCCATTGCGAAAACTTCCTCGTGCAATATATAGAGATTTTTTTCAGCGGTCATGATAGAAACATTTCACTGGAAATATTTGATATTTTTTCATATTTTTGCTCGAAACATGGAATAAGGATACACGTTAGAACCGCTTTGGAGCAAAAATATGAAAAAAAAAAAAAAAAAAAAAAAAAAAAAATAGGTTACCCTGTATACCCCAGTTTAACTAAATAATTTTGTATTCATTGCATCGACATGTTTTCATGATGCATTTTTGACTGCACAGACGGGATACGTCTAATCTGGTCAGAACCCTTAAAACATCCATTTCTTATTACTTTTACTATGACGGGCTCTTTTTCTTTCAATTTCATATAACTCAAATTGCATAAATCTATCCCAGGCCTTAGCCACAAGTTACCTGTAAAACACAGGTAATTGTCCCTCAGGTGTCAAAATAGGACATCGCGCACATCGCAATCTATGGGAAACAATCGAAATTTGATCTGCACAGGTAATTTTCCAGGTAACGCCTTGGTAACGTCCCTTAGCTGACTGAGGTAAATTGTCCCAGTTGGTGCAATACCTCTTCTCCTTAAATGCGAAATTTCAAGGTTCTAGCCTGCTCCTGAAATTGTATAGGCCGGTTTGTGTCGGGCCTAGTCAAAAACCTACATTGTTGGTTTTCTCTTGCAACAACTCATATTTCAAAACGCATGGAAAAGCAGTGAGACTTTATCAGTTTGTAAATTGCAAGTGACATGCAGTGCATTACGCTAAAAACAAAACTGCGGTCAGATAAATTAAAAAATGCTTTTGTCTTCAAAGACCAACTGCGTATTCTAAAAATAACATTTATATTAGCCATTCATTTTCATAAAATTTCAGCCGACGATCGAATCGACTTTCAAGAATTCACGGCCATTATGACGGAAGCACCGAAAGATCCGGCGTCAGAGTTGACCGATGCGTTCCGAATATTTGACAAAAATGGCGACGGCCTCGTAAGTCGGGAGGAAATCAGGTGCATTCTGGGTCACGATCAAACCATAGACGAAGATGAAATAGAGAATACCTTACAAGCAGCGGATAAAAATGGGGATGGGAAGATTGATATACATGGTAAGCTTTCTTATGAAAATGATCATGACCTTCTGAAAGCCTATAAGAAACTGCGAAGCTGATCAGCGCCTTTGTTTTCGCTACACGGATAGCACGATTCTTCTACTTTCTAAATACAATTCCAGTCTCTAGCCATTTTCTGTGCTTGTACAGCTCGGTTTTCGACGGACCTGTTCGGAAACCAAAATGTTAGTTTCCTCATGACGCGGCTCATTTATTCACAGCAAATGTGTTTATACGGTTCTAGACAGGCAGCTATCAGCATTAAGAATGAAGGGTACACGAAGCTATAAATTTAAATCGGACACCAAGCAGAAAAAGGTAATAGTACGAAACACTGCAGAAGTCTTTTAGTCCAGGACCCATGACAAATGAAAAGGAAGATGACTTGCGTATCCGGCTAGCGTCAACTAAATACAAAGGTGACGAAAACAACAGAGAGGCACATCAAACAAAACAACCTCTGATGAAGACATCCCTCAAAGCCATCTTTTCTCAATTCTTTAGTGATAGGGAAAAGATAGATTTGATGGACATTTATTAAAACCGTATAGAAGAGATCAGTTTATTCTCTGTACAATATCACTGTAATTTAAAAAAAATCTTCTGTAACGACCGACATACATTGTATTTGTATGTAAATATCTGTCTTCCATTTCCAGAATTCGTGTCCTTGTTACAGAACTACTAGACACCAATCGAACTACCAGAGGAAAACATCAGTTCTTTTATACTCCGATTCGAAGACGCAGACGTGACGGAATTTAACTGTCACTGTATATTAAAATAAAATACTTGAATGTATCCAAGTTCAAAATTACCTATAAATGAGCCGCTGCATCAAAAAAAATTGCATATGCGAAAACAAAGACGCAGATCAGTTGTGCAATAACTGTACAGCTGATCAGCGCTTTTGTTTTCGCCACACGGACTTATAATTCCTCTACTACTTATATCCAGAATTTCAAGCCTTTAGCCTGCTTCTGTGATTGTACAAGCCGGTTTATGACAGACAGACAGACAGACAGATAGACACTTTTAATGACTGAAACAAAATGTTTCTCGTCATACAAATACACATTATCAAGAATAGATACTTGATGGAATACTATACACGTATTAGTCATAACATATATACATGTACAAGAGAGTATATTGTAGTTCGTGGCTTTCATCTCACCGAGGATGAACATATTTTGAAGTATGATTAATCAAAGATTGCTTCGGATATAAAGTTAAAAAGTTTTACGAGTTCTTTTTTTTCTATCAGTTCCCATCAGTTTATTAAATTTGTACACACTTGGGTTACTAATATACGAGTACTTATATATTTCCTTCGAATATCATTATATGACGAAATGATATTCGTCCTCACTGTCAGACTTACACAGAACACACAGTCGTTGGTTTCCGTCAATTCTAGCCCGTCCATACCGACCAGTTTCTATACGTAAACAATGAGCTGAGGGTGTGCCGTGTGGCGGCTCTAAAAAGTCTCCCCGTACATCAGCCATAGTGCGGATTATATTGTCCTTTTGGTCCTTTGAGATCAGCGAGGATATTCTGAGAATAGGTTTAGATTCATTTTCTAAACTAGGTTTTTTATATGTTTAGCCCCATTTGGCTTTTACTAGTCTTTGTATCGACTACGCTGTTGAAAGATGCAAAATTACAGTAATTCTCATTGGCTTCATGTTGCCACTGAAGAGGCTAAAGTAATCGAAAGCTCGATATGGCCCATCCCGTTCACTGAGGATCGCAGTTTTATTTTTATTTATATTGATACGTGTCCACGCTTTCTAAAAACTACGATCTTCGTCTTTTTTGTATTAAAATGTAGTCCCCATTTAGTACAATAGTCGTGTAAAAGGTCAATGTTGTTTTGTAAATCATGCGGTGGTTTGCCAAGAATTACCATATCATCCGCGAATAACAAGAGTATTATAGTAATGTCGTCGAGAGTTAGACCAGATTGTATGTCGTTTTGTAAGAAAAGTTCCAGGTCCTCTAGAAACATATAATCGGAGAGATTACCTCCTCTGACGTAAACCAAGAGAGCTTTCAAAGAACTCCGAAAATCATGTTACTATTACTAGAGGAAAAAATCTACAATAAGTCGCGTAGTTTTCGATTCTATGCTACCCGAGAGTAAAATGGATTCTGATTACACCATTCATTACAGAAAACATTGAAGTTTATCGTATCACTGGAATTAATTTTCTAAACAAGTCACGTTTAATGATATTTTCGTGAAAAGTTCATTTTTGAGAATAAAATTGCGAATTTCTGAAATTTCTCTTTGCCTCAAAATATCAGTGCCACATAGATATTTTCTTATTATGCCCACGTCAAAATATTGCCAACATTGTGTTCTTAGTTTTAAATGTGTTATCATCAGCCAAAATTGTTTCAGTTTTTGAAAAATCACGTTTTTATGACAGAAATCGCGATTTTTTGAAATTCGCCTTAAAAAGTTTTCTGTAAGAAAATTACAAAATCGCTTTCCAGTAAAATGGTATTGTAATCATAAACATCATTATTCGGGCTGTTCATTTTATTTGAAATTGCATTTGTATCGAGTTCCAATGAAGCTGGATACCAGAAATTAACAATGGTGTGTATTTTCAGAAATATATGACATACGAGTGCATGACTGTATTTCTAGGCGGAAATAAGGCATCAAAAGTTATTTAAGAAACTTAAAATGTTTGTAAAAGACAACTAAAATAGTCTTATAGGTGTTTGCAAGATTGACAATGTGTTTCCGGAGTTTAATTCTGGGGTAAATAATGAATTTTAGCAGAAAATTGCGAAATATTGCAAACAACCATATAAAGGTCTCTGCATGAAAACTATACAATTGCGAGTAAAACAGTTTGATAGGTGTTTGCAAGACTAACAATGTGTTTTATATAGTTCAATTTTGGGGTAAGTGATGGGGGAAGGTTACATTAGGGCCGGAATTCTGGTTTCCATGGCCACAGACAGCTCCAATAGACTTACAAAAGGAAAACATGAACAAAGCTTTTTCTCCAAAACCACAATACCCAGAGCTTTAATATTTTTTTTGTGTGTAGCAATGCATAGTACCCCTCTTTGTAAATCCTGCCAACCGTGCCCCTGGGGTCCATAATGGCTCCGCCCCAGGACGTCATTGCCTGCCATAGGCTTACAATGAGAAATATATGAAAAAATGTTCTCTGAAACCACAAGACCCAAAGCTTCTGTATTTGGTATACAACATTGTTACATGGAGCTTGACATAAGTCCCGCAAAGCATGCCCATCTGGCCAAGAATGGCCACATCCCGGTGGTCATTAGCTCGCATAACCTTACAAGTAGACAAAACATCAAAAAATCTTCTCTAAAACCACATGGCCCAGTAATTTTTTATTAAATTTGTAGCTACATGTATGTATAGTAATATTCCTTGTAAATCCTGTGAACAGTTACCCTTGGGTTCATACAGGCTTCACCAGAGGGATTTGATTATTTACCATAGCGGGAAATACTTAAAAATTCATATTCTCTGAAACCACAGAAACCACTAAGAACCAAATCGTGTATGCTTTGTATCCAGCAATGTTATGAAGAGCACTAAATAAATTCGTCCATTCACGCCGCGGGGTAAAATATGGCCCTACCCGGGGGTCATTAGTTCCCATAGCCTTGGAATAAGAAAAACAGAATCTTCTCTGAAATTGTAAGGCCCCGTGCGTTTATATTTTATTTGCTGCAAGTATAGTAAGGAAAAAGAAGGCCATGGTCAGGAAATGGCGCAATCAGAAACAAAATAGATACCAATCTAAAAAACGAGATGGGAAAAACTAAACTGGCAATCAGGTACCTCTACTTAGAAAATATACCGTAAGCCAAATGAGCAGCTATTTCCAAATAGGCGGTCACTCAGTTAACCGAACTTTGGAGTCATATTTTTGTGTTGTTTGAACCTTATGTGCGTTTTAATGTTTTTATTTAAGTTCGGGTAACTAAGTGGCCGCCTATTGGGAAATAGCTACTCACTCGGCTTACGATATGTAGTCTAAGTATAAGAACCTAATTATCAATTTAGTTTTTCGCACCTCGGTTTTTGGAGTGGGAATTTATTTCTGATTGCATCTTTTCCTGATCATAGCCTACATGTACCTCTTATCTAAAATATGATGCTCGTTATAAACTTTCATTGGTCCATACAGACACTGCCCGGTGATGTCATTATCTGCCAAAGGTTTAAGAGCTGTCGCTTGACAGTGTGTTCGTCTTCTGGCTTTGTCAGACATCAGGACCACCTCGACATGTAAGCCAAAGCACCATGCTCATACATCTTTTTGCATTGAAGCTTAAAGGCAATATCACTGAACCAAGAAATTAGGTCACAGTGATCTATAAATATTTTGTGGTCAAGGGTCAATTCATACTCATAATAATTTTGAAAGAAGTATAATCATTGCTGAGAAAGAAGTATGCTCATATAATAATTGAGTGTCAAGATATTAGGCAAAAGACTAGACCATGGAAATTAGGTCAACCCAGCACTAACCTCATGACACATAAGTCAGTTTCAGGACCAACCCATCTCTATAAGTTGTTTCTATTTAGGAATGATAAAGAAAACAATTTTTAAGGTGTTCTAGATTGTGACCTCTAGCCCGACCTCTTGCTCGGACCCAGTGGCCCGATGTCCTGGAACCTGAAGTACATGAAAAATGAATGCTGTATGATAAGCTGTTGTCAATATATGCGATATATCTAGCCCCACCCAAGTGGAAATGGACCTAGGAATCCAATGTCATGAAATGAACCCCACCCCTATAGTGTACAAACATCACAACTATGAATGCTGTCTTATAATTGGTTGTCAATGTATAGACTTCTAGAAACATTAACACAGAAAAGTCGTGTGTGATGGTGTTCTTGATTTTAATCTTTCGCTCCCTCCTTAGCAAGGATTCGGGGCTCCGATGCCATGATGTGAAAGCCAACCCTACCGGGTATCAATGGTCAAAGTATCAATACGTATAGGGTTGTCAATGCATGCATTTGGACTTCTAGAACAATTTTATGGTGATATAGATTTTGACCGCTAGCACCACCCTGGTGCATAGACCCTGTGGCACGCTGCCTAAAATTGAAAGCCATCCCTACAGGGTACATATGGCCCAAGCATGAATGTTTTCTGGTCAGTGGGTATCAAGTTATGGACTTCTAAAAAAAACTTTAAAGCAATTTTGACGCGTACGGGAGCGTGCACTCGCACGGGAACTCTTACGACCGAAGTGACTACAGCAGTTCTATGCACTAAATGCAGTTGACCTAACAAAAATAAGAAGCTTGAATGACAGTCCTTTGGCTTAGTATTCCATTTTACTGGAAAACAATTGAACAGTTTTCGTGTGGAGAACTTTATATGGTATTTTGCAATAATCCGCATTTTGTTTTCTTAAAATCACCATATACCCCAAAATTGAACCCTGAAAAACACATTGTCAATCTAGCAAACACCTATGAAACTATTTTATTTGAATTTTACAAAGATTTAAGTTAAAAAAAAAAAAAAACAAACAAAAAAAAAAAACATTTTGACGCCTCATTTCCGCCTAGAAAAACAGCCACGCGCTCATATGTCGTATATTTCCGAAAATACACACCATTGTTAATTTCTGGTACCCAGCTTCATTGGAACACGATACAAGTGCAATTCCAAGTAAAATGAAACGCCCGAATAATGATGTCTATGATTATTATATAGTTTTACTGGAAAGCCTTTCTATAAATTTCAGACAGAAAACGTTTTAAGGTGAATTTAAAAAAATCACGATTTTTGTCATAAAAAAAAAAAAACATGATTTTCCCCAAAACTGAAAAACTTTGGCTGGATGAAAACACATTGAAAACTAAGAACACGATGTTGGCAATATGTTAGGCGTGGGTTTGATAAGAAAATATCTACGTGGCATTGTAATTTTGAGGCAAAGAGAAATTTCAGAAATTCCCAATTTTATTCTCAAAAATGAACTTTTTACCAAAATATCATTAAACGTGACTTGTTTAGAAAATTAATTCCAGTGATACGATAAACTTCAATGTTTTCTGCAATGAATGGTATAATCAGAATCCATTTTACTCTCGGGTAGCATAGAACTCTTTGATTTCGCCAATTTTTCCTCAGGTATATGTCTTAAGCCCCAGTCCCACTGCCCTTACGATCGCTTAAGATCGCCTTACGACCAGTTTAAGATCACATTTTTGCGATAATCACAGGTAAACTCAGTGGATCGCAAGACCGATCTTGAGTGATTTTGGGCGGTCCTCTGAAATATTCAGTTCTAGCGATCGTTTTAAAAAAAACATAGCCATTCCAAAATGTCTAATGCAGTCATTTGAGAAGTACCGATGTTGCTGAAATTCTTTTTATGCGAAAATGGTGCTTAATAGTATAATCTTGAAAAATATAATCTTAAGTATCTGCGATCATCCAACGATAGATCTTAACGTTTTTGAGCAATCGTAGGATTAAAATCCGTCGCAAGCGGTTTTTGAACATGTTCAAAATTCTGGTGCAAGGATTCGAGATCACAGGTGAAGCGTACAC
The DNA here is from genome assembly GCA_964017185.1 of Rugalucina vietnamica. Classification (NCBI taxonomy): domain Eukaryota; kingdom Metazoa; phylum Mollusca; class Bivalvia; order Lucinida; family Lucinidae; genus Rugalucina; species Rugalucina vietnamica. The sequence goes on from OZ024872.1 coordinate 44,200,628, forward strand.
AATTACAGATAATCGTATAACGGTCTTAATGAGGGCTTACGATTTTTTTCCAATCTTGAAACGGTCTTAAACTGGTCCTACGACTTCTCAAGATCATATTTAATAACGATGCGATTTATAGAGTTGAGCGTGTAGTATATATTGTATATAACCCTTTAAATTTCAAATAAAAATTATTTTCATGAAAATATTATTTTTATTTTACGAATCCTGAGTACCGTGAGAAAACATAACTTTATTCTGACTCGAGATACATGCATTTCGATGAAATTAAACATTCGGCTATAACTTTTGAGCCGCTAGAATTATTTTCAAATACACAAAGACGAAAAGGAACATTTTAAAAACATGTTTTTGAAAATCTACATAAGTTTAATTGCATTTTTAACAACTTTTGATTTGAATTTTTACATCGCCCGTTGAATTAATATTTTGAATCCATCTACGCAAATATTTTAAAACGAAACCCCCAATTTTCCTCACATCTCGCAAAACTTAACTTCACTTTAATGCGACGTACATCACGTGTGTGTGTGTGTGTGTGTGTGTGTGTGTGTGTGTGTGTGTGTGTGTGTGTGTATGACCCCTTCAATGGTAATATGAATAATGAGGCGTCTCTTGTCATTTTCCGTCAAAAATCAGTGATCATTTTTGTTTCATCTCCACACGCGATTTCTAAATAGCGTGATGCTGCATTGTGCATCGCCTTCCCTGAACCTTAATGGATAGTGCAGCGCAATGATATTCATTTTCTAGCTTGACAATTAAGCTTCATTTAGATATTGTAGTGGTCATATTGGAAAAAATAGCAGCGAATAATCATGACTGAACCAAATGTTAGCTTCATGGTGTGACGTCATGGGGTTTCTACGTACATGTAAGTACGTAAACTTGCGTTAGGTTGCCCAAAATAGTTTAAGGTTGTTTAAGAATTTATTTTTGTCTTTCCTACACATTATTATCATTTTACATTATTCAGGCTTTTGCCGATTAAATGCTTACATTACGATGTTCGTGATTCATAAAGCTTCTTTCCAGTATACATTGCATTACCCGCAGCCATTGGTTGAAACAACATCTGGTGCTGCTGTTTAGCTTTTTTCATACTGGATCATTGATCTACGCAGAAAAATATAAATTGAAATCAGCAGTGGTTTTACCAATGAGCAGTCTCCGCAGTGTTGGAAAACTGCAGTGGTTTTACCAATGAGCAGTCCCTACAGGGTAGGGCTTTTAGCAGAGATTTGACGGACCAAAAGGCAAAGTCCCCGCTTTTCCCCGGGGATGGGGGGGGGGGGGGGAAGAGCATGATAACAAATAACTGGTGCATAAATCGTAGGCAATACGCGAGTAGTATTGTTAAAATGTATTCGCTGACCAGCCTTCATAGTAGCACTGTTAAAATGCATTCGCTGACCAGCCTGCAAAGTAGCACATATTTTATATTTGATTTATATTTGTATCTGCATCACACAGGTTCTCGTACAAGACGAGCTACGTATAAGCTAGTGCACGAGAATTCGTATACTTTTCAATTGCCAGCTTCACCAGAACATTATATTAGTATATTTAAGTATGTGTTTCCTTGTACTGGACGAGATGTACTTTTAAACCTTCAATAATTATCAATGACTGCGCCGTTCTATAATAACTTTGTGATTGACGAAATGTACCATGACACATAAACCGTCTCACGGACTTAGTGATATTGCACGTGACTTTTTTTATTCACGGACTTACTAGAGCGAGTGATTTTCAATCGCAGGTACATGTATGCAAATTACCAAAGAGGAAAATCGTGGAAGACCAAAAGATTGATCTTAAAACTACAATCTTATAATGAATCGTACGATTTCCAAATCGTACTATTCAATGGGACTGGGGCTTAACACATGATTTAACTTTATCGTACATAATTATCACGGATAACCCAAAGAAGTTTACCGTCAATACAAGCTTGTATACATGGAAACCATAGACCGTTCAAATACACGCTGTCAAACGCCTGTTGTAGATCTATAAAGGCACAATAAAGTCTTATGTCAGGCTTGGTCGGAAACCCAGGTTATTGGTTTTCTCATGCAACGGCTCAAATACGACTTCCAAACACACTGTTTGTTAATTTGCCGTCATTTCAAAACAACTGAGTTTTTTCCCCTCTGCATTTAAAGTGAAACTTTTAAAAAGGGCAGCTTTCTTTACAAGCCTAAAGTACAAATATAATTACGTGTATTTCGAATCATTTCGCTTAATTTTTACGGGATAGTATTTGAAATAAACATTTGCCACTATCTTATAGCATTTTTGTTATATTCTTAATATTTGTCGATAACAATTTTATGCATTGTTTTCATTGTTTTCATAGCTGCTCATTCGGCTTACGAAATGTATTCATGGTATAAGTACCTTATTGTTAGTTTGGTTTTTTCCCGCCTCGGTTTTTGTGGTGGGAATCTTTTTCTGATTGCGCCTTTTCCTGATCGTTGCCTACTTGTACCTCTTTCCATTGATAAAGTTCAAAGAAATTTTTAGAAAAGCAAAGTTGTAGCCAATAATTCTTATTTGCAAATGAATATGAACTACGATCAAAATATCCTGAAGTAAAGCGTTTAAAAGAAAAAGAAAACATGCCAAATGTTGCCTAAAGTGTATTGTTTTTTTTTTTTTTTTTTTTAACAAACACTTAAAGCAATTCAAGTGAAGGTCGTATACGAAATATTGCGATCCATAGAAAATACATGCATGGATCAATAACCAATATCTATAATGTAAAAAATCTATTCAAAACGAACTGATTTTGCCGATCATAATTTCTTAACAGATATGTAGGTTATGAATATTTGATCACGCGGATTTACTTCAGAGTAAAGTTAAAGATTTTTTCCAGTATATACAGCAAAGGCCAGAGTTAAAAATGGTAAGTGATACTTTCTTATTGTGAATTAACTTTTTACATTTATTAAGGAAGCTCATCTTTAACAGTTAGCATGGTAAGTGTTAGAAAATCCATCTAATACATGATTTTTTTTTATAAAGTTGTATTTACTTATACAGTAGTTAAAGAGATGTACACTTTTACTTTTATAATAAGCCATTCTAACAAGCGACCATCTATAACATAGTAAAACAAAAACATACATGTATCATAATAAGTAATAGAATATACAAATTTACATTATATTCGTACATGCATCTAAAAGTTTTCTAAAGTCGTGTTGCATTTTGATATCTCTTAAACATTATAGTCCGGCAGAACCTTCAGTGGACCTGGATTTGGAGTACATAGAAAATGTCTTTACATATTTGGAAAGCTGAGGTCTTCTACATTAAGAATCCAGCGGGTGACATCTTGTCACCATTGAGCAATTTGAGAAAATCAAGATGGCATCCAAGATGGCTGCCCGTATACGGAAAACAGTAATTTTCATGGAAATAATCATATTTTGAGATACTTTTAAATATAGGATCACTTGTATTTGAAAGCTGAATCATTTGTACATTGAAATTAGTGAAGACAGCAGGCAATGTATGGAGAGCATCCAAGATGGCCGCCAGAATAAAGGAAAATTACATTATTGAAAAGAGGTGATTTTAAGACTATTGCATTTCTTACCACAGTATGTGGCATTTTTGTGAACATTTAAGACTCCGATGGATGTCATCTTATCACCATTGAACACTTTGGGAAATTCAAGAAGGCATTCAGGATGGTTGCCCGTATACAAAGAACAGTAATTGTCATGTAAATAATCGTGTTTTGGCAGATGTAAGACCTGAAATTACTCGCATTTAAAGGCTGAACAAGTCTGTGTACATTAAAACTAGTTTCACGAAGTATGGAGATCATCTAAAATGGCCGCCAGAATAAAGGAAGATGCAATATTGGCAGCGCTGAATTTCTCAAACAAATTAGTAAGATGGCAATTTTTGTTAACACCAGTCAAAGATTAAGTCTGAATAGATCTATTTTTTTAAATCTGTTTTGACTTATGGACATCATTTAGAATATTTTAAATCCAGGTCCACCACAAATAGCCCAAATGGCTACAGGACTATTAAAACTGTTGATTTCTGCAGAGGAAGCAACAAAACATGACGTGTTTATTTAAATAACTTAGGATTAAACAAAGGTGTCACCAAAGCCCCAGTATTCAAGTTAAAGTTTGGCGAGATACATGTACAATACTTTGTGAATGGTTTGTGCGTTTCAGAGCCAAGAAAAGGGCACAAGTAAGATTTCAGAAGAGAATATGAAAAGTAAGTGTCATTTTGCATCAGGAAAAATCCGTGAAAACCTGGGGTTGGTAGGGGTATACCTACATGTACGTATGTATTTATCTTATTTTGATTCAAAACACAGATTGTGGGTACTCGTTACAACCGCCTCGGCAAGGCGGTTCTAACACTCGGCAAGGCGGTTCTAACATGTAACCACTATCTATGTTTTGAGCAAAAATAAGAAAAATATCAAACCTTTTTCTGGTGAAATTTTCGTTTTCTTACCACTGTATTTTGCATGGACAAGTTTTCGAAATGGATATTTTTTGTTGATGTTTCAGAAAAACATGTACATGAAATAAATATCCCCTGGGTATAAAGGGATATACTTTTTTGTTAGTTTTTTGCTTCAAAACATAGGATGTGGGTTCTCGTTAGAACTGTCTCAACATGTACCCACAATCTATGTTTTTAGCAAATCTTTTAAAAATATTTTTCCAATGCAATTTTCGAGAAGTTTTACAGCTAAAAATAACTGTTTATTGCATGAGCAAGTTTGCGTAAACGTATATTAGGGCCAGCTATTGTGAGAGACTGCCATCGAGCTTTTAGGCAGGTGTTACGCGAAACCGGGTTACATAAATAGATAGAGCTTGAGTTTGAGAAGAAAACTGAATGCGCCTGAGAAGTAAAGATAAATATAATTAAATATAAAATAACCTTTGGAAGCAGAGAAAACATTCAAAGAGAGAAATTATGCGCCATATTGCATAATTTCGGGTAATGAACCCTCATCATTGACTCTAAAACCGGCAACGAAAGCCAGACGGCAATTGTGCTGTAATTTCGAGAACTTACTTAAAGTAGTCTAAATCAAAGACCAATTCCTATACGAGGCCAAATAGTAAAACTCTAGTTCAGAATATGTCTCTAAACATGTATGAAAACACAATTAAACTGTATGTATGTGAAAAGAAATTGGTAGCTAGGAACATCTCATTTTACATCACGCAAATCTGTCCGTGTAACCGGAATACCCCACTAATGCCTAAATTTTACCCCCTCAGTAATACCCAACTGTTATACTGGGCTGTGTAGGTTTTCTTATTTTAATCAAAAACATAAACTGTGGTATTCACTCTATATTTTATGTTGTGTTTTCGTAATACTAGGATACAAAGACATCTTTTGTTTTCGTAATACTAGGATACAAAGACATCTTTTGTTTTCGTAATACTAGGGTACAAAGACATCTTTTGTTTTCGTAATACTAGGGTACAAAGACATCTTTTGTTTTCGTAATACTAGGGTACAAAGACATCTTTTGTTTTCGTAATAATAGGGTACAAAGACATCTTTGAAACGTTCGACGACAATCAAGATGGCTGTTTATGTCTGGAGGAACTAGAACCAGTACTACAGATATGTGGCTACAATCCGACTAAGGAAGATAAAGACAAATTCATGGCTGAGTTTGACAAAGATAGTAAGGAAATATTGTAATTAACGTTTTTTAACATGAATACTTTCTTAAGGTTTGTAGAGTATGGCAATTTCAGAAGACAAATGTTCATGTTTTTGGCATTTAGAAATAAATGGAAACTACTATGAGAATTATGGATGACTCTATACTGTACATGTATGATCCAGTCTATGATTTTCAAAATATGCAAATTTTACCATTAAGGAATTTGCAATAGGCAATTATAGTCATTTAATGATTGGCAAGTCGCCTGAACCACAGTTGTCAGTTAAGACGTTCCTTGTTTAAATACTTCTCCTTTGCTGCTTCGATTAGTATATCCTCCTACCAGGGCAAAAACCTTATGGCAGGTTTTTGTTGTTTTATATGTTCATGTATGTATAAACCAATGAAATAAAAAGTCTCTCTTGCCTTACAGCAAACGGAACAATTGATTTTCAAGAATTTTCTGCATTTATGGAAAAGTTACAAGACGAACAAGGCACACCAGAAGAACAGAAAGAAAAAATGAAAGAAACACTCAAGGAATTTCAAAAACTTGACACGGATGGCAAGTACGTAACGTTTTCTTTAATTTCCTTAAAACGCGTTGTGTGTGTGTGTGTGTGTGTGTGTGTGTGCGTGTGCGTATGCGTGTGTGAGCAGTGAGTAGTCGGTTGACAAGGTATGTCCACAGATTATTTAACGATTCTGAAACCATTATGGCAATCAAAACCAAATTACATTTTGAATGTCCATGTGCATGCAAATGTAAGCTTTTATATAAATGAGCAACATAATGAGAAAACCAGCATATGCGAAAACGAAGGCGCAGCTCAGCTTCTCATTTATTACGATGTTTATCAGCGCTTTGTTTTCGCTACATGGATAGTAGGTACACGTAGGCAACGATCAGGAAAAGGCGCAATCAGAAAAAGATTCCCACTCCCAGTCATACGAACCCGCTTTTTCCAAATGAAAAATAAATCCTTAATACATGGTTTCATTTGATTCTTTGGTAACTGTAAGAGCTAGAGTAATAAAATAGATACTACTATAAGACACGTCTCCTATAAGACACGCCTCCTTTAAATCATTTTAATTAGTTAGGAATAGACCTCCCCAGAATGCTCCTGCCTCCATAAATGTAAATTCTTGACATTGCAGCACATGACACTTTCGTTTCCCGTTTGTAAAAGGCCACCGATGAGAGTGAGGTTAGCTGAGTGACTGCCTATTTGGGAATAGCTGCTCACTGGGCTTACGATATGTTTTCTTGGTATGAGAAACTTAGTGTCATTTTAGTTTTTTTCCCACCCCTCGGTTTGTGGAGTGGGAATCTCTTTCTGATTGCGCCATGTCCTGATCATTGCCTACTTGTACCTTTTCATTACCAGAGATTTTCCCATATGACACGCCTTTCACATTAAACGTTTTTTTTCTGCTTCTGTAATGGTGGACGGACGGACGGACGGACGCCGGACCATTGGTTTACTAAGCTCACCCTGTAAGTCTTCTGCTTCCAAATGATCTATTCATTATATACTTAACGACACTTCCAACGCTACCGATAGCGTTTTTGCTATAATTTCAAAACTACACAAGATATTGAAATGAAAATCGCAGGGATGATAGAAAAATTCATGAGACGTGTGCTGAAGGCAAAATCATCCTAGTGAACCTTTATTAAGAAACAACCCGGGCGTTTAGAAACACTACACTTCATTTTCAAAAGTCGCAAAACTTGAGGGATTAAACAAAACATCATTTCATCAATAAACAAAAAATGCCACGGTGTATTTCTTGTTTTTCTTTTATTCATGAAGAAAGAATATAAACAAAACAACAAACGAAACAATTGAAGTTAAACTATCACACCAAAATATTCATCTGATTTGATCAAATTACCTAGTCAGGCCGCCATTTTCGAATGACAGCTAGCTAACAATTACGCATCGAAGCCACGTACCGCATACATGTACAAGGACTACTGGCGCTGCGCTATACCATTCCACCCATACCGTACAAATTTCTGAAACTTTATAACATTAGCAGGGTACCGTCTCCTTCCTACACAGCTGATAATGTCCCAGATATGGGACAGATATGGTCTATTTGATTTAAGTCGATGATTTGGATGGCTAAATAATTAACAGAAGGTTTACAGTCTTGCGTGCTGTATGAAACGTCGCACCGTCGTGTGTCAGACGCATACCCCTGTCAGTCCGTACATATGATTTGTTTTTCTGAGAACTGTTCTTCCCGTCATGTGCTGTGGCAAAAAGAGAAAACAAAACCAGAAGGAAATACGGAGGAACCATTGTGAAGATCTTTGTTCGCTACACATGTTTTGTGACTTTTGAAAATGAGGGGTGGTGTGTCCGAACGCCAGGAGCGTTTCTTTATAAAAGTCTGTTGGCATCATTTTGCCTTCAGTACACATCTAATGAATTTTTCTATCGTCCCTGCAATTTTCATTTTAATATCTTGAGTAGTTTTGAAATTATAGAAAAAAACTCTATCGGTAGCGTTGGAAGTGTCGTTAAGTATACATGTATTTTATTATAAATGTACATGGAACTGGTGGCCATCTTGATAATGTGACCTTGATCATTAATATGAGCTATCATCAGCTACTCGCCGCCAGTGATCGAGAGTTCGATCTGGACTTCTCCAGTCTCACGTTGAGATTTTTAAACCTAAGTCCTGTCCCCGTGTGACTTTTATGTGGCGTTGAAAGACAGCCAAAATGTATCATTATAATGCATTTATCTCTAAATATTGATCATACTTCATGAAATATATTGAAAAGAATAAGAAACTTTTAAGTTTTCAACGTTTCTTATTGTTTTCTTATCATTATTTTGATTTTAAATATAACCAGTCTCTATTTTGATTGTGGCAGTGTGTAATTTATGCTTCACATTTCGGATTGTCAAAATTGGATTCCGTCAAATGTAGCAGAGTTACGTCATTTTGCCGATTTCTTCCCTTTTCGAATGTAGTTTGGCTTTGTTTGGCCCAGCAGTTCAGAAGAGATGTTTGAACATTATGGACAACGACGACGGGTACCAGGGCATGGGTATACAATAAGCTCACCTATGGGCCTTCAGCTCAGGTGAGCTAAAAATGTACACTTAGTATTGGTAACCTTCCTTGTCGTAGAATATGTCAAGGTCATGAACCCATTATTGACGAATGGAATAGTCCACCATTATGATTAGGGCGAGTTCACTTTCATTTTTAGGGATATGAGGAGAATTTTCTTCCCATTTTTCGATGAAATGCTTCTATGCAAACAGAATAGCCCAGATGGGACGCTGCGTTCTGCGGCGTCACATCTGGGGCTGTACTGCTTGCCTTTGGCATATAAAAGGACGCCAGATTTAAATATGTTAATCCCCTAATGCTACTTGAAAGTTTCAAAAAAATAGACCTTCCGGTTTGGGAAAAGTAGATTTTAAAAGTTGCAACCATCTGATATGGGTGTGGCGGCCATCTTGGACATGTAATCTTGACCATTTTTCCAAGTTTTTGTTCCCATGTCCAAAGAAGCACCAAATCAGTATAATTTGATTCTGATAGACCAGACATTTACAGATAAAGTTTTCTTGTAATGGTGGACGGACGCCGTACCATTGGTTTACTAAGCTCACCCTGTAAGTCTTCGGCTTAGGTGGGCGTAAAGGTATACAACAAAACCTATCCAGTTGTTCATAAACATAGAGCATCCGCTACTCACCGCTTGAAAGCCAGTGATCGAGAGTTCGATCCTGCGCCTCTCCAGTCTTACGGATGAGATTTTAAACCTAAGCCCCGTCTCCATGAGACCCTCGGCTGTTGATGGGACTTTAAACAACAGCAAAAGTGTATCTTCATATACCTCTAAATATTCATCATTCTACTTGAAACACCTTTTATCATTATAGTGGGTATATAGATCGTGAAGAAATCAAAGCCATAATGTGTCCAGACGCTACAGATGATGAAGTAGATGAACTTCTCAATCTCGCAGATACCAATGGTGACGGCAAACTGGACTGTGATGGTAAAATGTTTACTTACAATTATGTCAGGTAATGGTCGGGAATCGCAAATACAGAAGTTTCACGGCACAGTTAAGCATTTTTGCGGGGCTTGGTATAGCTCTGTCACACATTCACGTAACAGCGGCGTATCGCTCGCGTATCTATGAAAATGTCGATACGCCGTATTTTGCTCGAGCGACGTATGTACCACGTGTGTACATGTGACGTTCCTGTTACGTTCCCGTGGCGTATCCGTGACGTATCTGTATTTGTATGGAATTTCAATTTCGTATGTACGGCGTATCAAGGCGTATGTGCTACGTACATGTGACGTATGTATGGCGTATGAAGTGTATGCATGACGTATCTACGGCGTATGTACTAGGTTCCATTCTTATATGTGGCGTATCTGTTCTGTACCGATTGCATTTTAATACCTATGAGAACAAACGGTTGTGTTCACTTTGTTCATGCAATTCGCACATTATAGTTATGAATTATCAGAGGTCGAAGATGCAACCGCAGAAATCTAGATAATCTAGATTGACACCGAAGAAAAAAAAAACGAGGTGGTGGTGGTGGGGGGGGGGTCATCTCCAAGCCTAAGACGACATTAACAAAGACAAAGGCTACACCAAGCGTAGCCCTGAAAGAACCCTGCACGGCACCCCGAACCGTGAAAAACATCTGATCCATGACTTCGGAAAAACGAAAACATGCATATAGAAGCATTAGATTCTCTTGGAACGCCACAAAATATTCCTAATACTCCTAATACGTCACACATACTCCACAGCAGCGAAACGTACATAGCACATACGTAGCACATACGCCATTGATACGCGAGATACGCCACACGTACGTCGCTGATACGCCGTAGATACGAAAAGAGTGTCGAGGATACGCCACACATACGTTGCAGATACGAAATGTTCGCTGTACATACGTCACGGCTACGTGGCATGTTAACCGCGACGTACGTGTGGTGTATCAGGAGTATGAGATACGTATCTACGGCGTACCTGCCACGTTGCTTTCGTATGTACCACGTACATGCTATGAATTCAAGTGCACACATAAAAAACGTAGCACCTCGGCGTATGAGGAGTATGAGCTACGTATCGAGGAGTATGAGCTACGTATGCTCACGTATGTACGACGTACGCGTGACGTACCTTTCGTATCTTGATACGCCGTAGATACGCGAGTCGATACGCGATAGTGTGACAGCGGCTTAACAAAACAAAATACAATAAACGAAGAGAGAAAAGAATATCTTATATGTAAACACTTAGTCTAAAGTAAAGAAAGGTACAAGTAGGCAAAGATCAGGAAAAGGCGCAATCAGAAAAAGTTTCCCACTCCAAAAACCGAGGCACATAGAACACATAGAACACATAGTTACAAAAAGAACACATAGTTACATAATTCATGAAGCGAAACAAAGTGCGTATCATAACTCAACATCCTGTAGATATAGCGAATACGCAGTATGTTTTGCATCTTAAACATGTTAAATGTTCTTATTATTTATCAAAATTTCTCCGTTTATTTTCAGAGCTTGCCAAATTTATAACAGAAGTCCTTAACTGATACTGGAGAATATGTTCTATACAGAGGATCACAAACATCTCACGACTTATTGAGCCGAGTCATGAGAAACCGGTCTTTATTGTGTTTGAGCGGTCCGACACAAACCCGTATGTACTACTAGAAGGCTAGTTTTCAGCTTAAAATTTTGGATTTTAGAATAAGAGGGATTGTAATATTTGGATTGTGTAGCAAAATCAAAGGCGCTGATCAGCTGGGAAGTCACTGCGCAGCTGATCTGCGTCTTTGTTTTCGCATTATGCAAATTCCGGATTTCTCATGGCGCGGTTCAATTAAAATTTCAGCTTTTAAAATGTATCTGATCAGCACTGTGACGTGTTGTTGCTCATTATTGTATATCAAAATACAGTGTAGCAAATACAGATCCGTTATTAGGTGTCAATTTCTTAAGTAATTTGTATTTACATTTTACGGCTGTAAAGTGACATTGGCTACATGTACATGTATACTTGTGGGAACTTCTTTAAATAACATGTTACACAGTTGTCAATGCTTATTCGTTTAAACAACACCACTATACTAGTTTCCAGTAAAATTAAAGTCTTTAGATAATGGCCTTCAGAATGTACACGAAGTATAATGTGTTATCTTATTCTCGACTACTTATTACTCAGTTTATTACACATTCCCTACAGTAACAGTTTTTATCCATTGGATCTCGTATACATGTAAGCCGAATATAGGTTTAATCGGAAACCACGAAATTCACCACGCATACTAGTCTGTGTCTTCTCACTTTGCGACCAGAAAGCCAGAGAAACTATTCATACGGTGAATGTCGTCAAACAGAACTGATCCAGAACTAATATATGTTACTTTTAGAAACACCTGACTCCCTCTCTGGAGGCGAGCCAACGCAGATCCAGAATGACACACGTGATAGTCTTTAGCTGCTGACGCAAACCTTCCCAGTACACCCTCGTCCGCCATGAACGCGACATAAATGGCTTTATTGTAATATGTACAAAGTGTTGCATGAAATACATATATACCATCAACTGGAACGGTAAACTGGCCCGTTCCTGTTTTGTAGAAGCCACCCTCGTTCAGTCGCATATGTTTAAAGATGATTGTATTACCATTAGACGAAGACGAGCTGGAACTCTCGTAGGCCGAGAAACCGATGAAAGGTCGTTGATCACCATCAGTGAGCGAGCTACTGAGGTTTTTAACTTGAGATGTTAAATGTCCAATAGCGTGATTAGAAACATCCAGGGAATTTTGCAGTGTTGCAGTTGACTCCTTAGATTCAGTTATTATGGCCTCAATCTTAGTTTCCAAGTCCAAGTTTTTCTTCACAAGGTCTTCAATTCGTTGGTTTTGCTCTTCAATTCGTTGATTTTGTTCTTTGTTAGCATGTTCAGAGTCCAAAAGTTTCTGCAAAACTTTGTATTCATAATCGAAACGACAATTGCCTTGTGGTTCTTGTTCATTCATGTGAGATAATCCTTGGTTGGCCATTAAAACCATGGTAACACATAGATTTTGGATCAGAAACAACATGGTAAATGAATTTGCGAACACGAAACAGTGCATTGTCTGCTCTCAGTATCAGAGAAACGAACTTGCGATATTCAAAATGTCTGAGCATTATATAGCATTTGCGTTGTCATCTTCGTTACGCTCGTCACAAAAAAATGTTTTCTTTGGGTTCCATTCAGAGAAGACTGGACTGTATAGCCATAAAAGATGGCCAAAATGATTTACCTGGCCATCCAAAATCGTTGTGGAATTTCTACAGTGTATGTGCAGTAGAGAAGCACACGAATCAGCTTAATTGTAACGGCAGAACTGACCATCTGAGTTTGTTTCTTTATCTGCAGCCATAAGGGTTTATTATGATTGGGCTCAATATTAGGGTTGAGCCAGCTTTGGGCATTAAATCAATCAATCATCTGTACACCTTACATCAGGATAACATGTCTATCAATAGTAAATACCATTTTATATAGTAAAACTGTGGTATACAAGATTAAACAAACTTTCTTATTTTTGATACAAAACATAGATTGAGGGCACTCAAAACATAGATTCAGGGCACTCGTTAGAACTGCCTCGGTAGGTCTGATTTTTTAATTTCTTATACAAGAATTCACCGACTTCATGTGTCTTTTATGCATGTAATGTTTGTCTTATATTGTGTTAAATGAATCTTAAAATCGGCGAACCCTTAAACACATTAGTTCATCTCTTAAGCAGAGCAGGCATAAATTAATTGCGCCAAAGTTGTCTTTTATTCAGATGACGGACTTCTTATTTCTTTCTCCCATGACCTGAAATAGCGGATGATAAACATGTCTTGTCAAGAAAATAAAGGGACAGAAATACTTATATTTAGTTTCGTTAGACAACAGCATCAGATTGCATCTGGCTGTCTGCTAATATTAACATAAATTAGCATTCAATTTTATCATTTCGGTCTAGATGAACCAATGAAATAACATCTTGTGATCCAGGCCGAGGGTATTCCCCTTGTTATTTTGCAGTTTATTCGGTCAGGCTTAAGCAGGTTAGATCATTGACTAGTTAGAGATTCACCACGAGGACCGAATAACTAACTAAATGTTATGAACCACTGCAGAAGCTGAGGGTGAGGTTATGGCCATGTAAAACCGGTTTAAGCCCGCCAGTAACTTTGTGTTACTGATCGTTCCAAGTCGATACTTCTGTGGTGGTTCTTTTTGTTTTATGTTTTGGTGTATAAAAAATTTTTGTGCTGTTGGCGCCTTATGTATGTTTTCATATTTTTAGTTAAGTTAAGGTAACTGAGTGGCCACCTATTGGGAAAATAGCTGCTCATTCGGCTTACGATATGTTTCATGGTATAAGTACCTGATTGTTAGTTTGGTTTTTTCCCACCTCGGTTTTTGGAGTGGGAATCTTTTTCTGATTGCGCCTTTTCCTGATATTTGCCTACTTGTACCTTAGTATATGCAACCTTTCATTAAATCATGAAAAGGGTACAAGTAGGCAAAGATCAGGAAAAGGCGCAATCAGAAAAAGATTCCCACTCCAAAAACCGAGGTGGAAAAAAGCCATACATGTTTATATTTGTTATATACTGGTTGTATTAAAGTTGATGGCTGGAAAGTAACAAATAATAGCCAGTAGCCTCCCTGCATTGAGATATCTGGGTAAATCCACTATCATAGCTGTAAAGAATTCGTACTTACAACACCTTCCTCATGGGGTCCATGCCTTTATGGGGAGGAGGGCTGTTGTAACGGCGTCTGGCTATTCCCTGCTATTTTACATGGATAGGCCTACACCACATATTTGAATTGGTTTGGGCCTCAAATTGTTCGTTTTGTAAATGTAAATAATTTGATCGGGGCCTGAAACGAACCATGTCCGAATCGACAATGTGCCAACTTCGCATCGCTTTTCCATAGGAAATATGCGATAACATTGTAATTTCACGGCTACATTACACGAATCAAACCCTAAATAAATGAAACATACCATCTATAATGCATTTATTCCCGTTCTGTAGCTGTATTTTACATATGTTTACATCCAATTTTGATTTCTGAGCTGTCATTCGCGCTTCAGAACTTTGTACATTAACTAAACCTATCGAGCCGTAGCAATCCGAAACGGCAGCTACTGTTGCTAAGCGCGTGCCAGATTCCCGAAACGCTGGTTTCCGACCCCATACACTCCCCAATGGCGAGCGCATCAATTCCCTGGAAACATGTGTGGGTATATAAACCGAAACGAGCAGCCAGATTCTCCGTTGCTGAGTTGTTGGCAACCTTGCTGTACATGTAGCTTCCAATAGCTCCCTAGCTATAAGCATAGCTGATCACCAATCTCGGTGGAAACATTCTAAATCTCGGTGGAAATATTCTAACACCTAAGAGGCCCTACCAGGGGTTTGGAGGATTCAGGGAGAAGGGTCATTTAATTTCAGGGAGCTGGGGAGCACTAGCAAATATTTTAAGGGATCTGGGGAGCAAGCGGGGATTTAGGGAGCAAAAGAAGAAAACTTTCAGGGAGCTGAGGAAAAACAAATCAGGGAGCTGGGGAGAAGGGTCAATTTTTTCAGGGAGCAGGGAGCAAAGACCCCCTATGGTAGGGCCTCACCTAAATTTCACCCCTTTAGCATGCCAAACAAAAGAAATACAGAAAACGGTCCAGCACAGGTCTCGTAATATTTTGTTTACATTTCTCCACCCACTTTGGCGGAAAGTTGCGCCCATTTTGGTGGAAATATTTCTTCTACTTTTCTAATCTATCTCGGCGAAGTTGGCACTGGTTTTGATTATTACATAATATAGTAAACACCTTTGAATATTCATCACCTAGTATTCATGTGAATTTGAATTGTTTTACTTCAATTTCTAAGGAACTATTTTGTTTACCCATCTCGATGGAATTCGCCTATCTCGGTGAAGTCCGCCAAGCTCGGTGAAATAAACCCATTTAGGCGAAGACACACTTTAACCTGAATTTGTGCTACTTATGCATTAGTCCTGAGTTCATTGGACAACCTGAGTCTTTGTTCTGTCTTGCCAGCAATGAATTAAAGCTGTAGTGTGTCTTGCTTCTATTTGCGTGACGTTTCGCCCATTTCGGTGCAGTTTCGCTCATCTCGGTGAAATTCCGCCAAGCTAGGTGACACCCTTCATATAAGATTTAGTCGTCAGTATTTGATACTATGTTAATTAATGCAATACTTTGATACTTAAGGGGATTATTTATCTAAGGTGCTGAGTTGTATAACTGCAAATATTAGGATTTACGGCTATATTCTCTTCCGTCACTCAAACTCAAACTCGAACTCGACTCGCGAGAGTATGGCTGGAGTATGAGTCGAGTGGGATTAAATTGAGTGTGAGTGGAGTATAGATTTGGTATGCACAACAGTCACTCAACCATCACTCACTGGAGTGTCAGGTTTTCATTATAAAACAAAGAAATTTGAAATCTTATAGACATTTGATGTAATAATTCTAAAATCAAATAAGCAGCAAAGACTCTGACTAGACGCCGCATATTGCGGTATTTTGATGTGCACGCATTGAATTGTATTTGCTTATACTCATTCCTTCTTTACTCAGAGTATTGTTTGTTTGTTTGCTTGTTTGATTATTTGTCTTTTTCGAAAAAATAAGGGTCCAAAAATTTTAAGTAGCGCTTGAGTGAGGTGTCTCCTTCACTTAACGTTTACTCGAAATTTGAGTTGAGTTCGAGTGTGAGTGGGACATGTGCATACCGAATCGAACAGTTATGCGCTCACACGAGTGCCTGATCAGATTATCTGAATGAGTTTGAGTGGAGTATGCTTCGAGTGTAGGTTAAGAATACAGCCGTTAATTCGTACATCTAAGGTTAGGAGCTGAGTTATACATGTACAACTCCATGTATTGTACTTACACTTGTATTTAAATGTTGGGGAATAGTAATGGTTACAGACCACCCTGAATGGCTTCCATTGAAAACAATGCAAAATAGGCCTCATTCACAGCACTGTGCGAAGTTCCACAACATTCACTCACTAATAAATTACCCTGGATTGATAAATTCAGTACCAGAGCTCTTCAAAAAGAGATAAATTCACACAGCATGACCGATTCAGTTTTTCACAAATTTAACTTGAACACACACACTGACCTCTGACAGCAAGTAGAACGGAAGACCGCAGTGTTCCACCGTGACCTTTTGTCGCTTCCACGCAGAAGATATAGTCCTCCATGATATCATGTATTATACCTTAAATTGGTAGAATATGTATCAAATTAAAAATTAAAATCAATTGTAGCCACAAATTAACACCCAGGAGTGAGACACTCACCACTGAGGAAGCCTGCAGAATTTTTCTTAGGAACTATTTAGGCATCCTACGACCCCGGAAGTAATTTAGTAGAGGTTTGACACCTAATATGTCTCTCTTTAACTGCAACTGCATTCACATAGTATAATTTTCTGCAACTGCATTTACCTAGTATAACTGTAACTGCAACTATTAAGTATAACTGTATCTACAGTATCTTACTAGCAATAATAATCTAATGCACTGAATTTAATTATACCTGTTACTGCACTAAGTTAATTCTGATATGTATAGCTTCAACTGCATCTTACTGTTTCTTTAATTAGTAATAAAAAGGTGCAAAAGTGTATCCATTGATATTGTATTCTTATACCAATAAAATGTGTATGTTTGAATTGCTTTAGCCATCATATTGTTAAGGGAAACAAAATAGATTTAGAAAATTGCAACAATGGCTCAAGTGTCAGCCCAGGTCGGGTCCACAGAAAATTCCTAGTGAATTCATTGTGACTGGTCACCTTTCTGCCAATATAAAGAGAGTATACGCTCGCCCAGGTGGCCCCGTTGCAATATTTGACGAATGGATTGTCCCATCATTATAAAATAGATGAGTCAACTTTCAGTTTTGGGCGTGTTAGGAGTGATTTCTAATTTGTATCCCATTTCTTGATAAAGTTTCGCAAAGCAAATAGAATAGCCCCAGATGGGACGCCGCCTTCTGTTGCGTCACATCTGGGGTTATTCTGTTTGCTATGTCCCACAAAAGGGACGTTAGGCTAATATGACTAGTTAAAACATAAAACCATACATATGAGCGTCAACTCCCATACGAGCACTTGATCTCAGGTTGCATCCTGTTTATGACACTTTGAAAAGGGTGTTGTAAACATTTTTGTGATATCAACTTGCATCCATTAATTACAAAAAAGTTCAAAACCAAGCAGATACACCCAAAATACGACAAGCGTGAGAGAGTTCAAATATATTTCGAAACATTTTTACAATTTTTGTTTCCATATGCTTCAGCAGGTAAAAGTGCAAAAGTTCGTCCCCTCTGTTCAGATACCGACTTCATAGGCTATTAATGTCTTTCTTCAAGCTTCATTTGCATCACTTATATTCCAAATATTGCACGTACGGGTGATAGTTCGTCTCTCACTAATGAGAAAGACCATCATTATTTCTTGAATAGTGCTGATGTGTGTTGGTGAGTTCTTTGATGGCTGACTAGGCCAATTCTGGCTCTAAACTGTCGGTTGCAAGTAGAGCAAGTCAATGTCATAGAGTCTGCTGGTGGCACATTTGTTTTGGCTTTGCGCTCTCTTCGCTTTCTTTCAGCTTCACAGATTCTTTTCTTTTCATAGAGAGCTGCTCCTTTGTTGATGAGACCTCGCCACTTTGATCGCTCCTGTGCAGTCTGTTCCCAGGACCCCATTGGTATTTTGAAATCCTTCAGAGAGGCTTTGAGGGTGTCTTTGTAGCGTTTCTTCTGGCCACCTTGAGAGCGCTTTCCCTCCTGTAGTTCTCCATAGAAAACTTTCTTTGGAAGTCGCGCATCAGGCATTCTTATAACATGGCCAGTCCATCTTAGCTGTGCTAGCTTTAAGACTGTATGCATGCTTTGCATCCCTGCTTTCCTCAGGACCTCTGTGTCTGGAATCTTGTCCTGCCACTTGATTTTTAACAACTTTCTCAAACAGCTTAAGTGGAAATGGTTAAGTCTCTTTGCATGGCGTTGGTATACTGTCCAGGTCTCACATGCATACAAGAGGGTTGGCAGTACCACAGCCTTGTAGACTTTCAGCTTGGTGTCAAGCTTGATTCCATTTCGCTCCCAGACATTTGCACGGAGTCTTCCGAATGCCACACTAGCTTTTGCAATTCTGGCAGTGATCTCATCATCAATATGCACTGCTCTGGAGAGAGTGCTTCCCAGGTAGGTGAACTTGTCAACAACTTTCAGTTTTTGCCCATTCACAGTGATGGCTGGTTCATTATATGGTTTTCCGGGGGCTGGTTGGTGTACAACCTCTGTCTTTTTTGTGCTGATTGTGAGATCATAGTTATCACATGACTGTGAGACTTGATCCATGGCTCTTTGCATTTTTGCCTCTGTGTTGGCATTCTTATCCATATCATCTGCATAGAGGAGCTCATCTAGCACATCAGTCTGGACCTTAGTTTTGGCTTGCAACCTTCTGAGGTTGAATATGTTGCCATCAAAACGGTACCTGATTGGAAAACCAGTGTCACTGTCCTGAAAAGCATCCATAAGCATGGCAGAAAACATCATGCTGAACAGTGCTGGTGCCAGAACACAGCCTTGTTTGACCCCATTTGTTACTTCAAATGGTTCAGAGAACTCTCCATCATTCTGCACACGTGCCTGCATGCCATCATGAAACTGCCGCACCATAGCTATGAATCTGGGTGGACAGCCAAACTTGGCCATGATTTTCCAGAGTCCATCACGACTAACAGTGTCAAAAGCTTTGGTGAGGTCAACAAACGTCATGTATAGATCTACATTCTGTTCTTGGCATTTCTCCTGAAGCTGTCTTGCTGTGAAGATCATGTCTATTGTCCCTCTGTCTTTTCTGAATCCACATTGACTTTCTGGGATAAGTCCCGTCTGATCAAGATGAGCATTCAGACGATTCAACAGAATTTTTGCAAGTATCTTCCCAGCAATTGATAGGAGGGAGATGCCTCTGTGATTGTCACAGACTTGAGGATTTCCTTTCCGCTTGTATAGGTGGATTATGGATGCATCCTTAAATTCTTGTGGGATAGCCTCCTTCCTCCACATACAGTGAAACAACTCTGTCAGTTTCTCTGCCATGGGTAGCCCCCCAGCCTTGTAAACTTCGGCAGGAATTGCATCTGCACCTGGGGCTTTGCCAGATGATAGTTGTTGAACTGCTTTTCTTGTTTCCGTAACGGTAGGAAATTCATCTAACAGAACATTGCACTCTATCTGTGGAAGTCTGTCGATTGCATCCTGATTGATGCTTGATGGTCGATTAAGCACACTATTGAAGTGTTCCGCCCACCTTTCCAAGATAGCCTCTTTATCTGTGAGAAGAGTGTTTCCATCTGCACTGAGCAATGTGGTGGCTCCAGAACTCTTTGGACCATAAATGGTTTTCAGTGCATCATGAAATTTCTTCATGTCCTTTCTATCCGCAAAAGACTGAATTTCTTCTGTTTTCTTCCTCAGCCAGGAATCTTGCATGTCCCTAAGCTTGGTCTGGACTGTCTTACAAATGTTGCTGTAGGCTGCTTTCTTGGATACTGAGCTAGTATCATCTTGATGTGCCTTGAGCAAACGGTGCTTTTCTTCAAGAAGCCTCTGAATTTCATCATCATTCTCATCAAACCAGTCTTGATGTTTGCGAGATGGATGGCCTAAGGTGCTTGCAGCTGAAGAAAGAACTGTTTTATGGAAAACTGTCCAGTTTTCTTCGGGGTCCTCTGAACTGAGATTCATTGCATCAAGTTGGTTGCAAATGTCTGTTAAGAAATTTTGTCTCATGCTGTCTTTATTCAGCTTTGAGACATCCAGTCTCTTAGGAGCTTTCTTGCCTTGAGGTCGCCTCGCAGGCTGTATTCTTAGGTTGAGTTTGCTGACAACCAGTCTATGATCTGTCCAGCAGTCTGCACCACACATAGTCTTTGTCACTTTAACATCCTGCCTGTCTGTTCTCCGCACTATGACATAGTCTATGAGATGCCAGTGTTTGGAACGGGGATGCATCCAGGATGTTTTGTTCCTATTAGGTAGACGGAAGACTGTGTTGGTGATTAGAAGATCATGTTCAGCACACTTCCTGAGAAGCAAGAGACCATTGCTGTTACACTTTCCAACCCCTTCTGGACCTATAACTCCTTCCCAGGTCTGGTGGTCTGTACCCACTCTGGCATTAAAGTCGCCAAGAAGGATAAGCTTGTCTGTGCGGGGTGTTGCAGAAATAACATTGTCTAGGTCATCATAGAACTTGTCCTTGACCTCATCTGGATTGGTCATTGTGGGTGCATAAGCACTGACAATAGTTGCATGTTTATTGCCTGACAGAGGAAGTCTCAATGTCATTAGACGGTCATTAATGCCTTTTGGCAATCCTGACAGCTTACCAACAAGTTCTGTTTTGATGGCAAAGCCAACTCCTGCTTCACGCCTCTCTTCACTTTTGCGTCCACTCCAGAAGAAGGTGTATCCAGCACCAACTTCTTTGATCTCCCCAACATCTGCGAACCGAGTCTCACTCAATGCAGCTATCTGTATATCATACCTCCCAAGTTCTCTGCCCACAAGGGCCGTTCTACGCTGTGGTCTATCTGACCCAACACTATCCATTAAAGTGCGCACATTCCATGCGCCAATCCGTAAGGGGATTACTCTAGCTTTTTTCTTTGTATTTCGACCGCTTAAGGGGATCCCCGCTGATCGCGGTTAACCAGCCAGGGGGTTTGAAGCAGGCAATTGTTTAGGGCACCTTTTCTAGCCCCTTCCCCATGCTACGGGGGTGAGCAGTGCGGTCCTAAATAGGTCTGCTCAGTCACTCAGCCGACTGCCGAATTCTGCTTACTGCTTCTCCTCACAGAAAACGACCATTAGAACTGAGCCGCCTGTGTGCAGGTCTGCAACTACAGCTCCCAGTGTGTCCTACACCTGCTGCTTCGCCACTCGCCCATCGCCACAGGACTTTGTAGGTATGTGGGTGCAAGTGTGATGAAATTGTTGTGTATGCAAGTGCTTGTGTGTTGAGAAATAAGATGACATGCGCTATGAAATTGGATTATAGTGAGGAAGAGGTGCGCAATGTCAACCTCACTCTCTAGTCCTCGCCCAGCTGCGCCCAGAGGCAAGACACAGGTCAAGACGTCTGGAGTTGGGTTTGGATGCAGTGGATGACCGTAACATCTTTAGTGCCTTGTCACGCTCTGCATGTTCCACAACATGTTGCTGTATCGCTTTCTGAACCGTTGAATCAGATGATTTCTTCCGCTCCATCTACCGAAACAGTCTTTGCATATCTGGACTAGGCATATCCAGACACACAGGTTTGATTTTGGAGTTTCCTTCTCCTAGATGAATTGCTGGCCACAGCTGAAGAGCTCCATCTACCCGTACGGGTACTCGTTATGTTGCTACAGTAAATAAATGAGAAATGACTTAAAGTTAGTATGCAGATTATTTCAATAACAGGTATCGACAGCATTGTCCGTGTTCCACTCCGTGCTATAAAGACAAGTACTGTGGGTTGTTTTTATTTGAAACAAAAATGTGCCCTGTCGCGACAACGTCTTGTGATATTGCCCTGTGCTGCACGAAACAGGCTAGGGCAATATCACAAGACGTTGTCGTCAGGGCTGCACGAAACAGACTGCTATTCATAGTCAGAAGGTATCCAAAGACGTGAAGTCTGAAATGAGCACTTTTGTGTATTAGCCACTTCAAGCAACGGCCCCAAGACTACACAATAGAGACAGCAAACTATTAAAGCTCTGAGGCACTGGATTTATTGGCCATAAGCTTGGGATTCTTTTCCAGACAATCAGCGGATATTTCTCCTGCCCTACTGAAACTATGCCGGCGTCAAATCACGATGAGGTCCCCAGCAATGACGAACGGAAGTCTTAAACCAAGGCTTGGTGATGTTTTCTCATTTTAAAGTCTAGGTTTAAATTGAATAACATGTTTTTTTTCTTCAGTTGTAAAGGTTAAAAGCTTCTTAAATGTTCAATCGTGAGGTGATTTATTTATGTACATTTTCATTCAAGAAAATTAACTGTAACATATTATACAAGTCAATATACGTTTTCAATAACTGTGCATATAAAGGCATCTAACATTTTCTATTCATTTTCTCATCAATATGTACACTTGAAAATGAAAAGGTTATGTAAACTTATGATGCTAACAGTTTTGAACCCAAGGGAATTTTGTGCGATACAAAGAAACTGGAATTACAAAACACTGGACTTTGTACAAGAATCAGAACCGTACAATGATGGTGAGTGTTTTTTTAGTTAATTACGTGGCCATTTTGACATGAGTACTTTGTTACTTCCGTTAAACAAAGAATTACAATTTGTCCAAAAAAAAAAAAAAAAAAAAAAAAAAAAAAACAATTATGATTTTGACACTTCTTGGAACTTCAATATCTATAGCTGTATCATACACGTTGCTGCTTCGTTTTAAAGGTTGTAATTGTGTGATTAGCTTTAGGGCTTATTAGCCTTTAGTGTGACTTGCAGACGGTACCAGAGGGTCACAGTGGAAATTAAGAGAAATCTCCCCTTTAGTGTTATCCTTGGTACTTTGAAAGCAACGGTTTCTCTAATGTGGGCAATATGAGAATGCACAGTATATGGTTTAATATGTATAAATATGTTGTATTGTATTTCTACTTTTTTCAGGCGCAAATTTCCGAGGAGAATTTTGAACGTAAGTAAATCAATAAAATAGTCACAAGAAAATATTCCAAGGTCACAGTAGTTAAGCTATTAACCTTGTAAATTAGGGCTTGTTGGTTCAAATCCGAGATTCTCTAGTATTTCTCATGTGTATTTCAGTTTTTAGATCAGACAAAAGTAGTGGCCTAGAGGTAAGTTGCGTATATCCGAATCGAAAGTCGTACATGGGCTCGACCTCTCAGTGCCTCCCGGCAAGGTAGTATCTCTGAGCAAGACAAAATTAATCCACACAGTATTGATTCTACTATGTACATTCGCCGAGTTTAGGCTTCGTCCCACCGTGGCTAAAACTGTTAACTGGGTTCTTGCAAACCACAAGTCGCAAGTACCGTTTTCAATATTTCAACGTTTACGTGTTCAAACAGCAACCTACAGAATATCAGACAAGACTATTTTAGCTAAACATGCATTGTTGGTACTAGTTAGAACCACATTGGCGAGTATTTTAACGTGTTTTGAGCAAAACTAATTTTCAATTTTTACAGCTTAGGAATAATCTGTATATTACATGGGCGTGTTTTCGTAATGGTGTGTGCTTATTGGAGCATATACATGTACGCTGACAACTATGCGATTAAATGCCACTGACTTGTCATTACGAAAACTTGCCCATACAATATACAAAGATTTTTCTCTGCTGTAAAAAGTGAAAATTTCAGTAGAAAAAATGATGTTTTCTTATTTTTGCTCCGAAACATAGATTTTTGGTACACGTTAGAACCGCCTCAGTGAGGCGGTGAGGCGGTTCTAACGAGTACCCACAATCTATGTTTATGTGCAAAAAATAAGAAAAATAGGCATACCCCTATAATCCCCATTTTATTATATAAAAGTGGGGTTCAAGGGGGTATACGTTTCACGGACATGTTTTCCTTATATTTATTTGTTTTCCTATTCCATGTTGAAGTATACAGAGAGATATTTGAGTGTTTCTGTGATAACAGAGGCACCACAGTACGACTGAAGAAGTTAGAGCACATGCTACAGTGTATCGGTTATAACCCAACCATGAAAGAAATGGAGACATACAAAACTATACTGAAAACAAAAGGTATGCCAACCAAAACTTAAGTCCAATTCGCATGCGCCAAAAATACACACGTGTAAATATACTCCGGTGTGCAAATTTTACTCGGGGTAATCAAATGGCGCATGTGAACGCATAAACATACCGGAGTATATTTACATATGGGTAAATTTACTCCATGCAAATTTTATTTATACAAATACACACGTGTAAATTTACTATTTTGTCCCATGCGAACGCAAAGTAAAATTTACCCATGAGTATTTACATTTCAAGTCAATATTCTGCTTTTAGATAACAAACTTTCACATTTTTGTCCATAACTGATTATATGACAGTTGCTGAAACTGTGGACATTGTTGCTAAATAAGAGTTTATTGCCATTCATCACATTTTAGATCATATGGAGTGCAAACAGCCACAATATTTCTTCATCATTCTTGGTGAGATTCTTGGGGCATTTTAACAATAATTCCTTGTGAAAGGATGAAAAAAGGGAACTGTATTAACTACTAAGGTTATGCTAGACGGAATATTTCCATCGGTATTCCGTTAGACCTCTCCACGGGAGAGGAGCGAGGTCACGAAGTGTATCGGAGTGCAGGTTAGCCAGCTGATCTAAGGTTATGCCTGACCATTCCATGATTCTCCTCTGCTGACAAAGTCTACAAAAACACCTTGAAGCAGCCCCTTCTTGTTTTGCAAATCCAGAAAGCTTAAATGAACTGGTTTTAAATTAATCCAGAAATGATAAATTTACATACAAAAATGATAGTTCGTCTCTCACTAATGAGAAAGACCATCATTATTTCTTGAATAGTGCTGATGTGTGTTGGTGAGTTCTTTGATGGCTGACTAGGCCAATTCTGGCTCTAAACTGTCGGTTGCAAGTAGAGCAAGTCAATGTCATAGAGTCTGCTGGTGGCACATTTGTTTTGGCTTTGCGCTCTCTTCGCTTTCTTTCAGCTTCACAGATTCTCTTCTTTTCATAGAGAACTGCTCCTTTGTTGATGAGACCTCGCCACTTTGATCGCTCCTGTGCAGTCTGTTCCCAGGACCCCATTGGTATTTCGAAATCCTTCAGAGAGGCTTTGAGGGTGTCTTTGTAGCGTTTCTTCTGGCCACCTTGAGAGCGCTTTCCCTCCTGTAGTTCTCCATAGAAAACTTTCTTTGGAAGTCGCGCAGCAGGCATTCTTATAACATGGCCAGTCCATCTTAGCTGTGCTAGCTTTAAGACTGTATGCATGCTTTGCATCCCTGCTTTCCTCAGGACCTCTGTGTCTGGAATCTTGTCCTGCCACTTGATTTTTAACAACTTTCTCAAACAGCTTAAGTGGAAATGGTTAAGTCTCTTTGCATGGCGTTGGTATACTGTCCAGGTCTCACATGCATACAAGAGGGTTGGCAGTACCACAGCCTTGTAGACTTTCAGCTTGGTGTCAAGCTTGATTCCATTTCGCTCCCAGACATTTGCACGGAGTCTTCCGAATGCCACACTAGCTTTTGCAATTCTGGCAGTGATCTCATCATCAATATGCACTGCTCTGGAGAGAGTGCTTCCCAGGTAGGTGAACTTGTCAACAACTTTCAGTTTTTGCCCATTCACAGTGATGGTTGGTTCATTATATGGTTTTCCGGGGGCTGGTTGGTGTACAACCTCTGTCTTTTTTGTGCTGATTGTGAGATCATAGTTATCACATGACTGTGAGACTTGATCCATGGCTCTTTGCATTTTTGCCTCTGTGTTGGCATTCTTATCCATATCATCTGCATAGAGGAGCTCATCTAGCACATCAGTCTGGACCTTAGTTTTGGCTTGCAACCTTCTGAGGTTGAATATGTTGCCATCAAAACGGTACCTGATTGGAAAACCAGTGTCACTGTCCTGAAAAGCATCCATAGGCATGGCAGAAAACATCATGCTGAACAGTGTTGGTGCCAGAACACAGCCTTGTTTGACCCCATTTGTTACTTCAAAAACCATTTGAACCATTTGAACCATTTGAAGTAATACAAAAATACTCCTGGTGATAAAACCCATGCGAACGCAATTTTAATTTACTCACAGGTTGATTTGCACTCCGGAGTATATTTACACACCGGAGTATATTTACACGCGTTTTTTTTTTTTTTTTTTTTTTTTTTTTTTTTTTTTTTTTTTTTTTTTTTTTGCGCATGCCAATTGGACTTTAGTGAAACTATGATTTCAAGATTACTAAAAACAATAAATTCATATTCTAAGAATATAGATCTACTGAAAATATTCCACCAACCTATAATAATAAATTACCCTTCATTTAAAGCTAGTGTTCTCTTCAATCATTTTTGGACTTACAAATGTTTTTTGTTTTTATTTGTTGGGACATTTTCCATATGTGGGGGCACTTCAACTTTCGTTTGCTAATGACAATATAAGAGTCTACCGATAATTTCTTAGCACATTGAAACAAAGCGTGATTTCATTATTTTCTGTTTTTTCAAGCTCCAGACAAAATTGAGTTTGGCGAGTTTATCGAGTTAATGAAGAAAGTTGAAAAGCTGTCGGGAGCTCCAGAAGAACAAGAGTCGCAACTTAGACGAGCCTTCGACTACTTTGATAGGGACGGGAGGTACATGACTATATCTGCAATAAAAAGGTACAAGTAGGCAATGATCAGGAAAGGCGCAATCAGAAAGAAATTCCCACTCTAAAAACCGAGGTGGGAAAAACTAAAAGTAGGTACTTAGAAAACATATCGTAAGCCGAGTGTGAGCAGCTATTTCCCAATAGGTGGCCACTCAGTTACCCGAACTTATTAGATGAAAATATGAAATTTTCCTTTGTCACAAAGAAGAAAAAAATACGTTGAAAAATAAACATTGCCATATTTTTCTTTTCAATAATGCATGTGGGTAAAGAGACACCGCCACCTGGTCACTTACAATGAACTTTATTGAGTATGATTGTGAATGAACTCGCGGATTCAACAGGGTGTCTCCTTTCGGAACTCAAACACCCGAAAGTAGACACCGTGTTGTATCGGTGAGTAGGACAGTGCCACTGAGCCACCTCTAACTTTTTTCCAGCGGTTTCCTTGAGCGCTGTGAGTTAAAACGGTTTCTATGTGACAAAGGTGTTGAAGACCCACGAGACGATGATGTGGAATATGTCTTGAAATGTGCTGATACAAACCATGACGGGAAAATTGATGTTACAGGTAAGGCATCAGTGGAGTATGTTTTGAAATGTGCTGATACAAACCATGACGGGAAAATTGATGTTACAGGTAAGGCAAAAAAAAAAAAAAAAAAAAAAAAAAAAAAAAAAAACGTCAATTCGGGGAAAATCAAAACGAAATTGCCCCATCTTTTCCCGTGGAGCCGTCGGTATTCCGTGAAACCTTCAACTTACAGAAGTGGAACGAGATACCGAAGGTAACGAAATGAAGGTTAGCAATTTGATCTAGTGCATTTTCAGTCTGCATCCAGCATTTTCAAGTATTTGTGACATATTGTTTTCCCAGATGAGTTGCATCGCTTTCGAAAAAAGTTTAATATATAAAATTATACCATATATAAAAGAATAAAACGAATACATGAAAATGTGTTCACGCCCAAACAAACACATGAACAACATTTTAAGTCTTTTATAATTCAACATTGATATAAAACCAGTAACAGTTCCGCTTATTAATTACAAAGGGCTGCTTCGTTTAATTTCACAAATGCAGTTTTGCGTAAATGTGCGTCATACATGTACATGCAATATGTATGTAATTACGTGCTTCAGTGCCCACGTGTATACCTCAGACAATTTGCGATCTACATGTAGTCCTTTACTTTTTCATTTCTTTTTCAGAATTTTGCAAACTTCTTCAATCATTTTCAAAGAAGACAAGAAGAAAGGCGACAAACTAACTCCAGTTAAATTAAAGACCCATGAGTTATGACACATTAAAAAAATGATAATTCTACCCTGATTGGTGGAAGAATACTCATATTCAGATTGTTTTCGGCCTATTCTGTGAATCAGGTCACGTGATTATTCCATTGTCGTCGTATGGATGGATGCATGATCTCATTACTGATGTTGAACATAAAATACATGTGAGCCTGTGCATGAGAAAACCAACAATTTGGGTTTCCGACCAGTTCCAACACAAACCAGGCTGTACAGCCACAGAAGAAAGCTAGAAGCTTGAAACTTTGGATATAAGTAGAAGAGGAATTGTACTGTCCGTGTGGCGGAAACAAAGGCGCTGATCAGCTGTGCAGTTACTGCACAGCTGATCTGCGTCTTTGTTTTCGCATATGCAAATTGTTGGTTTTCCCATGCGGTGGCTCATGTATGATTGTGTATGAGTACAGAATGTAGATTTCATGATT
This sequence comes from Rugalucina vietnamica, assembly GCA_964017185.1. Classification (NCBI taxonomy): domain Eukaryota; kingdom Metazoa; phylum Mollusca; class Bivalvia; order Lucinida; family Lucinidae; genus Rugalucina; species Rugalucina vietnamica. The sequence goes on from OZ024872.1 coordinate 44,229,595, forward strand.
TTGCAAAAAGCAGATTAAAGGAGATATATGCCTTTGATGAGTACAGTCCCCAAAAGCCTATAATCGATATGTCAATTTTTAAGCAAAATTTTAAACCGTATTATTGGAATTACGTGTATATGTATATTGTGTGATTTGTTGGCATTTGAGAACGCTGCAAAATCCTTTGTCACACAATTTACATATATACCCAATAAAACAGTTTAAACTTTTGCTTAAATTACATGTTTTAAAAACTGACCCCTCGATTATAGGCTTTTATGGACTTTCCTCATTTAAGGCACAAATTTCCTTGGTTACCTTTTATATGCCATTGCAGTACATGTATGTAGACTTAGCACGAAAAATCATGTCTATTAAAAGATGCTCTTACTGTACATTATCAATGTCTTTTAACAACTCAAAATGTTTTGCGACAAAAATGAAAGTTGACCATCTTGGCATAACCATCATTTGTTTTATTGGGAGATAAAAGAGTCGGTAAAACAATACGTCGTGTGTATTAACCGCTCAGAACGTCTGTACCTGCCCAAGAAAAGTGGTCCAGGTCAAACCATCCATATATAAAAGTCGTTTTGGTTTACTTGGGTGGTTATTTGTTCAAGCAGATTTAGGGTGTCATGGCATCCTTATTTTGGGTAGAAGTCCCATAAAATGGTATCAACGTCCCGACATGACCATAGCCGTTGACTGGGACGCTAAACCACTCAAAAATCAATAAATCAAAACTCGGAGATGTCCGTACCGTTTACTGGATGACACAAACTTGAATTTTTGATTTAGCCGAGCATCATTCAAGCCATGAGCAAGAAATGGTGTTATAGTGACCTCCAACTAATGTAGACAAGAAGTAGGCCGAAAGTCACATAAAAATGAGCCGCGTCATAAGAAAACCAACATTTTGCATATGCAAAAACAAAGGCGCAGATCAGATTCGCAGTAACTGCGATGCTGTTCAATGCCTTTATTTTCGCCATGTACAATTCTTCTACTTTCTAAATCCTAAATCCAAAATTTCCATCTTCTGTGCTTGTACTGAGCTAGGTTTATGTCGGACCTGTTCAAAAACCACATTGTTTGTTTTCTCATGATGCGGCTCAAATGATGGCCCGTGAGGCTTTACCGGTACGCTACAGGGAGCAAATATTTCTTTTTCCAGTCATTTAGCTTATCTTTAATGAAAGACTTAACACACGCTGGTTATCCAGAGACAATTGCAACAAACGCGACTGGGACCAACTGACGCGGATAAAATCAATATATTATATTTGGAAGCAGTTAAAATATAAGACTGTAGTATTCAAGTACCTGTCTGGGAACAACACGGAGCTGACTGATCGGAATGATGCCGGACAGATATTTTTTTTACCTATTGTCGCATATTGATTATATCTGCGGTAGTTGTTCTAAGTCGCGGTGATTGTCTCAGGATAACCAGGGTGGGGCATGTTGTAACCGAGTCAAACAAGGGTGCGTTTATATGGTCATTGTCTGGGCATTTTAGACTAATTGTGGCCAAAGTTTAACGACACAAAGTCACAGTGTAAAACAAATAAATTTTATTTACATAGCACATTCAAATTACAGTTATTATTATTACAGAATTATGTCACGAATCACGTTATCAATGCTAGATATGACTGTGTATGTTGCACAAACAGTCACCTCAGAACATATCCTTAATAGTGACCAGAAGTGGCTATGTTTTCGTAGCCACAAAGTGATAGATTGTTTATTTAGGGTATAACACAGAAGCCACCAGTACATGTACATCCCACCAATGCTAAAGCAAACACAGTTTTAGGCTACAGGGTTACATCGTCGCGGCACCGTTAGACGTTTCGCATAAAAGTATAGACGCACGTACACACCTTGTGTAATTCTAGTGACGTTATTTACCACGGACGCCATACCGTTTCTTCACCGACCACTGGCCCTATATCCGACTCCAGTTTATTCCTATTCAGCTCATCCAGGCGCCGTGATTCTGGTGTCAATGGGCTAGTTGCCTCCCTTTTAATCTCTAGACCTGCTGTCGAAACCCCACGTCCCCTACTGCGATTCACTGGTTTCACGTTTCCATTGAGAATTTTCTGAACCGCCGGGATACTTCGAATCTCGCGGGACTGTTTCCCTTCAGTCTCGGCCACATAGACCCCGAACAGATACGAATTCAGGCTGCATAACTGGTCATTACCCATCGAACTCGACACACGGAGATACCGGATTGTCTCCCTTGTACAATCTTTGAAGCCGCGACTGTAACTGCTAGTCTCCCTTGATTGAGACTGTTGTTGTTGTTCTTGGCACTGGCTGAGATAGCGGACGGTCATCTCCAAGATGTCGGCCTTGTCGAGTCTGGCAATCGCCGAAGAACCCTGTAATAAAAATGATAGCTACAGTTTTTGTTCCCATTACCAAAGTCATCTGAAATTGTGTAACAAACGCTGAAGCGTGCATAATAATGTGTCCAAACTTGCATCACTTTTGAGGGCTAGGACACAGGCACTTGTAGCAAAAAAATATACCCTCACCCTTTCTATATATATAGAAAGGGTGGGGGTATATCTTTATGCTACAAGTGCCTGTGGGCTAGGACAAAAACCCACCAAGAATAAATTCAGAAAATCAGTCGTGATTAAAGCACAGGAACCCATATTTGTTTGTTGTTTTGTTTCGTTTGTTTGATTGATTGATATGCTGCTTAAGCTTAACATATCAAGCAAAAGCTATGGTCATGTCGGGAATTTGCCTCCGTTTTATGGGACTTCTACCCGGCATTGGTATGACAAGGCATCCCGACAAAATGTGCTGAAAATATATGTATATCCCACTCCATTAAACAACTGAGGATTTATGGATGATTTATATGTTATAACTAAGACAGACTTTGGACTACTAAGTGCTTAACCAGTAAGGGGGTCAATTAGTCTGTATGCAGCTTTGTCTGGAGGAACAAACAGTCGAACCAAAACATGAAACTTTGATTGCCTCGAAGCTGACGTAGTTTGCACGTAAATCTGGACTGAGACGCGTCACGAGAAAAACAGATTTTTGCAAATGCGAAAACCAAAACGTAGCTGATCAGCAACTTTGTTTTCGCTTCGCCAATATTTCAATCTCTCTCCTTTCATGAGCCGAACTTCCAAGCTATTAGCTTTCTTCTGTGATTGTACATGCCGGTTTATGTAGGACCTGGTCGGGAAACCCTGACGACCGGTTCCTCACGTCGCGGCTTGGATTTTCTTACATACCTCTATCATAAAGATAGAAAAATTCCGGTATTTTAGTGGTGGTAGATAAATAGAATCCATCATGGGTGGTCAGTGAAGATAGGAAAATCTCAACCCGAGGGTCCATCCGTTCCAGTGGGAAACGAGGCTCGCCGAGCGATGGACCCGAGGGTTGAGATTTTCCTTTCTCCACTGAACACCACTGATGGATTCTTTTTCTTACATACCCCGATCAGGCCTAAATTCATTTTACCGGTAAAGTAACCTGGTACCGCGCTTTAACTCTGATGACGTAGTGTTTATTACGGATATGACGTCAAATATAAATAAATCGTTGTCAAAATCAAAAGAGATACAGTTTTGATTTGTTTTTCGTTGAAAACGAGCGTGAATCAAGATTATACACAATGAATTCACACCAATTTAGTCTAGTTTTGTTGAACATTATTGCTGCAAGCAGCTGCTTTGGGCTAGAAACGATCGAATTTAGCCGCGTGCTTTTCTTATCTGGCAACTAACCAAGCCAGCAGTGTAAGATCGATTTATCTACCACCACTAAAATACCGGAATTTTTCTATCTTTATGATAGAGGTATGTAAGAAAAATCGATCTTACACTGCTGGCTTGGTTGCTCATACAATATAAGAAAAGCACGCGCCGTGACTAAATTCGATCGTTTCTACCCCAAAGCAGCTGCTTGCAGCAATAATGTTCAACAAAACTAGACTAAATTGGTGTGAATTCATTGGGTATAATCTTGATTCACGTTTGTTTTCAACGAAAAACAAATCAAAACTGCATCTCTTTTGACTTTGACAACGATTTATTTACATTTGACGTCATATCCGTAATAAACACTACGTCATCAGAGTTAAAGCACGGTACCAGGTTACTTTACCGGTAAAATGAATTTAGGCCTAATCGGGGTATGTAAGAAAAAGAATCCATCAGTGGTGTTCAGTGGAGAAAGGAAAATCTCAACCCTCGTGCCCATCGTTCCAGTGGGAAACTCGGCGTGCTCGTTTCCCACTGGAACGGATGTCCTATCTCCACTGACCAGCCATGATGGATTCTATTTATCTTACATCAGCCCTATGATGGGCGGGGGTCAGTAATACTTACATTTTGTTTAGTACTATTTGCTAGTAATTCTTTCAACTGGGACAAACTGTTGTTGATACGGTCCCGGCGTTTCTTCTCTATCAAGGGTTTCCGAACCTAAAACATACATAGTCTTATAATTTGATAAATATGAGCTGCCACATCAGAAAACAAATAATCTGCATATGCGAAAACAAGGGCGCAGACCAGCTTTGCGGTATATCCAACGTATCTAGGACATACTATTGCCCTGAATGTGTTAAATATACTCGAATTAAACTGTTTTTGTAGATAGTTTGTTCGGGTATAGGTGTGTGATATGTATTTTGTGTTCCGTTCACTTACGCATTATATAGGCTATGGCCGCACGTCCCTATAAAACATGCAAGGGGTCAAAACAACGTTTTTCCAAACCACATCACTTTTGAAATGTTACTGTAGTTTTATGAGTGATGTTTTCTTGTCCAAGGCCCTTTTTGCGACATTAACAATGGAAAATCCCATTACAAATTGTTTGTCATTTTTCTTTCAATTCGATGGAATTTTTTTCACCAGCCAGTGTTGCCACACATTTCAATTGAGGCCCCAACGATTTGCGATGAAAAAAAAGTTCAATACAATTAAGAAATGGTTAAAGTTTACTATTGGTTAATTCAAAACATGCAAGAGGTCAAAACAACGTTTTTCACATGACTTTTGAAGTGTTTCTGTAGTTTTATGAGTGATGTTTTCTTGTCCAAGGCCCTTTTTGCGACATTAACAATGGAAAATCCCATTACAAATTGTTTGTCATTTTTCTTTCAATTCGCATGGGATTTTTTTCACCAGCCAGTGTTGCCACACATTTCAATTGAGGCCCCAATGATTTGCGATGAAAAAAGTTCAATACAATTAAGAAATGGTTAAAGTCAAGTTACTATTGGTTAATTCAAGGGAGGTAATTTCAATGCAAAGCAATTTTATCAGCCTGCGAAAACCTAACCAAATGTCGGAGCGAAAATGTCGGGAAGTATTTTTGACGGACAATAAGTGATCCTTGACACAGCTTGTTCAAATCTTCTGTCTACCTTGAATTTGGTGCGAAAATGCCAATTTTGTGCATTTAATAAAGCACAGATAACTCGATAGTGGATTAAGTTATATCGACCGCGTTGCATGCATTATGATCGGACACGTGTTGGAGACACACTCCAGTAGATGCTTTGTTACAATTCAAAACAAATGAAAATATATTTAGGAATGAAAAGTGTAAAGTTACTTTTGGTGTTAAGTATACATCGTTTCGTTAGATGATGTAGGATGTTTCTAAGACAAAACTTGATTGATAAAGACAGATTATGTGTTTGGTCTATAAAGAATCAGTGACTATTTCCATTTACAAATGCCTATGGTTTGAAGGAAAAATAAAAGTTGGTAATTGTTCTCTTGATTCGCGTGTTAGCTTATCTGAATAAGGGGCTTTGTAATAGAAGAATTCATTATTTCATTTTCGATGGCCCAGGATGTATATTTTGAGCTGAAACAACCATTTTTGTTATGAAATATATAGAAATCAGGAAAAGTTTTATAAAGTATTGTCCCCCCCCCCCCCGAGAGCCAACAAAAGCTTTTGCCTGCAAATGTGTTGCCATTATCCGCACAATATATGAAAGCGGCGTGCTGGCTCTATGGGGGAACGATACTCTAGAGCCCAAAAACGAGAGCCCAAATATGATAATCAGTCCTAGTTTCTCATTCAGGAAAAACTAGCAGATATACAGTTATCAGAATTGAAACCATATAAAAGGGCTATCATATACAATAGTTTAACTGCAGTGAAGTTGAACTGGGATGCTGCAAAACCAATTTTTATAATTTGGGCGCAGGCAAAAACGGATTTGGTAAATATGCGTTACAATATTTTGGCAACATACTGTACAAATACACCCTTGATTTATTCACGCCCTGTTACCTACATAGTTGCTAATTTTGTTTGTTATTCATCAGTAATGAGGACATTGTTTTCAGTTCAGCACTTTAACAAACAGCCACAAGATAGATTTCCAAGGGTGGTTGTGTGGGAATATGGGCACCTGCTTATTAGGACCTAAAATAATAGATGTCATAGATGGGCTGCTGGTGCCTTTAGGCTAAGCTTCTAAGCTGCTGTCTGACCATCTGATTACTGGTTAACCACTCAGGTCTGAGCCTGCCCAGGAAAAGTGGTTCATGTCAAACCAACCTTACGTATACATTGTAAGCCCTGTCGGTTTAGTTGGGGGGGTTATATTTGAAGCATTTTGTAGATGCCATGATGTCCTTATTTTGGATAAATGTCCCATAAAATGGAGGCAAAGTCCCCACATGACCATAGCTATTGACTGGGATGTTAAGCATTTATTCAGTTAATCAATCAACATATTTCACACACCCCTTATTTTGCAAGGCATAATTGAGAGGTCCTGGGTTCGAACACAATTATCACTGGATTTTGTCATTAAGCAAACTACACGATTTGCTTCACATAATACCAGGAAGTGGTGTATCTTTCTAGCCATGTTCGATAATGTTGACTGGGACGATACAGTACCAAAATGACAAGCAATGATTGTATTATACTGAATTGTGGAGATAGGTAGCCGTGTTAGATAAAACAGGACATGTGTATATATCTGTTATGCAACATTGGCCATGACAATCTTGTAAGAATTTACCATAAAGTTTTGGTCGGAGTAATTATATTTTGCATGTAAAATAATGCCAAAAAAACCTTCGTAATTACCCATTTTTCAAGCCACATGCAGGTTTAAAAATCTAGTAGGAGTTTGAGTTGATTCCAGACAGGAAACATAAGTTTGTACCACTTTCATTTATAACTTTATAACAAATATGGTAATCTAATATCATAAAAGTACAAATGCTGTACAGGTACCTTCCAAATAATTTCCATATGTATACATGTAACATTTCAAATTGTAGAGGCATTAAACAGTTTTGATGCTTTTTCTTGATTCCTGCATGTCTCTGTTAGTTAAACACTCTAAATATAAACAAACCTATTAGTGATAGAAAATGTGAGCATGCAGAAAAAAAAATCAAAATTTCGATCTTTAGTTTTTACGAAATTTAGACCCCCGTCCCCTCTTGAAATGATATTTCTACCAAATAACGAGAAAATATGCAAATATCTATGCATGAGTATCTTCATTAGACATGGAAGTATTGTCCTCAGCATAAAGGATCAGCATCAGGAGCTTAATAACAGTGTTCTGGGCTGCTAAAGCCTCTGTCACATATTCATGTATCAGCGGCGTATCGCTCGCGTATCTATGAAAATTGCGATACGCCGAGGTCTGAGACGTATTTTGTTGAAGCGACGTATGTACCACGTACGTGTGACGTACCTGCTACGTTCCTCACGTTGGCGTATCAGTGACATATCTGTATTAGTATAGAATTTCTCTTTCGTATGTACGGCGTATCAAGGTGTATGTGCTACGTACGTGTGACGTATGTGTGGCGTATGAAGCGTACGCGTGACGTATCTACGACTTATGTACTACGTTCCATTCTTATCTGCGGCGTATCTGTTCTGTACCAATTGCTTTTTATCACACCTGCTTATAGCAGGGTGCGATATAGGAGTCCAAATTTCCGTCCGTCCGTCCGTCCGTCAACATTTACGTCGAAGTTTGGTTTTCCCTACATCAGTGATAGCTGCGAGTATGAAACGTTGCATAGTCATTGTCCTTGATATACCCGTCAAGTACGCACCTTGGCCCGGTGCCCTTGCCCTATATTTCACAGTCCGTTGACTTTGTTATTTTTTTAAGTCGAAGTTTGGTTTTTACGTCGAAGTTTGGTTTTCTCTGCATCAGTGATAGCTGCGAGTTTGAAACCTTGCATAGTAATTGTCCATGACATACCCTCCTTGACATGCCCTTGACCTTTATTTCATGGGCCATTGGCTTCGTTGATTTTACGTCGAAATTTGGTTTTCTCTGCATCAGTGATTGCTGCAAGCGTGAAACCATGTATATTTTAAAATTGTCCTTGACGTACCCTTCAAGCACGCACCTTGAATCGGTGCCCTTGACCTATATTTCACGGTCCATTGACTTTGTTTAATTTTTACGTCAAAGTTCTGTGCACCTAAGGTAGCTGCGAATGTGAAACCTTCCATAGTAATTGTCCTTGACATACCCTTTCAGAGCACACCTTGACCTGGTGCCCTCGACCTATATTTCTCGTTTTTAGTTATTTTGCCCGATGCAGGTGCGATATCGACCTCGTTAATACCTACGAGAACAAACGGTTGTGTTCACTTTGTTCATGCAATTCGCACATTACAGTTACCAATTATCAGAGGCCGAAGATGCCACTGGAGAAATCTAGATAATCTAGATTAACACCGAAGAAAAAACCGAGGGGAGGGGGTGGGGGCGGGGGGACATCTCCAAGCTCACCATCCTGGTCGTAGGATGTCATGAATAAAGACAGAGGCTGCACCAAGCGTAGCCCTGAAAGAACCCTGCACGCCACCCCGGCCCGTGAGAAACATCTGATCCATTATTTCGGAAGAACGAAAACATTAATATAGAAGCATTAAAGATTCTCTTGGAATGCCACAAAATATTCCAAATATTCCTAATACGTCACACATACTCCACAGCAGCGAAATGTACGTAGCACATACGTAGCACATACGCCATTGATACGCGAGATACGCCACACGTACGTCGCTGATACGCCGTAGATACGAAGGGAGAGTCTAGGATACGCCACACATACGTCACACGTACGTAGCAGATACGCCGTGAACGGTACGCTGTACATACGTCACGGTTACGTGGCATGTTAACAGCGACGTACGTGTGGCGTATCAGGAGTATGAGCCACGTATCTACGGCGTACCTGCGACGTTGCTTTCGTATGTACTACGTATGTGTGACGTATGTACAGCGTATCGGACCTGCCACGTACGTGCTACGAATTTTTAAGTGCACACTTAAAAAAACGTAGCACCTCGGCGTATGAGGAGTATGAGCTACGTATCGAGGAGTATGAGCTACGTATGCTCACGTATGTACGACGTACGCGTAACGTACCTTTCGTATCTTGATACGCCGTAGATACGCGAGTCGATACGCGATTGTGTGACAGCACTATTAAGTATAGGCGTATACAGGCCAAATAGTCACTGATTCTTTATAGATAGTCTATAAATTTACAGATATTCTATGAATAACTGTACATGTATCTCCTCTACCTGTTGTGTTTGTACAGTTCGGTTTTTGTCGGGCTTGATCGGAAAAACCCAAAATTGTTGGTATTCTCACGCGAAGACTCATTCCACCCATGCAATATACAGGGATATTTTGAGCTTTAAAAACTGAAAATTTTCAGCTGAAAAAAAAGTATATTTTTCTTATTTTTGCTCAAAACAGAAATTGTGGTTACACGTTAGAACCACCTCGGCGTTTTGGAATTTATGTTTTGGAGCAAAAATAAGAAAAATAGGTATACCCCTGCATACCCCAGTTTTTCTATATAAAAGTGTGGTTCAAGGGGGGTATACATTACACGGACATATTTTCCTGATGAAGGCGAGGTTCGGGCGACAAATCCTTGCAATACTCAGATACTATGAACTGGTATTGAACACTGTTGCATGATATTCTCGAACTGTGCCAGTCAGGCTGTTTGCTTATTATTCGTCGAGAAATCAGATGTCTTGCGGCCTCCCAAACGAGCTATAACTATTATACATGAAATTATGCTTACCTTTCTGAGTTTCGTTAAATCGGCGTTTGTATTTGGAGTTTCAGATTTTCCTACCATCCTACTCGCTGGAAAACTATGCATGAAAATGAAAAAGGCAAGATTCATGCAATCATTGTCGATAATCTACTAAGCACGTGCCGGGGAGCTAAAAAGTGTTAAAAGTATTATGAAACTGATTAAATACGACCTTTTCATTCAAAGCCGAAAAAGTGTGCTCAACAAAGCACGGTACACGAGTATTCGATCTTTTCATATACTCTGGAAAATCAGGTTAACGGTACAATGACATAAGTATAATTTTGTTTGATTGCTTCGACACATTCAGCAGACATCAGCGAGTTTAAACTTAACAAAAATTTAGAACTTGTCGCTTTCACAAAAAGCGCTGCCGTTTTGTCCGCCCTGGACTAAAACTAAGCCCGACTTGGTCAGGCATCAGGACAACATTTCCGTGTAATATATACCCCCTTATACCCCACGTTTAAATACACCACCATACGCTACTGGACCGTCCCCAGTAGAGATCTACAGTGCGGTAGTCTACCACACCGTCTCCAGTAGAGATATTCGGCGCCATACCCTACCACTCCGTCCCCAGTAGAGATATATAGTGTCAATCTCTTCAGCATCAGCAAAACTGGGGTATGCAGGGGTATACATATTTTTCTTATTTTTGCTCCAAAACATAAATTATGGGTACTCGTTGAAACCGCCTCGGCGATGCGGTTTTAACTTGTACCCACAATCTATGTTTCGAGCAAAACTAAGAAACCAGAGGACCAATGGTCCTGTAAATGCTCACCTGAGATCTGCTGCATATACCAATAAACATGTTTGAATGTTATGGTATTTAACCCAGTGCAGGGGCAGATGAAGCCCTTGGGCTATTTTCTTTTTTCAGAATCTTTAATCCATTTGCCAATTTCCTGCTGGCTTTTCTCTTCAAATTACATTTTAACAGTTTTCCCAATTCAAATGCATAGGCAACCAATGTTGACCTTGCCATAAACTTGGTCAAGGTCACCACAGGGTCATGATTTATATATACATTGGAGTACTTTAGCCATCGATGCTTCATGCCAAGTTTCCTTGAAATCAGTCTATTGGTTTCAGAGAAGAAGATTTTTGATGGGGTTTTACCATATATGGGCATGGCGGCCACCTTTGTCATGTGACCTAAATTATTTATATACACATTGATAACCCCATTCTATAGATGCTTCACATAAAATTTGGCTTTGATTGGCCAAGCGGTTTTAGAGGAGAAGACGTTTGAATATTATGGAAATTTACATGTATATTGCTCCGGGGTGGGGGCACATGAGCCCCTGGGGTCCAATTTTTTTCAGAATCATTAATATTCAGTCCTACTTCCCATTTCCTGCAAGACTTTCATTTTACATTACATTTTAAAAGTTTTCCCCATTCAAATGCATTGGCGACCTATGTTGAACTTGCCTTAAAATAGGTCAAGGTCATCACAGGGTCATGATTTATATACACATTGTAGTGCTTGAGCCATCAATGCTTCATGCCAAGTTTCTTTGAAATCGGTCTACCGGTTCTGGAGAAGAAGATTTTTGAAGGGTTTTTACCATATATGGGCATGGTGGCCATCTTGGTCATGTGACCTGGATTTCTTATATATACATTGGTTCACCCTCCCTATTGATGCTTCACATAAAATTTGGTTTGGATTGGCCAAGTGGTTTCAGAGGAGAAGACGTTTGAATATTATGGAGATATACATGTATATTGCCCCCGGGTGGGGGCACATGAGCCCCTGGGGTCCAGTTTTTTTCAGAATCATTAATATTCAGTACTACTGCCCATTTCCTGCAAGAGTTTCACTTTAAATGACCATTTAAAAGTTTTCCCCATTCAAATGCATTGGCGACATATGTTGACCTTGCCGTAAAATAGGTCAAGGTCATCACAGGGTCATGATTTATATATCGGAGTGGCTATTACCAGTCAACTGTCAGTAGCCAAAAAACGTTAAAATGGCTATTACCAGTCAACTGTCACTAGCCAAAAAAACGTTAATATGGCTATTACCAGTCAACTGTCACTAGCCAAAAAACGTTAAAATGGCTATTTACAGTCAAGTTCAAAAATAATTATTTACTTAGTATGTGGTTACATGTTTCTGACAAACTTGGGACTGAAACTATGTTTGATTAGACATAAGCCTTATTTGTATTTTTAGTATTTTATTTAATTATATGAACGTATTGGGAATGCAATAATTGACAATGCAATACATTTTTTATGTATTAGTTATGATATTTACTTTGATCTTGTTTCGTTGATTGCGTGTTTAGGACCATGCAACATTGACTTTCATGATGAGACGTTGAATTGTTTTTCTTCATCCCATCCGAAACCAATGCAAACTGCTGAAAAAATGACTTGCCTGCTCCAATTTTAAGTGACTATTTTTTTTTACTAAAAACTTGATAAAATTATAAAGATTCTTGAATGCATAGTTAAGTTTTGAAATAAAGAGCAACAGTGTATTTTTTATTTATAATTCAAACTAATTGTACATGTTTATATATATGTGCATAAGAATTTTGCATTTGTAGACTGAGAAAAAAACATGCTAACTTGCTGGCAACGTTCAATGAGTACCGCATTAAACTTTCTGTAAAAGAATCATAACATGCGCGCGCGTGTGCTTGCATGTGTGTTGCCAAATTGAAAACAAATGCATAGACGGCGTGCAGTGTGTCCGATTCGACATCGAATCCGGGATCGTACTCGACTACCATGTCCGCACATTACGTAAACTTGTTTATGAACATATTTATATTCATTTTTCCTCTTCCCCTGGTCCAAGGTCGGCGCTCTAATGTGCACTAAGTTGGCAATCTGCTAAGATGAAGGTTTTGTGTGAAATGATGATTAAAGTCCCTGTTAACAGCTAAGGTAATGTCGGGACGTTTTAACCAACATGATGATGACATACAACAAGTGCTTGAAATATAACTTTTTGTGTGCCTTTTCTGATTCAATGACACCTCTATTTGCGATCACCTCATCAAACTGTAGAGCCGTGTCATAAAAAAAGGCCCTCGGAAATTCTGATTAGTTCTGAAGCCGGACAGGACAGACACAGTAATGTACGGCGGTTTGAGAATCAGGATTAACAGACAATGCATTTTGTTTAATAAATAACAAAACAGGAGCGTAAAGTAAAAGCTTTATAAAAATGCACTTTTGTTTTGATTAAAAAAAGATAAAAATACTTTCTTGTGCTGCGGCTCAGGTGTCATAAAACATAAGAATACCCCTCAATTGTTTTTACAGTACGCGTGGTTTCACACCTTGAGGCATTTTTATGACAACTTACCTTTGAGGTGTATTCGTGTGCGCCAATCTTTCATACACCGCGCGAAGAATTACAGAATTTGACTAAATACGTATATTAAAGATTTAAAATAAGGTACGCATGCAGCATATAAAACAATAAATGTATTCGAGTCTTATTTGGTCCATGAACATCTGGGACTGACTCACTGAATGCATATCAGGTGTACTTAACCACTTGAAGCTGTTTTAAAAACTCTTTCTGATCTTCATTAGTTTTCTTTCTTTTAACTGCATTTTTGATATTTATTGCATTATTTAAGCTTGTGAAATTAAATCAGTGCTGTTTGTCTTTCAAAACTCAAGTTTGATCGGTCACCATCGTTACAGAACTTTAAATTTCACGATTTATAAGGTTTATCTCTCGTATGTATCGTTGTTGAAAAGGTTGTCAATCCCCTAGAGCTGCTACGCATTTGAACAAATGCGGATAAAAGAAAAAAAAAGTTTTTATGAAAAACTTTAAAAAATCAGTTTTGATTTTGTTGAGTACTACATTTGAGAACTGACATACGCGCCAAGATTTTATTTTTATGTCATTCCCCTTTAGTGGTCGGAGACAAGTTATTTTTGCCCGGGTCGTCTGTCTGTCACAAATGGTGTCCGCTCTGTAACTTGAGAGCCGTTTAAGGTATCATAATGGAACTTCGCAGGATTATTAATCAGCATAATACGACGTGCAGAACACAAGAACCATAACTCTGGATTGTGCATTATTGGAGTTATGGCCCTTTATAATGGAAAATAGCAGAATTACATTCCAGTCGTATTCGCTCTGTAACTCGAAAACCGTTTGAGATTTCTTGATGAAGCTTCACACGATTTTTTGAATACATGAACATGCTACTCTTAAAATGGTTCAAAGATACTCCCTTCTTATTTCTAAATTGTACGAAGTCGTCCTGGTAAGGATACATGCTACAAGTAAGCGTCCAGTTACGACTAAATGCCAGCAGCGAAGGCACTATCCGCACGTTCGTGCTTGAATATAACCAACACAAACCAGACATGCTTGTTCATATTTGTCAAAACAAATATTAGTAGCATTGACTGGGAACTGAAACTTTACATTGTCCTAGATACGTGTACATTAACTAAAGGAACGAACTGCTGATTTCTGCGTTAAGATTTAGTCATGTACATGTATACTCTCAATATTTCAAGTCATTCTTTCTCTCCTGCTTTGCAATACGAGCTGCTGCCAGTTCGTGATCTAATTGCTGGTAATCTCCGAACGGTTTATACAGGAACAGTGTGGTTGGTATAGCAGAACACCCGGACATGAGATCAGCTGTTAACCGTGGTTAGCAATGCATTTATTCAAACGATAAACATTAATTCGAATTTCAGCCTGTCCGTCATCTGACTTAAGCCGAATCCATGAGGACTGGGTTCCGTCATTGGAAGCTGAATTAATTTGTGAAAAGAAGATAAGAGCCAAAAGATAAAACACTTTTCAAGCAAAAAAAAAAATCAAGTCTGACTGTAAATAGCCATTTTAACGTTTTTTGGCTAGTGACAGTTGACTGGTAATAGCCATTTTAACGTTTTTTGGCTAGTGACAGTTGACTGGTAATAGCCATTTTAACGTTTTTTGGCTACTGCCAGTTGACTGTAAATAGACTCTTCCTTTATATATACATTGTAGTGCTTGAGCCATTAATGCTTCATGCCAAGTTTCGTTGAAATCGGTCCACCGGTTCTGGAGAAGAAAATTTTTGAAGGGTTTTTACCATATATGGGCATGGCGGCCATCTTGGTCATTTTACCTGGATTTCTTATATACACATTGGTTCCCCCTTCCAATTGATGCTTCATATAAAATTTGGCTTTGATGCGCCAAGCGGTTTCAGAGGAGACGATCTTTGAAAACTGTGGACGACGACGACGACGACGACGCCGACGGACAGACGCCGGATGCCTACCTATCCTATAACCTCACCTGTGAACTTTCGGCTCAGGTGAGCTAAGAAAGCTTACTGAAAACTTTCAATTTTTACATTATAGGAAAAGTCATTATATTACATAGACACGAACGTTTATGTAATGTGACTTCACGAAATCAACGGACCTGCTGTTATCAATTTAAGAAGTTTGTTTTCTCGCTCATTGTTTGAAGTCATAAACAACAACACTCAAAGCTACAGATACAGAATATTTATTTCACGTCGTATATATGAAAGAGGCGTCGCGAATCCCCTACACAAGGCTCTTACAACCAACCGTATATAAAATGAGCCGCCGCATCAGAAAACCAACAATCTGCATATGCGAAAACAAACGCGCAGATCAGCTGTGCAGTAACTACACAGCTGATCAGCTCCTTTGTTTTCGCTATGTACACAGATAGTGCAGTTCTTCTACTTATATCCAAAATTTCAAGTTTCTAGGTTGCTTCTGTGACTGTACAGACCGGTTTGTGTCGCACCTAGTCTAATCCTCAGGCATTGCTTGCCATCAATCTGTACTTTTTCTGATTGCGCCTTTTCCTGATGATTGCCTACTTGTTGCTTTTTATATCAGAGTTCTTGTGGTTGTGCCGTGTGGCGGCCCTAAAAAGTCTCCCCGTACATCCATTTAATGCTCTTATTGCTCAGTCCAATCCTCATGGATTGCTTGCAATCAGTTTGTAGAACCACTACAGAAGCCGATGGCGAGGTTAGGTACCTGTAAAATCGATTTAAGCCCGCCAGTAATTTTATATTACTGATCGCTCCAAGGCGATACTTCTGTGGTGATCTTATTGTTATATGTCTTGGTGTTTAAATTTTTGTGCTGTTGGCGCCTTATATGTACGTTTTCACTCAGGTAACTGAGTGACCACCTATTGGGAAAACAGCTGCTCATTCGGCTTACGATATGTTTTCATGGTATAAATACCTGATTGTTAATTTAGTTTTTTCCAACCTCGGTTTTTGGAGTGGGAATCTTTTTCTGATTGCACCTTTTCCTGATCGTTGCCTACTTGTTCCTTTCTCATGCGAAGGTTCGGGTGAACAAAAATGAGAACCTCTTCCTTGTGTTTACACTGCAATCATAATGAGAAACTACTACAAATTCATTTCGAGTTTTA
Organism: Rugalucina vietnamica; assembly: GCA_964017185.1. Classification (NCBI taxonomy): domain Eukaryota; kingdom Metazoa; phylum Mollusca; class Bivalvia; order Lucinida; family Lucinidae; genus Rugalucina; species Rugalucina vietnamica. The sequence continues at coordinate 44,246,137 of OZ024872.1, forward strand.
ACGTTTTTAATTTCTATATCAATCATATGCAAATGATATGCAAAGCTAATGAAAACCATGAAAAAGTAAGCACACGCTGCTTTAATGGTCCAGTGAGCCAAAAGTGGATATCTTTGCTTTTTATTTGAAATATCAATAACTGAATTTTCATGTCAAATATATGATGAACTTTATTATATAAATATTCGTGGTATTTTGATTGGAAATTATTACGCGCAATAAGAGATATGGTAGAAAACTCTCATTCTCTCTCTCTCTCTCTCTCTCTCTCTCTCTCTCTCTCTCTCTCTCCCTCAAAACGAACTACATTTTTGCGGTCATTTGCGATTTCATAGGCTAAATAATATTATGTATAATTAATTGCAAAGCATCACTTCGAAAACGATTTAATATGTTCTGAAACCTATGTATGTCTACATCGGCGCGCAGATGAAATGCATTCTAACACTGAAATCAGATTGTCAATATACTTGTCCATCTGAAGAGGATATTCGAAATCACGGAAACTTGCCAATGCAATATAAAGAGAATTTTTTCTGCATTTAAAATTGAAAATTCTTTTTTAAAAAAAAAATCATAGTTTTAAAATGTTTCTTCAAACCGGTTCTAACGAGCACCCACAATCTATGTTTTCGATCAAAAATTAGAAAAATAGGTATACCCCTGCAAACCTCAGTTTTTCAAAAGAAAAGTGGGGTTTAAGGGGGTATACATTTCACTGCAGACATGTTTTCCTGATGAATCGGATACAAGCAAAACAGTTTCCTCACTATGTTAAAACAAAATTAAGGGCGTTACTTACCCCTTACGGCAATTCCGTTTTTATCGTACCCGCTCAGTTTATCGAGCCTGTTTATAGCCAAGAGCTATTCACAGCGAAGTTCGGGGTCTTCTTTGCCCCTGTGAATGATGCCAGTATGAAACATTGCATGGACATACCCTTCAACGAAACACATGGACCCACTGCCCTTAGCAAATATTTCACGGTTTGAACAGCGATTTTGTAAATATTAACGTCGAAGTTGGGGTTTCTCTGTACCTTTCTGTGTACATACATTTAGTGATACACGTAGATGCTATGTGAAAATTTTGTTATGTGTGATATCTCCCTTTTATAAATTTGCCCGATGTAGCTCCACGGCGTCCTTGTATGTATGTATTATTAAACAAAATTACACGTATTTTAGTTTAGAGAAAACAAAAACTCCATTGTAATACGTTATCTTTCTTAGAGACGAATTCAAGATCCTCTTTTTGACTATGAGGTCGAAACAGAACAACCAGATGAAACGCCAGAGCCAAAGAATACAGAGCTGACAGAAGAAACAATTTGTAGTAAGTCTATACGAGCTCAACAAGTTCAATGTTGCTGCTGGGTAAAGCCAAATCAAAAGCACCGCACAAAAGTGTTGAGCGTAATGAGACACCGAAGAATAAACAGTTGTATAGCTCGGCAAATAGGTCACTGTATGGGCGTTACCTTATGAATACGTTATTGGGTATGGTCTACTTTTGACCTAGGTAAAAACTAAAGGTATACATTTGAAAGACTCAACTCACATGTTGTCCGTTAGAATAAAAATACGAGTTTGTCTAGTTTACTGGATTGGACAAAATAGGTAGCTGATCTTTAACGGTAAAATACGTGACAGCGCTCTAGGCCGACTGAATTCGACTTTTCTATTATCTCCCTACTTGAACAGATGGACTAGCCGACCACGCCCAGATATGAATATTAAAGTTGCCGCCCATACAGTGATCCATTTGCCGAACTATATACGAGCAAACAATATCGATGGGTGATCAACAAGTTAAAAGTTGCTGCAGTGGGAGTAAAAGAAAACAGATCAAACTAAAATGTCTCGTTTGAGTTAAGGCTTAACGTCCCAGTCAACACTTTTTCACTTGCCAGGACGACGACACCGTCTCTTTTGTAATCTGGGAGTAGTTTACACTAAATGCATCAGCTCTTTATTTATGTATGTAAATATACAATTAGACCAACAAAATAGCTGCGACTACCCTACTCACTTAAACAAAGTCAGTTTGCAGCCATTGGAAAAAATGATATCTTTTGTACGACTAAACTGCCCAGGCTGCACTGTCGAGAGGCCCAACATAGGCTGTCTATTGATGACCGCATTGTTGTTTCTGTCCCGTTTCTGTTTGTGACTAGTGACGTTTAATTTTTAAAGCTACTAAAATAGTGGTTTAATTTTATGCAATTTCAGAAATGGTCACAAGTATAACCTCAATATACGCCATGCTTTCATTCTCTGATTGTACCATGAAAAACCCAAATACCCTTGTTTTACTCATGATGGGTCTCAAAGTGGAGTTAAGGGCTTTTACTCAAATTTGATTTTCGTCACAGAATTGCAAGGAGCATACGAATACTATCTCCCATCGAAAGATGCAGAGGGGCTAGACAAGAAAGGTGCAACAGACGCCCTTTATTATATGGGGCATAATCCAACCCCTTTAAATCTGAAGGAATTTTGGGAAAGCAAAGAAAAGCCAGGTATTAGAAAGTTTCATTTTATTTATTTCAAAGAAGGGATTTAGCATAAGACTTTAAATAGTCATTTTAATATCACCCTTTACTTACTTTTCTGCACTTTTATCTATGAGCATGAAAAAAAAGGATTCCTTAGGCAAATAGTTTCATTCATTTTGGAGCACACGCTGAATTATTGTTGTCCCCTTGATTTTTGAATAAGTTGATAGCTGGTACTGCGTTCATTGGTACTTGGCATATTTTCTTTACATTTCACAGTGGATGGCATAATATCGTTTGAGGAATTCAAAGAGTTTTACAAGACAATGCCAGAAGATCCGGAAAATGAACTGAAGAGAGCGTTTGCAGTTTTTGACAAAAATGGTGACGGAACGTTAGACATGTCAGAGTTAAAGATTGTGCTCAAAGAATTCGGAGAGAATGAGGATGACCTGAGTAAGTACAGTTACAAAAAAGCCCATGCAATATACGGAGAGTTTATGCTGTAAAATTGAGAATTTTCAGTTGAAACAAAATAGTTTTCATATTCCTGCTCAAAACATTAATTATGGGTACACAATCTATGTTTTGGATCAAAAGTAAGAAAATTGTTTGCCCCTGCACAGCCTAGTTTCACTATATAAAGTGGCATTTATGGGGTATTCAATACATGGACATGCCACGTGCAGTCAAGAATTCGTATACTTAACACAGGTGTGATAAAAGGCAAGTTTTTTCGATTTTACAAAATGTGTCTTCTAAAACAAGGGATAGACTCCCCAAGCAGTGAACCCTAAGATCAATTTTATATAGATTAACAATAATTTAACTAAAAACAAGATATCACAACTTTTACTTCAAATTTGGCGAAATTGTCATACCCTACCGAACGTGATAAGTAATTGCACGTTCCAAAGACTAGGTCATTCTGCGGTCCTCATTTGAAACAAACAAACTTATACAACGTTTACATGTGAGTACATATGTAGCAGAACACAAGAACCAATGTACATTACTAAAAAAGTAAACAGTGTGTACATTTTCTTTTATTAAAGAAAAGAACATAATTATGGAAGAAACTAAATTTTTTATCCAGAACATGAGGGGTGGGTGGAGAGGCTTACTTACGAAGGAGTTCAGTACACGTAGTATGGTTAAATAAACGTTTTCTGTGGTTGATCGCAACGATCATTTATAAACTTTACATGTCAAAGTATAATTATCTTGAACATGAAAACATGATGGAAAAAGATGCAAGGTCGCAATAAAATGCTGAACAATTTAACTTTCAGCGGAAGACTATGTGACAAATGTCTTGGAGTGCATTGATACTAATTCCGATGGAAGGATAGATATTTCAGGTAATGTATCCATTACAAAAACATGCCCATGCAATATACAGAGATTTTTAAAGTTGTACAAAATGAAAAATTTCAGTAGAAAATATTTGCTATTTTTCTTATTTTTGCTCAAAACATTGATTGTCGGTACACGTTAGAACCGCCTCGCTGAGGCGGTTCTAACGAGTACCCACAATCTATGTTTTGGTACAAAATTAAGAAAAATAGATATACCCCTGCATACCATAGTTTTGCTATATATAAAAGTGGGGTTTGACGGGGTATACATTTCACGGACATGTTTTCCTGATGGGCGGCCCCCGTGGCCGAGTGGTTAAGGTCGCTGACTTCAGTGCTCTTAATCATTCGATCATCTCACCGCTGTGGGTTCGCGCCTCGCTCGGGGCACGAGTCACATGTGGGACAAGCCAAGTTCTGCTTGCGGGTGTGTCAGGTGGTTTTTCCCCGGGTACTCCGGTTTTCGCCCCACCCACCGATTGATTCGTCTCGATATGAGTGAAAAAGCTTGAAAGGGACGTAAAATTGAATAAAAAAAAATGTTTTCCTGATGGTATCACTGTACAGCACAAAACATCACAAAGTCTTGATTATATTATTTCTTTCGGTCCTTGACCTTGGCCGGTCTGTCGTCCATACACACTTTTCAAAGATTTTTTCTCTGAAACCACTTGGCCAATCAAAGCCAAATTTCATATGAAAAAGTACAAGTAGGCAAAGATCAGGAAAAGGCGCAATCAGAAAAAGACTCTCACTCCAAAAACCAAGGTGGGAAAAAACCAAACTAACAATCAGGCACTTATACCATGAAAACATTACGTAAGCCGAATGAGCAGCTATTTTCCCAATAGGTGGCCACTCAGTTACCTTAACTTAACTAAAACTATGCAAACATACATAAGGCGCCAACAGCACAAAAATATTTTAAACACCAAGACATAAAACAAAAAGAACCACCTCAGAAGCATCTATAGGAAGTGGGAACTAATGTATATATAAATAATCCAGGTCACATGACCAAGATGGCCGCCATGCCCATATATGGTAAAAAACCTTAAAATATCTTCTTCCCCAGAACCAGTGAACCGATTTCAACGAAACTTTGCATGAAGTATGGATGACTTAAGTACTACAACGTATATATAAAACATGACCCTGTGGTGATCTTGACCTATTTTATGGCAAGGTCAACATAGGTCGTCAATGCATTTGAATGGGGAAAACTTTTAAAATGTCATTTTAAGTGAAAGTCTTGCAGGAAATGGGCAACTTAAAGTGTGCGGAGACCCTTTGATTTCCCTACGATCTCCAAACAGTTCCGACTCAGGACATCGAAGAAAGCTAGAACAAGAAATCGAACGTCGTAGCCCATGATCACATTCGATTTTTAAAAAATCGTAGTGAAATCGCGGACCGGAAAATCGTACAATGATCGGGGCAAATGTAACCTACTAGGCATGACCCCTTGCGGCCTCCCTAAGATCACTGTACGATTTTTGTTCCCAAATTATCATAAGAAAATCGTGCGGTGACCACTCGATTATCGTAGGGTATCCGTAAGGTGCCCGTATGATGCCCTACGACGTGTCTACGGTCTTACGATTTTAAAATTTGTAATAGTGCAGACTATTACAAGATCGTAGAGGCTACGGAGATCGTAGGAAGTCGTAGAATCGTAAGGTCACCCTGCGGAGGCCGCACGAAAATGCAAAATATGGCATCGTACGATCATCGCAAGCTAATCGTAGGCCAAATGTAACCAAGGCATCAGTCAGAAGTCCAAGGGACTCCGTACGATATCCACTAACAGTCTGCGGAGACCCTACGACTACCGTGCGGCCTCCTTGCGTTTTGTATCAAAACGTATAGGGACTCCGTACGGACAACGCACGGGATCCGTACGATATCTACGTATTATCTGCGGAGACATACGACTGCCGTACGATCGCCTTGCGTTTTTGTATGCGAACGTCGACAAATGGCAGATCAAAAAATCGCACGATGCCCGTGTGCATTGTTAACACATACGATCTCCTACGATGTCTAAAAATCGTAGAGAAAATCGCAGACCGAAAAATCGTACGATGATCGGAGCAAATGTAACCTAGGCTTAAGAGTATAAAAAATTGTACGTTTAGAGCCATCTTCTAAACAAATGTTTTAATTATTTGACCCGGTTTAGGCGTGTGTCTTTGATTAAGACATCCCTTGAGTAAAGTTTTGAAATTGCAGTATAGTTACATGTATCTGGCTATATCGTCACCGGTTTTATTAATTAACTTATTAGTGTATAGTACTTATACGGAGAATTTGGTCTGAGTGATACTGGTGACGTTTCTTTTTTCGTATAGTCTATACTGGATTTCACCTCGACCTAATACAGCTGACCTCGCACAAATACGATTGACCTCGTATCTATACCGATTGACCTGCTATCTATATGGAAATCCCTACACCTGATTGGTCAAAATTCACGTGCAAATTCACGTGCCGCGTTGAATGAGTTGAGAGAAAAAAAAATGGCGGCGATTCAGCCGATCAGTAAAATAGTGAACAAACAAACAAAAATAATGTCAACATCTTTGAAAAGAATGTCAGACATTGGCGCTAAGAATGGCAAAGATATGTTTGATGTGATAGAGGATGATATGGACCGATATGGACTTTTGACAGTTAATTAATAAAAATCTCATTAATCAAGTTATTTCGTATTGGACCAGTTACAGGTCCTCGGTCAGCTGTATTGGACCTCGGCCTCCGGCCTCGGTCCAATACAGCTAACCTCGGACCTGTAACTGGCCCAATACGAAATTACTTGATTAATAACATTATATTATAAAGGGTCACTGATGAGGGTTCAGTACCCGAAATTGCGCAGTATGGCCCATACTACCTCCCTTTGAACGTGTTCACTGCTTCCAAAGGATCAAACTTTTATATTTCATTTTCTATATACTGAAAGTCAAGTAAATCAGGGTTTTAAACGTTCAACATAATAATAAGGCCTGAAAATCACGTCCTCCAATAAAATTGTATTCAGTTTTAACCTAGATTTTCAGACTTACAAATTACTAAAAGTCCGTAATTTATATGAGATCATATGAGTCTGGCCATATTCACTTAAAACATGACACTTTCATCATGAAACCGAATAAGTTCACCGATTTGTTTTCTATTTTCAGAATTCGTCAAATTGATTCAAGAAGGAGGGTTCTAAATGGCGCGCCAAATTATCATACACTGTATAATATTCTGCCAAAAATTGTCCATCTAATCAGGAAAATAAAATGACTCGATCATATAAATGATATAAAATTATTCTCCGTCAAAGATCTTAAACCTACATAATACTTTACATATGACTCAGCTTTCAGGGTAACTCATGCTATAATTATTTCACCAATGGCACTACTGACAATCACGTGGTATTGTATACATACAAAGAGATAAATGATCGGTGACACACACTGCAATTGAGACAGACGTTGAGGTTAGTCCTATAGCGTATACTCTACTGAAAAATAGATGGGTGCAGTCCATGCAGAAATTGAACATTTATTGAAAGAAAGTAACATAAGAAATCCCGGTTATTTCGTTTTCGCAAACACTTCAATGTTATTGTGTTGGAAGCACTATATGTTCATGGGGCGGAAGTGTTTGCGAAAACAAAATAACCTAGATTTTTTATGTTACATTCATTCAATAAATGTCCAATTTCTGCATTGACTGCGGCTATCTATCAGTCAATAGAGTAAATGGTATAGAAGAAAACTCGATTTTTTCATCTGAACTTCGGGCAGAATTGCATTGTGCGTCACACATTCCAAACCACATGTGTTTATCAGCTGTGAATGGTATATGTACGCCTATGTGTAAATTCTATGACTATATAACTGTAGTCAATAGCTGTATTACGTGTTTTCTTTGCATAAAGGGTGTACTGGTCTTTCATTCCAAGAGCTTATAGATAGCGTTTGTCTGTAAGAAGTCTATCATGCTCTGATGGTGTTTGAACCTGAAGCAAATAAGGAAATAATAATAATACGGCATCAATAAAATCCATGTGGTGTAAATTATAATGACTAAAGAGAGTCATGTTTTGTAGCGATGACAATACTACCGACCACATCGTGCAGTGCGAAGTTTGGTCCATCAACCCCAAAAATGTTGTTTACAACAAGTTTGCAAGAGTTCCAACAGCCACCCATGATAATACACTAAATAAGTTAAACAACTTAAGTGAATGTGCAGTTCCCTTGTTTTAATTGAGCCGCATCGTGAGAAAACCGGATTTTTGCCTAGGCGAAAACAAAGGCGCAGATCAGCTTCGCGGTAACCGCGAAGCTGATCAGCGCCTTTGTTTTCGCTACACGGATAGTACAATTCCTCTTCTACTTAAATCCGAAATTTCAAGCTTCTAGCTCTTTTCTGTGCTTGTACAGGCCGGTTTGTGTCAGACCTTGTCGGAAACCCCGAAGACCGGTTTTTCTTGCGTCGCGGCTCAATTATTTTCCAACGAATCCATTTTTGAGATTTTCTGTCATTTAGCAGTTACGCAATGAAAGCATTATTGCCATTGCACAAATCAAACTTAACTCATTTAAGCCTGACGTCCCTTTTGTGGGACATATGCATACAGTATAGCCCCAGGTGTGACGCCGCAGAACGCGGCGTCCCATCTGGGGCTATTCTGTTTGATCGGAGAAAATTCATCGAAAAAGTGAATAAAAATCTAAAATCACACCTGATGTCCCCGTAAAATTAAAGTGGACTCACCCAGCTAATGACGAAGGGAAAGTCCATTCGTCATAGATGGGTTAACAGTATCACAACAGAATCTGGAACTTCGTACCTGAGATGGCGGTATATCAATCCTGAGATTTCTTTGATGATGGGTGACAGCATCTATTCTATTCGTCACCAGCTTGACATAGTGGACCGCCATATGGAAGACCGTTGATAGCCAGGCAAGTCCACAAAATATCCAGATTTCTGTAGCTATTCTATAAATGGATTTGTCTTTGGGTGATGACTGTAAACCTATATGAAAGAAAGCAGAACATTACAAAAATTGCCCATGCAATCTACCAAGATTTTTTTCATTCGTAAAAATCGAAAATTTTGTTGGAAAAAATTTGATATTAAACTTATTTTTGCTCAAAACATAGATTGTGGGTACGCCGTTAGAACCGCCTCGCCGAGGCGGTTCTAACGAGTACCCACAATCTATGTTTTGGAGCAAGGTATACCCCCTGCATACCCCAGTTTTGCTATATAATATAAAAGTGGGGTTATAAGGGGGTATATTTTTCCTGGTGCACAAGTACCAGCACAAGCACACATTGTGATATCGATCATTGTGTTTCGCGTTCTTCAGTTTGTTTCGCGAGGTCATGAATACAAAAACTGATTTTTTTTTTTTTTTTTTTTTTGCTAGCACGACGCAACATGATTGTTTGTTTTTGAAAAAATGATTAAACTGACGAAGTAAAGTGAATGCGCTATATACGAAACGAAAAGATAAAGATCGCGTTGGATATAATTACCCCGGGAGCTAATTTGACCTACCTTGCACCACCACCCCCTCCCCCAGGACAATTTTCCATGGGTGCCAAATCGTTCATCAGGACCCCAGAAATGCAAAGAATTTTTGTCCTCAAAGATAAACTCAGTTTCACAATAAAAAAAAAATGCATGGTTGCATGGTTTCCAGGCAACCGTTTACGCGATTCTTTAGCATGGGGGAGTAAAAACAACATTGACCATATCTCCACTGTTACTTATCCTATACCACTGAACTTTGTCTCATTTTAAAGCTTAAACATTGCCCGTTCACCATATGGTTATGTAAATTATCGAATTTGTATATTCATGAATTATAAAGGAAACATTAAAAATGACAAAAAAAAAAAAATCGTTTAAAATCCATAAATAAATGAATTTCAGGCCCAAACTGTCAATGTGACACTTTGTTATTGAACCAGAAATATCATATGACAAATTTTTTGATTACCTGTGCCAATATGAAATTTATCTCATTTGCATATTCATGAATATTAACAAAAATGTCAAAAATTGAGGAAAAATGAGGGGGAACTACATGTATATCTACTGCAAGGTATTCGATACATGTAGGTAATAAGATCTATGTTGCATTCCTGGGACAAATTCTCAAGGCTGCCATAATTTTGATATGTTTGTTCAAAACATTGATTGTGGGTACACGCTAGAACCGCCTCGCCAAGAAAAATAGGTATACCCCTGCATACCCCATTTTCACTATATAAAAGTGGGGTATAAGGGATATACATTACACGGACATGTTTTCGTGATGATGATAATATCTTTACCTGGCACTTTATCGCCAAAGCCCACCGTTGTCAACGTAACAATAGTAAAATACCAAGATTCCACGAAATTCCAATCCTCGAACCTCATAATGATAACGGCAGGAATTATTGAAAATAACACTAAACAGAGTAACGTAAAAACTAGCATTCTCACTAGTTTTTCTGCTTTGTGATATCTTGTAAAGTCTCTCGTCCTTTCCAAGCTTTTGTAAGGTCTTGATAGTCGCTCGCCGATTCCTATCAACATTGCAGCGCATAATGGTATACCGACTATAGCATAAAATATGAAAAATGTTTGGCCGCCTGAGGTAGATGGTGAGAGATGACCATAACCTGAAATTTAAAGCCAACTAGAATTGTCAGAGGATCTGACTATAGCCCCGCTTCTGAGCTTTTTGTCAGGGTAAGGAAAACAATGGCGGGCAACAATCCCAAGCTAGATCTTATTAATACAGATGCACATAAAACGATTGGTCAGATTCTGTCAATTTGTTCACAAGGTATTGTGCGGAAACAAAATTCTGAGTCAATCAAGGGCCAAAACTCTGTCAAAAGTTAGCAAAAAATGACAGGCAACAATCCCAAGCTAGATCTTGTCAATATTGATGTGCATACAAATTTTGGTCAGATTCTGTCAAGTCGTTCTCAAGATATTGAGCGGAAAAGAAATTCTGATGTCAATCAAGGGCCGTAACTCCGTCAAAATTTTGCTAAAAATGACAGGCAACAATCCCAAGCTAGATCTTGTCAATGCTAATGTGCATACAACATTTGGTCAGATTCTGTCAATTCTTTCTCAAAATATTGAGTGGAAACAAAATTCTGACATCAATCAAGGGCCATAACTCTTTCAAAAGTTTGCAAAAAATGATGGGCAACAATCCCAAGCTAGATCTTGTCAATGTTGATGTGCACACAAAATTTGGTCAGATTCTGTCAATTTGTTCTCAAGATTTTGAGCGGAAACGAAATTCTGACGTCAATCAAGGGCCGTAACTCCGTCAAAATTTTGCGAAAAATGAAGGGCAACAATCCCAAGCTACATCTTGTCAATGTTGATGTGCATACAAATTTTGGTCAGATTTTGTCAATTCTTTCTCAAAATATTGAGCGGAAACTATATTTTGACATCAATCAAGGGTCGTAACTCCGTCAAAATTATGCAAAAAATAACAGGCAACAATCCCAAGCTAGATCTTGCCAATGTTGATGTGCATACAAAATTTGGTCAAATTCTATAAATTGGTTCTCAAGATGTTGAGCGGAAACGAAATTCTGACGTCAATCAAGGGCCGTAACTCAGTCAATATTTTGCAAAAAATGATGGGCAACATCCCAAGCTAGATCTTGTCTATGTTGATGTGCATACAAAATTTGGTCAGATTCTGTCAATTCGTTCTCAAGATATTGAGCGGAAACAAAATTCTGACATCAATCAAGGGCCATAACTCCATCAAAATTTTGCGAAAAATGACGGGCAACAATCCCAAGCTAGATCTTGTCAATGTTAATGTGCATACAAAATTTGGTCAGATTCTGTCAATTCGTTCTCAAGATATTAAGCGGAAACAAAATTCTGACGTCAATCAAGGGCCATAACTCCATCAAAATTTTTCGAAAAATGACGAGCGACAATCCCAAGCTAGATCATGTCAATGTTGTTGTGCATACAAAATTTGGTCAGATTCTGTCCATTCGTTCTCAAGACATTGAGCGGAAACGAAATTCTGACATCAATATAGGGTCATCCAAGGGCAATAACTCTTCTGCAAATTTGGGGAAAACAACATGCATTGATACTTAAGTAGATATTGTCAATATTGATGCATATGCCAAATTTGGTTAAAGTCCAACATATGGTTCTCAAGTTATGAGTGGTAACAGAATTATGGACGGAATAACGGAATGACGGAAGGACGGAATAACGGAAGGACAGAACGACGGAAGGACAGGGTGAATCCAGTATAGCCCCACTTTTTCAAAGCGGGGCTATAAATACTGAAATACAGACAACTAGGCAAAAGGCCCAGGGAGTCTATAAAGGTCTGTTTTTGGTCTCAGATTTGGTTTAAAAGAGGAGACAAGTATTCCTATAAGCAGCTACATGTCTCCTCTAAAAAATCCAGAACAAATTCTTTATTTATCTTACATGCGTTGCCATGGTTACACCACAGAGGAACCATTAATAGAGCAAATTTTGCACTTTCTGGCTAATTTTGGCCATTTTCGAATGCCATTTTAATTCTTAACTACCGGCCCACGCGACAAACAAAATGATACTTTGCATACATGTCTGGATAAAACTTCATAATTATTAATTATTTCATATTAAGAAATTGTTTGTGGCGTGGGCCGGTAGTTGAATATATCGTTTTATAGTGAAAAATATACCTAAAACGAGCAAAAAGTATTATTTCTATGTTTTCTGAGCGTTGCCATGACAACGTTTACTATTTGAATGAAAAACCCGTACTGTATTTTAAAAGCGGGGACATATACCTGTTATTTCTCATCATAATTCCAAAATTCAATTTTTCACCAAAACCGGGGGCCGAAATTAAACTCCCTAGGCCTTTGTGTAGCGTTTTGACACCTGCATTTTAAAACGAAGCAATGCTGTAGATTCCGTCCGTTCTAAAGAGATATTCTTGGTGTAGTTATGTTTTATTGATGCTGATATTTACGTCGTTCTTTTGACAAAAGCTTACTGTTATACGTAAAGCTGTTACTATATCTTGCTGTCCAGTACAGCCCCATCAGGAAAACATGTCCGTGTAATTACACCCCCTTATACTGAATTTTATATAGCAAAACTGGGATATGCCGGGGTATACCTTTTTTTTAGTTTTGCTCCAAAAATAGATTGTGGGTACTCGTTAGAACAGTCTCGTCGAGGCGGTTCTAACGTGCACCCAATGTTTTGAGCAAAAATAAGAAAACTATCAAAATTTCTCCACTGAAAATTTTTAACTTTTACAAGTGAATAAATTACATGGGCGTGTTTTCGTAATTGTTATTCCACAATGAGCATCTCAAATGTTTTAGTTCCGATTGTTAACGTGAATAAAAAGAACTAACATGCATGTATGTTGGGCAGGCTTACCAATGGAAGTTATAACTGATACCGCGAAGAAAACTGCTGAATCGTAATCCCAGTTAGTGGCGTTGTCTTTCTTGTGTGACGTTACAACTCCTGCTTTATATGTGTCTATCACTGCCCTGGCAAACTGCGTCAGATCTTGAGGTGCCACGCAAGTGTTGTTACCTTAATACCAGAAGACATACTTGCGAATAAATAATGACGTCTTTCATTCATGCATGAGCCACTGCATCAGAAAACCAACAATCTGCATATACGAAAACAGTAACTGCACAGCTGTGATCAGCGTCTTTGTTGTCGTTACAGGGATAGTACAATTCATCCTGTGATTGTACAGCCCAGTTTGTGTCGGGCCTGGTCGGAAACCAACATTGTTGATTTTCTCACGCAAGGGCTCACATAAAACGAGATCGAATTATGTTATAGGCTTAGCCATACTCAATACGATGTCAATATCCAAAGCAAATGGCGGCAACATATCTTTGTATAAAAACTACTATCTCTTATATTTTACTCGTTGCTTTGAGAGCACATCTCCTTCCTTGTTATTAAGTTCTAACTAAGTATGGAATAAATCCATATTTGTTTTGAAAAAAAATGGTGCAATGGTTTGTATCTAAAACTTTTAGCTAGTAAAATCTCATAACCTACCTATAAAACTAAGAAAAGTAGCATGTGCCACTTCCGTCACGTTTGTTTCGTTATCTTTCTCCAGCGCCATGAACACTGCTCCTCCTATCAATACATAGGCCAGTACGACCACCACCAAGATAACCAACGCCACCCAATGCATAGCTGGGGCCCATTAGGAAATCCTGCCCATGCAAAATACAGCATTTTTTTCACATGTAGAAATTGAAAATTTCAATGGAAAATATTTGATATTTTTCTTATTTTTGCTCAAAACATAGGTTGTGGGTACACGTTAGAACCGCCTCGCCGAGGCCCACAACCTATGTTTTGAGCAAAATTAAGAAAAATAGGTATATCCTTGCATACCCCAGTTTTGCTATATAAAAGTAGGGTATAAGGGGGTAAACACTTCATGGACATGTTTTCCTGATGTATATGCATGGTTCTATGGTTAATCTGAGACACAAATAGACAACATTAACCGAAATCAAAATGTCATACCCATACATAAAAATGACTCTTACCATATATATAAAAAAAACTCAGATCGGCATAGGTGGCGGCCGTCTTCACCACTTGCATACAAAGATCGCCGCTGTTTCAATTGTGCTCCATCACGAAAACATGCCCATGTAATGTATACCCCTTAAACCCTACCGTTATATAGCAAAGCTAGGATATGCAGGGGTATACCTATTTCTCTTATTTTTGCTCCAAAACATAGACTGTGGGTACTCGTTAGAACCGCCTTGACAATCTGAAAATTTTGTTTGGCACATACATGTAGATTGCATCGCTGTACCACTCGTATACCACAATTTATTCATTACAACATATTTATACATTAAAAGATGATTCCTTATTCGTTTGTAAAATGTGTTTGCCTCATTTATATTCATGTTTTCAGCATTAAATTGTATAATCTCTCTCTCTCTCTCTCTCTCTCTCTCTCTCTCTCTCTCTCTCTCTCTCTGCGTGCGTGCGTGCGTGCGTGTGTGTGTGTGTGTGTGTGTGTGTGTGTGTGTGTTGACTCTTACCTCATGATTCCAGAAAGGTTAATTCCTGATTCGATTGACTTTTGGCTATTGCTGTTGGCTGTTATTACTCTATGTCGTTGTTGACCGTTCCCGTCAAAATGTCGTCAAAATATTTATAGATGCGTTTTAGGTGACTGACGACAGGTCAATTTCAGATTATCATAGCGTTGATACAGATAACACAATATGTATAGGCGATAACATATATACAAATGATTACTAATGATTTGGTAAAATGCATCATACATAACAAGACGTATCAAATGCATCTTTGATCCGACATCCAATGTTCATATGAATTATAAAACATATGACCTAAAATATATTTTATTCTCTCTCTGATAACAGTAACTGTTGACAACTAAAATATACCACATGCGTCTACTGTATACATACGAAATTGTGGATGTTACTAGTATCTATATGAGGTATGACTTCAAATAGTTTGAGCTTAAACCAGCAAGTCTGACTGAAGCAAACATACAGGTTATTAACAAGAATGGGGACAAGAATTGCTGAATGACAAGACAACTATGCACCAGTCATTTGTACGAGGGTTGGGATTTAAGTTCGTAGACTTTGGCCACTGATTTTCTATTACAGAATTTATCCAGTATTTGATGCCTTATTATAAAGAAACAAAGTCTCCTTGTTTCATGTTTACAATATTTTGCATGAAATCTTGCGCAGTGCACATAAAAATGGTCTCCATAGCAACCAAGGTCTCGCTACCCGGGGCACGTCGTATTTTAAATAATTCTGAACGTATATGGCGTTGAAGAACATGCCATTAGTAACTATATAATAGGCCAAAACTTTAGCTTAGCCAATTTCAGGCATTCTATTATATCTCCATATAAAATTTGAAGCACTATGCCGAAGACTGATTTTGTTATTGGAGAAAATATTAATAGCACTGTCACACATTCACGTATCAGCGGCGTATCGCTCACGTATCTAGGAAAATGTCGATACGCCGAGGTCTGAGCCGTATTTTGCTCGAGAGACGTATGTACCACGTACGAGTGACGTTCCTGCTACGTTCCCGTGGCGTATCCGTGACGTATCTGTATTCGTATGGAATTTCACTTTCGTATGTACGGCGTATCAATGCGTATGTGCTACGTACGTGTGACGTATGTATGGCGTATGAAGTGTACGCGTGACGTATCTACGGCGTATGTACTGCGTTCCATTCTTATCTGCGGCGTATCTGTTCTGTACCAATTGTTTTTAATACCTATGAGAACAAACGGTTGTGTTCACTTTGCTCATGCAATTCGCACATTATAGTTATCAAATATGAGCCGCCGCATAGAAAAAACAAAAAAAAAATAACAAAGGCGCCGATCAGCTTCGCATTAACTGCGGAGCTGATCAGTGCCTTTGTTTTTTCTACATGGATAGTACAATCCCTCTACTTTCTAAATCCAAAATTTCCAGCCTCTTACCATCTTCTGAGACTGTACAGGCCGGTTTGTGTCAGACCTGGTCGGAACCCAAATTGTTGGTTTTCTCATGCACAGGCTCATAAAAGTGGTCGAAGATGCCACCGGAGAAATCTAGATAATCTAGATTAACACCGAAAAAAAACCGAGGTGGTGGTGGTGGTGGGGGAACATCTTCAAGCTCTCCATCCTGGTCGTAAGACCACATGAACAAAGACGGAGGCTACACCAAGCGTAGCCATGAAAGAACCCTGCACGACACCCCAAACCGTGAGAAACATTTGATCCAGGACTTCGGAAAAACGAAAACATACATATAGAAGCATTAAGATTCTCTTAGAACGCCAAAAATATTCATAATACTCCTAATACGTCACACATACTCCACAGTAGCGAAACGAACGTAGCACATACGTAGCACATACGCCATTGATACGCGAGATACGCCACACGTACGTCGCTGATACGCCGTAGATACGAAAAGACATTCGAGGATACGCCACACATACGTCACACATACGTAGCAGATACGAAAGGTACGCTGTACATACGTCACGGTTACGTGGCATTTTAACCGCTACGTACGTGTGGCGTATCAGGAGTATGAGCTACGTATCTACGACGTACCTGCCACGTTGCTTTCGTATGTACCACGTATGTGTGACGTATGTACGGCGTATCGGACCTGCTACGTACGTGCTACGAATTTTTAAGTGCACACATAAAAAAACGTAGCACCTCGGCGTATGAGGAGTATGAGCTACGTATCGAAGAGTATGAGCTACGTATGCCCACGTATCTACGACGTACGTGTGACGTACCTTTCGTATCTCGATACGCCGAGGATACGTGAGTCGATACGCGAATGTGTGACAGCCCTATTAGTCAGTCGCGTTTCTTGAGAAAGAAAAATGGCGTAAACAATCAACGTCTAAACAAGAGTTATGATCACATCTTATATTTGAGTAGAATAAATGCCCAAAGAAACATTCAAAATGATCGGGATTTGTAGCACAGTTGTAGAACAGATGGTGCAGTGGTATTTAAATGGGTTGCGAGATTCCAGATGGCCGTATTTGAATTTTACACGATGAGAAATGCACAAACTTTAATATAAAAATGCTAAGGTCAGCATTCTAAAGATAAGCCTCGAATATGCATGATACACTTAGAATTTGTTATATCTGGTGAAAGCAGTATTTCAACAATAATAATCAACAAACCCCTGAAGGAAATCTTGCAAATTAGTAAAGGTATAGCGTGTTGTGTTGTTCTAAACAAAGCATTTTAATGCTGACATTAATTGAAATTTGACGTAGTTTTGACGTCAAATTTTCCACGACGTGCCCCGGTTCTTGAAAGACCATTGTGTTTAATTCATTGTTGTGACGAAACTATCATGATTAGAACTACGCTTAATATCTTATACGAAAGGTAAAATAATGTGTTTTCAGCCGGATGATATCATTTTTATTTCTGTGTGACAGACATCTGAACTTTTATTAAGAAAGTCTACGAACTTAAATCCCAACCCACGTATCCTAGACTCTCTGGAGCCGGGGGATAGCGGGGCCTTTAACTTTTCAGATTTTAAAGCCCTGCTAAAAGCCCGGCACAGCGGGGTCAGATTTGTGGTCAAAATTCTGCTAAAAGTCTCGGCTCCCCGGAGGCTGACAATAATGTGGAACAACAGCTGGGTGTTGTTCTGATAAACAAAATTCTGATGAACAAAAATGATACAGGGGCTTGAATTTCTGCATGTGAATGTACAAGTGTATTTGCAAATTAAATAAGGACCGTAAAAAACTAATTAAACAGTAAAATACAACTATTATCAAATTTTAATTCATAGGTGGGAAATTAAAACCCCGACACATCCCCGGCACTGCCGGCACTCATCTTAGGTTAGATTTCGGCATTTCAGCCCCGCTATGTCCCCGCTATCCCCGGCCCTAGGGGCCGGAGATGCAAATGACTGATGCACTAGATTGTATGTCTAGTGGCAGGGATCTGCATATTCACTTTAATCCGACAGTTATAGATTGCAGACTTTTAGATGTCTTCTGAAACAACGTCTGTCTGTTATATCAATTTGATGTAGAATACGTAGAAATGACACCATTTTGGAGCGGTCGACTTTCCGCTTGGCTATCCTGGAACAATAGTAATCTTGTAATTTAGAGAAAGGGGAAGTCATAAACTACATAATCAGCATAAACGGATTCTTAAAATATATGAATTGTGACAAGACTGAAAACGTTATCTATAATTTCAGGAACAAAGAAAAATGTAGGATTATAAAGGTGATTTCAATATATCAACACTTCTGACTTGTAATCAAATCATCATCAAATACCAACTTTTTCGCTCCGTTCCACAACTCTAGTAACTTCAAAGGCATCTGTATCGACTTTGTTTGGCAGCAGTTTCATATAGAACACCATCATGTGGAACACCATCGCCACCCAGGCAATGCCACAAAATATCCACAATCCTATTATCACTTTGTAGATTGAGCTACCATCTGGTGTCCTTTGGTCTAAAAACGAATGGACTTGACCATCATTATCAGTTGGTAGAGTCCACTGTCAGTTTAGGGGCGTTAGGGATGACTTTGAACATGTTGAATTTTCTTTCCATTTTTCGATGAAATCCTTCGCAAAAAGAATAGCACCTCATGGACACCGCGTTTTGCGGCGTCCTATCTAGGACTATACTGTATAATTATGTCCCATAAAAAGAACACCAGCCTAATATTAGTTAAAGGAATAGGATCACAAACTTCTACATTGTATGAACATTTTGCAGCAAATTTTATGAAAATCAATGGAGATTTAAGAAAGTTATATGGTTTTTAACATTTTGGAAGTGTACGTCCAAATCAAGGCTGTGAAGGTATTATGTTACTCCCTCACAATCATAAAATTGAAAATATCAGCCATTCCCATGTTACGCGTTAATGTATAAAACGGTTTAAACGAAATACGTGGTACAAGATTTCGTATCTGAGTTACTCGTCAAACAAAAGTGCAATTTCTTACCTGGGACGTAATCTCCAAAGCCCACCGTTGTCAAGGTTACAATGGTAAAATACCACGTCTCTAGGTAACTCCAGTTCTCAAGGTGCATTATCACAGCGGCAGGAATCAGCGAAAATATGGCATAACACACAAGAGTAAATAACACAACTCTACATGCCTTCTCCAGCTTAGGACAGCTGGATTTTGATCTGGCAAGATCGAACTTCATGTAAGGTCTAGCTAGTCTTTCGCCTATACCGACTAGCATGGTGGCACATAGCGGGATTCCTACTATTGCATAGAATGTGAAAAATATCTGGCCAGCTTTGGTGATGGGCGAAAGGTGTCCGTAGCCTGAAAATAAGCAATGATATTCAGGGACAGTGTTATACATTCCCAAAATGTCGATTCCCACAACGTCTACTGTGCCAAAATGTCTACTCCCAAAATGTCTACAGTTATAAAATAGTCGTTTCAATAAATTATATTTTTGTAAGGTTTTAATATGCTATTTTGAATGAAAAATATAAAAATAAAGTTCAAACCGTTAAAATAACACAATTTATCTGGTTATTCAAACTTTTATACAGTAGACATTATGAGAATAGACATCTTGGTACAGCAGACATTATGGGAATAGACTTTTATGGGACGGTAGCCATTTTGGGAGTAGACATTCTAGCACCTACCCAATTTTCAGTGCTTGCATGTTGGTACAACAAACCTTTTCAGATGGTGTAGAGATTCGACTGTGGAGACTTATTGCATACAACTATATTTAACGCTTACGTTGCAATCCTCTATTTGAGTCGCGACGTGAGAAAATCGGTATTCGGGGTTTCCGACCCGGTCTAACACAAACCGGTCTGTGCAGCTACAGAAAAGGGCTAGATGCTTGAAACTTCGGATTTGGGAAGAAGAGGAATTGTACTCTCCGTTTAGCGAAACCAAAGGTGCTGATCAGCTTCGCAGTTGATGCGCATATGCGAAAATCCGGCGCATTTACACCGATATTATAGATTCATTTGTACGTATTCTACTTTCAGCTGCAATATATATAAAATCTGAATCAGTAATTTTACATTTATTTCTATGCTTTCTGCTTGCAATTGTTATCGACTGAACACAATTCCAGTCCAAAAGCATTAGACAGAAATAATTTTAAGATAAAGCATGCCTCCCTAGCTTGCAGTGTCCTTGGATCTTACGAATGCGACATAGTCACGCAATTGAACCGCCAAATGAGAAAACTAAAAATTTGCATATGCGAAAACAAAGACGCAGACCACCGCGAAGCTGATCAGCGTCTCGGAACCCTCTTTTGTCAAGCTTCTGGCTGTACAGCCCGGTTTGTGTCGTACCTCTTCAAAAACCACATTGTTAGTTTTCTCATGAGGCGGATATCTGCAAGTGCGAAAACAATAACGCAGATCACCTACACAAGTGCAGTCAACTTAGAGCCTATGATTTCGCTACATGGATAGGAGACAGACTAAACCGCTGAATTTTCTGCTGAATTCAGCAACCTGCTGATCAGCAAAATATATTAAACTGCTGAAATACTGAATCTGAATAGTACAATCTGTCCGAAATATCAAGCTGCTAACCTTCTTCTAAGGCTATACAGGTCGATTTACGTCAAACCTTGTCGGGCTCCAATCCTCCTAAAACATACCTATTGTTGTTATAACCGTGATGGCATAGAAGATGGCTGCCCCATAATTCCATCGGGAACTTTCTAATGTGTTCGAAGCTTTCACACCAGATTCATAGGACGAAATCACGAAGTCTGCAAATGCTTCCAACTCTTCCGGTGTCACGCATGTGTTGTTAACTGAAAAAGGACAAATTTTTAAACTGTAAAGGAAAGACGGGAAAGATAGCATTATAGATGCGAACGGGTGACGATGTTGCTATTTTTTTTTCAAAATACGACTTAAATAATATTAGAAGCCTCCGTGGTGCAGTGGTTAAGTCACTCGCCTTGTAAACCAGGGACGGTCGCAGGTTCGATCCCGGGCGTCTCCAAAAACAACAACAAAAATCTACCTCCCGGTTGAGACTTCGGGTGCTCCCGGGACAACAAGCCCACAAAAACAACCTCCAATAGTACTGGTCTCGCCCAGGAAAAAATACAATGTGGATTGTTTCCCGTGAATAGCTGGGAAATGTGACATTATATCGCGCTTTAGTCCAAGTAACGTCATAAGTTTTCGCATTTACTTCTTTTTTTTTTTAATTCTAAATTACCAATTATCATTTAGCAAGTACTATTTATTCTATTATGTTACTAGTTATAACTTCCCAACCAGTGCAGTATTGCCCTATAATTAACAATTAACAATTAGCATTTAGCATTTTACAATTAGCATGACGGACCGGCGTTCCATACCTTCCATATAAAGCAACATCAGAGAGTCACCTCCTTCCCGCTTGCAGATAAGTCAAAAAGTACTTACACATAAAAGCATTAAAAGTTGAGCGGACGAGTTTCTTCGTTTTGAATTCATGTTGTTGTTCCAACAGCAGAAATATGGCACCCCCAACTAGAATATAAACAGCCACCACGATGATAAGGACAAGTAGACTCTTCCAGTGCATATCTCTTGATCACTCCCATTCATGTCTACAAGATCATTACAACAAATGTCTTTGAAATGTGCAGTGATTATTTTCGGCTGTAAAAATTAAAAAATAAATCAGTTGAAAAAATATTTTCTATAATGTTGCTCAAAACTTTGATTGTGGGTACACGTTATAACCACCTCCGTATACACTTTCAATGGGTAGCGAGTAAACGAATTGGTATAGAAAATATCAATGTCAAAGGCTTATCACGGATTTCCAAGGAAGGTTTACGTTTAATCATGATGGCGTTTTGAAAAGTCTAAAATACACTTACAATTTTATGCGTGTCCACAATTTAAAATTCGATGCTCTCAAAACACACGAAAAATACATGATTCTTCTCAGCTTTCACAAAATCCGTGTTTAAATTGTATTGTCTTACGGTTTA
Source organism: Rugalucina vietnamica (assembly GCA_964017185.1). NCBI lineage: Eukaryota > Metazoa > Mollusca > Bivalvia > Lucinida > Lucinidae > Rugalucina > Rugalucina vietnamica. The sequence goes on from OZ024872.1 coordinate 44,268,596, forward strand.
GTGAAATTAATAGCTGTCCTCTAAATGCTAAGAGAGGGCAACCTTACAAGAAATCCTGTCTTTGTATTATTATATGAGCCGCGACGCGAGAAAACCGGTATTCTGGGTTTCCGACCAGCTCTGACACAAAGCGGCCTGTACAGTCTCAGAAGAATGCTAGAATCTTTAATTTTTGGTGTAAGTTGAAGAGAAATTGTACTATCAGTATAGCAAAAACAAAGGCGCTGACCAGCTGTACAATTACTGCACAGCTGATCTGCGCCTTTGTTTTCGTCTAGGCAAAAATCTGGTTTTCTAATGACGCGGCTCTTATGTGAAAAGAAAGTGGCAACTGCAGCTCGCTAACCGCGCAGGCTAATCATCGACTGTACCTATTTGTTGCAACTACTAAGAAAACACGCCGGACCCGACTACTTCCTGAAGCCGAAATGCCCCGGCGCCAAGCAACCCGTTGCTTAACAGTCATATGGGCCGCGCCATGTGAAAACCAACAATTTGTTTTCCGACCAGCTCCGACATAAAAAGCACAGAAGACGGCTTGAGACTGGAAATATCGGATTAAAAAAGTAGAGGAACAGTACTATCATTGTAGCGAAAACAAAGGCGCTGATCAGCCTCGCAGTTACTGCGAAGCCGATTTGCGCCTTTGTTTTCGCATATGCGAAATGTTAGTTTTCTCATGACAAGAGTCACTATATGGCCGCAAATTCCGCATCACATTTTTCCATCACGCGATTCAAGTGGTATTATAACAGAGTGAATGTTGGTTATCAGATTTTCTGAGAATTTGTCGCATTCTAATTGAAAACAATGAACTTTTATCTTCAAATTCTCTTTCAATCATTAGGTTTCCTTGGCAACAGCCAGACTGAGCAAATGTCATCTTAACTCACACTTATCGTTTTATTTATGCCAATTGTGTGCAATCGAAGATGGTTGATATTCCTTGTAATTTGAGCCTGTGCGTGAGAAAACTAACAAGTTGGTTTCCGATCAGGTCCGACACAAACCGGGCTGTACAGTTACAGAAGATGGTTAGAGGCTGGAAATTTTGGATTTAGAACATCTAGGAATCATACTATCCGTGTAGCGAAAACAAAGACGCTGATCAGCTTCGCAGAAGCTGATCTGCGTCTTTGTTTTCGCCTATGCAGACTGTTGGTTTTCCCATGCAGCGGCTCAATTTATTTTTTCTCGGATCGTAGTAGACATTTTTACAGCTGGTAGACTTTAAATGACACTCTTTAAAAGCCATCAGACAGTTCAGCTCCGTCTAAAATTGAAAAGATAAATTCATGAGAAAATCTGCTGAGCAAAAAAATATCATCTCACAAGTGATTAGCAAATTTATTTTCGGGGCCATCGTAAACACCCATCGGCTTGTCGCATTCCCAGTTGTTTGCATCTGTGATATAGCAGTCCGGATTGTATCTTAGTTCGTTCGTTATCCAGGCTAGCACGAGTACTGCTGACCGGAGAATCACAAAATAACTACATGAAAGGGCAAACATAGGCAAAGGAAACGACAAAAAAAACTTACATATAAGGGAAACGTAGGCAAACGGAACGACAAAATAACTACATGCAAGGGCAAACGTAGGCAAAATATGCGACAAAATAACTGCATTTATTATATGGCAAGTGATGAAATATAGAGAAATATGCATTAAATATAACCAATATTTGAAAAAGTTATATTTTCACATGTGAAAATATAAAAAAGTTATATTTTCACATGTGAAAATATAAGATTCGGGAATACGCAAATTACGATTCCACCGTTTAATTTCAAATTTATACATAACTAAATTTTATAATCTATGCTATTGTTGACGCAATGAACGTTCACACACAATAGCGACGTAATGACGTGACGTAATGACGTCATTTAAGATTTTGACGTCATATGCTTTAGCGCGCAACATTACAATGACTACATGCAATATAATAAAAAGAAAATTCAAGTTTTTGTCGTGAATATGACTTTTATTTCATCTCGTGAAGTGAAAAATTATATATTTCATTCGTGCCTTCGGCACTCATGAAATATAATTTTTTTCACTTCACTCAATGAAATAAAACTCATATTCACTCCAAAAACTTGAATATCCTCTATTTATTTTATACTTAGCAGTGAAATTAATGTTTATCAAAAATGGATAAAAGTGATATTTTCACTGCAGAATTGATATTGATATTTTCACTAGTGATTGATATCAGTCGATATTTTCACTGTAGAGTTTGGATTACTTCTGACGTTTCCATTCACTTGACGTCATTAAATGTGCCTCACTTCAGAAATTCAAATGCCTATAACTCCGTTATTTACGAACGAAAACATAAAGTGTGGGTATTCATTTTCTTAGTAAGAGCGTTAGGAACAATGTGGTACCAAAATTATTTGTGTTTTCAAAAATTTTTGGTTTTTGCATTTTCACCGCCTGCTTTGTGAATAGGAAAATGCCCGTGTATTGTATAAAATAAAAAGAAAAATTACTTTTTATCGGTAAATACCAAATATATTTCATCTCGTGACTTGAAAACATCTAAATTTTCACTCGTGCTATGCACTCGTGAAAATTTTGATGTTTTCAACTCACTCGATGAAATATATTTGGTATTCACCTCAAAAAAGTAAATATCCCCTATGTAAGGCCAAACGGAGGCAAAAGATACGACAAAATAACTGCATGGAACGGCCAAACGGAGGCAAAATATACGACACAATAACTACATATAAGGGCAAACGTTGGCAAAAGATACGACAAAATAACTGCATGTAAGGCCAAACGTAGGCAAAAGATACGGCAAAATAACTGCATGTAAGGCCAAACGGAGGCAAAACGGATACGACGAAATAACTGCATGTAAGGCCAAACGGAGGCAAAAGATATGGCAAAATAATTGCATGTAAGGCCAAACAGAGGCAAAAGATACGACAAAATAACAGCATGTAAGGCCAAACGTAGGCAAAAGATACGACAAAATAACGGCATGTAAGGCCAAACGTAGGCAAAACGGATACGACGAAATAACGACATATAAGGCCAAACGTAGGCAAAACGGATACGACGAAATAACGGGATGTAAGGCCAAACAGAGGTAAAAGATACGACAAAATAACTTTATGTAAGGCCAAACGTATGCAAAAGATACGACAAAATAACGGCATGTAAGGCCAAGGGGAGGCAAAAGATACGACAAAATAACTATATGTAAGGCCAAACGGAGGCAAAAGATACGACAAAATATGTAACTACATGTAAGGCCAAACGTAGGCAAAAGATACGACAAAATAACTACATGTAAGACCAAACGTGGGCAAAAGATACCAAAACATAAATACCTATAAGGCCAAACGCAGGCAAAAGATACGACAGAATAACTGCATGAAAGGCAAAACGGGGGCAAAAGGTATGACAAAATAACTGCATGTAAAGGCCAAGGGGAGGCAAAGGATACGACAAATAACTACATATAAGGGCAAACGTATGCAAAAGATACGACAAAATAACTGCATGTTAGGCCAAACGGAGGCAAAAAGATACCACAAAATAACTGCATGTAAAGGCCAAGGGGAGGAAAAGGATACGACAAATAACTACATATAAGGGCAAACGTATGCAAAAGATACCTCAAAATAACTGCATGTTAGGCCAAACGGAGGCAAAAGATACAACAAAATAACTTCATGTAAGGCCAAATGTATGCAAAAGATACATAGAGGATATTTGCTTTTTTGAGGTGAATACCAAATATATTTCATCGAGTGAGTTGAAAACATCAGAATTTTCACGAGTGCGCAGCACGAGTGAAAATTTTTATGTTTTCAACTCACTCGATGAAATATATTTGGTATTCACCTCAAAAAAGCAAATTTTCTTTTTATTTTATACAATACAGGGGCATTTTCCAATTCACAAGGCAAGCGGTGAAAATGCAAAAACCAAAAATTTTTGAAAACACAAATAATTGTACCAAATTGTTCCTTACGTTCTAACTAGGAAAATGAATACTCACACGTTATGTTTTCGTTCATAAATAACGGAGTTATAGGCGTTTGAATTTCTGAAGTGAGACACATTTAATGACGTCAAGTAAATGGAAACGTCAGAAGTAATCCAAAATCTACAGTGAAGATATTAAGAGATTATCATATGGCAATTTTCATATCATACCCCGTATCAACCTGAGACTTCCGTATCGGCCCGAGACTCCCATATCAGCCTGAGGGCCGAAGGCCCGAGGGCTGATATGGGAGTCGAGGGCTGATACGGAAGTCGAGGGTTGATACGGGGTATGATATGAAAATTGCCATATCATGATCTCTTTATCATATATTTTTATTGAAAAAAAAGTGTTTGATACAGTTCAATGCACAAAATGTTTCCCAACATAATTTCAAGTGGAAAAAAGAAAGAATGAAAAAAAAATTCTGGTCACAAATTTTATTCAATAACATTTAACCATTAATACAGAAAATTCAAATACAAAAATTTGATTTATGAATTGAGAACAATTTACAACGTACTATTGAATAGAACAGAGCGCTCCGAATGTGGGGGTCACGTGAGATGTGATATGAGGTTTGGGGTGTGATATGGGGGTGTGATATGAGTCTATATCTCCCTAGGGAGATATGGATTTTGACAAATTTTGAACTGATACAGCTTTCGAGATTTGGGGTGTGATATGGGGGTGTGATATGAGTCCATATCTCCCTAGGGAGATATGGATTTTGACAAATTTTGAACTGATACAGCTTTCGAGATATGGTGTCCCGATACGTGCATAGGACTTGCGCCTGTATCGCATATGTAAAAAGAACGTATTTTACAGTAAATATATGATAAAGGCCGATATCAGTCACTAGTGACCTTTGATATCAGTGAGATTTGATATCAGTGAAATTTCATATCAATGAAAATACCAATTTTAACATATTTTGATATACATTGGTTTTCACTGTAAAGTATGAAATAAGACAAAATAACTGCATGTAAAGCCAAACGGAGGCAAAAGATACTACAAAATAACTGCACGTTAGGCCAAATGGAGGCAAAAGATGATCTACGACAAAATAACTACATGTAAGGCCAAACTTAGGCAAAAAGATACAGCAAAATAACAGCATGTAAGGGCAAACGTAGGCAGAAGATACTGCAAAATAGTAACATGGAAGGGCAAACGTAAACAAAAATATGTAAAAAACAAACTACATGTAATGGCAAACGTAGGCAGAAAAATACAACAAAAACTACTTGGAATGGCAAACGTAAACAAGGGTATCAGCAAAACAACTACATGTAAGGGCAAACGTAGTCAAAATAAACCGCAAAATAACTTCATGTGTGCATATACATGTAAGAGGAAACGTAGGTAAAAGATATGGCAACATAACTACATGTAAGGGCAAACGTAAGCAAAAAAAAAGGACAAAATAACTACATGTAAGGGCAAACGCAAGCATAAGACAGGGCAAAATAACTACATATAAGGACAAACGTAAGCAAAAGACAAGGCAAAATAACTACATTTAAGGGCAAACGTAAGCAAAAGACACGGCAAAAAACTACATGTAAGGGCAAACGTAAGCCAAAGATGCGGCAAAATAACAACATGTAAGGGCAAACGTAGGCAAAAGATAAGGCATATTAAAACTACACTAAATGAAAGCGGAACTGGCAAATGCAGGCAAAAGAGACGCCGCAATTAGTTCATCATTAGTAATTTGAAAATGTTATACGCAAACACCTAACTAAATATCAAAACCATATCCGTGAAATGAATACTCACTTTTTATGTAGTAAAACTGGGGTTTGCAGGGGTATACCTATATTTCTTTTTTTTTGCTCCAAAACATAGATTGTGGGTACTCGTTAGAATCGCCTCGCCGAGGCGGTTCTAACGTGTACCCTCAATCTATGTTTTGAGCAAAAAGAAGAAAAATATCAAAACATTCTACTAAAAATTTTCAGTTTTTACAAATTCAAAATTTTCTGTATAGTGCACGGGTATGTTTTCGTAATGTGTCTTATGCCAAAGCAGCCCATAAAATTTCGCGAAAAAATATAGGTACAAAAGCTTGACATCAGAGGACCAATGCTGACCACGAACCTCGAAATGTCCACATTAAAGTGACGTAATTTAATGTCATTTCTTTTGAGCCACTTTAAAATATTGTCACATGCATGTTCTCTAGAGTTCAAATTCCACTACAGTTTGTCATGAAAGAAGCGATATTTACGAGAAGTCTGGCATCCAACACGCTTATAATGGACAAGGTCTTGTAATTACAATGAAAATGATATTACGATGTCATGTAGCTTGTATGTTTTAATTATAAGTAAAAATGTAAAACAATTTATATCTGAAACATAACATATATTAATTAAAATATAACAAATAAACGTATTAAATTCTAAACACAGTCTTTAAGTAATTCCATAATCATTTCTCTTTTCAGTGTTGTTGTCACGTGCCATCGAATCCTTTATTTAGCTTTGAAAAAAAAAGAACTCAATGAAATGTCTTTGAAATTCTGAAGGGCTACTCGAGTTCCCCTGCATGTATATGTTCTACATATTCACGAACAATAGCATTTATAAATTAAGAAAAATCTAAACTATCTAGAATATTCGGATACGACGTTTCAAACTGAGGCATCTAGAGAAATACGTCCTGATTGTCATTTATTGAATGTTGTACTTTTCGACGACTACGCTGGTTCAACTTTGTTTTCTTTTGTATTCGTTGTGGTACCTTCCTACAAAAAGGAGAGAAACAATTCATGAGTAAAACAAATTGAAACAAGTGTCTATAAAGGGAACAACGCAGGAAAAAAATATGTCGCCCTTTATTCTACACCAGGCACCGAGATTATAAAACTTGTTTATGCTCAACTCAGCCGAGACTAAAATTTAATCTCCTCACAAATGTTAAAAATCATTAACAGGATAAATTACAGGCTTTGGTGATATAAACCTAAAATGTCAATGTATTTGGACTATTTCAGTATTTATGAGCAGTTTAAATTTCATGCTCAACTGCGTTGAAAATGAGAAACGTTTTGTAACCTAGGGGCCTGAAATGCATTCGATGTTGTTACGTGCCAGGCGTAACTAGAAGATTAAGGAAACCAACAAGTTGGTTAGCCAGCAACAAGCTTTGTTTAAAATTTAACAAATCTATTTAGAAGTGATTTAACCAGTAATTACATGTGAAACAATCAAAAGCATATATACAATCAAACAAAAATGAATGTACAATACCTTTCAAGATGTTAATTCCCTTAAATAATGTCTGAATGTCCCTCAGAATTATTTAACACAAGTCTGTATCAGTTTCTGATCCCAAGAATTAAAGTTTGTTTCAAAATAGCACTATGTCCCAATCCAGAATCGAATATCACAAAGTAATCCAAGAATAAGTTTAAATTCCAGTAAGATAGATTTTGACTTCTTAATGGTAACAGTACCCAAAGATTGTCCTTATGAAAATTTGTAGCCCTTATATAGCACTGAGGAACATTCAGGATTCTTCCAGCAAATTCTATGATATCATATACTAAAAATAACAAGTTGTTTACCAAAATTTAATGTTCTGGAATATTCTAGAGAGGCCATTATCCTTCCAGAAAATTCCACAATATTCTTTTGACATAAAAAAGATTTTTCTAGAAGATTCTACATCTTTGGTTCTTCCAGATTTTTCCGGACTTTTCCGTCAAAGAACAATTTGAAATTTCTAGAAAATTCTGAAGTAAACAACCTGTTTATGTCCAATATCTGGGACACTAAAAGTAAATAATTGCTAAGGACAACAAGTAAACATCATATGTATAACATCATACTTTCCTGGGCATACTCCCTTGGGAAGTTTACCAGTACTGAATGCACATCTTTCAACAAGTAACTGTCATACATAACACTTCCCCTCTTCAAAGAAAAGAAAGTTTTATAAAATAAAGCTTTCTTTTGCAATACTTGATAATTGTATACAATATGTTTAGCAAAATTTGTGCAAAACTAATCAAATACAACAACACAAAGCTGGACATCAGCATTGTAGAGGCACTTAAGCTCTGCTTAGGGTGTCTGGAATGATATTATCTCTTCCTCGGATATGTCTGATGTCAAGATTGTGCTCTTGCAACATGAGACTCCACCTGAGTAAACGCTGGTTCTTGTTTTTCATTTTATGTATGAAAGTCAGTGGATTGTGGTCACTGAAAACAACAATTGGTGCATGTGAAGATGCTAAGTAAACTTCAAAGTGCTGAAGCGCAAGGATTAGAGATAGGCATTCTTTCTCTATGGTAGAGTAATTTCTCTGATGCTTGTTAAACTTTTTGGAAAAATAACAAACAGGATGGTCAACACCATTGTCATCTCCTTGCAACAATACACTGCCTGCACCAACATCACTGGCATCTACAGCCAACTTGAACTCTTTGTCAAAACTTGGTGCTAAGAGAACCGGAGCACTTCTAAGTATGGCCTTGAGCTTATCAAATGACTTCTGGCAGTCATCTGTCCAAACATACTTGGCCTTCTTACCAAGCAAGTTTGTCAGAGGCTCAGCTATAGCCGAGAAGTTGTTGCAGAATTTCCTGTAATATCCAGCCATACCCAGAAAGCGCATCAGTTGTCTTTTGCTAGTAGGTACAGGAAAATCTGAGATAGCCTCAGCTTTAGCTTCTACAGGTTTTACCTGACCTTGACCTACAATGTGTCCAAGAAATGTCAAGTTTGCATGGCAAAATTCACTTTTTGCCAAGTTCACAGTTAGTTTAGCATCACTTAGCCGGTCAAAGAATGTTCTGATTGTCTGCAAGTGTTGTTGCCACTCCTCACTGAAGATGATAGCGTCGTCGATATAGGCTTTACAGCCATCCAGATTGGAAATCAAACTATTGACCAGCCGCTGAAAAGTCGCAGTCGAGTTCTTCATTCCAAATGGCAAGACTTTATACTGGTACAGTCCATCTGGTGTAACAAATACCGAGATCTCCTTTGCTCTGTCCGTGAGGGGTATCTGCCAAAATCCCTTTAGCAGATCGAACTTTGTAACATACTTGGCATGTCCAATATTATCAATGCAGTCATCGATTCGTGGGATGGGAAAAGTGTCTGTTTTAGTGACAGAATTGACTTTTCGATAGTCTGTGCACATTCTAAATGTCCCGTCTGGCTTTGGTACAAGAATACAAGGAGAACTCCATTCACTTTGGCTGGGTTCAATGAAATCATTGTCCAGCAAATATTGAACTTCTTCCCTGAGATATTGCTGTTTTACATGGTTCATTCTGTAAGGATGTTGCTTTACAGGTTTTGAACCTTCAATAATGTCAACATCATGATAGATTTTGTCAGTTCTGGATGGAATGTCCGGAAATAAGTGCTCATATTCGAGAACTAACTGTTTCAGTTCAAGTCTTTTGTCTGAATCAAGGTGAGACAGTTTCTGATCAAGATTCTGTAGTATGTCAGAATTCTGGAGTTTCGATGACGAGGGATCAGATTTCTCCAAGTTGAAGTCCTCAGAGTCCATTTGATTTTGTTCATGAGGGACAGAATTAACTATATTTACTGATGAAATAACAGAACTATCCCTATCAATATACTTCTTGGGCCTATTAATGTGACATAGCTGTTTTTGCTTGCGCCTCCCAGGAGTGTTAACAATGTAATTCACGTCACTTAATTTTTTATCAACAGTATACGGGCCATAATATCTAGCTTGTAAAGGTCTGCCAGGAATGGGCAAGAGAGCAAGTACCTTGTCTCCAGGTTCAAAATTTCTGTCTTTAACATTTTCATCATAACGAATCTTCATTTTTCTTTGAGCAGATTTGAGATTGGACTGAGCTGCATCACATGCCTTTGATAGTCTGTTTTTGAAATCAGACACATACTGAAGTAAGTTCAAAGAACTGTCATCATCTGAGAGAAATTTCTCTTTTAGAAGTTTTAACGGTCCACGTACAGTGTGCCCAAAAAAAAGCTCAAATGGGCTGAACCCCAGAGACTCTTGTACAGATTCTCTTACAGCAAATAGAAGCAAGTGTATGCCTTCATCCCAATCTTTTTCAGTGTCAAAGCAGTAAGATCTGATCATGTTTTTCAAAGTTTGATGGAATCTTTCTAAGGCACCTTGGCTTTCAGGGTGGTAAGCCGATGACTTGTATTGCTTAATTCCAAGTTCGTACATGACTTGCTGAAAAATTCCTGACATAAAATTTGAGCCCTGGTCTGACTGGATAGATTTTGGGAGGCCTACAAATGTGAAGAACTTCACAAGTGCATTAACTATTGTTTTAGCCTTGATATTTCTGAGTGGGATAGCTTCAGGAAAGCGAGTTGAAGCACACATTATGGTCAGAAGATATTCACAACCTTTCTTTGTTTTGGGTAAGGGACCTACACAATCAATAATCACTCTGCTGAAAGGTTCATCAAAGGCAGGAATGGGCTGTAACTGAGCTTTAGGAATAGTCTGATTGGGTTTTCCTACCATCTGACAAGTGTGGCAGGATTTGCAGTGTTGAGATACATCAGATTTTATTCCTGGCCAGTAGAAATGATTAAGGATCTTGTGATAGGTCTTATTTACACCTAAATGGCCTGACATTGGAGTTTCATGGGCCAAGTTTAAGATTTCAGGGCGATTAACCCTAGGGATCACAATTTGGTGGTTAACAGTCCACTCATCTTCTGCGGAGACATCTGGAGGACGCCATTTTCGCATTAATATGCCATTTTTGACATAATAGCAAACAGGGACCTGGGATATTTCTTTTTCATCTAAAGCCCTTTCAAATAAAGGCGAGATCTCAGAATCACTGTGTTGTTCTTTACAAAGCTGTGACCTTGACATCTGGTCATGACCTTGATCGTTTGACGTTGAGGGTGAAAGGTCATTTTCTGACCCCGACCTTGGATTGCTAGGGTCAGTCTGAATATCAGACTGACTAGGGGAAAGAGATGTTGAAATCTCTTTATTAAAGGACTGACCTATCAAAGTGTCAGTTAAATTTATGTCCTGCATCCCATCATATAATTTGGCTTTCTTAGCCATTGCCCTAGTAACAGCACAAGAAGGGTAAAGGTCAGGAATTTCCTGCTCAATGGGATCAGGCGGTTGATCAACACATGGTGTGCTGGTCAAAAGTGGGTTTACCACAACCTTATCCCCTGCCAAATCATTGCCTAACAGCAAATGAATACCTTTAAAGGGTAAGGAAGGTCTAATACCTACAGCCACGGGACCTGTTACTAAGTCAGAGGACAAATAGATATTATGGAGGGGTACGTTAACAAATCCACACTCTACGCCCTGGATAAGGACACTTGTCCCAGAAGAAGACTTCTCGGAAAATGGCAAGGTATCTGCCAAGATAAGGGATTGAGAAGCTCCGGTATCTCGTAAGATTTTGATAGGGGTAGACTGGGCAGAGTCACTGTTAAGTGACACAAAACCATCTGATAAGAATGGTTCATAAATTTCCATAATAGAATCCTCAGAGACTGACTCTTTACAAGTTCTGGTCAGTATAGGGTTTTCTTCCTGGATACAAGACTGTGGTTTAGCCTTTAAGGAGGTGAGACCTGTCGGTTTAGCACTATCTAGATTTTCTCTTTCTTTCTTTCGTTTCAGTGCCAAACATTCAGAAATAATGTGGCCAGTTTTCTTACAATAATTACAAATTGGCTGGGATAAGAGATTTTGTCCTTTGTTTTCACTAGAAAATTTGGGTTTTGGACTGGAATTGTCAGTTGGATTACTGGGATTGGCTTTGGGACCGGACTGAGGGGAATATGGTTTTGACTGAGGGGTAATTTGCTTTGATTTAGGGTTATATGGTTTCCTAGGATATGGCTTGTTGACAAATGAAGCCTTATGAGTCAAAGCATAGTCATCAGCTAAACGTGCTGCTGTTTCCAAGTTTTCAACTTCTCTTTCGTTCAAGAAAGCCTTAACATCAGAATTTATGCACCGTTTGAATTCTTCAACAAGCATGAGCTGCCTTAGCTTTGCATGATCAGAACCTACTTTCTTTGAAGAACACCATCTATCAAATAGTTGCTCTTTTGTTCTAGCAAACTCAACATGAGTCTGGTCATGTTCTTTTCTACAGTCTCTAAATTTCTGCCTGTATGCCTCAGGGACCAACTCATAAGCCTTAAGAATAAAGTCCTTTACTGTATCATAATCTGAGCTTTGCTCAAGAGAAAGCTGAGTGTAAATTTCTCGAGCTTTACCAATTTCAACACTTTGCAAAAGCAAGGTCCAGTGCTCTCTTGGCCATTTCAAGTTTTCTGCCACCTTCTCAAAATGTAAGAAATATTTGTCAACCTCTTTTTCTTGAAATGGAGGAACGAGACGAATGTGTTTTGTGACATCAAATACTGTACTAGTAGCCAAAGGCAAAGATTTTGATTTTGATTTGTCATTAAGTTCAATTTCCTTCATTCTTAACTGAAATTGCCTTTCTCTTTCTTTTTCTTCAATTTCAAATTTAAATTTTTCTTTTTCAATTTCAAGCCTTTCTTCTCTTTCTAATTTTTCTTTTTCTAACTCAATTTTTTCTCGTTCTAATTCTCTTTGTTTTTCCTTCTCTCGCTCTTCCATTTCTAACTTTTGTTTATGCATTCTTTCTTCCCGTTCTAAAGTTTCCAATCTTATTCTTTCTTCCCTTTCGGCCTTTTCTGCCCTTATTCTTTCATCCCGTTCTAAAGTTTCCAACCTTATTCTTTCTTCATACTCAAATTTTAGTTCTTCCATCTCAATTTGTCTTTTGATTTCTAGTTCCCTCAACTGCAAGTCAGTCTGAGTGACTAGAATCTGAGAAGTAGCCGAGGAATCAAAAATTTCCTCGTCAACAAGAAACTGAATCAAAATGTTCTTAATTTCATGTCTTAACATGGAAGTCTTGATATTTGACAACCCATAATGATCAGCTATGTCTAAGAGGTCACTCGTTTTGGCCTTATCTAACAGCTCCTGAGAAGGCGCAGCAATAAAGTCACTTAGTTTGAATGACATGGTTGCTTTTTGCTGGCTTTAGCTATTTAAACAGCAAACAGTGAAGATACTTTAGAATTTTAAATAAATTTGGTGCACAAGAAATTTCAATCCCGGACTCGAGCCCCCAATTCTGTTACGTGCCAGGCGTAACTAGAAGATTAAGGAAACCAACAAGTTGGTTAGCCAGCAACAAGCTTTGTTTAAAATTTAACAAATCTATTTAGAAGTGATTTAACCAGTAATTACATGTGAAACAATCAAAAGCATATATACAATCAAACAAAAATGAATGTACAATACCTTTCAAGATGTTAATTCCCTTAAAGAATGTCTGAATGTCCCTCAGAATTATTTAACACAAGTCTGTATCAGTTTCTGATCCCAAGAATTAAAATTTGTTTCAAAATAGCACTATGTCCCAATCCAGAATCGAATATCACAAAGTAATCCAAGAATAAGTTTAAATTCCAGTAAGATAGATTTTGACTTCTTAATAGTAACAGTACCCAAAGATTGTCCTTATGAAAATTTGTAGCCCTTATATAGCACTGAGGAACATTCAGGATTCTTCCAGCAAATTCTATGATATCATATACTAAAAATAACAAGTTGTTTACCAAAATTTAATGTTCTGGAATATTCTAGAGAGGCCATTATCCTTCCAGAAAATTCCACAATATTCTTTTGACATAAAAAAAGATTTTTCTAGAAGATTCTACATCTTTGGTTCTTCCAGATTTTTCCGGACTTTTCCGTCAAAGAACAATTTGAAATTTCTAGAAAATTCTGAAGTAAACAACCTGTTTATGTCCAATATCTGGGACACTAAAAGTAAATAATTGCTAAGGACAACAAGTAAACATCATATGTATAACATCATACTTTCCTGGGCATACTCCCTTGGGAAGTTTACCAGTACTGAATGCACATCTTTCAACAAGAAACTGTCATACATAACAATGTATGGTCGATGGATGCAAGATCTCGCATGTAAAGGTATTCTGACAATATCTTCACAAGGTAAGCAAGGAAACATGTCTGACAACTTCAGGTAAGTTACTATGGTATCCGCAAAATTCCCGTGAAAATTATTTGAAATGTTTAGAGTCTAATATCTGCAATATGCATACATTGCTTTTGCTACACAAATAGTACAATCCCTCTCCGTCCGAAACTTCAAGTTTCAGGGATTCTTTTGTGACTGAGCATATCCGTTTGTGTCGGTCCTGGTCCAAAACCTCGAAGACAGGTTCATACAGACATATGAAAGCAATGACAAAAATCCAACCTTTGCTTCCTCTGCATCCTCGTTTTCTTTATCGCCATCTTTATCTCCAACTTTGGTGGTAAATGATTTCATATAATCTCCTGCTATATTTAGCACCATAGCTAGCCAAGCCAGCCCACAGAATATCCACACCATCACTACTAGTCTGTATATAACTCGATACCCAGAACCGTTTTGACCTAGAAAAGAGAGTAATCGAATAAATTTGTTTGTTTTCTTCATGTTTGTTGACATTTTTGTGACGTTTTATACAATTCTTTCTTTCCGACCTGATGTTTTAGTTAGGATCATTTAAAAATTACATCAATCTCTGTGCCTTCTGTTCTTACTTTGCAACTAATATCACTTCGTTACGTATAGCTTAAAGGGAAACATTACTATTTAATTCCCGCATATGATTTTCATGAAACTTCCTATGCTTCAAGATAATTGTATCCTTGGACTAAAATCGAAATAAAAGTTGGGAGTCACCGGCCTCGTTTCCATGGTATCAGAACTTTTTGGATGTTTCTCGTGCATTTCAGAAAACCGCACTCGTAGCGGACATGTGTTTTAATATACAGTGAGGAATATAAGTCCGATTTCAGAAAATTTGCTCAAAAACGACCACTTCATGTGATTGTTTTTCTAACTGTATCTGCATTGCCAAACATTTTCCTGACAAGGCTGGTTAAATGTTTATGAAGCATTTCAAGTGAAAGATCATTTATACTAACTGACAAAACTGGCCAAAACTGAAAAAAAAAAGTTAAAACCAACATAATGCTATCTTCATGTGTTATAGCGTATACCCATCAATTTCAACAAATTGAAGCATTTTTGCTTCCCTGTAACGCTTAGTCCTTTTTCTTTGTCACATTAGAAATGTATACGAAAAGTGAAATGTGCAGGTTTTAAATATTAAAAGTAGTCACACATACACTTTGAAAGCAAGTTGTAGCTTCAACGTAGAGAGGCTTAGCTTCTAGTATATACAATGTTTATGTTACTTTGGAACTGTCCAGAGAACATATAAACATGACCCTGCAGTGCTGCAGAGATATGTTTTGATAGAGATTAAGAACCAAGATAACCTATGAAGCTGGCTGAACAAATTTTGTTCAATTTCTTGCCTTTATATTCCTCACTGTATATATGTTATCACTGCAAAAACACCTTAAACACACGCTGAGTGTTATTTTCTTACATTTTGATACTATTTGCTCTAAAACTGAGGAGATTACATGCAAAATGAACTTTCCCGCCATCTTTTCAAACCTGGAGAAAGTACGTATTTTTGCGATATCTCCTAAACTACGCATATGATTTTGATTAAATTACACCAACAAATAGGAAACGTGGTGACCATTTAAAAGTTCAAATAAAAAGTGGGGGTCACCGGATTGCGTTGGAAGATATAGAGGAAAAACGTTCAATATTCCCGCATTTTTCGTTTTAACGCCAAACGTTGCACTGACGTCGCATATATTTATGCGACGTCATCAACAGCGAAATAAACGTTTTCACATATAATTAACCTTATACACGAATTTGGGTTTATCAATTGCCACAAAACTTCCTTTAAAATAAAAATGAACAATATGTATACACGCATCAGGACTTAATTATGCAGAAACAAAAAGAATAAGATTCTACAGCTTGCAACGTCATTGAGAAATCAAAACAAACCGACGTTACAAACTACGCGTAACATGCACATGCTAAACGCCGATGTTGCGCAAACAGTGTGCTCATAAACAATAGTAATGTTTACCCTTAAAATTGTGCCACCGCATGAACCACAATTTGCCTAGGCGAAAACAAAAGCTGATCAGCGCCATTGTTTTCGCTACATGGATAGTACAATTCCTTTATTTTCTAATTTCCAGCCTCTAACCATCTTCTGTGACTGTACAGGCCGGTTTGTGTCGGACCTTGTCGGAAACCAAATGGTTGGTTTTCTCACGCACTGGCTCATATCTGACAACAAGAATTCTTACCTGGTACAAAGTCCCCGAAGCCTACCGTCGTCAAGGTAACGACGGTATAGTACCACGACTCCAGATACGACCAACCCTCAATAGCCATGAATATTGCAGCCGGGATCAGTGAAAATACCACAAAACACAACGAGTTAAACACAATCAACTTCACCATTCCTTCTATCTTTGGGTGATCTGGGAAGAATTTTTTCTTGTCCAGTTTTTTGTACGGTTTGGATAGTTTCTCGCCAAGTCCCGACAGTAAGGTGGCACAAAGGGGTATTCCGATAATAGCATAAAATACGAAAAACACTTGGCCCCCGGTCGTCGTCGGCGATATATGACCATAGCCTGGAAGAATTGCTTAGAAATAAAACTGCATGCATTGACATAACAATAGGCCTAATATTTCATTTGAAATTCGCTGAATGTTGTAATGCAACGTTTTAGAATGCCAGGAGGTTCACTTCGCAATAGATCTCATCATCTGTACATAAATACGACATGTTGTTAAGATTGTGTGAACTTTTTAAGTGGATGACATCGTCGTATAAATTGGGGCTAGAAATGCTCTGAACAGCTATCCAGTCATGAAAATTTACTTACCAATAGAAGTAATTACTGTCAAAGCAAACAGCAAAGAAGATCCATAATCCCAGTTGGTCTCACTTGACGTATCCGACGTCGCAACGACGCCAGCATCGTAGGCTGTTATTACTCCTTGAGCGAAGTTCGATAGCTCTGTGCTGGTGACACATGGGTTATCAGCTGAAAGAAATAGAAAGACTGTATGATAGTGAATAAACTTTGTATAAACAGGGTACATGTATTTCCATTCAATTATATACATGCGGTTTAAAGCTGCAATGTTTAAATGTTATGTCCCATTGCACCACTCATTCATTCGAGATAATCTGCCGTGGTTGGAAGGTCGGGTTGGCAGATCACATGATGCATAGCTTCTATAAATAGCACAGCTATTCGATACAATGTATACTATAAGTACAATCTCTGACATGTCGACTCTTTGGCTCAGTGGTTAGAGCATTAGATTTTTCCCCGGTGACCCGGGTTCGAATCCCATCAGAAACGTGGGAATTTTTCAAATATAAATCATTTCTTTAGTTATGAATTTTCATATTCGTAAGATAAAAAGAATATACGTATTTTCATTGACACATTTTGGAAAACGTAGGCATGGGCATCAACGAGAAATTGGCTTTTTCAAAATTTCTTTTTTTTTTTTAAAAAAATGCGATGTCAAAACTTCATCAAATATCTTACTTATTGATTTATTAATTGTACTTTCGAATAACACCAAAAGCCTAAATCTGTTGACCAGGAGAGGCAGGATAATTTTTCTTGTAGACATGAAAAATCATTTAAGTCTAAAGGTAAATGCCAAAATTGACGCATAATCTGTTGACTATATATAATTGGTATCTATTTTACACATGTGAGAGCGAGTAAAATTTTGGATTTGTTAATTATAGCCAAGGCGGTTCTAACGTGTACCCACAATCAATGTTTAGAACAAATATATTAAAATATCAAAATTTTAGAATGGAATTTTCAATTTTACAACTGAAAAAAATATCTCTGTATATTGTAAATAAAAGGCACGTTTTTGTAATACTCACTTATAAACTGCGTGAAAGTAGAAGAAGCTGTGTTGGTGACTGTAGTCTCATTGTCTTGCTCGAGGGCCATAAAAATGGCCCCGCCCACCAGCATGTAGACCAGCACTACCCCGGTTAGAACCAACAGAGGCAGCCAGTCCATTGTTTAACTAAGTGAGGCGTGGTACCTTCAACATGAAACGAACAATGCCATGATGACAATAAGCATTACTATGTTATGCGCAACAACAAACTTAAAATAGCCCAAAAGGTTATAGGGCTGTCACACATTCGCGTATCGACTCACGTATCTACGGCGTATCGAGATACGAAAGGGACGTCACACGTACGTCGTAGATACGTGGGCATACGTAGCTCATACTCTTCGATACGTAGCTCATACTCCTCATACGCCGAGGTGCTACGTTTTTTTATGTGTGCACTTAAAAATTCGTAGCATGTACGTAGCAGGTCCGATACGCCGTACATACGTCACACATACGTGGTACATACGAAAGCAACGTGGCAGGTACGTCGTAGATACGTAGCTCATACTCCTGATACGCCACACGTACGTAGCGGTTAAAATGCCACGTAACCGTGACGTATGTACAGCGTACCTTTCGTATCTGCTACGTATGTGTGACGTATGTGTGGCGTATCCTCGACTGTCTTTTCGTATCTACGGCGTATCAGCGACGTACGTGTGGCGTATCTCGCGTATCAATGGCGCATGTGCTACGTATGTACTACGTTCGTTTCGCTACTGTGGAGTATGTGTGACGTATTAGTAGTATTAGGAATATTTTGTGGCGTTCCAAGAGAATCTTAATGCTTCTATATGCATGTTTTCGTTTTTCCGAAGTCATGGATCAAATGTTTCTCACGGTTCGGGGTGTCGTGCAGGGTTCTTTCATGGCTACGCTTGGTGTAGCCTCCGTCTTTGTTCATGTGGTCTTACGACCAGGATGGAGAGCTTGAAGATGTTCCCCCACCCCCACCACCACCACCACCACCACCACCTCGGGGTTTGTTTTTTTTTTCGATGTTAATCTAGATTATCTAGATTTCTCCGGTGGCATCTTCGACCTCTTTTATGAGCCTGTGCGCGAGAAAACCAACAATTTGGGTTCCGACCAGGTCTGACACAAACCGGCCTGTACAGTCTCAGAAGATGGTAAGAGGCTGGAAATTTTGGATTTAGAAAGTAGAGGAATTGTACTATCCATGTAGAAAAAACAAAGGCACTGATCAGCTCCGCAATTAATGCGAAGCTGATCGGCGCCTTTGTTTTTGCCTATGCAGATTGTTGGTTTTTTCCATGCGGCGGCTCAATTATTTGATAACTACAATGTGCGAATTGCATGAGCAAAGTGAACACAACCGTTTGTTCTCATAGGTAGTAAAAAGCAATTGGTACAGAACAGATACGCCGCAGATAAGAATGGAACGCAGTACATACGCCTTAGATACGTCACGCGTACACTTCATACGCCATACATACGTCACACGTACGTAGCACATACACCTTGATACGCCGTACATACGAATGTGAAAAGATGGTCGCTGATACGCAACGGGAACGTACATGTACGAGTGGCGAGCAAAAAGTTCGTGGACTTTGTTAATAAAATCAAAAGGACTGATACGAATACAGATACGTCACGGATACGCCACGGGAACGTAGCAGGAACGTCATACGTACGTGGTACATACGTCTCTCGAGCAAAATACGGCTCAGACCTCGGCGTATCGACATTTTCATAGATACGTGAACGATACGCCGCTGATACGTGAATGTGTGACAGAGCTATTAGCAATGTGAATGTTTTAGAACTTGCGGATTTTCTTGTATTATTGTTTCTCACCCATCAGACAAGCATATCCCATTGTGTGCCTGTCCTTAGTACTAGTAAATTAAGCTGTCTCAAAATGCCAACCATTTCTGTATTTAGCCAATAGAAATGTATAATACATCTTTATGTGTACATCCATATAAGGAAGTGATAAGCTGGGTGTCAACTGTCAGTGACAAATTGTTTTAAATTTCAGGACGTTTACGGGCCTTTTTCAAAAAAATAAAATGTGCATATTTCTGTCCGTGATGATTTTTTCATACTTCCTTGCTTTTTAGAAAGTCTAAAGGCACCATGGTGGACATGTTGAAACACCACTTGAACCTTTCATTTTTTTGTCGCTAGCCAAAGAAAACAATGTTTGTTTTTTTCAAACAGACACAGAACCCAAATATTTTTTTCTCCAATAACTAAAAATTTTTTTTTTTTTTTTTTTTTTTTTTTTTTTTTTAAACTTGAATATTTTATTTTTTGCGAATGTCTCACACAATTCAGTATTAAGCACTTAAGTGCACATTAGTTGAAAATGACCCCTACACGAGTAATTGTAGTCTGCTGCTTTGATAAAATCTCAATTAAATTTTGCTGAGAATTTTATGCTCAAAACAAAATACTGATTAAATATTTTTGTAAGGGTAGTGCATATACAAAATTATTTTTTGGCACTTTTTTGCATATTGTTTCATGTAAAAATAAAATGGTTGCCTTAATAGCAGTTGAAGCCTATTGAGAGTCAAAATGGTTTAAATGATGGGTGAGAAAATTAACCAATGATTGTGTTGAGGCCTCAACAAAGAAATCACAGGCTAGTTTTCGGATGAGACTTGGATAATCTGAAAACTTGCCTGAGATTTCCTTGTCTCGGCCTCAACCCCATCATAGACTCTTTTATTAAAAAAACAGTAATCTAAAAAATAAAAATTCAAACCAAAGAACTGACATATATGACTCAAGAGGTTGAATGGTGTGCATCTACGGAGTATCTCATCCGTAAACCTTCTACAGTATTTTTGGCGATATTCATGATTCGTGTCACATTTTTCTGAAGTACAAGAAAAAGAATACCTATTTTCCCATTGATTGTAATCCCGTTCCAGTGTCATAAATCAACTATTGAACGCCAGAGTGACTTTTCATGTCTTTAACGATTGAAACTTTCTTGGAGACATTCAATATGAACACACACATGTGACAAATTGTCTTTCCAGTGCTTTCTGATTGGCCAGCAGCCTACTCAATTGTTGAAATATTTGCCAGACTGTGTTCCTGGTAATTGCCTTTGATATTATGGACATTGTGGATTCCAAGTAAAAAGTCATAAATCCGACCGGTTGCTATTATACGGTGTCTGAGCCGAGATCAAGTGTCATGAATACAACCGGGCATATATAGGTTTTATTAGGAACTAATTTTTTATTCAAGACTTAATACCGTCCTGTATATTAAACTTATGAATCTTCAATAAACTTTTAAAGGTATTTAAGATTAATATGAGCCGCCCCATGGGAAAACCAACAATCTGCATAGGCGAAAACAAAGGCACACATCAGCTTCGCGGTAACTGATCAGCGCCTTTGTTTTCAATACTCGGATAGTACGATTCCTCCTCTACTTAACTCCAAAATTTCAAGCCTCTAGCCATCTTCTGTGACTGTACACGCCAGTTTCTGTCAGACCTGGTCGGACACCCCGAAGACCGTTTTTCTCGCGTCGCGGCTCATTTACCACCCACTCATATGATATTAAACTGAGAAACTGTACGGAAATTTACCACCTCGTTCCTAGTGAAAGATGCTTATCCTTATAAAGCATCAACTCTTCTTTTTCTTATCAAAGCTCAATCACCATATACGGTAACTCCATTTGACATTATTTATTTCCGACGCGTACATTTAGTTAAACTTAAATTCACAAAGAACAGAATATGGTTTAAGTAAGTCAATATATATAAGTTCCCATTATTGAAAGCAAACACTTCACTGGCGCTGGCTATAAGTTTAAAATATTAAAGTAAATACAAATACGGTCGATTTTGGAATTGACATTAACGTAACAGTATAATGTGCATATTTGAACATTACAAAAACATTCGCAGGAACCTGCCACGTTGAGGCAAGAACAATTACCTAATCCAATTACCCACCAATTCGCTAATACACACCAGTCAACAGCTATGGTCATGTCGGGACGTTGTCTTCATTTTATGGTACTTCTAACCAACATCATGATGTCGTGACACCCAAAATATATCACTACCAATCACTATTAAAAGGTATATATGTATAGATGGCAAGGACAGACCCAGACCTTTGTGGGCCGTTAATTAGTAATCAGATGGTCAGTCAGTAATTGAACCAGAGGACCAATGGTCCTATAAACGCTCATCTGAGATCTGGTATATGCGACCTCAGCTGACCTTACCATAAAATAGGTCAAGGTCATCCGAGGGTCATGATTATACAAACTTTGTAGAGCTCCATTCAATATGCTTCAGGCAAAGTTTCAAAATCATAGGTTTTCCCGTTCTGAAGAATAAGATTTATAAAGGTTTTAGCTATTTATAGCCATGGTGGCCATCTTGGTCATGTGACCTTGACCATTTATATTTACTTTCATTCCCCTTTCCTAACGATGCTCCACATAAAGTTTGGCGGTTTCAGAGATGTTTGAATATTATGGTCATATACATTTACGTGTATATAGAGGCTTGCTTAGGGGGTAGGCAATATCCCATATCCCAAAATAAACCGTCCAATATATCCCATATCCCAAAATTAATTTAACTCGTATCCCAAAATAAATTCCAATATCCCATATCCCAAAATTCCTGAATATCCCATATCCCAAAATAAAAAACACAAATATCCCAGTATCCTTTAAAAAATGGGCCAATATCCCGTATAACAAAATACCCTATACAAGCCTCTATATAGCCCAGGGGCGGGGGCAGATAAACCCCTGCGGACATTTTTTCCATAAACATAAATCTTCTGTCTATTTGCATACTCCCAGCAAGTTTACCCCATTAAATTACATTTTACTAATTTTCCCCATTCAAATGCATGGGCAACCTATGTTGGCCTTGCCATAAAATAGGTCAAGGTCACCCAAATGTCATGATTTATATATACTTTGTAGAGCTCCTCCCCCTGATGCTTCATGCCAAGTTTCAAAATCATAGGCCTTCTGGTGCTAGAAAAGAAATTTTTTAAAGGTTTTTGCTATTTATAGCCATGACGGCCATCTTGGTCATGTGATTTTGACCATTTATATAAACTTTCATTCTCCCTAAGAACGCTCCACATGACGTTTGGCTTTGATTAGCCAAACGGTTTCAAAGAAGATCTTTGAATATTATGGTAATATACATGTATATTGCCTCGGGGTGGAGGCATACCTGCCCCTGGGGTCCTTTTTTTTCAGAATCATAAATCTTCTGTCCATTTTCCCATTTCCATAAAAATTTTCCCTTCAAAAGACTTTTTGACAATTTTCCCCATTCAAATGCATGGGCGACCTATGTTGACCTTGCCGTAAAATAGGTCAAGGACATCCCAGGGTCATGATTTATATAAACTTTGTAGAGCTCCTCCCCCTGATGCTTCATGCCAAGTTTCAAAATCATAGGCCTTCTGGTTCTGGAGAAGATTTTTAAAGGTTTTTGCTATTTATAGCCATGGTGGCCATCTTGGTCATGTGACCTTGACCATTTATATAATTTTTGTTCCTATACTGAGTTCCGCAGCCAACGCAACTTTATTGTTCCATGTCTCCTTTTAAATTGGTTAATTATGTGAAAACTTTTGTGCCCTATTATCATTAAAATGACTCGAAAATCTTTGTGCGTTATAAAATCTGAGATTTTAGTGCGCATGCGCGGGAACACGCCCCAGGGTACAAAACTGCATTTTCCGTGCCCCGCAAGCGCGGGTTCGATTTTTTTTGAAAACAATTCACACGATTCAAATCTTGGATGATCGTCCGGGGAGTGTATGGCAATACCAATGTTGAAACCCACGGCTCAACGCACGAAATCGGCATTGATTTTCGGTACACGAAAGATGCTTGTTTTCAGATGGTCAACGTCACTTGGTCACATGGTCGACGTCAATGCAGATGGCAACCATATGCTTTATCTTGTGCTGGCAACCTAGCCTTATTGAATAAAGTGTATTGCAGCTATGGAAAAGTCTTTTTTCAATGTGTCTCATTGCTTAAGATTAGTTAAGAAATTCATTAAAATCGCTGATTTCCTTCATTTTTCAAAATGACCCCTTCGCCAGTTTTTACGCAATTGTAGGTTAACGAAACAAGTAGCCCAAGGGCAACGATCGCTCACCTGAGAGTCAACAAGTACAGTCACTGGACAAAGTGTTTTTTGTTTGTTTGTTTTTTTTTCCATATATCCTTTCCACTACCAGAGCGTATTTATGCGTAATTGCTGACAAACACTTTTTGATCGACCCTCACAGCATTGTTAAAGCTAGCATGTGCGATCATTTTATATTTTTCAATTGCCCAGTAAGTAGGCTTTAAGCGATATAAAGCTTAATTGCACAGTACATCAAACAAGCGAGAAAGAGGTCCAGAAAGTTGGGAAAAAACGTGATTTTTCTGTGTTAAAAAGGTCGAGTTTACCCTGTTATCTTTGAATCGCCACCAGGCTCAAACCAAACAAGTGCGACCAAACTGCTAGGGTTGAAAAAAGACACAAGAAAAGAGAGAAAAAAGAGAGATAGAAAGAGAGGAGAAAGGAGGAAAAAATCGGGAATCAAATCGCAAAAAAAAAAAAAAAAAAAAAAAAAAAGAAGTCCGTGCGCATCGATTTTTCCACGGTGACCCCTGCGCCGTGACCTTTCAGTAGCAAAACCAAAACAGCTTACACTATGTTAAAGAGCGGTCTTTCTACTTTTAATACAGACATAAGGCGTGTTTCTAAGTCTCACAGAAATGGTTTTATGGACGATTTACCAACCCTACCCCCTTTTTATGAGCATTTTGTAAAATGCCTGGCGCTCCTAAGGATATGGGTATGACGGTCATCTTGGTCAAGTTTCAGGCCTATGGCTGCAATGGTTTCCATAGGATCATTGGTCCTGCAAATGCTTGCCCGAGACCTAGTTGTCACTTTTTCCCATGTTTCCATGTTTGCCTATGTTTCCAAAATCGACCTTTACCTACATTAATCACATACCTTCATCTAATCTTTCAGTTGTTTGCATCTATCACTTTTCAGTTCTCAGGCTGCAATAGTTTTCAAAAAAAAAAAAAAAATAACATTTTAAAAGCCGATGGGCTCCTGGGGTCCATTTTTTTTTTCAGAATCATGAAATTTCAGTCTTACTGCCCATTTCCTGCAAGACTTTCACTTAAAATGACATTTTAAAAGTTTTTCCCATTCAAATGCATTGACGACCTATGTTGACCTTGCCATAAAATAGGTCAAGGTCACCGCAGGGTTATGTTTTATATATACATTGTAGTACTTGAGTCATCCGTACTTCATGCAGTTTCGTTGAAATCGGTTCGCCGGTTCTGGAGAAGAAGATATTTTAATGGTTTTTTACCATATATGGGCATGGCGGCCATCTTGGTCATGTGACCTGGATTATTCATATATACATTGGTTTCCACTTCCTATAGATGCTTCATATAAAATTTGGCTTTGATTGGCCGAGTAGTTTCAGAGAAAAAAATCTTTGAAAAGTGTGTATGGACGACAGACCTGCCAAGGTCAAGAGATGACCTTGACCTAAATTAATCATATACTTTCATCTAATCTATTAGTTGTTTGCATCTACCACTTTTCAGATCTCAGGCTGCAATAGTTTTCAAAAAATAGCTAATTTCCACTTTTCCCATTATAAGTCTATGGAAACTTAAAGTTACCATAGCAACCAGAGTTCTTATATCCGACTGGAATAAAAAACACAAATTATGTAGAGGCTACTGTCAGAAACATGTATACAAAGTACAGGATTCATCCACTTGACAGTTTCTGAGAAGAAGATTTTTGAATGTTTCTTTTTTTTTTTTCTTTTTTTTTATCTTCAAAATTTTGCCCTTTATGGTGCCCCAGCAACCAATCAAAATAAAGGATTAGGACAAAACTCGCAAGAAACGTCAAACACTACTCAATACACATTTCTGCAAAAACAAAATTCAAGTGTCTGCAATTTTAGCGGAAAAATAGCCTATTTCCACTTTTCCCATTATAAGTCTATGGAAACTTTAAGTTGCCATAGCAACCAGAGTTCTTATCCGCCTGGAATAAAAACACAAATTATGTAGAGGCCACTGTCAGGAACATGTATACAAAGTAAAGGCTTCATCCCCTTGACAAATTTTGAGAAGAAGATTTTTGAATGTTTTTCGAAATTTTGCCCTATATGGGGCCCCTGCAACCAATCAAAATGAAGGATTAGGACAAAAGTCACATGAAACGTAGAGGACTACTCAATAAACATTTCTGCAAAAACAAAATTCAAATATCTCAAACAAGACAGCAAAAATAGGCAATTTTCACTTTTCTCCATTATAAGTCTATGGGAAGCATAAGTTGCCATAGCAACCAGAGTTCTTATCCGATCGAGAAAAAAAACACAAACTTTCGTTCCCCCTACCCATGGATGCTCCACATAAAATATGGCTTTGATCGGCCAAGCGGTTTCAGAGAAGAAGATCTTTGAAAATGTTAACGGACGGACGCACGCGCGGACGCCGCCTCGACTACAATACTATAAGCTCCCGATGAGCATTCGGCTCAGGTGAGCTAAAAAGTCTGACGGCTGATTTTCACAAGTCGTCTTCGAAAATGGTTTGACTACATATATTCGGAATTTCGGATGAATCGACTGAAACCACAAAAAGTTATCAAAAATTTAGTAACGAGTAGCGTTGGCTGTGGAACTCAGTATATATAATTTTTGTTGCTCCATCGCAAGGATACTACATATAAACTTTGGCTTTGATTGGTCAAGTGGTTACTGAGAAATTAAGTTTTACATTTAATTTGTAAATGACCTTTGGCCAAGGTCAAGAAATGACCTTGACCTTTTATACTCACAACACTTCATTAGCTCAACATGTCTGTATCTACCAACTTTCAGGTCGCAGGCTACAAAACTTCCTGAAAATTTCAATGTTTTCACTTTTTCCATTGAAAAGCCTATATACGTACTCGTATTTGTAACCAAACTTGAGTTTGCCGTAAAATAGGTCAAGGTCAACCAAAGGTCATGATTTTTATAAACTATGATGGGCCAGAGTCCCTAATGCTACATACCAAGTTCCGTTGAAATCGTTCCACCGGTTCCAGAGAAGATTTTTTATGGTTTTTACCATATATGGGCATGGCGGCCATTTTGGTCATGTGACTTTGACCATTTATATAAAGTTTCGTTCCCCCTTCCTAAGGATGCTCCACATGAAGCTTGGCTTTGATTATCTTAGCGGTTTCAGATGAGAAAATCTTTGAAATTGTGGACGACGATGGACGCCGGAGCATGGCCATCCTCCTTTTGAGCCTTCGGCTCAGGTGAGCTAATAAGCTGTGCCTAGCAGCTGATCTTTTTCTCCCGGTCCAAAGTGTTGGTTGATTGGGGTTTAACGTCCCATCAACAGCTAAGGTCATATGGAGACGGGACCTCGGTCTATAGTCCCATCCGACGGACTGGAGAAGCCAGTTGTAACTTCATTAAATGTTCATAAACTTGATCGAGATCAATAAAATAGCTGTCGATGACATCGAAATTTAACCTTCTATCCGATGGCAGAAAGCCAGAGGCGGACCAATGTCCTGAGAACTCTAACATGAGATTTAGTCTTAGAAAGTGTTAGTGACCCTCTGGCCAAGGTCAAACTAGGATCTGAATATTACTTAGGTTTTGTCAATGTTGATGTTAAAGCAAAATTTGGCAAATTTCTGCCAGGCGGCTCCCGTGGCCGAGTGTTAATGTATATCATTAGTGTTATATAGCTCGGCAAATAGGTCACTGTATGGGCGTTACCTCATGAATACGTTATTGGGTATGGTCTACCTTTGACTTGGGTAAAACTTGTGACTAAAGGTGTACAGTTTAAAGATTCAACTCACATGTTTTCCGTTACAAAACAAGAATGAAATATGAGTTTGTCTAATTCACTGGATTAGACAAAATAGAGGTAGCTGATTTCTAACGGTAAATATGTGACAGCGGTCCAGGCTGACTGAGTTCGATTTTCCTATAAATCCCCTACTTGAACAGATGGACTAGCCGACCACGCCCAGATATGAATATTAAAGTTGACGCCCATACAGTGACCCATTTGCCGAGCTATACAAGCCCATGTAATATATATATAACCTCTTTCCAGGTGTTTGGTCACCCTCTTCAGCGCAAACTTGCTTGTAATGAAAAACGAATTGCCCTTGGATGCGAGGATATTCATGTATATACTTCTATTTCAAATAGACTATGATATAGCTCGGCAAATAGGTCACTGTATGGGCGTTACCTCATGAATACGTTATTGGGTATGGTCTACCTTTGACTTGGGTAAAAACTAAAGGTGTACAGTTAAAAGATTCAACTCACATGTTTTCCGTTACAAAATAAGAATGAAATATGAGTTTGTCTAATTCACTGGATTGGACAAAATACAGGTAGCTGATTTCTAACGGTAAATATGTGACAGCGGTCCAGGCTGACTGAGTTCGATTTTCCTATAAACCCCCTACTTGAACAGATGGACTAGCCGACCACGCCCAGGTATGAATATTAAAGTTGACGCCCATACAGTGACCCATTTGCCGAGCTCTGAGAGGGTCAAGTATAATATAGGGGACCCTCCCTACCTTTTTTAAAAGGGACCCTCCCTACCTTCTTCCACATGATTTATACTGAATTTAGGTACACCAATATTGATCCATCCACAGCGATCATGTTGGCGTTGCCATAATTGTCAACACTTTGTAAGAACTCAACAAAATTAAATTATTTATTTCCTGTGCTCTGCCCATCATTCCATTGAATCTTGGTCTGAATTGGTGGAACAGCGTTTTCGGGCCTTGTTATAAGTGTTGACAGTGTTGACACGTCGACACCTAAGGCAGGGTGATTGCATGATAAATGGTGAAATACCCACCATTCCATTGGTTGTTTGTCTGAACCAGTGGATCATCGGTTTTGGGACATCTGATAAGTGTTGACAGCTTTGACAACGTCGACACCTATGGCAGGCTGATTGAACTGATCAATCGTGAAATACCCGTCATCCCATAACTTCTGAAGCGCTCCAAACCACCCGCATTAGAATGAATACCTCATATATAAGCATTGACCTTAAGGCGGGTCGCTAACGCTACCAACGGCATGCTTGACCATCTGAGTTAAGTGTCGACGTGTCAACGCTGTCAACACTTAGCACAAGGGCCAAAAACACTGTCCCACTAATTCAGATCAAGACCTTTGGAATGAAGGGTATTTCACATTTTATCAATTCATTCTGGTAGGTGTTGACAGCGTTGACACGTCGACACCTAACTCAGATGGTCAAGCATGCTGTTGGTAGCGTTAGCGACCCGCATTAAGGGTCAGTGCTTATATAGGGGGTATTCATTCTAATGCGGATGGTCTGGGGCGCTTAAGAAGCAATGGAATGATGGGTATTTCACGATTGACCATTTCAATCAGCCTGCCGTAGGTGTCGACGTTGTCAACCCTGTCAACACTTATCAGATGTCCCAAAACCGATGATCCACTGATTCATACAAAGAACCAATGGAATGATGGGTATTTCATCATCTATCATGCATTCTTTCTGCCTCAGGTGTCGACGTGTCAACACTGTCAACACTTACAACAAGGCCCAAAAACGCTCTACCACGATTTCAGACGATGGAATGATGGGTATTCCATATTTTATTATTTCTATCAACCTGGCGTAGGTTATCATGCATTCATCCTGCCTTAGGTGTCGACGTGTCAACGCTGTCAACACTTACCACAAGGTCCAAAAATACTGCCCCACTAATTCAGACCAAGAACCTATGGAATGAGGTTATTTCACATTTTATCAATTCAATCTGGTAGGTTTTGACAGCGTTGACACGTCGACACCTAACTCAGATGGTCAAGCATACTGTTGGTAGCGTTAGCGACCCGCATTAAGGGTCAATGCTTATATATGGGGTATTCATTCTAATGCGGATGGTCTGTGGCGCTTAAGAACCAATGGAATGATGGCTATTTCACGATTGATCATTCCAATCAGCCTGTCGTAGGTGTCGACGTTGTCAACCCTGTCAATACCTATCAGATGTCCCAAAACCGATGATCTACTGATTCATACAAAGAACCAGTGGAATGATGGGTATTTCATCATTTATCATGCAATCTCCCTGCCTTAGGTGTCGACGTGTCAACACTTACAAGAAATGTAAGCATTTAAATGTGTATTTACTTAGGAATGTTTTTGTTTAGGTGTACTTATGCAGCTGGAGGCTGAAGGTTTCGGAAGACTTTTCTCTACGGGAGGCCGGTATAGTAGAGACCTGTTCTTCAACCCTGTGCCAACGAGTATAGCTGAAGATTGTGACGTTTTGAGGCGTCATGGTCTAACACTGGAGGAATATCAACATAATTTCTTCAAAAAGTCGGAGGTTGAGCCAAGTTTGAAAGCAATATGTCTAGAGGAGCATCTTGATAGGGTGGAACTACAGGAACTATTTCAAATTTAAGAGAAGCCCAAAATATTAATTGCTTAAGTTTATTTCATCATCATTTAGGTATACATTGAAGAGGTTCTTTAGCTTTTAGGTGATTTTTTTTTTTGGTATTAAATTTGAAAGTTTTTTGTATGATTTGATTTGTTGTCATTTGTTACACAGACCATGTTCGTTAATCCCATTCTGGATCGCATTTGAGGAAGTAAGTGAACACCGTTTTCAGTCTTGATTTACGGTGCCACTATAGCACTTAACTGTTATATCTGTGATTGGTGTACCTAAAACAGAAATGTTTTCTGTTTTGATATATATGAGGGTTCCCCATATTATACTTGAGCCCTATGAGACAGCAACTTATAAACAACACGAGTGTTAAAATGGTCCATTTCATGTGAAGAACACTTTTGGCAGCCATCTTGACCACCATATTGTTTCTAGCAAGTTGCTGAAGGTTCTGTAATGAGTTGTTTGTGTGTATGGCACTATTCTGCTGCCAATTATGGCCACCCTCTTGAGCGCCAACTAGCTTGTAATGAATAACGAATTGCCCTAGGATGCAAGGATGTACATGTATGTACTTCTAATTCACATTTTAATGAATATGAGACAGCAATTTAGAAACAACACGAGTGTTAAAAGGGTCCATTTCATGTGAAGAACACTTTTGGCAGCCATCTTGACCACCATCTTGTTTTTTTTTTCTTACCATATTATATGCTTTTTCTTTGAACTAAATTATGCATCTTTTGTTAGACGCTAATGACCCATTAGGGTTGACGAGTTGTTAAACATCAATCAAAACCATCTTGTTTCTAGCAAGTTAAGGATGTCAAGAGTGACATCACGGTTCTGTAATGAGTTCTATTTGTGTGTATCTCACCAGAAATACTTTCCCTACAATGGTTTAACCAAGCTCAACCCTTTCCTTCACTATAATATAAAGAATTTTGTCTCAACATTAACCACCAGAGGACTAATAGCGAAACACTGTTAACAACCCTGACATCTTGTGAGCTGAGTTCCAGGCCATGGTATAGTCCAGTTATATCCAGAACTATGGACCGGTCAGAGACCAACTAATGATATAACGAAAAATGTTCAATTACTCTGTATATTGTGGGTTGGGTAATAAACATGTATAATGCCCCGGGGAGGGGGCAGACCAGCCCCTTGGGTCCACTCTGTTTTTTCAGAATCATACATCTTCAGTCCACTTGCCCTTCAAATGACATTTTGAGTTTTCCCCATTCAAATGCATGGGCGACCTATATTGACCTTCCCGTAAAATAGGTCAAGGTCATCCCAGGGTCATGATTTATATTAACTTTGTAGAGCTACTCTCCCTGGTGCTTCATGCCAAGTTTCAAAATCATAGGCCTTCTGGTTCTGGAGATTTTAAAAGGTTTTTGCTAT
This sequence comes from Rugalucina vietnamica, assembly GCA_964017185.1. Lineage (NCBI taxonomy): Eukaryota > Metazoa > Mollusca > Bivalvia > Lucinida > Lucinidae > Rugalucina > Rugalucina vietnamica. The sequence goes on from OZ024872.1 coordinate 44,300,470, forward strand.
TAATAGCAACAAGATTTTTTTTTTTTACAACAAGATTTTTATTTACTACAGGCCCATTGCAGGCATAGGAGCTAAAATGGAACATGAACAAACATATATACAAACATATAAAATGGCACGTGAAACACATTTATGAAAAACTATTGCAGAAAAGTTTTTTGAATGAAACACATCATTATGGACCAACACTCTGTTAATTCCGGACACCCACACTCAACCCACTTTTTCGCCATTTACAGTTAAGATAACTAGAGTTCATAAAGAGAGTGCAAACATCCAGGAAAAACAGGGTGAAAGCCTGATAAAAGACATACATATTGTTACAACACAGGTTAAAATATAGAGGAAGATGGTAGTTTCAGAATTATTTAAATTTAGTCAAAACTATCTTAATGAAAAGTGCTAGTTTGGTCAAAACTGACCTATCAATAGAAGTCATTAACTGTTCTAATTTTAGTGTATTTGGTGACTGCAAGCTCCAAGTAGGGAGAAATTTACGTCTACTGCTGTTAAAGAAATCACAGCAAAACAAGTAATGAAATTCGTCTCCTAACTCATCCTTATTACACAACTGACAAATGCGTTCATTTCTATCAATATTTAAAAAACGTCCCCTTTCAATGGGTAATTTATGACTAAGGCACCTGAATTTACATATATATTTGGCCAAAGGTAAAGATAAAATATTCAAATAGCTTTCAAACTTAAGCTCCTTTTTACCATTGATAGATGTATAATCTGTAATTCAAACATTTTTCTGACTCATCAATTTTACTTTTCCATTCCTGCTTATACTGATCATTTAATCGACTTTTGATCTTGTTTTTAAAAGCTGCCTGAGAATAAAATGTGTCATGAGACAACCACATATCTGAGAGACCCAAATGATTAAGAGTATCATGTACAGTTTTTATCCAATCCGAGTGAAACAAGTCATTAACATGCAGATAGTGCATAAGTTGATAAAGCTTGTAGCAGATTTTATCATTTTTACCGCTTACTATCCTGTACCAAAAATTTAAGACTCTACTTTTTATTTTCAAATGTAATGGCATAGTACCAAGTTCACCGTGAATCATAACACTAGGTGTTGTTTGTTTTACATCTAACAAAGACTTACAATATTTTAGATAAAATTTATCAATGATATCCACATTTTCACAGCCCCAAACTTCGGCTCCATATAACAATATTGGAGTAATCATAGAGTCAAACAAATGTAATTGAATATCAAGTGGTAAAAATAACTTTCTAGCTTTCCTAATCAATGAAAACATAGCTTTTCTAGCTTGATCTACTAAATGTTTCTTGGTTTTACCAAATTTACCATTATAATTAAATTTTATGCCTAAGTAGCTAAAATCATCTACAATTTCGATAGTATCACCATTATAATAAAAGACAGGCTTCCGCCTTCTTATTTTGCCTTTTGAAAAGATAACCACTTTTGTTTTAGAAGTATTAACCTGCAGTTGCCATGTATTACAATATAACAGCATTGTATCTAAAGCAATTTGCAATTCTTCAGGAGTCTCTGCAAAGATAACCGTGTCGTCGGCATAAAGCAGCAAATACAGCTTGAAAAATACTTCAATATCATCATTATTCAAAACAGATCCAATATCTTGTGATAGTGTGGCCAGGCCGCTGTACGTGTTAGACATAAAATGTACTAGATCATTCAAAAACAGAGAAAATAAAATTGGCGACAAATTTTCACCTTGACGAACACCGGCCATACTACTAAAGAACATAGAAATATTCCCGCCTGCTTTTACACAAGATTTAGCATTATCATAAATATTAAAAATGACTTTGAAGATTTTTCCATCAATATTATTATCTAATAGTTTTCTCCAAAGAGCTACTCTATTGACTGAATCAAAGGCTTTACGGCAGTCAATAAATGCACAATATAACCGCTTTTTCTTATAAAGGTAAAAGTCAATTAACATTTTAAGTGAGAAAATATGATCGGCAGTACTATAATGCTTCCTGAAACCTGCTTGTTCTTCAGTTAATATACCTGTTGATTCTAAATAATTATTCAATCTCTGATTTAGTACTGCTGTAAATAGCTTACCAAAACAGCTTAAAATTGTTATGCCTCGATAATTGTCAGGATCTTTTACGTCCCCTTTATTTTTGTAAATGGGCAAAATAGTACCTTTAGACCAAGCTTCTGGAACAATACCTGTATTAAGAATAAGATTAAACAATTTACAGTAAATAGGCAGCATAGAATCTTTTGAATACTTCAAATATTCATTCAGAACATGATCATTTATAGAACAGGCTTTTTGATTTTTTAAGTTTAGAATCACCTTGGATATCTCTTCAATAGTAATTGGGGCATTTAGTAGCCATGGCGGCTATCTTGGTCATGTGACCATGATCATTTATATAAACTTGTGTTCCCCCTTCCTAAGGATGCTCCACATGAAGTCAAGCGGTTTCAGAGATCTTTAAATATTATGGTAATATTATACAATTATTGACTTCAATGAGGTAGACATAAGGATTTATCTACCCGACAAAAATTATAGTCACCGAGGCCGTAAGGCCGAGGTGAATATGATTTTTGAGGGTAGATAAATCCTTTTATTACCCAACCTACTATATAAAGAGAAATAAAACATTTCATGATGTTTTTTAAAACAATTTCAGTTAAAGCCAGTTTAAACTAGTTTCAATGAATTGTTTCATGTCATGTGACGAACTGTTTCATGTGCAACAGTTTTTACTGTTTCCCAGTCATGTGACATGCTTTGCATGCTTTTATACTGCCTCACCCTACCTGCAAATATTGTCAAACAACAAGCAAACAAATGAATCAAACAAACAAACAAAACATATGACCAAACAAACAAAAACAAGCAAACAAACAAACATAAAACAAACAAATCCAACCAAGCATTAATCACAAATAAGCACATGAAATAATCTAAGAAAACAGAAAAAACTAACAATAACTTAAAACAAAACAAACAACAAACAAAACAAACAAAAACAGAATAAAACATAAAAAACAAACATACAAACAAAAATGAACCAAGCATACAAACAGAGTAAACAAAAGAAAAACAGTAAAATAAGCAAACAAGTAAATCAACTTAAGTGCCAAACAAACAAGCAGAACTTACAAAACAACAACAAAAAAAAAAAAAAAAAAAAGTAAACAAACAAGCAAATCAGAATCAAACAAGCAAACATGATCTGTACAACAAAACCAGGATATAAGCATGTTTCAGCCATATTTTCAGTTTTAACATTTAATGTTACAACCAGTCTTGTCATAATATAGTATTACCCCGGGAGCTAATTTGACCTACCTTGCACCCCCCCCAGGACAATTTTTCATGGGTGCCAAATCATTCATTGGGACCCCAGAAATGCAAAGAATTTTTGTCCTCAAAGATAAACTCAATTGCACTATGAAAAAATGCATGGTTTCCATGGCAACCCTTAACGCGATTCTTGAGCATGGGGGTGTACATAGAAAATTGACCATATCTCCATTGTTGCTTATCCTAGACCACTGAAATTGGTCTCATTTTAAAGCTGAGATATAGCCCATTCATCCAATAGTGAGTAATGCAAATTTTTGAATTTGCATATTCATGAATTTTAATGAAAACCTTAAAAATGACAGAAAAAAGTCTTAAAAATCCATAAATAAACTAATTTCAGGTCCAAACTGCCATCCAGACACTTTGTTATTGAACCAGTAATATTATATGACAGATTTATTGATGATCTGGGCCTATATGAAAATTATCTCATTTGCATATTCATGAATATTAATAAAAATGTCAAAAAATGAGGAAAAACAAGGGAAAAACTATATCCATTGCAAGGATTTGGATAGGTTATGAAGTCTATCTTGCATCCATTTAACCAATTCCCATGGCTGCCAGTGTGGTCAGAGGGACCACCTAAATGACATAAAATATTGTCCTCAATGATGAACACATTTGCATGATGTAAAATGACATAGTCTTCACCCACCCCTCATGCAATTCTAAAGAATAGGAGGTACTTACAAAAATACTCACATCCCACCAATAGCATGCTCTAGGATACTATAATTGGTCTGATAGTGATGCATGAACCTAACAATTTAACCTTGATACCTTATATTTATATCATAGAATTTGCTTATTCATGAAAACTAATAAAAAACATTCTAACTTGGAGAAAAATCGTGGAAAAAATAGGGGTATACATGCAAAATCGCTTGTATAAGAGCTATTAATAAACCCAGAATACTGAAAGAGGTTTCAAATGAAGGCTATTGCAATGTACTATGACCCTGAAGTATGATATAAGAATAATCTGATTTCAATTTCATGAATTTTAATGAAAACTTAAGAAATTTGAGGGAAAAAGTTGAAAACTTAAATGGGTAAACCTACAATTTTTAATGACTTGCATCTCAGCAATAAAAAACCCTATAGTGCTGAAAATAGGATCAAATGGTGGCTATGGCAATAACATACCATCCTGTACTACAGTATTTAAGTCATTTGATTTTTTGTTTGAAGAATATTAACAAAACCTTTTGAATTTAGTAAAAAAATACGGAAAAATAATGGGGGTATACGTAGAAAAAGGGACATATCTTGACTACTGAAAGACCTAGAGAGCTCTATTTGGTATCAAATGATTGCTAAAACAATGTTCTATTACCATGTAATCAGCAATATAAAACATCAACTATTGTTGGTGTATGTATATTAAAGAGATTGTCATAAATAAGAGAAAAATCGACGAAAAATGAAGGGGTATACCAACAAAATTGCTTATATCTCAACTGCCAATATCCCTAGAGTGCTGAAAATGGTACCAATAGATAGCTAGGAAAAAACACTACTGCCATGTGGTCTGATAGTTTAACAAAATGTTACAAAATTTTCTTAATGTTACATAAAGTTTTGAAAAATTGTGAAAATAATAGAAAATTGAAGGCTGTGCTTAAACAAAATTTAATAAATCTTGCTTGCCAGCGAAGATGATTCACATATCTGAGTACCTGGCAATAATACATAGTCCTAGCAATAAATTGATGCCATTTTGAGTTCTCTATGGCTATTGGTAAATGAGATATTAACGATTTGGTTGGTGTACCCCGTCATTTTTCATTGATTTTTCTCTTATTTATGACGATATCATTAATATCCATACAACAACAATAGTTAATGTTATATATTGCTGATTACATGGTCATAGAACATTGTCCTAGCAATAATTTGATACCAATTAGAGCTCTCTAGGTCTTTCAGTAGCCAAGATATGTGCATTTTTCTACTTATACCCCCTTTATTTTTCTGTATTTTTTCACATAATTCAAAAATTTTTGTTAATATTCTTCAAACAAAATATCAAATAACTTTTAGTGTAGTACAGGATGGTATAATATTACCATAGCAGCCATTTGATACCATTTTTAGCACTATAGGGCTTTTTATTGCTGAGATGCAAGTCATTTTGTAGGTTTACCTATTTAAGTTTTCAACTTTTTCCCTCAAATTTCTTAAGTTTTCATGAAAATTCATGAAACTGAAAATCAGATTATTCTTAAATCATACTTCAGGGCCATAGTACATTGCAATAGCATTCGTTTGAAACCTCTTTCAGCATCTTGGGTTTATTAATAGCTCTGGTACGAGCGATTTTGTATGTATACCCCCTATTTTTCCACAATATTTCTCCATTTTTTTTTTTATTTATTTTCATGAATAAGCAAATTCTATGATATAAATACAGGTCCGTTTCATTAATAACATACCCCTGCAATGTCGCAAAATAAATTGACCCCGCACCCTACATTGCATGGCTCATTGCTGGATGGTTATTAGTCTGGCCTGGATGAAACTTCTACAATTTGTGTATATATTTATGTGTGTTAAACTGGTAGTTTGTTTATATTGATCGTAAGCAGTCCGATTGGACAGGAAGCTGCTTTTGGCGTGTACCAAAATTCTGGTAGATTTAATGTCAAGTTTTCAACTTTTGGCGATTGGTATTATGTAAGTACTGTGAATATTGCCAGTGTCTGACCTGAATGTTGTTCATTGGCATCTATTGTAGATACCTTAAAACTTACATCACATTCGCTAAAGTACCGAAGTAGAAATGGAATATCTAACTATATCTACTACCCTGTATAATGCTTCCATGCAAATGCATGTTTTCAGCACATAAATTGTCTGAAAGTTTATCAAATTTAAAAACTGGACATCTGAGAATATCATTAACAGTTGACATGATTATTTAAAGAGAGTTACGATAGCCTTGTATCTAATGCAATGTGTAGGTACCTGCCTATGACAATGTTTTAAGTTATGTAATGACATTCTTAAACATATATTTATTAAGGACATTTGATGGTTTTTGAATACAATTGATTGAAATAGTGTGACTGGCGATTTTAACAAGACGGCATATATTAGTAATCATCCAAGAGAAACTTCAACGAATCAAATATTAAACGCGCGAGAGCACACTAAGATGGAAGTAGACATTAAGAGCAGTTTTGCTTCCTTGAAATATGTCTGTAATGAAGGAAATAGCGTCTATTTAATCATTATTTCTGAACTTTATATGTATTGCGAATGCGGTGCAAGTTTTAATGTATATCAAATAGATGTCAATGAATAACATTCAGGTTAGAAAGTGGCAGTATTCACAGTAGTTACATAATACCAATCGCCGAAAGTTGAAAACTTGACATTAATTCTGTCGGAATGCCGAAAACAGCTTCCTGTCCAATCGGACTGCTCACGATCAATATAAGCAAACTACCAGTTTAACACACATAAATGTATACACAAGTTGTAGAAGTTTCATCCAGGTCAGACTAATAACCATCCAGCAATGAGCCATGCAATGCAGGGTGCGGGGTCAATTTATTTTGCGACATTGCAGGGGTATGTTATTAATGAAACGGAGCTGTATATGGTATCAAGGTTAAATTGTTAGGTTCATGCATCACTATCAGACCAATTATAGTATCCTAGAGCATGCTATTGGTGGGATGCGAGTATTTTTGTAAGTACCTCCTATTTTTTAGAATCGCACAAGGGGTGGGTGAAGACTATGTCATTTTACATCATGCAAATGTGTTCATCATTGAGGACAATATTTTATGTCATTTAGGTGGTCCCTCTGACCACACTGGCAGCCATGGGAATTGGTTAAATGGATGCAAGATAGACCCAAATCCTTGCAATGGATATAGTTTTCCCCTTGTTTTTCCTCATTTTTGACATTTTTATTAATATTCATGAATATGCAAATGAGATAATTTTCATATAGGCCCAGATCATCAATAAATTTGTCATATAATATTACTGGTTCAATAACAAAGTGTCTGAATGGCAGTTTGGACCTGAAATTAGTTTATTTATGGATTTTTAAGGCTTTTTCTGTCATTTTTAATGTTTTCATTAAATTTCATGAATATGCAAATTCAAATATTTGCATTACTCACTATAGGATGAATGGGCTATATCTCAGCTTTAAAATGAGACCAATTTCAGTGGTCTAGGATAAGCAACAATGGAGATATGGTCAATTTTCTATGTACACCCCCATGCTCAAGAATCGTGTTAACGGTTGCCATGGAAACCATGCATTTTTTCATAGTGCAATTGAGTTTATCTTTGAGGACAAAAATTCTTTGCATTTCTGGGGTCCCAATGAACGATTTGGCACCCATGAAAAATTGTCCTGGGGGGGGTGCAAGGTAGGTCAAATTAGCTCCCGGGGTATATGTGTCTGTTATGAAGTTTATAATGAATGTTTGAGTTGGGTAATAAAACAACTATTTCAAACCTTCCTGTGTGACAGTCATAACTATCACCCCTCGGAGCTGTGGATGACCCGATAAACTGTTGCCCTCGGGCAACAGTTCATCGGTCATCCACAGCACCTCGGGGTGATAGTTTTGACTGTTACACAGGAAGGTATGAAATAGTTGTATAATGTCTACCGAAATTGAAGTCAATATTAATGCAAAATTTCTACTTTCATTTTTGAAGATAAAATCAGAACTAATGTCTAACTAAGATCCTTCTTACAAGTTTTAACAACCGTTTCTGAAATATTTTAAAAGGCAGTTTCCCAATATGTGCCTTTTATTTTGTGTTTAAAAGACATGTCACAGTAAAAGTAAAACACGCTACTGTTTTTAGATATACCCATTCAGCCAAAGAGAAATGAACACAAATAAAACAAAATTGTTGTTAAAACTCATGAAAAGTCCTTAGTTTACCTGTTGAATGTTGATACATCATTCACATAGCCCATGTTAATTTCATGCTGATACTATTTTTGGGTACTCAGGAGGGGACTATAGATTTTGGTAGTTAATGCACCAGTCATTTGCATCCCCGGCTCCCCCGGGGCCGGGGAATAGCGGGGCTTTTAACTTTTCAATTTTTAAAGCCCGGCTAAAAGCCCGGCAGTAAGCTCGGCACTGCCGGGCAAGAGTTTTGGTAAAACCCCTGCTAAAAGCCCCGGCTCCCCAGGGGCTGACAATTACGTGGAACAACAGCTGGGAGTTGTTCTGATGAAACTGAAACATGGGAGAAGGGCCTCATTTTATGCATGTAAATGTTTAGGTGCATTTGGAAATTAGATAAGTACCATAAAGATAATTAAATGTTAAAAATATCATTAAAATCTAATTTGAATTAATGTGACAGTGTATTGGCGGGAAATCATAACCCCGGCAAATCCCCGGCACTGCCGGGACACATCAGAGGTTAAAGCCAGGCACTTTAGCCCCGCTATGTCCCCGCTATCCCCGGCCCCTGGGGAGCCGGGGATACAAATGACTGGTGCATAATATAGAAAATCTGTCAAAATAATTAACCTCCAGGAACTGGTTTGATCTGTTTTTCATCAGTTTGGTCCAGTTTCAGAAGAATATAAGGATTTATTAATACTGAATGAGCCAATTAGGAGACAGGATTATCTTCAGTCATATAACAAACATGTATATTGACCCCGGTGTGGGTGAAGACCAGCCCCTGGGGTTCGAATTTTTTCAGAATCATAAATCTTCAGTCCATTTCCTTCAAGTTTTCCTTTAAAATGACATTTTGACTATATTCCCCATTCAAATGCATGGACGACCCAAGTTGACCTTGCCATAAAATAGGTCAACCTCATCCTAGGGTCATGATTTATATTAACTTTGTAGAGCCTCTTTCCCTGATGCTTCATGTCAAGTTTCAAAATCATAGGCCTTCATATTTTTTAAGGTTTTTGCTATTTATAGCCATGGCGTCTATCTTGGTCATGTGACCAGGACCATTTATAGACTTTTGTTCCCCTTTCCTAAGGATGCTCCACATGAAGCTGAGCTTTGACCAAGCGGTTTCAGGAAAGATCTTTGAATATTATGGTAATATATGAGTATATTGCCCCGGGGTGGGGGCAAACCAGCCCCTGGGGTCCAATGTTTTTCAGAATCATAAATCTTCAGTCCATTTGCCAATTTCCTTCAAGTTTTTCCCCTTCAAATGACATTTTGACAATTTTCTCCATTCAAGTGCATGGGCGACCTAAGTTGATCTTGCTGTAAAATAGGTCAAGGTCATCCCAGGGTCATGATTTATATAAACTTCTTGCTTCATGCCGAATTTCAAAATCAGACCTGGTTTTGTTGAAGTTTTTTAAGGTAATATGTGCCAATTATTATCATGGCAGCCATCTTGACCATGTGACCATGACCATTTATATAAACTTTCGTTCTCCCTTCCTAAGGATGTTTTTTAGTAGGATCATTAATGTTAATTTTACTTGGATCATTATTCAACAACAGAATAGCAGTTTGATGGTAGCATTTATTTTGTTTTCATTTTTTTTCGAACTGGTACAGGCAAAAGCTGTATAAACAAGGTACAAAATATTTTATACAAAGTTGATCTTGACATAATAGCACTTCGCAATAATCAGTAGTATGTTTCAAGGCACTTGTTTAATATGTAATACACCAGTCATTTGCAATAGTAGTCCATTTTGGGGTATGAGAAAGTTATAGCATATTGAAGGTTACATTCCAAAGTTGTATCCAGAAAGATTTTTGCTGACTATTCACATGGTGAAAGTTCCAGAAATTCTCAATACTGAAAAGCCATTTTTCCAATACTGAAACCAGTATTAATACTTAATGCGGCTTTCACACTAGAGCACGATCTGTTACGATTTCCACGATTGACGAATCGTAGCTAATCGTGACATTTTGCCAAAATTTGACGCTCTGATACGTTCTGTTGCGAGTCGTTGCGTTTTGATACGATCTGTTGCGATCCGATACGATAGGGTCTCGATCGGTCAAAATCTGGTGACATGATACTGGTCCCGGATAGATACGATTAGTTGCGATCCGATAGGATTATTACGATTAAGCCCGCGATCCCAATGCGATCTGACACGATTATCACGATACGTGACCGCGATTTGATACGAACTGATACGCTTAGATGCGATCTGGTACGAGTCTCAAGAACTGATACGATCTGTTGCGATAGTTCACGATTGTTGGCTTGACGTTTTGGTGATTGTGGCCACGATTGTGTCACGATGAGACCGCGATTGGTATATATACTTCGAAATCAAGCATATACCTCATTACGTTTTTAATCTCTGAAGACAAAACAAAAATGATGATAGAGGAGCTGAGAATGACGAGAATGCGACGTTTGCATTATTAATGCATGGTTATGATAAAGCCTTATCCTTCCCCTTTCTACCCCTGTCTCTGCTGCCATTTCATGGCATCCTTCAGATTTCGAATTAATACTGAAAAGGACCGTATTGATATTTACTTTTCTATTCTTGATCAAAGAATAAAAGTCATGTATCTTGCCCGATGAATTTAATGTTTTGACAATTCGTAACAGATCGTAAGCATCCGTGACAAAAGCGTGGCTTGTCGTGTCTCATCGCATTTACTCGTATCAGATCGTATCTTATCGGGAGTCATTCGCATCGCCTCGAAGTTAATCAGGCCAAGCAGTTTTTCTCGAATCGTAACAGAACGTAACAATTCGTAGGAGATCGCAACTCATCTCAACAGATCGCGGTGTTTTGGTCGATCCCGATTACCGCGATTTAGGAACAAGATTAGATACGATTTGTTGCGATTTGTTACGATGTCATACGATCTGATGAGATGGTCACAATAGTCCCACCAATCGTGGTAATCGTGGCAAAATTTTTGGCAGACAAAAAATTTTCCACGATTAGCCCGATTATCACGATTGACACCAAGATGTGATGCGATCTGATAAGATTGGATACGATTGTCCCGATTGGTCCACGATGAAGACCACGATACCAATCGTGGTCGAATCGTGATAAGTGTGAAAGCTGCGTAAGGACCGACCAATTGTTGTCTTTTCTTCTGGTAGACACTGTTTATTTGCCAAGTTCTCATTCTTTGAATTTCAAGTAGTGCCCACCCTCCCCCAATTTTTCTCTCTCTCTTCTAGCACAGCTAAGGTGTATGAAGTTTGTTTGTTTTTTCCAATGGTTATAGTGCAAGGACATCTTTCTTTGACAATGCCAGTTTACCTTTTACATAGTTTTGCGTTAATTTTAATGATCAGACTTTCAAATGGGTATGTTTTAAACAATGAGGTTCTATTATGGTAAACTAGACATGCCCACATGCTTAACATGGCATTTCCCTGCACATAATACTCAGAAATGAGGGTGTAGCAGTATCTAAGATAGATGGCACTGGAAAAAGGTACCCCTTTCCTATTGTTTACGACACTAAAGCACGAGGTTAACAGGCACAATCCAATGTTTTTACTATAAATGACTGTCTGTTGAAACTAAAGCTTTACGATACAAGCATCCAGAATTCTCTGTTTAACTTTGATCACAAGATCCTGTGAACATGCTAGGTTCTCAGATAAATATCTGGCAACTTTCAATTGTTTCTGGAATTCCTAACCTGCCTGATATCCCTAAATGGGATTTTCATCTTCTTCAGTTTAAGCTGGACCGCTAGCATAACCTTAGAATTCTCAGAGTGACTGACCACAGGGGATATGTGGACTGGCACTGTCCTTGTTTCTTGTAGCTTTGCGTAGAAGGCAGCAAGATTCTCAGCTCTGAGTTGTCTGACAACTTTCAGTACTCCCTGCACCGCCTCCTTTCACTGCCATTGTTGTTGTATCGTAGAGCTCCCCCCCCCCTCCCACTTATTTCTCCAAGACACAAATCTATTCACTTTACAGTCTTGGGCTAGGTGTTTTATCAATTTTTACATTCAAAGCTGGTGAATGTTTGTATTTACATGTGCTCTTTAACTAATTTACACAAAGCTGTTGTTGTGTACAATCTTTAGGAAATTCTTTTCAATGCTACTATGCGTCTCTCATGAATTTTTTTAATATACTCCCTAGTACACAGTTCAAGCGACCCCAACCCTTCTGAATCAGTGAATCACAATCCTCAAAATCTGGTATTACTGTCACGTCTAATGTTAGCTGTGTGAGAAATTCTGGGTTTGGTAGACTCTGGTTATGCTGATCCGAAAGAATCGGGTTCGCCTTCAGTTTCTCTACGTAGATCTTCCTCTCTTCATTAAAGAAAGCACACTCCCCCACAAAATGCTGTCTTTGTCTCTGCTGTATTACACAGCTTACAGGTTGGATTTACAGCGTATTGGTTGAAGGCTGCCCTGTTTACTTGGAGTATATATGTGCCCGTCAACAACTTGCATTTAATTTGTGCTCTTCTACTGTCATGAATATTCCTTACCCTTGACCATATATGGTGACTTGCTTTCAGACTTCCTGCCTTTTGTACCATATCATTTATTTTGTGGTTAAGTGTACATTTCCAGGCCTCTCTGATCAGTGGGCCATTTAGAAGTTCAAAAACCGAAGGTAAACCAAACTTATCTAGAGTGCTTTGAATACGAGTGAAAATACTCTCTATACTTTCTCTGGGCGTATTTTTCATAAAAAGTTGCCTCTTGGCTATTTCATATTCTACTGAATTTTTATTTCTAATCATGGACACAAAGCATCTTCGTAGGTGTGCTTATAGGTGTCTATATTTTATCAAATCCATATCCCCTTTGGGAAAGTGTGTCTACCATCTACTACGATCACACTTTCCTTCATAAAATTTTCCTTTTTACATAGAATGCCAAAAGCCAATTTTCAAGTCTTCTCACCCAATAGGGACTATGATTGCATATGACTGGTGCATAAAATGACAATTATTTCAACTTGATGGAAAATTCAGTTTTAGAATTTATAATAAGAATCTAAGCACTGAATTTTCCCCTGGCCAGCACTAACAGGTTGTACATTTCAATATCTAATTACACACTGAACACAGGCGGTGGTATTCTAAAAATAGCCCTAAGCCAATTTTTGAACACATAAACATATCCAATTATGTACATAGCAATATTTTCAAGTTAGCGGCAGTGACAAGGAAAAATGTCAGAGCAAATATATACATAAACTAATATTTTAAACATTGTAAGCAATAAGTGGTCCCAGTAACCAAAACATGGTCCTCAAAGTGTTGCTCACTGTTATAATAGTCATATTGAGTGAGTCATACGTAAACACAGTACAATGTATCAATAAACAATTTCTTTCCTCATGAAAACTGATGTGGGGAGCTGATAGCCTCTATAAGATGATTTTAATGAGCATTCAATAATACATGTACATTTCTATTGTGATGTAACAAAAAATAATCATTTCCATACCATGTATACACTTTTCCTGTCTATTACATGTAAATGCTTTTTAGATTTCAATCTATTCTACACACATTCTACAAGCACCCCATTTCTTCAGATCTAGATACTTCATGAACACATTGGTGGTATTTTTAATGCCAAACTGCAAATGTCATATGCTAACTCGATATTTTTTCTCCAAACAGCATTTAAAGGCATGATGTTTGTATTCATAAGAAATGTCTCTGACAGAGAGAGGCGACTCTAATATGTACCATTGACATAGACTTGTTGACACATAACAAACTTAATAGCATTTGTCACCTTCATATGAACAGACTGTCACCTTCATATGAACAACCTTCATATGAACAGACTGTCACCTTCATATGAACAACCTTCATATGAACAGACTGTCGCCTTCATATGAACAACCTTCATTTGAACAGACTGTCACCTTCATATGAACGGACTATTTTTCAAATTTCAACAGATTTTTCTGTTCACCAGCTAAACCAAAATACCAGATAAAAGGAATCTCTGATGATAAATAATGATAATTTTGCTTATTTCTTCAACAAATCTTATGTTCTGAGTGCTTATTAGAATCACTTTCAATAGTTTTTTAAGACATTACGAAAACTTGCCCATACAATAAACAGAGATTTTTGAAGTTGTAAAAAAAATGAAAATTATCTAAAGAAAATTTTTGATATTTTTCTTATTTTTGCTCAAAACATAGATTGTGGGTACACGTTAGAACCGCCTCGGCTAGAACCGCTCGCCGAGGCGGTTCTAACGGCGGTTCTAACGAGTACCCACAATCCATGTTTTGGAGCAAAAATAAGAAAAATAGGTATACCCCTGCATACCCCAGTTTTGCTATATAAAAGTGGGGTTCAAGGGGGTATTCATTACACGGGCATGTTTTCCTGATGCTTACAAAACATAATTTCAATTATTATCTTTTATCATCAAATACTCCTTTTTTCTGTTCAACAGCTACATAAATCACTTCATTCTATACAGCATTTTTCTCTGCATCCTATGTTGAAGTTCTCCCCGTCGTAACATGAAATGTATCACTTTCTGTATGGCTCTCTCGGGGTATTTCTGTAACAAAAATTGACAAGTTTGATTGTTTGGCAGCCATAGCAAAATTTGACAAGGATTTTGATTATTTGGCAGCCAGAGAACAACTGAATTTAGATGTTTGATAATTCTTTATAAACCCTCAACACTAGAGCCGCCTTGTGGGAAAACCAACAATGTGGTTTCCGAACAGGTCTGACACAAACCGACCTGTACAGTTACAGAAAAGAGCTAGAAGCTTGAAATTTCGGATTTAAGTAGAAGAGGAATTGTACTATCCGAGTAGCGAAAACAAAGGCGCTGATCAGCTTCGCGGTAACCGCGAAGCTGATCTGCGTCTTTGCTTTTGCCTATGCAGATTGTTGGTTTTCCCATGAGGCGGCTCACTACATACCAACATAGCAAGATTGTTACGATGAAAACTAACATTGCACACAAAATTGCATGCAACCATCTTTCATTTACATCATAAAATAACTTGAAATACATTTTTTCCAAATTATTTAGACCCACATGTCTTCACAAATAAGAGTACAAACAAATAGGTGAAGTTTATATGATGGTCTGATCAGGATATTTGCTCTCAGCTGTTCTATCTGCATGCTTCCATAAAATTACACCTATTTCAAAAGTTTATGCCTATTATATTTTACGTTTTTATTTTTTAGGTGCTTTTTAATTCATTTTGGAAAAACAAAGCAAGAATATACGAAGAAATGCAACCAAATAGAGAGCAAACTATGCACCAACTGACACTAACCTGTTTGAGGAAATCCTGCATGACAGCATGCTCCGAAACCTGTGAACCGATCACAAATCTTCTCTTCAGCTGTTTTTCTATCCGACCCAGCAGGTCCTGATCTTCTTCAGTGGTGAAACCTTCAACACCTACAACGAGAAAATCAGATTTCTATTAAGTAATTGCTGAAAATTGCTTGGCAATTCATTTGGAGAGTCCCTGACAGGTTTTTCGAAGTCTTGGACTAAATATCCTGCTTCAGGGAAAGCCCCAAGATACACCAAAGACCCAGATGTTTGATTTGTGTTAAATGTCCCATTCAACGCTAAGTCAAGGAGATGGGACCTCAGTTTAGTATCATCCCAAAGACTAAGAAGATAGAAGCCACGACTTCTGGTTTACAATAAGGCTGCCTTCCAGAACACAATGGCTTCTAAAGCATAAAATGACTTGCAGAGAGAATAACTACTAGAAACAGGTCAACCTCATTATAACGCTATCTTTGGGGTCCATGGAAACATATTGTGTTGTAAATGAAACTGTGTTATAATGAGATTATTTACAATAGACATATGAGCCGCGTGGGAAAACCAACAATGTGGTTTCCGAACAGATCCGACACAAACTGGCCTGTACAAGCACAGAAAAGAGCCAGAAGCTTGAAATTTCGGATTTAAGTAGAAGAGGAATTGTAATATCCGAGTAGCGAAAACAAAGGCGCTGATCAGCTTCGCGGTTACCGCGAAGCTGATCTGCGTCTTTGTTTTCGCCTATGCAGATTGTTGGTTTTACCATGGGGCGGCTCATATAGCAAAAGAAATCATTTTTGGAGCCATGACATGGCTGTGCTATGTTGAAAATCGCAATATAGTGAGGCACATTATGAGATTGAATTGTACTAACCAGCAAGGTTTCCTGACAAGGCTGCGTCTAGTGTGGAGACCTGGAACAGTCGCAGAGCCTCATCTACGTCAGCCTCCGAGGCAAATGGTTTCAACTTCATCTTGGCAAGTGACTCGGAGATCCTGATGATAGCCTCAAGTTGTCTGTAAAATATAGTTTTATTGGTTGCTTTAGTTGCAGGACTCTTTTTTTTTTTTTTTCTTTCATTTGGGGGTAGGGGAGTAATTTCTATCATCACTTGGCTTCAGTTACATGTAGAAAGGTCATGAATTAACACAAGTGTGAGGTCAAAAGCCCATTTCACACCAATAACAGTCATCACTGACAGAGTCTGTTCCTTAGCAAGCCTCCAACTGTCACTGCTTCATATGCTGAATGTCTTCTCAAGGTTCCCTTTCGATTTTAAGACCAATTTCTACGGTCCTCAACTTAAGGCGAAATTCAAATACTTTTCAATGCACAATTTGTTTTCAAGGACTTTTCAAAACCAATCTTCATTTTCAATAACTGTTCAAGCCTGTGTTAACTCTCAACCCACCTGACAGTTATAGGTATGCTGACTTTCTTGCCGGTCTCCCTCTCGTACTCCCCGGCACTGTTCCTCATCAACACATAGCGGTTCTTCAGCTTCTCGGCGGCCTCGGGGGACAGTCTCGGACCACATTTGCTGGAAACAGAATAGAATGTGTCAGTATAACATCACAGGCTTCAGGGGTTCAGACCAGGTTCTGAGGTTATAAAACTTACTTTTTATGCTCAATTCAGCTGAACACAATATTTTAAGTGCTCATACGTTATAAAATAGCCTAAATCAATTGAAATTTCAGATTTTGATTTATCCTGCAAATTAATGCCAACAATGTAGGATATACTTTCATCTTGGCTGAGTTGAGCTTGAAAAGAATTTTATAACATTGGGACCAGGACATGCACAAACTAGGAAGTACTGACCCTGAGGTTATGAAACTTTTTTCATGCTCAACTCAGCTGAGCATGAAATGTAAACTGCTCATAAATAATAAAATAGCGCAAATAAATTAGTTTTAGATCACCAAAGACTGACATTTATCATGCTTACAAATGTTGAAATGCCAACAATTTTAAAACTATAGTCTCAGCTGAGCCGAGCAAGAATTTATTTTTATAACCTTGGGTCCCGTCTGTGGCTTGACCACTATACTACGCAAGCTTCTAATAGTACTGTTGTAGTCATACTCATAATCTGGCTATGAACAGGATCAGTCTTCAGCATTACTAGACTGCATCTTGCATATTTGGCTCACTCATAATGTAGCCAAATCTAGCCCAAAGATCGATAAACTGAGCCACATCATGAGCAAACTATATTTATGCATATGCAAAAACAAAGACGCAATTCAGCTGCACAGCATCTTTGTTTTCATCAGAAATCTCAAGACCTTCTATCCATCCTCGCTCATTGTATATTGACTTGTTTTGGAACTGGCCTCGAGGTTATAAAACCTTTTTTAAGCTCAGCTCAACTGAGCATGAAATTACAACTGCTCATAAATACAGAAATTGTCAAAATTAGTAGACAATTCAGGTTCAAAACTCAAAAACTAGTAATTTATCCTGCTCATAAATGTTAAAATTGTTGGCATTTTAACATTAATGAGCAGGATAAATTTTAGTCTCAGCTGAGTTGAGCATGAAAAAAGTTTTATAACCTCGGGGCCTGGTCAGATACCCCTAAGATCGGTTTTCAGCGCCACTTACTTTCTGACATACGAGATATATTTCTTGAGGTACATCAGGTCTATTTCCCCCTCTGATGGTTCTTCTGTCATTTGTTGGGCATTCAGATGGACATTCATCACATGCTTAGCCAGTCTCTGAAAATATACATCACATGCTTAGCCAGTCTGTGAAGATATACATCACACTTAGTAACACCTAAAAAGATTTCAAATATGTTGAAATGCCTTTATATCAGGAAAACATGTCCACGCAATGAATACCCCTTTCAACCCCACTTTTATCAAGTAAAATTGGGGTATGCAGGGGTATATCCATTTTTTTTTATTTTTGATCCAAAATATATTCTGGGTACTCCTTAGAACCACCTCGCCAATCAAAAATGAGCAAAAACATTAAAAATATCGATTTTTTTCAAATGAATTTTTTTGTTTTCATAATGACCCAGTTAATTGTTAAACTTACAACAAACAGCATATTGAAGTAGGCAAATGGCTCAAGAACTTTTACTAGAATGTCTAAGATGTCCTTGTTATTGTATAAATGGTTGAAAATGGGACTTAAGGATGTTTGCTGCCAATGAAAAAGTATTCAAACTTTTTTTCTAACCCCTCTTTTTTGATTCCAAAATACAACACAAGACATTTGATAACAAAATAAATATAGGGTAGTGTGCATTTTTTCAAGCTACATGCCTCTGAATGAGACCTCTGAGCACCATGTTTTAAATTTAGTAAAATTAATTTATTTTTTAATTCTTTGAAACATATCTGTCTTGAACAAACATATACTTAGAATGCTTTCAAAAGTCATAGTATTTACGTATCGCAGACTATTTTGGACCAAAAGCAAAGAAAAATTTGCAACTTGAAGTGGATTACAAAATTTTACGATTCCTTTTCCAACCCTACCCCCATACTTGAAAAGTCGGAAAATAGCAATATTTTGAAATGTGCCAAACCCATATTTGTTGATTCAAACTTTTTCTTGTATTTTCACTTAACATAGAACTCGGTAATATTGTTCGAATAAAAGAAAGAAATATATAGGGTAGTGTGCATATAAGAGAGAACCAACAACTTGAAAATCGCCATTTTCAGCCTTTTTTTCGGCTGTTTTGTTTCTTAAAGCCCATTTCATAAAACCACCTAAAATTTTATAACCAGCACACCAAAGACCCAGAGACTGACTTAGAAGACCATGTACACATATACTGCAGCTAAAATAAACATCGAATAAAACAATGTTTTCTGAGGAAAACTATGTCCCCCCAACCGTTTAGTAATTGAAGTGTAGTTACCTTGTGATATGAAGTTTTTCTAGGGAAGACACCATGTAAGGTGTGATAGTTTAAACTTGTTTTGGACCCTGTCTAAAGTTGGGTCACAATCACCAAATTCTTATAAACTCTGAACCTCCTCACAACAATGCTTCTGAGCAAGTTTGGTCAAAATCCATCAATTAGTTTACAAGATATCGTATCGGAAAAACTAATTTCAACAGTTTTTATGGACCCGTGACCTTGGAAATTAGGTCAAGGTCATCAAAATCTAATCAACTTTGAGCCTCCTCCAAACAATGCTTCTGTGCAAGTTTGGTCAAAATCCATCAACTGGTTTACAAGATATTGCAGTGAAAAGACTAATTTCAACATTTTTTTATGGACTCGTGACCTTGAAAATTAGGTCAAGGTCACCGAAATCTAATCAACTCTGAGCCTTCTCGCAACAATGCTTCTGTGCAAGTTTGGTCAAAATCCATCAATTGGTTTACAAGTTATCGAGTTGGAAAGATTAATTTCAACATTTTTTATGGACTCGTGACCTTGAAAATTAGGTCAAGATCACCAAAATCTAATCAACTCTGAGCCTCCTCCCAACAATGCTTCTGTGCAAGTTTGGTCAAAATCTGTCAATTGATTTACAAGATACTGCGTTGGAAAGACTAATTTCAACATTTTTTATGGACTTGTGACCTTGAAAATTAGGTCAAGGTCACCAAAATCTAGCCGACTCTGCGCCTTCTCGCAACAATGCTTCTGTACAAGTTTGGTCAAAATCCATCCATTCGTTTACAAGTTATCGCGTTGGAAAGACTAATTTTAACATTTTTTATGGACTTGTGACCTTGATTATTAGGTCAAGGTCACCAAAATATAATCAACTCTGAGCCTCCTCCCAACAATGCTTCTGTGCAAGTTTGGTCAAAATCCATTGATTGGTATACAAGATACTGCATTGGAAAGACTAATTTCAACATTTTTTATGGACTCGTGACCTTGAAAATTAGATCAAGGTCACCAAAATCTAATCAACTCTGAGCCTTCTTGCAACAATGCTTCTGTGCAAGTTTGGTCAAAATCCATCTATTGGTTTACAAGTTATCGCGTTGGAAAGACTAATTTCAACATTTTTTATGGACTCGTGACCTTGAAAATTCGGTCAAGGTCACCAAAATCTAATCAACTCTGAGCCTCCTCCCAACAATGCTTCTGTGCAAGTTTGGTCAAAATCCATCAATAGGTTTACAAGATATTGCATTGGAATGACTAATTTCAACAGTTTTTATGGACTCGTGACCTTGAAAATTAGGTCAAGGTCACCGAAATCTAATCAACTCTGAGCCTCCTCCCAACAATGCCCTTGTGCAAGTTTAGTCAAAATCCATTCATTTGTTCAGAAGATATCGCGTCGGAAAACCTAATTTGATCAGTTTTCATAGGCTGGTGACCTTGAAAATTAGGTCAAGGTCACCAAAATCTAATCAACTCTGAGCCTCCTCCCAACAATGCTCTTGTGCAAGTTTGCTCAAAATCCATTCATTTGTTCAGAAGATATCGCGTCAGAAAACCTAATTTGATCAGTTTTCATGGGCTGGTGACCTTGAAAATGAGGTCAAGGTCACCAAAATCTAATCAACTCTTTCCCCCCTCCCAACCATGTATCTATGCAAGTTTGGTCAAAATCCATCCACTGGTTCAAAAGATATCGCGTAAGAAAGAAGCTACGCGGACGCGGACGCCGACGCGGACGCCGACGCCGACGCCGACGCTGACGCCGACGCCGACGCCGACGGGAACCGCACCAAAAACAATATGTCCCCCACCTTTGGTTGGGGGGACATAACTAGTGCAATAAATTTGAAGATGTGTAATATTCAAGTTTAATCTACCCTACCCCCTAAATTTTACTGACAAATAAAATTTTCTGAAATGTTGCAGAAAATGGGGTGAAAAAATGAAGTTTCTTAGATTGACAATTATCACTGCTCATTCAATGCATATCATCAATATGTATCCAAATATAAAATATTAGGAAAATATCTGCAACCGTTTACGAGATATTCAGCAAGAGAAAAACCGGAAGTTCCGAAATGTCAAATGTTAGCAGCGAACATCCTTAAATGATGTAAAGTTGAAGTACTGCCTGAAAACTCAGAATTTTCTGAAATTTGCTGAAGTTCTTCCTAGCACTACATCATTTGAGCCGGATTTTTGCATATGCGAAAAACAAAGGTGTAGATCAGCTTTCAGTAACTGTGAAGCTGATCATTGCCTTTATTTCTACAACAATAGTATACTCTACTTTCTCTATCCAAAATTTCCAGTCTGTAGCCATCTTCTATGCTTGTACAGTCTGGTTTGTGCCGGACCTGTTCAGAAACCACATTGTTGGTTTTCTCATGACCTGACTCATTATTCTACTTTTTTTCTTCTAATCATTATACATACTGTATCCCTGCTTTCATCATGTTCATCCTTGACAATGAAGATCATGTCAAATCTTGAGAGGATGGTCGGCATGAAGTCTATGTTTTCCTCTCCTTTCGTATCGTCCCAGCGACCGTACACACTGTTAGCAGCAGCCAACACAGAGCAACGCGAGTTCAGGGTTGTTGTTATACCAGCCTGTAGTGAGAGAAACAAAAAGAAACTATTGACATAAGAACATGACAAAACAGAAAACTACATTTTTCTGGCAAAACACAATTGAATATCTCGAAAGCATTTAAGTCTATAGAAGAAATCTTGAGAAACACATTGAAAAGTGAAAACATGAAACAAAATCCTTAAAACTGTTATGAAAAAGACATTACAAACTAAACAGAACATTAAAGTTCATTATTTCCAAATAAATAATTAATTGTCCCCCGCCTTTTCGAAGAAAAGCGGAGGGACATAGTTTTTGGCTTTCCGTCCTTCCGTCCCCCTATAGGAGTATGTACCTTGTGTGCGCAACTCCTCCTACAGTTTCATTCAGATTCTTTTGAAACTTTACAGATGTCTTCATCATGCTTTGAAGATGTGCATGTGGTTTGGATATAATCCTCAGATTAATTTTGACACTTTTTTCGCAATTTGAACTTAGTCATTTTTCGGGCATTTTGATAATGAAAGTGAATAGACAGTGGGTACCTTGTGTGCGCAACTCCTCCTTCAGTTTTTAATTCAGATTCTTTTGAAACTTTACAGATGTCTTGATGATGCTTTGAAGATATGCATGTGCTTTGGATATAATCCTCAGGTTAATTTTTGACACTTTTTCGCAATTTGAACTTAGTCGTTTTTCAGGCATTTATACAATGAAAGTGAATGGACATTGTGTACCTTGTGTGCAAACTCCTCCCTCAGTTTTATTCTGATTCTTTTCTAACTGTACAGATGTCCTGACCATGATTTGAAGATTTGCATGTGGTTTGAATATAATCCTCAGATTAATGTTTGACACTGTGACATGAAGTAAATGCATGTGATTTGGATATACATTATTGTCAGATATATTTGTGTAACTAAACAATTAAGGCGGGGGACATAAATTCTTTGAATTTGCTTGTTGTTATTGTTTTTCAGACACTTTCTCCTGAAAATATTATAAACCCAGATAGGGTTCACAATGTCATTTTGACACTTTTTCTATACTCTTTTACAGTCAATATCATTTAAATGATTAAAACCAAATTAAGAGAAAAAGCAAATAATTTAAGAACTTCTGAAATTATGTTACTGTTGCTCTGATGCAGTTTTTACCCTAATACAGACCTTTGCAATAGAAATGGTCTGTTGTTCCATGGCCTCATGAATAGCAACACGATCGTCCTCTCTCATTTTGTCAAACTCGTCAATGCATACTACACCTCCGTCAGCTAATACCATAGCACCTCCTTCCATCACAAAGTTACGCTGGCAAAGAAATAATTATTCTGTCAAACTTGTTATTGTGAACAACACCTCAGCTAAAAACCAGAAGACCAATGGTCCTGTCAACGCTCACCTGAGATCTGAGATACATACCAATAAATTTGTTTGACTATAAAGATCATATACGAGTATATAGCCCAAGGACAGGGTCAGAATAACCCCTGGAGTTAATTTCTTTTTCAAATTCATAAATTACAATTTTACGGGCCGCATTGTGTGGGGCCTGGTCAGAAACCCTGAAGATTAGTGTTCTCACCTCGCTGCTCGATTACACCTTTATATCCATTTCCTTCACTGCAATAGATGCTCCTCTACAATCATAACTACTGAATGGACATTATATGAAACATTTTCAAGATCAAATCTTAGAGTAAATCTGCTAGACGAAAACGTATAGCTGTTCTGCTTCAATACAAATGGGATGTGCTACCAACACATCTACTGCTGTGAACTTTTTGCCTACTCAACTTCAAAAGATGAACTTACTGTTTGAGGGTCCCTTGAGACGGAGGCTGTCAGACCCGCAGCACTGCTGCCCTTCCCAGAGGTGTACACAGCTATAGGAGAACATCTTTCCACGAACTTGAGTAGCTGAGATTTGGCTGTACCAGGATCCCCCAGCATCAAGATGTTTACGTCCCCTCTCCTGGTCAGGCCATCTGGCATCCTGTAACATTATTAGGTGGCAACAACCTTACATTCCAATGCTTATCTTAGGCAAATGTGAATGTTTGTGTAGAACTTTAAACATCTAGTTTCATGTCATGATGGAGATATTTAGCATGTTGAGTTCATCATATGAGCCATGATTTTGAACAGATTTCACACAAACCAAGCTGTACAAGGACAGAAGATGGCTAGAGGCTGGAAATTTTGGCTTTAGAAAGTAGAGGAATTGTACTATCCATGTAGCGAAAACAAAGATGCTGAACAGCTGTGTAATAACTGTACAGCTGATCTGTGCCTTTGTTTTCTCATAGGCAAAAATCTCGCCTTCTCATGATGCGGCTTATTTAGCACCAGTGAGATGGGTTTCTGTAACAGATGTGTCCATTCAAGCCGTTGCACTAAATCTTTCTACTTTCTCCCTAAAATTATCTTCACACATTACTCAAAAAGATTATCAAAACTTCAACTTTGATAAACACAATATCAAATTTACCTTTTCCTTGAGCCACCAAACAAGAGACAGGCTATAGCCTTCTTGACATCCAAACTGCCATAGATCGACGGCGCCACACTCTTAGCGATGGTCTCGTACACATTGGGACTCTCCGCTAGTCGCCTGAACTCTTCCTCCTCAGCTGGGGATATTGTGGTACC
Organism: Rugalucina vietnamica; assembly: GCA_964017185.1. Classification (NCBI taxonomy): domain Eukaryota; kingdom Metazoa; phylum Mollusca; class Bivalvia; order Lucinida; family Lucinidae; genus Rugalucina; species Rugalucina vietnamica. Next base: position 44,325,169 of record OZ024872.1, read on the forward strand.
GGTGGTGCGACCTTGACCTTCTGTGTCCACCTGTATTCCAATCACACGGAAGTATGGGGCTCTGATACCGACATTGACTTTGTCTCTTGCACCTTGCTGAAATCACAGAGAATGAAAGGAGCTATAAATTGATTGCTTTTCAGTAAGACAGAGAAATTCAACATGTACCTACATGTATGAGTTTACTTGTTGTTTTTTATTTTCGTAAAAGCATACAAAGGCTTCAACATTTTGTGTACTAACAGAGGACCTTCATTGATTAGGGCTCTACATTCCGTCAATTATTTCTGTCAAGTCTGGATGAAAATCCAGAAGAAAACAATTGTCATATTCATTACAAAAACTTGCCCATGCAATATACAGAAAATTTTTTGGTTGTAAAATTCAAAATTTTCTCTGAAAAAATTTTAATATTTTTCTTATTTTTACATAAAACATAGACTGTGGGTACACGTTAGAACAGCCTTGGAGAGGCGGTTCTAACGAGTACCCACAATCTATAATTTTGATCAAAAATAAGAAAACTAGCTATACCGCTGCGAACCCCAGTTTTGCTATATAAAAGTGGGGTATAAGTGGGTATGCTTTAAACGGAAATGTCATCGTGTTGCTGTATCTTTTAGACTGTCAAGTCAAAACTTACTGCCATAATACAATGTTAATTTTAATATTTAAACAATAAAAGTGCTTTGTGAATAAATAATCTGTATTACCTTTCTTAAACAATTAAAGTTATAAAACCAATCTGACAAAACAACAAGATTCTTCCAAGAGTTACCCACCTTAGATGGTTTCCCTGACTTCTTGATGGAGAATATCCCCATGACAGTGACCCTATTCCCGGGCACGACCCTATCACACAGGTACCTATCACAGAACAGCTGCATGTGGCGAGGCATCTCGCCCTGGGGCACGGACTCCGGGCTCTCCTGAAGCTTGAGCACCTGGAAGTCCACACACTTGCACTTGTCGGGGACAATGAAGAACGGGTCCACAGGGCACTTCGGCTGACCTGCTTGTTCTCTAAAAAAATTTAATGTTACAATTATTGCACCAGCCTATGATGGGCGATAACAAGATTGTACAAGTCAACCACATTATAAGGTGCCTAACCAGGGATTTATCTGGGCTGCGCCATGTGCTAAATCGCGCATCAAATCCAGAAAAAACGCACCTGATTCGTTGTAGTGCGCTAAAAGGGCGCACCGAATGCTGCAAAAGCGCATATAACTGTGGTTAATGCGTCTGTCAAAACTGCAGATTGAATGGGCGCAAGGATTTTCAAACAAAAGCGTCCTAGATCTGTGCATTCCAAACGCTTATCAAAAGAAAAAAAAACGGAATAAAGCATTTGTCCGACATGGAATAGAATATGGTGTGCTTCATTAGCACTGACTAAAATCCTGGTCAAGTCTCCCCAGTTTCGTATGTCTTTGTAAATTAGTTGATCGATCAGTACAATGAAGCAATTTACTTCAAAGACAGTCATAAAATCATTTGAAACCATAGCGATTTCCATTGGAAAATTAATTTAATTGGAGGAACATTTGAAAAAAGCAAAACTTTTATGCTTCTGGAACGAATTTTGAAATGTCATTAGTTTTCGCGACTTTATAGCATCGTGAATATATTTCTGTTTCAGTTGCTTCTAAATCATTATTTGTTGGTAAAACTTTGTTTAAAGTGTTCAAGTGAGGTTTAGTGTCAAAGTTAATAGTAATGAAGAATGCAAGTCAATCTCATGACATGACAGTAATTATTATGAAGAATGCAAGTCAATCTCATGACATGACAGTAATTATTATTGGAAATTCAGCCTTTGAAGGGGTCACCCCTTATGGACTCCAAACGTTAATGCCGTACATCTTACATTATATACTAGATAGATGTCATAGAAAGGCTATGGTTACAAAAAGGAACTTATTTTGATTTGCATTACACACATTTCTCAGTCTGGTATAGTAGATTAGACCCCCACCCACAGTATTAACTTTTCTACAATGGACAACATGTCATTTTATACCATCAGGTTTAAGTGTTATGAAAAGTGCCATGGTCAATATTATTTCTTTCGCCAAAAGTTTTTTTTTCTAAAATATGTTCCTGGAGTAAACTAAGACTGTTGATATATAAAAATAAAACCAGAGGACCAATGGTCCTGTAAACGCTCACCTGAGATCAGCTGCATATACCAATAAACATGTTTGAATATTATGGTATTTAACTCCAGTGCAGGGGCAGATAAGCCCTTGGGCCATTTTCTTTTTTCAGAATCTTCAATATTCTGTCCATTTGCCAATTTCCTGTTGGCTTTTTCCTTCAAATGACATTTTAACAGTTTTCCCAATTCAGATGCACAGGCAACCCATGTTGACCTTGCCAAAAACTTGGTCAAGGTCATCACAGGGTCATGATTTATATATACATTGGAGTACTTTAGCCATCGATGCCTCACGCCAAGTTTCCTTGAAATCAGTCTATTGGTTTCAGAGAAGATGATTTTTGATGGGTTTTTACCATATATGGGCATGGCGGCCATCTTGGTCATGTGACCTAGATTATTTATATACACATTGATTCCCCCATTCTATAGATGCTTCACTTAAAATTTGGCTTTGTTTGGCTAAGCGGTTTCAGAGGAGAAGACGTTTGAATATTCTGGAAATATACATGTATATTGCCCCGGGGTGGGGGCACATGAGCCCCTGGGGTCCAATTTTTTTCAGAATCATTAATATCCAGTCCTACTGCCCATTTCCTGCAAGACTTTCAATTTAAATGACATTTTAAAAGTTTTCCCCATTCAAATTTTGGTGACCTATGTTGACCTTCCCGTAAAATAGGTCAAGGTCATCACAGGGTCATGATTTATATACACATTGTAGTGCTTGAGCCATCAATGCTTCGTGCCAAATTTCGTTGAAATCGGTCAACCGGTTCTGGAGAAGAAGGTTTTTAAACGGTTTTTACCATATATGGGCATGGCGGCCATCTTGGTCATGTGAACTGGATTTTTTATATACATATTTGTTACCCCTTCCTATTGATGCTTCACATAAAATTTCGCTTTGATTGGCCAAGCGGTTTCAGAGGAGAAGATGTTTGAATATTATGGAGATATACATGTATATTGCCCCGGGTTGGGGCGGATGAGCCCCTGGTGCCCAATTTTTTTCAGAATCATTAATATTCAGTCCTACTGCTCATTTTCTGCAAGATTTTTCCTTTAAATGACAATTTAACAATTTTTCCCATTCAAATGCATTCGCGACCTATGTTGACCTTGCCGTAAAATAGGTCAAGGTCATCATAGGGTCATGATTTATATACACATTGTAGTGCTTGAGCCATTAATGCTTCATGCCAAGTTTGGTTGAAATCGGTCCAGTGGTTCCGGAGAAGAAGATTTTTGAAGGGTTTTTACCATATATGGGCATGGCGGCCATCTTGGTCATGTGACCTGGATTATTTATATACACATTGGTTCCCCCTTCCCATAGATGCTTCATGTAAAATTTGGCTTTGATTGGCCAAGCGGTTTCAGAGGAGAAGATCTTTGAAAAGTGTGGACGACGGACGGACGGACGACGGACGACGGACGGACGACGGAGCATGGGTATACTATAAGCTCACCTTGTGAGCCTGACGGCTCAGGTGAGCTAAAAACAAGAAAAAAGGGTCTAAGGAGAGGCTGTCTAGGCACATGCAAAATGCTTAAATCTAATTTCGGCCGGGGAGCGAACCTGGACCCCTCACCAGGGCGTTGCCCCTGGACCCCACTGGGAGCCTTGCGGCCCCCAGACCCCCGGCTAAAGTTAGGGCCCATGGAATTTTTGTTGGATGGGCCAACAAAAATTCCAGATAAATCCCTGCTAACGCGCCTCACTTTATCACTATTTTCAATGTAACATGGCCAAACTGATTATTTTGCTATAATGTCTATAGTAACCTCAATATAATAGAGTTCACTTATAACATGGTTTGCTTCTATGGGCCCAAAAGTTAGTGTTATAATAAGGTTGATCTGTAGGATGCAAGGCAGTAACTTTTCAATTGTTCCAAGAGACTGACAATGCCAGGGAGAAGCCAAAGGTTTGACAATGGGACTCAAACCCTCAACCTTTCAATCTGGAATCCAACATACATTGTAGCACATGACCAGCAAATAATTTAGCCGCGTCAAGAGAAAACCAAATTTTTGCATATACGAAAAAACAAAGGCACAGATCAGCTGTGCAGTTACTGCACAGCTGATCGGCGCTTTTGTTTTCGCTAGTTTGATATAGTACAATTCCTCCGCTATTTATACCCACAATTTCTATCTGTGGGTCTATATGCCTGTTTGGTCGGAAATACTGAAGACTGGTTTCTCGCATCGTGACTCAACAAGTTTCAATTATTCAGCCATCATCGACTTACGTGTTACATTTCCTAGGTAGACTGTACCCCTCAAGCCCAGGTTTCACTGCTATATTGTTCAGCGTATTTCGGCAGCTACGGCACTGTATGGTGAGGCTGGTCGCTTTAGACTTGATCGCCGACGCAGCAATGACAATGCCGGGGATCTTGACAAGTCTCGCCATCTGGTCTGACTGTTAATAGAATATGAGCCGCCTCGTGGGAAAACCAACAATGTGGTTTCCGAACAGGTCCGACACAAACCGGCCTGTACAAGCACAGAAAAGAGCTAGAAGCTTGAAATTTCTTGATTTAAGTAGAAGAGGAATTGTACTATCTGAGAAGCGAAAACAAAGGCACTGATCAGCTTCGCGGTTACCGCGAAGCTGATCTGCGCCTTTGTTTTCGCCTATGCAGATTGTTGGTTTTCCCATGAGGCGGCTCTTTTATTTATTTCGATGCTTGTCAACGTAAAGATCAGAACTGTAGACAGCATGGGCTTACCACTATCTTGCAATTGTCATAATTTGGCTACATGTGTTTTACGTCATTGACTTTATGAAATTCATGTCTATACATAATTCATTCATTATCTTTGTGGTATGCCATTAAATACAGGATTAACCCACATTTGACGAATGGATTTTCCCATCCTTGTCATTAGGGTGAGTCCACTTTCATTTTTAGGGGCGTCAGGAGTGATTTTTAAATTTTATTCAATTTTTCAATGAAAATTCTCTGAGCAAACAGAATAGCCCCAGATGGGACGCCTCGTTCTGCGGCGTCACATCTGGGGCTATTCTGTTTGCCTATGTCCCATAAAAAGGATGCCAGGCTTAAATGAGTTAACTTTGAATATTTCAGTGCTACACATCCATATGAGCGTGAATTTATGTATATGTACGGCTGTCAGACATTGAAAACATTTCGCTCTTCTATTTACCTAATACCCCTATCATTTTGTCCCCTGCCCAAATAATTCTTGCAACTTTTTTTCTACCAAATTTACAGCAATCAATTACACTTTACACTAAAGTACTTTTCGTAAACATTAAGCAGGGTTCCCACTGCATTTTTAAACTGAGGATATATTTGACCTTTTTGCTCATTTTTGTCCAATGTATAGAAATGTATAGAGACCTCCTTTAATTTTTGGGGTACACCGTACAAGCCTAATTTTAAAGGTAAAAAACCCTCTGTAGAGGGTAAATGGGAATGCTGATTCAGCTTTCTTACCTACCAACCCACCAGAAAATTTTGGGCCGAAACAGAGAACATATTTTTAAGGTTGGCCTACCTTCAACTGTCTGATATTACAGGCATTCGAGGTTGATGTTAGCATGATTTGTATGTCCTCAACTTCCTCCTCTCCCTCGGGTCGTGGCTTGGTGATCTCATCTGCGACATCCTTCGCCGCCTCCTCAAACTGTGAAATAAACCAGAGAACCAATGACCTCATTCACATGTAATTTAAGTAACCATTAGAGCTCTGTAATGTGAATGTTACATGGCTTTGAGGTTAACATATGAGCCGCATCGTGAGAAAACCGGATTTTTGCCTAGGCGAAAACAAAGGCGCAGATCAGCTTCGCGGTAACCGCGAAGCTGATCAGCGCCTTTGTTTTCGCTACTCGGATAGTACAATTCCTCTTCTACTTAAATCCGAAATTGCAAGCTTCTAGCTCTTTTCTGAGCTTGTACAGGCCGATTTGTGTCGGACCTGGTCGGAAACCCCGAAGACCGGTTTTCTCGCGTCACGGCTCATATCATAATCTGAAGTCAACCTTTTATCTCCCCAATGCCGCTGCCTCCTTGATCTCATCCCTGACATCATTAGCGGCCTCCTCAAACTGACGAAAAAGTGAAAGGGAAGTGGCCCTTGGTTAAAAGAGCTTTAAACCATGAATCTCTCAAGCTTATCCATTTTCTCACAAGGGTTATTGTGGTTGACAGCTGCCTCCTGCGTATGCATCAGAACTAGGACTGACTGTTATGACTACACCACAGCACTACATGTTTGGTGGAATTACTGCAACTCACATGTGCACAAGCTGATGACAGTTGCTTTCTGAAATCCCAACCTCTCAATTGAGGGTTGGGCTTCTCTTTTTCTCAATGTAAAACCAAGTCAATTAAATTGATTTTGTACACTGTCACTTACAAGAGGGAGATGTTCTGTGGGCAGTTTCTGTAGTTTCTCGGCAATTGTTTCGTCAAAACTGGCAACATCTTCTATGTCAACCTCGAGATAATACTCTCCCAGGTTATAGTGCCGCTTCAACTCATCTCTGGAATTTCAAAGAGAGAAACAAAACTTTCACCATGCAGGGTATACTGTGAGTGGATAGGCTCATTTGCTCTGCTGATGTGCAGAGCCTGACCTTTACGGTGCAGTCCGGTAACACTGCGAAGAACCTAAGGTATTTCTTGCCAGGTTTGACGTGAAATAAAAACACTGACTAACATTACTTACCATGAGACGTTTTTAGTGATTCAATGAGTAATATATCATAATATTAAAAGCAAGCAATTTCTATCAGCTTTAGATATATCGTGGCTGAAAACATATGAGCCCCCTTGAAAAAATTAGAGGGCAATTTGTCCCCTAACATTGCGCACTGCTGAATCAAATATGTATTATATAGCAACCTGCAATTTATTTACAGCAGTTGCCATGTGACAAATTACAAACAAGAAATTTCAAAGAAAATCATGCTGTGTATGGTGGCACAAAAATGTCACCACACAGTATTTCAAAAAATAAAACGGTAATCACATAATTGATCCAGTCGGAATGATGTCATCGGTCATTCGTACAAGGTGAATGACTCGGTGTTTATCGCTATGGCCTAACTGAATTCAAAGTAGAAGATATGAAAACTATTTTTTTCATGGAAGCTTTGAAAATATCTTTACAGTGCTCCAGATAGCGTCCGTACAGCCGTAATTTACTGACTTCATTTTACCAAATACGGTAGAAATTGAATTTTTGTCAGTACCAAATACGGGAACGAAATGACCGTTACGGTTCGGTAATAGTTTGTTGACCGTACCCTAAAACGGATTTTGTACCAATAGTCGTTTTGACTGGTTCAACAAACTTTACTTTTATTCGCTGTTTTCATGGACGCGTAGGGTAAATATTCGTAAACCAGTCTAGAATCGAAACTGAAAGTAGAACAAACGGCGCAATGGCGAAACCGCTTTCCATCCTGAAGTTTTGCAAGACAGAAATTAGTGAAAATGAGCCTAGACAGGCGGCGGCTTCGCTCATCATCAGTATCATTGATACTGTCATACAGCTTGCGGTTAAAAAACAGAAGAGGCACACTGGTTGGTACTGATCAATCTGAGTTTAAATAGAATGTTTCCCCCATTTTGCTAAATTCAAACACCTGAGGTGATGATCAGAAATTGATCGACTCAGTATCTGAAGAAAAGAAAAGAAAGAGGCTATGAGTTGTGTACTGGTGACACGCCAAATACACAAAACTCCACCCATTTTAAAGCTGACACATAACTTTGAAGCCAGAGTATGTACCCTTTTCATATCTATCTAAGGTCACTAAAGGGAAAGGTTGTGCATTGGACACTGACACTAAGTCAAGACTTGCAAGTCTTTATGAGCCAATGTACTCCCCCACCTTCCCTTTTACTTCTGCCTTGCCCATATCTTTCAATAGGCCTGGGTTATTTGGGAGGGGTGAAAAATCAAATGCAAAATACAGGAAAACCTATGCCCAAATTTTTCACAGGGTTGGACTCTGTTTTTTTTTTGTTTTTTTTTGTTTTTTGTTTTTTTTTTGTTTAATTATAAGGGGGCGAGAAGAAAATGCAAATTTCAGGGGAACCTAATTCCATTTTTTTTTCAGAAATATAAGAGTTGACCAATAATGCTGTCACAAGGAATGTACTATGTATACTTAACAAAGACATGCACATTAACTTTATTCTCAAATCTCAATTTACATTATTTAAATATTTATACATAAGTAAATAGCATACTTTAACGGTCAGTGTCCATGAAGCAGATTAGTCTTGGAGCAGATACTGAAGCCAAAATCTCGATACTTCGACCAGTACTGTAGTGACTGAGCTAAAAATTATCTGGAGCACTGTCTTTAGATTGTTATCATTTCTTCAACTCAAGGTATGAACCCCGTAATATTTCCACCCAGGATTACCTGTTACAGCGAACTCGGAGGTTCGGGGAACTCGGAGGTAAACAATGGAAGGCGACTTAGACTAGGGTCAGTATAATATCATTTTTAATATCACATAACCAGGGATTTTTTGGGCAATTTTGGGAAGGGGCCCTAGGTCCTTTCTGATTGGGAAAATTAGTGGCGTGAACTCTGTATTTGGGAAAATTTCAGAACATTCAAAGTTGATGATATTTTCCCAGTTTACACATTAAATGAATCTCATTAGCTTAAAATCATTTAATAATCACTGATTATCAAAGTTAAACAGCATTTCAAACAGTAGAGTTTGAATTTCACAATGTAAGGAACTAATGAAAATTATTTTCAACTGTGATTGGGATTTTTTTTCTCCAGATTGGGAAAAAATCACCTAAATCTCATTGGGAATGGGGCCTTATTTCGGCCCCTGAGACACCCAAAAACTCCCTGATAACGGTGAAATCATAACTTATTTGTGTTTTGGGCTAAGAGGTATTATAATAAGCAAACAATTTATGAACAGTGTGGCCGTCTTTGTCCTCACATTAACATGCTGAAGTATTTCAAACTCAGAATTATGCTCAAGCAGCAAGAAAATTTGTATTATCAGGTAAACAGTGGACGACCAATAACATTTGCAAACAAACTGGCAGCTACATTTCAAAATTTAGGCTTTCTCCTCGAGATTTTAAGCATCCTTACGCATGATTTGTACAAAAGGATAAACTCCACAGGCTTAAAAACATTAAGATGGTGTCACATCTTTTGATACGGGGATTCTCGGAGTAATTTTGAAATGTAATATTGGGAACTTGGAGGGACGGTTTTGGAGATTCGGAGGTATTTTCACATTTAAAGAGCTGTTTTTCCTCTCTCTTTTTTCTTGATAATGCTTATCTGAGAGAATATTTGTTTGGATCACTTCCATTTGCCTACGAATTAAGGAAAGGTAAGCACAAAACGTTTATTCTGAGTGTTGTGACACGGTAAGTATGCGCACATGCGTATTGGGGAGGGATGTTTGATGTATACTAGGAAAGGAGATGATCAACTAGCAAGCTACCGTCTATGTAATCTAAACCCTTTATATCCCGTCTTGTGTGCATTTTTTATTTTTATTCACATTCACTTGAACATACAGAATACAGGTTTTCTTTCAAGAGCTGATGATACTTTATGCACGTTTTCATAGTTTTAGTTTAAGTTATGGTATTAAACTGAGTGGCCGCCTATTGGGCAATGCTGCTCACTCGGCTTACGATATGTTCTCTCAGTATAAGTACCTAATTGTCAATTTGTTTTTTTCCTGCATCTGTTTCGTTGGTGTCGCAATTTCTGTCTGATTGCTCCTTTTCCTGATCATTGCCAACTTGTACCTTTTTATATCTAGATCTCCCTTTTTGACACTTTGAATTATGAGATTATAACAGATTTTGGCAAAATGTTTCAGACCGTTTTCTGATGCGGTCGCTCAATTTTTATTATTATTGTCCGATGCCCCTTTCACCTTTACAAAGTTGTTTGAGACATATCGAGACGACTCCATCAATAGGTTTGGCGAACACGGGAGAACCCCAGAATAAATTCCTGACACACGCGCAAGCAAAACTTGGCTTGCTCCACTTGTTAACCTGTGTGGATTGAACACATGCGGTTAGAGAGTGCTTAAATGAAGTCGACAACATAATAATCATGCCAAATAATTATACTCTTAAATATGTTAATATTAAGTCCATGCCATACATTTAGGTTAGAGTGACATATTAATGTATATTTGGTACTTTACATATTAACTGGACTGTATGTCATAAAATTAAAGTCTAATTTGCTCCAGAAGCAAAATCATGGGTCATTTTCAATGAACTGACCCTCCGACTTCCCTGTATCATAAATTTGAAGTTACTCCGAGTTATCCAGATCATACCTCCGATAATTACCGTACCCAAAATTGTGATTCCTCCTACATTTACCTGGGTAAAAACACTGGATATTTTGCATATACGAGGCTAAAATTTTGCATGATGCTCATTAAGGCATTGTAGTTTTAGAAACCAGCCGCTGTTAACAGTTTTATGCGAAAATATCGTAAATACTCAAAATTAAGTGGTCCGAATTGAAAGTGCTTTACAATCATGCAATTTCCAGTTTACATTATTTATTTTTGAATAGTTACATTTTTATTGTAATCGCCTTAGATGAAAGTATCTTTCTTGATGTTCTTCATTTCCCAATGAAAAACATTATGTCACGTGATCTAGAGGCCACGCCTATGGGCGGGGCGACGTCAAAACCCATCCAGTAACGTTGTTTGTTTACTCTTTTTGTCGTGACGTTGGTTGCGTATCGCCATGGCGTTAGGCGCGAAAATTTGACGTTTTGGCTATTCCAAAATTACGTTAAGTCGGATTTAATGTCAATTAACATGAAAATGAACGGTGATATGCGCAATTAAAAATCTGATACTTGATTGATAATATAAAATGTAAATATAAGTATTGAAATTCAGATTTTAGCTTTCACTGGATGATGAAAAACATTAGCTGTTTTAATGTCTCCGAGAAGCCCTTCGGGCTTCACAGACATTAAAACAGCCTAATGTTTTTCATCATCCAGTGAAAGCTAAAATCTGAATTTCAATCCTTAATTGAAAATTGACCTGTCAGCTTAAACTGATGGTGCATGCAGGAGCTTCGTCTTCTAAACTTTGTGTGTGCGATATGTTAAAATTTCTAAAGTGGACGTAAATTGAAAATAAAATAGGATAAATACTGCCCCTAGTCGGATTTGCCTTCCATTGTTTACCTCCGAGTTCCCCGAACCTCCGAGTTCCCTGTAACAGGTAATCCTGGGTGATTTCTGGCAAATTAAGATTTTATAAGCATCTAAAAATGATTAAAGCATAGCGATAATGACCGAGTTATACCCTCGACCAAATGAGCAGAGGCAGGAAAGGAGCAGTTCCGGTAACCAGTATTGACTCTTTCTCACGAAAGAGTAGCTTGCCGACCGGATCAATGTTGATAAATTATTCAAACTGTTAACCAGGGTTCCCACGGAAAGTATAAAATAAAATTCCATGACTTTTCCATGATTATTCCATGATCGCAGTTGAATTTCCAGGACTTACTTTTCTGTTTGTTGATTTATTATTTTGTCATATAACACTTTTTAAAAGGCCAGAACAGAAAATTATATTTAAAAAGTAACTCACTCCAAGGTATTTTCTTGTTTTCTGATGAAGGCGAATTAATTTGACTGACCTTTTGAACATGTTGAAAAATACAGAACTTTACTTATTAATAATTATCGAGCGAGCGAAGCGAGCAAGGAAAAAAATGTATTCCAAAGACATCCAAACTGGCATTTCATATATATATAACAAAATTCCATGATTATTCCATGATATTTCATCATTTTTCAAATTCCATGATTTTTCCATGCATGGAATTATTTTTAGCCATTTTCCATGTTTTCCAGTGCCCGTGGGAACCCTGGTTAAAAGAAGGGAAGGAAAATCATGTTTGTCTTCAAATTAATCTTGTACACTAAAGTGACTCCAACTGTTTTTTCAAACTCAACTTTTCTGCTCAGCTTTTACAAAAATGGTGTCTCCAGTCCTCTAGAAATATAGAATTACATCACTTTTCCACAAAGAAGTTCATTTAAATGAGAAACTATTGCCTTGACAACAGCCACATGCACTGGATCCTTCACCATTGTTGACAATGGCTGATAGTCTCAAACCCAAAACAAAACCTTGCAATTCATTTTTACTTTTATTGTTCTATTGCAAAACATTGTGTAACGGGATAGTCTCCCTTGTAGAATACGTTGGTGCAACATATTAGCGGCATATTAGCGGGTAGTAATATGCAAATTAGAAACTCGAAACTTTGTGACTAGAGCAAGTGTTAGGTATATAGCGCAGTAAACCACCCTTGGTGGATGAGCATGCTTTTCCACCGACGGGGTTTGCTGTGGCTTGGCTCGGCTGTTCGTTACATTTGGTAGCAGCGGTGGGATGATGACAACTGCCAGAACGGAGTTGCCTTACCCATGTAGTCCCCAGACCAAGACTCAGGGCGAGTCTTCTCGGAGGGGGAAGTAATGTAACGGGATAGTCTCCCTTGTAGAATACGTTGGTGCAACGTATTAGCGGCATATTAGCGGGTAGTAATATGCAAATTAGAAACTCGAAACTTTGTGACTAGAGTAAGTGTTAGGTATATAGCGCAGTAAACCACCCTTGGTGGATGAGCATGCTTTTCCAACGACGGGGTTTGCTGTGGCTTGGCTCGGCTGTTCGTTACAATTGCATAAAATAGTTTTTTAAGTAGTCAGACAGTCAAATTAAATGCTAGAAAATTGTTCAATTTGAAAAATAATTAAAAAAATCAAAAGGTCAAATAGTCTCAGAGCATGGGTCAAGCAGTGACCTGTAAGTGACCTCACAGGTTCCCAGCTATGCAATGGACATGGCCACTGAGCAAGGTACCAAATCCAATATGGCCACTGTGCAAGTATGAAAATGAAGTAAACAAAATTTATTTTGGCCTGCGCTTCATTGTGCTGCTATGTATTCATTTCAAAGTGGTCAGATGTTGTTTCTAACATACACAGCTTCATACATGTGATGAGTTTGAAAGTGGTTTCAGGGAGGTTTTTCTTTCATTTCAGGGAGGTTTTTGAAGAATGTATAGAACATATAAGAAAATTCTTGGTTCATTTCAGGGAGATTTTAAAATTTTCTTGAAAAAGTGGTATATTTTGGTAAAATTTTAGATCAGTTTATGACTAATTTCCTGGAGTCTCCCTGATGATGAGGGAGGTATCACATGTATGCAGCTTAGTTCTATCACATACGGATTGATTCGGAATGATAATAAGAAAAAAATCAATTTTCAATCAAGGTCATCGCAACAGAGATAATCATCGAAAATGGTACTTGCTGATGCATTTATCCATTTATTGATAAGATCCACAAGAAAGAAAAACATCAAAATTCGATTTTAATATCAAAACCACGCACTTCCAGTTGACACAATTTGACTAAGAAAAAACTATGGATTATCCCGCCTGATTTCCGGTACCCGGCTTTTACTGAAGTCACTATACACTATTATTGGTGTAACAAATGACAAAATAGCACAGTTAGTAAAATAGTTTGAAATCCGGTTAACACACCAGATGCGCAATGTTGGGGGCCGCGCAATGTTGGGGGCCGCGCAGTTAGGGGACACGACTTATTCAAGATTTAAACTCGCATGTCCCAGGTTCGTTCCCAAGTTTGTAAGGTGTCTAGACTTTTCGGTAGGTCTTACCGTCATTTTAAATTTGATTGTCAACAGTGACAAACGGAAGGAGGAGAATCTCTGACGCTTGCATACATACCCTTCGATATGAACAGATGACAGTACTTCAGAAGTTCAGTGAAAAGTGTGAATTAACTGAAAAGAAAATGCACCTGTAACGATATGAAAAGTTTCCCTCGTGAAATTGTCGGATAAAATCTTTGAACCGCTTCTTAACTTGCTGTCTGTTTATTTGATCTTCGTTATTTTGTTCCTCTGAGCCGAAGTTATCGCTGAAAAATATGCCAGGGTCGTCGAATCCAGTGTCCATTTTGCAGCTTTTTGTTTGCCCACGTGACAGACAATTTGGCGCGAATTATCTCGCGCGCGAAATATGAGTGTAACGACTTACCGAAGAAGAATCGAGGCATTTCGGCCTATGAGAAAAAATTGATTTCCCTCCTTGTAGTACGCTATGAACTGATAAAATATTTACAGACGAGCGCCTGCTGTTTCTAACTAACATCTTTGTCTTTGAGAGAGAAAGGATTTTTGTGTTTTCAACACGTGATTGGGGCAAGGGGGCTTCAATCCGCGTAATCGGCACCGTGTTGTGTCATTGAGCGAGACACATTAACTCCGTACAGTACTGGTTAACAGCACAGATAGTACAATATTGTTTGAAACCCAAGAAGTGTTGGCCCGTCCCGACATGAGTGAAATATTGTTGACTGAGACGTTAAGCATCAATACAAACAAACAAAATCTGAAACACCTAAAATTTGCTCTAGGTACGGGATGCTAGCTTTCAGTCCATACCATTAAACACCCAATGTCAAACTCTAGATTACGGTTACCAAGTAGTTTCTACAAATCCACACAAGTACATCATTTACCTGAATTTGAATAAGCATTATAGCTCTGTCACACATTTACGTATCAGCGACGTATCGCTCACGTATAGGTCTGAGGCGTATTTTGTTCAAGCGAAGTATGAACCACGTACGTGTGACGTTCCTGCTACGAGGGGCGAGCAAAATGTTTGAGGACTTTCTTAATAACTTTTATAATTGACGTCCGAATGTTTTCGTATTTTCACAAGTGTAATAATGGTCTATTGTCTATATTCATGCAAAATATTATTTGTCGAATCTTATTTTTGATTGGTTAAATTACATCGACAAACACGTGGGGTTTGCTATCCCGGAGCACGCTGTAAAATTTATGTTTACATGTTTATAAATATAAAAATATTTTAAAAATGCCCTTTTGAAATCTCCTTAAATTATGGAAATATTGATAATGATATAATTCGGCTTGAAATGTGAAATTTCAGTCCTCACGTTCAAAAGACAACGCTACAGCGACACTTTTTGGAAGACAAGTCTAAGCAAAAATTCAGTAAAAATGACGATACTGATTAATGGCGGAAACGCGCACATCGATAAAATTTGTGCGAGACTTCCAGATAAAACCTACAGAAACCTTTAATTTGTTATAAACAGCCAGATACACATCAGAACTTCATGATTCAACATTGTTCAATGATGTACAAATTGTTAGTCACAAAGAAATAGCTGTTAAAAACAACAAGTAAGCAAAAAATCTACGTCAAACAACGTAACAGCATGGCATGCCCTGGATAATCCTAACGTCTGTTGCAGAAGTTGTTATAAAAACTAAAAAACCGTCTATCGATTTATCTTAAACTCTCGACTCTAATCCTGCACGGATGGGGAATAAAAATGTGAAACTTTGTTTGAAGTCGAATGAGAAATAATGCATTTATAGGAACTTTTGACTCGGCCAATGTATACAGAAATCCCGGTGTCAAATGACGTTAACGTCTTGGCGTGCTCCGGGTAGCGCTAACACCCATCGAACAAATTGTCATAACAACAGCGTTTATCAAGTGATTTGTCTGAAAATTTCCCCGTTAGTTCATATTAAATTGACTGCAAACAATTTTAGATAAATCGCATCAGTACTTTTGATTTTATTAACAAAGTCCACGAACTTTTTGCTCGCCCCTCGTACATGTACGTTCCCGTGGCGTATCAGTGAACATCTGTATTCATATGGAATTTCACATTCGTATGTACGGCGTATCAAGGTGTATGTGCTACGTACGTGTGACGTATGCATGGCGTATGAAGTGTACGTGTGACGTATCTACGGCGTATATACTACGTTCCATTCTTATCTGCGGCGTATCTGTTCTGTACCAAATGTTTTTAATACTTATGAGAACAAACAGTTGTGTTCACTTTGTTCATGCTATTTGCACATTAGATTTATCAATTAACAGAGGTCGAAGATGCCACCGAAGAAATCTAGATAATCTAGATTAACACCGAAGAAAAAAAAACGATGGGGAGGGGGAAAACATCCCCAAGCTCCACGCCCTGGTCGTGAGAACAAAGACAGAGGCTACTCCAAGCGTAGCCCTGAAAGAACCCTGCACGACACCCCGGACTGTGAGATCCATGACTTCGGAAAAAAAAACATTTATAGCTGACGCATTTACATATAATAGAGACATTAAGCCACAAAATATCCCTAATACTCCTAATACGTCACACATACTCCACAGCAGCGAATGGCCTATGCAGCACAAATGTAGCACATACGCCATTGATACGCGAGATTAGCCACACGTACGTCGCTGATATGCCGTAGATACGAAAAGAGAGTCGAGAATACGCCACATATACGACACACATACGCAACGCACACGTAGCAGATACGAAATGTACGTTGTACATACATGTACGTCACGGTTACGAAGCATGTAAACCCCTACGTACGTGTGGCGTATCAGGTGTATGAGCTACGTATCTACGAAGTACCTGCCACGTTGCTTCCGTGTGTACGACGTACGTGTGATGTATGTACGGCGTATCGGACCTGCCATCTTACGTCACTACGAATTTTTAAGTGCACACATAAAAACATACCACCTCGGCATATGAGTAGTATGAGCTACGTATCGAGGAGTATAAGTTACATATGCTCAGGGACTCTATAGAAGACCCTGATATGCTCAAGTATGTACGACGTACGCGTGACACGTGTACCTTTCTTATCTTGGTACGCCGTAAATACGTGAGTCGATACACAATAGTGTGACAGCTGTATTACTATTAACGCCATAGAAAAACCAAACCAGCTGGGTCTTGCAAGACCTGTGACTTCGGAAGCCGTGATGAGAGTCGGCAAGAATGTTCCCAAAACACAGATGCTTATAAATATTGCTGATTATAATATGCTCAGTGGGATTGCAACAGCTGCAAGTTAGCGACACCGGTTTGTAAATTGCTATTCATATACTACGCCCTCCAAAACTGGGGCTTCATTTTCCTATCTCGAATCCTGTGCGTATGTAACAGATGTTCCTCGACAAACGCTGTGGTTGTCTCCACCGCCTGGGCTTTCCCTTTATTTCGACCCGGCAGGATGCTCTTCCCTTCACAATCTAGCACACGATTCGGCAATCCACGACTTCCGCCGTTCCCTACTGACTTTGCCCGTGTGCTCCACCGTTGGCGTCATGAGAGTGGTGCTCCTCTGCTGGACCACTGCTGTAACATCGGAAAACCAGCATGTCTACTCCCGTTGCAGCATTCTCGCGCGACCAGACGAGGTATCATCTTGATCCCTTTCATTTGATGCTTTGCATTGTGGGATATAGACAATTTTGACTAAAAGTGGCAGATGAAGAAATTCAAGAAAACAAGAGCACCCGCATGAGTTTCCCAGATCCTACTGGCCAGCTGCAACAGGCCAGTGCGTGAAGCGCTACATCATCAATGACGCTGCAGAAGCTACTGCCACCCGGGTTGTAACATGCCAATTTTTGCAGGGCTTGAATGAGAAAGATATTTTCCTTCAATTACGGTAACTTTCATCTCTTTATATGTGGTATAGACCTCATAGACATTAAACCATTTTCAAGTGACGAAATGAACTTTCCCATCATTATCGATTGGGAGAGTCCACTTTACATTTTAGGGGCAGCAGGAGTGGTTTTTAATTGTTATTCCATTTTCAATGAAGTTTCTCTAAACAAATAGAATAGCCCTATATAAAAACCGCGATCGGCGTCACATCTGGGCTATACTGCTTGCCTGTCCCATGATAGAAGCCTCCGTGGTGCAGTGGTTAAGTCACTCGCCTTGTAAACCAGGGGTATCGAGTGCTCCCGGAACAATAAACCCACAAAAACAACCTCCTATAGTACTGGTTTCGCCCAGGAAAAAAATAGGACGCCACTTATCGTTCACATGGTAAATGCCGTGCGTACGTGAATAATGTCATAAAAGTGCTGTTTGCTTATAGCTAATAATTCAATTAGTAACACGGTTGATATAAGTAACAGTATATCACGTATCTTCATTCATATAAGAACTGCAAAATCAATTTTCTTTCGTTTCCACGGACAATTTTTCTTTGACAAAGTAGGTTTGTCGCAGAAAAATATGCTCGTGTTAACTCAATTCTGTGGCGAAGTGTCATTGTCGAACATCTGTGAGCTAAGTAATATAAGTAATCTTTGCTGTGTGTAATCGCAAACTCATTGCCAAAGTTTCTGTGACAAATAATCTTCTCCAAAGAAAAAATGTCCGTGGAAACGAGGCCTAAGTATATTTTGTATTGAGGACGAATATATTAGACGAGAAAACGCCTAGCATGATGCAATAGATGGTTGCCACAACTGCTTTTCTCAAAATATCAACAAGACTACGACTAAGGATTCTTGTCGTTTTAAAGGATCTGGGAAGAAGATATAGGATTTCCGCCCAGTTTGAGTGTTTGTGGCAGCTTCTGTAATAATCGTATGGATTGTCAGTTGCCTTCTCCGTATAACACAGCATTTGATCAATGCCACAACATGGTGGAAACCTCTTGATGTTACATACCTGCAGCATAAATCTGTGTAAAAGGTAGAGGGAGTCAGATTTTTTCAAAAAATATTTTGTTAGAAAACATATAATAAATTTTGCCATGGATTGTCAAGAAAATACTAGTAACTTAAAATTTTGGGTAGAAACTATTTAGTGGATGATAATAGGTACACCATCTTTATTAGATTTAAAACTCTAAATAACTCTGTCCATCACTTTTGCAAAAACTGTACCCTAAATATACTATGCAAAAAACATAAGCAGCTTTTTCTTTGAACAGTGACTACATATGTTTTGTAGACGATTGACAATGGCTTGCATGTATCATATTAAGGTAAACCCAGTTGTTTTGTGGTTCTGAAGTGACGTTAGGTTTTAAGTCCTTGAAGGCATATCTCAAATAAAACATAAACCATCAAAATTGATAAACATGTTTTACACAGCAAATTTATATGTATTATAACATGTACACTTTATGTGCACAGATAGTTTGTTCATTCAGGTAGAACATACATATACAATATATTCCCATAGCTTTGGTTCATTACATGTAATGACATTCAAACATTTGCCACGAATTCAGAAGTCTTATACAATTCTTTCTTTCCATCCTCTATTCGAGCATGGAACGCTCTTCCCGAAGGTACCAAACAAACCACCAGCGTCTGAGCCTTTAAATCTTAACTGAACGCGAACTTAAGACGACCTCCTAAATACTATAACGTCGGCACTAGACAAGGACAAGTCTTACAGGCAAGACTCAGAATGGAATGCAGTAGTCTAAACTCACACTTGTACTACAGCAAAATTGTTGATATTCCATCCTGCCTCTTTGGAAGTTTTGAGAGCGTCCATCACTTCCTTTTTATTTGTCCTAGTGTAACGGGATATTCTCCCTTGCAGAATACGTTGGTGCAACGTATTAGCGGCATATTAGCGGGTAGTAATATGCAAATTAGAAAGTCGAAACTTTGTGATTAGAGTAAGTGTTAGGTATATAGCGCAGTAAACCACCCTTGGTGGATGAGCATGCTTTTCCACCGACGGGGTTTGCTGTGGCTTGGCTCGGCTGTTCGTTACATTTGGTGGCAGCGGTGGGATGATGACAACTGCCAGAACGGAGTTGCCTTACCCATGTAGTCCCCAGGCCAAGACTCGGGGCGAGTCTTCTCGGAGGGGGAAGTAATGTAACGGGATATTCTCCCTTGCAGAATACGTTGGTGCAACGTATTAGCGGCATATTAGCGGGTAGTAATATGCAAATTAGAAAGTCGAAACTTTGTGATTAGAGTAAGTGTTAGGTATATAGCGCAGTAAACCACCCTTGGTGGATGAGCATGCTTTTCCACCGACGGGGTTTGCTGTGGCTTGGCTCGGCTGTTCGTTACACTAGGTTCGCAGCAGCCCGAAACACACACATCCCAAGAAACCTACATAATTATTCCACGCGAGACCTGTTGTTTGGGTCTGAAACAAAGACAGGCCAGCAAAACGAAGCTATATTCTTGCAGTTCCAGGACTACACTCACCAAGGTTCAATAACTCATAAATATCAAAACATAAACTAACCATATTCCGGACTCAAATCTGACTACACACACGACCACATGATTGGGGTCTCGAACTTCTCAACAAGTTCTCTCTCTCTCTCTCTCTCTCTCTCTCTCTAGTATATGTGTTAGTGTTAATTTTTTTGGACATACCATTATATATTCTTCGTGTACCTACCATTATATAGACGATGTGCTTTATATTGATTCACAGGAAATGACTTTGACACAAGCTTTACGCTTAATGTCAGATCCTGTCTCACATGACATTGTATATATTTACCCATGTACTTTATACGAAATAAATAATGTTTAAAACAACCTGGGATAGCGTTGCGTGTTGAAATAAGCACTAACATTTAAAAATTTTTGGTAAATACGTCATACCTGTCAACCCTTAAGCATGGGTGGGTCGATTTTCTTTGTTTATAACGGTTACCTTCTATCTCTGAAGGATCTATAGTTTCATTCAAGACTATACACATTGCATTCATGAAGTACAAGTCCCTATATAAGCCGAAATAGGTTTATCGGCAAACGTAATACCGAAGCCATAACGAGTTTCCGCAGATTAATCAGCTGACCTACTAATCGAGTAAAAAACATATATTTGATTTTCACGATTTCAGTTTGACGTAAAATGAGATTTCTCCGCGCCGCTATGACGTAGGGGAATAACTAGAAATGAGGTTACGAGGTTGATAGTGGGCGGAAGTTCTGCCGCTTCGCGATATAATCCATCAATTTGGTTTCAGCTAGGATGCACAGACACAGCAAATGGCTAGAACTTCGGCATTTACGTTAGATATATATGAAGAAGAGGAAATGCGTAACGATCACAAAGGCGTTAATCAGTAACACACTATTAAAGTTACGATTTTTTTTTACTGTGGAGCTGATCTGCGTCTTTGTTTCCGCATATGCAAAATGCATTCATGTTTTCTCATGGCACTCGAATTGTTCTTCTTGTTCATTGACCAAAATTGAATCAGCCTAGATCTCCATTTATTTACGTGATAGACGGAAACTACAAGAAAATGGCAACTTTGGGCTCATATGATGCTTTGAATTGTTGAAAGATGCAAAATTACAGTATTTCTCTTTGGCTCCATGTTGAAAAATCTATAGTATCACTGAAGAGGCTTAAATAGCCGAAATCGCAGTTTGGCCCATCCCCTTCCTTATTAATGTGTTCACTGCTCTTAAAGGATCTGTTTTATTTTTATTTTATCTCCCAGTCAACTTCATGTATGGTCAATTTTTATTGGACTTGTAGTTAACATTAGGTTGTAATTACATCCAAAATGTATGATACAGCGATTAGATAAATAAATGTTTCTAATGTTTATGAGTTTATTTCATGGAGTGATCAGAAGTGCCATATAGATCTACACATTTTTCACTCATGCGCGAGGTCGAAATATCCAACAGAAAGCTTTTCACATCAGGAAACCTATCCATGCAATGAATACCCCCTTAAACCCCACGTTTATATTAGTAAAACTGTAGCTCGTTTCACGAAGCTCTCTTAGGACATTTCTTATCTTATGATCGAGACTACTCTTAGGAGTGACTTGTGATCTATCTTAACGGTAATACTTGTCTTATGTTTGAGGTTGTGACTTGCTCATAAGATTTATCTCAATTCAAGGTCAAACACAACAAACAGTTAGTTTCAAGTATGTTAAATAATAGAATTGATTTAGTATTGGTGATAGCTCAGTGGATTTATGCAAGTAATTCAATTACTATACTGAGAGGAACTAGAAACTTAAGTTTTGACTATAGAGAGCCTTGGCATTGAACCAAAAGGAAAATGTTTGCTTCTTTTTATAAAAGCTGCTTCAATAGCTTTTCTGTTACTAAACTGGTTCGTCAAAAAAGAAACAATTTGCATATGGGGCCGTCTGGGGTCAGTTTTTCGATGTCATGTTCAAAATCAGAGTGTTCAAGTTCATTTACCGAAATGAGGGGTATGGTGTATGATGTTGTAAAGAAGCATAAATCTGTATGATTTATTCTCATTCCATTGCAGGCTTCAAAGTAAGCTGTCCACTGATATACTCATGCATCGAAAATCACATTTAAGATCTTTACGACGTTTTCAAAAGAAACGTCATTAACGTAACCATTATTTTAGCTTATCTTTCATGTTTGCTGAATATTCGTCTATTTCTTTTCGAACGGGTGGCCTGGCATCATTGCCAACTTTTACCTTTCTACAAGACGTCTTTTGCATAGGCTAGAAGTTCGCAGTCGCTGTACGTTACGTCACTTTGACGTTTGAAATATCCTGGTGACTCATGTTTTCTAGTGAACGTAAACAAAGAAATGGACAATTGAATTAATGCGTTATCACTTGCTGATTCTTATGAAACATATACAAAAAAACGGGAGCTCTATTTCTAACGTTGACGTGGCGCTCACAATGAAAAGGTAAACATTGTAAACCCCGAAAACGGATGAACAATTTCATTTTTACGAGTCAAATCCCTCATCTACGCTCCTGTAGACACCAACGTTAATCATGCAGCCTCGAAACCTTTTCCTGGCGTAAGAAAACGCCGTGAAAATCACTTTCATATTTGACGTTAAAATCTAATGTTCATGTTTTGTAGAATAACGTCTGAAATTTACAATATTTTGACCGTATTTTTAGATTTGTGAACGCAGACCTTCACGCTTGTCATTTTGCTTGGCCAAAAGCGTCACTTATCATCGTTTGGACTGTCATGCATGCGCATTTAGGTGAAAACGTAAAAATGACGTAACGCTCGTACTTTTGACGGAATAAATTTTCTAAAATGTAAAATTAGAAGAAGATATCACAAAATGTCACACTGAAAGTTTGCCAACTGTTTATATTTTAATTAAACCTAGAACTAACATAAAAATGTGTAATACTGTAAACTTAAGTTTCTATTTCCTCTCAGTATATTTTTGCCATACTATGAGCCAGGCGATCCGAGATCGAATCCATTTTTCTCTCTTTTTTCTTTTTTTTTTCTTTCTATTTCAATATAAATACATGCACTTAGATCTTCCAACTGTTTCATTGTAATGCTGTACACTTAGATCTACCAACTGTTTCATTGTAATGCTATAGGCTATTTCGTCTGCAAATCGAAACCAAATCTCTTTAACACGAGTGTTTCCCTTATACACTGTATGATAAGGCGGCCAATCTGTTTATCATTTGGGGAAATATAGTCAATTTGCCATATTGAACTTAGGTCTAGTTATACAAGCAATTATGTATACAGTTCATGATGTTTGCAGTGGACCCATTGGGGCCCTGAGAAATAATAGATGGGCTGCTTGTACCGCTCCAAGCAAAGCTTATACGCTACTGACTGGCTATCTGATTAGTACGAAAACACGCCCATGCAATATACAGGGATTTTTAAGTTGTAAAAATTGAAAAATTTCAGTAGAAAATCTGTGATATTTTTCTTTTTTCTTTTTTTTTTTTTTTTTTTTTTTTTTTTTTTGCTCAAAACATAGATTGTGGGTACACGTTAGAACCGCCTCGGCGAGGCGGTTCTAACGAGTACCCACAATCTATGTTTTGGAGCAAAATAAGAAAAATAGGTATACCCCTGCAAACCCCAGTTTTGCTATATAAAAGTGGGGTACAAGGGGGTGAACATTACACGGACATGTTTTCCTGATGAACCCTGCCTGGAAACCGTGGTTAGGTAAAACCATCCATGCACATAAGCCTTACTTTGGTAATTTATACTGAGCCAAACACAACGCATCACGATTATGGCATGTTTTCGCTTTTCAATGAAATGTAATACAGTCTACCATATATATGCTGGTCCGCAATCGCCTATGATTTAATAAGGTACAATTTGGCTTTCAAAGTATGGACCATTGAGCTCGAATGATATTGGCCAAAGCGGTTATTTTGGTGGCATGCGACTCCAGAGATTCTGGAAGTCTGTCTTCCTTTTGGATCGTGAAAAATGATTAATTTCTTGAGACGCATAATACAGAATGTTACAACCAGATGTTGTTAGATGTGTCAATCGCACGGCAATCTAATCCAGTGGAAATAAAGTTTATTTGTATAACATAACAAATAAATCGTTGTTGCGATATAAGTTTGACTGAGTATAGTTGAAGCACGTTTTGGATGCCATGGCATCCTAATTTTGTATGAACGCCTCATGAATAGGAGGCAACGTCTCGGCTTGAACATAGCTGTTGAATGGGGCGTTAAGCATTAACGCAAACAAACAAACTAAAATAAAATGTTGGCCTTTATCAATACTGAACCAATGTATAAACAATATGACTCGGTGGCTCAGTGGTAAGCTATGTTATCTTCTGTCCAGGCGATCCGAGTTCGAATCCCGTCTTGGTAATATTTTGTTGTGTTTCCCTTCACATAAAAACGTCCGCCATTTTTAGATTACTAGTTGTGTCCTATTGTTAGGATAAAGTTAGGACATCTTTAAGGATGAGACATATCTTAACCGAAATTAGTCCTAAGTTCAAACTTAGGATAAAATTTGTCTTAAAACGCTTTGTGAAACGAGCCCCTGGAGTTTATAGGGGGATACCTTTTTTTTCTTATTTTTGCTCCAAATCATAGATTGTGGATACAAAAATATTAAAAATATCGTAAAAAAAAAAGTTACCGACAGAAAGATCTGAACTAAAAATAAAAATCTGCTTTTTGTTTTCATTCATAAATACGAAAATAATTGGCGCAATCGGAAAAAAAATATATATGGGTCATTATCAAAAATGGAGCAATCCAGAAAGGCAAAATTTTTAATGGGATAGTTTTATTAACAGGAGCATATAGAATATAGAAATAAAATAGTGCACCAGTATTAATTAATTGTATGGTACCCTTGAAAAAATATCAGTGCTGTCACGAACAAACTTTCTTGCGTAAAACGCTCATTTGATAAGACTTCCCCAATCTGTAAGTGGGGGCATATATAACTTGTCACGAACAATAGTTCACACAGACCTTAAATACTTTCAACGAATTAACGAGGAATAGTCTTCAATGAAAATGCACATACTGTGATTTGTTCTGTTTCTGAAACGCTTTATTTTTGTACACGTTATCTTGTAGAATTAAACCAAAATAAGTTCTGCTAAACGTTGACTATTTCAGTATAGTATCATTACAATGTCATACCAAAACCAATAACTTTCATATGATGCGTGTTGAGTATTTTAAATGATTATGACCGTGACAGCACTGATATCGTGACAGCACTGATGCTGTCGTGACAGTACTGATAATTATCCGATCTCGCCTTTTTCATTCCAATGTGTGCGGAAATGATTAATTTCTTACCATTTACCGATGAGCTTAGGGGCAGTGACTAACTTAAGGTCGCAACCAACGAAGCCTCGGCTGATGCTCTAACCAGAGACACCTTTGCGTAGATCCAATGATCTAACAAAGCATGTTCGCTTCACGCAAACCAAATGTAACACGTAAAACGCAGTAGAAGCGCTATTCTGCTTATCACTTTAAGCTGCAGCATAAAAAAAATGTGTCTTTGTGGCTTTCGACCAGGTCTGAGACAACCAGGATTGTTCACCACAAAAGACAGCATTAAATTTGGGACCCTACCACGGGTTTTAGGGAGCTGGGTAGCAGGGCCATTTTGTTTTCAGGGAGCTTGGGAGAACTGGAAAACAATTGAAGGGAATTGGGGATTACTAGAAGTAAACACTCTTGGTTTTAGGAAGCTGGGAGAAGGAAAAGATTTTTAGGGAGCTAGGGTAAAGGTCATTTTTCTTTTAGGTGAGCTTGGAGCTAATACCCCCTTGGATGGGCCTCGAATTTAGGTTAACTTGCAGCTGAGCTGCACATTTGCTTTCACATATATCCCATTAAATTCCACTTTTACGTGGTGAGGTATACAGGGTAAAATGGGGTATACAATGTTACTTCTTTGTGTTTCTTAATTTTGACCCTAGGCGGTTCTAACGTGTACATAACTAGACATATTTTTTCTTCAAATTTTAAAGCAAAAAACAATCTCTGTATATTACATGGGTAACACATTTTCGTAATGGTATGCAACATACAAACACACTGAAAGACACATGCGTCAGAGAAGGTTAAAATTTTCGTATTTTCATGTATCATAGACCCCTAGTGTGTATATTACCAGGTCCCTTTTTCGAGGTGTATGAATTTGGTAGGATTTACGGCACATCCGTACCAGCATTACCCCGAGTTGCCCCTCCCACCCCTCGAGGAAAGGGATGGCGTTTTAAACAAAAAGGCGATTTTCCGTATAAAGTGGGGGCTTAAAACTTCTTTTTCACTGAAAAGGGGTAATCTAATTTGGAATGGACTACGCAATAAGGGCATTTATCGCGCGACATACACATGCTGTCTCAATATCATTATGGGAGTACTACCCCCGGGGCTAATTGGATAACGTAGTCGACGAAGCATTTTGACTTTGTAGTTTTGTATTACCCACACACACACCTCAAATGATTTTCAAAGCGACGTAAATTGGCCACTTCTGGCTGCTGCTGGCGTTAATAGCTGAGACCCTCTCGTGAAAGGCGACCTAACTCTTGTCAGCCTAGGAAATTACCTGAATCCACACCTGCTGACAGAAGTCAACTCAGTGCTGTCACATCAGTACTGTACTGATCCGTGACAGTACTGAGTTTCACACAGAAATTTAATTCTAATGACTAACAACAGAATGCAGGATGAAAACTTTGCATGTCTATCCTAACTGCTCCTAAGTGGAAATCCAGTCATGGTTTCCAAATGTATGTGATATTTGCAAGAAGCAGCAAAATGCACGTGATAGTACTGATGCTTGTAAAATTCCCACTCCAATTTTGACATTTCTTTATGGTATAGGAAAGGAATAATGCGATTTGTTCAAAAGTTTTTTAGCATTACTTCTTCAGCTTGGTGTCGTCTACAAAACGCTATTGTTTTGATCTGAGAAAATGACTCGTAGCTCTGGTCAAAATCGATTTTCAATAACTGTGACAGCACTGATACGTTTTCCAGGGACAACACTACATATGTGCCCCCACTCTTAAATAGCACTTTATATATATCATATGATTTTTCGGCGTGAGCCGTCTAAGCTAAGTATTGACCTAATTTCATTGGCACTATTTCATTGGACAAATTATGGGCCATATGTAAATTAGACACGAGATTTAGACGAGCCGCGAGATTTAGACGAGATTGACTTTTTTTTAGGCCATGAGGATTTCCGGGTGCGTTTTTTATCGGAATGGACCGGAATGGACATAATTACCGGAATGAAGTACCGGAATGGACATTATACCGTAGCTTTGAGTGCTTTAACTGTATTTTATCTGCATAAAATGTACTTCTGGAGACAAGTTTATAGTTTGTAAATGATAAATTTCATCTTAGTATAGCAAAATTGACTTCCCATGGTGATTAGGATAGCTTAGTGGTGGGGTCCGCGAATGGGGCCACTGTCAGAGGTTTCTATGATTAGAATATATAGAAATCAATCACCAGAAAATGTTCTGCAGCAAAACAGGGGTGAATAGAAGTAGAAATGAGTAAAATGTGCTGGCACTGTGACAGGGACCTATAAGCATAGAGCATATCTATGTGGGTCCCTGACCTAGGCCATCCCATCGTGCGGAACACAATTTAACTGTACTTCAGAATGATTCAATCTGTATTATATGTTGACTTTATGCCATGGCAAAGGTAGAAAAGCCCAGGGGTCGGCTATTCAAAATAGTAAACAAAATGTATTTACCTTGTTTATGCGTATCTGTTGAAAATTTTCATATCTATGCATTTTTATAATTATTTATCTTCAAGTAACATTCTTTATTTAATCTCTGCTCCTCTTAAAGAAACTGAGTTTTTAATTTTTATTCAAGAACAATTTGTACACAAAGCAATTAACTATTGTTAGCAATTAACTACTTCTGGTAGCTACTTTGCTACATTTTGGTAATACGTTTAATTTATGATAGCTCAGCTCCATCACATATCTCCAGTTATAAGCACATGTGTTGAGCTGCCAAGCAAAGCTTATAGTCAAGCAATGTTTCGACATTTTCACTGGGTGCTTCCTTGGTCCCGATATAAAAAGGTTTTGTTTGACTTTTTGGTAACGGGTTTTGTTCTACTTCTTTAACACAGTAAATCTCCACAGAATAGAGTAGAAAATAATATAAATTGCTTAATCTATATAACTTTTTAAAGAATAAAAATAGATTTTACTATAAAATTGCATTCAAAGCGCTATATTATGACTTGAAATCCTTTCAGTGACGTCATAAATTAGAATCAAATCAAATCTTTGACCAAATTCTAGGAATTATTGTAGAAAAAAAATCTGGTACCTGAATCAATCAAAACCAAATCCTATCGGGACCTATTGTAAAAATCAAACAAAACCTTTTTATATCGGGACGAAGGAAGCACCCAGTGACTTTAAGCTCACCAGAGCCGAAAGTTCACCAGGTGAGTTTTTAGTAAACCATGCTCTGGCATCTATTTTCTTCATTCACAATTTTAAGTTTTTGTACTAATAACCCACAGAACTAATCAAAATCAAACTTCATGTGAAGCATTCTCAGAAAGAGGACTGAAAATTGTTGAACAGGAGGACGTAAAACCAAAACAAACTGAACTATTTTTCAGTTAGGTTGCCTATTACATGTAGTGTTTTAAAATGTTTTAGTTCAACCTGTATGAAGCAAGCATATAAGGCTGTGACCACACAATTTATTATGTTCGAGTCAAAACGCAGAACATATCCATTTAAAGCACGCCGATTATCTTTTTAAAAGATATTTCTTGTTTAATTTGACTTCAACAACATTATATGCAATAGATGGTCACAGAAAATGTGATTTCTGTCAAGCTTCTTTTGCAATGGAAACAAATAAAACTATTTACCCTGACCCGGGGACACGGTAAAAATCGATAAAATAGCACTTCTTGCTTCTCTTTTTTTTCAAATAACATACTCAGAAACGTGAAATCGCGTATGGTTCTAGTAAAGCACCGCGGATAATAATATTATACATGGAAAAAGCAAACCTCGGACATTGCGCTTGTGAGAAAACCATCAGGGACAAGGATTGCTCCATTTTTTGATAATGACCCATATGTACTTTCAACTGCGATATTATACATTTTCCTTTATAGAAAACAGAACAGTTTCAAATATATATTTCTTTCCATATTGTTAATATTTTTCTATATTCGTGACTGTATAATTCCATTTAGTCGTTTTTAGGGATTTCGGAGCCAGAATTTTATGGTAGCTTGGTTTACAAATTTTAGAAACTTATAGGAAAGAATGAAAATAGAAAAATCATTGTACGTTACTTAGAAATGGATAAGATTATCTATATAACACTTAAATATAATGCGACAGTCGGCATACTTAGTTTTTAACCCAATCACGGTAAATTACTATGGTTCCTTGTGTAATTGCACGACGGTGTGTCGGACGTCAGACTCTTTGACGATCCCATCTTAAAGCTATTCCGTTTAGCTGGTTGGGACCGGAGCTTTGCCCATCGGGATTCAACTGGTATTTTTCTTTTGCTCCGGATTTTCAGTAAAGTTGTATGGCTTTCCAAGGACCTCCAAGTGCCTGGCAGCATGTTGTATCTTTTATTCATCATGGTGTTTATCATGATTTATTTGGTGATGATTCATTGACTAGTTAAGAGAGATTCACCACGAGGACCGAATAAACCGGTTAAAGCCCCCATTTTACTGACAGTTCAAAGACCGTGCCTCTGTTGCGGTTCTCGTTGTTTTGGTTTAAACATATTTTATTTCATGATTATTTACAACATAGACATACATACATAAACTACAAGAAAACACATCTAAAAAGGATTAGAACGGAAGCAAAATTGCTTATTTTGTTCTTCTCCTATTATGGATTGACTTTTTTCCATATTGCCGTAGGTATTCTATACATATCATGAAAAGGTGGTTTAATTGTCTCATTGTTTTATGTTTAGGTCTTGATTTTTTTTTTTGTGTGTGTTGTTGTTGGAACCTTACGTTCGTTTTTAGTTGTCCGAGTAACTGAGTGGCCAACCATTGGGAAATAGCTGCCCACTCGGTTTAACATTTGTTATCTATGTATAAAGTATCAGATTGTCAATTAAGTTGTTTTTTTTTTCTAGCATATTGATTGATAAATAAATAATGGAATGAAGTATGTTCGAATCAAAAGTTAAGGGACCAGGTTTCTTTTTAATCTTTCATCTGTCCTTTAGTAAAATTCATTTGAAAATTATTATTTTTCGGAAAGCCTCTAGGTTCGGATGCTGTATAGATGCGCGTCATAGATTTACCATTACAAATCTGAAGGACTTGTCAGTTGCATTTATTTCATTCAGATTTAGAAATGTAAATCTGTGACATGAGTCTAAGACGAAATATTTTTTATTTATAACTTTGACACTCATTAAGAAAGCATGCCTCTGCAATACGTACTGTTACATATGATTGGAATGTGAAGAATCGATAGGAAAAGTTTAAGCCCAGCAGACATTTGACGTCAGTTGGACGTCAGATTGACGTCAGACTCCGACGTCATAATGACGTTGGATTTAGGTTGATTTTGAAAGTTTGTTTGACGTCAAAACAGACGTCATTCTGACGTCAAAAACAGACGTCATTCTGACGTCAGAAAAACAACGTTGGTTTGATGTCTCAAATGTGACGTCATAATGACGTTGGGGTTAGGTTGATTTTGAAAGTTTGTTTGACGTCAAAAACAGACGTCAATCTGACGTGCTAAAACCGATATCGTGAATGTTTGTTCGCAGGTAAATTAACATTCTGAAATCCTGAAGTGGATTCAGTAGTGCGGTGATGCACTATTGTTATTCCCTTTCACTCCTTTGATAGAGTTATTCGGTTTTTTTCTTCCTGGGAACCAACCAGTACTAGGGTTTGCTTTTAGTTACCTTTCCTGGGTAGAACCAGTACTTGGAGGTTGCTTTTCCCGGCGAGCACCCGAAGGCTCAAACCGGGGTTTGCTTTTTGTAATACCGTTTCTGGGTAAAAAAAAAAACAGTACTAGGTTGATTTTTTTGTTTTTGTTTTTCGTTTGACACCGTTCCTGGGTCCACCTTAACCAGTACTTGAATATACATAATGTATTCGTTTTTTTTTCTTCCTGGGAACCAACCAGTACTAGGGTTTGCTTTTAGTTACCTTTCCTGGGTAGAACCAGTACTTGGAGGTTGCTTTTCCCGGCGAGCACCCGAAGGCTCAAACCGGGGTTTGCTTTTTGTAATACGGTTCCTGGGTAAAAACCAGTACTAGGTTGATTTTTTTTGTTTTTGTTTTTCGTTTGACACCGTTCCTGGGTCCACCTTAACCAGTACTTGGATATACATAATGTATTCGGGGTTTTTTCTTCCTGGGAACCAACCAGTACTAGGGTTTGCTTTTAGTTACCTTTCCTGGGTAGAACCAGTACTTGGAGGTTGCTTTTCCCGGCGAGCACCCGAAGGCTCAAACCGGGGTTTGCTTTTTGTAATACCGTTCCTGGGTAAAAACCAGTACTAGGTTGATTTTTTTTTTGTTTTTGTTTTTCGTTTGACACCGTTCCTGGGTCCACCTTAACCAGTACTTGGATAAACATTTCGGGATATACAAAATGTTTAAGATGTTAAATCACTCTGATGTTGGTATATCTTATTCATGTCAAATTTTATTGCTATATGGTGCAAAAACTCTATCAAAGGAGTGAAAGTGCATTACTGCTCTTCTGAATCCACTGTTATTCAAAAATGCGAAAAAATATACACCTTAAACTATTTATATGACATGAATTCGTTTTTAGGACGTCAGATTGACGTCATTTTTCAGACGTTAAACCGACGTTGGCTTTAGCACGTCAGATTGACGTCTAGTTTTGACAACAAACAAACTTTCAAAATCAACCTAACTCCAACGTTATTATGACGTTGGAGTCTGACGTCAATCTGACGTCCAACGGACGTCAAATGTCTGCTGGAAGTAACATAGAAAAAACAGAAAGAAAGAAAGCAAAATAAACACACGAAACAAATGATCTGATTTTTACCCAAAGTGAAGTTTCATTAATTTGCACACCACACATGGTCAGAAGTATGAAAAACACAAGGTCTAAATCACGTCTTGATTACGACGTCTAACTGACGAACTAGTTTGACGTCAAAACAACGTCCAATCCAGACGTCCAAAAGACGTCAGGAAATGACGTCTGATAGACGTTGGAAATTGGTTATATGACGTCGCGACCAAAATATAACCAATATCTGACGTCAAACAGACGTCAGGTGCCTGCTGGGAGGCCACTATAACGTTTATAACTCGTTTATAAAATGTGGCATCTTTTTCATTCATATTTAAGCACTCAGTGCTCTTTGAGCGAAATGTCATTTTTTTCTTTTCATTCGATAGTAATTCTAATACTGTAAAAACAACTTTAAGGAAATATTTTTCAATTTTAAATATCATATGTTATGTCTCTTCGCATTCCATTGGATGCGGTATTTCCTGAATATTTTAAATAGTAAATGTTTAAGTAATTATGACCACTTTCAGCATAAAATTTCAGTCTATTAACTTATTTGCTTCACGTCATATCCGGTTCAGTTACGTTCAGTACAAAAGTTCTCTCAAAGCATCAGGAAATCATCAAACCTCACTTTCAAGTTGTAAAACTGGGTTATACAGGAATATTCTAATTCAATTGTTATTTTGATCCAAAACTTAAATTGTGGGTACTCGTGTAGCCACAAACAATGTTTTGAGCAAAAATGTTAAAAAAGTCGATTTTTTTGTTGTTGTTCAATAAAATTTTCCATGTTTTAATCATTGCATGGGCGTGTTTTACGTGTTTCGATATTCTATTGAATAGCGTATTGTCGGAGCGATCAGAAGTTTAAGGGTGCAATACACAGCTGATACTGATAGAATCTAT
The DNA here is from genome assembly GCA_964017185.1 of Rugalucina vietnamica. Classification (NCBI taxonomy): domain Eukaryota; kingdom Metazoa; phylum Mollusca; class Bivalvia; order Lucinida; family Lucinidae; genus Rugalucina; species Rugalucina vietnamica. Next base: position 44,358,467 of record OZ024872.1, read on the forward strand.
GATGGGGTTGAGGCCGAGACAAGGAAATCTCAGGCAAGTTTTCAGATTATTCAAGTCTCATCCAAGGCTCTCGAATAATCTGAAAACGAGCCTGAGATTTCCTTGTTGAGGAACACCATCATTGATTATTTTTCTCACCCATCATTTAAACCATTTGACTCTCAATAGGCTTCAAATTCTGTTCAGGCACCCATTTTGTTTTTACATAAAATAATATGCAAATTAACTAGTGAAAAATATGTATATGCACTAACCTTACAAAAATATTTAATCAGCATTTTGTTTTGTGCATAAAATTCTGCAAAATTTAATCTGTAATCTGTAAACTTCTTGAAACTAACACCTAAAATTTATTTTTGTCACTGACAGTTGACACTCAGCTTATCACTTCCTTATATGGATTTACACATAAAGATGTACATTTCTATTGGCTAAATAAAGAAATGATTGACATAATCTGCTTTTCTCACCCATCAGACAAGCACATCCCTTTGTGTGCCTGTCTGAGATATTTCTATCCTAGTACATTACAAAAACTTGCCCATGCAATAAACAGAGATTTTTTGAGCTTGAAAAATTGAAAATTTTCAGCAGAAAATTTTTGATATTTTTCTTATTTTTGCTCAAAACATAGATTGTGGGTACACGTTAGAACCGCCTCGCCGAGGCGGTTCTAACGAGTACCCACAATCTATAAACTTGAAAACGCTAAGATGTACCCGTTTTTGACAACAGTGAAAATCAAGGTGAAGAAACACTTGAATAACGTTTTTTGATCAGTATATGTAACTGACGTGTCCTCGTGGGCTCATAGTCCTCCTAGACTTGTAAAATACACTTACTTATATTCGTGGAAAGCGTTGTTTATGAACAGAATTACATTTACATATATTTTTAGAAGAATAAATCATAATTGGTTCAACTCGAAGACAATACTTAACATTGACGTCAATGTTAGGTAAAATGGAAGACCACAAGTTTATTGTTACCAAAACAAAAAGTAAAACATACAAGACCAAAACAGAATGCATCTAGTATTGACAGTAATTATTTCTACCATGTGTGGTAGTTTATTGGGTTAGGAGTGAAATATCACAATAGGCATTTACGAAACCTGTTGAAACAAATTAATAGAGATTATTTTTTTCGGTATGACAATTAGAATAACTTCCAAGTTTGAAGTTAGCCGCTGATTGTTGCTATTATCTAAGATTTCTTTGCTATTTGAAATCCAAGGGACCTGTGATAAAGAGTTGGTACATGTAGGAGGGATGGTCCAAGACCGTGGGACGAGCTGTCTTCAAAAGTGGGGTCAGTTGTCTTCTAAAGTGGGACAATTGTCTTTGGGCGAGATTTACAGTATGTGGGACGAGTTGTCTTGGGGCGTGTTGTCTTTGGGGCGAGTTGTCCGTAATTCATCACCATAAACATTGGTCATGGATGATTTGCCAATTTCAAGGACGGTTCCAGCACGCTTGATTACATTTGTACTTTTACAGATACGGAGCTATGTGACTTCACCTTGAACTTAAATTCAACCAATAACGTCGTTACAATTGCTCTGGGAAACACGTCTTGAACCCAGAGGCAATCAATAATGTCGTTACAACTTTGAGTATGGAGCTAAATTCATTGATGAAACAATTCCAAGTGTCATGTCTCTTAAGAGTGAACGGAAACCACAATGATCGAGACGTTCGGTTATAATAATCGATTGAATCTTTAATGTCTACTTTAACTCATGGCAGATAATCCTCAGTAATTGAGGGAGTGCCATTATCACAAAGAAGAAGAACTCGTTTCCCTATAGGGATAAAATGGCACAAAATCAAAAGTTCTTTGACTATATATGAGCCGCCCCATGGGAAAACCAACAATCTGCAAAGGCGAAAGCAAAGGCGCAGATCAGCTTCGCGGTAACCGCGAAGCTGATCAGCGCCTTTATTTTCGCTACTCAGATAGTACAATTCCTCCTCTACTTAACTGCAAAATTTCAAGCTTCTAGCCTGCTTCTGTAGCTGTACAGGTCGGTTTGTGTCGGACCAGTTCGGAAACCACATTGTTGGTTTTCCCACGAGGCGGCTCATATATACGTAATTTTAAGCGTCTTTACAGACGATGGACATTTAGGGGTATTGGTCCAGATTTGCATCCTTATATCGCCTCGTTGAAACTTATTTCCAAGCATTTCTTTCATCCATAGATTTTATGACCTTGTTTCTTGAACCTCACTTCATATATGGAACAGCATTTCAGCATCCGCAAAATGACCTTTATCGCAATTCTCTGATTAATTCCTCCGGTGGGAAATTCCTTTTTTCCCGAATGACACTTCTTGACAGATTGCTTCGGTACATCGATATTGTGAACTAATGCGGTCAGAGTTCATTAAGTGGCATTTTTTCCATTTTCATTCATGCTCCTACAGCATTCGGACCGTAAATTGTGACAAAACTATACATCTTGCAAAGCTACAAGGACTGTAATATGGACGACATTACTCATTGATAAATCTAGATTGATGTCCTCCCCTGTCCATATATGGAATTTGATTCCGGGTTTCATGCTAGGTTATTCATTGTAAAAAAAAGCGTCTTCAGCACGTTAGAGTCAAACAAAGGCCATACTAGATGTTACACTTATGTAAAACGGTTGATAGAAACGTTTTGTGGAAAGCACATAACCAACTCGTCAGACTAAGAGCAAACCTTCCTGCAACGTCTGCAAATAATGCACTGATTCAATGTACGTTTTAGCAACAGTACAGATGTAAACAGGTTCGGCTATGTCAGTATTTCTATCATAATTATGTGTGCTTGTTTTTAATTTTGGGCGGTTTTATCTAATGGGGTCTTCGAAATCAATGAACCTAAAAATGGCTTAATGGCGATTTTCAAGTTGTTGGTTCTCTCTTATATGTACAGTACACTATCTATATTTTTTCATTCTTTTATTCTAACAAAGAAGTTCTACAAAGTGCGAAAATACAAGACTAAGTTTGAATCTTACACCTTTATAAATTCTGCATTTTTTCGCCTTTAAAAGTTAGGGGGTACGGTTGTAAAATGACTCGTTAAATATTGTAATCCGCTTCAAGTTGCAAATGTTTGTAGGTTTTTGAAAAAAATATGTTTTACTTTATTTGGCCTGTAATGACAGTAAATTTCCTATGACCAAAGTCGATATACACTTTGGTCATGTCAGAATTTATGCGACGCCTTATCCTATCTCCAGTATAATATTTATATAAGACTCGGAACCAAGGTATAAGCCCCTATCTCACTGGAATGCGACAACTGGAGACTAGTTCGCGAATAGTTCGCGACCATTTCGCGACAAAGATTGACGATATAAACACAACTTTCACGTTGCAGTCTCATTGAATAGACATTTATGCGACAAATTCGCGAATTTCGGTCTAATTTTGAAAATTTATCTCGCGACTGTCACGCGATAATCGCGCGACTGTCGCACGACAGTGGCGTGACATTCGTGAGAATGTCTCACGACATTCCCGCGAATGTAGCTTATTTTTATTTAAATTCGTACGACAGACGCGCGACATTCGTGCGAGTGTCGCACGACATTCGGACGAATGTCGCTTAGTTTTATTTTCTTGCCAGATAGTCGCGAGGTTTTCGCATGTTTTCTCAAGACTGTCACGCGACTGTCGTGCGACACTCGCACGACATTCGTACGAGTGTCGCGAAAATTTCGCATTATAAATTCGCCAAAATTTCGCGGCGACATGTTCGCGACACTTGCACGAACGTCGCGCGACCGTCGCACGACCGTCGCGCGACAGTCTTGCGAAATATTTTGGCGAAAAAAATCGCATAAAGTTTTTAAACATGTTTAAAACCTTCGCGACCAGTTCGCGACGAGTTCGCGACACATGATTATTCTCACGACACTCGTGCGACCCTCGCACGAATGTCGTGCGAAAGTCCGCGACAAAATTCGCAAAACAGTAGCGAGAAATCGAATGCCAGTGAGATACTAGCTATACTGACAAATTGCTGGAATTCTGATGGGTACAAATTGCGCCCCTCTCGTAGCTGATTTATTTTTATACTGCTACGAAAGAGATTCCATGGATTACCATGACAATCAAGCTGATATTATTGAGGCTTTTAATTCGATTTCTAGGTACCTCAATGAACTTTTGAACATTGACAATCCTTATTTAGGCATATTCAATCAAATTTATCCCTCAGACTCTTTATCCATTTGTACAGTTGAATAAAGCCAACACCACAGATACCGAAGCCCCTTTTATATATTTACATCTTTCTTTTGCAAAGGGATTTGTTTCTTCTAAAATTTATGATAAACGCGATGACTTCGATTTTGATATTGTAAAATTTTCGTTTTTGGATGGTGACGTTCCTCGCCGTTCTTCTTATGGTGTATACATTTCGCAACTTATTAGGTTTGCTAGAGTCTGCAATCACGTTGCGGACTTCAACGCACGAAACAAATGTTCAGAAGCCAAACTTCTCCAGCAGGGCTATCGGTATCTTAATCTTCGAAAAACATTTTCTAAATCTTACCGCAGACACTATGAATTGATTTCCAAATTTAATGTTGGGCTAAAGACGCTTTTACGTGAGGGCCTTTCGGAACCAGAATTTTTAGCTCAACTGAGCCGAAGGCTCAATGGTGAGCTTATAGGATGGCCATGCTCCGTCGTCCGTCGTCGTTGTCGTCGTCATTGTCGTCGTCGTCGTTCACACTTTTCAAAGATCTTCTGGTCCAATCAATGCCAAACTTCACGTGGAGCATTCTTATGAAGGGGGAATTAAGGTTTGTGTAAATGGTCAAGGTCACATGACCAAGCTGGCCGCCATGCCCATATATGGTAAAAATCTTAAAAAATCTTCTTCTCTGGAACGAGTGGACCGATTTCAATGAAACTTGGTATGTAGCACTGGGGACTCTGGTCCATTATAGTTTGTATAAATCATGACCTTGGGTTGACCTCGACCTATTTTATGGCAAGGTCAACATTGGTCACATAGGCTTCTCAATGAAAAAAATGTAAAACATTAGATTTTTTCAGGAAGTTTTGTGGCCTGTGACCTGAGAGTTGGTACATACTCGTACATACAACTTATTGAGTTGATGAAGTCCTATGAGTCCTATGGGTTGACCTTGATCTATTTTACATCAAGGTCAACTTTGGTCACATAGGCTTTCCAATGGAAAAAAAGTGATAACATTTGATTTTTCAGGAAGTTTTGTGGCCTGTGACCTGAAAGTTGGTAGATACATATAACTTATTGATTTAATGAAGTCATAGGAGTATTCAAGGTCAAGGTCATCTCTTGACCTTGGCCAAAGGTCATTTACATATTAAATTTAAAACTTAATTTTCTCTGGAACCACTTCACGAATCAAAGCCAAATTTTATATGTGGTATCTTTAGGAAGAGGGAATTAAAATTTATATAAATGGTCTAGGTCACATGACCAAGATGGCTGCCACGCCCATATATGTAAAAAACTAATGAAAAATCTTCTTCTCTGGAACTGCTGGACATATTTCAATAAAACTTGGTATGTAGCATTGGGGACTCTGCCGCATCTAAGTTTATATAAATCATGACCTTGGATTGACCTCGACCTATTTTATGGCAAGGTCAACATTGGTCACATAGGCTTCTCAATGAAAAAAAAATGGAAAACATTGGGTTTTTCAGGAAGTTATGTGGCCTGTGAACTGAAAGTTGATACATACTTGTACATACAACTTATTGAGTTGATGAAGTCCTAGGAGTATTCAAGGTCAAGGTCATCTACACACTGAATTTAAATTTTATTTGTCTCAGAAACCACATCACCTATCAAAACCAAATTTTGTATGTGGTTGGGGAACCAAAATTTGTATAAATGGTCAGGGTCACATGACCAAGATGGCCGCCATGCCCATATATGTGGTAAAATCCTTTAAAAATCATTTTCTCTGGAATCGGTGGACCGATATCAATGAAACTTGGTATGTAGCATTGGGGGCCCTGGCCCTTCGTATTTTATATAAATCATGACCTTGGGTTGACATTGACCTATTAAACTGAAAGGTCAAATATTGCCAGAAAGATCTAAAAGTTAGTAGATACAGACAGTTTATAGTGTTTATAATTATGTGAGTATTTGAGGTCAAGTTGACATTTTACGCTGGCCAACATGGTCTTAGCCAAAGGTCATTCATATATATATATATATATATATATATATATATATATATATATATATATATATATATATATATATATATATATATATATATATATATATATATATATATATATATATATATATATATATATATATATATATATATATACAGCTTCAGAAAATTCTATATATTGCATCGGTATGTTTTGGTAATGGTGTAGTAATTAAACTTATTTTTGGGTATTTACAACGACAGCCCATCCTGTGCAAAACTGCAACCTGTTTTAGTGCCATGCTTAAAAGCGTTATAGATTTATGCTTAAAAAGGTACAAGCAGGCAACAATCAGGAAAAGGCGCAATCAGAAAGAGATTCCCACTCCAAAAACGGAGGTGGGGAAAAAACTAAATTAACAATTATGCTTAAAAGCGATATATACATCTTCAACCAGAACTGACCTAAACTAAGACTCCATGACATCCTGTCATCAGGATAACATGTCAGTTATAAAGTATACCTCTAAAACCCCACTTTTATATCGTAAAGATGGGGCATACAACTTTTCTTATCTCTGTTCCAAAACATATACTGAACAAAAAAGAAACGCAACAATAGGTCACCGAGGATTTTCGAGTTAAGGGTGAAACGAGGATAATTTCAGGTTTTGCTGTATGATTCATATTTATGGAATATTAGGGTATAACATGTAAAAAAACTGATTTTCATTTCGATTACAATTGAATGAGAAACTTTTGTCGTGTTAATGAAAATATGGAAAAAAAATTGCTCTGCGAATGTGCACACTTTTTAAACTCTAAATGATCAAGAAACAATGTCAGCTGCTCCCTCTCTAAACTTCATGAAAAAGAAGTAAAGTTCCACGACAAACAAGCTCGTAATTAAAACCATCAAAATCCCTATATGATATGATTGAAAGGAGGATACTTTAAATTTTATTCACTTTATTTCTTTGATGTGTGAGTTATCTGCTGAGCAGTACATTGCGATTTTGAAAGGGGGTCTATATCCAATTTAAATCGTACCATTATTTTAAAGCTTGCGCATGCGCACTGTGTGTTTTACTACTTTCAGCATGCTTGTGGCAAGCATTGAATAACTCCGGAAATACTCATTAAAATGAAAAACGATTTCTTGCATTTGCAAATCTGATATCTAATGCAAAAGTAGAACATGCAATGATTTCTGATTATATCATAGTTTGCTAGTGGAATATAATTGTTGCGTTTTTTTTTTCTTTCTTTTTCTGTTCAGTATAAGTTATGGGTACTGGTCTGGTCAGAACCGCATCGGCGCTGTCAGACAGACGACTTCCTCCACCAATCTTCCCCAATTTTGGGGTTCTCGAAATACCACTGATTTTCATTTTATCTCAACAGCTCTTGCAGTTTAATTGGCTACAGTTTGCACCTACTTATAAGACAGGTAGTATTACAACCGCTCTACTGCTTTTAACATCACTCTTTATCTATCATGTAGTTACATATAAACAAAGGGCCTGTAGGTTTTATGATATTTGAGCAATTTATCTAATATTCTTGCAGAGAAGTGTAGAGCACTAGATAAGTAAACTACCGCTGAAAGTGGAGAAAGTCGACAGTCTGCTGTGGTTCTAACGTGTACCCACAATCAATGTTTTGAGCAAAACTATTCAAATATCTATTTTTCCAATGAAATTTTCAATTTTTACAAGCTCTGCATAATGCATTGGCAAGTTTTCGTACTATACTGTAGTTTTCCATTGATGACGTGTTTGTTGTCCCGTGTGGGGATATAAGGCAGTGATTCCTATCAGAATACGTAGGCGTAGAATCGTAATAATCCGATAACAAAGGATATACTGCATGATAAAGCCTGTGTTTTATAAAATACGTAAAATAATAAGAAGAAATATGGAGCATTTCAGTTGCAAACTCGCACCAGTGGGGCATATTTTGCTGTCTTTGTTTTCACTCGATGTCTTTAGTTTTTGCAATTTTTACATTTTTTGCTTCGTATCTCTGGATAGCATATGCTAGCTTTAGTTGAGATATGAAACCCTGAAAACTAGGTCATCAAACTGGATGCGTCATTCGATTATCTTAGAAATTGTACAAAACCTGATAAGACAAGACCCTAATTCAGCGTTTTATATACCGCATTCATTTGTCTTTTAAATAAAACAGTGAAAACTACCCAGACATACGTTTATTGTACCTGGAGAACGTAACCTACATGTACTTCTGTACATCGACATAATAACCCATATGTTAACGGGGGCTTCTGAAAGAGTTAAAGTGGTACCACTGTGTTTATTCCATTTATGACCCCTGCTGGTGCAATAGGACCCAGAGGTCAACTTACTGTCATAATGAGATGATTATCACATCTCTGCAGGAGGTAACAAAGATGCCCTCACAGGATAATACCTGTGGTACCAGTGTTAATTGGTTATATGGTCCCTGATAACCTGTGTAGTGATACTACCTCGCTCTGCAATCAATATTTTGGGGACCTTACCTGTATTCAGAGTCATTATCAGGCCACCAGATTTTCTAGTGTCTAGCCCTTATCAGCGATCGGCTAATGGCTCTGCTATAACATTTGCGCACATTTTTCAAAATTTTCGTTTGCGCACAGTTTTCATTTGCGCGCAGAAGTGTATATCATTTGCGCACAGTTTAAGTGTAACATTTGCGCACATTTTTACGCCTCTTCCTTGTCAAGCTGCTGTTATTTTATCAAATCAAGGTATGACAAATACAATAACATCACTGTAACCCCTGTTCACCGACCTGGGTGTGAAAGAGTTTCACTAGTCACAGCCCTAGACTCTTCTTCCACGTGGTCATGTTCGAATCTCCCTCCAAGAATCATTTATCATTTAGCTGGGTTTGCAACTTTTCTTGATGCATCGCCACAACTGTGCCGTCTTACTTTCTCATTCTTTTCTGAATCTAAAACCTTCATATAAAATTCCTCGCTTTCCACAATTCGTTTTAAAATGTTCCATTTGGCTTGTCTATACACTCCCACGAGCACAAACATACCATTTACCTGAGAAAAATTGATATGCGCAAATGTAACATTTACCTGGGGAAATGGTGTGCGCAAATGAAAGCATTTACCTGAGAAAATTGTGTGCGCAATTGAACCACATTCTTTCAAAAATGTGCGCAAATGTGCTGCCACCGCTATCAATAGATATATAGAAACATAGTACTTTAAGACAGCACAGAGGAGATAAACATTGCAAATCTATTCCAAGATAATTACCTTCTTTTTCTGACTGCAAAAGTTCCAGCTTGTTTGTTAGCTTTTATTTTGTAAATTAAATTACCAAAAACAGTAAACAGCTTACTGAATTTGTGAGTCCTCGTTTTTGATGGATCATGGTGGTCATCGTGATTTATTTGTTTGTCCTTGATGATTCATTGACTAGTTAGAGATTCACCACGAGAACCGAACAGCTAACTAAATGTTGTGAACCACTGCAGAGGAAGAGGGTGTGGTTAGGCACCTGTAAAACCGGTTTAAGCGCCCCCCCCCCCCCCGTAATGTTATATTACTGATCGTTCCAAGGCGATACTCATGTTGTGGTTCCATTTGTTTTATGTTTTGGAGTCGATATTTTGTGCTGTTTGAACCTTATATATGTTTTCATATTTTTATTTAAGTTCGGGTAACTGAGTGGCCGCATATTGGGAAATAGCCGCTCACTCGGCTTACGATATGTTTTCTAAGTATATGTGCCTAATTGTCAATTTAGTTTTTCCCACCTCGGTTTTTGGAGTGGAAATTTCTTTCTGATTGCGCCTTTTCCTGATCATTGCCTACTTGTACCTTTTTTGTGTTATATAAAGGTTAGCTTTAGGTTAGCTTTCACTGACGACTTTCTTTGCATAATCAGCAGCCACATTTTTGGGTCTCGCTTCAATGGTTCTTTTTCTTCTTCTTCTTCTTCTTCTTCTTCTTCTTCTTCTTCAAATACATGGACAACGTAGTTAGTCTAGCGGGGCTTTTGAATATGGAATGAACCCCAACTTCTAAGTTCAAGATTTTGGAGGTTATTGTAGGCATCTGTCAGTCATAAATAACTCATAGAAAACTTATAAGCAAAAATAGCGACGTGCTATACTTTACTTTTTGTCTTTTCGGTAATTTCACAAGCTTTAAAGCTTGACACCATTTAAGATAAGTATTTATGTTTTCAGACTTCAGTTTTGTACTTGCATATGCTCATATTACTGATTACATACAGCCATATTTCCTAGTTTGTTCAGCCCTGATTGTGTCTGAAAACTATTTTTAAATTATTGAAACTATTGCATTTATTCACGAGTAGTCTTTTCTCCCTGCAGTCTTTGCCTTTCATTCTTTTTTCATTAACTGAAGATGTTTACGACCATAGCAGCCTTTCCAAACCAGACATGAATGAGTATCTCTTCTTTCAGCCTTACCATTACTAGCCAATTAATTGCGTTGCTAGGAAACGCTAAGTGATTTGCTATATTTTTGCTCCTGATCGAACCTGCCATTAAATGACTTCACATTATGAATGGATGATTTGCAAAAGGAATATCAATCACCCCGAGGAATAAGATTCAAGAACAATGACAGAACCATATACTAACTTTCTGGGTTATCAGGGTCAAATTATTGGAAATATTGCCGATAATAACTCAGATGACCTTGCGGCAATGAATCGACGCCCACACATTGCGCTGGCGCAGTCTATTAAAGCTATAAATAGCACAGCTCTGGAACATTGTGCTCAACAATAACCGATAACTGTACAGTTATATCCCATTGACTGATTTTATAAGTTAAAACAGGACACTCATGGGGTACAATATGATACAATTAAGAGGTAATTTTTTCCTGTTTGAACTGTCCAACTGTCCACGAATGGTGGACGATATTCTTTCGCGTATTTCTAGCGTTAACAGTGACTAGAAATTGTGTCTGTTACATGAGCATTGTACTGAAAACTGCGAGCTACATTATTTAAGTGTTTAAAATAGTAATAACTTTGCTCGTGGTCCAGGAAGAGTAAACATTATGATAGAAAACACAGGACTTTAAAATTTCCTACCGAGACACCAGGTTAGAAGTAAAGCCTAGGTTGCATTTGCCCTACGATTAACTTGCGATGATCGTACGATGCCAATTTTTGCATTTTAGTGCGGTCTCCGCAGGGTGACCCAACGATGCCCCCACGATTCTACGGCTTCCTACGATCTCCGTAGCCTCTACGATTTTGTAGAAGTCTGCAATTTTACAAATTTTAAAAATCGTAAGACCGTAGCCCGTAGACACGTCGTAGGTAGCATCATCGTACGGGCACCATACGGAAACCCTGCGATGATCGTGCGGTCACCGCACGGTTTTATGATAATTTGGGGACTAAAATAATAAGATAATCGTAGACCTTTAGGGTGATCGTGCGGCATCCGTACGGTTATATCACAAGTTTATTAAAATCGTACGGATGTCTATCGTAGGGAGACCGCAAGAAATCGTAAGGACTCCTCACGGCCATCGCACGGGCTCCGTACGATTTCAACTTAAAGTGTGCGGAGACCCTTTGATTTCCCTACGATCTCCAAACAGTTCCGACTCAGGACATCGAAGAAAGCTAGAACAAGAAATCGAACGATGCCCGTATGAATTGTAAACACCTACGTCGTAGCCCATGATCACATTCGATTTTTAAAAAATCGTAGGGAAATCGCGGACCGAAAAATCGTACAATGATCGGGGCAAATGTAACCTACTAGGCATGACCCCTTGCGGCCTCCCTACGATCGCTGTACGATTTTTGTTCCCAGATTATCATAAAAAATCGTGCCGTGACCGCTCGATTATCGCAGGGTATCCGTACGGTGCCCGTATGATGCCCTACGACGTGTCTACGGTCTTACGATTTTAAAATTTTAATAGTGCAGACTATTACAAGATCGTAGAGGCTACGGAGATCGTAGGAAGTCGTAGAATCGTAGGGACATCGTAAGGACACCCTTCGGAGGCCGCACGAAAATGCAAAAAATGGCATCGTACGATCATCGCAAGCTAATCGTAGGCCAAATGTAATCGAGGCATCAGTCAGAAGTCCAAGGGACCCCGTACGATATCCACTAACAGTCTGCGGAGACCCTACGACTACCGTGCGGCCTCCTTGCGTTTTGTATCAAAACGTATAGGGAATCCGTACGGACAATGCACGGGATCCGGACGATATCTACGTACTATCTGCGGAGACATACGACTGCCGGACGATCGCCTTGCGTTTTTGTATGAGAACGTCGACAAATGGCAGATCAAAAAATCGCACGATGCCCGTATGAATTGTTAACACATACGTCGTAGCCCATGATCTCCTACGATGTCTAAAAATCGTAGAGAAAATCGCAGACCGAAAAATCGGGCAAATGTAACCTAGGCTTAAAATCACATAAATTATTTTAGATAATTATTAGACAGGACCAATGGTCCTGTTAACGGTCAACTGAGATAAGGTATGTGTGAATATCATGGCCCTGTACATGTATATAGCCCAAGGGCGGGGACAAATGAACCCATGAGATCATTTTCTTTTTCAGAATCATACATATTCTGTCCGTTTCCATTCCCTGCAAGTTTCTCCCTACCAGTGACATTTTCACTTTTTTTCTTATTCAGTTGTGAGTGAAGGTCAACAGAGGGACATAATTTATAAGCTTTATATTTCAGTTGTAGGTGAAGGTCAGCACAGTGACATACTTTAAAAGCTTTCTTGTTCAATTGTAGGTGAAGGTCAGCACAGGTATATAAATTATAAGCTTTCTTATTCAGTTGTAGGTGAAGGTCAGCACAGGGACATACTTTATAAGCTTTCTTATTCAGTTGTATGTAAAGGTCAGCACAGGGACATACTTTATAAGCTTCCTTATTCAGTTGTAGGTGAAGGTCAGCACAGGGACATACTTTATAAGCTTCCTTATTCAGTTGTAGGTCAGCACTGCGGCATACTTTATAAGCTTTCTTAATCAGTTGTAGGTGTAGGTCAGCACAGGGACATACTTTATAACCTTTCTTATTCAGTTGTAGGTGTAGGTCAGCACGGGGACATAATTTATAAGCTTCCTTATTCAGTTGTAGGTAAAGGTCAGCACAGGGACATACTTTATAACCTTTCTTATTCAGTTGTAGGTGAAGGTCAGCACAGGGACATACTTTATAAGCTTCCTTATTCAGTTGTAGGTGAAGGTCAGCACAGGGACATACTTTATAACCTTTCTTATTCAGTTGTAGGTGAAGGTCAGCACAGGGACATACTTTATAACCTTTCTTATTCAGTTGTAGGTGAAGGTCAGCACAGGGACATACTTTATAAGCTTCCTTATTCAGTTGTAGGTGAAGGTCAGCACAGGGACATACTTTATAACCTTTCTTATTCAGTTGTAGGTGAAGGTCAGCACAAGGACATACTTTTTAAGCACATTGAAGTACCGATTCCCGATGCTACATGCCGATTTTTGTTGAAATCAGTCCACCTGCTCCCGTTAAGAAGAGTTGTGACATATGTTGGTCATGTGACCTGAATGATTAAAAAAACAAATGAGCTATGGAAATGGTCCTGAGAACGCTCACCTAAAATTTGGTCTTTGAAAAAATGACATTAGACCAAGGTCAATTTGGCCAAGGTAAGTAACCTTGACCATGAATACTTGCATAACTTCGTTGTTCAGTAAACTGTATATGTCAACCAAGTTTTAGGTAATAGGTTAAAAACTTTCTGAAAAATCCATTACTTACACTTTTTCCCATTGAAAAGCCTGACACCAAATTACAAACTATGATGGTCCAGAGTCCCCAATGATATATATCTCCGTGCTAGAGAAGGCGATTTTGAAGGGTCTTACCATTTTGGGGCATGGTAGTCATATTGATCAATTATACAAACGTTTGCTCAAATAGACTCCACATAAATTGGCTTATGTTGGCGAAGTTGTTTCCAAGAAGATTAAGTTTTACTTTTATCATGTAAATTACCTTCGGTCAAGGTCAAGAAATGGCACTGACCTTGAATACTTATTTTATAAATTCAATAACTGCTCTGTTTCTACAAACTTTAGGACACAGGCTGCAAAACATTCTGAAAATCAAATGTTTCCTCTTTTCCTATTGAATAACCTATGTGACGAAATTCGACATTGTCATAAAATAGGGCAAGGTCGACAAAAGGTCATGAATTATACAAATTATTATGTGCCAGAGTCCCTAATGCTACATTTTAAATTTCGGTTCCGGAGAAGATTTTAAAGACTTTTACCATAATAGCATGGCGGTCATGTTAGCCATGTAAATTTGAAATTATAACTTTCGACCCCCTTTCCTACAATTCACCAATTGACGTTTGACTGATTGGCCAAGTGGTTTCAGAGCAAAAAAGGACAACAACAATGAAGACAATGATGACGATGAACGCCAGAACATTCCTATCCTATTATCTCGCCTATGAGCATTCGACTGAAGTAAGCTTAAATAGAAGTCACTAGAATTGATACAAATAAATGTAAAAAAAATCCCAACCCAGACATTAGACAGGAAAGGAAAATAAGCACAAAACATCAAAAACCAGAGGACCAATGATCATGTAAACGCTTACCTGAGGTCTGGGATATATATAGAGGATATTTACCTTTTTGAGGTGAATACCAAATATATTTCATCGAGTGAGTTGAAAACATCAAAATTTTCACGAGTGCGTAGCACTCGTGAAAATTTAGATGTTTTCAAGTCACGAGATGAAATATATTTGGTATTTACCGATAAAAAGTAAATTTTCTTTTTATTTTATACATACACGGGCATTTTCCTATTAACAAAGCAGGCGGTGAAAATGCAAAAACCAAAAATTTTGAAAACACAAATAATTTTGGTACCACATTGTTCCTAACGTTCTAACTAAGAAAATGAATACCCACACTTTATGTTTTCGTTCGTAAATAACGGAGTTATAGGCTCTGAAGTGAGGCACATTTAATGACGTCAAGTGAATGGAAACGTCAGAAGTAATCCAAACTCTACAGTGAAAATATCGGCTGATATCAATCACTAGTGAAAATATCAATATCAATTCTGCAGTGAAAATATCACTTTTATCCATTTTTGATATACATTGATTTCACTGCTAAGTATAAAGTAAACCATTATACATGTTTGACTGTTATGGTCATATGCATGAATATAGCAACAGGACAAGGACAGTTGAACCCCTGGGGTCAATCTTATTTTCAGAATATTAAAATATTCTGTCCATTTGCCCATTTCCTGGATGTTTTTCCCTTCAATGACAGTTTTCTGCATACGCGACCTAAGCTGACCTAAGCTGTAAAATATTCCAAGGCCATAATTTATGTACACAGTGTAGTACTCTAGTCCCCAATATTACATGCCAAGTTTTGTTGAAATCAGTCCACCAGTTACAGAGAAGAAATTTTTGAAGGGTTTTTACAATATATGGGATGGTGACCATCTTGGTCATATGACCTGGATTATTTATGCGCACATTGGTTCACCCTTCATATCGATGTTTCACGTAAAACATTTGGCCTTTATTGGCCAATCAGTTTCAGAGAAGAAGATCTTGGAATATTATGGAAATAAACATGTAAATTTCCCCGAGGTGAGGGCAAACCAACCCCTTGGGTCCAAATTTTTTCAGAATCATCAATCTTCAGTCCATTTGCCCATTTCCTTCCATTTATATAAACTCCACCCCTCCTTCATAAGGACGCTCCAAATGAAGTTTGGCTTTGATTGGCCCAGCGGTTTCAGAGGAGATCTTTGAAATTGTGAACGATGTACGTACGGTCGACGACGAACGGACGACGACGGACCGACGACGACGGACGCCGGAGCATGGGTTTACTATAAACTCACATGGTGAGCCTTCGGCTCAGGTGAGCTAAAAATGTTAAGCAATATAGTATTGTAAGGCCATCTTTAAAAGTGTTTGTTTGCAATTGCCTACCCAGTGGGTTTGGGGATGACTATGTCGGTCAGACAATAGTTGGTCTTAATTACATATATTGCATTAAAATATGAACGAAAGTAAAATCAATTAATGCAGGTAGAGTGGAACACAACATGCTTAAATAAATTAAATGACAAATTAATTGCATGAAAAATATAGTTGAAAAGCCCAAAGTGGTAGGCACAAAAAGAGTGGCAATCGCAATTTTTTTGTCCAAGATAAAAATGCATTTAATTATTTCACGATTTCAGAAAAAAAAGTCGCACATTACTGCATTTTAGATAAGATGTAAGGTTTTAAGACAAGACAAGAACCTTTAAAATTCTTCTAACAGGTGTGAAACGGTTCAAGCAGGCAATGATCAGGAAATGGTGCAATCAGGAAGAAATTCCCACTCGAAAAACTGAAGTGGGAAGAAACTAAATTGACAATTAGGTACTTATACTAAGAAAACCTATAGTAAGCCTAGTGAGCAGCTATTTCCCAATAGGCGGCTGCTCAGATACTCGAACTTAACTTAATATACAGTACGGACATTCCCAACTTCCAAACAATGTGCCTGCAAAACGAATTCTTGTGTCATTTGATGTAAAAAATTTATACAGTAATATAACTCATGAGTTAGAAACGGAGGCATTTGAATACTGGTTACAAAATATCCCGAACAAATTAAGGGTAGAATCATCAAAGAATTTATCAAAAATTGAATAAATGTTATCCTAAAAATAACAATTTCTTTTTCAATGGGGTTTATTACAAACAAACGAAAGAAACTGCAATGGGTACCAAGTTTGCCCCTACATATGCAACACTCGTTCTTGGTTATTTAGAAGAAAAACTTTATACCAAAATGGCAGAAACATACAATCAACATTTTAGGGAATACTTCGAAAAATGTGGGAAAGATTCTTGGACGATTGTTTTTTCACATTAAAAATGATCTAGATAAAATACACAATATTCTCAATGCCCTCCATCCCACATTAAAATTCACCATGGTATATAGTGGCGTAGCTTTACCGTTTTTAGATATTATGGTCATGAAAAAAGACGGACTAAAATTGAAACGGATATTTATATTTTAAAAAACATCAGACAGTAAACAGTACCTCCTCTACACCTCTTGCCACCCTCGACACATTAAAAATAATTTTCCTTACTGTATGACAAGAAGAATACAAACGATTGTATCAGAAAATGACCAACGGATGAAAAGGATGGAGGAACTAAAACAAAATTTGATAGAACGGAAATATCCACTACCAGCAAAGCACTCCAGAAGACGAAAGAAGAATTGAGGAATGTAAAAGAAAAAATAACCAAAGAAATATTCCGTTTGTGACATTTAATCCAAACAGTCAATGAATCATCAAGGACAAACAAATAAATTATGATAACCACCACGAGGACTCACAGATTTGGTACGACGATGATGGAGATCCCTGGGCGCCAAACAACTTTCTGAAAATCCCGAGCAAAAGAAAAACACCAGTTGAACCCCGGTGGGCCAAGCAACAGACAAGAAGCTCCTGCCCCAACCACCTTAAATGAATAGCTTTAAGTCGGGTCATCATAGAGTCTTACGCCCGGCTCACCGGCGTGCAATTAAAGAAGGCAGCATAGATGTAAGCCGTTATTGGGTTAAAACTAAGCTGAGCTCATGGGTTCCATGGTTAGTTGCATAGACATTTTGTACACAGTTTAGAACATAGCTCACTGTTTTTTTTAAAAGAGAGCAGCTTATAATTTTGTCTTTAGATGTGCTGTTGTAGCTGTTGCATTTGAGCGTTACCTTTCGTCCAGTTGTTTCAATATTTCTATGTAAAATAATAAAAAAAAAATAATAAAAATGGGCAGATTACCAGTATATCACATTACTTTTAGATACGAGTCTTTATGAAACATGGACAGTTTTTCCTGGAAGAATATGGTGTCATGGGGTTTGTAGTGATTAAGCTCATTTCCCAAAATAAGATACTAATCATGAATTATTCATAAAACTGGCATTTGTATACTAGACCGAGTCTATATGTAGGCGGAATAGAAAATCAAGGATGAGACGTATGAAAAATGAAAATGAGATGTAAACGAAAAGAAATGCATGGCCATTAAAACGCCCAATCAGGCAGATATATTGGCATCATGGCAAATATTATAGAAAATAAAATGACAAAACATCAAGAAAACATGCCTGTGTATTGAATACCCCCTTTTACCTCACTTTTATATAGTAAAACTGGGATGTGCAAGGGCAAACATTTTTTCTTATTTTTGATCTAAAACATAGATTTGTGGGTACTCGTTAGAATCTGTAACGTGTGCCCACAATTAATGTTTTGAGAAAATATATTAAAATATCAAAATAATTTCTGATGAAGTTTTCAATGTTTACAGCTCTTAAAAGAAATGCTTAACAATTTGCATGTGAGTATGTATAACACCCATTTTCCTTTTAAGTACCAAATTGTCAAATAAATGCATTTCTGTAATAAACATTTTCAAATCATTTGACAGCTTTCTCTTAAAAAATTCAAACACGCTTCTGTTGTGGTTTTAATTGATTTTTGTTTTGGTGGCGAATTTTTGGGCCGTTTGCGCATCTTGTGCAAGTTTTCCCGCTTCGGTTTTTGGAGTGGGACTTTGGTTCTGATCGCACCATTTCCTGATCGCTGCTAACATTTCATTTTCATTGCTAGAATCACAGCGTTTTTTTCTGAAATATCCAAATATATTCTAGCACTTTGAATTGTAAAATGAAAATATTTAATTTGGTCCCTACATTCGAAGAAATAATTTAGCATAGTAAACATACACAAATTGAAATTGATAAATGGTTGTGAATACAAACAAGAGTCAGACCAGATGTTATTCTGCAATTTATTCGGACAAAGGACCCCCATTTTATAAAATAATAAACGTGAAAGTACACACATATTTACAAACAACACTTAAAAGGTGTTCTTATATTTACAATGGAATTTGATAGTTTAGAGAAGAAACTTCATTCAAAAAGGTTTGACCATAAGTGCGTGATACATTGCTAGAAGAGTTACATATTTTCCGGAAAGAACATGATGTACATGTAATTTAATTAAGATATACAATGATGTAAGATATACTTTTTTCTCAATCTCAATAATAATGATATTGAGTCATATATTTTAAGCGAAAATTACACTAAAAAAAATTTAGCAAAAAGCATTAATCTGCAATTTTTTTTTTTTATTTTTTAAGCTTCTGATCCCACATGAAAAAAATGTTAACTCGAGCGTAAACTGAAAATAAACAGTTATATACTTAAAAATACTTTATATTGCAAGTGAACGAGACTTAAATAATTATTGAACTGTTCCTTATTGGCAGTCTCTGTTGGATACCACATCATATTCCAGAACTCAAAAGTCAACAATTGCTTTATTATATACCCCTTTCCTTTTTATGGAGAACTTTGAAGAAGAATAAGCATAATAATTATGTTTCATCTGTAAATGAATATCAAGTGTTTAAAACAATTTACCAACATGGCAGAAAAATTGTTCATTTTGATATTAAGTCTAAACACAATTAAACAACATCAGGAAAACATGTCCGTGCAATCAATACCCCCTTAAACCCCACTTTTATATAGTAAAACTGGGGTATGCAGGGGTATACCTATTTTTCTTATTTTTGCTTCAAAACATAGATTGTGGGTACTCGTTAGAACCGCCTCACCGAGGCGGTTCTAACGTGTACCCACAATCTATGTTTTGAGCAAAAATAAGAAAAATATCAAAATTTTTCAGCTGAAAATTTTCAATTTTTAAAGCTAAAAATCTCTGTTTATTGCATGGGCAAGTTTTCGTAAAGTTGAAACAGTAATAATCAGCATGTGTACTTCATCAGCTGTACTGCAAGACAGAAACCAATGGTTATTTCCAATGCTAGATACAGTGTTCCAAATTTAGTACCTTACATCCAAGGGAAAAATCCGAATGACATGAAATATCACAAACCATGTAATAGCAGTTTTGTACCAATGAAATTGTGTTTATTTATAAGTCTTAAAATAAAGCCTTATATTTTCAAACATTGTACCTGCGACCTACCTTCGTCAATCATTTGAACTTAATAAGTATTTTGTTTGTGTTTGTTTGTTGGTTTGTTTGTTGTTGATTTTTCATTTTATGTTATTTCATTCTATTTTGATTAGCTTTATCTATAATACATACATATAACAAACTATAGTGTCTCATAAGTTTATCCAGACTGATATCAAATATGTTGCCAGTAGCTTGTTGTAAACTGTATTTTATGATCAAATTTAACTTGTATCCATGGGTGTATACGACCCTCATTCGCCTAGATCAACTCAGCATATCTACGTGTATGTTTATTTATTTATTTATTTATTTATTTATTTATTATTGCTATTATTATTATTATTATCATTATTATTATTATTTGTATACTTTGTAGTTCATTTGATACCGCCATAACATTTCTTTCTGATTTCAGTGTATCTAATGTCTTTACGAGTACATATATTGTAAACTGAGAGAGAACGAATGGAAACTTGGAAACTATATGTATTTGATATGTGAAACTCAAATAAACTAATAAAAACATTGTTTGAGTTTATGTGGTAATGTTCTAAAATTTCTATACTGCTACAAACAAGTAGCCCAAGGGCAACGATCGCTCACCTGAGAGTCAACAAGTACAGTCACTGGACAAAGTGTTTTTTTTTCTTCCATATATGGGTATGACGGTCATCTTGGTCAAGTTTCAGGCCTATGACTGCAATGGTTTCCATAGGATCATTGTTCCTGTAAATGCTTACCCGAGACCTAGTTGTCGCTTTTTCCCATGTTTCCATGTTTGGCTATGTTTCCAAAATCGACCTTTACCTTCATTAATCACATACCTTCATCTACTCTATCAGTTGTTTGCATCTATCACTTTTCAGTTCTCAGGCTGCAATAGTTTTCAAAAAATAACATTTTAAAAGCAGATGGGCTCCTGGGGTCCTTTTTTTCAGAATCATTAAATTTCTGTCCTACTGCCCATTTCCTGCAAGACTTTCACTTAAAATGACATTTTAAAAGTTTTTCCCATTCAAACGCATTGACGACCTATGTTGACCTTGCCATAAAATAGGTCAAGGTCACCACAGGGTCATGTTTTATATGTACATTGTAGTACTTGAGTCATCCATACTTCATGCAAAGTTTCGTTGAAATTGGTTCACCGGTTCTGGAGTAGAAGATATTTTAATGGTTTTTACCATATACGGGCATGGCGGCCATCTTGGTCATGTGACCTAGATTATTTATATATACATTGGTTCCCACTTCCTATAGATGCTTCATATAAAATCTGGCTTTGATTGGCCAAGTGGTTTCAGAGAAAAAAATCTTTGAAAAGTGTGTATGGACGACAGACCGGCCAAGGTCAAGAGATGACCTTGACCTAAATTAATAATATACCTTCATCTAATCCATTAGTTGTTTGCATCTACCACTTTTCAGATCTCAGGCTGCAATAGTTTTCAAAAATAGCTAATTTCCACTTTTCCCATTATAAGTCTATGGAAACCTAAAGTTACCATAGCAACCACAGTTCTTATCCGACTGGAATAAAAAAAAACATAAATTATGTAGAGGCTACTGTCAGGAACATGTATACAAAGTACAGGATTCATCCACTTGACAGTTTCTGAGGAGAAGATTTTTTGATTTTTTTTTTTTTTTTTTTTTTTTTTTTTTTTTTTTTTTTTTTTTCAAAATTTTGCCCTTTATGGGGCCCCAGCAACCAATCAAAATAAAGGATTAGGACAAAACTTGCAAGAAACGTCAAACACTACTCAATAAACATTTCTGCAAAAACAAAATTCAAGTGTCTAAAATTTTAGCGGAAAAATAGCCGATTTCCTTTTTTCCCATTATAAGTCTATGGAAACTTTAAGTTGCCATAGCAACCAGAGTACTTATCCGCCTGGAATAAAAAACACAAATTATGTAGAGGCCACTGTCAGGAACATGTATACAAAGTATAGGCTTCATCCCCTTGACAGTTTCTGAGAAGAAGATTTTTGAATGTTTTTCGAAATTTTGCCCTATATGGGGCCCCTGCAACCAATCAAAATGAAGGATTAGGACAAAAGTCACATGAAACGTAGAGGACTACTCAATAAACATTTCTGCAAAAACAAAATTCAAATATCTCAAACAAGACAGCAAAAATAGGCAATTTTTACTTTTCTCAATTATAAGTCTATGGGAAGCATAAGTTGCCATAGCAACCAGAGTTCTTATCCGATCGAAATAAAAAAACACAAATATTCGTTCCCCCCACCTGTAGATGCTATATGTGAAATATGAAAAGATTCGGCCTGGCAGCTTCAGAGGAGAAGTCGTTTGAAAATGTTGACGACGACGGACGACGCACGGACGCCGGCTCGACTACTATACTATAAGCTCACCTTGTGAGCCTTCGGCTCAGGTGAGCTAAAAATGGCCTGGAACAATACTTTACTATCAATACTGTCCATTTATTATTACTTATATCATCATCATCATCATCATCATCATCGTCATCATCATCATCATTATTATTATTATTATCATTATTATTATTATTTTTCAATTGAAATTTAATATTAAAAAAAAATACTTAATATACAATACTTACGGAACAACAGAATACTGCTACTACACAAAATGGGAGCATAATGCATTAATTACTGTGGGGGATATTTCTGTGGCTATTTAAAGGGTCATTTGGGAATTAAAAATACCATTATGCGTTAGTATTATTAAAGCGATACATGCATGAAAAGTAGAATTCTTTATGGTGATGCATTCATTGTCGGAGAAATAGCACGTGTGCATGTGCGCGTGCACGTGAAGGCATGTTTATACAGTGGTGGAAATGTTTGGTAAAATATCGCGAGAATCGATAGAAAAATGAAGGACCTCTTGACAAAGAAGCGATGTGTTTTCTAATTATTTTCCTTAATAGCTTCTGTGGTCCTTGTTTGCATCATTACATGCGAAAAGCATTCGTCAGTAGCTTTTTCGTGTTTTCGTTTTCAAAAATCAGCATGCTGTCGACTTTTCTACCTACTTGTATTTAGATTACGGTTGCTGCAGCAACACAATTAGTGTCTTCTAAGTATATATATTTTGCTATGCTCGTTATGAACAATGTATGTAGAGAATTTCTTCATTCAAATGTTCCTCATCCAGTTCAGTACAAAAGAAATTAATCTTATGACACTACCCCCACCTCCTCATCCATTTTCAAGAAGTGGATGTGGTAACTCGCCAACTGTTGCTTATATATTAACAAAAAAAAAAAAAAAAAAAAAAACATCATTTTGACGGGCCCGTTTTTGTCGTTGAGAATAAACAAACTGCAGAGAATTCAGTGAGGTGTCTGGTTTTTTAAGTTTTTAGAATTTGTAAATTCAATTTTGTCCTGAAGAATCAATTGTCCTTATGATGGGGTACAAAATGGTACAAAACAATCTTAACCTATGACATACTGAGACAATTGATAGAAATTTTACCCAACACGTATCAGTTCACCGAGCAGTTGCTGAAAGACAATAAACCGCGCCACGCATTTTCGAAGTATTTAAATTTCACATTTAGGCAAAGACAAACGGACAAGATTTTCAAATGGTGTGAACAGGAAGATTTAAACTGGTTTAAATCTGATACACTTATTTACTCGAAGGGATGTCCGCTAGCTAAGACAAATTATTAATTTCATTTTTGTTTTTAACTGCCATATTTTACAAGCTTTTGAACGGGTGTATCCACTCTTGGAGCCTTTGCTTCTGCCTCGTTATTATTATTTTACTTTACTTTTTTTTAATTCTTACCCTGAATCTGAAAGTTTTAAAAAGACTATGTATGTCTTTCTTAAAGCTACATTTTGTATCTAAATAAACTCATAATATCTGTAACGCTTAATGCCATAATTTACGTGTTTTCAACTATTAAAACGGGAATCCGTAAAAAGTTAGAATCCGTCTTTAAACATTTAAGAAATAAAAATGACATCATGATCAGCCTTTCTTTCAGATAAAACCAAGCATCGACAGAAAGGGAGGAAGAGTACATTTATGTCTGTGTTTGTTCACTTGATATGCACAGAAGTTGCAGCACTGGTAAATATATAGGCCATTTTGTTTTGGGGTGTTGCGTAGGTCTTCACGTTTACGTCATAATCTGAAACTTTCAGCTGGTTTGCATGTCCATCTAAATTTTTATTCGTGCACATCCATCTTTCAGGTAAACGAATGGGACTTTTTTTGGACTGTGTTTCAGGTAGACTTCTCTAACCGGTGGCCTGAAAATAGACACAAACAACGTTATATTGATATTATTGTTACGCTTGCATAAGTTAGTTTCAATTTCAAAAATAAATAAGCTTTATATAATATAGGTAAAGATATAGATATTTTTGAAAGGCCTAAATCTGGCGCCACCTGTGCGTTTCTACCTGTATTTACATCGGTAAACCAGGTAAAGATTAGCCACTCTAGAGCTACTGTCATATTTATTGTCTTATTGATAATCCCCAAGGTAAAACCTGTTGGAAGTACATGTATAGTACAGTAAAATTGTTCACAGGTAAATGCACAGGTATTTATGGTCATGTACTTTACCAGCGAGGATATTCAGTCATTTCTAAGGTAGCAGCGACAATCAATCAGATCAATTGTTGGATTTTCAGGAGCTAATTATTTGTTTGTTCTTGATGATTCATTGACTAGTTAGAGATTCACCACGAGAACCGAAAAACTAACAAAATGTTATGAACCACTGCAGAAGCTGAGGGTGAGGTTATGGCCATGTAAAATCGATTTAAGCCCGCCAGTAACTTTGTGTTACTGATCGTTCCAAGGCGATACTTCTGTGGTGGTTCTTTTTGTTTTATGTCTTGGTGTTTGAAGTTTTTGTGCTGTTGGCGCCTTATGTTCTGTAACGTGTAGCCGAGCCCAGCCACAGAAAGCCCGTCGGTGGAAAAGCATGTTCTAATATGATAACTGGCAATATATAAAACAATCCCCCCGCTGCGAACAGCCGAGACAAGCCACAGCAAACCCCGTCGGTGGAAAAGTATGCTCATCCACCAAGGGTGGTTTACTGTGCTATATACTCAACACTTACTCGATTCACAAAGTTTCGAGTTGAAATTTGCTTATACGTTGCACCAGCGTATTATTCCAAGGGAGGCTATCCCGTCACAGTACGTTTTCATATTTTTAGTTAAGTTAAGGTAACTGAGTGGCCACCTATTGGGAAAATAGCTGCTCATTCGGCTTACGATGTGTTTTCATGGTATAAGTACCTGATTGTTAGTTTGGTTTTTACCAACCTCGGTTTTTGGAGTGGGAATCTTTTTCTGATTGCGCCTTTTCCTGATCTTTGCCTACTTGTACCTATTTACCCCTTTGGTGACTAGACAAATACTGAGATAAGCTACCTAAGTTTCCCTTTTATAATCCACCTAGGCATTTAACGAGTATACAATGTCCCTCACATAGATAAAATATAATCTGGAGGGTAGCATTATCATGTTAGAAAACCAACAGATAAATATAATAAAAATGAATCCTTTGGAAGCAGAAAAATAGATAGGGAGATAGTATGGACTATATTGCGAATTGCGGGTAATGAACCCTCATCTGTAGCCCTTTTAAACCGGCCACGAAAGCCAGCTTATTGTGCTGCAATTTCAAGAACAAGAGGACCAATGGTCCTGTAAACGCTCACCTGAGATCTGCTGCATATACCAATAAACAGGTTTGAATATTATGGTATTTAACCCCAGTGCAGGGGCAGATGAAGCCCTTGCTCCATTTTCTTATTTTTTTTTTTTTTCAGAATAATCAATATTCTGTCCATTTGCCAATTTCCTGCTGGCTTTTCCCTTCAAATGACATTTTAACAATTTTCCCCATTTAAATGCATGGTCAACCATTGTTGACCTTGCCATAAACTGGGTCAAGGTCATCACAGGGTCATGATTTATGCATACATTGTAGTACTTATTTAGCCATAGATGCTTCACACTAAGTTTCTTCGAAATAGGTCCACCGGTTCCGGAGAAGAAGATTTTTGAAGGGTTTTTAACATATATGGGCATGGCGGCCATCTTCGTCATGTGACCCTGATTATTTATATATACATCGATTCTTTCATTCTATAGATGCTTCACATGAAATTTGGCTTTGATTGGCCAAGCGGTTTCAGAGAAGATGTTTGAATAGTATGGTAATATACATGTATAATGCCCCGGGGTTGGGGCAAATATGCACCTGGGGTCCAATTTTTTTTTTTTCAGAATCATTAATATTCAGTCCTACTGCCCATTTTCTGCAAGACTTTCACTTTAAATGACATTTTAAAGGTTTTCCCCATTCAAATGCATTGGCGACCTATGTTGACCTTGCTGTAAAATAGGTCAAGGTCATCCAAAGGTCATACTTTATAAACACATTGTAGTACTTCAGTTCCCGATGCTTCATGCCAAGTTTTGTTGAAATCGGTCCACTGGTTCAGGAGAAGAAGATTTTTGAAGGATTTTTACCATATATGGGCATGGCGGCCATCTTGATCATGTGACCTGGATTATTTATAAACACATTGATTCCCCCTTCCCATAGATGCTTCCTATAAAATTTGGCTTTGATTGGCCAAGTGGTTTCAGAGAAGAAGATCTTTGAATATTTTTGTAATATACATGTATATTGCCCAGGGGTGGGGGCAGACCAACCCCTGTGGTCCATTTTTTTTTTCAGAATTACCTACCTTCAGTCCATTTGCCCATTTCCCGCAAGTTTTGCCTTTCAAATAACATTTTAACAATTTTCCCCATTCAAATGCATGGGCGACCTATGTTGACCTTGCCGTAAAATAGGTCAAGGTCATCCAAAAGTCATAATTTATAAACACATCGTAGTACTCAAGTCCCCGATGCTTCATGCCAAGTTTCATTGAAATCGGTCCAGTGGTTCCGGAGAAGAAGAATCTTGAAGGGTTTTTACCATATATGGGCATGGCGGCCATCTTGGTCATGTGACCTGGATTATTTATAAATACATTGGTTCCTCCTTCCCATAGATGCTTCATATAAAATTTGGCTTTGATTGGCCAAGCGGTTTCAGAGAAGAAGATCTTTGAAAATGGTGGACGACGACGACGGACGACGACGGACGACGGATCATGGCCATCCTATAAGCTCACCTTGTGAGCCTAACGGCTCAGGTGAGCTAAAAATACACGAGGTCTAAATCAAAGACACGTTCCTAAACGGGGTCAAATAATTTAAAAAAAAATGCTTAGAATAATGTTTCTAAACGTAAGTGCTTTAACGCTCTGAATTTATTTACTGAAATCAAAGGACCTAAAAGAAAATATAATCTGCACTATGGATGATGTATGGGAAGACTTTTTAGGGCCGCCACATGGCACAACACCAGCTGCAGTATTAGCAAATAAAATAAAAAATGTGGGTCCTTTGAAAGCAGTAAAATACCCAAACTACGTGGCTTGTCCCAAAAGTCCCGTTACACATGCATTTTATTCTGAACGCATAGCAGAAACCAACCAAAGTTACTCATCAGAATTATTGACCATATTGGAACTTATTTTACTGTACAACATTATACTTACTTCAATGACCTCACTGCTGCAGTTACCTTGGTAACCATGGGTAGGCATGACCGGAGCAAGTCAAACCATGCAAAATGTTTTCGGAACTTCTATTTTTCGCAATCTGCTAAATCAGCATTGGTATAGTGTGATCATTTAGAAAATATACCAGCCTAACTACCATTCTATGAGCACCATTTAGTGATAATGTTATGAAATTTGGAAATGATTCGATAGTTTTGGAGACAAATAAAGAAGCTTACCTATAAAAATTCAACGACAACATTATGATGTCAGCGAAAACATGCGGAGCAAAAAATACAGGGTCGTTACATTTAATCGTCTCAAATGTGTTCTTTAATGAAATCGAAGCAATTGTTTAGCTTCATATTAGTTGGGTACGTCAATACTTTTACACAGCACCTAATTTTAAAAAGGTATTTCAGCTAACAGAAATATTACTTGACATAAAGAAACATGGGAAGTGGTTAACAGTGGATAGCATTTAGTTAATTATTCTTAGTTTGCATGACTGATCTTGATAGTGTTATTTTGACGATATACTTTAAAACATTTTACTTTGATTTCCAAATATAAACTACAGTATCATTTAGCTTAATATAAAACTAATTTTAAAAGTAGTCTATTTATCTACATAGTCAAATATTAAGAAAAAAAAATCACAATTAACGGCAACGTCATTAGACCTGCTCCGGTGCAGTAGGGGTACAAGGGTTCAAACCTCCAATGCGTTTTAACAAATTCACGTAGCGGTACGAAAATTTGCCCCCAAAGACCTAAGATATAGTACTTGGTGACCATAAGTGTTTTAAGCTCTGACATGCTGTTACTGTGGCAAAACAGTGAGTGTAATGGAACTTTTGGGACGACCCTCGTATGTAATCATGCAGTACTTGTCGCTGATAAGATATTAAAGTACAGGGTGTATGGTTCTATTTCTCTGTCAGTCTGAAGTTTTGAACCACCTGGGACCCACAATTATTCATTTAATCTAATATGTTGATATTTACAGTAATATGTTCTTCTTGTTGGAATTCCGATGGGTACAAATTGCGCCCCTCTCGTAGCTGATTTACTTTATACTGCTACGGAAGAGATTTTTTTGGATTCTCTTAACCAAGACAATCAAGCTGATGTTATCGGGGCTTTTAATTCGACTTCTAGGTACCCTGATAGCCTTTTGAACATTGACAATCCTTATTTTGAAGGCATGGTCAATCAAAATCCACCTGAACTACAGTTGCATAAAGCCAACAACACAGATACTGAAGTCCCCTTTTTTGGATTTACATCTTTCTATTGCAAATGAATTTGTGATAAACGCGATAACTTTGATTTTGATACAGTAAATTTTCCATTTTTGGACGGTGACGTTCCTCACCGTGCTTCTTATGGTGTATAAATTTCGCATCTTATTAGGTTTGCTAGATACTGCAATCATGAAGCGGACTTCAACGAGCGAAATAAATGTTTAACAGCCAAATTTCTCCAGCAGGGCTATCGGTATCATAAACTTCGAAAAAGAAATTCTAAATTTTATCGCAGACACTATGAGTTGATTTCCAAATTTAATGTTGGCTAAAGATTCTTTTACGTGAGGGCCTTTCGGAACCAGAATTTTATGGTGACTTGGTTTACAAATTTAAGAAACTTTTAGGCCGAAATTATTTTTCTTTTCAGTTCAGAAAAATCATAACACGTTACAGACGTATAAGTTATGGTTTAAATGTTAATCGACAGTCTGCATGCTTAGTTTTTAACCCAAACATGGTTGATAACTAAAAAGGTAAGGAGAAGGCGCAATCAGAAAAAGATTCCCACTCCAAAAACCGAGGTGGGAAAAAACCAAACTAACAATCAGGTACCTATACCGTGAAATAAATCGTAAGCCGAATGAGCAGCTATTTTCCCAATAGGTGGCCACTCAGTTACCTTAACTTAACTAAACTATGAAAACACACATAAGGCGCCAACAGCACAAAAAAAATTAAACACCAAGACATAAAACAAAAAGAACCACCACAGAAGTATCGCCTTGGAACGATCAGTAACACAAAGTTACTGGCGGGCTTAAACCGGTTTTACAGGATCCTAACCTCACCCTCAGCTTCTGCAGTGGTTCATAACATTTAGTTAGTTCTTCGGTCCTCGTGGTGAATCTCTGACTAGTCAATGAATCATCAAGAACAAATCATATGAATCAAAAACCAGGACTCACAGATTGAGTAAGCTGTCCGACGATGAAGATCCATGGGCGCCGAATAACCTACTAACTCCGGAGCAAAAGAAAAACACCAGTTGGACCCCGGTGGGCCAAGCAACAGACAAGAAGCTCCGGCCCCAACCAACTAAAATGAATAGCTTTAAGTCGAGGCCATCATAGAGTCTGACGCCCGACCCACCGGCGTGCAATTAAAGAAGGCAGCATAGTTATCAACCATGATTGGGTTAAAAACTAAGCATGCAGACTGTCGCATAACAATCAAGTTATAACCTATACGTCTGTAACGTGTTATGATTTTTCTGAATTGAATAGAAAAATCATTAATTCCTATAAGTTTCTTAAATTTGTAAACCAAGTCACCATAAAATTCAGGTTCCGAAAGGCCATCACTTAAAAGCGTCTTTAACCCAACATTATATTTGGAAATCAATTCATAGTGTCTACGATAAAATTTAGAAAAGGTTTTTCGAAGTTTATGATACCGATAGCCCTGTTGGAGAAGTTTTGCTGTTAAACATTTATTTCGAGCGTTGAAGTCTGTAACATGATTGCAGACTCTAGCAAACCTAATAAGTTGCGAAATGTATACACCATAAGAAGCACGACGAGGAACGTCACCATCCAAAAAAGGAAAATTTACTATATCAAAATCAAAGTAATCGCGCTTATCATAAATTTTAGAAGAAACAAATCCATTTGCAACAGAAAGATGTAGATCTAAAAGGGGGCTTCGGTATCTGAGATATTGGCTTTGTTCAACTGTAGTTCAGGTGGATAAATTTGTTTGACCATACCTTCAAAATAAGGGTTGTCAATGTTTAAAAGGTCATCGAGGTACCTAGATGTGGAATTGAAAGCCTCGATAACATCAGCTTGATGATCATGGTTAAGAGAATCCATGAAATCTCTTTCGTAGCAGTATAAAAATAAATCAGCTACGAGAGGTGCGCAATTTGTACCCATCGGAATTCCAACAATTTGTCTGTATAACTTGGTCCCAAATCTAATATAAATATTAGTAAGGAGATAGGACAAGGCGTCGAACACATTCTGACATGACAAAAGTGTATACCGACTTTGGTCAGAGGAAGTGAATAAAGCCTTTCCATGGTTTAGTAGCCGAAACCATGGTATGGCCCACCCCTTTTCTCATTAATATGCTCACTGCTCTTAAAGGATCTCTGTTTTATTTTTATTTCTGTCATTACATGCCAAAGAAACCATAGTTTTTAATGCCCTTTTGAAGGTCCACACTATCAAATCCTCTATCTATGCTGCCTTCTTTAATTGCACGCCGATGGGTCGGGCACCAGACTCTATGATGGCCCCGACATAAAGCTATTCATTTTAGTTGGTTAGGGCCGGGGCTTATTGTTTGTTGCTTGGTCCGATGGGGATCAAATGGTGTTTTCCTTTGCTCCGAGTTTCAGTAAGTTATTTGGCACCCAGGGATCTCCATCGTCGGACACTTACTGAATCTGTTGAGTCCTCGTTTTTGAGTCATCAGGGTGGTTATCATGATTTGTTTGTTGTCCTTGATGGTTCATTGACTAGTTAGAGATTCACCACGAGGACCGAAAAACTAACTTAATGTTGTGAACCACTGCAGAAGATGAGGATGAGGTTAGGCGACTGTAAAACCGAGTTAACCACCCCCCCCCCCCCAGTAATTTTGTATTACTGATCGTTCCAAGGCGATGCTTCTGTCGTGGTTCCATTTGTTTTATGTTTTGGAGTCGAATTTTTGTACTGTTTGAACCTTATGTACGTTTTCATATTTTTATTTATGTTCGGGTAACTGAGTTGCCGCATACTGGGAAATAGCTGCTCATTCGGCTTACAATATGTTTTTTAAGTATTGACCTAATTGTCAATTTAGTTTGTCCAACCTCGGTTTTTGGAGTGAGAATTTCTTTCTGATTGCGCCTTTTTTGATCATTGTCTACTTGTACCTTTTTTGGGTTTTCACCAAGCCGGAATCAATCATTTTAATTTGAAATTTTCGTTTTCAGAGCTCTATTAAAATCTTTATTATTTATGACCGTGTTTTCGCAAGGACTTCGCTTAGGAGTTTTGGTGATGCTATGTTGTATATTAATGTCTTCGACGCTCAATGTGCTTCTTTGCGTCCTTAACTCATTTAAGCCTTATGACCTTTCTATGGGACATAGGCAAACAGTATAGCCACAGATATGACACCATAGAACACTGAGTCCCATCTGGGAATACTCTGTTTGCATAGAGGAATTCCATTCAAAATTGAATAAAATTTGAAAATCACTCCTGATTTACCTAAAAGAGAAAGATGAATCTCTTACTAGTCAATGGATCATCAAGGACAATCAAAAGCGTTTTTGAACGTTTTCACTGCTTTTTTTTGCTGATTGCGCCATTTCCTGATCTTTGCCTACTTGTACCTTTCCAAAGGATCAAACCTTTATATTTTATTTGCTATTACTGCAGCTGGCGTTGTTTGAATTTATCAAAGTTTTATCTTGATTTACATCATTATCATAAACTTAGAAGTAAACAATTAGATGACGATCAATTATAGGGTGGATTTATCATAGAAAATTGCGATTGAATGAGATAAACTGCCTAGTCAAAAACGGTTATTGGCAAATCAACATCTTTTCGTTTGACGCAGCTCTGTACTACTAATAAGACAAGTGACCTTTCCATTTTCGGAAAACACGCTCACTGACCTTGGTTTTGTTTCAAAATATTTTCGATTGACGCAACAGGAAACGCCGTGGATAAAAAAATGATTGTATTTTCAAAATTCCCATACATGGTAGACCACCTGGAAATTGATTCTGGCTTTTTGAAACAAATTCGTTAGGATCTGATAAAATGATGTTGAGACCACTTGACATCCTAAAGTTTTATTGATTCAGCAATAAAAGTTAAAAAATAAACATGGAAAAATGAAACATAGCAGGGGATTTGATGAAAAATTATTTAATGTTAAAAAGATAAATTAGCATTAAAATTATTCATTTTCAATGAATTCCATTGTATGAAATTGTTGTCAAATAATTTTCATTGAATTTTATCCCGAATAATTCCTAATGAAACTTTTATACATTCTATAATTTAGTTCATTTTTAGAAAAATGTTGACTGATTTCTGTCAGCTACAAAGACTTCCACAATTGTGTGATCAAATATTCAAATTTGTGGTTTGGTGTTAATGCCAACAGAGAAATCAAATACAGATTTTCAGAAATATTCGACAGACCAATCTGGTAGGCGTGCAAAATATGCAAAAAGGTACAAGAAGGCGCAATCAGAAAAAGATTCAGAAAAGGCGCAATCAGAAAAAGATTCCCACTCCAAAAACCGAGGTGGGAAAAAAACCAAACTAACAATCAGGTACTTATACCATGAAAACATTTCGTAAGCCGAATGAGCAGCTATTTTCCCAATAGGTGGCCACTCAGTTACCTTAACTTAACTAAAAATATGAAAACACACATAAGGCGCCAACAGCACAAAATATTTTAAACACCAAGACATAAAACAAAAAGAACCACCACAAAATCAACATGAAGCCAGAGAATGGCTATTCAAGCGTTTCAATATGCAATTAATTACCATCTTTGTATTTCGTCGTTGTTAAAATCGTGCTTAGAATTTTGCAAAGTTTAAAGCCAATATGATGAAAACTAAGAAAAATACTTTCTTTTGCCTCTGAGTACAGTTATCTTCAGTGCGAAAAATGGTATGCTTCATTACTATGCAATTTTAAATCATGTATACATTGTCACACCAGTTCACTGAACTGCTAAGAACTTCTACAAATAGATAATTCTTACATTACCAGTATTGTCATTCTATAAATAGTACAATGAACCATTAAGGTGCTCCTTCACTGAGCTCTAAGCTATTCTTTTATGTACTTCTCAGATAACAAATAACTTTCATCGGGAAAACATATTCCGTGAAATATACACCCTTAAACCGCACTTTGATATAGTAAAACTGGGGTATACAGGGGTATACCGTTTTTCTTATTTTAGATCCAAAACATACATTGTGGTTACTCGTTAGAACCGCCTCGTCTAACGTGTACCCACAATGCATGTTTTGAGTATAACAATTTATTTCCAATTAAATTTTCAATTTTTACTTCTGAAAAAAATATCTGTTTATTACATGGGCAAGTATTTTAATGGTAGAATTGTTGATTCTTATAAGGTGATCACTATCTCACAGCTGAGAATCACGTGGTGTTGTATACATACAAACCGATAAATGATCGGTGACACACATTGTAATTGAGGCTGAAGTTGAGGTTAGATTTTCGATTTTTTCTCCTATAGTGATTACTCTATTGAGTGATAGATAGGTGCAGACAATGCAGAAATTGAACATTTATTGAATGAAAGTAACATAAGGAATCCAGGATATTTTATTTTCGCAAACACGTCAGAAAAATGAACTTATAGTGATACTCATTACTTCCATCACAATAACATTGAGTTTGGTCCCAAAATCGTTCTCATGTTAGTCTGCAGAAGTTTGAGACTTTGCGTTTGGGGGTTGTCAAGCGAATCAATTCACCACGTCGCCAAAACCAAGCAAAGTGAATAACATTTTATGACAGACTAATGTTGAATAAATGAATTATGCTGCAAATAACTTTTAATTCCACAGCTTCTATAGTTCAAATGTTCAAATTTGACCAGCTTGAGATTCACCACGTGGACCGAAGAGCTAACTAAATGTTGTGACCAACTGCAGAAGATGGCGGTGAAGTAAGGGCCCTGTAAATCGATTAAAACACCCCCCACCCCGGCCAGCAATTTTATATTACTAATTGTTCCAGGGCGTTACTTCCGATGTGTTTCTATTTGCTCTATGTTTTGGACTCGAACTTTGTGCTGTTTAAACGTTATGTACGCTTTCATTGTGTAAGTTAAGTTCGGGTAACTGAGTGGTCGCCTATTGGGAAATAGCTGCTTACTCTGCTTATTTATCCTACGTATGAGTACCTAATTGTCAATTTAGTTTTTCCCATCTCGGTTTTTGGAGTGGGAATTTCTTTCTGACTACGCCTTTTCCTGATCATTGCCTACTTGTACCTTTTTATGCCCGGAAATGCAGGTGCTCGGTAAGGAAGGAAATTGTAAGTATATTTTTCAGTTCACTAACCTTGTGTGGTGACACTTTGACATGAAAAAGTCTACATTATTCCTTCATTATTCAAATGTATCCGAATAATAATGAAGCCCCTTTTTTAGATTTACATTATTCTATTGCAAATTGATTTGTTCCTTCTAAAATTTATGATAATCGCGAATGATTTTGATGTGGTAAATTTTCTGTTTTTGGATGGTGATTGACGTTCCTCGAAGTGCTTCTTACGGTGTATTCATTTCGCAACTCAATAGGTTTGCTAGAGTCTGCTATCATGTTACGGACTTCAACGCGCGAAATAAATGTTTAACGGCCAACTTTCTCCAGCAGATCTATCAGTATCATAAACTTCGAATACCATTTTCTATATTTAAAGCCTAGGTTACATTTGCCCTACGATTAACTTGCGATGATCGTACGATGCCATTTTATGCACTTTCGTGCGGTCCCCGCAGGGTGACCCTACGATGCCCCTACGATTCTACGGCTTACTACGGCTTCCTACGATCTCCGTAGCCTCTACGATTTTGTAGCAGTCTGCACTTTTACAAATTTTAAAAATCGTAAGACCGTAGCCCGTAGACACGTCGTAGGTAGCATCATCGTACGGGCGCCTTACGGAAACCCTGCGATGATCGTGCGGTCACCGCACGGTTTTATGATAATTTGGGGACTAAAATAATAAGATAATCGTAGACCTTTAGGGTGATCGTGCGGCATCCGTACGGTTATATCACAAGTTTATTAAAATCGTACGGACACCTAACATCGTACGGCTATCGTAGGGAGACCGCAAGAAATCGTAAGGACTCCTCACGGCCATCGCACGGGCTCCGTACGATTTCAACTTAAAGTGTGCGGAGACCCTTTGATTTCCCTACGATCTCCAAACAGTTCCGACTCAGGACATCGAAGAAAGCTAGAACAAGAAATCGAACGATGCCCGTATGAATTGTAAACACCTACGTCGTAGCCCATGATCACATTCGATTTTTAAAAAAATCGTAGGGAAATCGCGGACCGAAAAATCGTACAATGATCGGGGCAAATGTAACCTACTAGGCATGACCTCTTGCGGCCTCCCTACGATCACTGTACGATTTTTGTTCCCAAATTATCATAAAAAAAATCGTGCGGTGACCGCTCGATTATCGCAGGGTATCCGTACGGTGCCCGTATGATGCCCTACGACGTGTCTACGGTAAACGGTCTTACGATTTTAAAATTTGTTATAGTGCAGACTATTACAAGATCGTAGAGGCTACGGAGATCGTAGGAAGTCGTAGAATCGTAGGGACATCGTGAGGTCACCCTGCGGAGGCCGCACGAAAATGCAAAAAATGGCATCGTACGATCATCGCAAGCTAATCGTAGGCCAAATGTAACCAATGCATCCGTCAGAAGTCCAAGGGACTCCGTACGATATCCACTAACAGTCTGCGGAGACCCTACGACTACCGTGCGGCCTCCTTGCGTTTTGTATCAAAACGTATAGGGACTCCGTACGGACAACGCACGGGATCCGTACGATTTCTACGTACTATCTGCGGAGACATACGACTGCCGTACGATCGCCTTGCGTTTTTGTATGAGAACGTCGACAAATGGCTGATCAAAAAATCGCACGATTCCCGTATGAATTGTTAAAACATACGTCGTAGCCCACGATCTCCTACGATGTCTAAAAATCGTAGAGAAAATCGCAGACCGAAAAACCGTACGATGATCGGGGCAACTGTAACCTAGGCTTTATCAATAGGTTTCCAAATTTAATGTGGGTTAAAAACACTTTTACCTGTATGTGATGGCCTTTCGGAACCAAAATTTGACAGTGACTTGGTTTATAAATTTAAGCAACTTATAGGAAGGAAGGATTTTTCTTTTCAGTTTAGAAAAATCATTATACGTTACAAACGTATAGGATATAACTTAAATGTTAAGCGACAGTCAGCATGCTTAATTTTTAACCCAATTACAGCAGTTTATTAGAATAATTAATATAGTACACTGTAATGATATTCACATTATTATCATTATTATTAGTAGTAGTAGTAGTAGTATACAAGGTATTCATTTTTGCAAAATGCACGTGTCATGTGTCGTTCTTTAACTCCCAGCATCCATATAATGAGTGGTGAAATACTTACAGTGTGCCGGACAGATTATTTCCAAATTATTCTACATAAAATCCATCATCATCATCATCATCATCATCATCGTCATCATTTTATTATTATTATTATTATTTGATTATAATTATTATTATTATTATTATTATTATTATTATTATTATTATTATTACTCTACTACTACTACTACTTTTTCTTGAACGATAAAATCGGGGTGTTTATGGTAAGGTTTACCAACTCATGAATAATTCTTAAATCCATCCACTCCTTCACCAATAAAAATCTTAACAGGGTGTGAATTAAAAAAAAAAAAACACCATTATCGTCAATGGAAAGGTACAAGTAGGAATGATCAGGAAAAGGCGCAGTCAAAAAGATTTCACACTCCAAATACCGAGGTGGGAAAAACTA
Source organism: Rugalucina vietnamica (assembly GCA_964017185.1). Classification (NCBI taxonomy): domain Eukaryota; kingdom Metazoa; phylum Mollusca; class Bivalvia; order Lucinida; family Lucinidae; genus Rugalucina; species Rugalucina vietnamica. The sequence continues at coordinate 44,396,237 of OZ024872.1, forward strand.
AATTGACAATTAGGTACGAATACTTTGAGAACATATCGTAAGTCGAGTGAGCAGCTCTTTTCCAGCAGGCGGCCACTCAGTTACCCGAACTGATATAAAAATAAGAAAACGTACATAAGGTGCAAACAGCACAAAAATTCGACTCCAAAACACAAAACAAATACAATGTAGAACCACAACAGAAGTATCGCCTTGGAACGATCAGTATTATAAAATTACTGGGGACTTAAATCGATTTTACAGAGCTCTAACCTCACCCTCATCTTCTGCAGTGGCACTATCACCATGGAAAAGGTAGTTATAAATGATTGCTATTGAGCTTGGTTATCCTTTTGGAACCAACCTGCCTTCAAGCTCAAGAACTATTGTCCTATCACCAACGTTCAATACTTCCTTTTTCAAAATCACTTTTTCTAGACAAACCTTGTGAATGATATGATCCTGTCATCCTTTTGCATTCCAAAAGTCTAGAAGAATGTCGAAAACAATCGAAAATCGGTTCTCTGATAAAAAAAAAAAAAAACATAAATGCCAACAAATAGTCTTAAATATGACAATGGTATGTACAAGGGAGGTAATCCAAAAACCTGAAATTGTAATTGTTAGCAGATGGGAAGTTAGTTTAAGTTTTTTGACCTCACTTATGTATACACTGTACTGCTCAATTTTACTTTGGTTTGGTGCATTTAAGTAAGTAAGAAAGTATGTTTGCATGTTACATTAAACATTTTTGAACTACGGGTTTTATTTTGTTTAATATCTCTTAAACGGCTGCAGATAGTTTCCTACATGTATTTTATATTTGAATACATATTGATGGTATATGAAAAAGTCACGAAAATTAACAATTAAAGGAACTTCATCCTTTCAGCCAATTTTCTGCAACTTTTCTGAAAATTTTAACTGTCTGTAAAAATAAGTGTTAGGGTACATTACACTTGCTATTGGAGATCTTCAAATGAATTGCGTTTCTGCAAGGCCTATTTTAGAAGCAGTTGGAGGTTAACGTGGTCTTTTATGCCAGTTTATCTTCGTTAGGTTTACTTACTTAAAATTTTCGGCAGTTTTATGATGTTTGATCTTAAAATCAAACAGCCTAAAAATGCTTGAAGTAGTTTTTTTCAAGTTGTTGGTTCTGCCTTGGCCAATTTATTTAGTACGAAAATTCAAGAAAAAAAGGTTGAATCTACAATTAAAAAAATAAAAACTAATATCCTTTAAGAGATTTGAACATAGTTAAGAGAACAAAGCAGGGCAATACCGCGGTTTCTATGATAACTTTTTAGCAATGTGTATTCTACTACGTAATGATTTTCGCATTTAATACATCCCAACCAATAACAATAATGATATCAAAGAAGTTGTCTCATTTACTTCAATTTACATGTGTATTATATTTAAACACACACACACACACACGCACACACACACACACACACACACACACATGTTCCCCTGATATGAGCGGTATGCCTTTATTAAGCCAGGATGAACATTTGTCACCAACATGACAGACATAAGATCCCAGTGCTAGCCCTGTAATACTGAGCGCAAAGCAACGTATCCACTGATACTGAGCCCACGACCACCCTTTCTCGAAGTGAACGCTCTAATCATTACGCTAACGGAACCGGTGTAACGTCTTGTCCCAAGATGTATAATCTGGATATCAACAACACATGAAGCTTTGCAATGGCCCTATTATCACCCGGCATGGGCGTTTGACCTATCGAGTATAATATAAAACGTGTCTTTAAATAATATTACAAGTAAATAAAGTCCATTCAGTTTGGAATTTACAATAATAACACGATATTTAAGGATAACTCAAAAATTAAGTCAACCACCCGAAATTGCAAACAAAAATATCACATTTAATTGTGTTTATTGATAGGACATAGATATTTTTTTTATTTTTGATAGCGTATTTGTTACAGAAAAAAATTAAGTTAGAAATCTCTGCTTCAAGTTGTACGTCCGGATTATGTAAGGTCAAGTCCTTTTTGGACATGTAAAGCATGGTAATCATGAAAATCAGTCCTGAAACCGCTGAAATTCTTAAGGGAATGCTATGGCTAGTGTACTTCTTTATGATGTAAATTAAGACGAATATGAAACTACGAGTTGAAAATTGTCAAATTTAAAATATTAACAGTATCTTGGTTTTAATAATACATCTTTAGAAGCTCTAGCATCGATTGAAACTTTGATATCACATCAGGAAAACATGTCCGTGCAATGAATACCCCTTAAACCCCACTTTTATATAGAAAAACCGGGGTTCGCAGGGGTATACCTATTTTTCTTATTTTTGCTCCAAAACATAGATTTTGGGTACTCGTTAGAACCGCCTCAGCGAGGCGGTTCTAACGTGTACCCACAATCTATGTTTTGAGCAAAAATAAGAAAAATATCAGAACTTTTTTATTGAAAATTTTCATTTTTGAAAACTTTAAAAATCTCTGTATGTTGCATGGGCGTGTTTTCGTAATGAAATAGTTTTAAACGTAAAAAGGTGATTCATGGAACTGACGGAACACCAACCTTTAAATGCAACAGGAACTAGCTAAAAAAAAAAAAAAAAAAAAAAAAAGACGATAAACGACAATCATGTGTGTATACGACAATTACGATTGCCCTTTTTACAAGTACAAGTACAAGTACAAAAACTTTATTCGGTATAAAAGATAATACAATGTTTATAACCACAGTTAAAATGGACTTACAGTGTTAAGCGAAAGGCAAATTAGTGTTCTGATAAACGTATGACTTTTTTTTATTTTTAGATCTAAAATAAACAATGACAAACAACTTTTAAAATCATAAACAAACACATTTAAATGAAAAACAAATGTGAAATAATTAAAATGACAATCAAACAAGTTAAAATAAGAGCATATGGTAAACCTAGAGGTGAGGAAAACAAGATTTACAACCAGGTACTTATACTAAGACAACACATCGTAGGGCGAGACAGCAGCTATTTTGCCAATAGGTGGCCACTCAGTTACCTAAATCTTACTAAAAATATAAATACGTAAATAAGGTGCAAACAGCATAAAAATTCAACACCAAGACAAAAAACAAGAAGAACCACCACAGAAGTATCGCATTGGAACGATCAGAAATATAAAATTACTGGCGGGCTTAAACTACTTTTACATGCCTAATCTCACCCTCAGCTTCTGCAGTGGTTCACAACATTTTGTAGTTAGTAGTAAATCTCGGTCCCGATAGCGTAATGGTTAGAGCGTTCGCTTCGGAAGCGGGAGGCACGGGTTCTAATCCGGGCCGCGTCATACCAAAGACGTTAAAATGGTACCAGTGGCTACCTTGCTTGGCGCTCAGCATTAATAAGGCAAGCACTGGCTTCTCTTCTCTCAAAAAGATAACTCCAATGATGGGAGCTCCATGTAATACTCTGTTTATGAGGTGTTTGGAGTACTTGGCAGATCTCTAACTCGCCAATGAAAACTATTTCTCCCCGTACATCGCCCATAGTGCAAATTATATTTTTCTTTTGGTCCTTTGAGATCAGTAAGAATATTCAGAGTAATAAAAGTGTACGGTTAGAGCCATCTTCTATACAATGTTTTAATTATTTGACCCCGTTTATGCATGTTTCTTTGATTTAGACTTCCCTTGAGTAAATTCTTGAAATTGCAGTTTATCTATTATGGCTATCGCTGTCTGTTTTTAAGAGTCAAAATGGGCAAAATGAATTTTGAATAGGAACTTGCATTGGCAAGGGAGATAATAGTTGCTCATAAAACATACTTTTCGAAAAATTATACTTGATCATGAAGATTTTGTCAATTGAGACATTTTATAATAAATTTGAGTAATCATTATAAAATACTAATAATTTACATTTTGCGGGTAAATATTTACCTCCCTTGCATGAGAATTTGTACAGAAAATCCCAATTCAAAAATGTTTTGACCAGAATATTTTTATTTGTTGACCGATTTTGGAAAATTTTGTTGCACATTTTGCGACAAGCTAAATGCTCACTTGTGTCAATAAATATTTAATCTACATTTAAACAGTTGCAAACTATCTGCGAAAATCCATTTTCAGACACTTGAAAACAGAGATTAATATTTATTAATATTGTTATTACTGCAGCTGGTGTTGTGCCGTGTGGCGGCCCTAAAAGTCTCCCGGTACATCATCCATAGTGCAGGTTAGATTTTTCTGTTGGTTCTTTGAGATCTGTAAGAATATTCAGAGTATTAAAATGTACGTGTAGAGTCATCTTCTTAACAATGTTTTAATTATTTGACAACGTTTAGGTATGTTTCTTTGATTTAGACATCCTTTGAGTAAATTCTCGTGGTAAATCTCTAGCTCGCTAATGAAAACTATTTCTCCCCGAACATCGCCCATAGTGCAGATTATATTTTTCTTTTGGTCCTTTGAGATCAGTAAGAATATTCAGAGTAATAAAAGTGTACGTTTAGAGCCATCTTCTACACAATGTTTTAATTATTTGACTAGGTATGTTTCTTTGATTTAGACATCATTTGAGTAAATTCTTGAAATTGCAGTATATCTATATGGCTATCGTTGCCTGCTTTTAAGAGTCACTGATGAGGGTTCATTACCCGAAATTGCGCAATATGAACCATACTACCCCATATGAACGTTTTCGCTGCTTCCAAAGGATGTAAAGTCTAAAATCTTGCCTCTGATAATGGTTTTTCGCAAAATAATTTGGCACGGAGGACGAAAATTATTTTCATGTCAAAATCTTGATCTTATTTTAGGACAACCTTTCAAATAATTTTAAAATCGGTGAGCAGAAAAAAGTTTTTATGGCCAAAATGAATTTTGAATAGGAATTTGCATTGGCAAGGTAGATGATAGATGCTCATAAAAAACACACTTTTCGAAAAATTATACTGATCATGAAGATTTTGTCTCAAGTGTGTCATTCGAGACATTTTGATTCTGAGCAATCATTATAAAATACTAATATTTTTTCATTATAAAATACTAATATTTTTTGCGGGGAAATATTTACCTCCCTTGCATGAGAGTTTTGTTCAGAAAATCCCTACATTTAAACAGTTGCAAACTATCGGCGAAAATCCATTATCAGACACTTGAAAACAGAGATTAACATTTATATATATTGTGATTACTGCAGCCGGTGTTGTGCCGTGTGGCGGCCCTAAAAGTCCCCCGGTACATCATCCATAGTGCAGATTATATTTTTCTGTTGGTCCTTTGAGATCTGTAAGAATATTCAAAGTATTACAAAGAGTATTGTAGTCATCTTCTAAACAATGTTTTATTTTATTATTTGACCCCGTTTAGGCATGTGTCTTTGATTAAGACTTCCCTTGAATAAATTCTTGAAATTGCAGATTATATGTTCATTTTGGTACTTTGAGATCAGTAGGAATATTCAGACTATTAAAATTGTACGTTTAGAGCCATCTTCTAAACAATATTTTAATTATTTTCCCCCGTTTAGGCATGTGTTTTTGATCTAAAAATCCCTTGAGTAAATTCTTGAAATTGCGGTATATTTATATGGCCATCGTCGCCTGTTTTAAGGGTCACTGATCAGGGTTCATTACCTGAAATTGTGCAATATGACCCATACTATCTCCTTATGAACATTTTCACTGCTTCCAAAGGATCTAATATTTTATTTGTTATTACTACAGCTGCTATTGCGCCGTGTGGCGGAACTATAAAGCTTCCCCGTGCATCACCCATAGTGCAGACTATATTTTTGTTTTGGTCCTTTGAGATCAGTAAGAATATTTAGAGTATTAAAACTGTACGTTTAGAGCCATCTTCTAAACAATGTTTTAGTTATTTGACTCCTTTTATGCACGTGTCTTTGATCTAGACTTCCTTTGAAATTGCAGTATATTTATATGGCTATCATCGCCTGCATTAAGGGTCACTGATGAGGATTCATTACCCAAAATTGTGCAATAAAGTCTCTCTATGAACGTTTTCACTGCATCCAAAGGATCTAACTTTTATATTTTATTCCAAAACGTTGTCCACATAGTAATCTTAACCGACCAATATGATGTGCACACATAGAAAATTTATAACACTGATACTGACAATTAAGTGATAAGAAGAACTAGCATCCTTTGAGCGATCATAATACATTTCTGCGGGCTTTAAACGGTGTAACGCTGTTATAGCATAACCCTCAAATTATGAAGTTGCTAATACATTTAGTTGGTTAATGAAACTAAGAAGAGAAAATCTAACACATAGGTACTAACACAAAAACAACATATCTTAAGCCGTCGAGTGAGCAGCTATTTCCCAATAGGTGGCCCTTCAGTAACACGGAATGAACTGAATATATATGAAAACGTACATAAGATGCAATCAGTACAAAAATCAAAACCAAAACATTTAACAATTAAAACCACAACAGAAAGGTAAAAGTAGGCAATGATCAGGAAATGGCGCAATCAGAGAGAAATTCCCACTGCGCAATCAGAGAGAAATTCCCACTCCACAAACCGAGGGGTGGGAAAAAAGCAAAATGACATTTAGATACCTATACCAAAGAACATATACAAGTAGCCATATCCAGAAGTATCACATTGGAACGGTCAGTAATATAAATTACTGGGGGCTTAAATCGATTTTACAGGTATCTTACCTCACCCTCTCTTTCTGATGTGGCTCTAATATACACGAATATAAACAAGCAGTATGGAAACTCATGTAAAGAAATATAAAACATAGATACCAACGTATAACATGTATAACGGAAAACAGGGTGAGCAGCTACTGTAATGAGGTGGTCGAAGAACAGAACGAGTCATGTGCAATAGAACTACCGCCTTTGAACGGTCAGTTAAAATTACAGCTGATTGTTGGCATGTTATTGTGGGGATTTGTTATTTTGGGTTGATGTTTTGTGTCGTGATGTACGCTGTGGTGCTCTTTGTGTCTTTCGCTTAGCTTTATTTTATTTTATCTTTTGACTTTCAGTGAAGATAACACATATGCAAGTTATAAAGTAGAACATACCTTTTTGGACAGCATTTACATCCTGTATATTCCAATATTTATAGTTGATCAGATCCTATTCACACATTCGTATCGTGCCACAGATTTGTATTCCATTTTAAACATATTGTCATAGAAAACATGAATATTTTCCTTATTTTTTCCATCGTCGTTATTTTCAGTCCTACTTGTCAGAATTCATGATTTATTTTTCCATTTTAAAAGTTGTTGTTATTTACTAACGGAAGTCCAGGGAGTTTTAAGCATTTTGTCACAATTTATCCAGGTTTCACCATAGCTTATGGTAAACACTGTCTGTACTGTTATTTACGAAGAGTAGCATCCATCCATCACTAATTATGTGCTCATATGGGCTTGAAACAATCTCTGTCAGACCTCCGGTATGTCTCTAGAATAGAATTAAAATAACATGTTGGTTATTTATGACAATTAAGTGACATATGACATTAGTATGACCATGAAGTAAGACTGATGTAATTTTCCATATACAAAAACTTAAATATTTAGCGTTTCCGGTTTTCAGGAGATTGACTCTTACTTTCTGAGCACAACACACCTGCCTAAAGCAAGTTTTGTCCCATGACGCGTCATGAGAAAACCGGATTTTTGCCTTTGCGAAAACAAAGGCGCAGATCAGCTGTGCAGTAAGTGCACAGCTGAACAGCGCCTTTGTTTTCGCTTCATGGATAGTACAATTCCTCTACTTCCTAAAGCCGAAATCTAAAGCTTCTTGCCATTTTCTGTAACTGCACAGACCCATATGTATCAGACCTGGTCGGAAACCCCGAAGACCGGTTTTCTCGCGTCGCGGTTCATTTGGCACATTTGTATGGGATTCATAATAAATAGAAACTGTCTTCAACCATTTCCATAGGCACTAAATTGCGAAAACATCGAGTTGACAGTCATGAAAAAACTTTAATTCATCTTGAAAACAAAGTCTTAACTCCGCCCAATACGGACGATGCCATTCGTCAGAGAAGAAACATGCTACGCTGTATTTAACTCAACCATCAAGTCACATGATTAAAAATGGCCGCCAATGAAGTAATATCTGCTCTTTTAGTTGTCATTTTACATAAATAATATGTATAAAAAAGTATTTTAAGAAACAGAACCATAATCGCCATGGGCTTTGGTTGACTACGTTCAGTTATATGAAGATTCTGCAGTGAACACGCTGTTATTGCGTAAATAATGGCATATGGTGGAGTCGATGACACAGAAACCGATTATGCAGAATCCATAAGGTAGGTGTGCGTGTTATGTTATGTTATGTGTATTAGGCTGTGGGTATGCGTTAGAATTGATACAATATGCTTAGAGACTAGTATAAAGGGTATCACTTGTTCGTATTCAATTGTAAGAGACATTTTGATTGAATTCTTAAAATCTAACTACTTACGGAAATCGCATATGAACATAAACATGTAGCCACATCACACCACAAATAAACAGCATTGTTTGTATACAGTTTTTTGACCAATCATGTATGAATTAAAAATTTCAGATTTGTTCAGAAAAGGAAAACACATAATTCCGTATATTTGTTTCATCGCAGGTGAGCGTTAAATATAGATGGAGTAACGAGGTTTTAATAGTTAAATTAGTCCACGCCAAACTTTTACTGTTTATACATATTCTCTCCACAGAAACGTATGTTACAGGTACCTATTAGAAGTGTCTCATTAAGTAAAAGCACAACACACAACATTCGTATTCTGCGTAAAAATAAGCGACGTGTATCCTCAAGCTCGTACACTGTATGTTCGTACTGAACACATAAAACGCTTAGCTCCGTCACTTTTGCATTTTAACGTCAAAAATAGAAATAAAATAATTGATAACAAATGAAGTAAGCCTAAGCTGGTCATATCGACCCTATAGCAAATTCCTGGGTTCTATAGCTAAGTCTGGAGAATCAATAATCCGGACGGAGAGAGAGACAATACGTGGGCGAAAACAACTTTAATATTTAACTTTGACTTTGATTCTACCACAGAAAACAACAGAAATCAGAACAAAAATGATAATTAACAGAATCGCTAAAATGAATCATCATGCAAAAAAAAATATATTGGGGAGTATCTTTTTCTGTCCTGACATGACTGACATGATGATCTGCTCGGAAAATGCGTTGGTGGATTTTTAGACCAGCAGATGAAGGCTTTGTCAGACCAACCCTGGGGTTTTCGGTAGCATGTCTTAAAATAAAGTTGTGTCTTTTTTATTTATTTATTTATTTATTTATTTATTTATTTATTTATTTATTTATATTTGTGGGAAGACTAATTGTGTTTTGAGAGAAAATATATTTTTATGTGATGCTGAATTTCCCACTCATTGCATCAGGAAAACATGTCCATGAAAAGTATACCCCCTTGAACCCCACTTTTATATAGCAAAACTGGGGTTTACAGGGGTATACCTATTTTTCTTTTTTTTGCTCCAAAACATAGATTGTGGGTACTCGTTAGAACCGCCTCGCCGAGGCGGTTCTAACGTGTACCCACAATCCATGTTTTGAGCAAACATAAGAAAAAAAATCAAAAACTTTCCAATGAAATTTTCAATTTTTACAGATGAAAAAAATCTCTGTATACTGCATGGGCAAAATTTCGTAATGATTAGCATTATTTCGCGCCGAGACACTGGACGGAGGGTACGAATACGGTATAACTACTAAAGATACATAATATTTTACATGCTATGTAATATGGAATGACCAAAGGCTATATTGACATTGTAACTACTACGTGAGGGTTTTTCGGAACCAGAATTTTATGGTGACTTGGTTTACAAATGTAAAAAAACTTATGGGAAGGAATGATTTTTCTTTTCAGTTCAGAAAAAATCATAACATGTTACAGACGTATAGGTTATAACTTGAATGTTATGCGGCAGCCTGCATGCGTAGTGTTTAGCCCAATCATGGTTGATGACCATGCTGTCATTTTTAATTGCACGTCGGTGGGTCGGGCGTCAGACTCTATGATGGCCCCGACATAAAGCTATTCATTTTAGCTGGTTGGGATCGGAGCTTCTTGTCTGTTGCTTGGCCCACAGGGGTTCAACTAGTGTTTTTATTTCTTTTGCTGCGGATTTCATTAAGTTATTCGGCGCCCAGGGATCTCCATCGTCGGGCAGCTTACTGAATATGTTGAGTGCTCGTTTTTTAGTTTTTTATTCATCAGGGTGATTATTATGATTTATTTGTTTGTACTTGATGATTCATTGGCTAGTTAGAGATTCACCACGAAGACCTAAACTAACAAAATGTTATGAACCACTGCAGAAGATGAGGGTGTTATGCGCCTGTAAAATCGATTTAAGCCCCCCCCCCCCCCGGCAGTAATTTAATATTACTGATCGTTCAAAGGCGACATTTCTGTTGTGGTTCCATTTGTTTTATGTTTTGGAGTCGAATTTTTGTGCTGGTTGAACCTTATGTACGTTTTCATATTTTTATTTTTTTCAACTAGCTGCTTACTCGGCTTACGATATGCTTTCTAAGTATAAGTGCCTGATTGACAATTTAGTTTTTCCCACCTCGGTTATCGGAGTGGGAATTTCTTTCTGATTTCCCTTTTCCTGATCGTTGCCTACTTGTACCTTTTAATTGTTAACAGAGCAGCATGGCAATACTTGTTGAGAAGTTGTCGTTTTGCGACGATGTATTTATAATTTTCTTGCAACATGAAAATATTTTGGTTTAAGTTGGTCGTCATTTTTTTTTCTAAATTTTGTCGCAGACACAATGAATTGATTTCCAAATTTAATGTTGGGTTGATCGTTGCCTACTTGTACCTTTTATTGTTTACTTGTCCAGAAGTTGTCGTTTTGCGACGATGCATTTTATCTAATTACGCATAAAAGCGAAAACTGTACGCACAGGTCTGACATTTACTATGCATACAGAGCGAAAAATCCTGCGTACACAGTAAGCACCCTTACCTCTGTTGTTGAAAAAGTTGCATTTTCGCAAGTGATATACGCGTATATTATGATTTTTCATGTGAATATAGAACTGGATTTCCTTGATGGCTTTTGCATTCACTACTGCACATCTCTTCAAAACATCCAAATCCAAATAGCTTTCCTAGTCAGATGTAAGTTAATTTTCTTGCAGCATGAAAATATTTTGGTTTAAGTTGTTCGTCGATTTTTTTTTCTTCTAAATTTTGTCGCAGACACTATGAATTGATTTCCAAATGTAATGTTGGGTTCAATACGTTTTTACGTGACGACCTTTCGTAACCAGAATTTTATGTTGGCCTGGTTTATAAATTTAAGAAACGTATAGGAAGGAATATTTTTTCTTTTCAGTTTAGAAACGACATCATATACATGGCAAAAAAAGTTTTGCTCCAGCAATATTTTAACCGCTGCTGTGTTATTTGGTTTTGAAACACAAAACAATTAAAAGCCCAGGTTTCTGTATTCAATTTCGGATCAGGATAAAGGAAAACAGAAAGTGTCACTGAGCCCATGTCAGCATATTTTGAAAATTAAAGTAGGCAATGATCAGGAAATGTCGGAATCAGAAAGAAATTCCAACTCCAAAACCGAGGTGGGAAAAGAACTAAATTAACACTAAGACACTTATACTGAGAAAACATATCGTTAGCCGAGTGAGCAGCTATTCCCAATAGGCGGCCACTCAGTACCCAAACTTAACTAAAATATGAAAATGTACATACTTGTAAGGTGCAAACAGCACAAACATTCAACAACAGAACATAAAACAATTAGAACCAGTACAGAAGTATCGCCTTGGAACGATCAGTAATGAAAATACCGGGGCGGCTATAACTGGTTTTACAGGCGCCTAACCTCACCCAGAGTTTCTGCCGTGGTTCACAACATTAAGTTAGTTGTTCGGTCCTCGTGGTTGATCTCTAACTAGTCAATGAATATTCGTGAAACAAAAAACAAAGAAGCTACCCTACAGGGGTCACCCAACAAGTGACTCAAAAGTCAATTGTGTGTGTAATTGTTGCAATACAAATTATCACTTAAGTGTGAATTTCAAGTTGTTTCATTGTTTTGTTTGTTAACGTCCCAATCAAGAATTTGTCAGGCACATCAGGAAAGAGCTTCTGATTCCTGGATAACAACCAGTAGCCTGGAGATTTCATGTGTCTTGCTCAAGGACACAATATGTTCCCGTTAGATTAAAGCATCTGCTTTGGTAGCGGGAGGCCGTAGGTTCGATTCTGGACCGTGTCATACCAAAGAACATTAAATGGTATCAATGGCGTCCGTGCTTAGCGCTAAGCATTATAAGGCTAGCATGTTGTTTTATTTGATTCAGGTTAACGTCCCTTTCAATATTATTTCAGCTTTTAGGCGACGGGCCAATCAGTAGGCGGGGCAAAAACGGGTGTACCGTGGCCCAGGAAAACCACCTGGCACACCCGTAAGCAGAACTTAGATTGTCTCACATGGTTACCCTGACTTAATAAAGGCAAACCGCCCATATCAAGGTGGGGACACATGCGATCCCAATAGGGATTGAACACAGGACCTCTCGGCCACTGAGCTCCCTAAGCTGAGTATTTCTCAGGTCTCAATATCACAAGAAAATGGCGGAAATTTCAATTGTTTATAATGAAATTCCACAAACTAGTGATATGCATGCTCTATTACCTTGTAAACTTGGGCAATATTGGTTCACTTTTTTCTGACACCCACTGTACTTTAAAATTCTCTAATGCGCGGTTAGATTGCTAATGCTTATGTTTTTTACCTTTATAAAAAGCTTAAAAGCTAAAACTTATTTGAGATCCAGGAATGCCTAACGTACACCGTATGTTAAAACAAAATATATTGGTGGTCCAAAACTGCTTAGTATACGTTACAAACGTATAGGATATAATGTAAATATGATGCAACAGTCTGCATGCTTAGTTTTTTACCCAATCATGGTTGATAACTATGCTGCCTTCTTTAATTGCACGCCAGTGGGTCGGGCGTCAGACCCTATGATGGCACCGAGTTAAAGCTTAATTTTAGTTGGTTTTGGCCGGAGCTTCTAGTCTGTTGCATGGCCCACAGGGGTTCAACTGGTGTATTTCTCTTGCTCCAGATTTTCAGTGATGTTGATTGGCTCCCAGGTATCTCCATCGTCGGGCAGCTTATTGTATATGTGAGTCATCTTTTTTGATTCACTATGGTGGTTATCATATTTTATTTGTTTGTCCGTGATGATTCATTGACTAGTTAGAGATTCACTACGAGGACCGAACAACTAACTAAAAATTGTGAACCACTGCAGAAGCTGAGAGTGAGGTTAGGGCCCTGTAAAATCGGTCATGCGATCCTCTAACTTTACCTGTGATTATCACAATAATGTATTCCTAAACTAGACGGAATATTTCCATCGGTATTCCGTTAAACCTCTCCATACCGACGGAAATGGGATATATTCAGCCCTTGGTCGAAAATGAAAATTCAGCAAAACTGCAAAACTGTGTTATTCTAACTTACGTTAGATCTTTTCTTACATATATGACATAAATTATAAATATTCTAGTTGTTAAAGTACGCAGGATCATAAAATACTTCTTCTTTTTTCTATGGAAAATTTCAAAGATGTCTATAAATAGATCAGGGGAGACTACTGTAGAATTAGCGACTCAAAGTCGAAAATCTTTTGTTTGATACGTTTTAGGCAATTTTATGTGTTTACTGGAAGATCCTCGGCACTGGTACAAATACATAACAAAAATAATACGATTCATAGGGAAATAACATAGCTGCATGTCGCTTACGAAATCCACAATCAGTTCGTCATTGACTTAAATGCAACCCATGCTAAGCTGTCGGGGAAGTGGAACGAGGTACCGAAGTGGAGCGGAGTGACAGTTAGCCAGCTGTTCTTTTCCTAAACTGGTCGTATGGCGATCTTTAGAGCAATTTGACCCGGTGACCTCAGTGAAAGGCAAGACAGATGTTAAGTACTTTTGGGCGGTCCCCTGAAATAATCAGTTCAAGGGACATTATAATGGTCCGCGGACATTCCAAAATGTCTGATGCTGTATGAATCGTTGACTATTTCTTATTTATTTATTTATCTATTTATTTATTTATTTATTTATTTTGAAAAACAAAACGCTGGCCACCTGTCTTCTTATGCACAGGTTAACTTCCCTGAAATATGGCACTTTTGGAAAGCAGAATTTATTTTCCATGCTACAGTGTCGGAACTTTGGGCTAGAACAATCATTTTTATATTAAATATATAGAAAGGAACATTTTATAGAGTATTTTTCCCCTGACAACTAAAGTTTTTGCATGCATATATGATGCGATGTATTGCACAATATATTAATGTGGCGTCTTGGTTCTTTGGGGGAAAGATACTCTAGAGCTCAAAAACCAGAGCCCAAATATACTGAGAGGAACTAGAAACTTAAGTTCTTTAATTATTATACTTTGGGTTGGAACCCCGTAAGAATCGATTTGAATCCTCCACTAATTCTTTTACTGACCGTCTGAAGGCGATTCTGCTGTGCCTAATCTTTTTATTCCAGGAAAGAAATTACCAGAGTTCTAAAATCGATTTTACGGAGCCCAACCACCAAACTATGGGAAGTTTGAAACTTAAGTTTCTAGTTCCTCTCAGTATATGACAAACAGCTGTAGCTACTCATTCAGGCAAAGCTAACATATATAATGTAACTGAAACTGAAATAGTGTAAAATGGTAAATATGTGCACAATTTGACTGTTAATAACTTGAAACTAGATGGTCTCCATCATTTTGTGTTACAGAAGTTTTGAACAGTTGAAACACACTGTACAAATACACCCTTGTTTTTTGCATGGCATTTAACCTATAAAATGTGTGCCTCTGTTTTATTATTTCTATACTCATGATACTGTGAGGGCAGGCTTTCAGATCTAATTGTTGATCGTACGTATTGAATGTCAAACAAATTTGTTGCAAGAACATACTTGTCAAGCTACAAGTTTTGACTTCTTAAAGAGTTTTTACTGATTGCAGACTGGAAATTCAACACTTTTTGCAACTTTTATTTATAGAGTATATATAGTTATTTAACATTCCACATGTTTACGTGCAACACAGTACCTCCTAAAGGCTTTCCTAACAATATTTCTAACTGCAAATATTTAAACGTTTTCGGTGCGTTTTGAATGGTTCTTGCATGTATCTGTGGTCTGAGTGCTTTAAAACACAAACTTTAGTAATAACAATCGTCGGTATGCAAGAAAAAATGTTCTATCGCTTTGTGTTTTTGAAATTGAGACCCCCAACTCCACTGAAACTTCAATTTCTGCCAAATGATGACAGGATGTGTAAATATGTGAACACGTATCTTTTCATAAGACATGGAACTATTGTCCTCAGTATGAAAAAATCAGTATCAGGAGCTTTATAATAGTGGTCTGGGCTACTAAAGTATAGGCATATACAGGTCACAGTGTCAACGATATTTTTACGTGTGTTGTTAAGACACTTTTATGAGAAAAAAAAAACAGTGCTTGAAAGCATAATCTTAAAAAAATATCTTTTAAAAGTATTTGAGATCATTTTAGGCTGGATCCTAGTGTTCTTGAGCAATCGTACAATAAAAAGTCAGTCGCAGGCGGTTTTTGAACATGTCCAAATTTATCTACCCGACGATAGTGATACTCAAAGAGGCAGTATGCCGAGGTGAATATCACTTTGGAGAGTGGATTAATTATAATCTTTATGTCAACCAAAATTAAAGTCAATAGCTGTTTGAGGCGGTGCGTTACGAAAGCGCTACTGACCATATCAAAAGCGCAAAGAAATTTTTACGAAAGCGCGACGAGTATGTAGTGAAAAGCGCGAATTTTTTCAATACATCAAAAGCGTGAATTTCAGTTTTATCAAATGCGCGGATTTGTTAAAGACCAGATTTGATGAAAGAATATGGTACCTCTTCCGTTTGCCATACAATAATAACCGTCTCTGTTTAATGTTCAACGGTCATTATCATATTTTGCCGGGGAGGTGGAAGTAAGAAATCGCGCAATAAGAAAGAAATTCACACTTCAAAAACCGAGGTGGGAAAAACTAAATTAACAATAAGGTACGTATACTGAAGGAACATATCGTAAGCCGAGTGAGTAGTTATTTCCCAGTAGGCGGCCACTTAGTTACCCGAACTAAATATATAAAAAACACATATGGTGCAAACAGCACAAAATTCAACACCAAAACATTAAAGAATTAGTATCTCCTTGGAACGATCAGTAATAAGTCTTAAAGAAATTACTGGGGTGGGTGCTTAAACTAGTTTTACAGGCGACTACCCTCACCATCAATTTCTGCAGAAGTTTACAAAATTTGGTTCACAACTTTTTGTTAGTTGTTCGGTTCTTGTGGTGTATTTCTAACTTGTCAATGACTCATCATGGAAGAACAAATAAATGAGCCACCCCATGGGAAAACCAACAACCTGTATATGTGAAAACAAAGGTGCAGATCAGCTTCGCGTTTACTTATCAGCGCCTTTTTTTCGCTACACGGATAGTACACTTCCTCTTCTTCTTAAATCCGAAATTTCAAGCATCAAGCCTGCTTCTGTGACTATACAGCCTGATTTGTGTCGGACCTGTTCGCAAACCACATTGTTGGTTTTCCCACGAGACGGCTCAAATTATGATAACCACCATGATCAATCAAAAACGAGGACCCACAGATACAATATGCTGCCTGGCGATGGAGATCCTTGGGATATCCTGTCTCTCCTGGTCAACATATTTTCATAATTTTGGTGTCATTTGAAATGTAAATGAATAAAGCAATAAACAAGGTTTTTTCAATCAATTCTGTGCATGTGTTTTGAAGCTACCAATTTTTAAACAACATGTGATATTATATTTGACAATTTTTGGGCAACGTCACCATTGACGTCAATGGGAAAGTGGCTTTTTCAAAATTTCATAAAACTTCTAACTGTTGTATATAGAAAATGCAATGTCGAAACATCATCAAATAACCTTTATTTATTGCTTTATTTATTTACCTTTCAAATGACACCAAAATCATGACAATATGTTGATCATGAGAGACAGGATAATTTTTCTTGTAAACATGAAAATACACGCAAGTCAATGGAAATTCCGACGTTGTGGAAATACTTTTGGTCCTTGACTAGGACCTGCAAAAAATGAAAATCGGTGAATATGTAGTTTTTATAGCAAAAATTAATTTTGACTAGGGATTTTGCATTATAAAGGGAGATAATCGATGCTAATAAAAATGCTTAATTTTCCAAATTTTGTACATGATCATGAAGATTTCGTTTCAGTTATGTCGTTTGATAATGATTTTGTGCCGCAATCAAGTTAGAAAACTAAGAATTTAATTTTCTTTGCGGGAAAACATTAACCTCCCTTCCATGAGATTTTTGTACAAAAAGTCCCTATAAAAATGATTCTGACCAGAATATTTTTATTTGTCCACCGATTTTCGATTTTTTGCTGCACATTTAGCGACAAACTATATGTAAGTGCTCAATTATAGCAAGAAAATATTTTATCTTCATTGAAACAGTTGTAAAAAATCTGCAAAAACATTATCAGACACTAGGAAACAAATTCATGTATACCATTTCAAAGATATGCTATTTGGCCATACACTGCATACACTTTTAAACAAGGGGCAAAAACTGTTGCATCAAAATTGGCGATCAACCAGGTGGGGGTCAAATGTTAAAGTCACATAACATTGCGCCGTTTTTCATCCCTCTCTTGAATACTTACTTCAGATGTTTGGAACTTTTTGAGTACACCCCAACAACCCCCACACAAGTACTCTTTCCATCTTTTATATCCATTTTATTCAAACACGGGCTCTTTTAAAATGCTTGTCAGCTCTTGTTTTAACCCCATTGTAAACAACAAAATGCATAACTGAGATTAACCGTATAAGCCAAGAAAAGTTTTAGGCTTAGTTTTATGAGCTGTAGCGGTCAAGACTGATCAAATTAGAGTATCTTATAGACAAAAAGCATTATTCATCTTCACAAGCTTATATAACTTACTGCAAAAAGTATCGTTTTTGAACCTTACAATTGAAACACATACCCGAAATTTCTGTTTACATGTATGATACCTCTGAATAATCACGTCCTACAGATGAAGAACTTTATAACGAGAAAATTTCACCATTTTTTTTTTTTTTTTTTTTTTTTTTTTTTTTTTTTTTTTTTTTTTTTTCTTATAACGAGAAAATTTCACCATTGTGTTTTTTTTTGTTTTGTTTTGTTTTTTTTTGTGTCCCCCCCCCCCCCCCCCACCTACCTGTGATCATGAAATTCTTATTGCATACAATTGTATTATACTTCTACACATATCATATACAAATGGCATTCTTGGTCCGGGGGGTGAGGGGCTGTCAAAATGTCAAAAACAAAATTGAAATACTAGCCCATCAAACCACATGGCTTCAATGATTTCGTCCAAGCCTGCACTTTCTACCAGGCTGAACTTTGTCGAGTGTTTAAAAAGTAGACGAGTCAGGGAAAAAGTTTTTCTTCAGATTTCAACCAAATAATCTATGTATGTTAGATAAGTAATGCGGACATTCTTTGTTTTAGAAATCTGTACTGATGCGCTTCATTAATTAAACTTCAGTGTTCCTCGGAATCTGATTCATATGTTTATCTTGGCTTTGTATTGTGAAGACTTTACAGAGTTTTGTTATAACTAAGCATATTTGAGACAAGTGAAGATCTGCTTGGACAGTGGATTTTATTCTTTGCTAATCATAAAAATGTTATGCGGGTCAGTATTTACTTGCCATAAAGCACAAATGATTAAGTTTTGATGTAGCACACATGTATAAGGTACATTTATCAGACAAACTAATCTTGGTATTGCATGTATAAGGTATGTATTTATGATATACCTCACGACAGTGTATAGGGCAGGTAATACAGGCAATGCTCAAAAGTTATGGACAATATAATTATTGACCAAAGGCATGCAATATTTTTATTTCATTATTTATGAAAACGGGACCGTCTGCAGTCTCTTATTATACCCCGAATGCTACATTGGTATGTATTTAGATGGATTCGGGCGGAAATCTTGTCTTGATTTTCTGATTTTTTTTTTTTTTTTTTTTTTTTTTTTAATAAATACTACCCCTACACTCTAAAACCTAAACTCGTGGTTTTATAAAAAAGACACCACAGTTACAGTCAAAACATATTTTTTCAAGATACTGGCTTTCAAATTAATATAAGAAAACTGAATGCCATTTGCAACGAGCTCCTTTCCTTCTAATGTTGAAGTCACATTAACCTCTACTTTGTTTTGCTTGAAGGCTTTGGAAAGCAGTGCGAGTGTCATGATTAAAGACCCAAATTGTAATGGTTTCTTGAATGGAAGATCCACCCTATTCTATATACGAGGGTCATTCAAGAATTAATGACAGTGGATCCATATCATCAGGAAAACATGTCCGTGAAATGTATACCCCCTTGAGCCCCACTTTTATATAGGAAAAGTGGGGTATGGAGGGGTATACCTATTTTTCTTATTTTTGCTCCAAAACATAGATTGTGGGTACTCGTTAGAACCGCCTCGGCGAGGCGATTCTAACGTGTACACACAATTTATGTTTTGAGCAAAAATAAGAAAAATATTAAAACTGTTCTACTGAAAATTTTCATTTTTTACAACTTTAAAAATCTCTGTATATTGCATGGACATGTTTTCGTAATGTCTCGGTAGTATAATTAGACTATGTTTTATTTGATATATTACATGAGGACATACCTGTACATGTTTATATTGGGCATTCGTTCTGAAAATGTTGTGCTTTTATCATGGATAGATTTGACGCTATGCTAATTTGAATATGACCCCATGTAGCGTCCACGTACGCGAAAAAAATAAATTTTTACACATTTTTATGGGGGTTGGGTAAGTAAAACATGCAAGATAGTTGCTTGGACAGTTTTGTCAATGATTTTTGAAGATTAATGACAGCCAAAGAGGCCAACAAGAGCAACAATATAATTCATGTCATTTTCCTGATTTGCAACATGTATGGTTGCTAAGCAACAGCAGAAGAGAGTAGAATAAACCCAGTTAGAGCCTGATAGTGTGTTTTAAACCAAATAATGAGAAAATCAAATAAATTTAAACAGCTAATAGTATGTTTAATCTTAAAAGTATTCAAATGGCTTCTTAACAAAAACAAAGATTTAAAAATCTGAGACTGTTATGGAACAAGTATTAGATATTAAAAAGACTGGCTAGTTTTGATACAATTAAATTTGAACAGGAGATGGTGCTGATTCATTTTGAAACTGTGTGTACAGTTTCACTGTGAAAAATATCATTGACGGCAATGCTTGTAACAAACACATATGCAAGTACTGGCTTTTATAAACAACAGTGTGTCGCGTCCAAGGTCGTTTACCTTTTATCCTTTGGTTGCTTAGCAGCCACAGAACGGGCATCGTGGCAAATGTTTGGAGGAAAGATTGAATAGCATACATCTTCAAATTTGGTTGATGGTAAAGTAGAATCACACAAGTGTTAAGAATATTGTTTAATTGAATCACTGAAATTAATTCTTGAATGACCCTCGTAGAGTGAGATTTTACTAAATATTTTACTATTGAACCAATACTCACTTCTTTAAAATATAAGACTAGAATGATATCTACCTTATGAAGTAAAATTAAAAAAGCCTTCATTTGATACAATTAAATTTAGAAACCAAAAGTGAAAATAAAATTACCTGAATTTGATACAATTAAATTTATAATCCAAATCTAAACATCAGGCCTCGAGGTTATAAAACTTTTCAAGCTCAACTCAGCTGAGACAAAACTTATCCTGCTCATAAATGTTAAAATACCAACAATCCTGCTCATAAATGTTAAAATACCAACACTTGTTGGCATTTTAACATTTATGAGCAGGATAAATTACTATATTTAGTTTTGAGACCTGAATGTTCCACAATTTTGACTATTTCAGCATTTATGAGCAGTTGAAATTTCATTCTCAGCTGAGCTGAGCATGAAAAAAAATATATAAACTTGAGGCCAGGCCGAAGATTTATACTTATACTAGACACCATGCATATGTGTCGATACATACGAAGAGCAAGATGCCAGTTTGCTTATGAATCCCGGATAATTGTAGTAGACTTTCGTGATTTTCGAGACAGATTTACCGCTATAAATATGGATTACACGCCTGCGACAACTGGTCAAATACATTCATTCCCTTCTTATTTACAACGGTAAACCTATGACGTAAGTCTACTATGAGCTATACAAGTCTCGACGTTTAACATGAGACTGACGTCGGATACTGACCGTTAGACATATAAATGACATAAAAACATTTGACCAATAGGAACAGGCATTCCATTCAGACTTGTAACGGCAAATATCTTTCATCATTCTCATGTTGATTGCCGAATATTATAGCATCAACCGAATCACAGAGAGAACACGGAGCGCAAAGATAAATCATAGCATACAATTATACCATGTCGATCATTGCAAATATGTTGTAGTTGAGGGGGGTTGTAACTCATGTTGAGAGAACTTGTAGTCCCAAACTCGTTGATTTCTTGTTATTCAATAAATAGTATTAAACTAAACTACAATTTTATTTTCAGCATGTTTCTAAATGAAATGTCCGATTTTGAGAACGTGTACCATTTTATTAATAAGTACATTGCATTGCAGATTTTAGCCAGGTGAATCTGATGCGTCTTAATTATCGGTGTATATTTTAATATCGTGTGTGTGACTTTAAAATTATAAAACATTTGTGATTTAATATCTCCATCTTGTAAATCGTGATTTGAAAACTTAGTGTGTTTTATATGTTTTCGTCGACTGACAATATGTGTTTTTCAGTTTACAAATACTTTACATGCTGTTGAAAATTTCAGTGGACATTTTCAGTGTTGACGAGCGCACCCTCGCCCCCCCCTCCCCCCGCGATGCTCGGGTTGGTAACTGTAGGCCCCAGTGAGAACATGTTTGGTTTGAGTTTCAAAATGCCGATCCGGGGCTAAACAGTTGGTCCGAGAGCTAAGAAAATCAGTTATTATCATAGCAAATGATATAACTAAGGCCAAAAAAAGATTTATGTGTGGTTTCTGTTTAATGCCAAAATAGGGTCAGTATTTTTTTTCTTTTTCTACATAAAGAAAATGTTAATGGTATAAATTTATCATTTATTATGCAATGAGGTAAGATATCTGTATATCTGTTAATGACAGATATAATGGAAAAACCGAAATGGACACTTGATAAAACAAACACAGAATAAATGTCAAAAAAGCCAAATTTTACAATTACTTTATGTTACATTTGCTAATTTTTGATGTAACAAAATTCAAACATTCTTGCTTTTGGCTCGCCACGTCGGCTCGCCAGCTTGGCCTATTTCATACCATTAACCCCCGATAGTTTGCTAATTAACAGTCTTGATTGTGAAAACGCAATCCGATCAATAAATAATATCTTAAGATTCAATCAAATTGTCACTTTCTACAGAAACATAATTTATGTCATTATAGTTAGAAATATCCGTAAACTCGGCAGCTCGGCTCGAGCTGGGCCTTCATACCCGACCATACAATACCGGCGAATAATAGACACAATCAGATCGTCAAATCAAAATGATTGGGCGAGGAGTTCTAAATGGATACCGAAATTGGCGAGCAATAATGGTTGCGAGATACGAGATTCCGGTAGATTGGAATTTTGAATTAGGGTCGGTCGCGCCCACTTTTCAGAGAAAACCCAATAAAAACTTTTAGGGTCGCTGGACAAAATAGGGTCGGTCGTGAAACCGGAAACACACATATTTTGGCCTCAATAAACTTCGCGTTTAAAAACCATACCTGTTTGCTGGATTGCACTAAGAAACGGATCACATGTGCAAAATATGGCTAAATAAGGACTTCATTTTCAAGGTGATTATATGCGGGAATATTTTGTTTTTCGTTAGCATTGTTAATTAAGAAATATTTCGATTACATGAATCGTAAGGCTCAAATTAATGCAAGCGTTTATTAGATGTAATGTCCGGATATTCTATATTTTATAAGCATGATATTCAAAGTTAAAGAATAAATAGTGTGACACGTGAGATTTAATAGCAAATAAGTTGCGAACTTGATAAATTGTGAACAACACGTCAAATTTCATAGAAGCAATATTTAATCTTAGGAAAATAAAATAGCAAGAGATCCATGCGCGGAAATGCTCACCTGGGTGTTGCTTATTAATGCTAAAACATATTGGCTATTTTAAATAAATTCGTAGTTCGTCGTTGTCGACTTAAAAATAAAATCATTGATTTAAATATTGCTGTAAAACGTGTGTGTGTGTGTGTGTGTGTGTGTGTGTGTGTGTGTGTGTGTGTGTTTTACGTTCATTAGCCAGGTCCCTTGGACTTAACATATTAGGGTCAATGCAGTTCTTTACCTCTTCATAGTCTGTCCATGTCAGATGTATGTTCATTTCTTTATTTAATGGCCAAGGGTTAATAGTCACTGCTTTTTTTTTCTAAAGTAAACAATCTGATGGAAACTAAGAATGTAGTTTATTTTAGCTAAACCAAGGCTTATCAGGAGACAGAGTGATGAAATGTCTGTAGTTAATGCTCACTTAAATGCTCATTACCTGTAATGTTTTCTGTTTGTGTCAATGAAGGCCAAGACAAACTTCCTACGATGTATTGATTACCAAAGCTTCTCAAAAGATACAAGTAGGCAAAGATCAGGAAAAGGTGCAATCAGAAAAAGATTCCCACTCCAAAAACCGAGGTGAGAAAAAAACCAAACCAACAATCAGGTACTGATACCAAGAAAACATTTCGTAAGCCGAATGAGCAGCTATTTTCCCAATAGGTGGCCACTCAGTTACCTTAACTAAAATATGAAAGCACACATAAGGCGCCAACAGCACAAAAATTTCAAACATCAAGACATAAAACAAAAAGAACCACCTGAGAGGTATCGACTTGGAACGATCAGTAACACCCAGTTAGTGGCGGGCTTAAGGCCATAACCTCACCCTCAGCTTCTGCAGTGGTTCATAACATTAAGCTAGTTCTTCGGTCCTCGTGGGGAATCTCTAACTAGTCAATGAATTACCAAGAACAAACAAATAAATCAAGATAAACATCCTGATGAATCAAAAGCATGGACTCACAGATTCAGTAAGCTGCCCGACGATGGAGATACCTGGGCGCCGAATAACTTACTAACTCCGGAGCAAAACAAAAACATCAGTTGGACCCCCAACCAACTAAAATGAATAGCTTTAGGTCGGGGCCATCATAGAGTCTGACGCCCGACCCACCGGCGTCTACAAAGAAATATTTATTGCTAATTCTAGTACTTGTACTACCACTGAACTTTCTAAATTATTAACTTCCTGTCTTACTGCTATCAAATCTCATGTGAGGCGGTGTATGAAACTTCACATAAAATTGGTTTTGGTCAATAAAAATTATGGCGAGGTGCTCAGTGAGTTGAAGTGTAGATACGATTTTTCTACTCTGTATAACACATTGCCACATTATCTGATTAAAGAAAAACTACTCGATTTGATAGAGTGGACATTCAAAAAGCATTAAAAACTATGGTTCACTTTATTTGGCCTGTAATGACAGAAAGGTTTTTTTTTACTTCCTCTGACCAAAGTCGATATACACTTTTGTCATGTCAGAATATATGCGATGCCTTATCCTATCTCCTGGATAATATTTATATTAGATTCGGAACCAAGTTAAACAGACAAATAATTGGAATCCCGATGGGTGCAAATTGCGCCCCTCTCTTAGCTGATCTATTTTTATACCGCTACGAAAGAGATTTCATGGATTCTCTAATCCATGACAATCAAGCGGATGTTATCAAGGCTTTTAATTCGACTTCTAGGTACCTCGATGACCTTTTGAACAATCACATTCCTTATTTTGAACAATGACATTCCTTATTTTGAAGGCATGGTCAAACAAACTTATCCCCCTGAACTACAGTTGAATAAAGTAAACAACACAGATACCGAAGCCCCATTTTTAGTCTTACATCTTTCTAATAAAATGGATTTGTTTCTTTCTTCTAAAATATATGATAAACGCGATGGCTTTGATTTTGATAAGGTAAACTTTCCGTTTTTGGATGGTAACGTTCCTCGCCGTGCTTCTTATGGTGTATATATTTCGCAACTTATTAGGTATGCTAGAGTCTGCAATCATGTTGCGGACTGCAATGCGCGAAATAAATGTTTAACAGCCAAACTTTTCCAGCAGGGCTATCGGTATCATAAACTTCGAAAAACATTTTCTGAATTTTATCGCAGACACTAAGAATTGATTTCCAAATTTAATGTTGGGCTAAAGACCCTTTTACGCGAGGGCCTTTCGGAACCAGAATTTTATGGTGACATGCTTTACAAATTTAAGAAACTTATAAGAAGGAATGATTTTTCTTTTCAATTCAGAAAAATCATTACACGTTATAGACGTATAGGATATAACTTAAATGTTATGCGACAGTCTGCATGCTTAGTTTTTAACCCAATCAAGGTTGAAAATTATGCTGCCTTCTTTAATTGCACGCCGATAGGTCGGGCGTCAGACTCTATGATGGCCCCGACATAAAGCTATTCATTTTAGTTGGTTTGGGCCGGAGCTTCTTGTCTGTTGCTTGGCCCACCGGGGTTCAACTGGTGTTTTTCTTTTGCTCCGGAGTTAGTGAGTTATTTGGCGCCCAGGGATCTCCATCGTCGGGCAGATTACTCAATTTGTGAGTCCTCGTTTTTGATTCATCATGGTGTTTATCATGATTTATTTGTTTGCCCTTGATGATTCATTGACTAGTTAATGATTCACCACGAGGACCGAACAACTAACTAAATGTTGTGAAACGAGGACCGAACAACTAACTAAATGTTGTGAACCACTGCAGAAGCTGAGGGTGAGGTTAGGTACCTGTAAAATCGATTTAAGCCCGCCAATAATTTTATACTACTGATCGTTCCAATGCGATACTTCTGTGGTGGTTCTTATTGTTTATGTCTTGGTGTTTAAAATTTTTGTGCTGTTGACGCCTTATGTATGTTGTCATATTTTAGTTAAGTTCAGGTAGCTGAGTGGCCACCTATTGGGAAAATAGCTGCTCATTCGGCTTACGATATGTTATCATGGTATAAGTACCTGATTGTTAATTTAGTTTTTTCTCACCTCGGTTTTTGGAGTAGGAATCTTTTTCTGATTGCGCCAATTTCCTGGTCGTTGCCTACTTGTACGTTTTTATTTATTTATCTATGTGGAAACATACTGCCCAAGCTAATTTCATATTCATGCCATTTGTCGCTATCTTGGAGGCTTATATGGATGTCTGGAGGTAGATAGAACATTTTGTTCTAATTAGCGGACATGCTACAATAAACGCACACCCTGGTCAGTTCCGAAAAATACATGTGCATAAGTGCATACTGCTCGACTAGGATATTGGTATTTTACACATTTTTTACACAAAATTCCGCTTTAACCACTTTAAAACTTAACCATATATGGTCAAACATTATTTTGAAACGATTTGAACACTTCAAAACATCACCATTGATTATTTTGACATGATTATTTTAGTGTGCGCTTATCCGAACGATATTTTGGTACCTTAACTTTAAATTATTTTGAAATGTTAAACGCACTTAGAACGAATACCTAAAGGAACATTTTTTGTCAGTTTGGCCTAGTTTTCAAGAATTAAGTTTTACAGAATGAGCCAATCAGGAGAAGGAATTGTCTTCAATCTTATAAGAAACTTTATTATTATTATTATTATTATTATTATTATTATTATTATTATTATCGTTGTTGCTATTAGTGCTCTTGGTGTTATTATTGTCACAATTTGTTGTTATTTTTATATATATATAAAAAAAAGTACAATCTGTTTCCCAAATATTCTTCAAAAAATAATAATCCATTGTCAACATTTCTTATCACGTGTTTAATGAAACTATAAAATTGACAAATCGACCGGATTTCGTATCTAAAGTGAAAGTAAAACACACAAACACACACACAAACACAAACAAACACAAACGCGCGCGCGCTGCTTTATGCAAAAGTCTAGTAAGTTAATACATAGAAGAGCTGAAAGGCATGTTAGTACGTTAAGGTTAAATTGTCAGTGCGTTAAAGTCATGAAAATAATTTATTAATCGCTCTTAGACAAGAATCAAAATTGAGCCAAACCAACAATCTGCATATGCGAAAACAAAAGCGCAGATCAGCGTAACTGCGAAGCTGATCAGCGCATTTGTTTTCGCTACACGGATAGTACAATGCCTCTACTTTCTAAATCCAAAATTTCCAGCCTCTAACCATCTTCTGTGCCTGTACAGCCCGGTTTGTGTCGGACCTGTTCGGAACCCGAAATTGTTGATTTTCTCATGCACAGGCTCAATTAATGATGAGTCCTGAATTTTAATAAAGATTCTCAAACGAAAGTTGTCATCTGAGAGTGTGCAATTAAAAGTGAAACGTATCAAATAAGATGTGTATGAAAATATTTTGTCATGATATAATATGAAAATAAAAGCGCTGCGGGCATGCATGATACCCCGCCACACAAATTTAATTCAGTACAAATGCACAGAATATCTTGATAATGTAAATCAAGGACCATAACTCTGTAATTATTTGACGAAAATCTTCAATCCAAAACCACTCCTACCTGATATGAACTCCTATACAAATGGTCAATAAATGCTCCAGATAGAGCCCGGAAATGAAATTTTAACGTAAATCAAGGGCCATAACTCTTTACTTATTTGACGTAATTTATCCATCTTCAATCGCAAACCACCCCTTCCTAATATTAAGTCCTATACAAACTTTGAAGAAAATTGGTCAATAAATGCTCAAGATAGTGCCCGGAAATTATATTTTAACGTAAATCAAGGGCCATAACTCTGTACTTATTTGACGAAAATCACCGATCTTCGATCCCAAACCACTCCTTCTTAATATAAACTCCTATACAAAGTTTGAAGAAAATTGGTCAATAAATGCTCAAGTTAGAGCCCGTAAACGTAATTTTAACGTAAATCAAGGACCATAACTCTGTACTTATTTGACGAAATTTACCCATCTTCAATCCCAAACCACTCCTTTCGAATATGAACTCCTATACAAAGTTTGAAGAAAATTGGACAATAAATGCTCAAGATGGAGCCCGAAAACAAAATATTAAAGTAAATCAAGGGTCATAGCTCTGTACTTATTTGACAAAATTTGCCCATCTTCAATCCCAAACTACTCCTTCCTAGTAGGAACTCCTATACAAACTTTGAAGAAAATTGGTCAATAAATGCTCAAGTTAGAGCCCGGAAACAAAGCGGTGACGGACGGACAGACGGACGCACGAACGAACGCACGGACGGACGGACGGAC
The DNA here is from genome assembly GCA_964017185.1 of Rugalucina vietnamica. Lineage (NCBI taxonomy): Eukaryota > Metazoa > Mollusca > Bivalvia > Lucinida > Lucinidae > Rugalucina > Rugalucina vietnamica. The sequence goes on from OZ024872.1 coordinate 44,424,724, forward strand.
GGACACTCGAACGCAATTTTTTTGCAGAGGGTATAACATAATACCCCGCACTTTTTCAAAAGGCGGGGTATAAAAAATCGAAAAACAAAACATTCACTAGCTAAGCTAACCTGAACGGTACGGAGTCAATTCGTACTCAAGTCAATTCGTACTCATTTTGGTCAACTGGTCAATTTAGTCAACTCGTACTCATTTTGGTCAATTCTACAGACAGTAAACTTTGATCGATCTTGACCGTTATAATACTCAATTCTGAACAAATTTGTTGAAAGTCTCACGTGCATGCGTATCTGAGTTGTCCCCCTTTACGTGCACGTGCAAAAATGATTTTTTTATCATTTTACCAAAAACAGAAGATGCAAAGTTCATTCTTTTTTCTTCGTTCGATAGTCTTACACAGTGCGAATAAAACGCCAACTTCAGAAATCCAACAACGTTTGAAATGGGACGTCTGAGTGAAATCCAACGTCACCGGGCTTTCGGTATGGTTGAGGGCGGAATGTCATTTCGTGAAATAGGCCGGCGATTGGATTGTTCCCACCAAACCATCGCGAAACTTGTTGAACGGAACGCGACTACAGGGTCTGTGAATGATAGACAACGTCCTGGACGCCAGAAAGTAACGTCGGTTCGGCAGGATCGGAACATAGTGCTGTCGCATCTTCGTGATCGATTTAGAACATCAGTCAAAACGGCACAAGAGACTGTGGGAACACATAACCAACGCATAAGTGCAACTACAGTTCGACGACGCTTGCGTGAACGCGGTATTAGGAGCCACAAGGCGTATAGGGGTAACGTGTTGACGCCTGTACGTCGCGTAAATCGCTAAAACTGGTGTAGGCAGCATCTGCAATGGACACAGCGCCAGTGGCAAGGAGTTCTGTTCACAGACTTGTCTTGTTTTTTCATTGATATGAACGATGGTCGCACTAAAGTGTGGCGACGTCCAGGAGAACGTTGCGCAGATTGTTGTGTACGAGAGTCATCGCGCCGCTGGGGCGGCGGGAGTGTGATGGTGTGGGGTGGGATATTCTGGCGTCACAGGACACCACTAGTGTTAATTGACGGTAATCTGACCGCCCGGCGTTACATTGACGAGGTGCTTGAGCCAGTTGTGGTGCCGCATCTTCAGAACAACGCCAACGTTACGCTATTTCAGCAAGATAACGCCAGGCCTCATTCAGCAAGAGTGACTATGGACTTTCTCGGACAAAACCATGTGCAAGTGTTACCTTGGCCGGCATTTTCACCAGATCTCAGCCCCATAGAGCATTTTTGGGACCAGCTTGGACGTCGCGTGTTTGACGGCAGACACCACATTCATACCCGTCAACAGCTGTTTCAGGCACCCACCAGCGAGTGCAAAACACACACACATCTGGAACATGTTTGATTTATCAAAAAAGGTAAAAGTAAAATCCTTAACCGAAATTACCGGTTTTAAGGGACCTTTTTTTTAATCCTTAACATTTTATCATCTTAAAGACAGGGCTGGGGTATAAAAGGCCACACAGGTATACCTGTGTCATTCTTTCTCTGACTGCTGAAGTGTTAACAGCAATACCAGAGATTTGATTGGTTGCCAGTTCAGGCCTCAGGGACTGATAAAATGATTGACAGGTATTATCTCTCCTGGTTGTTTATTGCATCCAATTATGACACATGATCAGTTTTATGACCCCTAAAGTTAGCCAGTTACCTGTGTTTAAGCTCCGCCCACTTCTAGGACTGGCTACCTGTTTAACTTTAAGCTGGAAACCAGACCCCCCGCATGAAAACCCTGTCTTAAAGTGCCGGTCCCACTGCGCTTAATATCGCTTATGATCGCTATACGATTGTCTAAATATTAATTTGGGGGTCATTTCTTTGGCCCCGATATGCAAATTAAGAAAGCAAAAACACGTTGGAAAACAGTTTACATAATTTGCATGCGCACACTTATCACAAAACGAATGATTACACAATCGTACGATTCCTTACGATTCAGTGGGACCGGCACTTTACATTTGTGTAGAAAATCACAGAATGACTCCGATCTCAGAAAGGAAACACCATTTAATTCTTTCTTTCTTTCTTTCTTTCTTTCTTTCTTTCTTTCTTTCTTGTACAGTCGGTTATATTAAATACGATTCGTTTACGAACAGGAAATGTAAATGGCACAGTTAATTTATTACACCCAACCTGAAATCAAATCACATTGACAGCTAAAATGGAAACAAATCATTAAGAAACGCGAGATGAGACATTTAAGCCCTTCCTGAAATTAATTTGGCCAGTTGGTACTCATTTCGGTCAATTCGTACTCATTTAAACATGAGTTGAATTCACCAAAATGAGTTGGAATCGATCAAAATGAGTACCAGTTGACCATAACATAAGTACTAATTGGCCGAATTGACCAAATGAGTACTAATTGACTAAATTTTAGAGTACGAATTGACCAAAATGAGTACGAATACACTTGAGTACGAATTGACTTGAGTACAAATAGACCGGGAACCCTACGAACCCCTTCGGAGTTCATTCACTTTGCACGCAACCCACTGTTGTTCACTGCTCAACAAACATCCCGCAACATAAATATTCACCCCAACAAACATTGCAAAGACCAGAAATTGTGAAGATGCTTGTAAATCTCTTATCCATTAGTCTTTCAGTCTCGTTCCCACGCACATCTTTTAAACCCGAACATTGTGTGGGTTTTATCTAAAATACATGAATCAGTTCGTAACTTACAGTAACAAAACCTCATTTTACTTACACATTGAAAAATGGACGCAATATTTTTGTCTGACGTTCTGATCAAATTATGTGTATATTTTGGTGCCAATAATATACAATGACGTAGACATACGTATCAATCTACCCACCTGAAACACTGTGTATAACCGTACAGTGAGCCAAAACGTAAGTGACACATACTGTACGCAACTATATCACTAGTGGCCTCAGAATTTCTGAAGGTAAGCAATCATTTATATCGATGTAAATTAAAATTCAAGAAACAAATCATAACGCGGTTTTCGGTGTTGGAAAGAGAATTTAAAACTTAATAAGCGTATGTGTTGTTTATTATGATTTTGTTTACACCTTCTAATGTATCCTGTAAATTATGTGGCAAATCACTGACTTTTCATTTTTATGACCCGTCAAATCTGTGTTTCGAAGTCCATTATGGGTAACTGAGTTCATACATTTTGATCAAACCAGTGATGAACGATGAAAAAATAATTTGTGTTGAAGCCCTACACCATGGTATTCCCCAAGTCATTTAACTTACCCGGGTATTCACCGAGGAATTGCACGCCTCTCTTCCGATCGCCTGTACGAATAGTGATAAGCGTACAGTATCACTAGTTAAATCGTATCAAGAAAAACTGTACGACTAGTGACATCCTTGAATTTATTTTTAGCGGATTTTGTCCATTTTTGTGCATATTTATATACAATAAGGCTTGAATATTCCGATATCTTATGTGCAGTTTGCATTGTTTTAGCTTTTGAGCCCAGTGGATCGTATATAGCCACATACAAAACGTCACAGTGAGGCAGCTTAAATAGAGCCCGAGTGTTTGTTTTTTTAACCTTTAAACCAGACGCTATGCAAAAAATGTATAAAACGATTTTGGCTTTTTTATCAGACTTTGAAGAATGGCATATGGACATGAATTTAAGTGCTATTTCTGCTCATGTACATTAGAAACATTGTTCATGTTGAAACATTCTATTTTATCAATTTAAAATCATAGACATACAGTTGAGAGCCCGGGGTTAACATTGGAGCAAGTTTTCATCCACAATCTTCACAACATCATTATGACGTCATGGTAACCCAATTAAGAAGTTCAAGTGTCCCAACATGACCATAGCTTTCACTTGGACGTTAGGCATCAATTCAAACAAACAAACGAAGTTAACATTGACACCGCCAGGTAGGTCCTAGGTCCTCAGTCTTTGTACTGACAAGCCGCATTTGACCGATGCTCGCTAGAATGCAAAACGAACGACTGGACAATATATGTAACATAACATTGAAGAAACCAAGTTGCCATAACAATTTGTTCTTAAAATTATTATTTTATATGCATTTGAGGTCACCGAATTGAATTTCTAACATGTATATAAGTGTTTTTTCCCTCATTTCCGGTTAACAAAATGCTGCCTGTATTTCATATTTTATCCTACGCTGAATACAGTAAGTAAGTAAGTAAGTAAGTAAGTAATTACTTTATTTAACGAGGGTAACTCGGTTGGCTATGCCAATCTTCCCCGAGGCCCTCAAAGCATATAAAACATATATCATTATACAATAAAACAATATCAAATGCACATAATTAAATAAGTCACGTCATGAAAAAACCTGTTCTGAGTGAGAAACAAAAATCTAAAATGAGATATTGATGCTATCGAGCATATGAGAACATCTCCATAGTCATAATGCTTTGACCATTGCACAAAAAATAAGAATACATCTAAGTACAGGCGGCTTGAATATAACAATTCATTGTTAGGCAGCTCTTAAGTGTAAAATCGAAATATTAAAATTCAAACTGTTATATATACTCAACAAAAAAAGTTAAGGAAAATCTGTTTGAGAGCCTGTAACAAAAGAACCGTTTTATTTCATGAAATATGAACTTAGTATTATTATAAATTGCCTTTTTATCTTTCAAACGAGGGATTATTTGGGACGATTTTTCTTACAGACGCTTGGAAAATCAGTGTCATAGTTGACTGGTCCCACCATTTTTCACAAAATTGCCAAATTGTTCGGTTTGTGTATCAGTCATCACTGGAGCTTTTTCACACAATATTCACACATCCGTAGACGATTTTCTCATAAAAAGCTGTACAGTGCACATACTGAGGTGAGAGAACATCTGTTATAAAGCCTTTTCAGCACTAGTGTCATTGTTGGTACCAGGAATGCTATGTCAGATGCAAATCGTCCCAGGATCACCCAAGATTACCTACGTCAGAACAACGTTGTGGTCAAGGACTACGCAACCCATTCACCAGACATGCATCCCATTGACCAAGAGTTGCATATTCTGGGACAGCCTGGTAGGGTCTGGTGTGGAATATTGTCACCAAGAACTCTCCAGGCTCTTGCTGTTATGCTTCTTGGGCAACGGAGGCTGATTTCTCAGCTTCAAATTGGGCATATTGTTGCTCAGACTAAAGAAAGTTGATTGAGCGTGGTGCATTGCAGCGTGATATTGTCATATTGGAACTGATGCTGGTGCATGAAAAGCAGGCTGACATGCCTAAACATCTTGTTCTGTGCACTGGTCAGTTGTCATGAGAAAATTTGTCTTCAGAGTCTATGATTTTAAAGCAAGAGTCTATATTGACACTTTTTACTCAAACCAAACAATATTGTAATTTTGTGAAAACTGGTTTGACGACAAGTCAACTTTGACAATGATTTTCCAGGCCACTCCAGGTGCTATCAGTTCAAATAAGGCCTCATTGGAAAGATTAAAAGACACTTCATACCATTCTGAAGTTTGAATTTTTAAACCTTTGCTAGATTTTTGTAATAAGCACTTGAACACATTTTCCTTAACTTTTTTTGTTGAGTATATACTTTAAAAGTGTACCTCTTCACGTGTAAGCATTAGTTAAATCTGGTTTAACAGAGATGAACTTGAAATAAAACAATTATTTAAATGTTCGAGTTTCTGCGCACAAATCGAGTAAAGGGTTTTCGCGAAAGTATATAATATATCTGTTCTAGCACCATAACTTTCCACAATGTGTTTCAGAACATACCTTTCTAGAGGAAAATCTGTCGTACTTACGAGCGAAAAATAATAAAAGTCAGTGATTTTGCAGACATATACATCGTGTTAGGGTGTTTTGAAAGTCATGAATGAAAACTATGCTTAGTTCGCTATTTATAACAGAAAACCGCGATTAAAAGCTTCGTGTAATAGTGAACTTACCTCGATGTGGCAAAATTTAGCGTCTATGTTTATCATTATTTAAAAAATCTATGTTATGGGTACTCATTAGAATTGCCAAGAAGATTATCATAATTTATTTGTTTTTCGTTGACTAGTTATAGATTCACCACGAGGACCGAACAACTAACTAAATGTTGTGTGCCACTGCAGGTTGTAAAACTAGTTTAAGCCCCCCATTATTTAATATTACTGATCATTCCAATTCGATACTTCTGTAGTGGTTCTAACTGTTTTATTTTTAGCGTTGAATTTTTGTGCTGATTGCACCTTTTATACGTTTTCATATTTTAGTTAAGTTTTGGGTGACCACATATTGGGAAATAGCTCCTCACTCGGCATACGATATGTTTTCTTAGTATAAGGTGCCTGATTGTCAATTTAGTGGGGGGGGGGGTTTCACCTCGGTTTTTGGAGAGGGATTTTTTCTGATTGTGTCATTTCCTGATCATTGCCTACTGGTTTAAGCCCGCCAGTAATTTTATATAACTAATCGTTCCAAGGCGACACTTCTGTGGTGGTTCTAATTGTTTTATGTCCTGGGTTTAAATTTTTTGTGCTGTTTGCGCCTTATGTGTTTTACCATATTTTTGTTAAGTTTAGGTAACTGAGTGGCCACCTATTGGGAAAAAAGCTGCTCATTCGGTTTACGAAATGTTTTCATGGTAAAAATATCTTATTGTTAGTTTGGCCTTTTCCCACCTCGGTTTTTTGTTGTGGGAATCTTTTTCTGATTGCGACTTTTCCTGATCGTTGCCTACTTGTACCTTTTTACCTCTAATGAGTACCAACAACATGTTTTTTCTTTTTTAATAAAAATAATCAAAATCATCCCTTAAATATATCCAAATACTCCTCATTACATGTATCTAGAGTATTGTTTACCTGTAAATATTGTGTTACTGGAAATCATGTAGATTGCATGCGCTGAACTGAGTTCGGGCTATTTATAGTTACCTAGCATGTTTTATACTCATACATCAAATAATGTCAATTTCATGCAGCCCATGTTAATTTCATGCTGATGCTATGCTTGGGTATTCAAGAGGGTAATATGAATGTTTGGAGGTTGGAACTGGTTTGATCTGGTTTTCATCAGTTTGGTCTCGTTTTAGAAAACTATAAGGATTTCTTAATACTGAATGAGCCAATCAGGAGATAGGATTTTCTTCAGCCATAGAACAAAAAAACAGTAATCAAATTTTATACCCACGAGAATCATACCAATATGACATTCGTGTATACCCCAAAACGTAGACAATACAACGCAAGAAATAGAGACCAAATTTATTTGTTTTCATCTGTGTCTTGTTTTGACTGTACTTTGGAAAAAAAATTCATACTACTGTTCTTGTTATTTCAGTTGAAAAATGAAGAAAGATGAAAAATTTTCTAATGTGTGTTTTATAGTTCTTGGTGATGTTATTCGTATTTATCTGCGACACAAATTAGCCCTATGTTTGTCACACAATGTGCGGCAAATATATTTTGAAAATATATTTGTATAAGGATTTCTTCTTTAAAATCTCCTAGAAAGAGGAGGGCGATTATGTTTATGTTTGAAGGCGCATGTCATGACTGAGTAGAAACTTTAAAAATATATGCATAATCATGATCATCAATTATCTCCCTTGATAATGCAAAATCCTTTTTTTTATATTCATCTTGCGTAAAAAAAGGTACAAGTATGCAATGATCAGGAAATGGCGCAATCAGAAAGAAATTCCCACTCCATAAACCGAGGGAATGGAAAAAACTAAAATGTCACTTAGGTACTTATACCAAGAAAACATATAGTGAGCCGAGTGAGCAGCTATTCCCCAATAGGCGGCCACCTGAACTGAACTAAAATCAGAAAACGTACATAAGGCTCAAACAGCACAAAAAATCGACTAAAATTTTTATCTGTTGACCGCTTTTCAAAATTTATGCACGTCGTATTAGGACAAACTAATGTCAATATCCCGGTAAAAATGATACTCCTTCCGTCTTACAGGCAAAAAATCAAGTGGCGAAAATTCATTTTCAGAGGTAAGGTTTTACACTATAGTTTATATGACAGATATTCAATTCGTGATCAATTAAAAACCAGCTTTTTATTTAAGAGGATGTCGTAATCATCACGAATATCAGTCTTCAATACCGTCTTCAGTGAATACATACAGTGAACTTTTGGCTCTAATTTTTGTCAAGATCGCCATGATCAACTATGATTTTCTATGGCGAAATTAGTCCGACCGAGAAAAAATTATTTATGTGCTCCTCCCCCCCCCCCCCCCCCCCTGAAGGGCGATTTGCCTTTATTAAGTCAGGAAGAACACTTGTCACCAACATGACAGGCATTTCCCAGTGCTAGCCTTATAATGCTGAGCGCCAAGCAAGGTAGCCACTGGTACCATTTTAAAGTCTTTGGTACGACTCGGACAGGGATCGAACCTACGTTACAGTAAAAATAAACCATGTTGTTCAGCGCTGTCAGAAAATACAATTCCAGAATATGCTTATCTATCAGCATATTTCATACATGATAAACACAACAATCATCTGTCTAATATTCTAGAAGAAGTAGAAGAAGAAGAAGAAGAAGAAGAAGATATTAGGAGGATGTCGTATTTAGAACGAATATACATGTTAGTCTTCCATACCGTCTTCCAGTGAATGCATGTACATTAGCTGCTCACTCGGCTTACGATATGTTTTCTAAGTACCTAATATTCTAGAAGAAGTAGAAGAAGAAGAAGAAGAAGAAGAAGAAGAAGATATTAGGAGGATGTCGTATTTAGAACGAATATACATGTTAGTCTTCCATACCGTCTTCCAGTGAATGCATGTACATTAGCTGCTCACTCGGCTTACGATATGTTTTCTAAGTACCTAATTGTCAATTTATAATTTCCCACCTCGGATTTTGGAGCGGGAATTTCTATCTGATTGTGCCTTTTCCTGATCATTGCCTACTTGTACCTTTTCATTTAAAACTTGGCTTTGATTGGCCAAGAGGTTTGAATCTTATGGTAATATACATGTATATTTCGCCGGGGTGGGGGCAGATAAATCCTTTGGGTCCAATATTATTTCAGAATCATTGATATTCAGTCCTACTGCCCATTTCCTGCAAGACGTTTCCTTTAAATGACATTTTAACAGTTTTCCCCATTCAAATGCATAGGCGATCTATGTTGACCTTGCCGTAAAATAGGTCAAGGTCATCAAAGGGTCATGATTTATATACATATTATAGTACTTTAGTCATCCTATCTCCTGGATAATATTTATATTAGATTTGGGACCAAGTTATAAAGACAAATTGTTGGAATTCCGATGGGTACAAATTGCGCACCTCTCGTAGCTGATTTATTTTTATACTGCTACGAAAGAGATTTCATGGATTCTCTTAACCACGATAATCAAGCTGATGTTATAGAGGCTTTTAATTCCACTTCTAGGTACCTCGATGACCTTTTGAACATTGACAACCCTTATTTTGAAGGTATGGTCAATCAAATTTATCCATCTGAACTACAGTTGAACAAAGCCAACATCTCGGATACCGAAGCCCCCTTTTTAGATCTACATCTTTCTGTTGCAAATGGATTTGTTTCTTCTAAAATTTATGATAAGCGCGATGACTTTGATTTTGATATAGTAAATTTTCCGTTTTTGGATGGTGACGTTCCTCGTCGTGCTTCTTATGGTGTATACATTTCGCAACTTATTAGGTTTGCTAGAGTCTGCAATCATGTTACAGACTTCAACGCTCGAAATAAATGTTTAACGACCAAACTTCTCCAACAGGGCTATCGGTATCATAAACTTCGAAAAACCTTCTCTAAATTTTATCGTAGACACTATGAATTGATTTCCAAATATAATGTTGGGTTAAAGACTCTTTTTAAGAGAGGGCCTTTCGGAACCAGAATTTTATGGTGACTTGGTTTACAAATTTAAGAAACTTATAGGAAGTAATGATTTTTCTTTTCAGTTTAGAAAAATCATAACACGTTACAGATGTATAGGTTATAACTTGAATGTTATGCGACAGTCTGCATGCTTAGTTTTTAACCCAATCACAGTTGATAACTATGCTGCCTTCTTTAATTGCACACCGGTGGGTCGGGCGTTAGACTCTATGATGGCCCCGACTTAAAGCTATTCATTTTAGTTGGTTGGGGCCGGAGCTTCTTGTCTGTTGCTTGGCCCACCGGGGTCCAACTGGTGTTTTTCTTTTGCTCCGGAGTTAGTAAGTTATTCTGTGCCCAGGGATCTCCATCGTCGGGCAGCTTACTTAATCTGTGAGTCCTGGTTTTTGATTCATCAGGATGTTTATCATGATTTATTTGTTTGTTCTTGATGATTCATTGACTAGTTAAGAGATTCACCACGAGGACCGAAGAACTAACTAAATGTTATGAACCACTGCAGAAGCTGTGGGTGAGGTTATGGCCATGTAAATTTAAACCCGCCAGTAACTTTGTGTTACTGATCGTTCCAAGTCGATACTTCTGTTGTGGTTCTTTTTGTTTTATGTATTGGTGTTTAAAATATTTTTGTGCTGTTGGCGCCTTATGTATGTTTTCATATTTTTAGTTAAGTTAAGGTAACTGAGTGGCCACCTATTGGGAAAATAGCTGCTCATTCGGCTAACGAAATGTTTTCTTGGTATCAGTACCTGATTGTTAGTTTGGTGTTTTCCCACCTCGGTTTTTGGAGTGGGAATCTTTTTCTGATTGTGCCTTTTCCTGATCTTTGCCTACTTGTTCCTTTCATACCAAACTTCGTTGAAATCGGTCCACCGGTTCTGGAGAAAAAGATTTTTGAACGGTTTTAACATATGGTGTGGCGGCCAACTTGGTCATGTGACCGTGATTATTTATATATACATTGGTTTCCCCTTCCTGTAGATGCTTCATATCAAATTTGGCTTTGACTGGTCAAGCGGTTTAAGAGAAGAAGATATGTGAACGCACGCCAGGAAGCACACACGGACACATGCACGGACTACCATCCTATAAGCTCCCCATGAACCTTCGGCTCAGGTGAGCTAAAAAAAACTGTGTTTTTGCCTATGTGAAAACAATACGCAGATCAGCTGTGCAGAAGCGGCTTTGTTTCCGCTACTCGGATAGTGCAACCCCTCTTCTTCCAAATCCAAAATATCAAGCTTCTAACTTTCTTCTGTGGCTGTATAGGCCGGTTAGTGTCGGACCTGGTCGGAGACCCCGGTTTTCTCACGTCGCCATTCATTTAGATTCAACCTCAGAGATTATTACAACGTCCAATAAACATCCAGCTAGAAGTCCGCCAAGACTAATAATTCACAGAATGCGTAGGTGTAGATGACGGTTTAGGGTCCTTAGGGATTCATTTCAGCAGAAATTAAGCTGCAAGTTGATGAAATAATGCAAGACTTGTAAATTATTATCCCAAGGCTAAAAGCGCTAAAGTGATGGTTTGCAATATACCTTTCAAATCAAGAAATCCTTAACTCATTTAAGCCTGGCGTCCCTTTTATGGGACATAGGCAAACGCGGACAGAACGCGGCGTCCCATCTTGGGCTATTCTGTTTGCTAAGAGGATTTTCATCAAAAATTTATTTAAAAATTGAAAATCACTCCTCACACCCCTTAAAATGACAGTGGACTCACCCAATTGATAATGATGGGAGAATCCATTCGTCAAATATGGGTTAAAATAGCGAATTTTGGTGATCGGAAACAGTCAGAGGAAAGAAAGTCATAGAAATAAAATACCAAAAAGCGGGCTCATAAAATATTTACATATTCAATATGAGCCGCCACATGGGAAAACCAACAATCTGTATAGGCGAAAACAAAGGCGCAGATCAGCTTACTGCGAAGCTGATCAGCGCCTTTGTTTTCGCTACTCGGACAGTACGATTCCTCTTCTACTTAAATCCGAAATTTCAAGCTTCTAGCTCTTTTCAGTGACTGTACATGCCGGTTTGTGTCAGGCCTGTTCGGAAACCACATTGTTGGTTTTCCCACGAGGCGGCTCATATATGTTAAACGTTTAAATTAAGCAAATTAATCAATGACGAAGAACTGGCTTTGCATTACCTTACTTGAAAACTGGATTTTAATTTGAAACATTGATTTTGTCCTTTTTCCTGTAACTATTTCCGTGTGACTTTTTCCTTGACTCGAATTTTTGACGTATAAATTTCTTAAATTGCATTGGAATTAAACATACGTACATAAAATAAAATGATGCAGCGATTTGTCTAGATAGTTTGAATATACTTTTCGATTACTTTAGAAATACTTCAAAGTATGAATGTTCAAAGCAGCGCAAACCCAACACAGTGAGTGTAGTTCTGGTATTGTTTTATTTTGGGTAACAAATTTTCATTAGAACCCGAAAGTAACACTACGTGTCAAAAAAAGAGCCAGTGGCTACCTTGCTTGTCGCTCAGCATTACGTGAGGCTTATGCCTGTCATGTTGGTGATTAATGTTCATCCTTACTTAATAAATTGAGCCGCATCGTGAGAAAACGGGATTATTGCCTATGCGAAAACAAAGGCGCAGATCAGCTTCGCAGTAACTGCGAAGCTGATCAGCGCCTTTGTTTTTGCTACTCGGATAGTACAATTCCTCTTCTACTTAAATCCGAAATTTCAAGCGTCTAGCTCTTTTCTGAGCTTTTACAGGTCGGTTTGTGTCGGACCTGGTCGGAAACCCCGAAGACCGGTTTTCTCACGTCGCGGCTCAATTCAAACCGTCCACTCTGATATCAATGGGATGAGCATTTTAGGGACGGGGGATGAAACCCTACAAGAATTTATCTTAGGAACAAAAATTGCATCTGTTGATCAAGTTTAAGCCTTTTCAACGATATCTCATTGACAATAAAATTAACTCAGAAAACACATATTACAAAAAACATGTCCGTGTAATGAATACCCCTTATACCTCACTTTTATATACCAAAACTAGGGTCTGCAGGGGTATATCTATTTTTGATATTATTTTTTGCTCCAAAACATAGATTGTGGGTACTCGTTAGAACCGCCTCGCCTCACAATCTAAGTTGAGCAAAAATAAGAAAAATATAAAAATAAATAAATTCTGCTGAACATTTTCATTTTTAAAAACTTTAAAATTCTCTGTATATTACATGGGCATGTATTCGTAATGAGGGGGAAGGCGTTAACAGTAACGCACTAAGAAATACATTTAATACATTTCGTACATTTAAAGCGCAGTCGTATTCCCTTTTTGTTCTCGTCTGACATATTTACAGGATATGGAATGACAAAAATAAATAACTTATACGGTTTATTTGTATCCTCAAAACCGGAAGGTATAACTCTTCCGCTCCCGTCAAAATCTACAACAAACAATAGGAGACGCCACATACCTAAAGCGTTTCCGACAATGTCGGGGAAAAAGCGGACATGCTCAAGTATAAGGACTTGTCATGGTCTTAAACGCTACTAGTTCTTAGTATGCTACAGTCTTTATAAAAGAGCCATTAACGTGGGACGCAGTTCCATTGCATTTTTTCACGCTTGGCGCCGTTTTGTGAAATATAGCTAAGTCATTGATGCGGCTTAATGTGTACAGTTTTTTTCCAATGTCTGTGTTGATTTATGGAAATGATAAAATTTCATATGAAAGTTTAGACACGGTATTTGCGTTCGCGCGTGCGTACACAAGCATGGACGTACATGTGTATTAGCCGTCTATTATCTTTCATTTTATTTTTTTTTATTACCATTGTTATATATCTGGCCTATATGTGTCCACGTTCATTCATGGTCTTTTCCATTCATACAACTCCTTGCCCATTCATTAATTTGTTTTCTCATTCAACTTTGCATACATTATTGTTTTAAGTGTTTCATTCATAACCTCAGCTTTAACATATCTGCCGCATCTGTGGACTTTTACGAGTTAATGTTTGATAGCTATTGACTTCTTTACGAAAATAAAGCCGTGTTTCTGTGTACATAATGAGGTATAAAAACACATTTTTATTTGGAATAGGGGTTCGCCAGGGACTTTGAATCTTCGTGGCTACGAAAACATTTTCCATATTCGATAGCACGAAAGAAAGGCAATAAATAACAAATTGTATTATTTCATTTTCTTTTCCTTTTGTTTTGAAATAAAGTGACAAAAGCATATAAATGTTCTCGTCCTTGAATTATTTAGACGACAAATAGACAAAATAATTTACGTTACGGTGAATCGAGAGAGGAGCTATTATCCCAGAAGATGGCTACTCACTTCTTTAACTTAAAAAGATATGTACATGTCCATACTCTGAGTTCGTACATAATAAAAACATTAAGAAGCTAAATATACAAAAGATAAACGCAATTAAAAACTAATCTCTGTGCACATATAATATTCAGCCGTTTTAGAAATGCCATATCTACATCGCAAACCCAAGTTATAATGTACAATTTCTCTCGGTGGTGTGAGTTATACTGACAATTGTGACATTGATTGCCAGGATTTTCTGACAGGATCTATATATAGACGTAGAGAAAAGCTAAAACATGCTTAAACAGGTTTTGTTATCGCTGGACAGTTGTACAAAGAGAAACATATTCCGGGAATCGGTGCAATGAGAATCGAAAACAAGACCACCGTTGAAGGCAAATGAATAAATAGCTCTTCTCCCTCAGGCTGCCACTTTTTTTCCTATATATGGTAGTAGTTAAATACCGTCTATATAGGTCGAGGATGAAATTTTCATGGTAAATGATATTAAAGGTTGAACTGCTGACTTTTTAGATTTTTCTGAATTCCGGAAAATTTGCATTTAATTGCAAAATTTTACTAAAATCGATAAACGAATGAAGTTCCCCAAAGTTGTATTCAGTATAATGTCGTTTGTAGCTTGGTTTAATATTTTAAGAAGGGTTTTTTAATTTTTGCTACGTAGCATTAATTATTCTATATTTAGCATAACTCGACTATTGTTCTACATGTGTATTTTGTATTAGGGTAAGTTATGAAAGCGTTGACCGTGTCGTGCCTATCGTGCCTTTGCCTACCGGACAAGAAATTTCCTTCCACCACAGCAAATTTGTCAAAATACTAATCATAAGATATTTGATACCATAACTACGAACCGAAATTATGAATTCAAGCAAATACATTTCACCCTAACTGGATATATTTACTGTGGAAAATTTCAAAGCCGTAAGGCAGTGATCCGTAGTCATAGCCGTGCTTTACGTATTGTTATACATACATGTTTCGTGAAATAGATCATTTTGGCAATGCTTTATGTGTATCAAGAAACGAAAATATCCTTTCTCTATGCATCGATTACGCTATATAGTTATTCAAACTTTAAAAACGTAAACGAAACTTATACGTACGCCCCTCGTACTGGCCCGGTAAACCGGGTGAGGAAAACACGCCATGGTCACAGCTTTCAAACCTAACCGTTAATTCTTCCGAAGTCTTGATATCCAATCATCACATGACTGAGCTATTTATAATTATTAATTTCGATTTCTTATTTATCAAACATTAATAACAAGTGTAAAAATCTGGTTACTTTGAATAATTGACAGAGGTTGCAATGAACTTTGAAAAATATACTACAGTATTTGAATATTCGAAAAAAGATCATAATTTTCTTTTTTTATTTCGATATATATATTTTTTTTTTAAAGGAGTAAAACGTACTCGTACAAACTTTAAAGGTTGAACTGCTAACAGTTTGGATTTTTCTGAATTCCAGAAAAATCAACGATAATTGCAGATATCTAAAAAAAAATCGATAAACGAATGAAGTTCCAAAAAGCGGCGTTCAGTGTTCAGAGTGAATGTCATTTTAACTTAGTTTAATATTTTTAGGAAATGCATTTCAATTTTTGCTACATAGCATTCATTATTCTATATTAAGCATAACTTCCTCTATTTTTGGTGATGATTGTTCTATTTTTGTATTCGCGTGACACCGTGTTGGTCAGTTATGAAAGCTTTGACCGTGCCGTGCCTGCCGTGCTTTTGCCTACCGGACAAGAAATTTCCTTCCACCACTGCAAATTTGTCAAAATACTATGATTAAGAAATAAATCAGCACATTCATTATGTCAATAAATTAAATAGAATGGTGTGCATTTAAAACAGGTTTAAAACACGTGCAAAAGCAAAACGTATATTAAAACAAGCCTACACATATATCATATTTCGCTGATCTCAAAGGACCAAAAGACCAAATATAATCTGCAAATATGAAAAATATAAAACTGGGGTGTTTAGTATATATTTTTTCTTATTTTCGATCTAAAACATTGACTGAACCCACAATCAATGTTTTGAGCAAATATTTGATAATAACAAAAATGTTCTGATGAAATGTTCAATAGCTGCATGAGGAAGTTTTTGTTATGTGGACACATGATAATAAAAAGTTAAACAAACGGCATAAGTAGGTGAAAATTTTAAACCAATTATATGGCATTTTAACCGAAAATGTTAGAGGCATGAGATGACATGACGACTTGTGAAAATAGGGCTATCTAGTTCTCATAAATTTCGGAAATCACAAATTGCACGTGGTACACGTGCACCTTAGTTTCAAGACTTATGGAACTGATGAATGTCGCTAAATTAATATGCTGTTGACCAGAATCATGAATGAAAGAAATTTTGTATTCCTAAAAATATCGAAATTTTAGTGGTGGTAACTTTTCATTGACGGTGAGTATATAATTGAGCCGCCTCGTGGGAAAATCAACAATGTGGTTTCCGACCAGATCCGACACAAACCGGTCTGTGCAGTAACAGAAAAGAGCTAGAATCTTGAAATTTCGGATTTAAGTAGAAGAGGAACTGTACTATCCAAGTAGCGAAAACAAAGGCCCTGAACAGCTTCGCAGTTACTGCGAAGCTGATCTGCGCCTTTGTTTTCGCCTAGGCAGATTGTTGGTTTTCCCATGTGGCGGCTCATATGTATACAGTGGTGAGGACAAAATACAACAATAAACAATGCTATATACACCACTGACGAATAGGTTTATGTTATCATTACCGAGGAGCAAACAAACTGCATACATGGTGTATTATGAATGAACATAAACATCTGGCAGTAAGATCAAATATAAAGGTTTGATTCTTTGACAGCAATAAAAACATTCAAAGGGAGATATATAGTATGGACTATATTGCGCAATTTCGGGTATTGAAGCCCTTTTTAAACCGGCAACGAAAGCCAGACTATCATACTGCAATTTCGAAAATTTACACTAGAAGTCTAAATCAAAGACACATTCCTAAACGGGATCAAATAATTTAAAAATTGCTTAGAAGTATGTTTCTAAACGTGAGTGTTTTGAACAGTCTGAATATCTTTAAGTATATAAGTATAAGTATTTTTGTGGAGTTTTCTGTTTGGGCTGTTTGCGTTGGTAATCATAAAATGCCACACTAGCCATATAAGAAGAAATTGTGTTTTAAACTCTAATTCTTAATAACAGTAAGATATGCACTATAACGAAAACAAATCTTAGCCAAAGTTGAACAAAAACAAAGCATATATGACGAACGTGACAAATTTGGCCTTCATTTTTTTTCAATTTATGTTTTAGATAGCTTCACTAATTGGGTTTATCAGTCAGAGCACTTACTTAAACAAGTGATCTTAAAATCACGTTCTCGGGTGATTTTTTGGCTCCAAGAGAAGACTGCAATAGCATGAATAAATGCCTACTTTTTTGTTTTATTTTGAGTTTCGCGCTGTTTTCCTAATTCTAAGCTATCCCAGGGGTTAATGCAAAAAGGCGTCATTCAGTCACATGGTCAGAGGCAGCCAAAGTGTAAGCATCACAGAGAAAATCGAGAAAAACTGTGAATTTTATGTGAAATTTTCGTGATTTTCAAGTTCAGTTTTGAAGGATTTCCTATTTTTTGTGAAGACAGCGCCTATTTTTTCTGATAAGTTTGGAGTCTTATTCGTTGAGTGTGGTGCGCGCATTCAAATAAGTACTGCGCGCAGTGGGTTAAAAGTTGAAGGGTAACCCCAAAAAAATCACTCCGCATCGTGATCGGACATTGATCGGTTTAGCCGATCACTGTTTCAAGTAACACTTTCTCAATGAAATAAAAACCACAAAACTCGATATGGCTTCTATGTTTCTTGGTTACATCTTAGCTGACAATGCTCGTCATCTCCCTCAACATGTTGGCATTTGTGCCTGGCAAAATGAACAGACAGCACCGTCCCTTTTTCTTATTTACTTAAATCACCCATGCAAGTGATTGCATAGATCAAAATAATCACCTGAGGAAGTGATATTTAAGATAATTATTTCAAACAAAGGGAAACAAATCTTATATCTTGTGACTGGTTTATAAAAAAAAATGTACTGCACAAGGTGATTTTCATAATCACCTGTTTAAGTAAGTGCTCTGACTGTTTATATGATCTCCAGATCTCACAATTTTATTCATACTTGTCTCATTTGATTTGCACAGGGAATCATGTATTTCCCATTACCTATGAATCTTTCTAATAAATGCATATTGTAAATACATGGATGAATTATGTATTATTTAAACACTCCATGCTGTATATAGTATATTTGTGGGTAAACCATTTGCATTGTATTGCGTTTCCTCTATTCTTTCAAAAAGTGAATTGAAATTGTTGAAACAGTAGGCTAAGTATGCTAAATGACATCAAAATATTTATCAATAATAAATTAATGAGTTTTGACTTACTTGTTTTATTGACATAGGTCATACATTTTTCTTTTCAAGAAGTACTTCTATATTTTCATTTCAATATATTGTCTTTCTTTACTTTTTGACATTATATTGTTATTTTACAGCAGTCTTGTTCCATTGTATAGGCATGCTTCTATATTATCAAATAGGCACTGGGTCAAAACATTTTTGTTTATTTTTGCTTCACATTGTTATTTTACAGCTTTTAAAATTCTCGACCCATTCCATAGGCATGTTCCCGTATTATCAGATTGACACTACGCTAAGAATAGATCGGATGAATGAATCAAGGAGAGAGGCAAGAATGAGCTCATCAGAATGTTTCATTGATCTGGCTAGAAGGCATATTAGCATGCTACAAAAATAGCAAACTTTAATTTCTGTTACCATGGTTTTAGACAGCATTAAACTCCCATTATGGAAATTCAATAGTCTAAGAACAAATTGGGCGGGAACGTTTGCGATGGGTTGTTCCAACAGTGCAAATGGTATATTTGATATTTGGGTGTATTTTCTAATACACTAACTTTTATACTCTCTCTCTCTCTCTCTCTCTCTCTCTCTCTCTCTGTGGGGGGGGGGGATGCTGACCTTTGATAAGGGTAAAGGTTCTATTTTAACAATCAAACCTGAAAATGCTCAGTCACTATAATGATCGTGCATCAAATAAAGATTGATTCTTTTATCTGTGTACCATGTTCCCGCTAAGGTTTACCGAAAGCTATATCTGATCCAGCATAAATCAAACATTATCATTCAGTTATGGTATCATTTGAAACCATTGCATATTTTAATTTTCTATTTATTTGTATTTCATTTTATTGTATTTTATTTATAATTTTATTATTTTTGTTATTATTTTTGTCGTTTTAAGAAAAACAACAAAGAAGAAGTAACTTTTTATAGGCTTAAAGCAAAACGCGTATTATAAGGAATGAAGCAAAAAAAAGGTACTAGTAGGCAATGATCAGGAAAAGGCGCAATCAGAAAGAAATTCCCACTCCAAAAACCGAGGTGGGAAAAATCCAAATTGACAATTAGGTACTTACACTTAGAAAGCATATCACAAGCAGACTGAGCAGATATTTCCCAATAGGCGGCCACTCAGTTACCCGAACTTTAATAAAATATGAAAACGTACATAAGGTTCAAACAGAATATAGTAGTTAGAGTTAGGAAAACGCTGATTGCAGGCAATCCCTGAGTACACTAAGTACTGCGAGGCTTGCCCAGAAACAGTGCAGTGTAACTGCGCATCAGGAAAACATGTCCGTACAACAAATACCCCTTTAACCCCACTTTTATATAGGAAAACTGGGGTTTACAGGGGGGTGCATATTTTCCTTATTTTTGTTCCAAAACATAGATTGTGGGTACTTGTTAGAACCGCTTCGGCGAGGCGGTTCTAACGTGTGCCCACAATCAATGTTTTGAGCAAACATTAAAATTAATAAAATTTTCCTATGAAATTTTCAATTTTTAATGCTAAAAAAATCTCTGTATATTGCATAGGCAAGTTTTCATAATGGATAACTGATAGCATCTGCAGCCAGATAGCAGGACACACAACAAAGATTTATCTAAGCGATTATTTGGTCATTTGTATATAATTAGACGATGCCAATGTAGGGCCATGAAAAATTGCGATCTGATCTGGTCGAAAATTGTCTAATAAGTTCATTTCAGAAGTATGTTCATTTCACTGATTTTTAGATATAATAGATAATTATTTTTATTTTCATTGATGAAACTTGTCTAATAAATTCATTTTAGAATTATGTCCATTATACTGGGTTTTAGATATGGGCCTGTGCATGACAAAACCAACAATTTGGGTTCCGACCAGGTCCGACACAAACTGGGCTGTACATTCACAGAAGATGGTTAGAAGCTTGAAATTTCGGATTTAAGAAGAAGAGGGATTGTACTATCCGTGTAGCGAAAACAAAGGCGCTGATCAGCTTCGCGGTCACCGCGAAGCTGATCTGCGCCTTTGTTTTCGCCCAAGCTTTTTGTTGGTTTTCTCATGCAATGGCTCATATATTTTTACTTATATTTTGACTTTTGTTTATTGAAAATGTTTGAAAGAAAGTTCAGGAATGTCTATACTAAACTAAATTCAAAATCACAACTCAGGCACCATGACAACACAAGACGTAACAGAAAGTGTTACACCATCTCCAATAATTTTGGTAATATCTTATTTAAACGTTGACATTCTTTTTTCTTTTAGTTTTCTTTTATTTGACCTCATAAATTTTTTGTAATTAACAAATATCACTTATGTTCAGTCTCAATAATTGTGGTGACGACTTAAATACATTTTATAAGAAAGACAATTGTAATAATTATGATTTTCTTATTCAATTATCCCTCAGCTCGATAAAAGATAAGAACAAAAGACAGAATGCAAAAAGGAATGAATATTCCACATGGTCGGATTAAAGTGACATTTCAGTTTGATGCGTGGCATCAGAATAAATACGATTTGCTGTTTCATCACAGACATTTTACTTTATCTAGTACACCTTAGCACCTTTTGGTTTTGGAACTGCAGTCAATAGACATAATTGTTCGTCGCATTCGGAAACTCCGTAGACTTTAATTTATTTTCATGTTTACAAGAAAAATGATCCTGCCTCTTTTGGCCAACATATTTTTTATGTTTTTGTTTTACTCGGATCCAAAATAACCGAGATTTTTATGGTGTCATTTGAAAGTTAAATGACAAAAGCAATTAATAAAAGGTAATTTGATGAAGTTTCGACATTGCAATTTTCAAATACATGTATAAGAGTTTAAAGTTTAAGGAAATTTTGAAAAAGCCACTAACACATTGACGTCAATGGTGCCGTTGCGCGAAAAGTATCAAAAAAGTTCTCTCCATTTTGTAAAAATTTACAGCTTGCACATAATTCAATAAAAGTCTTTATTTATTACAGGAAATCCGTTAAATACGAGGGGCGTACTCGGAAAAGTGCTGCCATATTTGTTTTTATTATTTTGATAGGAAATTCACATCCTCTGTGCATATTGTAAATTAACATATATCCACAAAAATTTAAATAAAATCGGATGAAATTAAGCATTAAATCCCATGCGTTTCTAGGGTAACAACAGTAAAAGCAGTGTGATTATTTTAAGTCCGTTCCAAAGGCATATAATTCGTTGAAGATCGTTGTTCCTCGCGCATTTAAGGCATACTCCCGCTTTACACATAATGACGTCACACACTAATATGGCGTCATGTGTTTACTGCCAACATATTGAACTTTGAACTTAATTCATAAAATAGCGCGGTAAACTATCAAATGAAATGCCGCTTTTAAACAGCGAGTATTCATGTCCGAGCCGCAAACTTTGCTGTGTATATACGAATTACGTTTGTATATATAACTGTGTAAGTTTAATTTAGCAATTTCACAAAATAAGAACATGACGACACTTTTATTGTATTTATTGAACACCCTTCGTATTTTATCTTTACTGAACACATGTTCACCACTGTACACCTCAGTTTAACTACGTAATGCTGTGGTGTAATAGGGTATTACAACTACGCAAATAGCAGCTTAGCAATCCAGGTGTTTCAAGCATCTCTTAACTAGTTGTCAAAAAGGTGAAATTGACATTTCCTGTCCAATATTTGCATCAACCTTAAAATGTACATCATCACCTCATATATTTCTGATTGGTCAAAAGAAGATGGAATTGACAGATGTTGATTTCTCTTTTCAAACATTTTATTGGTTGTTTGAAAATAATGAAATAGACCATGGTCATTGTTTGACAGCTTTTGGCTATTTTAAAGAAATGAACAACTTTTTCTATATTTAGATTGCACCTGGATGGTTGTTGTGGACTGTCAATTTCTTGTCTTTGACAACTGATTTTGAGATGTCTGAAACTTGTGAATTGCTAAGCTGGTATATGCATGGTTGTATATACATGTTACGGGCATGTCATCCTGATGAGATACAACGACTAAACGACGGGCTGAGTCTACAAGTCTTGCTTCAAAAGATGATATTAAACGAACAACTAAATTCAAAGTCACAACTCAGGCACCATGCATGAAAGAGGCCGGTTTAGGGTATTTTGGGATACGGGATATCCACCCATTTTTATTTTGGGATATGGGATATTGACCCTATTTATTTTGGGATATGGGGTATTCAAGAATTTTGGGATATGGGATATTGGAATTTATTTTGGGATAAGAGTTATATTAATTTTGGGATATGGGATATTTTGGACGTTTTATTTTGGGATATGGGATATTGCCTACCCCCTAAACAAGCCTCATGAAAGTCAGGACAACACAAGACATAACAGAAAGTGTTACACAATCTCCTATAATTTTGGTAATGCCTCATTTTAATGTTCAAATTTTGTCTTTTAGTTTTCTTTTATTTGACCTCATAAATTATTGCTTTGAACAGAATATCATTTTTGTTAAGTCTCAATAATTGTGGTGACGACTTAAATACATGTACATTTTATAAGAAAGACAATTGTAATAATTATGATTTTCTTATGCTCGATAAAAGATAAGAACAAAAAACAGAATGCAAAAAGGAGTAAGAATATTCCGCGTGACCGGATTAAATTGACATTTCAATTTGATGTGTGGCATTAGAATGAACATGATTTGCTGTTTCATCACAGACATTTTACTTTAACTAGTACACCTTAGCACCTTTCGTTTTTTGATCTACAGTCAATAGACATAGCTGTTCGTTACTTTCGGAAACTCCATAGACTTTAATTAATGTATATTTTTTGTTTTTGGAACATCAGACATGATTGTTCGCCACATACGGAAACTCCATAGACTTTAATTTATTTTCATGTTTACAAGAAAAAATATCTTGCCTTTTCTGGCCAAAATTTTTTATGATGTTTTACTCGGATCCACAATAATCGAGTTTTTTATGATGCCATTTGAAAGTTAAATAAATAAAGCAATAAATAAAAAGTAATTTGTCTATGCTCAAAATTAAAAGAAAATTTTGAAAAAGCCACTTTCCCAATAACGTTGCCCTAAAATTGTCACATAAAAAGCTCTCACCAATTTGTAAAGAAATACAGCTTGAAAATGCATACACTGATTCCAATAAAAATACCTTGTTTATTGCTTTATTCATTTAGCTTTCAAAGGACACAAGAACATTAAAATATGCTGACCAGAAGAAGCAGGATAATTTTTCAGGCAAACATGAAATTACATTGAAGTCTATGGAGTTTTTCGAAAGTGACGAACAATTATGTCTATTGATTGTATGTATTACAGGAAAACCCTTTAATACGTAACTTATCTTTATTTGATTGTCTGTTTGCTTGTGTTGTGGGTTAACGTTCCAGTCAACAATTTTCAGTCATGTCGGGACGGTGCCAACGCTTCCTTGGTTTAACCAGGGAGTTAATGTGTCTTGCTCAAGGACACAACACGGTGCCACTTGTGGGGATCGAACCCAGGACCTCTCGTTTCGGAATCCGATTCTCTACCAATACGCCACCGCGCTCCCTAACTTATCTTTCATGCACACGTGCATACCACTGTACACATTATTTTTACTATGTAATGATGTGGTGTAACAGGGTATACATTTTACGGCGATGTTATCCTGATGAGATACCGGACTGAATCTACAAGTCTTGCTTCAAAAGATGATATTAAACGAACAACTACGACCGTGACATGCTCTAAAAATAAAAATCGGCCATACGCCAGCCAAAATTACGACTGGAAGCATACGAACGCTCAACGGTAGACGCTCGAATTAGTTCGTTAATTCGCTCTCCGACTCATTGCGTTTCAACAAATTTTGACCAGAAACAATCGATGCCAAGCATCAATGAAATATAGACATGCAATCTAGATATATCGCTAAATGCGACAGGATCGATTTGGTTGCGTACTTTTCTTGTAAATTTTCCCCGAGTATAGAGTGCTGCCAGAGAGTGCTAAAAATAGAAACAATGTCCAATAATTCTGTTCTGCTCTTAATAGATGTGGCTTGCTGTATTGCTCCGAATAATTTGTATGCTTACATTCACAAATATGTTATGGAACTCTTTTTCCCCATTCCGCTAGTACAGCCCACATTTTAAATTAATTGCAGCCCAGAAGGGCACAGACTATTCGTTAACGTCATCATCTTAAAATGCTTTTGAGAGACTGACAAAATATTTACGTTTCGAAAAATCGCCCATGCATGTCAGCTGTATAAAAAAAAAAATAGATTTTTTTTTTCAATAATTTTCCTCAAACCATTGAGTGTGGATACACACATACCCATGAACACCCCAGTTTCACTTGTTAAAAGTGTGAGGGATAATCCCTTTAAAGGGATAGAGTATAAACGTTTGATCCTTCGGAAGCAGTTATACGTTAAAGGGGATAGTATGGGCCATATTGCTTAATTTCGGGTACTGAATCCTCATCAGTGACCCGTTATAAACCGGCCACTATAGCCAGATAAATATGCTGCAATTTGAAAAGTTTACATTTGGGAAGTCTAAATCAAAGGCACATGCCTAAGCGGGCTCAAATAATTACAACATTGTTTAGAAAATGGCTCTAAACGTACAATTTCAATACTCTGAATATTGTTACTGATCTCAAGGACCGGAAGAAATAATATAATTCTGCACTATGGATGATGCACGCGGAGACTTTCTAGGGCCGTCACACGGCACGATGCCAGCTACAGTAATAGCAAATAAAATGTAAAAGTTTGATCCATTGGAAGCAGTAAAACGTTCAAAGGGGGTTGTATGAGCCGCATTGAGCAATTTCGGGTACTGAAGCCTCATAGTGACCCTCAGGGAGTATATATTACATGGACTTGTTTGCGTGATGTCCTGTTTTGGTAAATTACAAATGTATAATAAATGTCAAAATTTTCAAATTTTGCTACGTAGCATTCACTGGGTGCTTGTTTGCTTGGTCCCGTTACAATAAAAAAAAAAAAAAAGATTTTTCACACCACGGCTTTTGGAGTGGGAATTTCTTTTTAATCGCGCCTTTTCCTGATCATTGTCGACGTGTACCTTTTCAAAGAAGATCTTTGAAAATGGAGGACGACGGCAGTCGGACGGACTGACGCCGGGTACCTGCCTATCCTATAAGCTCAGGCTCAGGTGAGCTAAAAATTAAACGAACTTTGCAAAAAATATTTATTTATTTATTTATTTATTTATTTATTTATTTATTTATTTATTTATTTATTTATTTTGAAAACAAAATGACAAAATCTTTTGGATGATGGTTACAAAGGAGTAAGCAGAGTAAGCAGTACAACCTCTAAGTTGAATATGTCGGAAATTGGGTACAAGGTATCAAATTGTATATTCAAATGGCGATGTCATTACGAAAACTTGCCCATGAAAAATACAGAGAGTTTTAAAATTGCAAAAATGAAAATTTTCAGTAGAAAAGTTTTGACATTTTTCTTATTTTTGCTCAAAACATAGATTGTGGGTACACGTTAGAACCGCCTCGCCGAGGCGGTTCTAACGAGTACCCACAATCTATGTTTTGGAGCAAAAATAAGAAAAATAGGTATACCCCTGCAAACCCCAGTTTTGCTATATAAAAGTGGGGTTTAAGGGGGTATGCATTTCACAGACATGTTTTCCTGATGATATTATTGTCAAAAATCATGTTTGTCCGAAAACTGGATCACACTGGTCTAGAATAAATGTATGAATAAACCCAGTTAAAACTTGTGTTGGCGGTCAATGATTCACAATATTTGACAGCTGCTAACGTTCGTATGGAATATATTTGGACTGCATGAGATTGACATGACTTGTATTAAATTTCAATGAGTAATCTAAAGACTTTTAATGACGTTTAGCAAAATATTTGTTCTCTTTGTTTCTATGACAAAAGGTTAAACATATTCATTTACTGTTTTTGAGATGAATATAGAATCAAAGCCAGATCAAACCAGTGCTTGGAGGTAAATATATATCGTTTGCAAAATAAGCAAATACAGGCTGCAGTTTCAGCAACTAAAACTCCCGAGAAAACGGGATACAGTCACTTTTACTGATATCAAATTTTAAAGTGTGTCTGTGTGACCATTAAATCACATATTGCTAAAATTGTGAATAAAATTATGAGCTCGGATGGATCTTGCCAACACCATAAGTACAGTTATCCAAAAGGTAAAATAAAGCAACACAGAAATGGAGTCCAAAAAGTAGTCACACTTTCTACATATTGTATTTTGGTTTGTTGGGCCTTGGCAAAGTTGTTAATTACAGTGCTTCCGTTTAGGTGATTAAAATAACAATTAAGGACGGAGGTTGAACGTCTTCCGGTCCATGTTAAGCTAAAAATTTCAACAAACCGTATATTTTTGTACCAGAAGATTCCTTATTTTCTAACTAAAAAAATAAATACCCACACTTTATGTAATCGAACACAACAACCCGTTTCACTGGTTCCCAAGCATTGATGGTGGTCAAATTTCAAATATCCTAAAAATTATGTAAACATCTACAATTATCAGACATAAGTTTGTATAACAATGTGAAAATGCTGCAGTTGAATCTGTAATTTAAAAGTTAATAAAACAACATAACAGGTGACTGAAGAAAATCTTGTATTCTGATTGGTTCATTTTGTCTTGAAAATCTTTCCGGGTGCAACTGGCCTGTTAAGGTGACTGTGAAATGGATGAAGAAAATCCTGTGTTCCGAATTGGCCACATATTGGGAAAATGGCTGCCCATTCGGCTTACAATATGTTTTCTTGGTATAAGCACCTGATTGTTAATTTAGTTTTTCCCACCTCGGTTTTTTTTTAATGGGAATTCCTTTCTGATTGCGCCATTTCCTGATCGTTGCCTACTTTTACTTTTATATGGATATATCGCTATGCTTAACTCAAAACTGTATCGCCATGAATAATGCCTAGGTCACACTAGCAATTACGTACGCTGCGGATAGTTGCGGATACTAAACGTAGCAATCCGCAGGAATTAGTGGGCGGGGCTAACTGTTCTTAATGAGTTCACGTAATTATGATTACCTTTAAATACGGATTCATACGGTATAGTTACGGATATATTCGGATACATACGGAAAGTAACTTGTCTCCATACCTTTCGATACCATCTGTTACGTTTTGACACGGACATGCACCTTCAGATACGCATTTGCTACGCTCTCTTGCGTATAAAACGCTGCAATGCGATGTAAGTAACCGCTGTTTATTGTCAAAGTGCAGTCACACTAGCACATACGGATGCGACGGATAATACGGACAAGTCATACGTATCTATCCGTTATATCCGTAACAATTCGCATCGTATGCGTATATGACCGTAGCTGTACGTGTTGTATCGTAAGGGTCCGTAGAATCCGCGCCCAAATTTTGAAAAAAGTCAAAATTTCGATACGGACGGAACATCCGTATCTGCACGTGAAGAAATTATAGAGCATAAATTGCTTTAATTGATTGTTTGCTTGATCGATTGATAGATTGATTGATTGCTCGATCGCGATCGATCTCTCGGTCGATCGATAGACTGATTGATCGATGGTCGATCAATTGATTGATCGAGTGATTAACTGATCGAAAGTCAGTGATCGATCAAGACCGATCGGGTGATAGATCGATTGAGTGATCTTTCTTTTGATCGATCTATCGAGTGATTGATCGATTGCGATCGATCGATTGATTGAAACTTGACGGATCGATCGAGTGATTGATCAATCGAGTGATAGTCGTAAAACAACGGAAATAGCTTCTCATAATACTATAATTTTTTACATTTGTGTGTTTGCTTGTTCGTTTGTTGGTTCTCCATTTTTTTCTTAGATATTGCTGCCTGCTTCTCAGCCATTAAAAGCAATGCAAAATCTACCTCTGAGGAATCCATATTTTTTTCATATTGACTAAAGGAATGCATTGAACGCACGTGCATAATTGTGAGCATTGGACGCACGAGCGATTCAGTGAGTAAGCGGTATACTTTTCATCACATAACTGTACGCCGACAAAGACCGTAACAGAACAAAATAGCACATATGAAACAGTATCGATCCGCAACAAATGTTTACGACAAGATACGTTTAGTTACGTAATAGATACGGTTTTTGATACCGATTAGATACGGACAATTACGGGTTTTTCATCCGTGCCTGATTTTTGACAAGTGTTATAGCTTGGCTGCGGATCGTCCGTGCCCTGTAAATGATGCACGTACAGATACGGACTTTAACGGATATGTTACGAATTATTACGGACAGGACGGACAAATACGGAAGCCTTATCCGCAACGTCCGCAGCGACCGTAAGTGCTAGTGTGACCTAGGCATAAGAGGTGAATACAATGAAGAGATTTAAAATGAGCCGCGACGCGAGAAAACCGGTCTTCGGGGTTTCCGACCAGGTCCGACACAAACCGGCCTGTACAAGCTCAGAAAAGAGCTAGAAGCTTGAAATTTCGGATTTAAGTAGAAGAGGAACTGTAGTATCCGTGTAGCGAAAACAAAGGCGCTGATCAGCTTTGCGGTTACCGCGAAGCTGATCCGCGCCTTTGTTTTCGCATAGGCAAAAATCCGGTTTTCTCGCGTCGAGGCTCAAATGCAAGTTGAATTCAAATGTTTTGACTTTTAATAATGGTTCACTTTCAACGAAATCGGACACAAATAAACTTTGAAATCACAAACTATGGTGTAAATTTCGTAACAAAACAATGAGTAATCTGGGAGCAGCAGTCTTTAAAAAAGCCATACCCCTAGATTCTAATGTTACAAACAACAATGAGCATATCTACCATTTGCCCCGTTGCAAAAGAAATAATAATAATAAATAATATTTCGTATTTTGCGTTTTGCGACAATACATTCACATATATACTCATCAAAAGAAGTTTTGCACCAGTTTATGTTTTTTCTCATTTTAAAATAATATTTAGAATAGATCTTGTTCAAATATACGTTTAAAACTTAATACTATCTTAAAGGGATGGACTTCGTAAATAACAAAGCAATAATTTGTTTTGAAAAGATTAAGTAAAAATGTGCAAAAAAATATGTTTCTGAAAACACCAAAATTTGGGATGCAGCGAAAAGCCTACATCTTTATTTCTGGGCTTCCAAACCCAGGCCCTGCCAAACCTGAATGCGTTTAACATCCTCACTCGAGATACTGAAAGCAATCATTTAAAGCAAAAATAAATAAATATTTTTTTCTTTACCAAAAATATTTTTTTGTTTTTTTTTTTACCAAAAATAACAATTTTTGAGATTTTGTTTAAATTCAAAGATAAAGCTTAGTAACTCCTCTCCTATCTAAAAAAAAAAATGGGTTGTTTTTCCATCAAGCACAGTACCCCTTAATCTTTAACTGGAGGTACTGCTTTTCGACCCATCCAAATTCCGACTTTTTAAAAAGCTGCATATCAAAAACATACTCATACAATTTCTTTGATACCGTCGAGGTCGCTGTTAACAGAAAGAAAATAGGCGGTAGGTTTTGGCTTCAAAACATCTCATAGTGATCAAAATATGAAATGAATATTGATTTTACTCATTTTCTCCAATGATTATGATTTTTCTCAATAATTGCAATTTTGTCAAAAAATGCATTTTTGCCCATTTTGCAAGTATTATTTATTTATTTATTTATTTATTTATTTTATTTTTTTTTTTTTTTATTTTTTTTTTTTTGATTAATCATTTGCTTTGGATCTCTAGTTTGCAAATTTGGAAACAAAAATGTGTTATTAAAGCTGTGGCATTTTTGGTGGATTTTTTTTTTTTTTTCGAATTTCCTATTTTCAGTATTTACAGAAAATGAGAATTTTCAATTTTTCGTAAAATCGTTTCCGGAATGTTTTTTGGTCTCATCACACACATTATAAAACTCTTTCAGATTGTGCAAATTCAAAAAGGTAGGTTTAAAATTGGTTAGTCAAAATGTCACTTAAAAACATGAAAAAATCTAAGTGGGACAAAACTTCTTTTGAGGAGTATGTAGATGAAATTGTGAGCTCGGACAACATCGTAGGTACAGTTATCCATAAGGTTAAATAAAGCAACCCAAAAATGGAGTCCAAAAATAATCACAATTTCAACATCTGTCTCATAATTTGTTTTTGTTGGGCTTTGACAAAGATTTTAATTACAAGCTTTCCTTTAGGTGATTAAAATAAAAGTTCAGGACGGAGGCTGATGTCCATGTTATTAAAAGCTAAAAATTTCAGCAAACATATTTTGTACCAGAAGGTACCTTATGTTCTAACTAAAAGATAGATACCCATATTTTATGTAATCGAACACACCATGAAAGGACTGCCATACCCATAGATTCTGTGGTGGTTCTTATTGTTTTTTGTCTTGGTGTTAAAACTTTTTTGTGCTGTTTGTATGTTTTCATATTTTAATTTATAAGTTTAGGTGTTTAGGTAACTGAGTGGCCACCTATTGGGAAAATAGCTGCCCATTCGGCTTACGATATATTTTCATGGTATAAGTACCTGATTGTTAATTAAGTTTTACCCACTTCGGTTTTTGGAGAGGGAATCTCTTTGCGGCTTTTCCTGATCGTAGCCTACTTGTACCTTTGAAATTTTGAAGTGCTGTGCAGTAAGTACGCGAGTAGAAAAGGCCGGAATTATCCAGAGGAGTTATATTTTCAAATGTGAACATGTATAATATACCTTTTTCAAATATACAGATATATTATATTCGATTAATATTGTTCTGTTGGCGAGGCGGCTCTAACGTGTTAGAAATATCTTTTTTGTAATAACATTTTTAATTTTTACAGCTGAAAAAAAACTCTATAGTGCATGGACAAGTTTTCGTAATGGCATTTGGTCCAAATAACCGATGCAGAATTTAAACAGCAAGAAAAGCCACTAACTGTCATTTGCAAAAAGGTGACAATGACTAACTTTTCAAGATGTCGAGACGGTGTCCCAGTTATTGACTTGCGTTACAATGACCGTAACTCTACGAGGTAGTCATATTTCAAATATTCTCATAATTATATGTAAAGATCTATAATTATTAGAAATAATTTTGTATATTGAAGTAAAATGCCGCTGTTGAATCTGTAATCTAGAAGTTAATAAAACAACATATTAAATGTCTGAAGAAATTCTTGTATCCTGATTGGTTCATTTTGTCTTGAAAAATATTTCCGGGTGCAACTGGTCTATAGAGGTGATTGTTTTATGGCTGAAGAAAATCCTATGTCCCGATTGGTTGACTTTGTCCGGGTATACCGTTATAATTACTAAGAGTAAGTAAGTAAGTCAGTCAGTCAGTAAGTAAGTAAGCAATCCTTTATCTTACTAGGGTGACACCATTGGGAAAAAAAACAAATTTCCAAGAGTCCCACATAACGTGTTGTTTTAAACTTTATAAATAGGTTTGGAAAGGAAACTTAAAAACTGATTTAGCATCGAAAGGGATTTAGGGAGACACTTATCTGAAGAAAATCTTGTATCCTGATTGGTTCATTTTGTCTTAAAAATCTTTCCGGGTGCATTTGGTCTATAGAGGTGATTGTTTTATGGCTGAAGGAAATGCTATGTTCCGATTGGTTGACTGTATCCGGATATAACGTTATAATTACTAGTAGTAAGTAAGTAAATAAGTAAGCAATCCTTTATCTTACTAGGGTGACACCATTGGAAAAAAAATCCTAGAAGCCCACAAAACGTGCTGTTTTAAACTTTATAAATAGGTTTGGAACAGACGCTTAAAACTTATTTAGCCTTGAAAGGGATTTAGGGAGACACTTAATCTTATATATGAATTTTGGTGATATTTGCCAGAACCTTAAAAGGATATTGGATTTTTTAATGAAAAAAGGGGATATGGGATATTGGTACCAAACCTGCTGGGCACAAGTATAATGTTGATAAATATAAGATGAGAACCAGCTAAAACTAGCCATATGTGTCAGACATCAACAATATAGTGATGTCAGAGATTTACCTCTTGTCATCATTACGAAAACTTGCGAAATGCAATATACAGAGATTTTTTTAGCTTTAAAAATTGAAAATTTTCAGCTGAAAAATTTTGATGTTTTTCTTATTTTTGCTTAAAACATAGATTGTGGGTACATGTTAGAACCGCCTCGCTGAGGCGGTTCTAACAAGTACCCACAATCTATGCTTTGGAGCAAAAATAAGAAAAATAGGTATACTCCTGCATACCCCAGTTTCACTATATAAAAGTCGGGTCATTGCATGGAGACGTTTTCCTGATGATACCGAAATCTGAATGGTATGCCTGTTCCTATTCGTCAAATGTTTTTCATTCATATTTCTAAATATCTGTGACGTCACTCTTATGATGAAGTCCGGCACCTTTAAATGCATAATTCTTTGATCGTAGAAGACCCATGTTATAAATCTGAATGACACGCCTGTTCCGATTGGTCAAATACATTCACTTCATTCATAATGTTAACGACAAATCTTTGACGTGAGTTTACTACGACCATAACAGAATCATAGCTTTGGCAGGCTCCTGGTATAGACTAAAGTTCTAGACATCCGACATAACACAAGCATGATAAACATAAGGAAAACATGTCCGTGCAATAAATACCCCCTTAAAGCCCACTTTTATATAGTAAAAGTGGGGTATGCGGGGGTTTGCCTATTTTTCTTATTTTTGCTCTCCAAAACATAGAAGCGGTTCTAAGGTGTACCCACAATCTTTGTATGGAGGAAAAATAAAAAATATCAAATTTCTTCCGTTGAAAATTTTCAATTTTTAAAGCTAAAACATCTCTGTTTATTGCAGTGGCAATATTCGTAATGAGAATACTGGTGAATGTTATAAAAAAACATTAAAAGAGTTTATGAATTTGTATTATGATTACATACAAATGGAAATGGAAATAAAGTTAAAAATATTGGTCTTTTATTGGACTGAAATTTTCATACTGTAATCTGAAAGTTAATAGAACAACATATAACTGAAGAAAACCTTGTATCCCGATTGGTTCATTATGTCTTGAAATTTTTTCCGGGTGCAACTGGTCTATAGAGGTGATTGTTTTATGGCTGAAGAAAATCCTGTGTTCCGATTGGTTGACTCTGTCCGGATATACCGTTATAAGTAAGTAAGTAAGTAATTCTTTATTTTACTAGGGAGACCCCGCTGGAAAATCCAATCTTACTAGGGACTTTCAAAACATGTTTTAAACAGTATAAATAGGTTTGGAACGGAAGCTTACAGCTTATTTAGCATTGAAAGGGATTTAGGGAGATTAAGATATGAATTTTGGTGATATTTGCCAGAACTTTAAAAGACTATTGGACGTTTTTAATGAAAAGGTTATGGGTCATTAGTTCCAAATTCCTGAGAGTCCTTGCAGAATCGCAGTTTCAACACATAAATGTTCAGATGCTTGTATGCCTTGTATGCAGAGCTAAAATGTCGGCCATTTCTCTGACAAGCTGAAATCTATTGCTGAAATCTTTATTTCTCCACTGGCATTTTTTTTTTTTTTTTTTTTTTTTTTTTTTTTTTTTTTTTGGTTTGTTCTAAGTTTAAAACGCAGACTAACATCCTAAGCATTCCTTTGTTAGCTTAGTCATTTTCTACATTAAAACACCATGTGTTGTTTTGTCAAAAAAAGGTCAGAGCTAAAACTAACATCCCATCGCTTAAGATTGCTATATTAATTTTGGGATCGTTTGTTTGGTGCCGATATGCAAATTAAGAATTAATTAACAAGTGGATAACATTTTACATAATCATTACGAAAACTTGCCCATGCAATATATAGAGATTTTTTCAGTACCAAAAATTGAAAATTTCACCAGAAAAATGTTGATTGCTCAAAACATAGATTGTGGGTACAAGTTAGAACCGCCTCACTGAGGCGGTTCTAACGAGTACCCACAATCTATGTTTTGGAGCAAAAATAAGAAAAATAGGTATACCCCTGAAAACCCCAGTTTTGCTATATAAAAGTGGGGTTTAATGGGGTATATATTGCACGGACATGTTTTCCTGATGTTACCTGCGCAGTCTTATTACAAATCTAATAGATTATACAATCGTACGATTGCTTACGATTCAGTGGGACCGGCACTTAAGCCATTTTCTATATTAAAACAACAGATGCCGTTTTGTCAAAAAGGTCAGAGCTAATTCATGGCCGTGCGCAAAGTTAAAGTGTCTAAATATAGTGAAAATGGATGAAAGTTAACGCAAATGTATGCATACAAAATCGCGCAATCATACTGGTCGCGAAAACGTGCTGTGTCCAATATTTTGACGGAATAATAAATAAAGGCAAAACAAAAACAATTCATAATTAAATTGTTTACTAGACTCAACCAAATGTTAACAACCTTGATGTCATTAATTAATTTTAAAATGGTTAGCTACGGGAAAACAAGTCACATACACATGTTCTAGAAAGTTGTATTTGGAGTGCAGCTATACTTTATCACTGCTGAGAATCGCGTGTTATTGTATACATACAAACCAATAAATGTTAGCTAGGTGCAGGCAATGCAGAAATTGAGCATTTATTGAAAGAAAGTAACGTTATTTCGTTTTCGCAAACAATTCAATATTACTGTAATGGAAGCAATGAGTGCCCTATCGGTTCATTGTTCTGAAGTTTTGATTTTTTCAAAGATTTCAATGCTTCAGCCTATTCTTTATATGTCAATTCACCTTCTACATTTTCAGCTTCCTTTTGACTTAATTGTTTTTGATTAGTTCCAGTTATTGTTTTAATGGGGGTATCATCAATTCCAATAGCTTCTTTAGTCACTGAAGAGGCTTAAGTAGCGAAACCGCGGTACGTCCCCCATTACTTTTCTCATTTATATGCTCACTTTCGTCTCATAAACCGCTTCCCCATTTTCATCTATTAGGTATTGAATTACTTTTTCTTGGTAGTTTCTATTTTCTAGATTTAAGAAATATTTTGTTGCTTTCTCTCCAAGCTCTGCGTATCTACGAGGGTGGGTCAAGAAGTTCTGTCATAGGTGTTATATAACGATAAATAGACATGATATGTTGCTGAATTATATATTGTTAGAAAGGGCAACATTTCTCCTTTATAATGATACCAAATCAATGCCCAAAAGAAATAAATACTTTAAATTATTCGTCTTGAAAGACAAGTGGGGTAAAACCACTGGCATGTTTTCTTGAAATTGTGAACCTTGTATTATGTCTTTCATGTGTTGTATATTTATAACTACTAATCATATTTTCTTCAAATTTTAAGTGATAAATTCTGTTATATTTAGAAAAGCAATCCGGCAAAAATGACCGTCACAAGTGCGCTACTGACTGTATAATGAAGCGATAAAGATGGCGTCATTAGAATATGTACCACTGTAACTGTTAAATACCACTGTGTAATTATAATTGCTTGCATTATTATGCTTTCACTTGAGAGCAGCCTTAGATGATACAGTTAAATGGTCAAATGCATTTAAAGCTTCGAAGTTAATGCTTAGATGTCAGTTTTTCTTTGAATTGGAACTGCAGTTTTAAAAAATGCCAAGACAGGCCGATTTGAACATTTCGTTGTGCTATAAAACAATTAAATTAAGCTGAAGAAGTTTGAGTTTTGCAGGATGTAATCACTCATATTCGAAGAATATAATCATAGCACTTATGACTTTTCTTCGAAATCATTTTACTGTATATTTTTGCATTGTTTTCTTTAAAACATGCCAGGATCAGGGAGTCACCGCTTTAAAAGTGATTTATTACATTTTATTCATGAAGAGCCACAGACAATTTTTATCACAGGTAATAGCTAAAGGAATGGTCTTTAAAATGTTGCTATTTTAAAATAGTTTGCAATGACAGATACCGAGAAATATATGGAGTGACAGAACTTTTTTTACCTATCTTCGTACATCTTGACCTAAAAGCATTCCCCCTTCTATTTTCTTTTGTCTAATTTCTCTTAGTGCTTCATGTGTTTCTTGTAATAATAATATTTCCTCATTTGAGATTTCTTTTTTTTCTTCTCTAGTATTACTTCTTTCTCTTCATTTATTTTCTTTTTATATGAACTATATTTAATATTATTTCGCCACGTATTACTAAAAGGATTGTTTCTAAAAGTAATTGATCATTAATCCGGTGCCCTATTTTATCGTTTTAATTTTTTACTGTTTGCTTCAATCTTATTATTATCATACGGACCATTATTCGTTGGAGTGATATCGGTTTATTCATTTAGGCTATTTCTTTAATTATGCTGTGTACTTTTTCACATAGTCCTGATCTTTCAGAAGTGAATTATTAAATTTCCAGTAACCATGGCCTATTTCATTACCAAAATTGCAAATAAATCAATCAGACTTGTTTACGATTATTTTACGAATATGTTAAGAATTTAATTTCCTTCCGAATTTTAGGAGCATGCTCCTACTTTTCGAAACAACTTGAAATTTTCACCGAATGCCTACGAATGCTTACGAACACTACCGAATTCGCAACTGAGCTAAATTGCATTCGTAAGGGCATTCGCAAAGGATATTAGATGGCAGACCAGTATCAAAAGTCAACTGACAATATATATATATATTTATTATACCTCATAAATATTCATTGGCTGAGTGTGGATTTTGATTGGTCCAGAGCAGGTCACGCGGAGGGTGCTATTCTGTCATGTCGCATGATCGTATTACCCTGTGACGTCATATCTGCCTTAAAAATTGCAGGCGCACTTATAGTCACATGCTTTTGCTTACAGTGCACGTGGAGGGTGCTATTCTGTCATGTCGCATGATCATATTACCCTCTGACGTCATATCTACCTAAATGTGAAGTTGCACGTGTAGTAATATGCCATTGTAATGTGGCATGTCACTAATTTGTTTCAAAAGTGGTTCGGTATAATAAAACAATTGTTGCCCTTGAGTGAGGGTGACATGACGATTTGTTAACCCTCGACAGGTTATATTGCCCTCGGGCTTCGCCCTCGGGCAATATTACCTGCCTCGGGTGAACAAATCGCCATGTCACCCTCACTCAAGGGCAACAATTGTATAATATATCAATTAAATAATAGATATATATTTATCTATCACACCTTTGGACATTGGTTGCATGCTTATTTCAATTAATTATTTTATGAAAGTTGATAAATTTCTATTTAGAATAAAATTTCGTAGCTAGCTAGCTAGCTAATTCACTAGCAAACTTTGAAAAAGTAATGCATTAGAATTAGCAGTGTTCTAATGCAAGAAAAATATTTGCATTGGCATTAGCATTAGCTGAGAAAGAAACAGCTAATGTATTGGGATAATTATATATATGTATATAGTTTAATGTATTGCCCAACAACAGTCCTGAGAAGGCGGGCACTGACTGACTTAGGGAAAATCTTTAAAACAACAGAGGAGGACAAGCAGACACCAGACCCATTACGAAAACATGCCCATACAATATACAGAGATTTTTATACATGTAGCTATAAAAAAAAATTCAACAGAAAAAAAAAATATTTTTCATAGTTTTGCTTAAAATATAGATTGTGGGACGGTTCTAACGAGTACCCACAATCTATATTTTGTAGCAAAAATAAGAATAATAGGTATATCCCTGCATACCCCAGTTTTACTATATAAAAGAGAGGTATAAGGGGGTATACATTACACGGACATGTTATCGTGATGCTATGTTATACTATTTTTAAAATAAGCATACATGGTGAGCCTTACGGGCCAGGTGATGTATGTAGACATTGTATAGTAGAACTAGAAATGCATGTTTATAAAACTCTATGCCCCAAACTGTATGCTTGAATGAAGTGAAATTTAATTTTCTGAAGACGCTGCTCGGTTGCCTCTGTTTTGACCTCGATCATGAAACAGAAGTTAAGCTTTATACAGACAAGTTAGAAATGGAGTAAAAATTTCAAAGTAATTTTGTCAAAATCTGACGGAAAGTCCTCAAAACTTAATCAGGTGATCTTCCTTTCAGCCCCAACCAGCATACCAAACATGAAGGCTCTAGCTCAAATACTTTTTGAGATATCTTGCATACAAGATTTTCAAATTTAGTTTTCAAAGGGACATAACTCCAAAAAGGGGCATAACTCGGACATGAAAAAATACGGTCAACTATTTTTTCATGAGGAATCTGTATATGAAATTTCAAAACCCTAGCACTCACCGTTCAAAAGCTTCAAATTTCACCGAAAAGTGGAAAAATCAATAAAAATTTCAAAATTCCGCATTTTTGTCAAAATTTGACGGAAATTTCTCAAAAGTTAATCAGGTCATCTACTCCTCAGCCCCAACAATTATACTAAATATGAAGGCTCTAGCTTAAATACTTTTTGAGATATCTTGCACACAAGATTTTCAAATTTTGTTTTCAAAGGGACATAACTCAGAAAAGGGGAATAACTCGCACATGAAAAATACGGGTCAACTATTTTTTCATTATGAATACACACATGAAATTTCAAATCCCTAGTATGCACCATTCAGAAGTTTAAGAAAAGATGACTAACAGACACACCCACTCACACACGCACAGACAGACAGACAGACAGACAACCCGAAAGCAAAATGCCCTTCCAACTTTTTTCAAAGTTGGGGGCATAATTAACTGTAAAATTAGCATAAGTATGATATTTGACAGTAAAAATGAATACATAAATAGAAATCTACTCACAATAAAATAGCAGACTGATTGCGGATAGCCTTAAACACGTTTCAAAACACACAAACAGACAGACTTCTTGGCTGCATTTGTTTCAATCACGCGTTCAAGCGTCGCTAAACTTTGTTCATTAGAAGCTCGCGCAAGGCCATTTCGACAAAACGTTCGTCTCAGTTTACGTCAACAAGTGAAAATACCAAATGTCATCAGCAATTAGTCACGTAGCTACGGTAGCAGATGATACGCGGGACTTGTATTCGGTAGCAGCAGCACGACTCCATTGACGTCAATGTTGGCCTTGAGGCTGCTTGCTAGTTGTACTGCCGATATTTGTCGCTTAATCAATATCGAATATGGTGCCCCTTGAAGTACACCACAGTTGTAGCGTAGCAAAAGCAGCTTAAAGGCCATGCAGTCAACTAGACAGTGTTTACGCTCTTACGCATGCGCACATGAAAAACAAACTTCAAGGTGTCGTTAAAAAGAAACAATGACCAATAACTATAAATTGTGATGTTCATTTTATTGTGAACTGTACAAAACAGTGTTACTCTAGTCTGGTTACATAAAGTATCACTGATTATATTAATACAATAAACTGGAAGAGTTCTGAGCTGTTTGAAACTGTAATGTGATTTTTGTATCAAATGCCATTTCTTGTTCTACCCAAGTTCTCATTATTAACTATTTTTCAGTTCTGTTATTTTTATGCAATCTTTAAGCATTTTTCTTGCTCAACTCAGCTCAGCATGGCAACTTGCCTGTTCAATGTTAGCATAATTGATGTTTGAATTTTTAACATTTTGTTCTTCTGCACATAATTGTTTGGATATATCCAGGTACATTATGATTTTATTCTCATTTGCGTTGAGCACAAAAAAAAAAAAAAAACATTTCCGAACTCAGGTCTTTGACACAAAGGAGGGAAATGTCACTCACCTTTTAATATGAGCCTGTGCATGAGAAAACCAACAATTTGGGTTCTGACCAGGTCCGCCACAAATCGGGCTGTACAGTCACAGAAGATGGTTAGAAGCTTGAAATAGAAGAGATATTTTACTATCTGTGTAGCGAAAACAAAGGAGCTGATCAGCTTCGCAGTTACTTTGTTTTCGCCTAAGCATTTTGCTGGTTTTCTCATGCAGTGGCTCTTATCATGATTATCCTCAATAAAACACCTCTAAAGCCACTAATTCATAACATTCTATGTATAGCTTAATATTTCTAAATTAAGAAACGCAATTAACGACAATGACATTCATTATATCTTACGCTAAAAGCATTTTGTTTCTTCTTAAGATATATCACCGACACACCAAGGTTATTTTATGATAACGAATCTCGTTCGTGATCTAAGCGATGCTAATGATGCTATAGTTATCAAGCTGGCATTTACCCTGGCCCAAAGCTTGCCTCATCTAGCCCCGAGGTTATAAAACTTTTTTCAAGCTCAGCTCAGCTGAGCATGAAATTTCAACTGCTCATAAATGTTGAAATGATCAAAATTAGTGGAAAATTCAGATTCAAAACTCAAAAACTTGTAATTTATCCTGCTTATAAATGTTAAAATGCCAACAATTGTTGGCATTTTAACATTTATGAGCAGGATAAATTTTAGTCTCAGCTGAGTTGAGCATGAAAAAAGTTTTATAACCTCGGGCCCTGGTGGTAGAGCATCGGACTCCGAATCGTGAGGTTCACGGTTTAGTCCCCACTCGGAGCGCCGTGTTGCGTCCTTGAACAAGACAAATTAACTCCAAAGAGTACTGGTTTATACCCAGGAAGTGATTGCTCCGTCCCGAGATGACTAAAATTTGTTGACTGGGACTTTAAACCTCAATACAGACAAACAAAAAACTGCATTGGAACGTTAACATTTTACTGAAATTCAAACCGACGTTTAATATAAAATTAGTACTAAAGCGACTTGCTTGTTGTAGTCAATATGACCCCCGGGACTGACTTTGCTTTCTGCACTCAAAACTCTTGTAAGTTAAAGACCTATATTCCACCCGACTGGAAAGCGACAGCGATTGGTTGTTTTGAATGACAAATGACAGCAGAGAAAGTAACTGATAATTAAATCAACAACATGCCATTTCTAATCTTGACACTTAGCTAGAAATTGGGACACAACTGAAATTACAGTCTATGAAAATAACGACATGCTTCTAGCAAGATAATTAGAGAAAAACAATAGTTTTACTGACGGTAAAAAACTTACCTGTATTTATAACAATATAATCCAAAACTGATGATACTGAAGATGAGATCTGAGCCGCGACAAAAGAAAAACGGTCTACGGGATTTCCGACAAGTTTCGACATAAACCGGCCGCTACAGTCTCTAAAAAAGACTAGTAGCTTGAAAATTTGGATTTAACAAGAGGAGTGATCGTACTATCTGTGTAGCGAAAACAAAGGCGCTGATCAGCTGTGCAGTTACTGCACAGCTGATCTGTGTCTTTGTTTTCGCCCATGCAAAAAGTCGGTTTTCTCATGGCTCGGCTTATATCCCTCTGTCGTCATTTGCGTACCCTATTGATTACTACTCCGCCTACGCAAAACTGTTGCTAGTAGCAACCAAATCTTCATTTTTTTTTTCTTTAAATCTGTGACGCACTTTGTCCAATTTCTCGAATGCCCGGTAGCAACAGTGACTAATCGTTCCATTCATCTCGATTATATTTTATGAGAATAGATCTGAAAGCATTTGCAATACACTGCTTAAAGTGTTCAACTTAGAATTCCAATATTCAGAACCGAATGCAATGCGATGAACCGTTTTCTCAGAAGACGTTATAGGTCTATTTTTAGATAAAAAAAATCGACCAGTTCTATTCTGAGGCACCGTTTAGCATTGGTATTAGAAACATCATCTAAAATAGCCGGAGCAGCGGTGTAAAGTTCCCAATGTTTGGACGCATCAGTAAAAATGTTTTTAAGTGTTTCTGCAAATTGAATAAATTGCTGCAATGTCGTGAATATACAGAAAACGATCAGGAAAAGGTGCAATCAGAAAAAGATTCCCACTCCAAAAACCGAGGCGGGAAAAAACCAAACTTATACCATGAAAGCATTTCTTATCCGAATGAGCAGCTATTTTCCCAATAGGTGACCACTCAGTTACCTAAACTTAACTAAAAATATAATAACATACATACAAAAAATTTAAACACCAAGACATAAAACAATAAGAACCACCATAGAAGTATCGCCTTGGAACGATCAGTAATATAAAATTACTGGCGGGCTCAAACCGGTTTTACAGGTACCTAACCTCACCCTCAGCTTCTGCAGTGGTTCACAACATTTAGTTAGTTGTTCGGTCCTCGTGGTGAATCTCTAACTAGTCAACGAATCATCATGGACAAACAAATAAATCGTGATAAATTCCATGATGAATCGAAAACGAGGACTCACAGATTGAGTAAGCTGCCCGACGATGGAGATCCCTGGACGCCCAATAACTTACTAACTCCGGAGCAAAAGAAAAACACCAGTTGAACCCCGGTGGGCCAAGCAACAGACAAGAAGCTCCGGCCCCAACCAAATAAAATAAATAGCTTTATGTCGGGGCCATCATAGAGTCTGACGCCCGACCCACCGGCGTGCAATTAAAGAAGGCAGCATAGTTATCAACCGTGATTGGGTTAAACACTAAACATACAGACTGTCGCATAACATTTAAGGTATATCCTATACGTCTGTAACGCATAATGATTTTTCTGAATTGAATCCTTCCTATAAGTTTCTTAAATTTGTAAACCAAGTCACCATAAAATTCTGGTTCCGATTAAATTAAAAAAAAAGTTTTTCGAAGTTTATGGTACCGATAGCCCTGCTGAAGAAGTTTGGCTGTTAAACATTTATTTCGCGCATTGAAGTCTGCAACATGATTGCAGACTCTAGCAAACCTAATAAGTTGCGAAATGTATACGTCATAAGAAGCACGGCGAGGAAAGTCACCATCCAAAAACGGAAAGTTTACTATATCAAAATCAAAGTCATCGCGT
Source organism: Rugalucina vietnamica (assembly GCA_964017185.1). Classification (NCBI taxonomy): domain Eukaryota; kingdom Metazoa; phylum Mollusca; class Bivalvia; order Lucinida; family Lucinidae; genus Rugalucina; species Rugalucina vietnamica. The sequence continues at coordinate 44,468,079 of OZ024872.1, forward strand.
TTATCATAAATTTTAGAAGAAACGAATCCATTTGCAATAGAAAGGGGCTTCAGTATCTGTGTTGTTTGCTTTATTCAACTGTAGTTCAGGGGGATAAATTTGTTTGACCATGCCTTCAAAATAAGGATTGTCAATGTTCAAAAGATCATCGAGGAGTCGAATTAAAAGCCTCGATAACATCAGCAGTTCAGGGGGATAAATTTGTTTGACCATGCCTTCAAAATAAGGATTGTCAATGTTCAAAAGGTCATCGAGGAGTCGAATTAAAAGCCTCGATAACATCAGCTTTATTGTCATAGTTAAGAGAATCCAAGTCTCTTTCGTAGCAGTATAAAAAAGATCAGTTACGAGAGGGGCGCAATTAGTACCCATCGGGATTCCAACAATTTGTCTGTATAACTTGGTTCCAAATCTAATAAAAATATTATCCAGGAGGTAGGATCAAAGTGTATATCGACTTTGGTCAGAGGAAGTGAAAAATGCTTTTCTATCATTACAGGCCAATAAAGTGAAACATAGTTTTTAATGCTCTTTTGAATGTCCACTCTATCAAATCGAGTAATTTTTCTTTAATCAGATTATGTGGCAATGTGGTATACAGAGTAGAAAAGTCGTAGAAATTCGCCTTTCAAATCAACATGTTTATCGCGATTAGATAATTCACATTAGAAAAACAATTTCATACATCTAGGGCCTACAAAGACTATAAATATCCCGAAAAAAGTGTAACTCGCAAAATGTATTAAGTATACATCCATAGGAGCCTGGTTTACCCATCAACGGTTCTTAAAAACATTTTATTTTCCAATTTAGGTGTGACATAAGAAGGGGTTGTCGGCCGAATATCACAACCACATATTCACATACATGTCAACAAAAGTTCCGTGCAAAGAGCTGGACAGATTGCAGACTGATCAACAGCAAACACAATATAAGAATCTATACAGCCTGCAAGAAGTCCGGGGCCAGAAAGCTCATAGGAGATTGAATGTCAGTACGAGACTTTCCTCTATGATATTTGCAACCAACTAGTATACTACTCAAACTTTGATAAGCATCAAAAGTTTATTTTTGATTACAGGACATATTGGTTATCTTACACACGAAATTTTGCTACAGATATATAGCAGCACCATCACCGTGCAAATATTCCATCCTTTTTTCGCGTTGCCTGTGAGCCCTTCTCGCAGACTTGCAGGAACAATGGAAACCCCCCTGAAACTGAAGTTGTCACTGCTGCCTACCCTATCCAATTCTGTCATTCATCCCCTCTTACTGGTTCATTCAACTGCAAAACTGTTTTGATAATCGAAATGTCGATATAAATGCACTTTTGGACAATTTCAGAAATCTGTGATTTTTGGTTAAAAACACGATTTTTTACCATTTTTTTTCGCTTAAAATGTTGTCCTTTGCATGGCAAGCATGAAACTGAAAACCGTTTTTGAATACGCACTCTGGTTAGCTCAATCCAGCGTTTTTTTTTAAATTTGTTGTCAGATGTTTTAATCACATAATGCAAATTTCCATTAAGAAAACGTTCAGTCCAATGACAATTTTTTATATTTTAAAACGCTGTAAAATCTAAACCAATGCCCGTAGCTCAAATCGGTTTTATGTTCAATACTCGAAGCCTAAAGGGCAACGTTTTAAGCGAAAAAAATTTTTTGGTAAAAAAAAAACGTGTTTTTAACCATTAATCACAGATTTTGGAAATTTTCCAAAAGTGCATTTTAGACACAAAAGTATCGACATTTTGATTATCAAAACAGTTTTGCAGTTGAATGAACCAGTAAGAAGGGGTAAATGACAGAATTGGATAGGGTAGGCAACAATCAATGAACAATGGCAACTTGAATTTCAGGGGGTTTCCATGGTCTTCCATCGTTTCTGCAAGTCTGCGAAAAACGCCCGCAGGCAACGCGAAAAAAAGATGGAATGTTTGCACAGTGATGGTTCTGCTTCATATCTATAGCAAAATTTCGGGTGCTAGATTACAAGTATGTCCTGTGAACAAAAATAAAGTTTTGATGCTTATCAAACTTTGAGTAGTATATATATATAGGTGCAATCTCAGCTCAGATGATCTAGAAGTGAATAGACAGTTTTCCAAATAAGAGTGGTTCATTCTTCAGCTGCAACTACATTTTGACACTTATCATAAACATGTTGGAACATCACAACACATTTGACAAGAATGATAAAGAAATTTAGATGCTTCTTATAGACCAGAGGACAATGGTCCTGTAAACGCTCACCTGAGATCTGCTGTATATACCAATAAACATGTTTGAATATTATGGTATTTAACCCAAATGTAGGGGCAGATGAAGCCCTTGGCCCATATAGCTGCTCACTCGACTCGCGGTGTGTTTTCTTAGTATAAGTACATAATTGTCTATTTGGTTTTTTTCCCACCCCTCGCTTTTTGGAGTGGGAGTTGCTTTCTGATTGCGCCGTTTCCTGATCATTGCCCACTTTTACCTTTTCATGCCGTAGACAGTTTCTAAGGAGAAGATTTTTGAATGTTTTTTGTTGTTTTTTTTTTTCAAAATTTTGCCCTGTATGGGGCCCCATCAACAAATCAAAGTAAAGGATTAGGACAAAAATCACAAGAAATGTAATATCTATTCAATAAACATTTCTGCAAAAACAAAAAAACAAAACTCAAATATCTGCAATTGGACCAGAAAAATAGCCTATTTCCACTTTTCCCATTACAAGTCTATGGAAACTTTAAGATGCCATAGCAACCAGAGTTCTTATCCGACTGGAATAAAAAACACAAATTATGTAGAGGCTACTGTCAGAAACATGTATACAAAGTACAGACTTCACCCCTGTGACAGTTTCTGAGAAGAAGAATTTTGATTTTTTTTTTTTTTTTTTTTTTTTTTTTTTTTCAAAATTTTGCCCTTTATGGGGCCCCAACAACCAATCAAATTAAAGGATTAGGACAAAAGTAACAATAAACGTGGAGCACTACTCAATAAACATTTCTACAAAAACAAAATTCAAATATCTGCAATTGGACCACAAAAATAGTCAATTTCAACTTTTCCCATTATAAGTCTATGGAAACTTTAAGTTGCCATAGCAACCAGAGTTCTTATCCGCCTGGAATAAAAAAACACAAATTATGTAGAGGCTACTGTCAGGAACATGTATACAAAGTACAGGCTTCACCCCTGTGACAGTTTCTGAGAAGAAGATTTTTGAATGTTTGTCGAAATTTTGCCCTATATGGGGCCCCTGCAACCAATCAAAATGAAAGATTAGGACACAAGTCACATGAAAAGTAGAGGACTTCTCAATAAACATTTCTGCAAAAACAAAATTCAAATATCTCCAACAAGACAGCAAAAACTGGCAATTTTCACTTTTTTCCATTATAAGTCTATGGGAAGCATAATTTGCCATAGTAACCAGAGTCCTTATCCGATCAAAACAAAAAACACAATTATTCTTTCCCCCTACCTGTAGATGGTGTATGTGTAATATGAGAACAATCGGTCCAGCGGTTTCAGAGAAGAAGATCTTTGAAATTGTGGACGACGACGGACGGACGGACGGACGGACGCCGGAGCATGTGTATACTGTAGGCTCACCTATGAGCCTTCGGCTTAGGTGAGCTAAAAAGCACCACCTTCACAACGCAAAATACTACAGGTTCGATACCAATTTAATGTGTGACAGTCCAAAGAAAGCTCAGTGATGTGCAAGACTTCTTGTTAAGAAAGAAATCAAACACGATATTACGAAATTCCACGATGTACTGAAAACCGTTTATGGCCCAAATAATTCTGGGCCCATTTCACTGCTTAGTGTTGAGCAGGGTATTAATAATAGACTCGGAGACCCTATGCAAATGGAAAGGTACAAGTAGGCAAAGATCAGGAAAAGGCGCAATCAGAAAAAGATTCCCACTCCAAAAACCGAGGTGGGAAAAAACCAAACTAACAATCAGGTACTTATACCATGAAACATATCGTAAGCCGAATGAGCAGCTATTTTCCCAATAGGTGGCCACTCAGTTACCTTAACTTAACTAAAAATATGAAAAACATACATAAGGCGCCAACAGCACAAAAAATTTATATACACCAAAACACAAAACAAAAAGAACCACCACAGAAGTATCGACTTGGAACGATCAGTAACACAAAGTTACTGGCGGGCTTAAACCGGTTTTACATGGCCATAACCTCACCCTCAGCTTCTGTAGTGGTTCATAACATTTAGTTAGTTATTCGGTCTTCGTGGTGAATCTCTAACTAGTCAATGAATCATCAAGAACAAACAAATAAATCATGATAAACATCCCGATGAATCAAAAACCAGGACTCACAGACTGAGTAAGCTGCCCGACGATGGAGATCCCTGGGCGCCGAATAACCTACTAACTCCGGAGCAAAAGAAAAACACCAGTTGGACCCCGGTGAGCCAAGCAACAGACAAGAAGCTCCGGCCCCAACCAACTAAAATGAATAGCTTTATGTCGGGGCCATCATAGAGTCTGACGCCCGACCCACCGGCGTGCAATTAAAGAAGGCAGCATAGTTATCAACCATGATTGGGTTAAAAACTAAGCATGCAGACTGTCGCATAACATTCAAGTTATAACCTATACGTCTGTAACGTGTTATGATTTTTCTGAACTGAAAAGAAAAATCATTAATTCCTTTAAGTTTCTTAAATTTGGAAGCTCTCTTTTCGCACCTCACACAGACATCTTTAGAAGCGACATCCATATTCTTACATAAAAAATGCTGTAATGTAGAAGGGCTTCGGCTGGAGACTACGACGTGTGATCAAAAAGTGCTAAGCCTGATACACTTCAAAGCATTCCATAATACAAAATCCTTGTTCAATCTGTCATTCTATTTAATTGAAAGTCATCTGGAGAGTAAAAAGCATTTGGTCACGCTTGATTGCTTTTGTACGACAGTAATGAGAGAGGACAGTGCGTCCAACTTACAAAATGGAGAAAGTTGAAGTGAGAGCGGTGATAAAATATCTTCGTAAGAAGGGAATTACTCCCAAGGAAATTCATAACACTTGGGAATGAGACTCCTTCTTATAGCACGGTGAAAAAAAAAATGGGCTGCAGAATTTAAGCGGGGAAGAGAGAGCATTGATGATGATCAAAGGTCTGGCCGCCCCAAAGATGCCACCACTGATGAAAAGTAGAGATTGTGCACAACCTGTTTATGTGTGACAGGAGGCGAGACTTGTGAAGTATTGTCAGCGAAGTGGACATAAGTTTTGGGACAGTGAAAACAATTCTAACGGATATCTTGGGTATGTCCAAAGTCTCGGAGAATGTTGACTGATGATGACCAAAAACGATCTCGGGTTGACATTTCTAGGTATCTCCTGTCTCGCTTTGAACATGATCCTGGTGATTTTATTGACCGAGTTGTAACCCAAGATGAGACATGTGTTCATCACTTTGACCCAGAGTCGAAAATGCAAAGCATTACCCTGGCTCACCCCTCTCAAGACGTTTAAGAGAGTTTCTTCGGCAGGGAAGGTGGTGGCCTCAAGCTTTTGGGACCCAGCAGGCACATGACGTCAGAATGACGTCAGATCGACGTCGATGCGACGTCATACGTCATGTGCCCGCTGGGGATAGTCTGCGGGTAATCATGATTGATTATCTTGAACAAGGTCGCAAAATGGTGCAATGTCGTTAAATGGTGCATATTATGCAGCAGAATTGAGGCGCTTGTGCCAGGAAATTGCAAGAAAGAGGAGAGGAAAATTGACTCGAGGTGTTCTGCTCTTGCAGGATGCAGGACAATGCGCCTGCTCACACATCGCAAGTTGCCATGACTGCTGCGACTGAATGCGGATTCGAAGTCCTTCCTCATCCCCCATATTCTACTGATATAGCCCCTTCTGACTTCTATCTGTTCCCAAAGTTGAAATCCAACCTTCGTGAAACACAGTTTGGAAGCGTCATAGCGACAGTGAACGAGTATTAAGGACTTCTATTTGAGAGGGATAAGCAAGCTCGAACAGAGATGGACTGTGCGTTGCCTTGAAGGGGGGATTATATTGAAAAGTAATGACCAGATTTTCATTCCCTGGTTATCACAAACACTTGAGGCTTAGAACTTTCTGATCACACCTCGTATACAAATATAGGTGAAAAGCAAAATAAAAATGGGGACTTTCTTTCAATATCATTTTTGCGCTAGCGTTCTTTGCTGACGTCAAGCGTAATAGAGTGGTCAAAATACAGAGACTTTCGAGTATGTACAGCATCAAAGGTTATGCTATTGTTTTACGTAAATCCCTGTGTACTAATTGAGCCTCGACGCGAGAAAACCGGTCTTCGGGATTTCCGACCAGGTTCGACACAAACCGGCCTGTACAGTCTCAGAAGCAGGCTAGAAGCTTGAAATTTCGGATATAAGAAGAAGAGGAAATATACTATCCGTGTAGCGAAAACAAAGGCGCTGATCAGCTTCGCGGTTACCGCGAAGCTGATCTGCGACTTTGTTTTCGCATAGGCAAAAATCCGGTTTTCTCACGATGCGGCTCAATTGTATTCAAAGATTATTGATATACAGAGAAACTGTTGGAATTCCGATGGGTACACATTGCACCCCTCTTGTTACTGATTTGTTTTTATACTGCTACGAAAGAGATTTCATTGAGGTAAAATAGGCAATTATTTCTTAGATTTCATGGATTCTCTTAACCATTTCATGGATTGCTCCATGACAATTAGGCTGATGTTATCGAGACTTCTAATTCGACTTCCAGGTATCTCGGTTGAACATTGATAACCCTCATTTTGAAGGCATGGTCAGTCAAATTCATCTGTTTGAACTACAGTTAAATATACCAACACCACAGATACTGAAGCCCCATTTTTAGATTTACACCTTTCTATTGCAAATGGATTTGTTTCATCAAAAACTTATGATAAGCACGATGACTTTTTTCCTTTTCGTTTTTGTATGGTGACGTTCCTCACCATGCTTCTTATGGAAATGTGAAAATAAAAGAAATAATCAGATACAAGTTGTTCTGTAGGAATACCAGTTCAGTTTTTCATTTTTTTTTCTCTGCGATTTCTAGTTTTCATTAATATTCATGAAAAAATATATGTGCCTTATATCCTTAAATACATGTATTATATGTATTAGGATGATAGAACATGGCCATAGCGTTCATTTGATACCACATTAGTGTTCCATATTTATCAACAGCCCAGGTACAATTGATACTATATGTAAACACCCTATTTTTCCAGGATTTTTTATTTTTTAGTTAATATTCATAAATATGCAAATGAGATAATTTTCACATAGGCTCATGACAACAATAATTTGTCTATTTTGTGCAATATAAATGTGTCACAACGATAGTTTAGGCCTGAAATAGAATTATTTGTGGGGTTTTAATGATTTTCTACCATTTTCATGTTTTCATTAATATTCATGAATATGCAAAGTAGATATTTTGCATTACTTATCATAGAATGCAAGGGCTATGCCAAAGCTTTAAAAAAGACCATGTTCAATGGTCTGGGGTAATTAACAGCAGAGGTGTGATCGATTTTCTACGTCTACCCCCGTTATTTCCATACAAAAGATGTTATCAGGTCATATAATAAAACATAGCGTAAAACGCAAACGCTTCCATTTCCAGAGGGCAGAAAACGGGATTTGATAGCTTTTTAGCTCACCTTAGCCGAAGGCTGACAAGGTGAGCTTATAGGATGGCCATGCTTCGGCGTTCGTCCGTCGTATGTCGTCCGTACGTCGTCCACAATTTCAAAGATCTCCTCTGAAACCGCTTGGCCAATCAAAGCCAAACTTCATGTGGAGCATCCTTAGGAAGGGGGAACGAAGTTTATATAAATGGTCCAGGTCACATGACCAAGATGGCCGCCATGCCCATATATGGTAAAAGTTTTGAAACTTGGCATGAAGCATCAGGGGATGGAACTCTACAAAGTTTATATAAATCATGACCCTGGGATGACCTTGACCTACTTTACGGCAAGGTCAACTTAGGTCGCCAATGCAATTGAATAGAGAAAATTGGAAAAAAAATGTTGTTTAATGGGAGGAAACTTACTGGGAATGGGCAAGTGGACAGAAGATTTATGTTTCTGAAAATCTTTTGGCCCCAGGGGGTTGTTTGTCCCTGTCCCGGGGCTATATACATGTATATTTCCTTAATATTCACAAACCTCTTCTTCTCTGAAACCGTTCGGCCAATCAAAGCCAAACTTCATGTGGAGCATCCTTAAAAAGAGGGGACGTAATTTAATATAAATGGTCCAGTTCACATGACCAAGATGGCTGCCATGCCCATATATGGTAAAAACCTTTAAAAATCTTCTTCTCCAGAATCAGAAGGCCTATGATTTTGAAACTGGGCATGAAGCATCAGGGGATGGAGCTCTACAAAGTTTATATAAATCATGAGCCTGGGCTATGACCTTGACCTAGTTTACGGCAAGGTCAACTTAGGTCGCCAATGCATTTGAATATGGAAAATTGGAAAAATGTTGTTTAATGGGGGAAAACTTGCTGGGAATGGACAAATGGACAGAAGATTTATGTTTCTGAAAGAGTTTTGGCCCCAGGGGGTTGTCTGTCCCTGCATCAGGGCTATATACATGTATATTTCCATAATATTCAAAACTCTTCTTCTCTGAAACCGCTTGGCCAATCAAAGCCAAACTTCATGTGGAGCATCCTTAGGAAAAGGGGACGTACGTTTATATAAATGGTCCAGGTCACAATGGTCCAGGTCACAGGACCAAGATGGCCGAAATCACATGACCAAGATGCCCACCATGGCTATTAATAGCAAAAATCTTTAAAAATCTTCTCCTCCAGAACCAAAAGACCTATGGTTTTGAAACTTGGCATGAAGCATCAATGAATAGGGCTCTACAAAATTTATATAAATCATGACCCTGGGATGACCTTGACCTATTTTAGGGCAAGGTCAACTTAGGTCACCCAAGCATTTGAATTGGGAAAATTGTTATGTCTTTTGAAGGGCAAAACTTGCAGTAAATTGGCAAATGGAGTGAATTTTAATGATTTGAAAAAAGAAATTGACTCCATGGGTTATTCTGACCCAGCCCAGGGTTGTGTATATTACCATTCTAGTCAAACAAGTTTATTGGTATATATCTCAGGCCTCAGGTGAGCGTTTACAAGACATTTGTCCTCTGGTTTGATATACTTTCAGAATAACATGGTGCAGAAAATTCCCCCTGGGGGGAGGGTTTGCCCTACTGGCCATCAGCCTATAAATTATGACATTGTCATGACATTGACCTTACTGTCTTACTGTCGTTGAGGCCTTGTATAGTCTTTCGACTTCCTGTCTTCTTTCATTAAACTGGTGATGTCTAGCATGCGCAAGTGGGTATGAATAACAGTCTGGCTCAAATTTGGTAGTTTTGTTTTTATTACAGCAAAGTAAATATAGGTCGCCCATGACCATAATATTCAAACAAGATTATTGGTATATATCCCAGATCTGAGGTGAGCGTTTACAGGACCATTGGTCCTCTAGTATTTTATTTATGAAGTAAATAAACTTGTGTACGTATGTTTGGTGTTTAGACAGATAAAATTAAAAAAGTCACTGCAGACCCAAGCTAATGTCTGGTGTGGCTTTACTGAGGTCGCTGCTCATCCTATAAAGCTAAAACATATTGTCAATACAATATTTATGCAACATATGAGCCGTACCAAATTCTGTCAGTGAAAAGTCATTCTCATTTACCAAGTGGGGAGTACAGCACATATATGCAACCTTAACTTGTGTCTCAAAGTACTGAGTTTCGTATATGTAAATTTCACCATGGCCCTTATAAATTGTACCAGCATATTACAACTATGACACACACTGATGCATTACTTTCTCGTCCCGAGACTTGGCCTATGAATAGCATGGATAAGGCAATTCTGGTCTGACAGTTGTTATTATCTCACCGCTGCAACCATAAAGGGTGGTTTATTGTATCTTTCCTCGTATCAGAAGTACCAAGTTTCTAATTTGCATATTTTACCATAGCTCTCGAGCATCTTTGCTCACCTCGGCTCATGTTAAATGTAACTATACTCAGAGGATAAAGTTTTGTGCGTAACTTTGACTAGCCAGTAACTATTTTATCATGTTACTGGCCTTAGTTGTTCGATCTCGTTAAATTTGCAGACAATATCTTTCTAAATTTGATAGCACATTTTGACACAGTTATTGGCCTTTTTCGCAAAACATAATTTCTGTAACTACCTGATGGAAAATAACATCGGTTCTTTTACGTATTTATAGCCTTATGGAATAGAAGTTCTAGCAAGTGACAAGAATCCGAAAAAATCTTAGCAAAATTCAGCCCCAGTCTCCAGAAATAACAGGTTAAATTTAAGAATTCAGAGATTAACTCCCTTTGATTTAAAATAAGAAGAAAAATGGTGTATGCACTCTGGCAAAACCACATATGATAATTCAATTGTTTATCTTGGAAATGTTAGTTTTTATTCACAGCTTTATCACTGGTTACTTCAACTCTTAACTATCAAGGAGGTTTGAAGACACAGTGATTTAAACAGGCTCAATGTCAATGGGATTTTACGTGTATTTTCACTGTCTGAGCAGATGTAGTTAAGCCTTGTCGTCTTGGACCGCTGCAATACCTGTCAATTTTGGAATTTTATTTGCTAAATAACAGCTGGCTTTGGAAAGCTATCCCAAAATTAAAGTTGTATTTGCCAGTAAGTTTAGCATAACTATATTGTTCTCAATTATATGTTGGTAGCCGTTTTGTACCCCATCTTTGAATGTAACTCAAAGTTCCATAATTCCCAATTTTTATATCATGACATAAATTCTGGTTCTTTGTGGTTTTGCTTTGGGGTTTTGCGTGTTTGTTTTCCTGCGGGGGCGGGGAGGGGTAGGGTTAATGGTTTGGGGCAATGATATTCACCACGAACGGGATCTTCATATCTTGTACAAATGAAATGAACATCCTATGGTATATATTTTACAATAGTAGTTAAGATAAGGAAAATTAATTGTTGTGGGAAACATGCTTCTTTTAATAATCTAGTCTGGTTTTGTTACACTTTCATCCTAAGCGAAACAGTGCAATAGGGTACAAATAGAGATGACTATAGTCCATATTTGCATTTTATCCCTAACACTATCTTTAGCCAACAAGCCCAGCAAGACCTCTATCTCTGTCAGGTACTTTTACAACTAAAACATTCCAGGAACTGAAATGGTGAACGCATTTTCAGGGTATACCCTGTTTTGGATGGATGACCTCAAATGACCTTTGACCTCTATGGTTTACTTGTTTTCTTTGCATGCGAGACCTGGACAGTATACCAACGCCATGCAAAGAGACTTAACCATTTCCACTTAAGCTGTTTGAGAAAGTTGTTAAAAATCAAGTGGCAGGACAAGATTCCAGACACAGAGGTCCTGACGAAAGCAGGGATGCAAAGCATGCATACAGTCTTAAAGCTAGCACAGCTAAGATGGACTGGCCATGTTATAAGAATGCCTGATGCGCGACTTCCAAAGAAAGTTTTCTATGGAGAACTACAGGAGGGAAAACGCTCTCAAGGTGGCCAGAAGAAACGCTACAAAGACACCCTCAAAGCCTCTCTGAAGGATTTTGAAATACCAATGGGGTCTTGGGAACAGACTGCACAGGAGCGATCAAAGTGGCGAGGTCTCATCAACAAAGGAGCAGCTCTTTATGAAAAGAAGAGAATCTGTGATGCTGAAAGAAAGCGAAGAGAGCGCAAAGCCAAAACAAATGTGCCACCATCAGACTCTATGACATTGACTTGCTCTACTTGCAACCGACAGTTTAGAGCCAGAATTGGCCTAGTCAGCCATCAAAGAACTCACCAACACACATCAGCACTATTCAAGAAATAATGATGGTCTTTCTCATTAGTGAGAGACGAACTATCACTTGTTTTCTAGATTAGTCTTTAATCATCTCAGAGACTGACTACGAATGCTTTGGGAAACTTACTTTAAGCCAGCCCATGATTTTGTGATAGAAAATCATTATTTAGTTATCATTTCATGTTTTGATATTTTACACTCACATGACCTTTGACCTAATTCTGTGATCCAGAGGCAGTTACAGACTTGGAATATATCTGTATGAGTTTTAGCACTTGTCAATAAAATGAGCACATAGTCAGTCCATGTTTGATATAAAAATACTTGATTATTGCTACGGGTGTATGTTATTTTGCACTCATTTGACTTTTGACCTAAGTTGTCACCCAGGAGCATTTACAGTCTTGGTACCCACTCCTATGACTTTGGGCACATGTCAAGGGATAACATGAGTACATGTTACTTAGAATCAGTCCGCCATGATTTTCCGAAATAATAAAGTTTATTTTTGTTTTTACAGATTTTTCCTATTTTGCACTTGTTTGACCTTTGACCTACATGTAGTTCTGTGAACCAGGGTCATTTACAGACTTGGCATCTACCCGTACGAGTTTTGGCACATGCCAGTGAATATTATGAGCATAGGTAGAATAACGTACACGAAAATGCCAACAAAACCAAAACTAAGCGACTGGATTTGGACTGCCAAGTAGTCTTGGTTCAGATTTGAGACATCCAGTCTCTTTGGGGCTTTCTTGCTGTAAGGTCGCCTCGCGGGCTGGATTCTGTCTGTCAGTGCACCAGACATAGTCTTTGTCACTCGACATTCTATCTGTCCTACGAACTATGATACAGTCTATGAGATTGGGAATACATCCAGGATATTATGTTTCGACTTAGAGATCAGTCAAGACAATTGAGTTCCTCCTGTCCAGCTAGGTTTTATATATCTATCCAGACTAGCTAACTATTATTGAGCCACTACAGAAATTTAGAACCAGGTTTGGCGCCTTTAAAACTGATTAAGTCCTCCAGTAATTCTAAAGTTTCATATTCTAGTTAAATCCGGATTGTCTTTGAGTTGGGATTTAATTGCATCAAAATTTTGTGAAATGCGTTCACTATATTTTTAGCTCACCTGAGCCGAAGGCTCACAGGTGAGCTTATAGGATAGGCAGGCATCCGTCGTCCGTCGTCGTCGTCCGTCGTCCGTCGTCGTCCGTCGTCGTCCGTCGTCGTCGTCCGTCCACAATTTCGAAGAAGAATATTTCTGAAGCTAGTAGGCCGATCTTGATCAAATTTAATGTGAACCATAATTGGGTTGGGGGATTGATGGCATTAGGTTTTGGGGCAGATTGTATCAAAATTGTGGTTTCCATGGCAACAGATAGGTCCCATAGACTTACAATGGGAAAAAACTAAAAAAATCTTCTTCTCTGAAACCACTAGGCCCACAGCTTTGATATTTGGTATGTAGCAATGGCTAATGGTCCTCTACATAAATTGTGCCATTCATGCCCCTGGGGTCAAATTTGGCCACGCCCCGGGGGGTCGATAGTCTCCATAGACTTACTATGGGGAAAAAAATCTTCTTCTCTGAAACCACTAGGCCCACAGCTTTGATATTTGGTATGTAGCAACGGCTAATGGTCCTCTACATAAATTGTGCCATTCATGCCCCTGGGGTCAAATTTGGCCATGCCCCGGGGGTTGATAGTCTCCATAGACTTACTATGGGAAAAAATTAAAAAATCTTCTTCTCTGAAACCACAGGGCCCACAGCTTTGATATTTGGTATGTAGCAATGGCTAATGGTCCTCTACATAAATTGTGCCATTCATGCCCCTGGGGTCAAATTTGGCCACGCCCCGGGGGTTGATAGTCTCCATAGACTTACTATGGGAAAAAAATTAAAAAAATCTTCTTCTCTGAAACCACAGGGCCCACAGCTTTGATATTTGGTATGTGGCAATGGCTAATGGTCCTCTACATAAATTGTGCCAGCCATGCCCCTGGGGTCAAATTTGGCCACGCCCCGGGGGTGGATAGTCTCCATAGACTTACAATTGGAAAAACTAAAAAAATCTTCTTCTCTGAAACCACAGGGCCCACAGCTTTGATATTTTGTACGTGGCAATGGCTAATGGTCCTCTACATAAATTGTGCCAATCATGCCCCTGGGGTCAAATTTGGCCATGCACCGGGGGTCGATAGTCTCCATAGACCTACAATAGGAAAAAAACTAAAAAAATCTTCTTCTCTGAAACCACTAGGCCAACAGCTTTGATATTTGGTATGTAGCAATGGCTAATGGTCCTCTACATAAATTGTGCCATTCATGCCCCTGGGGTCAAATTTGGCCACGCCCCGGGGGTTGATAGTCTCCATAGACTTACTATGGGAAAAAAATTAAAAAATCTACTTCTCTGAAACCACAGGGCCCACAGCTTTGATATTTTGTATGTGGCAATGGCTAATGGTCCTCTACATAAATTGTGCCAATCATGTCCCCGGGGTCAAATTTGGCCACGCCCCGGGGGTCGATAGTCTCCATAGACCTACAATAGGAAAAACTAAAAAAATCTTCTTCTCTGAAACCACTAGGCCCACAGCTTTGATATTTGGTATGTAGCAATGGCTAATGGTCCTCTACATAAATTGTGCCATTCATGCCCCTGGGGTCAAATTTGGCCACGCCCCAGAGGTTGATAGTCTCAATAAACTTGCTATGGGAAAAAAATTCAAAAATCTTCTTCTCTGAAACCACAGGGCACACAGCTTTGATATTTTGTATGTGGCAATGGCTAATTGTCCTCTACATAAATTGTGCCAGCCATGCCCCTGGGGTCAAATTTGGCCACACCCCGGGGGGTCGATAGTCTCCATAGACTTACTATGGGAAAAAAATTAAAAAAAAATCTTCTTCTCTGAAACCACAGGGCCCACAGCTTTGATATTTGGTATGTGGCAATGGCTAATGGTCCTCTACATAAATTGTGCCAGCCATGCCCCTGGGGTCAAATTTGGCCACGCCCCGGGGGTGGATAGTCTCCATAGACTTAAACTTGGAAAAACTAAAAAAATCTTCTTCTCTGAAACCACTAGGCCCACAGCTTTGATATTTGGTATGTATCAATGGCTAATGGTCCTCTACATAAATTATGCCATTCATGCCCCTGGGGTCAAATTTGGCCACGCCCCGGGGGTTGATAGTCTCCATAGACTTACTATGGGAAAAAAATTCAAAAATCTTCTTCTCTGAAACCACAGGGCCCACAGCTTTGATATTTTGTAAGTGGCAATGGCTAATGGTCCTCTACATAAATTGTGCCAATCATGCCCCTGGGGTCAAATTTGGCCATGCCCCGGGGGTCGATAGTCTCCATAGACCTACAATAGGAAAAAAACTAAAAAAATCTTCTTCTCTGAAACCACTAGGCCCACAGCTTTGATATTTGGTATGTAGCAATGGCTAATGGTCCTCTACATAAATTGTGCCATTCATGCCCCTGGGGTCAAATTTGGCCACGCCCCGGGGGGTCGATAGTCTCCATAGACTTACTATGGGAAAAAAATTAAAAAATCTTCTTCTCTGAAACCACAGGGCCCACAGCTTTGATATTTGGTATGTGGCAATGGCTAATGGTCCTCTACATAAATTGTGCCAGCCATGCCCCTGGGGTCAAATTTGGCCACGCCCCGGGGGTGGATAGTCTCCATAGACTTACAATTGGAAAAACTAAAAAAATCTTCTTCTCTGAAACCACTAGGCCCACAGCTTTGATATTTGGTATGTAGCGATGGCTAATGGTCCTCTACATAAATTGTGCCATTCATGCCCCTGGGGTCAAATTTGGCCACGCCCCGGGGGTTGATAGTCTCCATAGACTTACTATGGGAAAAAAATTAAAAAAAATCTTCTTCTCTGAAACCACAGGGCCCACAGCTTTGATATTTTGTACGTGGCAATGGCTAATGGTCCTCTACATAAATTGTGCCAATCATGCCCCTGGGGTCAAATTTGGCCATGCCCCGGGGGTCGATAGTCTCCATAGACCTACAATAGGAAAAAAACTAAAAAAATCTTCTTCTCTGAAACCACTAGGCCAACAGCTTTGATATTTGGTATGTAGCAATGGCTAATGGTCCTCTACATAAATTGTGCCATTCATGCCCCTGGGGTCAAATTTGGCCACGCCCCGGGGGTTGATAGTCTCCATAAACTTACTATGGGAAAAAAAATAAAAAATCTTCTTCTCTGAAACCACAGGGCCCACAGCTTTGATATTTTGTATGTGGCAATGGCTAATGGTCCTCTACATAAATTGTGCCAATCATGTCCCCGGGATCAAATTTGGCCACGCCCCGGGTGTCGATAGTCTCCATAGACCTACAATAGGAAAAACTAAAAAAATCTTCTTCTCTGAAACCACTAGGCCCACAGCTTTGATATTTAGTATGTGGCAATGGCTAATGGTCCTCTACATAAATTGTGCCATTCATGCACCTGGGGGCAAATTTGGCCACGCCCCAGAGGTTGATAGTCTCAATAAACTTGCTATGGGAAAAAAATTCAAAAATCTTCTTCTCTGAAACCACAGGGCACACAGCTTTGGCAATGGCTAATGGTCCTCTACATAAATTGTGCCAGCCATGCCCCTGGGGTCAAATTTGGCCACGCCCCGGGGGTAGATAGTCTCCATAGACTTACAATGGGAAAAACAAAAAAAAAACCTTCTTCTCTGAAACCAAAAGGCCCAGAGCTTCTATATTTTGTATGCAGCAATGTTTGGTAGTCCCCATTATAGATTGTGCCAGTCATGCCCCTGGGTCAAATTTGGCCATGCCCCGGGGGTCAATAGTGTCCATGCATAGACTTTCATTGGTCGATTCTCAATTAATTTAAATCTCATGAGCTTACAATGTGATAATCTCTCAGGTGAGCTACAGGACCAATGGTCCTCTAGTTATTTTTAACTTTGTAATTCCGGAAAAACGGCACCATTCCATTGCGGTGATTTTTTTTATTCATGATACAATGAACTCGACAATGGAGAATCATCGACAATGGCGAATCACTCGTAAATATATTGTAGAATTTCTTGAAACTTAGACAAAATATTATTTATTATATAACTCAGTCATTTACTTTCATCTATGCCTTGATGTTTGGTAAAAGAATGGAGTCAAAATTCCACCGAACAATAAAATTAGGGTTGCTGAAACGCTTGACCCTTTAACTAAGATGCCCAGTTTATTGTTCCGCAAAAAGTGACTTTCAGATAAAATGTGTTTCTTACATCGTTTCTTAGCATTTTATTATAACCATTTTTGCATTATTTTAATGCCTATTATCCCTAGTTATACATTATGCATGTTTTTGATAAAAAGTTTGACACTGAAGGTAGATATAAGCGTGGAAATATGTACATGTAAATTCGACAATAGCGAATCATACTTTGTGTGGTAAAAAGAATGTGCACAAAATACTGATAATCTACCCTTGGAAGGCTCGCCCAGGAACAATTTGGTTTGGTCAATGACGTAACTAATATTGGTGCAAGTCGTGGTTTAACCCTCTTGATTTTAGGCTTACATTGTTTCATTAAAGCAAAAAGACATGCTTATGTCGGTATAATTGTCCTTTGCTGTTGACAGTGAACGTAGAGCACCAAAGCAAATTTACGCAAAATTATCGAACACCATTTAGTTTCGCATGATGATGGCACCATTTATGTGCAAAAATAACCTTCTAAAATGGTTTCTTTTGGGCTATAGACTATTTGATTCGCCATTATCGGGTTTGGTTCGCCATTGTCTAATGCGGGAGGTATCATATCAACAGAGTTATCTCCCATTAGGAAAATGAAGTGAACTAAAATTATTATTTTTCTGTACAGCTGAGACATGTTAGATGTTCTTAGTACCAAATAGAATAACATTCCGATGGTCGTGTTTAAAATAATAGCGTTTGACCTCTTAGTGGTTCGCCATTGTCGAGTCAACTGTACATCTTTTATTGCCACTCTGTTGTTATCGTTGCCTTTGTTTTGGTTGAGACTAGCCAGGTGGATATCTTGTTGGGAAAGAACTAGTCATCTTGCTCTTCAACTTTCTTGTCCGAAAATCTTTTGTGGTGTATTTTCCTTCCCGCCTGGTGTATATGTTGGGACTTTAGATTTAATTATTGCATCGATTCCTGGTCCCTCTATCCTCACTTTACTTTTCAAACAGTATAATTAGGCTACTCATAATGTCTTTTCCGTGCGTTTGCCAAGACCGAGTGGGGTCAAGGATATGTTGCAGCCAGAATCGCAAAATAAATCACCATTTAAGTCAATGAAGTTGGTTTCTTATATTCTTCTAACTGCTGAAAAGCAGCGTACTTTTAATATTCTGTTCGCTCGGTTTAGGAGGTGGGTTACGGACGGTAAGAGAAATTCATGGTTGTTGTTGTTGTTGTTGTTGTTGTTGTAGGTTGGTATCACTGGTCGGATAGAACATCGGATAGAACACACTACTCGAAACGCTACCAGAATTATTTGCTATCAGTATTTGCTTCCCTTGCCTATGCACACATGTAATACCGTTATTCCACAAGGATGGTGGTTTGCTTTAATAACGGGTACCTCTGGTGCTCATGAGACCTCCTTTGCAGTTTTTCGAATAACATCAGGACAAAAAGGTCCAGTTTTTTTTCGCCCCTGTGACCATACGTATAACCTCTTACATCTCAATTTTATTTCTAGTAAGTAAAACAATTTTTCACATTATTGCTTCAAAAACTATAGTGTGGGTATGTGAACCCACAACTTCTATGTTTGATGTAAAAATGAGAAGAAGAAAAAAAAGAAGAAGAAGAAGTTCCCCCTGCCTTTTTGTATTGTATTTTCCTTCCCGCCTGGTGTCTACGTGGGTGATCCAAGAAGTAATGCGAACACACCTACATGTATATTTTAGTCACCAATGCAGATACATTTAAATAATTTGACATGTTTACACGTTTATATATTTGCAGTTATTAGGTGTAATATCATAAAGTTCGGATGACGGGTTGATATTTAAGGCTTATTTGATTTGTCGACCTGAAGTCGACATGGACGCGAAATTGACTGAAAATGTCATTTTTGTTTGGGGTACAGGGAAAGATTTTGTGCTCCAATTTATTAAATTGACATTTATATACACACAAATCATATTCGTTGAGTTATATATGCCTTATGTTTGGAAAAAATAGAGAAAACGAAATGTAAAGATCAGCAGGAACTATTCTATGTTGCCTAGCAACGGCCTTTGACAAAAATATCACATTTGTACCAAGTACGACAAATATTCATAATTCATGCGTATATTTGATCCCGATAAGGATGTAAATATCGACATTTATGCCCACAGCCTATCACAACAAAGCATTTATATTCAAAAAATAATTAGTGTATGTAATTTAACCTTTTTAGTTAAGTAGGAGGGGCGTTGATGAAAATGTGGAGATTTAGAGAGATCAAAATTGACTCAAATTCTATGGGGGTACAGATAGCTTAACCTCAATAGTTTGCGCTACATTGATCTTATCAAGGTATTTTCAGTAAATATTTTAAAGGAATTATTGTACTTTGGAATAAAAATGATTATTGACGTAACTGTACTTTACATACGACACTCCATTACATAAATAAAATCCATTTTAACCGTGGCCAAGGTCGTTTACCTTGCATTCTCTTGTTGCTAGGCAACGAGGGTTGCTATGTGATTCAGTTAAAATAGTAATCGGATCTGGAAAATTCGATAATGCATCAGAATTCTGATGTTAACTATTTTGAAAAATGGCAATGGTGAAAGAAATTACACAGGAGTTCGCATTACTTCTTGGATCACCCTCGTATGTTGGGGGTTATTATTTTTTTTCAAACTTTATAATTTTCTAAGTGACCGCTTAGAACTTTGGTTGAGTGTACAGTTATTATCCCAGTTTCGAGTCTTTCCCAGTTCCGATTCACGTGGTCGTATCGTCACGAATTAGCAACGGCGGTAAGATTAAAGGCCAAATATTTTGTATGGTCATGAAGTCCATCTTTTTCTCTTATTCTGCACGAAGTCATATTTTGAAAACTACTGCATGCTAAACATAACTGCGTTCTTCGAGATGACCTGTCGAATGAGAATTAATTTTGCACCAGTATAATTATCTGCATGTCGCATGTTTCCTCGAAATGCATGGATCTAGAATATTTTTTCCTTTATACTTTTGGTTTCAACATGCATTCCAACATTAATTTTAACTCATCAGAAAATCTGAACTTCATTTATTGCTTTTTGTTCCGTAGGAGCCATTTAATTATATATGCACTAACTGTCCCAGTTTCGGGTCAGGAGGAATCTACAAAAATCTATTTCAAGATTAATCTCATATACACGTCATGGTGCTAAACGAAGCGGGAGAGTTTAAATTTGTGTATGCGAGTGTGCGCGCGTGTGCTTGTGCGTGCGTCAACACCACAGCCTTTCAGTCGCAGTGCCAGCTGTGGTATTATAGTTTGTTTGTTTGTTTGTTTGTTTGTTTAAATTGATGTTTAAAGCGTCCAAGTAAACAGCTATGGTCATGTCGGGACTTTGCCTCCATTTTTGGGACTTGTGCCCAAAGTTAGGATGTCAAGACATCCAAAAAGTGCTTCAAATATAACCATCCAACAAAGCAAAAACGGGCATGTACTGGGTTCGATCCCCACTGTGAGCGTCGAGTTGTGCTCTTTGGTAAGACACATTCTTCCCATAATAGTGGTTAATATCCAGGAAGCGATAGCTCAGTCCAGACATTACTATAATTGCTGATTGGGACGTTAAGCCTCATTTAGAAACACACAAAAAGGAACTGTTTGGGAAGGTAAACGTAATTATTTCAATGACCAGGAACTGTCAGAACAAAGTCCTAAATGACAATTAGTTATTGAGACAAAGACAACATATAGTAAGTCTAGTGAGTAGCCGTTTCCCTAAAAGTGTCCACTCAGTTACCAAAACTTAACTAAATAAATGAATGGCGCATCCCACCCCCACCCACCTCCCACCCGGGGACGAGTGGTTAATGGCGCTGATTTCTATAAGCACCTAAGTGTCATTTTAGTTTTTTCCCACCCCTCGGTTTGTGGAGTAAGAATTTCTTTCTGATTGTGTCATTTCCTGATCATTGTCCACTGGTACCTTTTCATTCGATCATCTCACCGATGTGGCTGTAGTGGGTTCGAGCCCACACACTGGGCACATGTGAGACAAGCCAAGTTCTGCATGAGGATGTACCATGTGTGTTTTCTCGGGGTTCTCTCGTTTCCGCACTTCCTACTGATTGGCCCGTCTCGTATGAGCTGAAATGATATTTAAAGAGACGTAAAACTGAATAAGATAATGGTGACAGAAATGCACACTAAGCTCTGGTTATTTTTCTCCGATAGGCTTGTCCGGAAACAGTGTTGATACGATAAATGGTCGTCCCTACATGACCTTCGCTGTTGACCATGGGCGTAAAGCAACAACTTAACCAAACAATCAAACTCAACAAATCTACACACCCAGTTTTAATTTTGTGTTCTAGAGAATACGTTTTGAATATTTAACCATAAATGTGGATGGCGGCCATCTTGGTCATGTGATTCGGATCATTAGCTAAGATGACTGACCGTCCGACATAATACTAGCTGATAACCGTTGAAGTAAAACACAAACTTAAGCAGAGGCCTCGGTGGCCTAGCGGTAGATTGTCGGACTCCAAATCGAGAGGTCATGGGGGTTCGAACCCAGCTAGTGGTGTGTCATTTCAAGCAAGACGCATTTACTCCCTTTAACACCCATGACGCAGTCTCGGCCTGTTTGTAAACATTATTGACTGGGACGTTAAACCATAATTCAAACAAACCAAACAAACTCAATTAAGTCATCGAAGGTGGAACCTCATTGGCGTAGTGGTAGTTCATGACTTCGGAGGGAGGGGTCCTGAGTTCAGTATCTACCTCAGCCATGTAGTGTCACTCTGAGCAAAACGCTTTCACCTCCCACAAAGTACTCAAAAAGTGATGGTTCCGTGCCGATATGAACAGAATATCATAACTGGGACGTTATGTAGCGTTTACACTGTGTTCCCGGAGGTCACAGCAGCCACGTTTCAGACAACCGTGATCAAAACGGGATAAACGTGAGGCAACGCAGGGGAACGGGATAGGCAAACGTAGCAGGCCGTGATAACCGTGGACACCGAAGCAAATGTTTTGACAGTTTAAAAATCTGCCATGGCAGTCACGGCGGAAATGAGAAACGTAATGGGTCGTGATAAAACGGTCTGCACGTAACACACCGTGACAGTACGTAACAGTACGTAGCGAAACTTGGAGGCGGTCTGTAGTGCAACGGGGAGCTTGTGAATAGCCCGGCAAGCTACGGATCTTCCACGTTCAGCTGCGTTTGATCACGGTCGTCTCATGTCTCGTCCCGTTTCCTACGGAATACTCAACACGTTTTGTTGCGTTAAGTTACGGTGCGTTAGGGTCTTTGACGGTGTTGACCCCGTTCTACTACGTATGTTACGTTATGTTACGGTTATCACGGCGCGTGAAGTTTAAAGATATAAAATGGCATATCTTGGGGACAAGTTCCTTCATATTGGAGCAGTCACTATAGTGAACAATAGAGACCATGCGCAGCACTATGCCATTGAAGAAGGAATAAAATCCCGAACTTTCTTAATCAACTCTGTAGTCGGTTGTTGAGGAGCGCGGTTTTAGTTTTTCAAAGGGCTTATTCTTATATAAAAGGCACAAAAACGCTTTAAATTACACGGTGTCTACGTTTTGTCCGTAGCTGACCTTGACAGAACGAAAAAAACGTGTTACGCCTTGGTCAAAACGCAAATGACCGCATCAGAACGTAACAGGCCGTAATAGAACGTGCTAATAATCGTGATAGATCGTGGATAACCGTAACGTACCTTAGCGCCTCCGTGACACACCGGCTTATCACTACCACGTCTTGTTACGGATACCGTAATACAGCGTAAGAATACAAGACGTGATAGATCTTGAAAAACAGAGAAATATATTACCAAAACTCCACGGCACGCTACGTTTCGAGCAAACGGGGCTGTCGGAGCCGCCGGGAACATAATGTAAACGCGGTATAAAGCTTTAACTCAAACAAACAAAACGAGTAAACATCCCGATGTACCAACTCCGTGAATTACAACAGCCATCCAAGTCATCTTTGCAGCTATTGCGCAGGTGAGTATTTCTGCAAGTGAGTATTTGTGCAGACGATCTGCATCATGAACAAAACACGCTGTCTGGATTTCTAGTCTAGTTGACATAAACCTGTTAGATGTTAGATGAACTTGGTTGTGCAACCTTAAAGTTGTGTTTGAAATTCAACAGACGTAAAAAAAAGCACAGCCCATCATTCCCAGCACTTAACTATAACAAACTGAAACCAGCTACGTGTACTGACGCCTATATCGACTTAGGACATTTATTTTTTCTCGGTTCACCAATTTCCAGAACGTAAGTTATACGTATGTATACATGTAGAATCTACACAGTTTTTGGACAATTTTACTATTTGAAATGGTAAACTGTGCGTAATTCTTGTCTCATACGAAGCTACATAATAAAAATTATAATGCAATTGCGCCAGTGATGCCCTTGTTTAAAAATTATCGCAGGTGATTCGTAACTGAGAAAATGATTCGGAACTGGGAAAATTGGTGGTCAGCTTCAAAGTCGTCGTTGAGCACACAGCATCTTCACAATGAATCAAACTGAAGTTCATTACTTAAAAGAATGATTGACCATGATTATGCTTCGTGATGGTGAGGTCGAAACCTAATTTGCTCTATGCAATTATTTGAAAACCGCTTTGAAAAAAAGTGACCCGGAACTGGGAAAATTATTGTACGATGCATAAGATAGTGTTCATTTTGTATATTTCACATGTTTAGATAATTTCATTTGAGCATGCCGTTTTATAATGACAGTGAATAAATGGCTAAATTTTTAGTGATTAGTGAATACCAGGACCCCCCATCCAGGCCCTCTGTGTGTGTGTGTGGGGGGGGGGGGGGCAGTGGATACAATACAAATTACTGGTGCATAATAAAAGGGCTGGGAGCAGAGAATTGAGGTAAAACCTCGGGGGGGGGGGTAACTAAGGGGTAATTGTGGTACGGGTGTGTGGCCCAAATTTCTGAAACCTACCCTGTTCTTTGCCTTTTTTTTGGCCTACTTGTACCTTTTTATATCAGAGTTCTTGTGGTTGTGCCGTGTGGCGGCCCTAAAAAGTCTCCCCGTACATCCATTTAATGCTCTTATTTTTCCAATCCTCAGGGATTGCTTGCAATCAGTTTGTATTTTCCTATCTCTAACTACCACAACTCTTCGATACCGTATTGAAGGTCATTAGTTGACCGTCACTCGCATCTCGTTGTATAAACGATTCTTACGTTTCTATCCATGGACTTGTATTAGACATGGACCTGAGATGTGGGCTTCTGTTATACCTTTCCTTTCATTCGAAAGATTTTGCATTACGATTAAGTGCATTATTTATTCTATAACCGGTATGAGTGCCGCGCTTCTTTTGGCAGTATCAACACAGAACTCCCAACTATGACTATCACAAAAAGAATAGGAATTACATTAACTCCCCTTAGGTTGCATGCCGCGTCTACTGTACGGATTCCTCATTCAACTAACAATTTTCAAACTTTATTACCAACTGTTAGGGTGACACCTCTTAATTTATTTTCGGCGTCTACTGTAAATCTACACGGAGCTTCTAATTCTAATATGTTCGTAATAATCTTCAGATAATGTTATCTCCACTCAAATCACCAATTTTACGTAAATATATTAATCCGTTCAAGAGACCTGGAATGTACCAAGAAGTGCAACTGTTGCAATCATTTATGCTCTAAGACTACTACCCCTTCATCTGTGAATGGTAGGACATTTTCAGTGGTTAATGATTCTGATTTAGACTGAAAATCAATGGATCTTGTATATATTCTTACTTGAAATGCAAACAATTGTAAGATGCAATATGTTGGACAAACTTGTCGAACTTTGCAAAAAAGATTTGGTGAGCACTATCGTAGAATCAGAAAGCCCAAAAATAATGATACCTTTCTGTACCAGCATTTTAAGCGCACTGGTCATTCTCTCAATAATGTTATAGTTCAACCAGTGGAGAAAATCTCATATGATGAAAATTCCTCTGTTAGATTCAAAAACATCAAACGATTTGAAACTGAACTTAAATGGATAAAATTATTGCAAACACCCTTTCCACTGGGATTTAACGACAACATTTACCATGAGGGTAACATTTCCAAAATGCCCGATTTTGATGTACTTACGCTTTCAGAGTCTCGTAAACGTAAATCTAGATCTCATGGTATACGGAAAAAGGCTAATGACAAACGTAAACGGTGCGCTGCAATGAAACTGAACACTTCCCTTAATGATTTAGCTGTTGAACTAAGGATTCACGGTCGACATTCAATGCTGTCTTATCTAACTTCTCTACCTATTGCTGTATTACGTTCCTTGGACACAAAGGCTAATAGATCATCAATTGTATGACGCTGCACTGTTAACAAGATGTTATACTCAGCATGCTCTTCGTCCATTTATCGATTCCGAATCTAATCACATTAGAAGTTTTATTAAAATTCCTTTCATTAATAAAGGAATTGACTTTATTGATTTACCTAGCATATTCCAGGATAAATCAGTGATACAGTCTATACTTACGTACTTCCAAAATTCAGAACCTCCTATTATTTGTTACAAATATAATAAACCAATCAGAAATACTATTTTTAATTTCAATAAACTTGTTTCTGATCTTGATATCCATGCTAATACTCCTAAGTCTTGAGATTGTAAAGATTCAAAATATGTTTATCAACCAGCCGGACATATAGTTATTGGAAATTTAAAGATAATTTCGGATTCTAGAATTCGCAAAATTGTTTCTAAAGGTCCGAAATATAGACTCCCTTCCTACATTAATTTCGACAAATGTAGAGGGGAGATTGCATCTGCATTGAATGATTTCGGTAATCGATGGTGTAAACGAGAGGGTGTTGAGGATAATGCTCTTAAAGAATGGAAAAGAAGTATCTTCACTATCGTGGATAAACGTATAAAGTTTTATTCACAAAATACTAATCTTTTACCTCCTAAACCCAAATCGTCATTTAGGCATTTGAAGCAGGGTATCCAAGAATTTCATAGAAAGTATGTCTTGGTTCCGGCAGACAAAGCCGCAAACAATGTTGTTGTCGTTTGTAGGCTTCACTACGTTAACACCTTAAAACGGGAGCTTGATGGTACCAGGGCTTATCTGGAGACAGATACTGATGAAATGTCTGTAGTTAATGCTCACTTAAGGACTTATGGGTGGTCACTGTATATACATAATTGAAGATTTACCTGTATAAAAAGCATTGTTTATTTTGTCAACAATGCTACATTCTTTAGCATGCTTTATCATGGGACTATTGAATATGTTGCAAATACATGGATTTGTGTATACATGATTGTGGAATGAGTGGTCAGCTCAGAGCAAGTGAGTCATTTTTCAGTTACTTCCGGGTTGAAATCGTCGGACCCATTTTTCTTAGCTTTTTGAAAACAAAAAGACAGATTTTTCGATGTAGTCATTGACTTCAATCATATAAGAACCTGAAACAAAAGGCATGTCATCTTTCAGCAAACAGTAAGTGCACACGATCCGCCCCAAGTTACCCACTTTCAGAATTTTCCAGAAAAAACATGTTTACAGTTACTTTTCCCAGAGAAATACATTACCATGACCCCAAAATAACTTTTAATTTGTCAGATTATGTATCCTAGACATTTAGGCTTTGTGTAATTTTTATTCAAATGCATTCAATTTTCCAGGAAATGGGTCCCACGAAAACCAGTTACATTTCCATTTTAACACCAAGCTATTTAAAATTTTAAAATAATAACTATATTGACTCATTCCTAATATCAGTGACGTCTATTAGCAATAAATACACATCATCATTTGATTGACAGATTCAAGAAAACAGTAGATTTCTGTTTTACATACCCCACCCACTCATGTCAATATTGATAAATCCTTAAACGATTTACCTGTTAAGTTTTCTGTTTGTGTCAATGAAGGCCAAGACAAACTTCCTACGATGTATTGGTTACCTAAGCTTCACAAAAGACCATACAAAGCTAGATTTATTGCAAATTCAAGCTCTTGTACTACTACTGAACTTTCTAAATTATTAACTCCCTGTCTTACTGCTATCAAATCTCATGTTATAAGATACTGTGAGACAGTGTATGAAACTTCAAATAAAAATTGGTTTCGGTCAATAAAAAATTCTGGCGAGGTGCTCAGTAAATTGAAATGTAGAGGGTTCCGTGCGACAAGCTTGTCCACATATGATTTTTCTACTCTGTATACAACATTACCACATAATCTAATTAAAGAAAAACTTCTGGATTTGATAGAGTGGACATTCAAAAGGGCATTAAAAAACTATGGTTCACTTTATTTGGCATGTGATGACAGAAAGGCTTTTTTCACTTCCTCTGACCAAAGTCGGTATACTCTTTGGTCATGTCAGAATGTGTGCGACGCCTTATCCTATCTCCTGGATAATATTTATATTAGATTTGGTACCAAGTTATACAGACAAATTGTTGGAATTCCGATCGGTACAAATTGCGCACCTCTCGTAGCTGATTTATTTTTATACTACTACGAAAGAGATTTCATGGATTCTCTCAACCATGATAATCAAGCTGATGTTATCGAGGCTTTTAATTCCACTTCTAGGTACCTTGATGACCTTTTGAACATTGACAACCCTTACTTTATGGTCAATCAAATTTATCCACCTGAACTACAGTTGAACAAAGCTAATATCTCAGATACCGAAGCCCCCTTTTTAGATCTACATCTTTCTATTTCAAATGGATTTGTTTCTTCTAAAATTTATGAT
This sequence comes from Rugalucina vietnamica, assembly GCA_964017185.1. Lineage (NCBI taxonomy): Eukaryota > Metazoa > Mollusca > Bivalvia > Lucinida > Lucinidae > Rugalucina > Rugalucina vietnamica. Next base: position 44,496,016 of record OZ024872.1, read on the forward strand.
AAGCGCGATGACTTTGATTTTGATATAGTAAATTTTCCGTTTTTGGATGGTGACGTTCCTCGTCGTGCTTCTTATGGTGTATACATTTCGCAACTTATTAGGTTTGCTAGAGTCTGCAATCATGTTACAGACTTCAACGCACGAAATAAATGTTTAACGGCCAAACTACTCCAACAGGGCTATCGGTACCATAAACTTCGAAAAACCTTTTCTAAATTTTATCGTAGACACTGTGAATTGATTTCCAAATATAATGTTGGGTTAAAGACGCTTTTAAGTGAGGGCCTTTCGGAACCTGAATTTTATGGTGACTTGGTTTACAAATTTAAGAAACTTATAGGAAGTAATGATTTTTCTTTTCAGTTCAGAAAAATCATAACACGTTACAGACGTATAGGTTATAACTTGAATGTTATGCGACAGTCTGCATGCTTAGTTTTTAACCCAATCATGGTTGATAACTATGCTGCCTTCTTTAATTGCACGCCGGCGGGTCGGGCGTCAGACTCTATGATGGCCCCGACTTAAAGCTATTCATTTTAGTTGGTTGGGACCGGAGCTTCTTGTCTGTTGCTTGGCCCACCGGGATCCAACTGGTGTTTTTCTTTTGCTCCGGAGTTAGTAGGTTATTCGGCGCCCAGGGATCTCCATCGTCGGGCAGCTTACTCAATCTGTGAGCCCTGGTTTTTGATTCATCAGGATGTTTATCGTGATTTATTTGTTTGTTCTTGATGATTTATTGACTAGTTAGTGATTCACCACGAGGACCGAAGAACTAAGTAAATGTTATGAACCACTGCAGAAGCTGAGGGTGAGGTTATAGCCATGTAAAACCGGTTTAAGCCCACCAGTAACTTTGTGTTGCTGATCGTTCCAAGGCGATACTTCTGTGGTGGTTCTTTTTGTGTTTAAATTTTTGTGCTGTTGGTGCCTTATGTATGTTTTCATATTTTAGTTAAGTTTAGGTAACTGAGTGGCCACCTATTTGGAAAATAGCTGCTCATTCGGCTTACGATATGTTTTCATGGTATAAGTACCCGATTGTTAGTTTGGTTTTTCCCCAACTCGGTTTTTGGAGTGGGAATCTTTTTCTGATTGCGCCTTTTCCTGTTCTTTGCCTTCTTGTACCCAATCATATACATAGTCATTGAAAAATAGACCCATTCATATGTCGGCCGTGCTTAATTTCTACGATAACTCATGATGGCATTTTTTGTTAATGCTCGGCATCCAGGCTAGAATTATTCCTTGGGATACTACAAACAATATAGGGCCGGATGCCCAGCGTGAATTTGCGTTTTAAAGTCACAGTAAGGTCAAAGGTCAAGTAAGTGCATTCTGTAAGAAAATAATACTTAATTTCATAATATGTACTTTTATGTCACGAAAATGTTACAAAATAAATAAAAACAGCTGCCAGTTTATATGGAATGACCCAGAGGCTTGCCACAAGGATTAATTTGACACATGGGTTTGATACACAGGAAGGTCAGAGGTCAAACTAGTGCAAAAATGATGAAAATGCTCACAAATACAACCACTTCTTTTCTTTATCTTAATTTGCTAATTTAATTATGAGTGAAACAGTTGTAAATAGACATAGTGTTATGCAGAGGGCTAAAGATGTAATTTACCTTTGTTTAAAGTAGTAAACATGCCGTATTTGTGCTAATAAAGCACCCCAGGTTAAATCGCATTGTGTCAATATAAATTAAAATGCTACAACTAATCTTGATTATAAACCTGATCCTGTAAAGTTGCAATGACTTTTTTAATGCACTTCTGATATTATTTTATAATTCCTGCTTGTGACATGAACACAGTGGCGGATTTAGAGGGGGTTCAAGAGGTTCGCTCGAACCCCCCTCTGGAGCCAAATTATTTCGATTATTTCGTTTTTATGGGGAATTTAAAAAAAATTGAGTGAAATTAGGTTGACGAACCTCCCCCACTTTCTACATTTGAACCCCCTTTTAAAAAATCCTGGATCCGCCCCTGGAACATTCTAATATCTGTCCATATTGTCCTCAACGCATGGTGTAAAATAACATAGTGTCCACGCCCACCTGTGATTCAAACGAATTGGCTGTACTTACAAAAATACTCATATCAAACCAATAGTATGCTCTAAACTACTATGATTGGCCTGACAGTAATACTTAACATAAATACCTAATATTCAAATCATTGAACTTGCTAATTCATGAATATTAATGATACAAAACATAAAAAATTGAGAAAAACATAGAAAAATAGGGGATATACGTACAAATACCACTTACCCCAAGGCTGTATATAAACCTAGAATGTTGAAAGTGGTATAGAGGTAAAGAATGAATGCTATGGAAAAGAAATATCACCCATGCGTCTGGTATGTGAACAATCTGATCTTCAATCTCATGAATATTAATGAAAACTTTAGGAATAGGTGAGAAAACAAGAAAACATTAAACGGTTAAACCTACAAACTGCCGTGAATCTCGGCAACCAAAAGCACTAAAGTGCTGAAAATGACATCAAATGATTGCTAGGGTTATATTATACCATTTTGACTATACAAAAATATATAGCATATATAAGCCATTGGATTTTTATTTACACGAACATTAATAATACCTTCAGAATTTGGAGTAAAATCGGGACGAATTAATGTGGTATACATGTAAAAGTAAATGTAGCTTGGCTACTGATAGACCTAGAGTGCTGAAATTGGTATCGGCTGATTGCTAGGGCAATGTTTTTTTAATTTTGTAATCAAATATATAAATATTTTGATATTTTTGCGGTATTAATATTAAAAATATGCTTAAATTAGAGAAAAATCACCGAATAATGAAGGGCTATACCATTAAGATCGCTTATATCTCGGGTCTCGACCACCGATAGCCATAGAAAGCTCAATGTGGCACCATATAATTGATAGGACAATACTTTATTGATATATATTCAGATATGTAAAGCATACTTGTTGGCAACCAAGATGATAGAAACAATTTTCTTGGAGCACAATCTTCAATTTTCTGTAATTTTCATTATTTTGTTCGTATCTTACATAGTATTTACAATATTCAATATAATATGGTTTATCTGTAAGACTATATGGCAATAGTACATTGTTATAGCATTATACTGATACCATTTTCAGGGCTCTCAGGGCATTTGCAGCCGAGATATAAGTAATTTTGTTGGTATTCCCACTTCATTTTTGGTGATTGTTTTCTAATTCATAAAGTCCTCATTCATGTCCATACAAAAAATATCTTATGATTTATATATCTGATTACTTAATTATAGAACATTGTCCTTGCAATCATTTGATTCTAACTGCAGTCTTAGCAATCATTTGATTCCACGAAAAGCACCCTAGGTCTATCAGTAACCAAGATACATGTGTTTTACATGGTTTCCTTCTGAATTATTCCGTATTTTTACTCAAATTTCTTACGATTTTATCAATGGTCATAAAAAAATCCAATGACTTAAATATTTTAGATTAAGTGCTTTAATATTACCTTAGCAACCACTTGATACCACTTTTAGGACCTTAGCGCTTTTGGTTGCCGAGATACAAGTCATTTTGTAGATTTACCTGTTTATTTTGTTTCATTTTTTTCTCTCATATTTCTAAGATTGTCATTAATATTCATGAGATTGAAGATCAGATTAGTCTTTTATCAGACTTCAGAGTGATTATATACATTGTCATAACATTCATTTGATACCTCTTTCAGTATCCTAGATTTATTCACATACCTCTTTCAGTATCCTAGATTTATTCACAGCCCTTGAACAAGTGATTTTGTATGTATAGTCAATATCTTATCTTATTTTCTTCATTAATATTCATGAATAAGTAAGTTCAATGATTTGAATATTATGTTTATATGTTAAATTGCTATATCAATGCATTACTATCAGACCAATCAAAGTATCTTAGAGCATATTCTTGATGGGATATTGTACGTTCATCCCATACTTTAGAATCACGTTATAGGGAGTGGGCGTGGAATTTCACATCATGCAAATGTGCACATTGTTGAGGACAACAATATTTTATGGCATTTAGGTGGTCACTCGGGCCAGGGCCAAACTGGCAGCATGAGAATTGTCCTAAAGTGCAAGGAATACATGTATCTTATATAACCTACCTAAAATCCTTAAATGGCAATAGATTTTCCCTTGCTTTCCCCAGATGTTCAACATTTTAATCAATATTCATGAATATATGCGAATGAGACTATTATCATATATGCCCATGACATCAATATTTTTTCATTATACTGTATTACTGGTGCAGTAACAAGGTGTGATAATGATAATTTAGGTTTAAAATTAGTTTATTCATGGATTTATAACCATTTCAAATCACTTTGAATGTTTTCATTAACATTCATGAATATGCAAATTAGTTGATTTGCAGTACTTACCACGCGATGAATGGCCTATGCCTCAGCTTTAACCCGAGGCCAGATTCAGAGGTCTAGGACTAGTAACAGCAGAACTGTGATCAATTTTGTAGGTACACCCTCATGCTAATGAATCACGTTAGCAGTTGCCATGGAAATACTGCATTTTTCAAAATGCAATTGAATTTATCGTGTACGACAAAAACTCTTTGCATTTCAGGGGTCTCAATGAACGATTTGGCAACCATGAAAAATTGTCCGGGGGTGCAAGTTAGGTCAAATTAGCCCCCGGGTCATTTTAATTTGCAATGAATTGGAACGTTTTATATACGTCAGCAATGCATATTGTTTTAAATCTAGCCTTTATAGCATTCTATATACGTCGGTGCGGCTAGGTGTTGTTATTACTAGGAAAGATCATTGTTACTTCTAAATAGTATTTAAATTTGGAAAGAAAAATATGGATCTGAAATTCGTGACTACAAATATTACTACAAACATTGTGCAAGCTACTCTGAAATGATTTTGGCAAAAGCTGTACTCGTATCTATCCCATAATAGGAAGTTTATTCCTCAAATTATTCTGTTTATTATTTCTGTTACTGCATGGCTGGTTTGGAGCATATTAAGCATAGTTAGACACTGATTAAATAATATTTATGACAAATTAGATTATAAAACAGAGATTTTAAAACCGAAATGCACCTAGTTGACCTTTGACCTTACCATGACCTTAATTCGAATATTCAGACGCGGCATCAGCCCTGGGACACTTTGTCATACCACAAAGAACATTTCTAGCATGGATGCCGAGCATTAACAAAAAATGCCATCAAAACTTTTTTCTAGAGGCCCTAGAAATTATAGCAGGTTCATATACTATCCTTTGTTTTTTTTATACCCATTCATATACTTATTGCTGCTTCGAAACAAGGTGAAGAACAACAACAGCAGAATAATAAACGTGTCCAACAATTTCACCTCAATTACACCAATTATGCCAGAAAAGATGGGCCATTGATATACCACACGGGAAATCTAGGGCTATTCATATACTGTTGCGTGAAAAAATGGGGCCATTCGTATACTTGTACTGATCTTTACTTGAAAATTGAAGCCTATTCATATACTGGCGAGGGTGAAAAGGGGGGCTATTCGGCGGCACATCCCTACTATATCAACTACATAGGTACATGTAGTTACCCTCACCCCCCACGCCCCCCCCCTCCTCTCCCGCCCCGAGGGAAAAACATGTTAGTATAGGGAGCTGCCCCCATCCAGCGAAAAGGTCATTATTTTTTATCTTCAGGAGCAGGGAACAAATACCCCGGTCTAGGCTATGATGTCTTTAATAATCTGGATTGTGCTCTCGCAAACGGCTCGGATACAAAATAACCTAATTATTAGATCCGAGCAAAGCAAATGCTAAAGGCTTATTTTTTCGTGACTCGGCACAAGATCAGATAACCCCTCATCAAATGTCGCCGACATGCCAAAATTTATGAATGAACGGGTTCAGCCAAAATCGATAAATTGTTTGCTAGACAATCGATTCGGCTCATTCATAATGTAAACAATAGACAAGCCCACTGTAATCCATAATAATACCACGGTAGGTAACCAAAACGGATCCTTTCAGAGGAAATGTGCGTTGCCCGTTCCTTTCGGATGAAGGGACGGTTCCTTTCGGAGGAAAACGTCAGTATCGTCGTGGTTGTGTTTGGAGAAACGATTTTTTGAGGTTCTATCGTGAACAGTAAGTACAAAACGTATGCGCACGTAATGACGCGGTAATCAAGGTACAATCTCAGCGCTTAATTTATGTGCACAAACATTTCGTTATTGTTTATGAGATAAAAATGTTGGCCGAGAACTGCATTTTGTGACGACAGGCAGGTGAAAACCCTTGAATATTTGGGGAAATGTCATTGATCAAAACGTTTTAGCACTTCTTGTCACTAGATATTGTATTTGCCAATCTGAAATTAAATAAATAAAGTGGTAATATACTTGTACTTGATAAATAAACATGAAAAACAACCTCTGTTGGCGGTAACGGTTCCTCAGGGAGACGGGCACAGGATCCTTTCGGAGCTGAGGCTATGGATCCTTCAGGAGGAAATGTGCTTGTAACAGGCATTACTTTCACATGATGATACCACTTCCGAGTTATTTTTTCAATCAGCGAAAATGATTACGGGTAACAAAATGTTTGGTACTATACGTATGCACTGTAAATAACTTAGACGTGTAAAATTAAGAGTGTTTCTGCTAGTTTGTCAAAAATAAGGTCGGAAAAGAGAACACTTTGTGATATTTTCATTACTCCATTTTTTTTAATACGTAGACATCCCGCATTGTAACAAACAAGTTTTTATTTATAAACCTTAAGGACAGGAAGTAGGCCTAAGTAAAGAAGGTCCAGGAAATACAGATGTCTATAAATAGATCAGGGGAAACAATAGTAGAATTAGCAACAAAGCCGAAAATCGTTTGATTTTACTAGTTTTATAGGCCATTTTATGTTTTTACTGGAAGCTTTGGGCTGCTGCTAAAATAAAAAAAAAAACACAAGATTAACACGAAAATAATGCAGCTACAGGTAAATTTAAAAATCCACAATCAGTTCGACATTTGTTTAAATGTAACTAATGCTGTCACGGAAATAGGAGCGAGGTCACGAAGTGCAGGTTTGCTAGACAATGCAAATAGAAAATATGGCAATAAGAAACGCACAGTCCCTTAAATGTTTATTTTTTCGGTACACAAGGAAGTAATTGTGCCATTTCATGTTTTTGTTCAAGCCTTTCGTATAGAAAAGAAGAGCTAGAAAATATGCCATTAAGATATGCTTTAGTGGTAAAATATCTCCTAAAGGATCCGGTGCCAGATACTCTGATCACAGCCGGTGCCCAAAAATCACAACTTCAGGCGTGCTCCGAAAGGATCCGTTTCTACATAACTTTCTGGTGATGGTTAATATTTTACTTTTTGTGAGCTAATTAGTGTATTTTGATTGAGTTTTACTGTGTGCTAGTACAAGGAATATATTTTATATTGTATTTCGAAGACATTTCGTTGCAAATATCTTCATTTGCGATTAAACAAGCCGTTTTCAGTGCAGCCTGTACTGTCGCATTCTTAAAGAACGGTACTTATTTCATTTAAAACGGCGAAAACAAAGAAGCACATTGCGAATTTTCGCTTTAGCTACCAAATTCAATCTGTTGTGCATTACGTGGACTATTTATCTGAGGATATTACCTAACGCTTGTTTATGTTTCTAGGGTCTAAAAATCTTCGTCTTCCAATTTCCTCTGAAAGGAGCCGTCCCTTCCTCCGAAAGGAACCGGGGACGCATATTTCCTCTGAAAGGATCCGTTTTGGTTACCTACCGTGAATACGGGGCGGGGCTTATCAACTCATTGAAATAATTTATCTACTGTCACCTGAAATGAATACACTTTCCGCAGTGTTGCGTGGTGAAGAAAAATGATTGACAGATCTGGGATTGACCTTCCGCCTCATTGGTCAAATAACTCCCGCCAGAGTTCACGTGCAAACGATTATAATTGCAATTTTCTAATAAGTGAAATTTTCATTCATAAAATTACTGAAATCTGCGGCATGTCCACCATATCTTTCCGAATGGATGCGGATTCGATTTACTACACATCGGCATAGTGCCCATTCTCTAACAGCGTGTGAATATTTTTACAGCAAGCTGATTTGCATAATTGGGTCGGAACTATATTTGAACTAGTGTCGCCATCAATTCACAAAAGTAATCACTCCGCCATATGTAACATTTATAAGAAAACCGAAGGTGGTAAAATTATGCCTTAAACAAACAGTTATTTCCTGGAAATAATGTTTGATGACACCAATTTTTTGTGTTTAACTTGCTTAATTGGTGAAAACAATTAGCTAATTGGATCTACTTTCTTTCGCGCTATCATAAGAAAGCACAAGTGTCCAGGGCATTTCCTGTGTTGAGATCAAAAACTAAATGGAACACAGAAAATACTAAAAATCCCAACTTCCACTAAGGATGGCTGTTAAAAGATGACAGATACTTTATCCCCTGAGTAAGTACCTTCAAACTGACGTGAAATTCGCTGCTGAATTGCTCGGATATGCTCCTTTTTAGCGCGTTGAAATGTGCATGTACACTCACTGTTTCTTTTGATGAAGGCGTTTTGGATGTTTCATATGCTGAAAATCATTGTTGATGGAAACTGCAAGTGTATGTCTATTATTCTACTATTCCTGCGATTCATAGTCAACATATGTTCTTCGTTGTTGAAATATTTTTAACGATTCTGTTGGAAAACGAAAGGATTTAAATGTGGGTCAATGGTCAGTCTGGCCAGAATGTGGGTTACCCGGTTATCCATTCATAAAAGTACATGAATGGTGGACACGCATCAGTGATTAGATGTTGTGTATTGATTGTGATGAATGGATGGAGAGTTGTAATGTCAGGTTTGTATTAATGATTGGGGCTTCTTTTTTCCTGGTCACACATGTCCATCCCTTGAATGATAAATCAATAAAGCATGTCAGATAAGATCACATTGGCTGCTGAGGTTGGGTTGATTTACTTGATTAAATTAATCTTGCACTGATGAATTTAATCCACACAACAGAAATTTCCTAAATAACCAATTAAATAGTAATCTTTGATGCCATTGTGGCACAATAGATTGTGGGGTACCCGGTAGGAGTGGAGAGTGTATGCTCGACCATTTTATACATAAGTTACTTAGACCCAGTTCCTTACTTGTTTGTTTATGTTCCTATTAGACCAGATTCAAGTTGTATACTGGCGTACTCCATGATCTGGCAAAGATGGCATCTCATTTCTGAGACTACTAACTTTACTAGACTGTGGCGTATTGTATGGAAGTGCCCGGTTGGTACTGTTGTTTTAAACCCTTTGAGATGAATTACGAAGTTGGTTGAGGATTTCTGGACATGGCTGGATACTTCTGCTTTTATTGAGGGAAGGGGAATTTGTTTCTTTATTATTATTATTTTTTTATTTTTTTTTGTCATCAATTCTGCCTTTTATGGGCAGCTTTGGGCGCATTTCATGTATTCATTGTTATATGATTTGCAAATAAGATTAAGCTGAATTATACCATAGGCGTACCTCCCTAAACTCACAGTATGCACACGTGTATGTAACACCTGTATACATGTAAAAAAAAGTTAATCATCGCTAATAATATATGGGTCATACATGGCTTTTTTGTGATTTTAAGTTACAGATTTTGCTGGTTTTGACTCTTTGTGGGTATAGCTTGAAATTTTCTGGTTATGCCCTTGTATACCAAATATAATATTCTATTTACATATAATGTTGGTTTGCTTTTTTTATATGGATGAGAAATGACTACAAATTACTCGTGAAATTAAAAAGATCTGGACCCACTATTAAAAGTTTAAAAGTTCTCTCCAAAAGAACTGGTTTCAATTCGGACATTTTTGTACATCTTTGTGTTGTGGTCTGTCTAGCTCATAATCTGTAGATGTCAAAAGCCTTTTGATGATTTTTTATTTTGCATATTTTTACATGCTATAGAATTTAGCAGCCAGAAGACTCAGGTTATCTTAACCACCACTGAGCTGTCTGAATTTTACTTACATGTATATATAGACAACACAATGCTTTCCAACATCTTGCCCAGTGAACCTTGAATCTGGGGTAAGTAAGAAAGTGCATAATCCTCTAAATATACATGTATCATGTTTGCATTCACCTCCTCAATTTGTTTACAATTCCACTAAAATGCAGTTGATTTGAATTTTTCAGAGCGGTATATACAAATAATACGGTACATTGTATTAACTTACACATGATGAGTTTGAAACATGCATCAGGAGGGTTTTTGAAAAATGTTTAGAACATTGTGCAGGCATTCTTGGTTCATTTCAGCGAGATGTGAAAATTTTCTTGTAAAAGTGAAGTGCTTAAGACAAATTTTAGACCATATTTAATACCACTCATAGGAGTGTCCCTGATAATCAGGAAGATATCACATGTATGATACTATTCACAATGTAGTTTAAATCATATAAACCTCTCATGTACTTTTTTTTTTTACTTTTTTTTGTAAAACATTGTTAAGGAAACATTCATCAACCTAAAAGCTACTCTTATTTTAATAGCCACAGTTTGCTGTCTTGTTGCTGCTCAGAAAACAAACAGTGACTGTGTTTCTATGTTTCTTGTTTCATGTTACAATTTCTTTAAAGGAATGAGAAGCATAGTAGCCTACTGATATGGACTGGGAATTAAGAGGTTCGTCCTCAGTCCTGTCTTTTAATCTCAGTGGCACCAAGTTGTGTCCTTGACTAAGAGATACTATAAGTTTGGAAATATTTGCAAGAACTTTATTTTCATGAATATTCGCGAATCCGATGCATCACAAATTCAAGGTTCTCGCGAATAAAGAATACTTATATGCCATGCCATAGCCATAAGACTATTACTGATGCAACAAAAAAGATTTCACGAAGACTGGTATGAAAGTGTGAAGGACAACAAGCATATTAGAACATATTGCCTGACAAGGAACACATTATGTTGGATATGTATGTGGAAAAAGTAACACATTTGAATGCATAGAAAATGGACTGAAAGCTGTTTCGTAAGCCACTTAAAGCGACTGTTATTTAAAGCTATCTGGTATGATATGTGACTAAAAGCCGGTGATTTATGCATGCCTGTTGACATGTACAATATATGAACTCAGAAATAAGTGTGTGTGTTTTCCTTATTTCTACAATATCTATACAATCATCCATGAAAATATATAATGTATATTTTTTGATTAAATTATACATAAAGATAAGCCATTCTTAAACACAGCTGTCACACATCTTAAGTTGGTGTGGGTGGTTTAATTATACAGATTATTATATGACTATTTAAAGGGTGCCAAGTTGTCTTACAAAGTGAGCCGCATCATGAGAAAACCGGATTTTTGCCTATGCGAAAACAAAGGCGCAAATCAGCTTCGCAGTAACTGCGAAGCTGATCAGCGCCTTTGTTTTCGCGACACAGATAGTACAATTTCTCTTCTTCCTAAATCCGAAATTTCAATTTTGTAACCATCTTCTGAAGGTGCACAGGCTGGTTCGTCAACTTCATGTCAGACCTTGTTGAAAACCCCGAAGACCGGTTTTCTTGTGTCATGTCTCAAATTATTCAAGTCAGCAAACATGCTACAAAGCAGAAGACTGTCAGTACCTTAATTAGGCTGCGTATTTGCGTAATTACCCAATTAAAATATGAAAAAACGCAATTAATAACGATCTGGTAGCGTAAGAAAACTCAAAAGAAATCGCCGATACGCAATACCGGAAAAATCAATTGCGTACCGGTTTTTATCGGTGTGCGCCGCACAACGGCTTACGCCGTCTACATTAAACAAAAATGTCATTGGACATGCGCAAATCGATCGATTGGAAGCCATTTCTTTTCTGTTTTTTCGTTGGTTGACTGCGATTTTAGTTAATTCTCTCAACCAATCAATGTTTCCCTTTTATTTTATGCTATGCTAAACCGAAAGTAGAAGAAAATAAGGAAAGTACACCTCGAACATCATTTTTACCAAGTTGTTTTCCATTTTACCCAATTGATTGAAAATAGAGTGCGTAACAGAATTGAACTTACCCAATTAAAATTCCAGATACGCAATTCAATCAAAAAGGGGTGCGTAAATACCCTATAGGCTAAAAAATTAATTAAGGTACTGGACTGTGATCAGCAAGGGTTTGTCCACACGGAGGTATTAACCCATATTTTGACAAATTAATTCTCCCATCATTATCGATTGGATGAGTCCACTTTCATTTTCAGGGGTGTTAGGAGTGATTTTTATCTCTTTCTGTGCAAACAGAATAGCCCCAGATGGGACGCCCCGTTCTGCGGCGTCCCATCTGGGGCTATGCTGTTTGCCTATATCCCATAAAAAGGATGCTTAGGAACAGAAAATACATGTACATGTACTTTTATAAGGATGGCTAGGTTTGATTCTGTTGGTTGTCAGTATGACATGATGATGACAATAAACTCGACTACAATATAGCTTGGGCAAGCTTTCATGGCAGAAAACAATCCACTGTTTATTTACATTTTGACCAATATATACCATATTGCATGTACAGGTTAAATGTATTAAATCGAAGAATTGTTTGTGTCCGAATACTAAATCTGACCTCACCTGCATCAGTAAACTACAAGAATCCAGTGGTTGGTGTCCGGTTTTCTCAGTTTTTTGAAACAAAGCTGCAGATCAGTTGTGCAGTAGCTTTGCAGCTGATCTGTCAGTACCTTAAAGTTTGCTATTTGCTAGTTTAGACCTTCTTATTTCATGTATCTCAATTATACAAGCTTGTACAAGTCTTCTGGGGTTTTTTTTGTTGTTGTATCTCGAAGACAGGCCTTCTCAAGTTGTAGCTTTAATTAGCCGCGGCGTGAGAAAACGGTCTTCAGGTTTTCCAACCAGGCCGGACACAAACCGGTCTGTGAAGCCACAGAAGATGGCTAGAAGCTTGAAAATTACAATTTAAGAAGAAGAGGAATTGTACTATCCTTGTAGCGAAAACAAAGGTGCTGATCAGCTGTGCAGTTTCTGTGCTGTGTGCACACAGCTGATCTGCGGCTTTCTTTTCGCATAGGCAAAAATCTGGTTTCCTAGCGACGTGGCTCAAAGTTCAATTGTTTCATTTGATTTTTTTACAGAGATGAGACCCTTGTGCGTGTACAAGCACAAGTAATGACACGAGACGACTCGAGTGGAGGGTGGGTTCCCATGGGCGGGGGAGGTCTCAGCTACGTGGGTCTGGTGCGGCGACACAGAGCGGGGACCGAGGAAAACACAAACCGTAAACATGAATATTTGATATACGGCCAGAGGATAGCCGATGAATCTGTAAGTAATATTTAGTCATAGAGATATTAACCATACTCTTTCTATTTAGTGCACAGTGAGCTTAACTTTTTCAAAATAATTCAAAGTTAGGGTAACAAAATATCGTTCTATTAAGCGCACACTACATTCCAAAACAACACATTAACTTATAAAATAAACATGTCAGAATAATCGATGATGATGCCATTTAAGTGTTCCAACTGTTTCAAAATATGGTTGACCATTTGATGTTAAGTTTTAATGCAGTTAATATTTTTTTGTAAAAATTGTGTAAAATACCAATATGGTAGTGCTCTTATGCACATGCTTTTCGAAAACCACCAGGGTGTGCATTTATTGGAGCTAATTAGAACGAATATGGTATATTGTTTACACACTATATCCCCATGATTCTTGCTGCACATAATGATGTAACATCACAATTCACATGACAAGTTGCAAAGTGCAGTGCGGTGATTGGAAACCCAATGGACTGGGCTGTAACCTACAGGAAAGAATGAATTGCCTCGCTGTAGGTTTTGCAAAATCAATATTGTTTTGCTGTATGTTGTAGTTTACATCGTCAGGATTCTCCAGTTTCTTCAAATTTGAGTAATACCAAGTAAACTGTGTTTGATCTGATCCCATGGTTATAAAACTTTTTTCATGCTCAACTCAGCTAAGCATAAAATTTTTACGGCTCATGAATGTCAAAAAAGCACAAAGTAATTGAAATTTCAGGTCTAGATTAACAAAACCTGTAATTTATCCTGCTTATAAATGTTGAAATGAGCAGAACAAATTTTCAAGTTTTGGAAATTTTTTAAAAGTTGTATTAGGCTATTCTGTAATATTAAAATATCTCAAAATTTAGCAGTATTTTTGCAATTAGTTCTAGCTATACTTAAATAATTTACAACAAAGTTCAGTAGGTATAAAATCTGTGAAATTTTAATAAAGAACAAAAATTCCAACTGACAACCCATGCCCAAGAAATGGGGTCGGGTAACGGGAAATAAGAATAACTCTAAGCTTCCTGGCCTTTCACTCTTTCCCCATTTCCTTGGCATTGCCCATAAATTCAGAAATTCCTTATGCTGTTAGCACTTTGTCTAAACATTGTGCCACAAAAACAAGAGCACTAAAGCAGGTCACATAGCCTCCCTGAAACAAAAAAAAAAAAAAGAAGAAAATATGAACTACATCACAGGAAAACCATATTTTTGCATATGCAAAAACAAAGGCGCATATCGGCTGATATGCCTTTGGTTTTACTACACAATATACATGAAGTACAATCCCTCTACAAAAGCTTCTTGCCACTGTGTCTGAGTGTACAGGCCTGGCTTTGTCGGACCTGGTCCAAAACCCCGAAGACAGGTTTTCTCATGATGTGGCTCATATTGTGGTAATTGATTTCTCACCTGAGAACAGGTGTGGATCTTCGCTTGTTTCATCCTGAGTCAGATGTTTGTGGTTGCTGAGTGCCAGTCCCCAGTTCGGCATGGTGAACTTACTAGCTTGGTTTTGAAAGCAGTACAAAGGGTTTAATATGTAAGAATACTTTAACAAATGAAATTTCATTTTTTCTGAAACTGGAGGGCTTTGCTTTTGCTGTAACTTTCAAAATACATGTGCCATAAATTCAAGTTACACATTCCATTTCTCTTCCCTGGTTAAAAATGGACCTGTGCTGATTTTTCATTACCGTGCTTAACCATTCGATCATCTCTCCGCTGCGTCTGGTGTGGGTTCGAGCTCCACATGGGGCAAGTGAGACAAGTTGTTTTTTTCTCGAGGTTTCCTCCCCACCTACAGATTGGCCCCTCTCATATGAGCTGAAATAATCTTGATGTTAAACTAAATTTAAAAAAAAAAAAAAAAAAACAAGTGGACCTGCTGAAATTTATTAAGTCGGATTCAAATTTGTTCAGTCTACGTAGATAGAAAATTTATGAAAATTTATCTTTATTTTTGTGTCTTAAGCTCTGTGTACATGTACGTATGCAGTGTACTCTGACTTGACAAAAAAAAGGAGGAATTTGAAACAGAAATAGGCTGCCTTCTTTGTATCAAAATACCTATCCAAGGCCCATTAAAGCATTACCTGTCTTTGCATCTTATTTTATTTTAACTCTTCCCAGCTCACCGCTGTGTCTGGTGTGGGTTCGAGCCCAGCACTGGCCACATGTGAGACAAGCCAAGTTCTGCTTGCGGGTGTGCCAGGTGATTTTTCTCGGGGTTCCCCATTTTCATGGCCTGTCTCATATTAGCTGAAATAATCTTGAAAAGGACGATAAACTGAATTTAAAAAAAAAAAAGGAAAAAGAAAAAAATGGACCTGCTGAAAGTCATTAAGTCGAATTCAAATTTGTTCAGTCTAGATAGAAAATTTAGCTTTATGATTGTGTCTCAGGTTCTGTGTACATGTAGATGCAGCATACCCTGACTTGACAAAAAAAGGAGGAATTTGAAATGGAAATAGGCTGCCTTTCTTAGTATCAAAATGCCTATTCAGTGCCCATTAAAGCATTTTTCTTTGCATCATATTTTTTAACTTCTCCCAGGGTTGGTCCATAAATATTGTAGCACCTAGCTGTCAAGAAGAAACTTTGCATATGTGAATGTTGTTCTGTGACTTTGTTGTTACATACAGTGAGCCGTCTCATGAGAAAACCAACAATGTGCTTTTCGAACAGGTCTGACACAAACTGAGCTGTACAAGTACAGAAGATGACTAGAGGCTGTAAATTTTGGATTTAGAAAGCAGGGGTATTGTAATATTCGTGTAGCGAAAACAAAGGTGCTGATCAGCTAACGGTTACCGTGAAGCTGTTAATATGCGTCTTTGTTTTCGCATAGGCAGATTGTTGGTTTTCTCATGAGGCGGCTCATATCTTAAAGCATGAATTGGCTTTCCCGTGGGCAGGCTCAAAAATCAAGTAGGGTCATTGTGGCACATGTATTAAAACTGAAGTATATATCCTGTGAAACCATGAATGAAAGACTATGGGTTTATATTCAAGACATTTAACACCAAAAGTGTTGAAAAATTTTTAAAGAAACTAACTTTGGTGTCAAATGAATGGTCATGAATCCATTGACTGCTGAAAATTAAGTCCCAGGTGACAATACTTAACAAAAACAGCCATTATATATTTCTTGAAATAATGTTCCCCAACATCAAGTACATATAAACTCAGATTTAGGTCACAAATGTTACCAACCAGGCATGTTAGCTTTATATGTCCGATGTGTAACGAAGTGGAAATGCAATCGATCCTCACATCCATAACCTTTTTTTTTTTTTGAGGTCGAGGCAAGGATAAGTAATCTTAGCCGTTAACTTGGAGGAAAGCATTAAATTAAAATTTAACAATGTTACCCAAATTTGCAAACTTTAAAGTAGAATGACAATGTGAATCTAACTTTTCATTTCCTCTGGCCTTATTTGAGCCGCGACGCAAGAAAACCGGTCTTCGGGGTTTCCGACCAGGTCCGACACAAACCGGCCTGTACAAGCTCAGAAAAGAGCTAGAAGCTTGAAATTTCAGATTTAAGAAGAAGAGAAATTGTACTATCCGTGTAGCGAAAACAAAGGCGCTGATCAGCTTCGCGGTTACCGCGAAGCTGATCTGCGCCTTTGTTTTCGCCTAGGCAAAAATCCGGTTTTCTCACGATGCGGCTCATTTAGTATAACAGTTTTTAACTTCATGATAACTCCCCTCGATGTCCCTGCGTTTTTCAGTATTATAAAAAGGCCATGTCATTGCTCCCTAAATGATTATTTTGCTACTTGTCTTTTGTGAATAACCTCATTATAACACAGTTTCATTTATAACATAGTCTGTTTCCATGGACCCCGAAGATAGCATTGAAATGAGGTTGACCTGTAGAAACTTGGTATTTTTGTCACTTGGAGAAGCTCAAACTGGGCTACACAACTAGTTTAATATTTTTCATGAATGAATAATTCTGATGATCTAATATGGTATGAAAAAGTAGTTCATGACAGACTTATACAGAAGCTTTACCATGACCCATCTTCATAGATCCTGCATTCTATTTGAGCCTTTGCATGAGAAAACCAATAGTTTGTGTTTCCGAACAGGTCGACACAAACCGGCCTGTACAGTCACTGAAGCCGTCTAGAACCTTGAAATTTCAGTTTTAATGAAGAAGAGAAATTGTACTATCAGTGTAGCGAAAACAAAGGTGCTGACACTGTAAAAGTCCCATGAAATGGAGGCAAAGTCCCGACATGACCATAGCTGTTGACTGGGACACTATACATCAACCCAAACAAACAAAAGTTCTTCTTATATATCCTCTGTGACTGTATGGGCCATCTTTTGACGGTTTTCATGATGCGGCTCATATTTGAGCCACCTCGTGGGAAAACCAACAATGTGGTTTCCGAACAGGTCCGACACAAATCAGGCTGTACAGTCACAGAAACAGGCTAGAGACTTGAAATTTTGGCTAGAAGTAGAAGAGGAATTGTACAATCCGAGTAGCGAAAACAAAGGCGCTGATCAGCTTCGCGGTTACCGCGAAGCTGATCTGCGGCTTGTTTTCGCCTGTGCAGATTGTTGGTTTTCCCATGGGGCGGCTCATTTAAAATGATGACAGATGACTTTCATCAACTTTTTACTCTTGTCAACTTTTTACATAAAATAACATGTCAACTGGCATGAAAGTGAAAACAGACATCAATTGCTGTGGAAAAACAACAACAACAACAACAAAATCACTGGTTTAACATAACCATCTTAATAAAGATGATTGTACCCTAAATGTGACTGTCCAGATTTTTTTTTGAGTATAGCAATTATAGTCATAGTCCAAAATGAGCCACTGCATGAGAAAACCAACAATTTGCATAGGCGAAAACAAAGGCGCAGATCAGCTATACAGTAACTGCACAGCTGATCAGCGCCTTTGTTTTCGCTGCACAGATAGTACAATCCATCTTCTTAAATCTTAAATTTAAGCTTCTAGCTTGCTTCTGTGGCTGTACAGCCTGGTTTGTGTCAGACGTGGTTGGAACACAAATTGTTGGTTTTCTCACGCACAGGCTCAAATATTTGCAGGAAGCTACTAATTTCCTGAGTTGCTTTGTTGTAATTGTTTGAAGTGAAGTGCTCTTAATTTAGACTTCATCATAAGAAAATATCTTATAATTAAAATTACTTACGAATGACTAAGATTTAATAGTCACAGGACCAACCACACAATGTAAGCGGCACTCTCACATGAGTACAAGCTGATGCACTTAGATTGTTTTTTTTTTTTTTTTTCATGCACAACTCTGCTATTAAAATATGCCGGTAGATTGTGATAAACCGGGGAACTGTTTCTACCAAAATTGATCATGTTCTTACAATCACGGTGGTACCCCGGGTTAGCCCCGGTTTTGGTCCTGGTTCTATCAGGGTGTCATCACGGTTCAGGCTGGTGTGTCCCGGTTCTTCTACGGTTCACCCTGGTAGCCTCAAGGTTCAACTCGGATCATCCTGGTGGCATCCCAGTTCTCCCCTGTGGTGTCTTGGTTCACCCTGGTCCCACCACGGTTATACCATGGTGTTTGTCGGTATTGAAAATGTCAGCAACAGCTTTGAACTGGGACGCCACCGGGAGGAAGCAGGATGGCACCGGGGTGAACCAGGGTTAACTGTGCCAAATTCTTAAGGCCGGTTTGCCTGGTGGCGTCTCGGTTCACCCCAGTGGCGTCTTGGTTCACCCCGGTGCCATCCTTGTTACCCACGGTTTGCGCCAGATCATCCCGGTTTATCACTATCGAGTCCTTGTGCTATCATGGTTTGTCACGGCTTCACTGCGGTTTAGCCTGGTTTTTGAGATGTCTTTCTCCGTTAACCCCTGTTGTATTAATTATTTTAATATAACCGTGAAGTCTCCCTGGACTGCCACGGTAGCGCTACGGTTCTACCCACGTTCGTCACGGTTTATCCCGGTTTACCCCAGTTTATCAAACCTGGGTGAACCGGGGAGCTAAACTGGGACAATGAGAACATATGTTAATGTGATTCAAGTCCAAAATTTCAACATACATGTACATGTGCTTTGGCTATTTCAATAATTTTGAACTGCCGAGTTGATTCAAATTTCATGCTTAGCCGGGTCGAGCATTATTTCATGTTCAGTTGAGTTCAGAGCATGAAAAGGTTTTGGGGCTTGTTCCAACAAAAATCGAGCTTTATCTATAGGCATAAGATTACATTTTAGAAAAAACAACAAGAACAACAGCAAAAGTTGCTCAGTATGCCTTGCCATGGTATCTGGTTGAGGTCTTGTATGCTTGTCAGTTTACACACCAGTTATCCAGGGACTACCAACGTGGATGAGAACAGCCTACTCGGAAAAAAATAAAAAATACTTTAGTCAAATACTCGTCTGGGAACCACTTTCGAGGATTAATCTGATTGGTTGTAACAATCCCTCGAAAGTTGTAACAAGAAAGGCTTTATTACCTGCTGTCACCTTTTGATACAATATATGTTGGTTGTTCTGATCTGTTCTCGGGCATGCTGGTTACTTCTACCTGGTTTTTATATGAGCTATTACAAGAAAAACTGTCCTGTCATGCAATTAGGAAGATCTGATTCCGCAATACTGCACAGCGTTTTCTACATGGATGTCGTGATCTCTCTGCTTAAACTAGCAGCCTGTAGTAGCTGTTTGTTTTATTCTTTTCGGACTTTGTTCTAAGAATTGCTTGATTGTGTTCTCACTTGGTCGCAGAATCGAAAACCCAAAGAAAAGTTTCCTCGCAATGCAGCCGACTGAAATGAAGAGAGAGTTTCTCCAGAAACCAGGAAACAGATCTGGAAACTCCCATCTCCCGCATTGGGAAAAATAAGGTGGCTTTTGTTGGTCTTCCAGGGGAGTTGATATGAGCCGCGATGCGAGAAAAACAGTCTTCAGGGTTTCTGACCAGGTCAGAAACAAAATGGACTATGCACCCACTGAAGAAAGATAGAATCTTGAAATTTTGGGTATAAGTAGAGGAGGAATTGTACTATCCGTATAGTGAAAACGAAGGCGCTGATCAGCTGTGCAGTTACTGCACAGCTGATTTGCACCTTTGTTGTCGTATTGGTACAATACCTTATCTTCTTATAAAACAGAAATTTCAAGCTTCTATCCTTCCTCTGTGACTGTACAGGCTGGTTTGTGTTTGACCTGGTCGGAAACTCCAAAGACTGGTTTCCTTGTTACAAGCTCATTACAGTCAGGGTGGTCAGGCGAGAACCCATCCTTGAGAGCAGAGCATCTCAGACTTGGGAGGGCTTCTCCAGACTATAAACCGAGGTCCCGTCTGCATCTGACCTTAGCTGTTGGTGGGACGTTAAACCCAAACAGACTAGGGATCAATTGTGCTTGAAGAAAATTAGTGGGCTCATCTTGATATTCAAATATATGCAAATTTAAAGGTATTTATTGAGCCCACACCTGTGTGCAAGCTGATCTGTGCCTTTGTTGTTATTACATATATAGCTATACAGCTTTCATTATGTGGCTTTAAAATGGTGTGGGGAAATAATAGCTTATACCTAAACAATGAGACTTTTGTAAGCATTTGAGCTGGGTCATGAGAAACAGGAGTTTTGCCTATGGGAAAACGAAGGCACAGATCATCTGTGCAGTGACTGCACAGCTGATCAGCACCTTTGTTCATACAATTCCTATACTTTTTAAATCCAAAATTTCCAGCCTCTACCCATTTTCTGTAGCTGTAAAGCCTGTTTTGTGTCGGACCTGGTCGGAAACTCAGATTGTTAGGTTTTCTCACGCGGCGGCACATTTCATTCATACAAACCATGAAGGATACATTAATTTTGCCTTTGCCAGATGAAAATGTCTTGCACTGCCATGCCATTGAAAATGAATTGAAAATGACAGACAAAGACAAGGAATTCAGAGGGGCAGAAAAGTGTGTGTGGGGGGGGCACAACAACAGCCATGATTAGAATTCAGATTATGCTGAATTGTTGACTGATTTGCTTTTTTCTTGATTATACATACACAGTTTTTCTAATTACATGCCTTTGCTTGTAAACAAACTGTCAATGAATTAAGCAATTTTATTTGAGGCAAAGTCATGATAATTCCTGTATTTTGTCATATAACTGTGCAAATGTCTTAGTACCTATAGGACTTACAGCTATCTAGTAAAAATACAACATGAAGTATAGGGAAAATCCCGCCCACTTTTGCAAACTCTTGTCTCTATGGTATTAGCTGCTTATTTAGATAAGACAGTGCTCTTGTTGCTAGTATAGCCTTCTGCCACAGTTATAGGAACCATGCATCTGAGGTGGATGCATGGTGGTCAGTCGTACCAGTTTGCTAGTCCCATAGGCAATTGAGGCGCATCCTGAGAAAACCAGATTTTTTGGCTTACGCAAAAACAAAGACGCAGATCAGTTGTGCAGGAACTAGGCTGTTTCTGTGACTGTACAGGCCAGTTTGTGTCAAACATGGTCGGAAACCCTGGAGACCGGTTTTCTAATGTAGTGGCTCAATTTTCTCATGGAGAAACAAGTAATTTCTTTCATAAGTTTTGTGTTGTATCTTCCATTCACAAAACCTGCTTGACATTCATATACTCTGGGAAAAACTGGGTTATGTTTGAGCCTCGTCACGAGAAAACCGGAATTTTACCTACGTGAAATCAAAGGCGCAGATCAGCTGTGCAGTTACTGCACAGCTGATCAGCGCCTTTGTTTTTGCTTCTTGGAAAGTACAATCCCTCTAATTCTTAATCCACAATTTCAAACTTCTAACCCCTTTTTTTAGACCGTATGGGTTGATTGGAATCTGACCTGGTCGGAAATCCAGAAGACCGGTTTTCTCGCGTCGCAGCTTAGTTTGATAATTGCTTTTGATATTAAGGCACCTCAGCTGGGGTCTTTGTTGTAATTACTTTTATTGATTCAAGGTTGCCCTACTTTGCCTGACAATTTTTGGACATTAACCAATTGATAAAATAATGATTGCCTCTTTCAAAAGTCGCTTGACAAGATATGAGCCGCATTGCGAGAAAACTCGTCTGTGGAGTTTCTGACCAAGTCTGATACAAACGGGTCTGTACAGTCTCAGAAGGCTAGAAGCTTGATATTTCGGATTTAAGAAGAAGTTTGAGCAAATGTACTGTCTGTGTTGAGAAAACCAAGGCATTGATCAGCTGTGCTGTTACTACAGCTGTTTCTGTGCCTTTGTTTATGCATAGGCGAAAATTCGGTTTTCTCATGAAGTGGCTCATGTCATAATCATAAAAGAGTTGTATATATGAGCCGCCTCGTGGGAAAACCAACAATGTGGCTTCCGAACAGGTCCGACACAAACCGGCCTGTGCTGTCACAGAAGATGACTAGAAGCTTGAAATTTTGGAGTTAAGTAGAGGAGGAATTGTACTATCCGAGTAGCGAAAACAAAGGCGCTGATCAGCTTCGCGGTTACCGCGTAACCGCGAAGCTGATCTGCGCCTTTGTTTTCGCATATGCAGATTGTTGGTTTTCCCATGGGGGGGGGGGGGGGGGGGGGGCTCATATCATGAAAAAGCAGTTCTAATTGTTTCTTGTCTTGCTAACATTGCTCTTCTTTGCTAAGGGATGAAAGAATTGTGCACTTGATACTGTAAATCTTCTTCTGTGATGTTTGGCCAAAAAAAAAGTGTGGCTATGGACTCTAAAGCGCTTTATCAACCAGCAAATCCTCCATTGAGCCGCTTCTGAAGAAAACCAACAATCTGCATAGGCGAAAACAAAGATGCAGATCAGCTTCGTAGTAACTGCGAAGCTGATCAGCGCCTTTGTTTTCGCTACTTGGATAGTACAATTCCTTTACTTTCTAAATCCAAAATTGCCAGCCTCTAGCCATCTTCTGTGCTTGTACAGCTCGGTTTGTGTTGGACCTGTTTGAAAACCACATTGTTGGTTTTTTCATGAGGTGGCTCAATTGTGTACCCTTGTCCCAAGCATATAGCCAATCTCAATCTTCTGTACCGCCATTGAGCTTGTTTTGTGGCCAACCTGGTCCCGAGGTTATAAAACTTTTTTTTCATGCTCAGCTCAGCTGAGACTAAAATTTATCCTGCTCATAAATATTAGAATGCCAACCATTGTTGGCATTTTAACATTTATCAGCAAGATAAATTACAGGCTTTGGTGATCCAAACCTCAAATTTCAACTTATTTGGGCTGTTTCCTCATTTATGAGCAGTTGGAATTTCATGCTCAGCTGAGCTGAGCATGAAAAAAGTTTTATAACCTTGGGGCCAGTTTGGTCTGAAATTGTGAGAAAAAGAACTATATAAGCATATACTATGCTTCTGTTCTTATCCTTTCATGTTCACAGTATTGTATTTGTAATATGCACCAATTGTACCTATTGAACAAAAATATATAAACCAAATTGTGAGGCAGGATTTCAATGAAACGATAACATGAATGAATTTTTTTTTTGTAAATAAACACCATATGTTCTTTGTTTTATGATTTTTGTCTTAGAATTCTTGGAATAACTTCCGTAATAGTTCATGAAAGTAAGTGTCACCTTACATGGTGAAAATGTGAAAATCGAAAGATCAAGTGCAACATATTGTCTCTGACTCAGATTTCTGCCTTATCAAAAGATAACCCATTTTCAGGCTTTGAATAGGCTCGACAGCAATCAGGCTGTTCATAATATGACCCATGACGTTTAAAAAACGGTCTTCGGGGTTTCTGACCAAACCTGACACAAACGGACCTGTATAGTCACAGAAGAAAGCTAGAATCTTGAAATTTTGTTATAAGTAAAGCAGGAATTGTACTATCCGTGTAGTGAAAACAAAAGCGCGGATTCATTTTGCAGTTACTGTGAAGCTGATCTGCGCCTTTGTTTTCACATAGGCGAAAATCCAGTTTTCTCATGATTTGGCTCATATGTAAAGATGTAAACTGGGTTGGGAATAGTGTATTATATGTATATAGCAATAAGCTGGTTGCTCGCACAGTTTTTGCACGACAAGAATTCGTCCCTTCATTCATGTATTTATTTCCCATTATGTTCGATATGACCATTCTGCACTTCTTGCTTTAGTATTAATGGGTTTTTGTTGTTAATTGATTATAAATATTTGAACAATGGAATACAAGACCAAGCTTCCAAGCTAATGTCTAGGGTATCGGCAACTCAATCATTCTGCTCACATCAGTTCCATTCAGATAGATTCACCGCCGCGAGACATGTAAATGCTTCTTTGACATAGATACTTTTCGGCATCGTTATGAAGATAAAATTGAAAACTTGTTACAGTTGGGCATAGGAGATGTTTTGCCAGAGTGGTTAGATGTTCTAGTCTGAGTTTAGATTTTGATGAAAATTTGCACTGTCTGCAATTGAAAGTTTAGTGGAACTTTTTGCTCCAAGTTTTGCTGCTGCGTGCAGTTTAGTATGTTAGTAGGTCACTGGACTTGCTGTTTATAGCCCTAGTCACATGAAAATTAGATCATATTACAGCACACTACAGATCAATGGTATTGCCAGGCGTGTGTGGTAAACTAAAGGGATCAGACATGATTTTCCATTCATTAACATTGGCTTTGTCCTGAGGGGAGTGTTGAAACACCCTTGGTTTTCATCATTCCCCTCTCCTAGTGGTAGAGCTTGAGGCTCCAAATAGCGAGGATTAGGTTTGAATCCCACTGGCGTTCCATGTTGTGTCCTCGAGCAAGGCTTATTAACCCATATTTGACAAATGGATTTTCCCATCATTATAAATTGGGTGAGTCCACTTTCATTTTTAGGGGCGTCAGGAGTGATTCTAAAATTTTATTCAATTTTTCGATGAAAATTCTCTAAGCAAACAGAATAGCCCCAGATGGGACGCCGCGTTCTGCAGAACGCGGCGTCACATCTGGGGCTATGCTGTTTGCCTATGTCACATAAAAGGGACGCCAGGCTTAAATGAGTTAAAATTCACCAGTACTCCCTTAAGTACTGGTCAATACCAGGAAAGCATTGGCTCTGTATCAACACGACTCAAAAATTGTTGACCGGGATGTTAAACTTCATTACAAAAAACTTTAAAACATGCAATTTCTATTTTCTCTTACAGATGGTGCTGAAATGTGATGTGAGGAAAGATATACGATATTCACGGCCCAATCCCAAATTTCATCATTGGCACATCGGGGACAAGAGATTTGGCCTGACGTTTGAACGCTACGACGATGCCCGTGCATTTGATCGAGGTGTGCGGAGTGCAGTAGCAGACCTAACAGATGGTGAGTATTGGCGATCGCTTTATGTTATAAAGGCAGTGGATATGGCTGTGAAAATTACAGTGGAAGTGTGTTAGCCTTGTGGTTAGTGCATTAGACTCTAGATTGAGAACTTGGTTGTTCTGACCCCACTGGCACCAGATTGCATCCTTTAGCAAGACACATTTCTCCATACAGTATGATAGATACCCAGGAATCGAGGGTGGAGGAGGTGGGGACAGGGCTGCCCTGACATGACTGAAGCCTTGTAAACTATATAGCAAACTGGAATGTTAAACCATATAACAAACAAATACAGCAGTTTTTCAGTTGTGGGATGTGTGTTGAAACAGTTATCATGAGACAGTTCTAATATGTTGTCTTGTTTGTCAAATGGTAAGCATCTTATAATCAGCTACAGTGCTCACATATTTTAGAGTTTTTATCATTATCAGAGCCATCATGAGAAAACTGGATTTTTGTCTATGCGAAAACAAAAGCGCAGATCACTTGTGCAGTAACTGCACAGCTGAACAGCACCTTTGTTTGTGCTACACTCATAGTACCATTCCTCTTCTTCCTAAATCCAAAATTGCAAGCATCAGGGCCCAGTTGTTCAAAACTAACGATGTCGTTAGTTAACGTTTTGTTAAGATTTCAAACATTAATATTACAAATACACTGTTATTTTTTGTTGAAAAAATGTGAGAATCCTTTGCAGTGCAAAGGATTCTCACATTTTTTCAACAAAAAATAACAGTGTATTTGTTACTTTAGCTGATATTTGCTTAACAAATTTATGTCTTAACGATATCGTTAAGCTAACGATGCTTTGAACAACTGGGTCCAGGTCATCTTCTGCTTGTGTAAGACTTGGTGGGAGACCCGGTAGATCTGTTTTCTCGTGTTGCGGCTCATAAGAACATAAAAAAAAGTCTGTTAAACTACATGGACATGTCATGTTAAATGTGTACCTGTAGCAGTACCTTTATGTTGAAATTCATGGTTATGCTATTTCTCTTCTTGCTGCTTCTTGGAATTTGCTAACCCGTGGTAAGTATGGTACACAATTGTCGATAACTCCTCGCCTGCTCAATGCACTGGTCAGTCTTTCCAAAGTATTTGAGCCACCTCATGGAAAAACCAACAATGTGGTTTCCGAACAGGTCTGACACAGACCGGCCTGTACAGCTACAGAAGCAGGCTAGAAGCTTGAAATTTTGGGAGTTAAGTAGAGGAGGAATTATTGTACTATCCGAGTAGCGAAAACAAAGGCGCTGATCAGTTTCGCGGTTACCGCGAAGCTGATCTGCGTCTTTGTTTTCGCCTATGCAGATTGTTGGTTTTCCCATGAGGCGGCTCATTTGTTCTAGCTTTTCAGTCAGATATCTTTGAGCTTACAACATTATATAATTTGTAATAGCCAATTCACAACACCTAGAAGGAAGCATGTGAAGTGAGTGGCCTAGTTGGTAGTGGTTAAGGTGTCTAACTAAGGATGAAGAGTTTGGGGTTCAAACCCCACTGCCGTCAGGTTGTGTCCTTGAGTAAGACACATTCACTTCCCACAGTACTGGTTGATACTAGTTGACAATAAGGGGGTAACTCCATCCTGATATGATTGATAAATTGTTGGCAACGGACGTTAGACCACATATTGAACCAACCAAGCAACATGATCTGCAAAACTAGCATTATTATGTTTAGTTTCTATTTCCATTTTCAAGTTATATTTGTACAGTATTAATTAATGGGTGGTAATTAATTCATGTTTACTTTGTGTGTTAAATAATACAAATGTTCCTTGGTACAGAATACCTTTTTGTACCTGTTTAAAGGAATGGATTCGGAACCGCATAAGACGCCGTATGTTTACGTAAAATACCATCATAAATTCATTCCTGGTACAAGAGAATGCATATCGGGTTTGTTACGCAAAATATTCGTATTCAAAGTTGGGAAACCTTCGTTTTTTCCTGCATCTGAGTGAATCGCCATCTTTATCGGGTATGGTTACCGGTTTATCGATAATAACACGGTGAACGCGGTAACCAGTATAAAGCTGTGACGTCACTCACTCACTTTCTCTTTAAGCCGCTCATTTCAATTGCAAGACGTTCAAATATTCTCGCGATAATTTCGTTATTTTATTTTGTATTTGTGGATATCTTCTGCGTTAAACTTGATAGAAGTGTTTATGTGATAATACCGGAGAATAATATATATTTACCGAAGATGCCTCAGTGCCAGGCACTGTAAGTACAAGCCACAGAAAGGATGTAATAGTTTTTTCCTACCTGTCGTCGGCTTTTCGCTTCCCCCAAAGCGATAAAAAATCGTAGGTGTAGACATTTTCACCATTTCTTATTAATAATCCAGTATGAACAGAATGGAATTACTGTTACATGTATCTACGCACGGTAGTTTTTATTCCGAATTTTGGCATTTCACATACAATTCGTCAAAGAATCGCGCACAATAGAAAAAAAAGGAATTCGCAAGTTTTGCATCCATTTTATTCCAAAACGGAATCGGTACACACTCCAGGGGTCATCTCACTTTTTTTTTTCTTTTTTTTTTTTACATAATATGATTAATTTGCTTCAGTTATCTATTTTTTTTTAAATCTATAATCGGAGATGAACCGCCCATCACTAATTGATTTTTAATGCGCATGCATTTCTAATTTGTTTGCCACCAATCCAGAAAAGATTTTCATTCATGCGGATAATTATTTTTAGCATGTGACACGGTAAACACGCCTCAAACGGTCAGCTGACCTGTCAGCAATGACTGCAATTAAAGTTGTTTACATAGAGACACGCGCCATCAAAAGATGCGACCGCTTTTCTTTAAATCGTTTGATCTCCATTATAAGTTGTTTACATAAGGACATGCGCCATCAAAAGATGCGACCGCCATTCTTTAAATCGTTTGATCGCCATATGAAAGATTATCGATTACCTAACTATCGTTACATAATTTTGATTGGATTTAAATCATAAAGGTGCGAAATACACTCGGATGGATGTCTCTAAGATGCTTTTTTGGTTCATAGACAACAAAACACAGGTAAATATTGGGACGTATCGCGGCAAAAACAACTTGCGCCCCGGGAATCACCACTGAGGAAAACCATGTGTCTGAGCCCAGATTTACTTGTCCCGGGACGCCGGGTCCTGCGTCCGCGAGATCCCTGTGACAGATGACATTTTTTTTCTGTTTTTATTTCTTTTTTTACTCTTACCTTAATCTGCGAATTTTATCGATAAAATGAGCTTGTAAATGGCTCTAATCCGAAAGTGAGTTAGTGACGTCACAGGTAAACAAATATGGCGACAACCTTCGCGATTCGAGACGCATTTTAGCGTAATTTTCAATCGATGATTGTGTACTTATTATGGGGTAAATCGTTGGAATTTGATTTGTAACACGTACTGTAACATCTAAATGAATATGTACAGGGCCAAATATGCGTTTCCGAATCGATTCCTTTAATCTTGGTATACTGAGTACTTTTGCACTAGCCTTGTTTTTCATGTTCTCAAAATCATCATGTTCAGGGAAATTCTCAGGAATAGTAGAATCATTAGCATAAAAATGTTTGGACCCTAGCAAGCGTAATCATGCAAAAAATCTGCCTAGCCTCGAAGTTATAATACTGTTTTCAAGCTCAGCTTTGCTGAGCATGAAATTTCAGTGGCTCATAAGTGTTGAAATAGTCAAAATTAGTGGAAAATTCAGGATCGAAACTAAAAAAACTAGTAATTTATCCTGATCATAAATGTTAAAATGCCAACAATTGTCAGCATTTGAACATTAATGAACAGGATAAATTTAAGTCACAGCTGAGCTGAGCATGAAAAAAGTTTTATTACCTCAGGACCTGGTCTGTGTCTAGATTGCAAACATTTTCAGTAAAGGGATGCTCTAGAAAACTTGTAGAGTGTCTGGATTAAGCCCCATTGGTGGATTTCCTCCTTCGTGGCTCAGTTTATCACTCTCATTGGACTATTCCACAGGCTCATTGTTGATAAAATTTCAGCCTTGTATCTTTCAAGCCCTCTTTCATAATCTCAAATCCTTAGTTTGGCATGTCCTCAATATATGAGCCGCCTCGTGGGAAAACCAACAATGTGGTTTCCGACCAGGTCCGACACAAACCGGCCTGTACAAGCACAGAAAAGAGCTAGAAGCTTGAAATTTCAGATTTAAGTAGAAGAGGAATTGTACTATACGAGTTGCGAAAACAAAGACGCTGATCAGCTTCGCGGTTACCGCGAAGCTGATCTGCGTCTTTGTTTTCGCCTATGCAGATTGTTGGTTTTCCCATGGGGCGGCTCATATGATTATATTTTGATGATGGCTGTTGAAATGTTTGAATTATGATAAATGAAAACATGCCAGAAACTCAATAATTTTAGAAAATATTGTTGTTATAATGAGGCAAAGTGCAAAAGCGTGGGCTTTGACTATATAGAGCAGTTCTGATTTCATGCACACAGATCCAAAGCTTGTATGAATGTTCCTTGAGTTGCACCGAACTCCTTCACTCATCATCATCATCATCATCAATCATCATCATCAATCATCATCATCATCATCATCATCATCATCATCATGTCCATCTTATAGTCTATTATCCTCTACTGAGGGTTGGACTTGTTTGACAAGTCTCCTTCTTAGATAAGCTCTCTACTCCGAATGATTCTGAGGATCAGCAGTGTCCTCTCCAAGCTTCTTTCTGTCATCGAACAACACCGCCCCATTACTGCTGATCTGTATCTTTGTTTTCGCAGACAACATAAAGTTAAATCACAGCTTTGGAATGGTCAGAAAAGAAATTACTGGAGGGCTTAATTTTTATGGTGACAAATATGAAAATGAATGTAACATGCAAATATGAATGTGTCCTTGAAGCCTCTGAAGTGTAGTGGTTGGTTGGTTGATTTGGGGTTTAATGTCCAACCACCAGCTGTTCATATGGAGACCTCAGTTAATAGTCTCGTCTGGCAGACTGGAGAAGCCTGAGATCGAACCTGTGACCCCTGGTTTACAAGGTGAGTGACATAACTACTGTGCCATGGAGACTTCTAGACCTTGTAAACCAGTGGTCACTGGTTCAATCCCGGGTTTCTCCGATGTGTTCAGCAGGACTTTAAAGCAAGGTCTCATTCTCTTTATGACCTTAGGTGTTGCTGGGATGTTTTATACCGCATCAACCTGGCAATTTCAGGACAAGGTTTTCTAACATGGATACTGGATAGGCTGATAATCACAGCAAACATTTTCAATGGACTCATAATGGAAAGAACTGTGTCATATAACCTATATGTGTGAGGAGAAAACTGGTGCTTTGCATATGTGATAACAAAGATACAGATCAGCTGTGATCAGTGCCTTTGTTTTGCTCTATAAAATACAACCTCTTTTTCTTAGTAAGCTTCTATAGCCTTCTTCCGTAACTGTACAGGCAGGTTAGTGTCGGATCTTGTAGGGATCTTGTATGGAAACCCTGAAGACTGGTTTTCTGGCATCGGAGCTCTATATATCACCAAAGACCCACCTTAAATATTGATTTTGTTGTTGCAACATGTACATTATACAATGGTTTCACCATCATCAATATGTTAGATTAGATAAAAGGGGGTAATGAAGGACATTTGAAAGATAATTTCCTTATTTTGTTTAAAAACCACAATTTTACGAGAGAACATAAGAACCCTTAGGCTGACACAATTTTATTGAGTACCCACAAAATATGCTTTTTACTGAATTGAAGGATAATAAACCCTAAATCATGCTTAAAAACTCTTCTTGTCACCTCCACTGATCTAAGCTTTATCAATGAAAGCATGAATGAATGAATGAATTGATGGTGGTTATAGAAAACTTGTCTTTGTGATTTTTGATCAAGACAAGCCAGATGGTATAGCCACAGATGATGGCCAGAAATGGACTTGGATCCAGAAAGCAGAAGGGCTTTGTTATCCATGAGGGGGAAACAGGGGCTGATCGAACACATTATCATCTGTATCTTGTATAGTTTGTATGTGAGAAGCAGATTTTGTTGTGTCAGATAATGAATGAAAGGTTGGGCTCAGGAAAGAGGGTGCTACAAACATTTCACAATCCTGCTTTGTGATTTTCCTGGTCTTATATGGAGAGAATTACCCACAATCTGTTCCATTTTTGACAAAATTCAAATGCATCTTGTCAAAAAGCTCCAAAAAGCGTGTGTATAAATACATTGTCATAGAAGATAAGTTGTATGCAGGTGTTCTTGCAAGTTGCATTTAGACAGCATTCTATATGCTTCACTTTATGCATTAGTCATTGAGGGGAGACAAGGATGGTATTTGAGCTGCCTCGTGGGAAAACCAACAATGTGGTTTCCAAACAGGTCCGATACAAACTGGCCTGTACAGTCATAGAAGCAGGCTAGAAGCTTGAAATTTTGGAGTTAAGTAGAGGAGGAATTGTACTATCCGAGTAGCGAAAACAAAGGCGCTGATCAGCTTCGCGGTTACCGCGAAGCTGATCTGCGTCTTTGTTGTCGCATATGCAGATTGTGGGTTTTCCCATGGGGCGGCTCATTTAATGATTATTGGAGCTGTTTCATGAGAAATCAGGCTGCTTGCCTGCTATCATGCTGATCAACTAGATGCAAAAATGAGCCATGCCAAGGCCCTGTGAAGCTTATCTTCGCCTTTGTTTTCGCATATGCAAAATGTTGGTTTTCTTATGATGCGAGCGACTCTAATAGGTGCACAGCTGGTCATGGTCTTTGTTTTATATATATATGACAAATAAAAAAACAATCCTTCTAATTTCTAAATAAAGAGGGGCACAGTGGCCTAGTGATAGAGTGCCAGAATCTGAATGGAGAAGTCTTGCTCGGGTACCCTCCCAAGGCAGGGGTTGAAAAAAATAATATATCATTATTCACACACTGACATTGGGAGTGTAGTGCTCGGGAAGCAGTGGCTCCATCCTGAAATGACTGAAAAATTGTTGACTGGAATAGTTAATCAATATACCAGCGAAGCAGTGGCTGAAGAAGTGTTGACTGGGGCATTAAACTAATATACAAACAAACAAAACAAAACCTTATGAATAAAAAAAATGGCCAACAATGTTTTTGTGGGTTTTGCTATTTTAATAATAACTGTCTTTATATAATTGTCTCATTAGTTTCTAATTTTAACTTTTTCATATCTGAATCTTGTCACGTTACTACTTGTACATGGATTTGGGGTCCCCAAAACCCATCCTGTTTAACCGTAGAGTTATGAAATAGTACTACATGTAGACACATACAGTTGAATTGTCTGAACCAGTTGATAGCCTATGTGTATTATCTGTAGTTTTACAGAAGGATATACATAAAGCAGGATGCCTCATGATGAGGATCATTTAATATGAATGGCCCACATTTATAATTTACTGAGTGAGATACAAATGAGCTGCATTATGAGAACAGGATTTTGGCCTTTGCGAAATCAAAGGCGCAGATCAGCTGTGCAGTAACTGCACATCTGATCAGGCAGTAACTGCACAGCTGGTCAGGGCCTTTGTTTTCGCTACACAGATAGTACAATCCCTCTTCTTAAGTCCAAAATTTCATGCTGCTAGCTTTTTTCTCTGACTGTACAGGCAAGTTTGTGTCAGACCTGCTTGGTAGCCCTGAAGACTGGTTTTTTCTCTTTGCGACTCAAATCATGACTGTCATCATTAGTTGTGTCAAAGACCTTTTATGACATGCTCATGAATAGTTTGTCTAAAAGTACTTGTCAGCAAACCATCATTTCAACCTGGTTATGTCCCCCCAACCGAAGGTGGGGTGTGTGGATCCTGTCCGCGTCTGCGTCCGCATAGCTTCTTTCAGACACTATACCTTTCGAACCATTGGGTGGAATTTCACCAAAATAGATACATGGTTGGGAGGGGGTGGGGGGGGGGAAGAGTTGATTAGATTTTAGTGACCTTGACCTATTTTTCAAGGTCACCAGCCCATGAAAACAGTCAAAATTAGCATTTCCGACGTGATATCTTCTGCATAAATGAATGGATTTTAACCAAACTTGTACAGAAAGATTGTTGGAAGAAGACTTAGAGTTTATTAGATTTTGGTGACCTTGACCTATTTTTCAAGGTCACCAGCGTATGAAAACTATCAAAATTAGCTTTTGCGACACAATATCTTCTGCATAAATGAATGGATTTTAAGCAAACTTGCACAGAGAGATTGTTTGAAGAAAATTTAGAGTTGATTAAATTTTGGTGACCTTTACCTAATTTTCAAGGTCATCAGCCCATGAACACTGTTGAAATTAGTCTTTCCAGCACATTATTTTGAGCCAATGGATGGATTTTAACTTAACTTGCAGAGAAACATTGTTGGGAGGAGACATAGAGTTAATTAGATTTTTGTGACCTTGAACTTATTTTCAAGGTCACAAACCTATGAGGACTTTTAAAATTAGCATTTCCAGCACCATATCCTCTGAACAAATGGGTGGATTTTGACCAAACTTGCACAGAAGCATTGCTGGGAGGAGACTCAGTGTTGATCAGATTTTGGTGAC
Organism: Rugalucina vietnamica; assembly: GCA_964017185.1. Taxonomy (NCBI): domain Eukaryota; kingdom Metazoa; phylum Mollusca; class Bivalvia; order Lucinida; family Lucinidae; genus Rugalucina; species Rugalucina vietnamica. The sequence goes on from OZ024872.1 coordinate 44,530,203, forward strand.
TTTGACCTAATTTTCAAGGTCACCAGCCCATGAAAACTGTTTAAATGAACATTTTCAACACCATATCTTCTGATCAAATGGGAGGAGACTTAATTTATAAATTTTTCAAGGTTGAGTTGATTAAATTTTGCTGACCTTGAAAATTAAGCATTTCGAACACCATATCTTATGAGCAAATGGATCTTTTTTTTTACCAAACTTGCACTGAAACAATGCTGGGAGGAGACTCAGGGTTTATTAGATTTTGGTGACCTTGACCTAATTTTCAACCTGACAACCATGTTTCTAAGACGGTCATGATGTCTCCGATAGAAAGAAACTTAATGTCACTAGGTAACTACCCTTACGGTTTTGGGGACATAGTTTTCCTAGCGGTTAAGAGCGCTTTTTCTTAACCACTCGATCATCTCACCGCTGTGTCTGTTGTGGGTTCGAGCCCCGCTCTGGCCACAAGTGAGACAAGCCAAGTTCTGCTCGCGGGTGTGCCAGATGGTTTTTCTCTGGGGTCCTCCTGTTTTTGCCCCACCTGCTGATTGGCCCATCTCATATGAGCTGAAATAATCTGAAACTGAATCAAAAAAAAAAAAAATAAATAACCCTTTAATTGTTTTTTTTTTTTTTTTTTTTTTTTTTTTTTTTGCTTTGCTTTCAGCACAGTAAAAACTGGGGTTTGCAGTGGTATACACTTTTGTAATTTTTTTATCCAAAACATAGATTGTGGGTACTCGTTACAACCGCCTCAGCAAGGAGGTTCTTACATGTACTCACAATCAATGTTTTGAGCTAAATTATTCAAGACATCAAAATTTTTCAGATTAAATTTTCAATTTTTACAGCTCAAAAAATTCTCAGTACATTGTACATGTATATTGGATGGGCAAGACTTTGTAATGCATAGATTGGTAAGTAACAGATTGTCCCAACATGACCTCAGATGTTGAAGTGGACACAAAGTAACATTGTACCATAACATCCAGAAATTTATACGCTTTCATATTTTGCATTAAGTAACATATAATTTTGTATGTTTTTATTTAATAACAAATTTTTGAGGAATTCACAGAAAGCAGAACTGGAGTTAAACCATTTTCTTACAGATTTACATTGAGTAATTTTGGAATTGGAGCCAGAGCTCAGCTCCTGACGCCCGAGAAATAAAAGCCTGGGAAAATGGGTTCTTCGCCTCAACACTTGTTTTGTCAAAAGATTAACAATATTAATGTTATAATTTTTTTCTTCAGGCACCGATGGATGCAATACAAAACTAGATGATGAAGAAATATTTAGGGTAAGTTGTTGGCGGGCATTGTCACTCAGGCACTCTATAGGCCCAAATTCTTTGTTTCAATATGCTACATTGTATATCTTGCTAATATTCAGCTATATAGACTGCACCTATACTTAAAAATTCAAGACAAAGCTTAAACATTTTGGGAAATTAATATGGTGACATGGATATGTAAACAGGTTATACAATTTGTACATGGAAGTTGTGGCTTGCATGTTGAGAATTGGTTTAGTTTCCCACCAGGCCTCGAGGTTATAAAACTTTTTTTAATGCTCAACACAGCTGAGCATGAACTTTAAACTGCTCGTAAATGATGAAATAGCCCAAATAAATTGAATTTTCAAATTTTTGATCACCATAGCCTATAATTTATCCTTCTGATAAATGTTAAAGTGCCAACAAATATTGACATTTTAACATTTTATGAGCAGGATAAATTTTGGTCTCAGCTGAGCTGAGCATCAAAAAAGCTTTATAACCTTGGGGCCAGGTTGCAACATAAACTGGTTGTCCAATATCTTCAAGTATTTTGACATGTATTTTGGCCATTTTTTTTTTTTTTCAAAAAAAAAAAAAAAAAAATAAAAAAATAAAAAAAATAAAATAAACATTTAAACAAATCTTTAAGTGAAATATCATTTATACTTGCTGTGCCCAACCAGAAAAACAACAATCTGCACATGCGAAAACAAAGACACAGATCAGCTGTGCAGTAACTGCACAGCTGATCATCGCCTTTATTTTTGCTATGTACAGATAGTACAATCCATCCAAAATTTCTAGCTTCTAGCCTGCTTCTGTGACTGTGCATGCCGGTTTGTGTCGGACCTGGTCGGAAACCCAGATTGCTGTTTTTCTCATGCGAAGGCTTAACTCATTCCTGGCGTCCCTTTTATGGGACATGTGCAAACAGAATAGCCCCAGATGTGACGCCGCAGAACGCGGCTTCCGATCTGGGGCTATTCTATTTGCTTTGAGAATTTTCATCGAAAAATTGAATAAAACTTAAAAATCACTCCAGACGTCCCTAAAAATGACAATGGACTCATCCAAATGATAATGATGGGAAAATCCATTCGTCAAATATGGGTTAATTATCTGTTCCATTTATTCCCAGGAGCTGGATCTTCCCATTTCTCGGACAGGAAGTTCCTCACAGAGTACGAATTCGACGACAACAAGTAGTCCCCAGTCACCTACTACGTACGTGACAGGCGTGCCGGACGCTATATACAATAACACACACAATAACCACTTCAACCATCTCCACAGAGTGCATTATTATCCTTCCCCGAACGGGAAGCCACGAAGAACTTCTCCGGTTAGTTATAGAAGCAATTCGGATAGTATTGAATCGCATGAAGAAGTGTGGGTGAAAGCGGACGATCCGATGTCGCTCAGCGGCAAGTCCGATCAGGGATTACTAGATTCTGTGTCAGGTGACGTCGAATTGAAGGAGTATTCTTATGTTATATTCGCTAAACAAAATCCTCATGAATATAGTTATCCGAATTTGGATACGTTACATAAACCAGATAAAATGCCGACTAATAGGGAAGCAATAAGCAGTGTACGGAAACATATATCACCTGTGACTTCTACTCAACCGAAACCACCGTTACCAGTCAAACAGAAAAAGAAGGAAAAACATAAAAATCAGCAGACAAATAGGTTATTGACAAATGCACGGTGTAAACACTGTCATGACAATTTCTCGTCGGAGGATAACCACAGGGGGAGCTGTGAGGAGGCTCCGGACAGTGTTGATAAGTGTATAGAAGTTGTGACTTGTGTTTGGTGCACTAGAGCCTTGATTTATCATTGTATGAGTGACGCAGACGGTGAGTACGGACACCCGTGTGTGTGTGACACGTCGGACGAGTCAAACTGTAAGAAATGGACGGCGATGTCCATTTTATCATTCTTTGTTCCTTGTTTATGGTGCTACTGGCCGTTGAAGGCATGTCACATGTGTGGCGTAGGATGTGGGTGCTGCGGCGGTCGCCACAAAGCATCCTGAGGCGGTACGCCAGAATGTTATCGGAATTTTTTATATGCACCCACAGTCATTTCTCGTGTTCATTGACTTGTGTCCTTATAAACTTATCAATGCTCGCCTTTAATACTGAGACGACTGACATAATGCATGAATATGGCCTAGAAAGGATGAATGTGATTTGTCAATATATGGGCAGCCATTGTGATTCAAGGTTGTTAGCGCACAGGGTTGTGCTAGTGTATAATATGTGATCAAGAATATGAGTGCTAGCTTCCCAAGCGTTGTGGCAAATATGTGCAAAAAATGAGGAAATTCTATGATTCATTACAATATAAGTGCCGAAAAATCCAGGATATATGAAAAACGGTGCAGGCACATACGGTGCTGTGAATAGGCAATATGGTGGCAGGAATGAGAAATTTCAAAGTGCTAGTTGATTATGAAAATTGTTATTACATAAACATACCTATACATTATATGGTGATTTTGTTTTATCTGGAAATTTCCTTTTTTCAGTCGTAACTAAAGATCACAATATGATGCATAGACGTGTTTACATGATAGCATAAGGTATTGTTCAACATCAATGCAGGAGAGGTTTGGGGTTGGGCAGCAAGGCTATGCCTGTTCGTACAAGATGCGTTATGCTTGGGCTAGCCAGTTGTGCACAATAAGGTGGGCGATGCTAAACACTGGGCTAGCCAGGTGCTAAATACGCAAATTGAGTAGGTACTTACGCGAGTAGGAGGAGGTGGCGTTCAAGAGAAAGTTGCTAATCAGAGGTGACGTTCAAGACAGAGTTGCTAATCAGAGGTCGTGTTCAAGAGAGAGTTGCTAATCAGAGGGGATTGAACTTCATGTCAGGAAAGATCAGACTCGTGGTTATAAACAAATCGGGAAAGTTAAAAACAAACTGTTGTAAAAATCCTAAGTTTGGACAGCAAAAATTGCTTTTTACGTCATGGCCGTTGTACAAAGAATGATCTGGCAATTAATGTTTAAGTAAAAGCAAACAATGCAGACCTTTATCAGATAGCTCGGCTAAACTGTTGTTCAAATTCTACTTACAGTACAATAGCTAAATATTACAGTAAATATACATACATGTAACTAAATGAAGGTTGTAAATTTATTGATACAAAAATGCAGACCATGCTTTTAGAGAAAGCTTTGCTTGTACATGTAGATCTATCTACACTGATTATCCAGAGACAACCAACGTGACTGGGAACTGCCTCGGATACAATCAATATTATAACCCAGCGGGCACATGACGTCATATCAACGTCGATGCGACGACGTCATGACATCGCATCGACGTTGATCTGACGTCATTTTGACGTCATGTGCCTGCTGGGAAGATTTTAGTATTCAAACATCAGACTGGGAACAAGTGTCCACTGATCATTCTGATCCGTGGAAAGTTTTTGCAAGACAGGTATTTATTACCTATTGTCAGATATTGATTTTATCTATGTTGGTTGTTCTCAGTTGCATTAGTTGTCTCTTGATAAACAGTGTGTATCTGCAGCTTGTGATGGCCTTTCGGCACCAATTATTGGGGGTTGGGGTAAATATTAATGGGTGTCAGCTGTAAGATGCTATTTATTGGGGTTCTTAAGATTAATTTAGCATAAATACTACTCTGAGATGCTATGGCTTTCCCTTCCTGTCCATGTAGCGAAAACAAAGGCGCTGATCAGCTGTGCAGTTACTGCACAGCTGATCTGCACCTTTGTTATCGCCTACGCATCTTGTTTGTTTTATTATGCAGCGGCTCAAATAATATTTTCTCTTCCTGTACAGAAAGAGATGTTTTAAGCAAAATTGTCTATTCTGTTTGCTTCCAAACTGTCTGTTAAAAATAACAAAACATGTTTTGTTTACGACAAGGATTGACTTCCTCGGTGGGTAAGCCACAAACTGTTAGGTTCTTCTGTGTGGCCATAGCAAACTGATTAACATGTATACATGTAGGAGAGAAGAAATTTGAGCCACTGCACGGGAAAAACCAACAAGCTGCATATGCAAAAACAAAGGCGCAGATCAGCTTCGCAGTAACTGCGAAGCTGATCAGCGCCTTTGTTTTAGCTACATGGATAGTACAATTCCTCTACTTTCTAAATCCAAATTTTCCAGCCTCTAACCATCTTCTGTGACTGTACAGGCCGGTTTGTGTCGGACCTGGTCGGAACCCAAATTGTTGGTTTTCTCACGTACAGGCTCATTTATAATTATTTCCTGCTATAGGTGTTTAATTAACACTCCTTTAGGTACCCACCACTAAGAAATGACAAGCCGCGTCAGACTGAGAAAACCAACAATTTGGTTTCCGTACAGGATCGACACAAACCGAGCTGTACAAGCACAGACAGAAGATGGCTAGCAGCTGGAAGTTTTGGATCTAGAAAGCAGAGGAATTGTATTTTGTAATATCCGTGTAGCGAAAACAAAGGCGCTGATCAGCTTCGCAGTTACTGCAAAGCTCAGGATCTGCGCCTTTGTTTTCGCATATGCAGATAGTTGATTTTCTTATGTGGCGGCTCAAATTTCTTGCCATATCATCATTCTGAGCGATGCCATGACAAGGCGTATTTGTTGCATGTATACTATACTTTTTCTAATCCCGACTGCGCTGCAACTTAGTTTTTGCAACTTAAATTTGTACTTCTTAAATTTTAATTGTAAAGTCTAGAACCATTTTTAAAGTCTTTGAAGCCAATTGTGTGTCAGAACAGAACTTAATTCTGTAGACAGTTTGTTTTTTGTTTATTCCTGGAATCTGAAGGATGGTCTTCTTAGCAATTTTAAAAATGGACATAAATCTGAAAAAAAATGTATAGCATGTTTAAAAAAGCTGCATTTTGTTTTAAAATCAGAAATCAGAAGGTACACAACTCTGACAAGACAGCATCCTACAGTTGGCATTCCTGGTCCCGAGGTTAGAAAACTTTATTCATGCTCAGCTCAGTTGAACTTAAAATTTCAAATCCTCATAAATACTGAAATAGCCCAAATATATATTGAAATTGAAGGTTTAGAACTCCAAAGCCTGTAATTTATCCTGCTCATGAATGTTAAAATGCCAACAATTATGAGCAGGATAAATTTTAGTCTCAGCTGAGTTGAGCATGAAAAAAGTTTTATAACCTCGGGGCCAGGTTCACCACTTCCTCAAAACATGATCCTTTCCCAAAATTTTCAGACAGTAAAATGGTTAAATAAGTTAAATATAATGTTGGAATGCCCAGAGTAGATGTATGACTAGTATCAGCACTTTGCTAATTGAGCTGTGACGCAAGAAAACTGGTTTTTGGTGGGGTCGCCGACCAGGTCTGACACTAACCGGTCTTTGCAGTCACAAAAGATTGCTAGAAGCTTGAAATTTGGGATTTAGCATTTCAAGACCCTATCCATATTGTGAAAACAAAGGCGCTGATTAGCTGTGCTGTTATTGCATAGCTGATCTGCGTCTTTATTGTCGCATAGGCAAAACCTTGTTTTTCTTAAAATGTGGCTCAATTGGGCTACATCTTTAAATAATGTTACTGCAATTCAGATTGTTAAAGTGTTTTAAGCAATTATTATAATTTGTTAAGAGTCCAAATTTCTGAATGTTATTGTATAAGTTGTTATGGTTTAAGATGTGTGTTCAACAGTTAGTGCTTGGTGGGGTTGCCGACCAGGTCTGAAACAAATATTTAAAGCAAATTTTCTGATGATGTGGCTCAGAAGTAATACAATAAGAGCCTCGTTGCGAGAAAATTGGTCTTCAAGATTTCCTACCAGGTCCGACACAAACCGGTCTATACACCCATACACCCACAGACGAAAGCTATCCCTTGAAATTTTGGGTATAAGTAGAGGAAGAATTGTACTATCTGTGTAGCGAAAAAAAAGGCTCTGATCAACTGTGCAGTTACTGCACATCTGATCTGCGCCTGTTTTCGCATAGGTAAAAATCTGGTTGTCGACGTGGCTCATAAGATGTTTGAAATCTCAACTTCTTTCAGAAATATGCAAATTTTCATTAACTGTGTGATATATTGGTTGCTTTATCTCTCGTTTGAGACGTGACGTGAGAAAACCGGTTTTCTGGGTTTCTGACCAGGTCTGACACAAACCAGCTTTTGCTGCTACAAAACATGGCTAGAAGCTTGAAATTTCGTAAGAACAAGAGAAATTGTACTATCCTTGTAGCGAAAACAAAATGGCTGATCAGCTAATCTGTGCCTTTGTTTTCGCATAAGCCATAAGTCTGTTTTTCTCATGACGCGGCTCATGTAACAGTATTTTCATTCTTTTTTTTTTTTGCTATATTGTTATTGTGTACACATTTATTTTGTTATTTCGGTAGTGCACATGAGCCTTGTCACAAGAAAACTGGACTTTCGCATACATAATAGCGAAGACTCAAATCAGCTTTGCACAGCTGATCAGTGATTATGTTTTCAAGATCCAAAATTTCAAGCTGATTGTACGGGCCAGTTTGTGTCAGACTTGATCGGAAACCCTGAAGACTTGTTTTCTCATGATGCGGCTCATATAAGGCTGGAATCTGTTGATATTTGAAGGTTGTTTTTTTTTAAGCGATTTATTCCTCGTATATTGTGTGTACCTAGTAGAATCGCGGCAATCGCCTCACTGAGGTGATTCTCAAGCATACACAGAGTATACTATTTGATGGAGAACTGACAAATCGCCTTGAAATTATCAAAGAATTCTTACCTTATCTAAACTACTAGACTTGCTCAGTCCCCTGTTGTTGTTATTGTGTAATTTGAGGCACTTAAAACTTACAGCGTCTAAAAATGCATATGAGCCGCTTCGTGAGAAAACTATCATTTTACATATGCCAAAACAAAGGCGCAGATCAGCTTCGCGGTACCCGCGAAGCTGATCAGCGCCTTTGTTTTAGCTACACAGATAGATAGTACAATTTCTCTGCTTCCTAAATCCAAAATTTCCAGCCTCTAGTCGTCTTCTGTGCATGTACAGCTCAGTTTTTGTGGGACCTGTTGGGAAACCACATTATTGGTTTTCTCATGACATGGCTCATATTTTCATGATACTTGATATGACTTAGACAACAAAGAAGCTTGCGCGACAAGCATTCACCCTACATGTACTAAGATGAGACACAAAGAAGCTTGCACAACAAAGCATTTACCCTACTAAGATGATACTTCAAGTTTGTCAAACAAGGCTAATCGTCAGTCTAATGAGCCTCTTTGTAGAAGAACCTTTTCTCCTTTGCATTTTTTTTTCAGGTCCCTGTCATTACGAAAGAAGGCATGTATAGAATGTACTAAGTAAGAATGAGCCACATCATGATTTGAGCCGCCTCTTGAGAAAACCAACAATCTGCATAGGCGAAAACAAAGATGCAGATCAGCTTCACGGTGACCGCGAAGCTGATCAGCGCCTTTGTTTTCGCTACACGGATAGTACAATTCCTCTACTTTTCAAATCCAAAATTTTAAGCCTCTTACCTTCTTCTGTGACTGTACAGCCTGGTTTGTGTCGGACCTGTTCAGAATCCAAATTGTTGGTTTTCCCACGAGGCAGCTCATTTATATGAAAAAAGAAAAAATGATACAGGATCAGTACATGTATAAAAAGGTTAATGAAAAATGTGCACTATTTTTAGGAAATCATGTATAAAATTATAAAATTGTTAATTAGACTAAAGCAAGTATGAGAAAAAACAACAACATGAAATAAAGTACTTTTTTTTCTTGAAATTTCACAACATGAACTAGGGCTATTATGATGCTGCACAGAATATTCGAGTGGTCATTACATGTACCTTGTCAATATCATAACGAAAAAAAAAAATCAGAATGAACTTAATACTAAAAGAGAGTTTGTTGCTCAACGGTTAAAATATATTGCCTTGGACCCAAATATTTTTAATGGCCAAAAGATTTCCAAGTTTTGAATCTAGTTTTTCCGTCATTGCCATTCAAAAATTCTTTGACCAAAAATATCTTTCTTGTATAATTCCGTAATTGTAGCCAAAAAAAAAATAAATACTAAAAATGTCCCACTTAAGTTTCATTATTTTCATGACTATGCACTTGACTGACTTCAGTTTATGAATTTTCATGCCTCTAAATGTCATACTACTAAATTATCAAATCAAAATTTTCTAGGTCAACTTGAATGAAGGAATTGATGGATTGCTTGTATAAAATTCATATGAACCACCGCATGGAAAAAACAACAATCTGCATATGCGAAAACATAGGTGCAGATCAGCTTTGCAGTAACTGCAAAGCTGATCTGCACCTTTGTTTTTGCTACATGGATAGCACAATTCCTCTTCTTGTTAAATCTGAAATTTCAAGCTTCTAGCCTGCTCATGGAACTGTTCAGGCCGGTTTGTGTCACACCTGGTTGGAAACTTAAATTGTTGGTTTTCTCATGCGAAGGCTCATCTGTTATTGTTATAAAGTTCTTGTATACAAAGGCTTTCATTATTTGCTAGTTTCTGGACTTAAATTTTTTTTATAGATCTTAAATTGCATCATAATTTACAGAATCAAAAAAGAATAATTGTTTTTCTTTTAGCTTGTTCTTCAGGGTTCAAACTAGACAAAAAATTTAGGGAGAAGTTTTGTCTCTCCCCAAGAAAATTTGGGAGAAGTTTTGACTTGAATCTTAGGTTTGTATATATATTTTGAACAATTTCACTTCTCCCTCATCGAAAATAAGAAGTTTGTTTATTTATGAGACTATTTCTCCCTAGTCGCCCTGTAGGCTATTCCCTGGTTTGTGAAAGTTTTTGTAAAGTTGGGATAGTTTAAAGACAAATATTGAAATGTGATGTGACATGCGAATGCCATCCTATCCTGTGAGTCATTTAAAAGTACAGGTGACATGTAATTTGCTATTCAGGACCGAGACACAAGAATCCATGCAAGTCATTGGCAGTAATCATTATTAATTTAGTGCATTAAATATGCTCTGTTCAATTTTATGAAAAGGAAATGTTGAAGGAAAAGATCCCACGTGTATCAACATGATCAGCAAATGCAGCTTAGTAGTTCTTAGTTGCATCAGGATAACATGTCTGTGTAATGTATACCCCACTTTATTATAGCAAAACTAGGGTATGCAGGGGTATACTATTTTTCTTATTTTTGGTCTAAAACAAAGATTATGGGTACTCGTTAGAACCACCTCGGCAAAGCGGTTCTAATGTGTACCCGCAATCTATGTTCTGAGCAAAAATATTGAAAATATCGAAAAATTTCTACTGAAAATTGTCAATTTTTACAACTTATGAAAAATCTGTATATTACATTTACATGGACATGTTTTCGTAATGTGGGCTAATCTTAGTTACCAGTTTTAGCCTACTTTTCATTGGAAAACTGAGCTAACAAAGTTCTAATGTAAAACAAGATGAAACAAACTCTATATGTAATATTCATTCAAAGGATTGACGGACATTGTTTAAATGAGCCTTGTCATGAGGATACTGAATTTTTGCCTATGCAAAAACAGAGGCAGATCAGTTGTACAGTAACTGCACAGCTGATCAGCGCCTTTGTTTTTGCTACATAGATCATACAATCCCCCTTCTGAAATCCAGAATTTCAAGTTTCTAGCCTTTCTCTGAGAGGATACAGGCCGGTTTGTGTCGGACCTGATCAGAAACCTTCGAAGACATTTCTATCATCATGGCTCAGGCTAAAAAAATCATGACATTGCTCAGAACATGCACTGGGATGGTTAATAGATGCCTTAAAGTACATGAACCCATTTGTTACGAATGGACTTTCCCATAGTTATTATCTTGATGGGTCCACTTACATTTCTAGGGGAATCAGGTGTGTTTTTTTTTAGATTTTATTCGATTTTTCGAAATTACATTTGATTTTCTTAGCAAACAGAATAGCCCCAGATGGGACGCCATGTTCTGCGGCGTCACATCCAGAGCTATACTGTTTGCCTATGTCCCATAACTAGGAGGCCAGGCTAATATGAGTTAATGAATTTGATCCCATTGAGTATGATGATATGACCTGTGCCATGAGAAAACCAACATTTTGTATATGTGAAAACAAAGGCGCAGATCAGCTTTGCAGTAACTGCAAAGCTGATCAGCACCTTTGTTTTCACTACAGGTATAGTACAATTCCTCTACTTTCTAAATCTAAAATTTCCAGCCTCTAGCCATCTTCTGATCTTCTGTGTATGTACAGAACATGTTGGTTTTCTCAGGATATGCCTCATATTTCAATTCTTCATATACTAGGAGTGTACTAAAAATCCTTAGAAGTAAGGTTATATGATATTCTTAGAGCCATGTGCCGGTAAAAATGCTTTAAGGGCTGCTGACCCGTTCAGATGAAGTCAAGATATTACACCTTGTTGGAGTCTTGAAGTATTTAGAGAAATAGAAACCAGAGTCTACATGATAGGTTATAAATCCAAAAATAGGTTATAAGTATTTAGTTAGTTTGTTTAGATTTTTTTTGCAACTTTGCATGAAACTTAGTCGTTCCAGGAATGGATACAAATGAACTTAAAATCCCAACCCATATGTTTGGACAGGAAACCTGAATGATAAGGTTGTTTATTTTATAGCTCTGACTTGAAATTTGATGACATTTTTAAAAAAAAAAAATGTTGCAATTTTTTCAACATTTGCCTTGCATTTCTATCATATAGCAGAAAAAAAGAAATTGAAATGAACTCTGTGGATTCAGTCATGCCATTGGGGAATATATTTTATTATTAGGACAGAATATGTTTTGCCAATAACTTCCTCGCACTTGCACCTCTGGGGCCTTCGTTTTTGAAAGTAGATCTATTCATTTATCTTTTCTCGCAGAAAAAACTAGCATGTACAGTTCAAACCTCACTATAATGCAGTTTTCAATACTACATTAAAAATTTTCCATGCCATAGCTCCCAAATTGATTATTTTGTTATATGTTTATTGCTAGTAACATTATAACATGGTTTCACTTATTATAACACGGTCAGTTTTTATGGACCCCAAAGATAGCATTATAATGAGGTTGACATGTACATCGCATCATGAAAACATGTCCGTGTAATGTATACCCCCTTAAACCCCACTTTTATATAGTCAAACTGGGGTATGCAGGGGTATACCTATTTTTCTCATTTTTGCTCAAAACATAGATTGTGGGTACTCATTGTGGGTACTATGGAAGAGATGGGCTTCTTTAAGTAGACATATTCAAGATGACTAAGGTTCTGTAATTTTGAGAAGGTACATTAAAATGGATACATTTCACAAAAACTATACATTTCACAAAAACTATCAAAACTGGTATTAAACTAAATCTAAACCCATCCTGTATGTTTTGCATGGCTGGAAATCCAAAAATCGGGCATGTTCATGTCATACGAGTGTCTTCCTGTTGCTGTGGAAAGTTTTTGTTCTAAGTGTTTTCTCGTTTGTATATCACACATTGGGATTGGTGCGGTTTAAATTTCTGGAAAACCGGAATATGGAAGCGGAAAACCAAGCCTATTTATTACAAACCACAATGATATGCTTACAACTGCGGCATTCTAAAGAGAAAATCTTTGTAGTTTGCTAGTTGCTAGGCATGAACTTGCTGTCCTAATACACATTTTTTAAAAGGGATTTCATTGAAAAATGAGATAAATGTTTACAATCCCTCCTGATACCCCTAATAATGAAAGTGGATTCACCCAAACGATAATGATGGGAAAATCAATTAGTCACTTAAGGGTTAAATTTATGCTTATCGGGATATTATATCTACTGGAGTCACTTGGGAAAGTTTTGATAAAAGGTTGGGACAGGCTTGGTTGAAAAAGAGAAAGTCATTGATAAAAACAATGTATTCTATTCAATGTACAACACTGCAATACTGTAAGTTCGGAAAAGATTCTGAGAAATTTTTTTTCATTAATATTTGTGAATTTTTGGCCTCCCAAATTCAAGGTAATAAAGAATCAGTATAAGCCATACAGGCTACATAATGCACAAATAACTCAGAAATTTTGCAAAATCAAAGTCAAGTGCAAAATTTCGAATTTAAAGTAATCATTTATGTTTTGCATGTCCTTGGAAAGACGGTTTGGACAAAAAACTGCCTTTATATATATTTAAGTTAAAATCAGTTTTTTTCCCTTCTAAATTATTATAAGAGGCATTTTCAGGCATGTGACAATTCACACACACGTGACCCAAGTCTACCTGTCTCCTTAATGGGTCATCAGATAAGTTTATTGGCCTTTTCTCCTTTTATACTTTTGATTAAACTCTATAAGACTTCAAGTTTTCAGTAAAAATAACTTATTGCCGTGATGATTTAAGTGCACTTGTCTGGGCAAAATATGAAGTAAGAAAAGAAGATCCAGGAATTGTTAGCATTTAAACTAAAAATAGGTTTTAAAACTTTTTTTATGCTCAACTCAGCTGAGCATAATATTTAGACTGCTCGTAAATACTGAAATAGCTCTAATAAATGGAAATTTCAGGTTTATATCACCAAAGCCTGTAATTTAATCTGCTTTATATAAATGTTAAAATGCCTTTTAACATTTATGAGCAGGATAAATTTTATTCTCAGCTGAGCTGAGCATGAAAAAAGTTTTATAACCTGGAGGCCAGATGGGCAAGAAATTACATTACACAGCATCATCAAAATTTTAATTTCACACACAAAAAGCCTGGGGCCAGTTGTTCAAAACTTTGTTAGCTTAACATCATCGTTAGGACCTCAACTTGTTAAGTAAATGCCAACTACATAAGCAAATTCACTGTCATTTTTTGTTGATACAATGTGAGAATCCTTTGCATTGCAAAGGATTCTCACATTTTATTAACAAATCATAACAGTGTATTTGTAATATACCTGTTGTTTGAAATTTTAACGAAACATTGACTAACGATGTCGTTAATTTTGAACTTACTGGGCCCTGATGGCCAGGAATTGGATGGCTGTGATTACTAATCTTTCTGACATAGCCACAGTTATTTAACATGGACACATAGCAAGGCTACAATTTACTGTAAAGCATTTCATTTTCGGGAGCAATTTATTTTAGAGTTAGAATTCACAAAAATAAATTGCCACAAATTTGTACATTTTTTTTATATGCAAGTTCTTCAATCAGTGAAAACAAATGGCTGCAAAAATGCATTAAGACAAATCTGTGAAATTTAATAAGCCTTGAAAATAAGTTGGATTTTAGTTTTATTCCTGCTCATTCATATTAACGTAACAAATCTGTTGTGAACTTGCTCTAGTTTTCAAAGTTCTTAGTATGTCAGTAAGTTTTTGTGTTGTCCCTATTTTCTGACTTATTTTCTCGTTAACCTTTTAAATCATTATAACGGAAGTAAGATATAGCATTGTGTGGCATCTGACATTTCTTTATGATTAAATGTGGTTGGCATTGTCTTTTCTAAGAAATCACACTCTATAGTTTATTTCCTCGTTGACACAGAAAATTCTAGGAAGAAGGCAAAGCCGATCATTGTTACAGTTCGTGTTTTGATTTTTTGCTTTTGTTCTACATTTTGCTATAAAAAAAAGATTCTGTGCAGTTTCATAATGACTTTTTCCTGTAATGGAATGTAACGTGTTGTTTTTGAGGATAAATTTCCTTTGGTTTTTGCGACATTGAAATTGTTTGCGATGACATGGCAGAAAACAAGATTATAGTTTATGTCAAAAACTAAGATGAAATGCTGCAACATCAGGATAACATGTCCGTGTAATATATACCCCACTTTCATATAAAGAAACTGGGGTATGCAGGGGTATACCTATTTTTCTTATTTTTGTTCCAAAGCATAGATTGTGGGTACTCGTTAGAACCGCCTTGCAGAGGCGGTTCTGACATGTACCCACAATCTATGTTTTTAGCAAAAATAAGGAAAATATAAAAAAAAAAATTCAGCTGAAAAATCTCTGTTTATTGCATGGGCAAGTTTTCGTAATGATAAGCAAACTTTTCTCAGCAGAGACATTATAAGAAAGAATGTCTATGTCATCAAGGTAGTGTTGGAAAATATTGATAATTTTTCAATTTTCAGGAGTGTAAAATTAATGCAAGAGTTGAGCCGCCGCGTCAGAAAACCAACTATTTGCAAACTTAAAAAAATGAGCCGCGTCTTGAGAAAACCAACAATCTGCTTATGTGAAAAGAAAGGCACAGATCAGCTTCGCAGCAGATTCAAATGAACAATGTGATATGAGCCTTAACATTAGAAAACCTATCATTGCATATACAGAAACAAAGATATGGATCAGATAGTCTTTTCATAAGTACTTTATTTCTTTTTCTCCCCTAGAATAAGATTTTTTTCATAACAAACGTTTTTTCACTAGAATGCTCTGTGCCCTCTCCCTTTTAATGTCCGAACTTTCAAAATTTGCATATGAACTGAAAAAGTGGCTATGCTCAGTGTGTATGAAATGTATATTGTTATTACAGTTTTTTATGGCTTATTGATAATTATGTACTGTTTTGAAAAGATTCAAAAATTTCCAAAAAATTTCCATTCGATTGTGCATGTTCAAATCATTCAGCTGAAAAATAGTGGAAATTTATTAAAATTGTTTATAGCCGATATCCGTTGTTGTTTTTTTTTTTGTTTGTTTTTGTGATTTTTTTTTTTATAAGATTCCCCTTAGTGTATAAAGCAAAATACATTTTTTTCCCATCATATGGAATCTGAATTTGAAGAAAATGATATATTTTTATTAGTTAATAAAATTTTATGATTTTGCTGGTTCACACCTGTTATCAAGAGACAACCAACGGGGCTGAGAACAACCAACAGAGGTAGGATACAAATACCTGTCTGGGAACAACTTGCTAGGGATCATTCGGATCTATGGAAAGTTTTTCCCAGACTGTTGTTCCCAGTTGTTAAAAACTTTGTTAGCTTAACGTCATCATTAAGATCTCAACTCCGACTACAGCAAGCCAGTACACTTATTTTTTGTTGATAAAATGTGATAATCCTTTGCATTGCAAAGGATTCTCACATTTTATCACCAAATTAAGAGTGTATTTGTAATAGTCATGTTTGAAATTTTAATGAATCATTAACTAACGATGTTAATTTTGAACAACTGGCCCCTGGTATTTAGTTACTCCATTTTGCTGTTTATTGACTTCTTTTGTGTTGGTTTTTCTCAGTCACATTGCTTGTCTCTTGATAGCCGCAGTTGTTGATGAAAAAAAAAAATGAATGTACTTTGTTTTGTATACATTGTTCATTGTGGCATTCAAATATGAGCCTTCGTATGAGAAAAACCAACAATTTGGGGCAGGCTAGAAGTTTGAAATTTTGGATTTAAAGAAGAGGAAAAGTACTTTGAGTGTATGGAAAACAATGGCGCTGATCAGCTGTGCAGTTACTGCACAGCTGATCTGCATCTTTGTTTTGGCAAAGTTTTGGTTTTCTGATGCAACGGCTCAATACTTATTTCTAACTTTTTCTTCAAATGGCTTTGTTTTATTTTATATTTTGACATAATTATAAAGTTCTTAATTTCATATGCGACATAATTATGTGTAAAGATGATAGTCTTACTGATTCAAGCTTTTAACGACTGAACGTGATATTTGTATATTTAGCACTTATTAAGGAGATATGATTATGTTTTAATTTGTTTACAGCTTGTAATGAATGATGTATAATGTATGTTTTGCCTGGCATGTATTAATTGAGCCACCTCGTGGGAAAACCAACAATGTGGTTTCCGACCAGGTCTGACACAAACTGAGTTGTACAAGCACAGAAGATGGCTGGAGACGGGAAATTTTGGATTCAGAAAGTAGAGGAATTGTACTATCCATGTAGGGAAAACAAAGGCTCTGATCAGCTTCGCGGTTACCGCAAAGCTGATCTGGGTCTTTGTTTTCACCTATGCAGATTGTTGGTTTTCCCACGAGGCGGCTCAATTAGCGATTCAGTTTGTAGGGGGTACAATGGAATCCATCTTAGTGGTCACTACAATAGAAAACCAGTCTTTGCGATTTTTGATAAGGTCCGATACCAAATGGGCTATGCAGTCACAGAATAGGACTAGAAGTTTATAATTTTGGATTTAAGAAGTATTATACTCCCTGTGAAGAGAAAACAAAAGTACTGATTGGCTGTGTTGTTACTACACAGCTGATCTGTGGCTTTGTTTTTTCAAATGTAAATACCGGTTTTCTCGCAATGCGGCTCATTCTGCAGGATGACGTTGGTCTCTACTGACCAAACTACTGTGCTCAAAGTTCCATTGTGGCAACAACATAAAGGAGCCGCCTCATGAGAAAACCAACAATCTGCATATGCAAAAACAAAGACGCAGATCAGCTTCGTGGTAACGCTTAGCTGATCTGCACCTTTGTTTTCGCTACACGGATAGTACATTTCCTCTTGTTCTTAAATCCGAAATTTCAAGCATCTAGCCTGCTTCTGGGCTTGTACAGCCTGGTTTCTGTTGGACCTGTTAAAAAACCACGTTGCTGGTTTTCTCATGAGGCGGCTCAAATAATTAGTGTTAAGATAAACTGTTTGCTGTAATGAATGTTCATTTTATTACAAACATGTACATAACCTGATTTGAAATTTCAAATTTGTTAATGAATCTACATGTTTTATGTTAGTTTTACTTAAAATATATATCTTATGGTTGTTTTTCAAACTTAATATTCTCAGGCCCCAGATGGGTGCAGGAATTCCGGTCTTTTAGGGGATCCAATTATGGTTCAATACATTTTGTCAATAAAACAATGATAATGTCCATAGGGTGTAATGAAGTCAGCAATGAAAACATCTGCAATAGACAAATTATTGACTGTGAAAACTGATTTGGTTACGCCTACTGATGCTATGAAC
Source organism: Rugalucina vietnamica (assembly GCA_964017185.1). Taxonomy (NCBI): domain Eukaryota; kingdom Metazoa; phylum Mollusca; class Bivalvia; order Lucinida; family Lucinidae; genus Rugalucina; species Rugalucina vietnamica. The sequence goes on from OZ024872.1 coordinate 44,548,359, forward strand.
ATATGTTCAAGGGAGATAATCCTATCTTAGCTTTGTGATTGTCTACAGAACTGATTAGCTGTCTTTTCAAGGTTTTGTATGTTTAAAAACTGGAATACATGTACATACCACTTAATGTTATGGATGATACTTTCTTACTATCAACATGATCAAAATAAGAGAACGATTATGTGTTACTGTCGATTCGGAAATGTGCTTAAACTTTATCAGGAGTCGTAATATTTTGTGTTTATGGTTAACAGTTTCAGTTTTTGACAAATTGATAACTTGGTTGTATCCATCAGGATAACCAACTCACCATGATTGACAAAATACAAGTATATTGCAGTTTCTGTTATAAATAAGCCTCCGCATGAGAAAATAACAATTTGGAGTTCCGATCAGGTCCGACACAAACCGACCTGTACAGTCACAGAAACGAGTTAGAAGCTTGCAATTTGGATGTAAGTAGAAGAGGGATTGTACTATCTGTGTGGTGAAAACAAAGGCACTGATCTGCATCTTTGTTTTTGCTTATGCATATTGTTTGTTTTCTTATGCAGCGGCTCATTAATACATGTATAGTGCAATATGTCACGAATGAGCCTTGCTGGGAGAAACTCCAATGTTGTTTTAGATCAGATAAAACACAAAATTAGGCTTTATATGTAGAAAACACAAAGCTGTCCATCTGTTGAGCTGATCTGTGTATGTTTTCACACATTGAAAATGGTTTCCTCATGATTTGATTCAAATATGAGCCGTAACGCGAGAAAACCGGTCTTCGGGGTTTCCGACCAGGTCTGACACAAACCTGCCTTTGCAGCTACAGAAGACGGATAGAAGCTTGAAATTTCGGATTTAAGTAGAAGAGGAAATGCACTATCCGAGTTGCGAAAACAAAGGCGCTGATCAGCTTCGCAGTTACTGCGAAGCTGATCTGCGCCTTTGTTTTCGCATAGGCAAAAAACCGGTTTTCTCACGATGCGGCTCATGTCTTAGTCTTAGTATATTCAACTGATTCAGGATTTAGATGATAACGAAAACATACCCATATAATATACAGATTTTTTTCAAGTTGTAAAAATTGAAAATTACGAGGTGTTTCTAACCAGTACCCACAATCTATGTTTTGTAGCAAAAATAGGTATACCCCTTCACACCCCAATTTTGCTATATTAAAGTGGGATTCAAGGAGGTATACTTTTCATGGACATGTTTTCCTGATGTGATTGTTCAAAGATTATCATTTACTTTTATATGTAATCTAGATAATGAAATATGAGCTCCAGCATGAGAAGACCTGTCCTGGAGGTTTTTGACCATTTCTGACACAAAGTGGATTGTACAGCCACAAACGGTGGTGAGAAAACAGGCCGCAGGGGTTTCTGACAAGGTCTGACACAACCAGGTCTTGACAGTCATGGGGGAAAGCTAGAAGCTTGGAATGTAGGATTTAAGAAGAAGAGGAAGTGTACTATCCATGTAGTGAAAACAAAGGCGCCGATCAGCTGTGCAGTAACTGCGCAGCTGATCAGCTCCTTTGTTTTCGCATAGGCAAAAATCTGGTTTTCTCATGATGTGGCTCATATGTAATATTAATTAAGACTTCAATTCATCTATGCAGTAGATCTATTTGTATGTATGCCGCATAAACCTGGTGAAATAATTAGAATCCAGTTGTATGACACTTTCTCATAATGTGAAATTTGTAAATGAAATAAGAAGTTTGTATTTTCTAAGTTTCAATTTATAATGGCAAGCAAGAGGTCATTTGATCTGTTTTTAAAATGAATGGAATGTCATGTATTTTTATTTCTGACTACTGATATCTTGGATTAATATTTTTCGATATGTTTGTGATGGCTAAAATTTTGATTTTTAAAAGATTGGGATACTTATTGATTTTAGCGTGAAATAAACAATTGCCTTGATAATCTGCAGTGTTACGGGATTTTACCAGAACACATTACCTTGAAATCTATTATGCTATTACTTTTTTACATTTTTTTTCTTATGTGAAAAAGTTGTTAATGATAACTTTGTTGTAGATATTTTTAAGGTTTTAGCTAACACCATGCAACGTTAGGCCCCTTTCAGTTTTCTGATGAAGAAACACCAACTTTACTCCCTTTTTTTCTCAGTTTTATGACCCTTTCAAGGTTGCTTTGTATTTCATTTCATACATGATGGACCAGTCTGTTAGTGGGTAAAAAAGGGGGAACCCCCGAGAAAAAAACACCTGTCATACCGAAAAACAAACTTGTCTTGTCTCACATGTGCCCTGTTTGGAGACCCTGACCTATTCCAGACTTAAGGGCGAGATGATTGAATGACAAAGCATTGTAAAAAACATCTGCGCCCTTAACTGCTCGACTGCAGGGGCGGCCCAAAAAAAGACTGGTTTGGGCCTTGAATAAATCTTGTAGGCCGAGAAAAAGATTTCCAAAATGCATATTAAATAAATGCAGTCTCATTGCATCTTCTGTAGTCTATTTTAAGGGTAGTTTGTTTGATTTATTCTGTTGATTATGGTACAAAAGTGTTTGCATTAAGAAAACTTGCCCATGCAATATACAGATTTTTCTGACATAAAAATTATAAGTAGATTTTTTTTCCATCTTTTCGCTCAATACATAGATTGTGGGTACATGTTAGAATCTTCTAACAAGTACCCACAATCTATATTATGAATAAAAAATAAGTAAAAAAAGGTTTACCCCTGCATATCCCGGTTTTACTATATAAAAGTGGGGTTTTATAATGGGGGTATTTATTGCACGGACATGTTTTCTTGATGGAAAAGTTTAACCCTTTTACTGTTTATGATTGTTGTTGTATTGCTGGATTTTAGTATTTTTGCACAACAATGTCAGTTGTGTGTGATTGCCTGATTAGAAAGAATGTGAAAATCTGATCAGCATAGAACAATTGTATTTTATTATTTAATATACTAAAATTATTCATTATAAAATAATAAAAAATGAATCACTTATAATATTGTTGTCTTCATTTCTTGGCCACCTAAACAGTTAAGATCTTATGTCCCATTGCATCTTCATTCATTCGAGATTATCTGCCGCGGTTGGAAGGTCCGGTTCGCGGATCACGTGATACATAGCTTCTATAAATAGAACAGCTATTGGATACAATGTATCATACGTGGGTTGAGATTTAAGTTCGTAGACTTTCTTTGTAAAAGATCAGATGTCTGTCATACAGAAATGAAAATGCTATAATCTGAAAATACATTCTTTTACCTATCATATAAGGTATAAAGCATTGTTCTACTCAAAATGGTATTCGCACAACAATGAATTAAACACAATGACCTTTCATCACCCGGGGCACCTCGTGGAAATTCTGACGTCAAAATTACGTCAAATTTCAATAAGTGTCGGCATTAAAACGCCTTGTTTGTAACCAAACAACAAGCCATGCCTTTACTTATTTGCAAGATTTCCTTCAGGGATTTCGGAATTATTATTGTGGAAATACTGCGATCATCAGATATAGTTCTTATACATAACTTTCTATGCGTATCATGCATATCAGTGTTTTAAATCAAGAATGTTGGCCGTGGCATTTGAAGACTAATTGTAGACGAGTGCATTTCTCATCGTTAAAATTCAAGTACCTCCATCTGAAATCTCACATACCGTTTTAAAATACCACTGCACGATTTGTTCCACAACTGTACAACACATCTCTATCATTTTAAACGTTTGTGTGGATATTGTGGCTAATCAAACATAAGATTTGATCAATGCTGTTGTTTTGACGTTGCTTGTTAACGCCATTTTTCTTTTCCAAGCAGCGTGACTGGCAATACATTTTCTCCAATAACAACTCAAGTCGTCGACATAATGCTTAAAAATTTAAACTGAGATAACAACATGACACCGCAATGTCTTAAACTGATTTAACTCAAGTTTTGGTTTACCATATGATAATTATTGTTGTGTTCTTCAACGCCACATAACTTCAGAATTGTTAAAAATTCAACGTGCCCCGGGTAGCGAAACCTAGGTTGCTATAGAGACCATTTTATGAGCATTGCGCAAAGTGTCTTGAAAAATATTGTAAACACGAAACAAGGAGACGTTGTTTCTTTATGATAATGCATCAAAATCGGATAAATGCTGTAATATTCAATCAGTAGCCAAAGTCTAAGAACTTAAATCCCAACCCTCGTATAAGTACAATCTCTGACAGACTGCGTCAGGGAGTCAACTCTTTGCCTGGGTGGTTAGAGCATTGGATTTCTACCTGGGAGATCCGGGTTCGAATCCTATCATGGAGGTGGGATTTTTTCAAGCTATGCATCATTTCTTATTTACGAATTTTCATTTTGTAAGAATCTTAAAGACATCTGTGAAATCAGTACTCACAATCTATGCTTATAAGCAAAAAACAAAAAACAACAAAAAAAAAAAATAAAAAAAAAATACCTGAGTAGAGCTCTACACCCCACTTTTATGAAGAGCTGTTACAAGGGTATTCTCTATAAAGACATGCTATCCTGATGAATGAAGCTTACAGACATGACCAGTTTGTGTGTGTGTAACTTCTGTTGCCTCGCAGGGATATGTTGTATGAATTTAGGTAAGTCATGAACAGGGAAAAGTTGTATGAACACGGATGTCATATGAACACGAATACAGGAATAAGTCATATAAACAGGGATGTCATATGAACATGGATGTCTTGTGAATATGGATAAGTGGGGATGTCGTTTGAACGATGGGTTAAGTTGTATGAACACGGGGATAAGTTGTATGAACATGATGAGTTGTATGAACAAGGGTAAGTTGTATGAACAGGGATGTCATATGAACACAGGGATACGTTGTATAACATGATAAGTTGTATGCTCACTGCTGTGACTGGTGTGGGTTCGAGCCCCGCTCTGGCCACATGTGAGACAAGCCAAGTTCTGCTTGCGGGTGTGTCAGGTGTTTTTTCTCCGGGTTCTCCCGTTTTCGCCCCACCTACTGATTGGGCCGTCTCATATGAGCTGAAATAATCTTGAAAGGCACGTAAAACTGAATAAATAAATAAATAAGTTATATGAACACATGGATGTCTTGTGAACACGGATAAGTCTTATGAACGTATGAATACAGGGTCACACCTTGCGGCAATACAGAAGTAACCCAGCGGGCACATGACGTCATAATGACGTCGATCTGACGTCATTATGACGTCATGTGCCTGCTGGGAATGTTCACAATGCTGTAGCTGCCACACAAAACCTAGAACTTTGTTGTTTCAGAATTGTATGGCTGTTCCAAGGCTTATGAGCTAAGTTACATGTAAGTAACAATCCCAAATACATGTATATATTTTTGCAACTGGACACATAATTGAGCTGTGTCGTGAGAAAACCAACAATGTGGTTTCCAAACAGTTCCAACATGAACGGAGCTGAGCAGTCACAGAAGAAGGCTAGTCTTGAAATTTTGGATTTAGAAAGTAGAGGAATTGTACTAACCATGTAGTGAAAAACAAAGGTGCTGATCAGCTTCGCAATAACTGCGAAGCTGATCTGCGCCTTTGTTTTCGCATTTGCAAAATGTTGGTTTTCTCATGATGTGGCTCATTCTGTTATCATGTCTTTGGCTACCTTGAAGTGAGACGCATCATGAGAAAACCGAATTTCTGCATATGCAAAAAACAAAGGCGCAGATCAGCTGTGCAGTAACTGAATAGCAGATCAGTGCCTTTGTTTTCGCTACTCGGATAGTAAAATTCCTATAATTCTACTTATAGCCAATATTTCTAGCCTCTAGCCTGCTGTAACTGTACAGGCCCATTTGTGTCGTAGCTGGTCGGAAACCCCCAAGATCGGTTTCCTTGCCTCATGGCTCAACTAAGAAAACAACCTGTACTTATCAAGGACTTTGATGGAGCCATTGTCAAGTGAGCCGCCGCATGGGAAAACCAACAATCTGCATAGGCGAAAACAAAGGCGCAGATCAGCTTCGCAGTAACTGCGAAGCTGATCAGCGCCTATGTTTTCGCTACATGGATAGTACAATCCCTCTTCTTCTTAAATCCAAAATTTCTAGCCTCTATCAATCTTCTGTGACTGTACAGCCCGGTTTGTGTCGGACCTGGTTGGAACCCAAATTGTTGGTTTTCTCATGCACAGGCTCATGTCTGTGGGGGTTTTACCCTGAATGATACAGACTGGGCTGTACAGCAACTGCAGAGGGCTAGAGGCTTGAAATTTCAAATTTAGAAGAGAGACTGAACTATGGAGCTATAACAAAGGGGCTTTTCGCCTGTCACTTAGTGGTCGGTAAGCCCATCTCTGTTTTAATACTGCATTTGCCGAAAGAAGATTTTCTGAAATGGTAGCTAAGAAGTCTATCATGGCTTTTAACTAATTGAGTCAAAACACAAGAACAGGTTTCACACTAGGTCTGACACAAATCAGACTGTGCAGCCACAGAAGAAAGCTATATGCTTAAGGAAAAGAGGGGTCACACTATCCTGTAAAGCAAAAACAAAGGCACTGATCAGTTGTGCATTATGCCTTTATTTTCACACAGGCAAAAAATCTGTTTTTCTCATGAAGAGCATTTTAACTAATTGGTGAATTTATTAACAAATTACCTTATTGTCAAGAGATTTTGAAGAGTGCAACTTGAGTGGGAGAAGGGCATACACTTAGAGAACTTGAAAGCTTTGGAAAATGTGGGGAATCTTACCACTATTTTTAAAATCTGAGCTGTTTCAACAGAAAACCTCACACATATTATCAAGAGATGCATGAAATTGTAAGCAAGAATAGGGAGTAAAGACCAGTGTCATGGATCATTTTGATCTCTGGTAAGTTGTTCCCAAACATGTATTTCCATCCATCCTCATATTGATTTTATCTGATTTTTTTTTTGTATGGACCTTTTACAAAGATACTCATGAGTAGACGTAGTAACTCATGAGTAGATGTAGTAGCCCATACTAGACAAGGGTTGATTGAGGATTGACAGAAATGGTTTTAAGAGCAAACTAACTGAATGAATGTATCGTTAAGGTCTCCAAATGGGTGAAAATGCAAAAAAAAAAGAAAAAAAAAAGAAAAGAAATGGTCCAGTCGTTGAGCACCTGTGCCTAAATTGAATATGCTGCATTAGGTAACAGTCTTGCAATGCAAATAAATTTGGGAAATAATTGAAAACCAGGAAAGAACAATTTTTGATCATTTTACTGACATGATAACAAACGAGAATCAATACTGTCATTTATATGAGTCTTGCCACAAGAAAACCTGATCTTGACATGGCTGCTTCAAGTTTAAGACAACCAGCTAACAAAACTAGGATTTTTTTAAGGCAAAGAAGTACAAAAAGCTATCACGTGCAACGTCAACGCTGGATATCAGCACTTTTTTTAATAACATCGCTGATGAGGTTACCATGATTTTCATTGAAATCATTGCAAAATTAGCATACCTTGCATAAATTATTGGCACATAGCGCCGAAACTAACTCGGTAGTCCAGAATTTTAATTTTATTTTCTGATCCGCAATAGAATGACAAAAACAAATTCCAATTTTAATCAAAGTCTATGGACTAGTTTTCACAAAATACTAGTTAATGCCTGAAAATCAAAGGGAATTTTGCGATTTCAAAGTCGGTAACCATGAATTTTTCTTGCATGAACCGATAGGTGTAAATGCTTATCTATGGATCCGATCAGCATTTTTCTGGTTCTTTACCTTAAGTTTTGCAGAGTGCCTTATTTATGCAGGAAAACAGAAAGTTTATAGACAATATGCATAATGGTCTAGGCATAGCAAAACAAATATTATGGCTAAACTTTTTTGATTATGTAGGTTCCTGGTTAATTTAACCAATACTATGGGAGCTTAATTCAAATGAGCCTGGTTTCCTTTTTATGGGACATAGGCAAACAGTATAGCCCCAGATGTGACGCCGCAGAACCCTGCATCTCATCTGGGGCTATTCTGTTTACTTTAATAAAGGAAATTTATCAAAAAATGAAATAAAAATTTGAAGTCACCCCTGATGTCCCTAAAAATGAAAGTAGACTCATCCAAACGATAATGATGGATGAGTCCATTTGTTACTAATGGGTTAATGTGTTCTGTGCTCTACCACTAAGCTATCGTGGCCTGCCTGAGAAACAAACAGGGTTTCTTATAGCAATGCTCATTTTAGATCCTCAGAAGAACTTCAGCCAACCCAAAATTCAGTCTCACATAAAAATTCTTTACCAATTTATGGAAAGATAGGATTTAACTTTTGATGCCAGTTTCTATTTAGCAAAAAGTTTTGAAATTTCAGCATTACGTGCACATGGGAATATTAGAGAACATTAAAAATGATAAAAGTTTATTGTAAAAACAGTGTCCACGGATTAAACTTTTCTGAAGCTCTGCATATAATTATAACAAACAATTTGTATACATGGTATCACTACAAAGCCAGCAGTAACATAACTCATGGCTTAATTAAAAGCAGCACATTTAGGTAAAACATCTGCGTAGATCAAACTAAAAAATAATACTTCTGACATAATTGTTAACACAACTTTATTATGGTTTCTGAACCACCCCCTGGTCAGAAACCCCAAAGACCAGTTTTCTCGCATGGCCTCTCACATGGCACCAAGCGGCATTCAAACCCAGGCCCTCTGACATTGTCTGACCCTATACCCCTCAGTCAGGGAAACTCGTAGAATACCGCAACCTTCAAGATCGCTTGTTTCTGCGATGTTGTAGTTGTGTCATAAATGGCCATAGATATCCGCCACTAGTGACTGATATCAGCCTATCTTCACTGTAGAAGAGGAACTACTTTTTTCAGTTTGTTTATGTTTGTTTCATAATTGGTCAAAAAGTAAAAATTAAAATGAAAATTTGCCTTTTTTCGGTGAATACCAAATATATTTCATCTCGTGAGTTGAAAACATCAGAATTTTCATGAGTGCACAGCACGAGTGAAAATTCTGATGTTTTCAATTCACTCGATGAAATATATTTGGTATTCACCTCAAAAAAGCAAATGTCCTCTATACATGCAATACTCAGCAATACCAGAGGACCATTGGTCCTGAGAACGCTCACCTGAAGCCTGATCTTGGAGTATTAAGTCATCATGAAATGACCTTGACCTTGAATACTCACACACCTTTATTGACTTCACAAGTTGTCTGCATCTGCAAAGTTTCAGGTCTCAGGCTGCAATAGTTTTTAAACCCAGTGATTTCTGAGAAAACCATAATTTTAATTTTGATATTTAAATGACCTTGGGTCAAGGTCAACAAATGACCTTGGCCTTCATCAATTACTTACCTTCAATGACTCCATTAGTTGTCTGCATCTAGCAGGCAACAGTTTCCAAAATATCCATTGTTTTCGCCTTTTCCCATGTAAAAGCCTATGTTTCCAAAATTGACCTTGCCGTAAAATAGGTCAAGGTCATCCTAGGGTCATCATTTCAACAAACTATGATGGGCTGGGGGTCATAAATGCTACATACCAAGTTTCGTGTAAATCGGCCAGCCGGTTCTGGCGAAGAAGATTTTTGAGTGGTTTTTACCATAGTTGGGCATGGCGGCCATCTTGGTCATGTGACCCGAATTTCGCGATCACACTTTCGTTACCCCTACCCATGGACGCTCCACATAAAATTTCACTTTGATTGGCCAAGCAGTTTCAGAGAAGAAGATCTTTGAAAAGTGTGAATGGACGACAGACAGGCCAAGGTCAAGAGATGACCTTGACCTAAATTAATCACATACCTTCATCTACTCCATTAGTTGTTTGCAGGTCTCAGGCTGCAACAGTTTTCTAAAAATCCATAGTTTTCACTTTTCCCATGAAAAAGCCTATGTATCCAAAATTGAAATTGCCGTAAAATAGGTCAAGGTCATCCTAGGGTCATCATTTGATCAAACTATGATGGGCTGGAGTCCCAAATGCTACATACCAAGTTTCATGAAAATCGGCCAGCCGGTTCTGGAGAAGATTTTTGAGTGGTTTTTACCATATATGGGCGTGGCGGCCATCTTGGTCATGTGACCTGGATTTCGCCATCAAACTTTCGTCTCCCCTACCCATGGATGCTCCACATAAAATTTCACTTTGATTGGCCAAGCAGTTTCAGAGAAGAAGATCTTTGAAAAGTGTGTATGGACGACAGACAGGCCAAGGTCAAGAGATGACCTTGACCTAAATTAATCACATACCTTCATCTACTCCATTGGTTGTTTGCATCTTCCACTTTTCAGGCCTCAGACTGCAATAGTTTTCAAAAAATCCATAGTTTTCACTTTTTCCCATGTAAAAGACTATGTTTCCAAAATTGACCTTGCCGTAAAATAGGTCAAGGTCATCCTAGGGTCATCATTTGATCAAACTATGATGGGCTGGAGTCCCAAATGCTACATACCAAGTTTCATGAAAATCGGCCTGCCGGTTCTGGAGAAGAAGATTTTTGAGTGGTTTTTACCATATATGGGCGTGGCGGCCATCTTGGTCATGTGACCTGGATTTCGCAATCAAACTTTCATCTCCCCTACCCATGGATGCTCCACATAAAATTTCACTTTGATTGGCCAAGCAGTTTCAGAGAAGAAGATCTTTGAAAAGTGTGTATGGACGACAAGACTGGCCAAGGTCAAGAGATGACCTTGACCTAAATTAATCACATACCTTCATCTACTCCATTAGTTGTTTGCATCTACCACTTTTCAGGCCTCAGGCTGCAATAGTTTTCAAAAAATCCATAGTTTTCACTTTCTCCCATATAAAAGCCTATGTTTCTAAATTTGACCTTGCCGTAAAATAGGTCAAGGTCATCCAAGGGTCATCATTTTATCAAACTATGATGGGCTGAAGTCCCCAATGCTACATACCAAGTTTCGTGGTAATCGGCCCACCGGTTCTGGAGAAGAAGATTTTTGAAGGGTTTTTACCATATATGGGGGTGGCAGCCATCTTGGTCATGTGACCTGGATTTCGGGATCAAACTTGAAATGCCACTACCCAAAGAGGCTCCACATAAAATTTCAACTAGATCAGTCAAGCGGTTTCAGAGAAGAAGATCTTTGAAATTGTGGACGACGACGGACGGACGGACGGACGACGACGAACGGACGCCGGATCATGGCCATCCTATAAGCTCACCTTGTGAGCCTTCGGCTCAGGTGAGCTAAAAAGACAAAAAGATCATGTTGCAAATGATAATTCATGAGATTAAGTAAAGATATGTAAGTTTTTATACACAAAAAATGTCAAAAACATAAATTATACATATAAATATTGCACTAAAACCTAAAATGCAAACAAATGTTATAAAATGAAACAAAGTTGCAAAATAAAATACAAACACTTGTGATAGAACGAAAGACATCTTATTTAAGGGTTATTTTCAACTAAATTATTAGCAATATCACCAAACAACTATGCAGACTGATCATAAGCTAGGTGACAATGCTCTATCATTAGTAGCAACATTGAAAGTCTGTTCATTTATCAAAGCAATAATATGCTCCATAACATGGCATAAAGTTGAAAGACAGCTTGGTATAATTCACTACTATTTTTAAAGTATTTAATTGATTAAATGAACTAACATCATAGTAAAAAGACATGAGAACTTTGTAGCTGATCATGTAGTAATATGTGTAGAAATGTACACCTCAACCTCTTTATAACACTATTGCTAAGGTCCAAGCCAATTTCTGTGTTAGCTATCCCATCCGTGTTATAATGAGAGTAAAATGTATAGACATATAGCAAAGAGGTCCTACTGGGGTCCAACAATGATCAGTGTTATATCCAAAACTGTGTTGTAATGAAGCGTGTTATAAAGAGGTCCAGGTGAACTTTCACATATAAGGAAGATGATGTTTAAATAATTTAAAATGACAATTTTACAAGCATGGATAAGATTAGTAATCACTCTAATGAGTATGAGAAATAAATGCATTATTAAAGTAATTTTATTCCTAAGAGACAGAAAAATCCCTGAGCACACTGCCATTTCATGAAAATAATGTGCATAAATGAAAATTGTTCTATGTTTATAAATGAGCCGCCTCATGGGAAAACCAACAATCTGCATAGGCGAAAACAAAGACGCAGATCAGCTTCGCGGTTACCGCGGTTATCAGCGTCTTTGTTTTCGCTACTCGGATAGTACAATTTCTCTACTTTCTAAATCCGAAATTTCAAGCCTCTAGCCTGCTTCTGTGACTTACAGGCCGGTTTGTGTCAGACCTGGTCTGAAACCACATTGTTGGTTTTCCCACGAGGTGGCTCAAATGTCAGATTTTCGAAAGTCGAAGCTGACCAGTAACCATTCTAGACAGCAGCATATGAGCCACCTCGTGGGAAAACCAACAATGTGGTTTCCGAACAGGTCCGACACAAACCGGGCTGTACAAGCACAGAAAAGAGCTAGAAGCTTGAAATTTCGGATTTAAGTAGAAGAAGAATTGTACTATCCGAGTAGCGAAAACAAAGGCGCTGATCAGCTTCGCGGTTACCGCGAAGCTGATCTGCGTCTTTGTTTTCGCATATGCAGATTGTTGGTTTTCTCACGAGGCGGCTCATATCATTGAAACAATAATAACAATTTCTGTATTTTAGGAGGATAACGTATTTGGCAAGAATGCCTGTCTTCCATACGGTCCTCCATTAAATGCAGAAACTATTATAAGACACAAGACAGTTATTTTATTTTTCATTTTTATTTGTCGTGTGCAATTCAAATACCTGAAGAAAGTATACCTTATGGTAGTAAATCAAAAATAAATTTCAATTTTGGCCGTCATTGTACTCGCTGGTTTGTGTCGAACCTGTTCAGAAACCCAAATTGTTGGTGTTCTCATGCGAAGGCTCCTTTGTAATTGCTGTGGCCTTGACCCTCAAACTTGCACTGTGATGACCCCATTGCCCTCCTGAGAACCTCTCTGTGACCTCGCGTTGATGTAGCTGGCTATTAGTAATGTAGCTTCCAGTACCTGAATAAAGGAATAATAATAATCATTCACATCTGGAAAACATGTCCGTGAAATAAAAAACCCCTTATTCCCCAATTTTATAAAGTAAATTTGGGGTGTACAGGAGTATACCTATCGTTTCTTATTTTTGTTCCTAAACATAGATTGTGGGTAACGTGTCACCAAAATCTATATTTGCGCAGAAAGTATGAAAAAAGAAATTTTTCGATTTTTTTTTTCAACATAGTAATAAATCTCTATATTGCATGGGCATGTTTCCAAATTAAAGTTTCTCTTAAACTTCCTATCTACTGAGACCTTGGCCTTCCATGTTTACATTGCAATGACCTGATTTCCCTGCTGCAATCATCTAACATTTAAGGGGTGGATTTCAGAGTTAGGGAGGTCATTCTAGTCCCTGATAGTCCAGGGAAAGAAACTAATATAGGCCTCTATACTAGCAGATAGTATCTGAAATGCCATGGAGTGAATATTTCTACAATGCCTTGTCTTGGGGACAAGGCCATCTATAGGTATTCTGGCTTTACCCTTCAGACCTTTGTTTAGCAATATGTCGTTTATCCTTCCTCCTCTTGAGGGATTCCCACTTGATAAGAGAGCAAAACCTTTCATAGTGTGTACATTCTCTTAACTCCAACAATCCACTTTGGACATTAGACACCCATGGTGCAAAAGGCAGTGTCTATAATTAAAAACCAATTAGCAGGGATAATTTCAGTTCAGCAGTCTCTGATAAGAAATTCCAGGTAAGGAACATCTGCTCTGATCAGCATGTACAAATGACCATACAAAATCCTTAATACAGAACGGATTTAGACCATTGAAAATGTAATGTCGCTTAACTTTTTACAATTATTTCAATTATTTTGATTAAATTGTATTTTCATGAAAAATTAACAAAAATTGATTTTTGGATTTGGTTTGTACTGTAAAATACCTGGAATTCTAGGTATCAGATTACAGTAAATCCGACCATTCCTTGCATAATAATCCAGGAGAAGCAGTTCAACACTGATAAGCTGTATATAATCACAGCAGGTATTACAGCATAAGTGGACACCGCACTTTACCCCCAAAACATAGGAAAATGGGGGTAAAGTGCGGTTTTTGAGATAAGAGGATGTACACAGTATGTTCATCATGTATTTTCCAGCTGGACAGTCGAGGAGTCTAGGGAATCATCTTGAAATTATGATACAGCCTATATGGAGGCTTTGCTTTATTGCATGGATATGTTTTTATATTGATAGCAAATGTATGTTTATATACGTCGGCTGAGTCACGATCAGGGTTGCTTTTCTGACCTAGGCCATGTTATGCGCTTATAATTCAATAGGATATTATCCAAGAATAAATGTTTTTATTTTACCATAACACTTAGGCAATAAGCTTTCTGGCGGTATATAACAATGGAATATTTTATGCAACATTTTGCTATAGCAAGGCAATATATGTCCAAAAATCACCATTTTTCACACGTTATGATGTTGCACTTTTATTTTGGGTGTTTTCTTAGCTGGTTTGCTGTTATGTTAAAAAATAAGTGAGGTCCAATATTCATGTAATATTAAAGGCACATATGTCCAATGTAATCTACTTTTTACGGAATTCGATTTGGACAAAAAATGAAAAAGATGTGGCATAATAAGTGAAACTGTTCTTTTGTTATGTTTTTCACTTTTTTATTGGTGTCTTTAGATGGCAGGTCAAAAAAAAACTACACCCATGTTAAGAACATGATTTTTTGGTATAAAGTCTTTTACTGTTAAGACAAAAGAAAGTTTAGAATCAATGGAAGTTGAAATTATCCTCACAGTGAAGAGTACTTGTTTCTTAAAAAAACCATCATTTTTATGTAGAGTCCGTAACCCCTATTTTCAAAATGGAAGTTCAAAGCCAGATTCCTATTAACAAGGATAAAATGATCTTATTGTTTTTTAGACTGAGGACTAGTAAAACATGTCTGAAGGTTTTGTCAAGAAATTGTATAAGACTGCCGATATGGTCAAATGTATTTTTTGCATGGCCTGTAGAGTCCATAGCCCCATAGTAAGAGGCACATTTGAAATTAAGTGTTAGTTGCTAACAAGGTTTCGTCCAAATTTCCATATGCAACCACACATGTTACATTGTAATTAATTAACTGCAACATGGAACACTGACTTATCTAGCCTGCATATGATCTCATTTAAGTAGCCCAAAATACTGTTTTGAAGCTCCTGTACTGGACCATTCCCATTACCTACTATGGTGAAATTCGAAAACACATGAGAACCAAAAGAATTATCACTGGAATATAAACCTGATAGGTCTTAAGTTATTATAAACTAAGAAAAATGAAAATACGAAGATGCTGATTTTTTGCCTCAAGTGCAACACAAATAACAACCCTGATTGTGACTAAGCCTATGTATGGATTCATGGATATTTTGGCAAACACATTGTGTTTGAATGTTTCTCGACTTTTACAGTACCTTATGTTTTGGCAGCAGAAAAAGTAGTTTATCAGTCCGATGTTCATAATGGTGAGGTGCCGACTCTATCAGCTGATTTACGACAATCATAAGGTCTTCATTCCACCCTCCGAACGTCACCACTGAACGGTAGTCATACATGTTGATTGGTTGCTGAAAGAATCGTAAATAGTCAATAGATAGAACAGTTTCAATATGTTATAGATTTGTAAGACAAAAGCTTAACTTTTGTTGTATACGAAACAGTGTACATGTGTAATTATATGAGCCGCATCGTGAGAAAACCGGATTTTTGCCTAGGCGAAAACAAAGGCGCAGATCAGCTTCGCGGTAACCGCGAAGCTGATCAGCGCCTTTGTTTTTGCTACTCGGATAGTACAATTCCTCTTCTACTTAAATCCGAAATTTCAAGCTTCTAGCTCTTTTCTGAGCTTGTACAGGCCGCTTTGTGTCGGACCTGGTCGAAAACCCCGAAGACCGGTTTTCTTGCGTCGCGGCTCATATGGTTGTATAGTTCCTGGACTATCGTAGTAGACTAATGTCATAGTGTTACCGTTATACATATGAATGAAATGAATGTATTTGACCAACAGGAACAGGCATGTCATTCTTACTAATAACGGTAAATCTGTGACGAAAGTCTACTCCAATTGTCTAGGAGCTATATCATGTTATTAATAAACACATTGGTTCCCTTAAATCATTTGCTCAAGTGCAACCCAAATCTCTGACTCTGGACCCCAATAAAAGGCTTGTAATTAAGTTTTTTGAATCCATTTAAATTTGAATAGTTTACCATGGTTGAGTATTCCAGAACGGCCACCCCATCCTCCTGCACAGCCAGCCACACATCGTCGGGGGTGGGGCAACCCCGGATCCTGGTCAGGAACAGTTTGGCCCCACAGAACTGCCACTTCCGGGCCACAGCCAGGTAAACTCGAACACAGTCCTGGTGGGAACGACCTCTCAGGGACAGCCATCTCTCTGTTAACTTCTCCTGTAGTTTTCTGTAAATACATGTATAATGTAAATTTGTGTAAAATGGGGTGTATCATAAGAAATTTGGGCATACAGATGTAGAAAGGACCTCAATTTCATTCAAAAGACTGAAAAAGTCCCTGGTTTACAAGGAGAGTGGCTTAACCACTATGCCATGAAAGCTTCCTATATATGACCATAATATTCATAAATGCTAACTGGTATAAATACCAATCTCAGGTGAACGTTTACAGGACCATTGGCCATCTGGATTTTTTGGAGGGCTTCTGTATTTTTTTTTTAATTCAGTTTTACGTCCCTTTCAAGATTATTTCAGCTCATATGAGACGGGCCAATCAGTAGGTGGGCGAAAACGGAAGAACCCCGAGAAAAACCACCTGGCACACACAAGCAAAACTTGGCTTGTCTCACATGTGGCCAGTGCGGGGCTCGAACCCACACCAGTCGCAGCGGTGAGATGATTGAGTGATTAAGAAACAGCGCTCTTAACCGCTCGGCCATGGGGGCCGCGTATTGAGTTTTTGAAAAGCATCCATGTCCATGGGTAAACGAAAGCTTCAGACTAGTGCTTATTAAGATGACCGGGTTTTACCATACATGTAGTTATAAGGTGCATGTATTTTTCAATAGAAGCACAGTGTGTGCTCTAACTAGAATGAATATGGCTGTGTTATGTGTACAAACCTCTGTCCCTCCTCCGACGGGTCTGTGTATTTCTTGGGATAAAATCTCTCCAGTGCCTGGGAACAGTGCTGGGACCCAGCCTCTGTCACCTTACTGTCACCATACTCTATCTGTAGGTAGAAAATATCAATATGTAACCTAATAAGTACCAGTATAAAAGAGTTAAGATTTTTAGCTTTCACTGGATGACGGAAACTTTCTGTTTTAACATCTGTTTTTTTCATCATCAGAGACATTAAAACTGCTTTCTATCATTCAGTGAAAGCTAAAAAATCTGCATTTTAAGTTGTATATGTACATTTTTTAATTTTAACCTATTGGTATTTAATTTCCACAAACCATCACTAGGATTTCCGGATATTTAACATTAAATATGACTTAACAGAGTTTGGGAAGAGCCAAAACTTCGAATATTAGCACTTAATGTCAAGGTGATACACAACTGACATCACCCCAATAATAGTAAACAAACAACCCCACCCATTTACCTGAGCCATCAAGGAGGCCAGCTCCAGTGCCAGGTCTCAGTGTTGAGAGGAAATCTCCCTGAGACAATCAGACCCCCCCCCCTCCAAACACACACACACTACCCCCACTCCCCATTACCTGAGCCATCAAGGAGGCCAGCTCCAGTGCAAGGTCTCGGTTGAGAGGAAATCTCCCTGAGACAATTTCTTCGTTAACTTGATATGTAAGCAGTAATTTCTCTTTCTCTGTTTCTAGACGACTAGTACTTTTGAAATACAACCTGGTAAAATACAAGAGAACATAAGGTGTCATTGTGCACTTTTTCAAGTAAAATAATATTCTCCAAAGTGTCAAAACATCTCTTAAAGAGGCAACAATATTGCAAACTGTGTCTTTTCAATATTTATCTACTGATTCTAAAAAAGACTGACAAATCCAAAGTCCCTAGAAGACTTTTTACCAAAAAAATTACATTCATCTCTTGCAGAAGAGATTGTTACAATAATATTGTTATAACTGGAATAGTATTATTGTTTGACTATATCTATATACCAACATACACATGTACCTGTTTTTATACAGGAGCCTGATTGTTTTGCTGGTGTCCAATTTTCCTGAGTGACTTTCTCGAAATGCCTCCTCCCACTTTGATATAACATCACATACCTGAAGAATAAGCATCAGGGAAACCTGTCTATGCAATGTATCTACAAGTAATATCGCCCAATCTCAACATATTTCCCCTTTCCCGACCGTCTCCCAATATGTCTTATCTTCCCATTTCCCAACCCCCTGGGCGTGTTTTCGTAATGGTCACGAAAGAAGGCATAATTTTTTACCTGTTTTGATAGACAGAATATCTGCATCATCAAAGGAGCAGTTTGATTTGGGCTAACACTGCTTTTTGCCATTAATATGTGATAGATCAACTTGTGTTTTTAGGTAAAGTACCTAGTTTTCTTTTCTTTGGTTTGTATTTTTCAAAAGCATGCTGTTTATTGTAGTCTCTATACAACATGTGATGTACGATTTACTTGTTAACAGAACTAAGAACCAAATGCCATCTTTAACATGACATACTTATCTAATTTATATACCATTGTTTCAAAGTCTACACAAATGCATGTAATGAGTTTTTAATATTTTTTTTTTTTTAATTCAGTTTTAAGTCCCTTTCAAGATTATTTCAGCTCATATGAGACAGGCCAATCAGTATGTGTGCGAAAACCGGAGAACCCCAAGAAAAATCACCTGGCACACCCGCAAGCAGAACTTGGCTTGTCTCACGTGTGGCCAGTGCGGGGCTGGAACCTACACCAGACATAGCGGTGAGATGATCGAGTGATTAAGAAACAACGCTCTTAACCGCTTGGCCACGGGGGCCACTTAGTTTTTTTTAAAAAGTGTGTCTGAAATATTTATAGTGTTAAAAATATTACCTTTTGACATAAGAGCCATGCCATGAAAAAAAACTCAGATTTTTGCCTTGGCGAAAACAAAGGCGCAGATCAGCTTCACAGTAACTGCGAAGCTGATCAGCGCCTTTGTTTTCGCTACATGGATAGTACAATCCATCTTCTTCATAAAACCCAAATTTTAATGTTCTAGCCTGTTTCTGTTACTGTACAAGCCGGTTTGTGTCGGGCCTCATCAGAATCCCCGAAGACCGGATTTCTCGCATCGTGGCTCAAAAATACATGTAGTACCTTTATATGGTTTTGTAGGCAAGATTCCACATCCCCACCTCTGGGGTCGTCTGAGAAGAGAGCGAAACCAGACCGGGAACAATCCTGCATCCCCAGGGACCTGCCCAGGGTCAGCAGGAATTCTTGAATAGTGGTTGAACCATCAAAACTTACCACCTGCCAAAACAAAATTTTATTTTACTCATAAAGAAAACATGCCTATGCAATAAAGATATTTAGAGATGAAAAATATATTTTATAGTTGAAAATTTTTTGCTATTTTTTAAATGTTTGTGCAAAACATAGCTTGTGGGCCCAGAATGAGAATAAGAATGAGTTTTAATCATTTGAAAATTTTACGCATATCATTCAACAGGGCTATAAAATATAGTGTGCCATTTATTCTTTTGTTTTTGCAAAATCTATGCAATAATAGCAATCAAACATGAATTTGGCATTCGTTAACATTTGCTATGTCCCTTGGGTAGTGTTGTAAACCTCGGACTACAGAATGTTTCAAAAATAGTGAAAACCTACTCAACTCATTTAAGTCTGGCCTCCTTTTTATGGGACATAGGCAAACAGCATAGTTCCAGATGTGATGCCACAGAATGCGGCATCCCATGCTAAGAGGTTTGCTAAGCGGATTTTCATCAAAACTTTAGATGAAATTTAAAATTACTCCTGATGCCCGTAAAAATTAAAAGTGGACTCACACAAATGATAATGATAGGAGAATGCATTCGTCAGAATAGGGTTCAGTAAACTGACCTGATAACTATTATTAAGGAAATGTACAGGAATGCTGATTGGTTGAGAGTGGTGGTACGGATGTCGTAATAAAATCGACATCACCTCCATTCTAGAAGGTTTCGCTGAGCGTAAACCCTTTAATACTGTTCGTTCCATGGCACGCTGACAAAATATTGCATACTTCCCGATATCGGACCTGGAACGAAAAGTAATTTCCTTTACTATCTACAGAACAAATGTAAGATCATTATGAAACATGCCTATGCAATATACAGAAATTCATAAGAAAAATTTTGACATTTTTAATATATTTGTTTTGGATCAAAAATAAGAAAAATTCTATGCCACTGCATACCCCAGTTTTACTACATAAAAGTGGGGTATAGGGAGGTATTCATTACATGGACATGTTTTTCTTTATGTTATGTTATTCATATTTTTGACCATCATGAAAAATGCAAACAAAGTTCTAATTGCTTTTAAAACTGTACTATTGTATACAAGCAAACTGTATGTTATGTTTTATTCACTTTTAAATAAAGCTCGAATAACAACAAATATTTTTGTAAAAATCAAAATTAAATAAATTTAAGAGACAAACTGAATATTTGTTGTAATGGAATACATCTCATGCCAAAAAAATCCCAACTGAAATAAGTTTTGTGCAAAAATAAAAATCTAAATTTCTATTTCTCAAAAACTTATGTCAATCAAAATCCAGCATTATAATCAGTAGGGACAAAGATAAATAGAATCCATCATGGGTGTTCAGTGGAGATAGGAAAATCCCAACCCGAGGGTCCACCATGGGAAACGAGGCTCACCGATTACATACTCCGATTTTATCCATTAACCGGTAACGTCGCCTGGTACCGTGCTTTAACCCTGGTGACGTTGTGCATATTACGGATATGACGTCAAATGTAAATAAATCGCTGTCAAAGTCAATAGAGATGTAGTTTTTATTTTATTTTAAATCGAGCGTGATTCAAGAATACTCGCTGTGAATGAACACCACTTTTGTCTAGTTTTGATGAACGCAATTGCTGCAAGCAGTAGCAACGATCGAATTATATCGCATGGTTCTCTTATCTTGCATGAGCAACCGAGCCAGCAGTGTAAGATAAGATTTGTGCACCACCGGTGACTACCGGAATAATTCTATCTTTTTATGTAAGGTATGTAAGAACCAGAGGACCAATGGTCCTGTAAACGCTCACCTGAGTCTGCTGCATATACCAATAAACATGTTTGAATATTATGGTATTTAACCCGAGTGCAGGGGCAGATGAAGCCCTTGAGCCGTTTTCTTTTTTCAGAATAATCAATATTCTGTCCATGGATGCTTCACGCCAAGTTTCATTAAAATCAATCTATTGGTTTCAGAGAAGAAGATATTTGAAGGGTTTTTACCATATATGGGCATGGTGGCCATCTTGGTCATGTGACTTAGATTATTTAATATACACATTGGTTCCCCCATCCTATAGATGCTTCACATAAAATTTGGCTTCAATTGGCCAAGTGGTTTTAGAGGAGAAGATGTTTGAATATTATGGTAATATTATACAATTATTGACTTCAATGAGGTAGATATAAGGATTTATCTACCTGAAAAAGTGATATTCACCGAGGCCGGAGGCCGAGGTGAATATCACTTTTGAGGGTAGATAAATCCTTATATCTACCGAAATTGAAGTCAATAACTGTTTTGTTATATGACTTTTCAAGTATTTTAACGTTTATCTTATAACAAATAAACAAACAAAATCATATCAGATGTTAAAGAAGGCTAGACAATGAGGAACAACTGATTATGCTTGAAAGATAATTTTGTTAATTTGTTATAAAACATATGTTATGGGTACTCCTAAAAATCATCATGACGAGGCAATTCCAATGGGTACCAACAACATAGGTTCTTATCAAAAATAAACAAAATTATCCTTTAATTATCACCAAATACACCTCATTATCTAGTGCCTTGTTTACCTGTAATAGTGTGTTACTGCAAAGCATGTAGATTTCATGAACTGAAATAAGTTCAGGCTATTTATAGCTAATTGGCAGGTTTTAAACACATACATCAAATCATGTCAATTTCATGAAGCCCATGTTGATTTCATGCTGGTGCTATTTTTGGGTACTCAGGAGCGTAATATAGCTTTTGGAGGTTAATATAGAAAACCTGTCAAAATAATTAACCTCCAGGAACTGGTTTGATCTGGTTTTCATCAGTTTGGTCTGGTTTCAGAGAAATATAAAGATTTATTAATACTGAATGAGCCAATCAGGAGACAGGAATTCCTTTAGTCATATAACAAACATGTATATTGCCCCGGGGTGTGGACATATGAGCCCTTAGGTCCATTTTTTTCAGAATCATTAATATTTAGTCCTACTACCCATTTCCTGCAAGATTTTCACCTCAAATGACTTTTTAAAAGTTTTCCCCATTCCAATGCATTGGCGACCTATGTTGACCTTGTCGTAAAATAGGTCAAGGTCACCACAGGGTCATGATTTATATATACATTGTAGTACTTCAGCCATTGGTGCTTCATACCAAGTTTCTTTCAAATCGGTCCTCAAAATTCGGAGAAGAAGATTTTTGAAGGGTTTTTACCATATATGGGCATGGCAGTCATCTTGGTTATGTGAACTAGATAATTTATATATACATTAATTCCCCATTCCATAGATGCTTCACATACAATTTGGCTTTGATTCGCCAAGCCGTTTCAGAGGAGAAGATGTTTGAATATTATGGTAATATACATGTATATTGCCCCGGGGTGGGGGCAGATGAGCCCCTGGGGTCCAATTTTTTTCAGAATCATTAATATTCAGTCCTACTGCCCATTTCCTGCAAGACTTTCACTTTATACTTGGCTGTCCAAATCCATAAAAGTCGCTTAGTTTTCGTTTTGTTGGCATTTTTGAGTACATTATTCTACCTATGCTCATAATATTCCTTGACATGTGCCCGAACTCGTACGGGTGGATGCCAGGTCTGTAAATGACCCTGGGTCGCAAAACTAGGTCAAAGGTCAAATGAGTGCAAAATAGCAAAAATCTGTAAAAATAAAAATAAGCATTATTATTTTGGAAAACCATGGAGTGATTTTAGGTAACTTGTACTCATGTTATTCCTTGACATGTGTCCAAAGACATAGGGGTTGGTATCAAGACTTTAAATGCTCCTGGGTGACAGAATTAGGTCAAAAGTCAAATGAGTGCAAAATAACAAACACCCGTTACAATAATAAAGTAATTTGCATATCAAACATGGACTGACTTAAAGCAACATATGCTCATTTTATTCATTGAAAAGTGCTTAAACTCATACGAGTATATTCCAAGTTTGTTACTGCCTCTGGGTCACAGAATTAGGTCAAAGGTCATATGAGTGCAAAAATATCAAAACCTATAATGATTACTAAATAATGCATTTCTATCACAAAATCATGGGCTGGCTGAAAGAAAGTTTCCCAAAGCATTTGTAGTACATCTCTGAGATGATTTAAGGCTAATCTAGAAAATAATGCATGTTAGCCATTGAGGCCAAAGGTCAGATGAGGTCATCAATTCAAAACAGGGTATACCCTGAAAATGCATTCACAATTTCAGTTACTGGAACGTTTCAGTTGTAAAAGTAGCTGACAGAGATAGGAGGTCTTGCTGTGCTTGTTTGGCATTGATAGTTTTAAGTATGATACAAAATCTAGACTATAGTCATCTGTTCTTGCAGGTCTATTTGTACCCCATCGCACTGTTTCGCTTAAGATGAAAGTGTAGCAAAACAAGACTAAATTATTAAAACAAGTAAAAATAAATCTTCTTAATCTGATCTACCTTTGTAAAGATTATACCATAGGATGTTCAGTTCATTTGTACATGATGTGAAAATACCTTCCTTATTGAATGTAATTGATTGCCCAAAGTCATTGCCCCCCCCCCCCCCCCCCCCCCCCCCCCCCCCCCCCCCCCCCCCCCCCGCAAGAAAACAAACGAGCAAAACGACAAAACAAATCATATGAATATTACATAAGATGAAATATGAATGTACTATTCATTTTGCCCATTTTCAGAACTAGCAATTTCCAGAATTTAAGTCATATAAAATTTGGAAATTATGGAACTTTCAAAGATGGGGTACAAAATGGCTACCATCATAAAATGCTTGGAATTTGGAGAACAATATTGTTATGCTAAACTTGCTGGTCCGTTTTTGATTATGTGATAACTTTAAGTTTGGTATAGCTTTCCACAGTCAGTTGTTATTTAGCAAATAAAACTGCAAAATTGATAGGTATTGCAGCGTTCCAAGAAGACAATGCTTAACTACATATGCTCAGGAACAAACGTTTAGTCAGTGAAAATACATGTAAAATTCCATTGAGCCTGTTTAAATCAATGTGTCTTCAAACCTCCTTGATAGTCACGGGTTGATAATATTAACTTATATTTCCAATATAAACAATTGAATTATCATATGTGGTTTGGCCAGAGTGCATACACCAATTTTCCTTCTTATTTTAAATCAAAAGGAGGCAATCTCCAAATTCTTAATTTTTGACATGTTATTTCTCGAGACTGAGGCTGAATTTTGCTGAGAGTTTTTCGGATTCTTGTCACTAGCACCAACTTCTATTTCACAACGCTATAAATAAAAGTAATGATTTTATCATTCATCGGGTAGTTGCAGGAATGATGTATTGCGAATAAGGCCAATGAGTGTATCAAAATGTGCAACTTGGGTAATTTCTAATCAAATTTAGAAAGAAAGAAACAAGAAGGAACAGCTAAGGCCATCAGCAGGATAAATAGTTACGGGGCTTGTCAAAGTAAATAACAATGACAAAACTTTATCCTCTGAGTAAGCTGAGGTAAGCAAAGAGTGAATAAAATGATGTTTGTAACCTCATTTACACCATGCTTGAGAGCTATGGTAAAATATGCAAATAAGAAACTTGGTACTTCTAATACGAGCAAAGATAGCATGCATAAGTGCAGTAAACCACTCTTTGTGTTTGCAGTGGTGGGATGATAACAATTGTCATGCCAGAATTGCCTAACCAATGCTATTCCTAGGCCAAGTCGCGGGACAAGGAAGTAATGTGACACTGTGTGTCATAGATATGATACGCTGGTACAATTTATGAGAGTCATGATGACATAAGAAACTCAGTACTTTGAGACACAAGTAAAGCTTGCATATATATGTGTGCAGTACTCACCACTTGGTAGATGAGAATGATTTTTCATTAACAGGATTTGTTGTTAGTACAGCTCATGTTGCATAAATAGTGTACTGACAATATGTTTAAGGTTTTAAATTATTGAATGAGCAACGACCTCAGTAAAGCTACACCAGACATTAGTTTGGATCTGCAGTGACTATTCAATTTTATCTGTCTAAACACTAAACACACACAAGTTTATTTAATTCACAAGTAAAACATAAATGTAAGTAGTCTCATCAAATGATAAAAAGCAGCAGCTAAGCTTAATCAATGAAGTAATGCATTTATGCTAATCACGCAATAACATACATCTTATGATTTTGTACCATACTCGATTTTCAATTGTGTAAAATTCTCCAAGTTGCTATATGATACCTTAATGAATGGACGTATGTACAAATGCCTAAGTCAAAGCTAGCATCTCAATGCCAGCACAACCAAGCCAATATCTCTACCAGTGCAAGACATCTTTACATCAGACATCAGAGTCTCCACAAAAAAGTAAAGATCTTTCATGTCGAAAGGCTTTAAATTCACGAAAATGTTTTGCTCTTGATCACTCTGCTGACAAACCATATCGCATGACCGTAAACCAAACCTAATGGCGGAGTCACGTCAATGTCCAAACTCCCCAACAGTGCCAACACCTCTGTTGCTCTCCGATATTGTTTAATTAGAGGACTCAAGTCCAGAAGTGGAACACCGCGGCTTGGAGTTTGGTCAGTGTCAGCCAGTGTCGTTGTTTGTTTACTCATGTTGGCGTGACGTCGGTCGCATATTGCCATACCGTTAAGCTCGAAAAATTAGCGTTTGGGCTGTTCTGAAATTCCGATAAGTCTGATTTAATGTTAAATATCCGGAAAATTAGCAACAGTTTTTGGAACTAAAAGACAGATACTTGATTGATAATAAAATGTAAAATCAGAACTGAAATTCAGCTTTCACCTGATGATGAATAACATCAGTTTTAATGTCTTTGAGAGGCCCTTCGGGCTTCACAGACATCAAAACAGCCTGAATATCAATCATTTTTTTATTTATCATTAACACACTATTTATTGATCTGGCAGTTTCGAAGAATAAATTAGCTTGACAACTAAATTATTGAAGAGAATATGCCCTAAAAAGAGTTGATTGCGATGAAATCAAGATTACTTATGTTCTCCATACGTAAGGTAATAAAATTTTACCAATACATATTTAATTATTGCTGTTGTGGCGTTCTTCTTGACAACCATCATTATACAATAAGTAAAAAATAAAACATTAGTGTCAATCTGACTCATTTGAAATGACTCTGATTACCACCAAAACTCTTATTTTCAATCATCACTTTTCTCAGGGTCAGAATTAGAAAACAACATGAAAAATAGTTATTTTGTCCTTACATGACATTGAACCTCAAGTATATAAATCAATATCATTTATAAATCCAAACTAACTGATGGCGATCAACACCATAAATGTATCAAATGTTTCTTGGTTTAACAAAACTGATCAATTACAATATGAGAAAGTACAATAAAATTGGATGTGTATAAAGATTTTTAGATGAGGGTAAGTTACTTGTACATGTATCAACTGTTATAGCATTCTCTTGTTTTTGACAGCCATGTTGAACACCATCTTGAAATGACAAAAACTACAAAATCAAACAGTAGTCTCAAGAAGTACCTTAAAGAACTTTATCTCTACCAGAATACCACTGGCACTGATGTTTATACAGACAATTGTAAAAGGGCATGAAAATAAGCATTTTTGCACTTAAGTGACCTTTGACCTAAATCTGCACCACTTTGTTGTAACAATTGTTGCTTATTAAACCTCACAAATGTACTAGATGTAATTTAGGGGTTATTTTGACAAATAAATTGAAAATATTATATAAGATATTGCTGATATGTTGAAATATATTAAATTTTGCACTTAGTTGACCTTTGACCTACTTTTGGGACTCCGGGGCATTTTCAGACTTGGCATCCACCCTAGCGTGTATTGTTACACATCAAGGAACACATTTAGCATGGATGCCAAAATGTACTCAAAAATGCCAACAGAAAAATATTTTGATGGCTTGGGAGGCCAACTATTAAATGACATTTTAAAAGTTTTCCCCTTTCAAATGCATTGGCGACATATGTTGACCTTGCCGTAAAAAAAAGGTCAAGGTCATCACAGGGTCATGATTTATATGCACATTGTAGTACTTCAGCTATCGATGCTTCATGCCAAGTTTCGCTGAAATCGATCCAACTGTTCTGGAGAAGAAGATTTTTGAAGGGTTTTTACCATATATGGGCATCGCGGCCATCTTGGTCATGTGACCTGGATTATTTATATACACATTGATTACTCCTTCCTATTGATGCTTCACATAAAATTTGGCTTTGATTGGCCAAGCGGTTTCAGAGGAGATGATGTTTGAATATTATGGTAATATACATGTATATTGCCCCGGGGTGGGGGCATATGAGCCCCTGGGGTCCAATTTTTTTCAGAATCATTAATATTCAGTCCTACTGCCCATTTCCTGCAAGACTTTCACTTTAAATGACTTTAAATGACATTTTAAAAGTTTTCCCCATTCAAATGCATTGGCGACCTATGTTGACCTTGCCGTAAAATAAGTCAAGGTCATCACAGGGTCATGATTTATATACACATTGTAGTGCTTTAGCCATCAATGCTTCATGCCAAGTTTCGCTGAAATCGATCCACCTGTTCTGGAGAAGAAGATTTTTGAAGGGGTTTTACCATATATGGGCATCGCGGCCATCTTGGTCATGTGACCTGGATTATTTATATACACATTGATTACCCCTTCCTATTGATGCTTCACATAAAATTTGGCTTTGATTGGCCAAGCGGTTTCAGAAGAGATGATGTTTGAATATTATGGTAATATACATGTATATTGCCCCGGGGTGGGGGCATATGAGCCCCTGGGGTCCAATTTTTTCAGAATCATAAATATTCAGTCCTACTGCCCATTTCCTGCAAGACTTTCACTTTAAATGACTTTAAATGACATTTTAAAAGTTTTCCCCATTCAAATGCATTGGTGACCTATGTTGACCTTGCCGTAAAATAGGTCAAGGTCACCGCAAGGTCATGATTTATATATACATTGTGGTACTTGAGTCATCGATGCTTCATGCCAAGTTTGGTTGAAATCTGTCCAGTGGTTCCGGAGAAGAAGATTTTTGAAGGGTTTTTACCATATATGGGCATGGCGGCCATCTTGGTCATGTGACCTGGATTATTTATATATACATTGGTTCCCCCTTCCCATAGATGCTTCATGTAAAATTTGGCTTTGATTGGCCAAGCTGTTTCAGAGAAGATCTTTGAAAATGGTGGACGACGGACGGACGGACGGCGGACGGACGGACGACGGACGGACGACGGAGCATGGGTATACTATAAGCTCACCTTGTGAGCCTGACGGCTCAGGTGAGCTAAAAATGGGCTTTGTCATGACAGAACCAGATTTCTACTTAAGCAAAAACAAAGACGCAGATCAGCTGATCAGCGCCTTTGATTTTGCTTCAAGGACAGTACAACTTCCCTTCTTCTTAAATCTGAAATTTCAAGAGTCTAACCTTTTTTCTAGTGTACAAGCTGGTCCGTGTCGGACCAGGTCTGAGAACCTGAGACCAGCTTTCTGGTGTGCGGCTGAAATTTTTTTCTCAAGTTTGCAGTAGCAATTTTGTTCCACCATTCTTATTTGTTTCAGTAGTAAACATTATTGTCCTACCTAGGGTCAGCATTCCTGTGTAGATGAACCTTGAGTAACCACATGACACTCTGTTTTGGCATGAACAATGACACACACAGGGCCAAGAGTTGCCACCCTTGGATTATCACAAACTGGGACGGGTTGAGTTTAGAGTCGGCCGTGAGGTCTAAGACTGAGTTGGTCGGCGAGGTAGCTGAGGCGTTACACATGATCCAGGAATGTTTACCACATAGCAATAGATTCTGAAAAGCAAAGCCGCCTAATAAGAAACACTCTGAAAAAGCTCCAAGGTTATCTGTTTGTTTACGTTGTAGCTTACCTTGCTTTCTTCATGACCAAAGGTTCATTAATTCATATAATTTATGGAGGGACATCGGCAAACTGTTCAGCTCAGATGAGAAGCAGCAGAATGTGGCGTCCCTGCTCAGGCTCTACTGTTTGCTTAGAAGAATTTCATGGAAAAAATGGAAGTTAAAAAAATATAATCACTCCTGGAACCCATAAAACCGAAAGTGGACTCACCAAAATGATAATGCTGGGCAAGTCTAGTTGTCACAGGGATTTTTTTCAGGTGTCTCAGGGGCCGAAATAAGGCCCCATTCCCAATGCAATTTAGGTTAATATTTTCCCAATTTGAAGAAAAAAATTCCCAATGAAACCTGAAAATAATTTTCAACAGTTCCATACAATGTGAAATTCAAACTCTGCTGTTTGAAATGGAGTTTAGGTTTGAGATATAAGATATTATTTAATGATTCTAATTGAAATACCCTTATAAGCTAGGTCACATTTGAAAATATTATCAACTATGAATATTTTGAAAATTTCCCAAATTCAGGGTTTACGTTGCTAAATTTCCCAATCAGAAAGGCCCTAGGGCTCCTTCCCAAAATTGCCAAAAAAATCCCTGTGTCACATATAGGTAAAAAGGAAATGTCTTATTTGACTTAAAACCTTGGCCCAGTTGTTCTAAACTTCGTTAGCTTAACGCTGTTGTTAAGCCCTCAATTTGTTAACTATATATCGACTTCAAATGGCAATATTACAAATACACAGTTATTTTTTGTAGAGAAAATGTGAGAATCCTTTGCAATGCAAAAGATTCTCATATTTTCTCAACAAAAACTAGAATTGTCAGAGGATCTGACTATAGCCCCGCTTCTGAGCTTTCTTCCAGATTGAGAAAAACAATGACGGGTAACAATCCCAAGCTAGACCCTGTTAATGTTGATGCATGTAAAAATATTGGTAAGATTCTGTCAATGCATTCTCAAAACACTGAGCGGAAACAAAATTCTATTGTCAATCAAGGGCCGTAACTCAGTCAAAATTTTGCGAAAAATGATAGGCAACAATCCCAAGCTAGATCTTGTCAATGTTGATGTGCATACAAATTTTAGTTAAATTCTGTCAATTTGTTCTCATGATATTGAGCGGAAACAAAATTTTGATGTCAATCAAGGGCCATAACTCTGTCAAAATTTTGCGAAAAATGATTGGCAACAATACCAAGCTTGATTTTGGCAATGCTTATGTGCATACAAAATTTGGACACATTCTGTCCATTCGTTCTCAAGATATTGAGCGAAAACAAAATTCTGATTTCAATCAAGGGCCGTAACTCCGTCAAAATTTTGCAATAAATGACGGGCAACAATCCCAAGCTAGATCTTGTCAATGTTGCTGTGCATATAAAATTTGGCTATATTCTGTCAATTCATTCTCAAGATAGTGAGCCGAATTGAAATTCTGACGTCAATCAAGGGCTGTAACTCTGCCAAAATTTTGCGAAAAATGACAGGCAACAATCCCAAGCTAGATCTTGTCAATGTTGATGTGCATACAAAATTTGGTCAGATTCTGTCAATTTATTCTCAAGATATTGAGCGGAAACGAAATTCTGTCATCAATCAAGGGCCGTAACTCCATCAAAATTTTGAGAAAAGTGACGGGCAACAATACCAAGCTAGATCTTGTTAATGTTGATGTGCATACATATTTTGGTCAGATTCTGTCAATTCGTTCTGAAGATATTGAGCGGAAACGAAATTCTGACATCAATCAAGGGCCGTAACTCTGTCAAAATTTTGCGAAAAATGACTGGCAACAATCCCAATCTAGATCTTGTCAATGTTGATGTGCACACGAGCCCTAGTTAATTTTTGAAGCAGTTGGGTATTTAAGCGTCATTTTTTCTAACTAAGGGGTAAAACCAAATTCTAGGAATTGACAAGTAAACTTTTAAGCATGGAATTTTCACTCAGGGGGTAAAAACATAAACTCTATTTGCGAAACACTTTCTTTTTATAATACCGTAAGCAGAGAAGCCATAATATATATATCATAAACCACTTTGTCAGACTTAACAGAAGAGGAGTATTTGATAATTATTTTGCTTAATTCTTCATAATAACCTATGATGTGTATGCCCGTAAGAACAGCATGCCCACTCCAATATTCAGCTGAGGGTATATGTACCCTTTGTGTCATAATTTTGGGGGCACAGGCCAAATTTTGAGGGTACACCATCAGGGATCTCAATAGGAGTTTTAAAACAGCAGTCTGGCACTCCTGACTAAGAGAAAGGAGGAGTCCCAGACACAATTTAGGAGTCCCACTATACAAACTCTTTTACGAGCCCTTACTTTAACCTGATGGCACAGTGTATATAAAGACTTCCAATCTGTTGTAGAATCGGTTAGATTAAACATACTTAGTAGTGTGGTTAGGTACATGAATGCTTGAGTGCAGCAATTCTGTGTGGGTTGGAGGGTCTAACCTACTGTCTACACAAGACTGAGAAATGCACTTCAAAATAAGTTCCAATTGTAGCCATAGCCTAAGCCCTTTCTTTGACATCTGTCTAGTATATAGTGTGAGGTGTATTCATTTATTTTCACATGTTAAGTTGTGAGTTTGGGGTCAATAAGAGGCGACCCCCTTCAAAGGAGGGATTTCCTAAGTAATGTAAAGTCATTATTCTTGATTCCTGAAAAACCAACCCCAAACGTTTTTGGAACACTTTTGAAAAGGTTTTACCAACAATTTATGATTTAGAAGCAAGTGATCCAAAAAAAATAATCAGGTTAAATCACGAACTTGTAAGTCGCGAAAACTAATGACATTTTAAAAAAATCGATCCAAAAGTACAAAAAGTTTTGCTCTTTTTATATATTTATATAATTCAATTGATTTCTTAATGAAAAGGTTTTCAAAACATTTAATGACTTGCTAAGTAAATAATTATTGTTGCATATAGCTGACCGATCAACCGTAACTTTGTGACACGCGATGAAAGCACATTGTTTGATAAATTGCCGAATGGCATGACTAATTGGATTATGACAACATTGTTAATTTGGTAATGCATTTCTTGATAGGGGATAATTGATTAACTGTTATGTATGTGGGGAACATGCACGTAAAATAAAATATTTTACTTTGACTTGACTTACGCGAGGAAAACCGAATTGTGGACATGAATAGGTAGCGGAACGTCCAGATCAAACAAGCGAACCAAACAAGCGCACCCAAAATTCGATGCAAGCGCTTCTCTGACCATGCAAACATGGCGACCGATTTTCAATGTAAACAAAGCACTCACGCGAAACAGTAATGTTTGCGTATCTCGGAGAATGCAAGCGTAAATGGTACGCACGATTTTCGATTAAGCAGCGTATTGCCGATCATGCATGCGTGAAATAAGCAAATACGCATCTTAACTAGGGCTCTGTGTGCATACAAAATTTGGTCAGATTCTTTGATTCGTTCTCAAGATATTGAGCGGAAACAAAATTCTGATGTCAATAAAGGGCTGTAACTCCGTCAAAATGTTGCGAAAAATAACGGGCAACAATATCAAGCTAGATCTTGTCAATGTTTATGTGCATACAAAATTTGGTCAGATTCTGTCAATTCGTTCTAGAGATATTGAGGGAAAACGAAATTCTGATGTAAATCGAGGGCCGTAACTCCATCAAAATTTGGCGAAAAATGACGGGCAACAATACCAAGCTAGATCTTGTCAATGTTGATGTGCATACAAAATTTGGACAGTTCTGTCAATTCGTTCTCAAGATATTGAGCATGAACGAAATTCTGAAGTCAATCAAGGGCTGTAACTCAGTCAAAATTTTGCGAAAAATGATGGGCAACAATCCCAAGCTAGATCTTGTCAATGTTGATGTGCATACAAATTTTGGTTAAATT
Source organism: Rugalucina vietnamica (assembly GCA_964017185.1). NCBI lineage: Eukaryota > Metazoa > Mollusca > Bivalvia > Lucinida > Lucinidae > Rugalucina > Rugalucina vietnamica. The sequence continues at coordinate 44,581,598 of OZ024872.1, forward strand.
CTGTCGATTCGTTCTCAAGATAGTGAGCGGAAACGAAATTCTGACGTCAATCAAGGGCCGTAACTCCGTCAAAATTTTGCGAAAAATGACTGGCAACAATCCCAAGCTAGATCTTGTCAATGTTGATATGCACACAAATTTTGGTCAGATTCTGTCAATTCGTTCTCAAGATATTGAGCGGAAACAAAATTCTGATGTCATTGTTCTCAAGATATTGAGCGGAAACAAAATTCTGATGTCAATCAAGGGCCGTTACTCTGTCAAAATTTTGCAAAACATAACGGGTAACAATCCCAAGCTAGATCTTGTCAATGTTTATGTGCATAAAAAATTTGGTCAGATTCTGTCAATTCGTTCTCAAGATATTGAGCGGAAACAAAACTCTGACGTCAATCAAGGGCCGTAACTCCGTCAAAATTTGGCCAAAAATGACGGGCAACAATCCCAAGCTAGATCTTGTCAATGTTGATGTGCATACAAAATTTGGTCAGATTCTGTCATTTTGTTCTCAAGATATTGAGCGGAAACGAAATTCTAGCATTAATGAAGGGCCATCCAAGGGCAATAACTCTTCTGCAAATTTGGGGAAAATGACATGCATTGACACATAAGTAGATATTGTCAATATTGATGCATATGCCAAATTTGGTTAAAGTCTAACAACAGGTTCTCAAGTTAGGAATGGTAATGGTATGTCTGAAGGACGGAAGGACGGAACTACGGAAGGACAGGGTGAATCCAGTATAGCCCCACTTTTTCAAAGCGGGGCTATAAATGATGCAATGCAAAGGATTCTCACATTTTCTCAACAAAAAATAACTGTGTATTTGTAATATATTGCAAAGGATTCTCACATTTTCTCAACAAAAAATATCTGTGTATTTGTAATATTGCCATTTGAAATTTAAACGAATCGTTAACTAACGACATCCTTAATTTTGAACAACTGACCCCTTACCTGTACAGTTGACCTAGTCTGTATAGGATGTCTCGATGTCTGTTTTATAAGATGACAAAACAGTTCATTCTGTAACGGAGGATCCAGTATACATCGCTGAAGGATTGTCTGAGCCATGTGTACGTGTAGCTCAAGTGTGTGGGACTCAATCAGCGAGGACATGAACTGGTGGACCATCTTGAAGAGTTCCACGGCCTTGTGCTGTAGTTCCTCTGAGGGCAGGGTTGTGAGGGGGCTACTGATGTGTTCTTTGGAGTGTAGTACTATAGGGTGCTTCCAAAATACTGAACCTGGAAATTTGACCAAAAAAAAGATTCAGATAAATGTATGACTTTGCACCAATTATTTGGAAAACATATTTCATCTAATAAAAGAGTTGATGTTGGACAAGCATTAATTTTTTTGATACTGTAAATCTTGAAATATTTGCGAGAACTTAATTTTCGCTAATATTCGCGAATTGGTTGCCTCGCGAATTCAAAGTTCTCGCTAATAAAGAGTCACTATAAGCTTTATAGAATAAATGGACACTCACCCGCGAATTCAAGAACACGCTAATAATAGAAAATTCGCGAAATAAAAGTCACACAAAAAATTTCCAAATTTACAGTATTGTGGTTATGAATATGTTAACAGGATTTTCTCTTCTATTCACTTAAGTCATACAACTCTGTGTCTACAAGAAATTAATAATCTCATTTGATTTTTCAGTTTAAATGATTTTCAAATTGCTATTGTTCAATGAATAAATCTTTTAATTATATGCATCAGCTTTAATACTTCTATCTGGGCAAAACTAAAATGCAAAAATCTTACTTGGGTCACCATTGGACTCCATGAGTTTAGCAATCAGCTGTTCATAATGAGTGCCAACATTTCCTGTACCCCCACCCGCAGCGACTGTTAGGTGATACAACCAGGACTCCTGGAATTAAAAAGAATCAGCTATGGCTTAAAATCCCCATCAACAATTTTTCTGCCATGTCTGGATGGAGCCAATGTTTCTTCTGCTCTAGAAAGCTTAAAGTGTCTTGCTTAAGGACACTATACGGTAGAAGAAGGTATTGAACCCAGTACCTCTTGCTGCTGAATTTAACCTGCACCATTAGCTAGGCGCAATAATGATCTTCCTAGCTGCCAAACAGGCTTATTTTAAGGACTGGGAACTTTTAAGTATAGCCAAATATCCATTCCCTTTTCTTTGTGACAACATTTGCATACTGTTATTGTTTTTCTTTTGAAATTGCTGGCAAAAGCGAAGAAAGCTGTACTAGTATATCCACTTTTAGCAGGTGTGATAAAAATGAGGAAAATTGTAGAAGCTTATCTACTTCAATCCTCAATATACGAGGGATGTTCTTTAATTCTTGTCATCGACTCAATTTCTCCTAAACCAGCATCTGTACCAGAGCAAAAAGACTTGTTAATTATAGATGGGTTCTTTGCGATATTGAAATCACCCAACAATTTTAGGACGCTGCAATTTATCATAGCAAACTGAGACTCTAAAGAGGGGTACCCTTATGACACTGCAAATACCTTCTTCACCCTGTCACAATAAACAGTATAATGTTTGAATTAAAAGGGTTAGAATCACGATTTTATACCTGTGGGATCTCCATTACCTTGCAAACGCATAGGTGAAAAGTTATTTTCCTAAAACAGAAATTACAAGTTTTACGAGAGCTGAAAACATAGTACTATGCCAGTTTTTACGTGTTGTTAAATTGAGTGAACGTCGGAATAGAAGTTTCAGAGCCTAATAATTCCCTGCCCGGTTATGCCTCATCCAAAATGTTAACACTGCTTTGTGTCAGATTTTTGCTGATTCCATTGATATAAGTTTTGGATTATTTATCCACTAACATCTTGGTTTATGAGTAATAACATTTTGAATGATAACACAAAATGTCAATGGAAGAGCTGTCCATACCACAATAATAGCATGTACAAATACTACTACAACTTCAAACCAGAGGACCAATGGTCCTGTAAACGCTCACCTGAGACCCGAGATATATACCAATAAAATTACTTGTTTGACTAGAATGGTAATATACATGACTTGTATATAACCCCAGGGCAGGGTCAGAGCAACCTCTGGAGTCAATTTCTTTTTTAAATCATAAAGATTCAGTCCATTTGCCAATTTACTGCAAGTTTTGCTCTTCAAATGACTTTGTAACGATTTTCCCCATTCAAATGCATGGGCAACCTAAGTTGACCTTGCCGTAAAAAAAGGTCAAGGTCATCCCAGGGTCACGATTTATACAAAATTTGTAGAGCTCCATTGCCTGATGCTTCATGCCAAGTTTCAAAATCATAGGCCTTCTGGTTATGGATAAGAAGATTTTTAAAGGTTTTTGCTATTTATAGCAATGGCGGCCATCTTGGTCATGTGACATTGACCATTTATATAAACTTTTTTTCCCTCTTCCTAAGAATGCTTCACATAAAGTTTGGCTTTGATTGGCCAAGCGGTTTCAGTGAAGAAGATGTTTGAATATTATGGTCATACATATGTATATAGCCCGGGCAGGGGCAGACAACCCTCTGGGCCCAAAATATTTTCATAAACATCAATCTTCGGTGCATTAATTTTGCTCATTCCTAGCAAGTCTTTTGCCATTAAATGACATTTTCTATTTTTTCCCATTCAAATGCATGGGCGGCCTAAGTTGACCTTGCTGTAAAAAAGGTCAAGGTCATCTCAGGGTCATGACTTATATAAACTTTGTAGAGCTCCATTGCCTGATGCTTCCTGCCAAGTTTCAAAATCATAGGCCTCCTGGTTCTGGAGAAGAAAATTTTTAAAGGTTTTTGCTATTTAAAGCCATGGCGGCCATCTGTATCTGTATCTGTATAAAGGGGTTCCACCCTTGATAGGGTCACCGTAGTATATATGTATCTTCTTGAGTTTTTTCTAACTTTATACTTTATTAACATTACATTTACGAGGCAGCGTTTATAGTTCAGCACTTGAGACGCATTAGGATTCTCTCAGGGCAACAACTAAGGGCAAGACCTCGCGGCTACAGAATAATATCCTGTTTACAGGTGCCTTTCAAAAATAATGTTCAAATAACTTCTTCAAGTCCAACCCCGCTATTTCACAGAGTAGGATAAGGAATCTTCATAGACCAACAATCCCTAGTTCTGTTTTCCTCCCAGTGACATCCGCGTATACACTCTAGGACGTGGGGACACAATTAATGTTAATCGCTGGATCCTCGGTCCAGAATACTCTATTTCCACCATGCAGTATGCCGACTTGGACAATGGCCTCTCAGAAGACGGGTTACCCTCCACCTAAATCTTAACATATTTACAATATGCACATTAAACCATGTCAACTAAGGAGACATTGCTCAACTACAGCATAAAAAATGTACATAAAAACCTACTTTATAGAAAACTTAATTAATGCTTACATTACTTTAACCTATGGATGCAATTTAGATCTTTAGTATAAAAGGCCCATAAGATAATTAATGCTTACTACTAGAAACACCACAACCTACTGAAAAAGAGAAAAAAAATGGTACTCCCTAATTATGTTCGCTCAATAATGTGGTTCTCTTCAAATGAAGAGCAAAACAAAGGTTTCTGCTCACAACTTCCATATCATTAATAAGCCCCTCCCAAAGGTCACCACTGACCGCATCTGCCAGAATCGTACAGTCCATGATGACGCAGCACAGCCGTTCCTTATTTGTCAGCAACTGTGCCGCGTGATCAGGGACTACACGCAAAAGGATTTGCTCAATGTCGTGGATATAAGTCGATCTAACAGACTGCAACCGGGAACAGTCGAGCAAAAAATGCTTCAAATCCTCAGGCGCAACCTTACAGAGCAAGCATGTATCCGAAATCGCGCTCTTACTAAACTTGGAACGACTTGATTGTAGGATGTATGACCCTGTTAGGAGCTTAACCTTAATCTGAGCTCTACGAACATCTCTAGTACTGTGACTTGTCAACTTCCAGACATTATGAACACTGCCAACCTTACAATGGTCAATGTTGAGGTACTTCAAGGTTGATTTAGACTGGGCATCCTCATGCCATTGTTGCTGAACATACTTATCCACCCCCCTTGAAATTGCTTCCTTTAAAGCCCCCTTGGTCTGAAAGCTATCCTTGATAAGATATGCATTAGACAGCCCATATTTATGCAGGAGCAGGTTACATTGCATGAACCAACTGTCTGAGTTAATATCTTTCACTGCAAACTGCCGTTGTGCAATTTCATGTTCAAGTGAGGCTTCATCAAACATCACGGTAGCAAACAAGCTCAGCTTCCTAATGTCCAGTTCTTGTTCAATAGGGCGTATACCTAACAGTCCATAAACAGCAGCAATAGCCACTCTATCAGGTAGACACTGAATCCTCCTCAGAATGCCTCTTTGGACCGACTCCAACTGCTCAATGTCAGCCTGGCGCATAATGTGACCTTGACCTTTTATACAAACTTTCATTCACTCTTCCTAAGAATGCTCCACATAAAGTTTGGCTTTGATTGGCCAAGTGGTTTCAGAGAAGAAGATGCTTGAATATTATGGTCATACACATGTATATAGCCCCAGGGCAGGGGCAGAGAACCCTCTGGGACCAAAATATTTTCATAAACATCAATCTTCTGTCCATTTGCTCAGTCCAAGCAAGTTTTTTGCCATTAAATGGCATTTTCCTATTTTTTCCCATTCAAATGCATGGGCGGCCTAAGTTGACCTTGCTACAAAAAAGGTCAAGGTCATCCCAGGGTCATGATTTATATATACTTTGTAGAGCTCCATTGCCTGATGCTTCATGCCAAGTTTCAAAATTATAGGCCTCCTGGTTCTGGAGAAGAAGATTTTTAAAGGTTTTTGCTATTTATAGCCATGGCGGCCATCTTGGTCATGTGACCTTGACCATTTATATAAACTTTTTTTCCCTCTTCCTAAGGATGCTCCACATGAAGTTTGGCTTTGATTGGCCAAGCGGTTTCAGAGGAGAAGATGTTTCAATATCATGGAAATATACATGTATATCGCCCCGGGGCAGGGGCAGACAAATGGGCCCAAAATATTTTCATAAACATCAATATTCTGTCAATTTGCTTATTCCTCGCAAGTTTTTTGCCATTAAATGACATTTTCCTATTTTTTCCCATTCAAATGCATGGGCGGCCTAAGTTGACCTTGCCGTAAAAAAGGTCAAGGTCATCCGAGGGTCATGATTTATATAAACTATGATGGGCCCGCGTCCCCAATGCTACATACCAAGTTTCGTGGAAATTGGCCCACTGGTTCTGGAGAAGAAGATTTTAAAAGGTTTTTGCTATTTATAGCCATGGTGGCCATCTTGGTCATGTGACCTGGACCATTTATATAAACTTTCGTTCCCCCTTCCTAAGAATGCTCCACATGAAGTTTGGCTTTGATTGGCCAAGCGGTTTCAGAGGAGAAGATCTTTGAAATTGTGGACGACGACGGACGACAGACGACGGACGGACGCCGGAGCATGGGTATACTATAAGCTCACCTGTGAGCCTTCGGCTCAGGTGAGCTAAAAATCTATTTACTTGATAAGTTCTGGAAGCGTTTTGGTTGTCATTTTCAATCATGAAATTTGACAGTGTTTCTATTTTGATAGAGACGGACAGCTATCTTAGAAATTAAGCACCTGCTCTACCTTATATGTGAAGGAAATGTTAAATTGCCTGTATAGTAACTTACAGCGAATGTCCATTTAGACCATTTTAGACAAACTTGAGATAACTATCAATTTGAGATATTCACCACACAATCCAATTGACAAAATTTAAAAATACGAAAATGTGTACCCTGTGCGGTGATTTTGAATGACGTATATTAATATATTATGACGTCATAAAACAGGAGCAATAACTCTGTAAAGTAATCATAAAAAATTCTACAAAAGTGTTTTCTGTTGCTCATATGAATGACAAAATAATGTGTAAAATAATAGTGGACCTGTATATACTTTTGCGAAAATTATAGCCTTTTCTATAGTAGTGACCGAAATAACATATTGTGAATTAACTGAAAATTAACGCAGTGTCATTACTGTACCCTGTTTTAAAATGCGATGACTATATGACCGTGCGTTGGACAGCAATAATTTTGATACCAATCTGATCAGAAAAGATCGGGCTTTCACAACATATAAACAACATTTGCATTGATTGTCCACAGAAAAAATAATCAAGCAAATGACAAGTATTAAAGAACACCCCTCGTACTCACTTTTTCTTGTTTTGTCGGCAGTATAAGGTAGGTGGGGCCCTGATATGGGGGCCAGATGACTATCACATGTTTACTAGTTTTGGCACCATCCAAAGTCTCCTCGTCGGAATCACAGGCTATGTCGATATCCTCTAGTCTCGCGTCCTGTAGGTGGATCTGACCAAACGGGGTCTGCAAGCATGAGTAGATAAATGAGCTGCTTCATGAGAAAACCAACAAGGTGGTTTCCGTACAGGTCTGACACAAACCGAGCTGTACAAGCACTGAAGTTGGCTGGAAGCTGGAAACTTTGGATTTAGACAGTAGAGGAATTGTACTATCCGTGTAGCGAAAACAAAGGAGCTGATCAGATTTGCAGTACAGTACAGTGTTATGCAAGAAAGTTTATACACGTGTTACAAAACATGTAAAATATTGTTACTGTAAAAATACTTTATCATAACATGTACAGCATCCCAAATGAAATGGCATATAATCTACCATATTATATTTGTAAGTTTCACAAGTCAGAGGAGATCAGGTTCTGTCATTAGATTTGGGTGGCACTTCCCACCATGGCAAATTATGTTTTGATACCACAGGTTACTACAATTTCCTTTTTTTATAACTACCATATTTGTTCTATTTTGCGTAATGCTCTATTCTGAAAAACCTGTGCACAAGTGCCCAATTTATGCTTTAATTTCAGTTTTAGTTTGCGCTAATTAGGAAGAAATTTCATACAGCATTTGAAGGCTACTTAAACATACTTTTAAATAAGAGCTGTCGCAGGACAGCGTAGCTCGCCTGACTTGTGCTTTGCCACTACATCTGTTAAAATCTATGACCCATGACCTTGACCTCAAGGTCACTCAGGTGGGTCATGATGGTACAACATAAAACTTCAGACCAATGCAAAGTATCAACTTGATCAATCTACATGTTCAAGAGATATAGACTTATAAAAACATTAACCAAAACTTAAACACAAAACTTCCAAGTCTGTGACCCTGACCTCAAGGTCATCCAGGTGAGTTATGATGTACAGCATAAAACCTGAGACCAATATCTATCAACATGCAAGTATCAACTTTATCCATCAACATGTTCAAGAGATTAAGACTTTAACCAAAAAAAATAACACAAAATTTCTAAGTCTGTGACCTTGACCTCAAGGTCACCCAGGGTAGGTCATGATGGTACTGCATAAAACTTCAGACCAATATCTACCAACATGCAAAGTATCAACTCGATCAATCAACATGATCAAGAGATGTAGACTTACAAAAACTTAAATCAAAAACTTAAACACAAAATTTCTAAGTCTGTGACCTTGACCTCAAGGTCACCGAGGGTGGGTCATGATGGTACTGCATAAAACTTCAGACCAATATCTAGCAACATGCAAAGTATCAACTCAATCCATCAATATGGTCAAGAGATATAGACTTACAAAAACTTTAACCAAAAACTTAAACACAAAATTGTTCGTGACCTTGACCTCAAGGTCACCCAGGATGGGTCATGATGGCACTGCGTAAAACTTCAGACCAATATCTAGCAACATGCAAAGTATCAACTCAATACATCAATATGGTCAAGAGATATAGACTTACAAAAACGTTAACCAAAAACTTATTAAAACACAAAATTTCTAAGTCAGTGACCTTGACCTCAAGTTCATCCAGGGTGGGTCATGATGGTACTGCGTAAAACTTCAGACCAATATCTAGCAACATGCAAAGTATCAACTCAATCCATCAATATGGTCAAGAGATATAGACTTACAAAAACGTTAACCAAAAACTTATTAAAACACAAAATTTCTAAGTCCGTGACCTTGACCTCAAGGTCATCCAGGGTGGGTTATGATGGTACTGCGTAAAACTTCAGACCAATATCTAGCAACATGCAAAGTATCAACTCAATCCATCAATATGGTCAAGAGATATAGACTTACAAAAACTTTAACCAAAAACGTATTAAAACACAAAATTTCTAAGTCCGTGACCTTGACCTCAGGTCACCCAGGGTGGGTCATGATGGTACTGCGTAAAACTTCAGACCAATATCTAGCAACATGCAAAGTATCAACTTGATCCATCAACATGGTCAAGAGATATAGACTTATAAAAAACTTTAACCGAAAGTGTGACGCGGACGTAAACGTACACGTACACGTAAACGGGGACGACCGAGGTGACTACAATAGCTCTATGCACTTCGTGCAGGCGAGCTAAAAATAACACAGTGTATAGTGTAATTTAAGTGTATATCACCCTACATAGAACTAATACAGTATTCACATATTCTATGTCATTTCCTAAATCAACTAACCTTATTAGCAGGTGACTTGTAGTATAAGAAGTACCGTCCCATCAATACACACCAACATCTTCTCGTTATACCATTTTTCACCTGTAATGTATGAGAAACCAATGAAACTCTGTCATACTTCTATATGACCATGAAAACAGTTGCCTTTGAAGCGGCGCTACAAATTGGCAGACTGTATCAAATGTGTGGATAATTTCTAACAAAAAGCACAGATTTGTAGTGAAAAGCACAGAATTTTTAATACTATATAGGCAAAAACACAATGACAATTTAACTAAGTCAGCACTTTGACATTGTCGATATAGTTTAAAAACATTGAAACAATTGTTTAGTGGCCGCACTGTTTATTGTTGCCTCCCCATGACCAGCATTGTCCCATTTTAACTAATTAGTTAACGGAACACGGAACCAAAATGACCTTTGACACAAAATCACATCATACCTTAGTGATATTCCCTTTGATAACAGCCTTGGTCTCAACTTGGTCTAACAAAAAACTGGTGGCCTGTCTCTTCAGTTGTTTCTGAAGTACTGAAAACAGTGGCAAAAAACATATGTATCGCGATGCCAGATAAGAGCTGTCGCAGGACAGCGTAGCTCGCCTGACTTGTGCTTTGCCACTACATCTGTTAAAATCTTTGACCCATGACCTTGATCTCAAGGTCACTCAGGTGGGTCATGATGGTACAACATAAAACTTCAGACCAATGCAAAGTATCAACTTGATCAATCTACATGTTCAAGAGATATAGACTTATAAAAACATTAACCAAAACTTAAACACAAAACTTCCAAGTCCGTGACCCTGACCTCAAGGTCATCCAGGTGAGTTGTGATGTACAGCATAAAACCTGAGACCAATATCTATCAACATGCAAGTATCAACTTTATCCATCAACATGTTCAAGGGATTTAGACTTTAACCAAAAAACTTAACACAAAATTTCTAAGTCTGTGACCTTGACCTCAAGATCACCCAGGGTAGGTCATGATGGTACTGCATAAAACTTCAGACCAATATCTAGCAACAAGCAAAGTATCAACTTGATCCCTCAACATGGTCAAGAGATATAGACTTATAAAAAACTTAAACCGAAAGTGTGACGCGGACGTACACGTAAACGTAAACGGGGACGACCAAGGTGACTACAATAGCTCTATGCACTTTGTGCAGACGAGCTAAAAATGGGTCTTTGGGGTTTTCGACCAGGTCTGATACCAACCGGCCTATACACCCATAGAAGAAAGCTAGAATCTTGAAATTTTAAGTTTAAGTATAGGAAGGATTGATATATCCAAGTACGGAAAACAAAGGAGCTGATCAGCGCTTTCAACAACCAATAAGGTTTTCACCTATTACATTGCTAATTTATTATTAGCACTTTATATGTATAAGAACCATAACTAGAGGACCAATGGTCCTGTAAACGCTCACCTGAAATCTGAGATTATATACCAATAAATTTGTTTGACTATAATGTTCATATACATGTATAAATGAATTTAGCGCAAGGGCAGGGTCAGAATGTTTGGTAATGGGATGCTTACCTCTGACCCATCTGTCTGTCTCTGAACATGTGTCAGCTGTGAGGTAGTAGGTTTTCTTGTTGTTCGTGATCTAAAATAGAAGAAAACTAGAATTGTCAGAGGATCTGACTATAGCCCCGCTTCTGAGCTTTTTTTTAAGGGTAACAATCCCAAGCTAGATCTTGTTAATGTTGATGCACATACAAAGAATGGTAAGATTCTGTCAATTCATTCTCAAGATATTGAGCGGAAACATAATTCTGACATGATTCGAGGGCTGTAACTCAGTCAAAATTTGGCCAAAAAAGACAGGCAACAATGCCAAGCTAGATCTTGTCAATGTTGATGCGCATACAAAATTTGGTTACATTCTGTTGATTTATACTAAAGATATTGAGTGGAAAAGAAATTCTGACGTCAATCAAGGGCCGTAAATCCGTCAAAATCTTGCAAAAAATGATAAGCAACAATCCCAAGCTAGATCTTGTCAATGTTGATGTGCATACAAATTTTGGTCTGATTCTGTCAATCCGTTCTCGAGATATTGAGCGGAAACGAAATTCTGACGTCAGTCAAGGGCCACAACTCCTTCAAAATTTTGTGAAACATGACAGGCCACAATCCCAAACTAGATCTTATCAATGTTGTTATTCATACAAAATTTGGTCAGATTCTGTCAATTTGTTCTCAAGATATTGAGCGGAAACAAAGTTCTGACATCAATCAAGGGCCCTAACACCATTAAAATTTTGCGAAAAATTAAGGGCAACAATCCCAAGCTAGATCTTGTCAGTGTTGATGTTCATACAAAATTTGGTCAGATTTTGACAATAAGTTCTCAAGATATTGAGCGTAAACAAAATTCTGACGACAATCAAGGGCCGTAACTATGTCAAAATTTTGCGAAAAATGACAGACAACAAACCCAAGCTAGATCTTGTCAATGTTGATGTGCATACAAATTTTGGTCAGATTCTGTCAATTCCTTCTCAAGATATTGAGCAGAAACAAAATTCTGACGTCAGTCAAGGGCCATAACTCCTTCAAAATTTTGCAAAAAATGACAGGCCAAAATCCCAAGCTAGATCTTGTCAATGTTGATGTGCATACAAAATTTGGTCAAATTCTGTCAATTTGTTCTCAAGATATTGAGCGGAAACAAAATTCTGACATCAATCAAGGGCCGTCTGTCAAAATTTTGCGAAAAATGACGGGCAACAATCCCAAGCTAGACCTTGTCAGTGTTGATGTTCATACAAAATTTGGTCAGATTTTGACAATTAGTTCACAAGATATTGAGCGGAAACAAAATTCTGACGACAATCAAGGACCATAACTCCGTCAAAATTTTGCGAAAAATGACAGGCAACAATCCCAAGCTAGCACTTGTCAATGTTGATGTGCATACAAATTTTGGTCAGATTCTGTCAATTCGTTCTCGAGATATTGAGCGGAAATGAAATTCTGACGTCAGTCAAGGGCCATAACTCCTTCAAAATTATGTGAAAAACGACAGGCCACAATCCCAAGCTAGATCTTGTCAATGTTGATGTGCATACAAAATTTGGTCAGATTCTGACAATTGGTTCTCAAGATATTGAGTGGAAACCAAATATTCACGGAATCACGGAAAGACGGAGAGACGGAAGGACAGGGTGAATCCAGTATAGCCCCACTTTTCCAAAGCGGGGCTATAATTAAAACAGTGTTTTTTGAGGAAAACTAAGTCCCCACAACCGTAAAGTAATTGAAGGGTAGTCACCTTGTGACATTAAGTTTCTTTCTATGGGAGACACCATGGCCATCTTAGATACATGGTTGGGAGCGGGGAAAGAGTTGATTAGATTTTGGTGACCTTGACCTATTTTTCAAATCCATTCATTTATGCAGAAGATATTGCTTCGGAAAACTCTTTCCTCCCTCACAACCATGTATCTATGCAAGTGAAATTCCACCCAATGGTTCATGTGTTGGAAAGAAGCTACACTGACGCCAATGCGGACGCCGACAGGATCCGCACCAAAAACAATATGTCCCACATCTTCGGTTGGGGGGACATAATTCCCTGGTCATTTAATTTGTTTTCATCAACTCTATTATCACAATAACTGCCATTCAAGCATACTGAATAAAAAAAAATTGCCATGACAAAATGTTCGACAAAGAATTTTTTCTAAATGTTGGTTAGTTTTCTAGCTTTTTAGACCTTAACATCGAATTAATGTGTCTTAGATATTGTTGTATAGCATTATTTAATCTAATTTGCTTCAATTGGCTTGACTACTTTAAAAATCAACATAAAGTTTGGAAAAAATCCATGCCATTCAACATGGGCTTGACTTATTTGACCAGACAATTATAAGTTCATAAATTTGTTCAAAAGTGGTATACCTGAAATGAGAGTTCTCCATGAGACCGGACAATCTTTGTGTGGTCATCAAACTTGATACAACCTTGAGGTTTACGGATAACATCATGCTGAAATCAGAGATAATAAATACATCATCATCTCTAAAAATTAAAAAAAAAATAAATAATCCAAAAAAAATTGATATTTTTCTTGTTTTTGCTCAAAACATAGATTGTGGGTACAAGTACCCACAATCTACTTGTACCCACAATCTATGTTTTGGAGAAAAAATAAAATAGCTTACCCCAGTAAACCCTAATTTCATTTCATTAGATAAAAATGGGGTTTAAGCGGGTAAACATTTGACAGACATGTTTTCCCGATGAGATAATAAAACCATAGATGACATCAGAAAAGCATTTGACAATACTGTCTTTGTGCACCAATCATTAAGCCCCCCCCCCCTCCAACTCCCCTCCCTCCACATACACCTATGGGGAATGGTGGGGATTATGACTTCAGTTTCTGTTCTTGGCTTTAAGCCCTATCCCCCACCGTCAAACTGGAGGTCAAAACTATACTCTTTCCTTGCTCTTAAAAAGTCTCTCCAGGGTAAGAATCCTAGCATCAAAACTTTGCCATTTCAATGACAGCACTTAGGGGACAATCAAAAAGAAATTGTCCCCAAATTTACCCAGCTATCCCACTACTTTCCACATAGGTGAGGGGAATGGTTGCAAATGACTGGTGCACTATGGGCTTTTCAATCAAGTCTGACATAAGACAAGATATAGGGATAAAGATACACTGTTGTCCAGGATTACCTCCTACCAAAAGCTTAATGTCATATAGAGACAGTATTTCTGTTCTAAAGTCTCATTCAGAATGTGAAGTCATTAAATTAGCCTTCACATGAGAAAACCAACAATGTGGTTTCCGAACAGGTCCAACACAAACCAAGCTGTATAAGCACAGAAGATGACAACTGGCAGGAAAAGCAGAAGACTTGTACTTATATATGTGTAACGAAAACAAAGGCGCTGATCAGTTTCGCAGAAAGCGAAGCTGCGAAGCTGATCTGCACCTCTGTTTTTGTACATGCAGATTGTTGGTTTTCACATGCGGCAGCTCAAATGTTTGATGCATCTTCCAAGATTACCAACTGATATGTGTATGAAAAATATGTATTTCATGAAATGGCATGAAGTTTTGGAGGTTTTTTTGGCTCATTGTTACAAAAATTTTCAAAATTTTCATATTCAGCCATAGATTAATGATTAAAAATAATTTCAAATCAGAGTTATCTCAAACATAAGGTTTTTGTGCCAAAATTAATACTTCAATGCCAAAATGTACATAAAATGCAAGTGGCATACAAATCACTTTATGCAATTTGCATCTACAATCTTATCTTAATCAATTTTTTTTCAATGAATCAAGAAAAGATTAGGTAAAACAGAATCCTCCAAAATGCAACACCTCCTTCAAGATTGATTTTTCTGACAAGATATGATAATGCTTCATGATAAAATTAAGTCTTCAGTCATGTTTTTATCTAACAGCCTTAATTTTGTGGTTTTTATTTATTTTTTATTTTTTTTTTGCCTGACAGCCTTAAATTCACGAAGTTTCCTGCTAAAAACAACTAAGCAAAAGATTTAGACCCATTGGGCCATACAACACACTGTTTATCAAAAACCAAGATACAGTATGACTGACCAGAAGCTATCAAAATGAATGTGTACACACCCATTATCAAGAGACAACCAACATGACTGGGAACAACCAACACAGGAACAATAGGGAGTAAATGCCTGTTTGGGAACAACTAGCAAATGATAATTCTGATCTGCAGAGTTGTTCCCACACAAGTATTCGCATCTTACAGTCGTAAATAGATTTCATTTTAACTGTATTTGTTGTCAGTTGTGTTGGTTGTCTCTTGATAACTGGTGTATTGTATGGAACAAACAAATGTAAGTTTCAAGTACCTGAGACTTGTAGTAGAAGAGTTCCCCATTCCTGAGCACAAACCATCGTTTCTTCCACGTCTTGACTTTACCCCCTAGCTTTGACAAGTAGCCTGCCTTGTTGTCTAATGTACCCTACAAATAGATGACAATTAAGCCGCATCATGAGAAAAACAACAATGTGCTTTCAGAACAAGTCTGACGCAAACCAAGCTGCACAAGCACATAAGATGGCTAGAGGCTGGAAATTGTGGATTCAGAAAGTAGAGGAAAACAAAGGCACTGAACAGCTTCACAGTAACTGATCAACAAATAAAATTTCAATCATTTCATTGTAATGTAACGGTAACTAACAAATGAAAATTCTTTAAACGACTAAAAGGATTCTCTGAATAAATTGAATAGATGGTTGGAACATTTTTAATACTTGAAAACAGAAGCTTACCACTGACTAATGCAGTTGGACAAAGGTTAGATTCTCTCTGTAAATTCAAAAACAAAAGAGAAGGGGAAATGACTTCTTTACAAACATCAAAGTTATCACTAATGCTAGCTTCTTACCAGTTTACTAGATTCGTCTGTGTATTTGAGCAGTTTTTGTTCTGGTTCTGAGGTATCCGAGTCGCTACGAGATGTTGTGTCGTCGGGAGGGTCGGCATAGTCACATGATGTTTCTGAGGTAGTTGATTGGTGGTGAGCCACTCCTGTAATACAGGTCAACCTCTATAACACAATTCATAGCAGTACAGTCTTGGATATAAACAGTCTAGTCCAGAATGGAAAACTATCCATGCAAAGGATATAACCAGTCTAGTCCAGGATGGAAAACCATCCATGCCAAAGATATAACCAGTCTAGTCCAGGACGGAAAACTATCCATGCCAAGGATATAACCAGTCTAGTCCAGGATGGAAAACCATCCATGCCAAGGATATAACCAGTCTAGTCCAGGATGGAAAACCATCCATGCCAAGGATATAACCAGTCTAGTCCAGGATGGAAAACCATCCATGCCAAGGATATAACCAGTCTAGTCCAGGATGGAAAACCATCCATGCCAAGGATATAACCAGTCTAGTCCAGGACGGAAAACTATCCATGCCAAAAATGTAACTGGATGGAAAAGCCTTCCAATTTAACAGTTTTGATTTTGGATGGATTTTCCTTCCAATCAGCCCATTTCTATAATTATCGTAACTATTACATACAACGTTCCTTGTCAAGACTTCAATAGGCAGTTAACCAATACATTGTGCATGTTCTTCTGCCAATCAATCAACCAGGCATGATTCTGTAGCATTTACACCGTGTTCCAGGAGGCCATTTCAGCCATATTTCAGACCACCTTGATAAATAAAGGATATATTCATCAGGAAAACATGTCCGTGAAATGTATACCCCCTTAAACCCCACTTTTACATGAAAGAACAGGGGTTTGCAGGGCTATACCTATTTTTCTTATTTTGCTCCAAAACATAGATTGTGGATACTCGTTAGAACCCCCTCGCTGAGGCGGTTCTAACATGTACTTGCAATCTATATTTTGAGCAAAAATAAGAAAAATATCAAATTTTTTTTCCAATGAAATTTTCATTTTTAGAGATGAAAACTAGCTCCATTTATTGAATGGGCAAGTTTTCGTAATGTTTGAGACAACGCAGGGGAACAGGATAATCAAATATATCTTGCTGTAATAACCTCACAGCTAATCAGTGCCTTTGCTTTCATTTCACGGATTTTATAATACATTTTCTCTTCTTCTTAAATCTGAAATTCAAATCTCTTCTGTGACTAAAAAGGCTGGTTTGTATCCAATCTGGGCTAAACTTGGAAGACAGATTTTCCTCTTACGCATCTCAAATCATCAACTACCTCTCTTAACTGCCCCTGAGGTGCCCGTACTGTGATTATGCGGCTGTTTACGTTTCACATCTCGTGCCCTAGACCTTGAGGGACTGGTGGGAACTATAGCATCGGTTCCGGAATCATTCTCATCGTTCGTACTGGCTCCATCGTCTTCCGAGGATTCGTCACTCTCTTCTGTGAATGGAGTACTTCTGATCTGTGTAGCTTTCTGGAATATAGAATAGCCTTTTTCATCATCTGAACACCTCATGCAGCAAACATTAGTTTTTTTACTTTTGCTTAAAACATATAACCAGTTACCACACATGTATTAACATAAAAGTTATGGCGCATAAGGGCATGCTGCTGTACATGACAACAATATCAACTTAGTATAAATCATTATATAGTTTAAAGTGACTTAAATGTGGTCATGCAATTAACAGAATCTTACACAAGTGGTCAATTCATATGAAATTTGCAAAACTCTTAGAAGATTTGATTCCTACATTTCATCTAAAATGACCACAAGTGTGAAATCCTCTATCAAATTTATAATTTGATGCAGCCTCCAATCTAAGAAATGCAATAAATACTACATTCCCTACAAAATAATATGCATGTATTTGGCGATTCAAACCAGGTCCAAAGAAAAACGGGACATTTCAGCTACAGAAAATGAATACAGGTTTGAATCTTAAGGCCTGTTTACACATTCACGATTTTTGGCTATGGTGCTGCTACGATTCGCCACGATTTGTAAAATCGTCGTGTACCGTGGTGATTCGTAGTAGAACCGTGGTTAATCGTGGTGAATCTTGATGAATCGTGATGATTCAGGAAACTCCACGTTAGCGCTACGGAAGTTTTAAACTGTTTTAAACATTCGTGGCGTATCGTGGCGGATCATGGTGGTTATTGGGCGTGGCCTAATTCGTAGGGAAACCGTAGTGGAATCGTGCTTATTCATACAGACACCGTAGCTATATTTGCGGCTATTCGTGAGAGATCGTAGCCAATCGTGGAGCTCCGTAGCGAAACCGTGAAACCTTTGACACCATGAACTCTCACGATTCACCACGAATTATGTACGGTTGTCCTACGAATCATCCCTACGGAGCTCCACGATTGGCCATGACAGCTACCGTCGTGAATCGTACTAGTACCGTATCGAACCGTACAAGCACCATGAGCATTCGTTGTGCCACCGTGGTTAATCCTCATTGACCGTAGCATTGCCGTCATGAATCGTCATTGATTCGTAGTGAATATTTCCACTTTTCGCCACGATTCATCCCGATCCATCCCGATTATTCTGACCATGAGAAATCGTGGTGAATCATAGAGAAAATTGTGAATGTGTAAACGGGGCTTTAAGGAAGAATATGGATCATGTTCTATGCACAGCACTATGCCTTTCTTTTCACATGCAAACAACTTGCATATACTTTGTATAAAGATGTAAACTTTACGTCATGATGTGGATCATTTAGTCAGGATGTGAAAGACAACGATAATAATACTGATGAATCGAATATGGATCATGTTCTATGCACTCATGGGTGAAAGTTCCCAAAATTCTCAATACTGAAAAGCCATTTTTCTAATACTGAAAACTAGGGTTTTCCTATACCAATACATTGAGGAAAAATCTAAATGAGCCACATCCTGACTATTATCGTTGTCTTTCACATCCTGACTAAATGATCCACATCCTGACTAAATGATCCGCATCATGCAAAAACCAGCTTTTATTACATGTATATTCAAAAACAAAGCTGCAGATCTTACGCCATAGCTCAAATTGTGTTAGTTCATTCAAACTTACTCCTTTCAATATTGCGTAGACTGGTATGCTGACGTCTTTGAATAGTTGATTAGCTGAGAATGGTTCTGTTAGTGTAGTTTGTTGGTCTGTTTTCTGTCTCTGTTTGTGTCTGTGGGCATTCGTGTAGGCTCTAGTTCCCTAGAAAATAATTATACATAATTTTTTTTTTTGATGCCCCATCTTCTTTTTTATCATCCATGTGTGCAAATGCAAAATAATCTTTTGCAAAAGCTTGCAATCAAATTCCTAAATTTGTAAATGGCTAGATGCTTTTAAAGCTGTATTTTCTACACCATCAAGGGTATAAATGATGTTTACGAACAAGGAAATTTTCACACCATTGGATTTCCATTTCAAAAAGTTGCAAACTTTCTCTTCCTTTTAACAAAAAGTTTCAAAATCTTTTCACATAAACCTATAGATTAACATTCAGATATTTCTCTAAACTTCCTTAAAAACTTACCCAAGTATTAAATCTTGTCCTAGCTGTAGGAGCATGTGGTGGTGGTTTCACCTTTGCCCCCTGCCTAGCAACCGTTGCCGGGGCACTGTGAACCTCAGCTGAAACCACCTGACTGTCCTCAGTACCTCTCACTGCTTCATCAAGGTTCGAAATCACAGAATCCTCGTAGTCGAAAACTACCGGCGGCGGTCTATGGAGATCACGTCGCCGTGGTAATGTGGCGATGGCCGAAACATTATTTGAGCTATTATTGTTCGTGAGGTAATTGTGTGCATTTTGCATAGATGGGGTTGAGACTAGATCTGGTAATTGGGGAGTGATAGGGCTCATTGGGGTCAAAGGTGAACGAGGGGACCCTGGGGTCAAGGTCACTGGGGATGAGTTCAAAGGTGATATTGGCATTTCATCCATGTCCATTGACCCAATACCCGAACTCCTGCCAACGGGGTCAAACCCTGTGCTGCGACTCATGGGTTCAACCGTCACTATGGGCTTGTCGGTTAATCCTGTCGGTCTGAACATTCGATCTAACATATCCTCACTGTCATTACTCGCTGCACTAGAACTGACAAATGAATCCATTCGTCGGGGTTCCGGAAACACTTTTCTCTCTATTCTTATCTGTGGGGGATAGGAACGTTGCAATATCTCATAAGTACTTTCATGGTTTTGGTCAATTTCCTGATACAAAGGATTATGGTCTATGTCTATGATATCTGCCATACTGTCCTCGCTGCCTGCTTCCGAAACATTGTCCGTGTTACTTGCGACACTGTCCAGATTCTCACTATCATACTCAAGACTGTCTGGACTTAGATGCCCCGCGGGGCTCTCTACTTGCATGCTTAGTCCATAATTAAAGAATTCCTGCTCCATTTCTAGAGCCTCAATTATAGAAGAAGAAGGTCTTTTCCTTACTCTTGACGAATCTGTTAACTCTGAATCTCGTCTAGAACTCAAAAGGTCAGAATCTGGCCTTGAACTCGCAGTGACCTCTGAATTTGACCTTGACACTAGAAACTTTGTAAATGACCTTGAACTTGACAGGTCTGAAGTAGGTCGGGAGGATTCATCGGTATTATTATCGTTGTCTTTCACATCCTGACTGTCACCCTGAGTTTTTAATTTGCTGTTTATTTTGTCAACAGTTAACAATGAAGGAGATTTTGTCCTTGACCTTGACCTAGATTTCGAAACTTTCTCCTTTCTTGACGACAGCTGAGAATCTGTGTTGGTTCCTACAGTTTCTGTCTCTGTTTCCTGAAAGTGACAAAAATATTAGTTTTCAATATCATTTAGATTAGTGCTCTAAATGGGGCTAAGTGGTTAAAGGGTTGTTGGTTAATTTGGGGTTTGACGTCCAACCAACCGCTAAGGTCATATGAATGGGTCCTCGGCTTATAGTCTCATTGGACAGATTGAGAAGCTCGGGATAGAACCTACCACCCCTGGATCACAAGGCGAGTGACATAACCATGTAGGCTTCCGATTAAAGGGTTGTAACAGATCCCATTTTCACCTATGCTAGCAATAATAAAAAGATGGTTGATTTAGTACTTTACATCAATGGTCGACAGTCAACAGCTTAGGTCATGTCAGGGCTGTCAGTTCCATTAATCACACTGTACCTGGGTAAGCCTTATGCACCAGTCATTTGTAACCACTGCCCCCCCCCCCCACCCCCCCACCCCCTTTGGGGAAGGGTGGGGAATAGCAGGGCTACAGTGTGGAGAAATTACTTTTCAAGTGTCCCCGCAGTGCAGGGGAAATGACGGGGTTTTGACATTAGGATACTTACCCCAGGGAGATTTTCTATTGCGAAGGGCAGGGCAAAGAGCATAGTGTTGACCTCCAGTTTGCCCCCTGGGGGTGGGGCTCACAGCAGGGCACTAAAACTGAAAAGTCATAATCCCCACCCTTCCCCGTAGGTGGGGGAACAGTGGCTACAAATGACTGTTGCATTAGGAGGTAGGTTACCAGCACTAAATTCATATTTCTTTCACAAAATGAGCCGCATCGTGAGAAAACGGGATTATTGCCTATGCGAAATCAAAGGCGCAGATCAGCTTCGCGGTAACCGCGAAGCTGATCAGCATCTTTGATTTCGCTACTCCGATAGTACAATTCCTCTTCTACTTAAATCCGAAATTTCAAGTTTCTAGCCTGCTTCTGTAGCTGTACAGGCCGGTTTATGTCGGACCTGGTCGGAAACCCCGAAGACCGGTTTTCTCGCGTCGCGGCTCAATCTTGAATCAGTGAAGAGGAAAAAGTGCTGTAGAAATATTTTATGACCAAATCTTACTGAAAGAAATGTGCTATACATTGCATCATACAGTTGTTGTAATGAGTCTGCACATGCATTCAGCATTGTGTAATCCTTTGGGGATGTTGTACATCCATTTTGATGGGTCAACCTTCAGCCAGCATTAACTCTCAACATCAGTTTCACTCAAACTAGCTCAGAAGCCTCCATGGTGTGCTGCTTAATTCAGTCACCAAGATTTGTAAACCTGGTCCAGAGGTTATAAATCTTTTTCATGCTCAGCTCAGCTGAGACTAAAATTTATCCTGCTGACAAATGTTAAAATGCCAATAATTGTTGGCATTTTAATATTTATAAGCATGATAAATTATTGGCTAAGATGGACTTTACCCTAAATTTCAATTAATTTGGGATGTTTCAGTATTTATTAGGAATTTAAATTTCATGCTCAGCTGAGTTGAGCATGAAAAAAGTTCTATAACCTCGGGGCCAGGAGTCAAAGACTCAGATCAGCTGTGCAGTAACTGCACAGCTGATCAGCGCCATTGTTTTCCCTAGTAGTATAGTATAATCCTTCTACTTTCTAAATCTAAAATTCCCAGTCTCTTGCGATCTTCTGTGCTTGTACAGCTCAGTTTGTGACCTGGTCGGACACTAAATTGTTGGTTTTCTAATGCGACAGCTATTATTGTATTTTTTTACCTGCTGACTTTTGAATATTTCTTTGGCTGTAGAAGCTGGGAGGGCCTGTAATCGTTCCCTGAGTATCTCGACTTGGTCAGTTAGAACGTCATTCTTAATTTCTAGTTCATGGTTATGTTGCTCTAACTGAAAGAAATTCAAACTGTTAAAATACATGTACATGCACCTTTAATGTGGCAAATGGACGTAACATTATATTATGTGTTTAATTTTTTTTTCAACTTGGGCAATAAAACTTCAATGTGTCCAAATTAAAACAATTCGATGCGAGACCTGAAATGGTTATCTCAAACAAGTGAGACTGGCTCTTAGAAAACTGATAAAACAGTATTCTTACATAGATATCTATGCATATAGCTGTTTGAAGCCATTTTCAATTGGTTGAAAGCCATGTTCAAACAGCAAACCCATGTTCAAAACATGAAATTCAAGTGCCGTCTGAACATGGGCTTTGGCTGATGTCATTGGTCAATGCAATGTGATGTCACTGTGTTCCGTAGAAACAAAATGACCGACGTTGAAGAAGCTCCGCCGTTTTAGGTGAGTTTTGACGTCATTAATTTTATTTTCAAGAAATTTTAAGTGAATTAGTATGAAAATGCAAGAATAATGATCAACCATGATTTGCTTCAGTGTTCAAACATTCGCTGGATCGCTTGGAAGTGGTTTGAACATGCGGCTTTCAGCCTTGTGTTCAAACGCCTTCCTCGTGATCCATCAAATGTTTGGACACCGAAAACCATGGTTGATCCCTATATTGTCATGAACTCTTGTTTACAGCTGCTATTACAGCTGTTTACAGGGCAAAATCTAAATAATTTGCTCAAGAAGTCCAGTGAATGTTAAACGTTGTGGAAAATACCTTTTTTTAACAGCAGTGTCTTATACGTAATATCTCAAAATGAAGTGTGTTGTATTACCTGAGCCAGTTTATTTGTGACCCATTCTTTAATCTTAGCAGCTTTCTCCTCCACTGTCTTGGCATCTTGTTGTCGCCCTTGTTTCTTAAACAAAAAAAGTCAAGCCTGTTAATAAAAAGTATACTAAAATTTATTTTCAGGTAGTCTCAATTCAGTGGGTCAGTTTAAAGCCAGATGTATGTAATTGAAGGCGCTCAAAAGTGTGTGTATATCTAATGATTGAAACGTCATATTGCACCACATTAAATATTTTATAACCAAATATTTGGCTTGAAACATGATTTTGGGAAGTACTTATTTTTAAAGCGTCAAGTTACCTTAAAAAACATTTTTTTTACGTATCATTTAGCAATATTATACAGAATACGTCAAAACGATGTTCTACGTCAAAAACTTTGTACCTGTTCATCGAGTTGAACCTCCAGGTCCCTGATTTGTCTGTCCTTGTTCCCGCAGGCCGTCTCAAGTTCTTGGATCCGCTTCTCAAAGTCCTGAGGTTTCCAGTTCATGGCGGCCAACTGTTGCTCCATCAGCCGCAACTGAAAACAGACAATACAAAGTGTTAAACTGGATAACCATTTTTATTCTCGCCACCACAACCTAACATAAGGCAAAAACTTGATACATCCTCTCCAAATTCATTTTCGTCTTAGTGGCCCAGTTGTTAGTATAATTATAAGACTCTGGATCTCAAGTTCCGAGGTTCAAACCCCACTAGAAACCAGGTTGTGTATTTGAGAAAGGCACAATTCACTCACCAAAGTAAACACCCCAATTTCAACTTGGCTGAAAAAATGTTGACTGCGACGTTCCACTAAATACACAAACAAAACAAAATGAGCCACCGCATGGGAAAACCAACCATATGCATAGGCGAAAACAAAGATGCAGTTGTTTTCGCTTCACGGATTGTACAATTCCTCTGCTTTCTAAATCTAAAATTTCCAGCCTCTAACCATCTTCTGTGACTGTACAGCCCAGTTTGTGTCGGACTTGGTCGGAACCCAAATTGTTGGTTTGCTCACGCACAGGCTCAAATAATTACCTTTTGAATCCTAAACCAAACAGCATCCTGGCCTTGAAAAGGCATCATTTTGTTGCAAATCACAATTAAGATCCAATGTTTAAACACACAATTTTAAGTCTTTTTTGCTGATTATATTCATCTTTTTTGCTGATTATATTCCTCCAGATGTCTCTTTGCAACACATGGTCAACTTGATAAAATCTTTGATCAGAATAATGTATATCACCACATACAGTTCAACAAATGGTTTAATGAAATCTCTTTATGAACACTTCAAAAGAAACCATTCATTATACCACTAAACTCCATCTATAATACACAATTTTCATTCTATCCTGCGAAGTCACTGCATATTTTGCAGCCGATACTCTAATTACTGCACAAGACACCAATATTGCCATTCATTCATAAATTCGGGTAATTACATTAGTAATACAACCGCCTTTGAATATCAAAGTGTAACAATAAACATAAACGGAAGATATTCTTTCCTTTTTAGCTCGCCTGTACGAAAGTACAGGAAGAGCTATTGCAGTCACCCCGGCGTCGGCGTCGGCGTCGGCGTTAGCGTTAGCGTCGGCGTCGGCGTTGCTCAAAATGTTAAAGTTTTTGGTTAAAGTTTTTATGAGTCTATATCTCTTGAAGTTGTGGATGGATCAAGTTGATACTTTGCATGTTGGTAGATATTGGTCTGAAGTTTTATGCTGTACCATCATGACCCACCTGGGTGACCTTGAGGTCAAGGTCACGGACTTAGAAATTTTTTGTTAAAGTTTTTGGTTAAAGTTTTTAGAAGTCTATATCTCTTGAAGTTGTTGATGGATCAGGTTGATACTTTGCATGTTGGTAGATATTGGTCTGACGATTTATTCTGTACCATCATGACCCACCTGAGTGACCTTGAGGTCAAGGTTACAGACTTAGAAATTTTCTGTTAGAGTTTTTGGTTAAAGTTTTTATAAGTCTATATCTCTTGGATATGTAGATGGATGAAGTTGATACTTTGCATGTTGGTAGATATTGGTCTGAAGTTTTATGCTGTACCATCATGACCCACCTGGGTGACCTTGAGTTCAAGGTCACAGACTTTGAAATTTTATGTTAAAGCTTTTGCTTAAAGTGTTTTGAACTGTATATTGCTGGAACAGATGGATCTAGTTGATACTTTGCTGTTAGATATTATTCTATTATTATGCTGTAGCATCTTGACTCACCTGTGGTCAAGGTCACAGACTTAGATTTTAGGTTATAAGTCTATATCCAATATGTAGATGGATCAAGTTGAACTTAGCATGTTGGTAGATATTGGTCTGAAGTTTTATGCTGTACCATCACGACCCACCTGAGTGACATTGAGGTCAATGTCTTTGGTCATAGATTTAATAGATTTAGTGGCAAAGCACAAGTCAGGCGAGCTACGCTGTCCTGCGACAGCTCTTATTTTATGAAGCTCTTCCTTTACAATGCAATCTATATTATATGAGCCACGACACGAGAAAACCGGTCTTCGGGATTTCCGACCAGATCTGACACAAACCTTCCTGTGCAATCACTGAAAATAGTTAGAAGCTTAAAATTTTGGATTTAAGTAGAAGAGGAATTGACTGTGTAGCGAAAACAAAGGCGCTGATCAGCTGTGCAGTTACTGCACAGCTGATCTGCGCCTTTGTTTTCGCCTTAGCAAAAATCCGGTTTTCTTGCGTCGCGTCGCGGCTCATATGTATTTTAATACATCATGCTGCAGTATTTTTTATGTAAAGCAGATACATAGGTTTTATTTCTTTAAATAAGACGTTTTGCACCAGTAATCAAATCTTTTCTACATGGATGAGTGTCGATGAGCGATGAGCACAGCTTATTCACAATTACATTAATGAGAAACCTAACTACCAGTAGACAACTCAAACTTATTTGCTTTGTGAAATACAAAGCACTATGAAACAATTCGAGACTTAAAGCCACAAGAATTTTTTGCAAAACCATGCACTGCATATTTGCCAACTTCTAGCTGATCGAAACATGACAAATATATATCCTCAAATTGAATTCTTTATTACATTGAAGTAACCCAATATGAAAGTCCAAGTCCGAGAAAAGGGGTCTTAGTGACACAACACCAGCATGCAAACCCAGCAACAACCTTGGCCAGCCTGCACATCTAATTTTCTTTGAAGAACTCGATCATCTCCGATAGATTTCTGTAGAGCAAAGCTCAGGCAGGTTTCGCTACTCACAGAGTAGAATATGAGCCGTGACGCGAGAAAATCGGTGTTCGGGGTTTCTGACCTGGTCTGACAAACTAGCCTGTACAGTCTCAGAAGAAAGCTATAATCTTGAAATTTGGGATATAAGTAGATTAGGAAAAGTACTATCCGTGTAGCAAAACCAAAGGCGCTGATCAGCTTCGCAGTTACTGCGAAGCTGATCTGCGCCTTTGTTTTCGCATAGGCAAAAATCCAGTTTATGAAGCGGCTCATATGATAACGCACTCTGTATTTTTGTTGCACCTTGACTCATATATTGAATGATCAAGTTTACAATATCCATGGAAAAAAAAGAAGACACAAAATAAAGAAATATGAGCCTTTTTGATTGTTGAAATGTTTATTTATAGATCTCTTCCTTCAATCTTCATTTGAGCCACGTCATGAGAAAACCAACGTGGTTTCCCAACAGGTCTGACACAAACCAAACTGTACAAGCACAGAGGATGGCTAGCGGCTGGAAATTTTGGATATAGAAAGTAGAGAATTGTAATATCCGTGTAGCTAAAACAAAGACGCTGATCAGCTTCGCAGTTGCCGCGAAGCTGATCTGCGTCTTTGTTTTCCCATATGCAAATTGTTGGATTTTTCATGACACGGCTCATTTTAGAATTCAATGCAATTTGAGTCGCAACATAAGAAATTCTGTCTTCAATTTCCGACGATGTTTGATTCTTGAGCATGGTCTTGAACAAGATTCTTCTTTGTGGCAAAAAGAAGCAAAGAAGCCATTGATCATCTGAAGTTTATGTGCGCAGTTACTGAGAAACTGATCCAAGGTCTTTTTTTTTCTGCATTTTGCAAACACAAGGTTTTCTCATAAAGTGGCTCTGTTTTTTTCTTAACCTATTTTTCCTTCCTTTTCATTAATAACAAATTTTTGTGACATACATTTTTTTCTCATAAATTCAAATATCCAAACAAAATATAACAAAAACTTCAAAAGAATGAGAGAATAAAAAAGTTTGCACGTAAGATTTTTTTTTTCTGTATGAGGCTTAATTAATATATTACACCTTTAAAATAACATCTGGGTGAAAAATATATTGAAGATATAAAAATAGAAAAAAATACTGCAGCTATATATATGTATACTAAACACTTGAATACACTAATATCTAGGAGGAATCACTAACAGCAAACAAGTTGTTTTTAAATGAATAAAAAGAAAAATGTGACCCTCTAAGAGCAGAGAGCATAATTAAATTATTAATGAGAACGGGATCAGCCATACCGCAGTTTCGGCTACTAAAGCCTCCTCAGTGACCCTTATGACTTGGCAACAAGGAGCCAGAAGACATTTTGTACAATTGGAAATTTCTGATTGGATTGTTTTTCTTTCTCAAAACATCTATAGATTGTAACCGCCTCATCAAAACATTTCAAGGCGGCCCCCGTGGCCGAGTGGTTAAGGTTGCTGACTTCAGTGCTCTTGATCATTCGATCATCTCACCGATGTGGGTTCGCGCCTCGCACGGGGCACGAATTCATATGTGAGACAAGCCATGTTCTGCTTGCGGGTGTGTCAGGTGGTTTTTCCGCGGGTACTCCGGTTTTCGTCCCACCTACCCATTGATTCGTCTCGATATGACTGAAAAAGCTTGAAAGGGACGTAAAACTGAATAAAAAAAAAAAAAAAAAAAAAAAAAACATTTCAAACAAGTATCAATAATCTTTATTTTGGACTAACAATATACGTTACTTTGTACCCCAGTTTTACTATCCATCGCGCCGAAGTAGGAGGTATAAATTTCATGAACATGTTATCCTGATGCTTTTTCAGCACTCAGTAATCACAGTTTGGAGGCTCTGAGTGATAGCAAATTACTCCATAATCATCTTAAGCATTCTTATGATAAGCCAGCTGGCTACTGTTACACAAAAAAATATATTATCAAAGAATCAGTCTTATTCTGGGAGTTACACTGCCACATAAATGCTAGATCCTCAGACACCTAAAAAATTATGAGCTGATATTGATTTGGCATCACAAAAATATATCCGTATTTTACCTCACTTTTATATAGTAAAACTGGGGTATACAGGGGTATACATATATCTATTTTTCTTATTTTTGCTCTAAAACACAGATTGTGGGTACTCATTAGAACCGCCTCACCCAGGTGGTTGTAATGTGTATCCACATTCTATGTTTTGAGCAAAAATAAGAAAAATAGCAAATTTTTCAACAGACATATCTTTCAAGTTTTGCAGCTTCACAAAATTCTATATTTTGTATAGACATGTTTTTGTAATGGTGCTTTGCGTCCATTGTAAACAGCTAAGACCATTTAATCCTAGCCACAGTGCTACTGAACCCTCCTGTAGGCAGTTTACCAGTACTAAAACCACATTTACTAAAACCACATTTCTTTTACCAAATGCTATTCTTGAATCAGCAGAAGAGAAGGAACTTAGGTTAGAGACAAAACTTCATTACCAAATTCTTATGACAGAAATGTGCTGCCTGTGAGCCATCTGGAAAATCGAGGAAAATCGCCATCTCGGAAAATCGCGATAAAAATGATCGCGTATATACGCGACATTTTATTCTCCTTATCAAGGGGAATCACTCTAAACCAATAATTCTGACTAAATAATGAAATGAATTGGGACTAAAGAATGAAACGAATCGGAAGTGGCTGATCGCCCATATCCGCGATCTCCGATACTTGAGGTGTGGGCTCCAGCAGTAAGGTCGCCCTCTTCAAAAAAGATTACAACCCAGAAATAAAAGATTACAAACACATATTATACTATCTGAAACTCTTTCAAAGATTAGAGATCAAAATGATGTAAAAATGGTTAGTAGAAAAATTCTGTGATTCTGTCGGCAGATGGTTGAAATCCTAGTTCGTTTTGCAAAATTTTTGTCTGCTTACCTATGTAGTTTCCCTCCACGTGGTCCGATCACATCCGAAAAAAGCCAAGCCTTATCGTTGAAAACCAGGCTACATGATAGCAATCGTATAAGCTTTCTATCTTGCAAAACCACGATAAAATTGTCTCATTTCTATTGAAATGTGGAACCTCATGTACTGCCGGTAAATACATGGAGCCGTCGCCAATCTGAGCGATAATTTCGAACGTGATTTTCCGAGATGATCCAGACCTATTGAGGATCAATCATTGGTCTGATTCTTCACCAATCAGACACTATATCGATCATCCCAGTCCAAGCTGATTTTGACTAAATACCGTAAAAAGCCTCTTCACCAGGTCAGAAGTCCAAGGGATCTAGTCTTCAGACCTGTCACTAATGGACAAAAAAAACTGTAACACACAGGTACAGAAAATCGCCAAAGTTTACTCACTCAACAGTTAAGATAAGCAGAGGCATAATTTAACTGTTAACTATTGAGAGCTTTTGCAAAAGAGCAAATAGAATATTTTTGTTTAAACTTTTTTTTATTGTGCCATGCAACCAACCAGTTAAAATTTTCCAGACATAATAAAAACTGGCCAGATCAAAGGCAACATTTCCACCATTCAATAAACTGAGTGAGTATGGTAGCTATTTTTATCCTGGCACTTCATTTATTTATGATAAGAATGTCATAAATTTATGTAAGATCAGATGCTTTTTGACAGGAAGCTGACATAAATCTTCATTAACCAAGAGGCATTGCTCCCAAATCCTAGAAATTGCTAGCGCTCTATTTTTTTTTTTTTTTTTTTTTTTTGGATTGCTGTAAAATTTTAATATATATATAGCTCTTATCTAATGCAACAGTCATTTGCAACCATTTCCCCCTTTGGGAGGGTCAGATATAGGAGAAATTGCCCTTTGTCTTTCCCAAGCCCAGGTTTATGCCCTGCATTCGAGGGACATTCCCCCTCAAATCTAAGCAGGTAACTGCATAATTTTATCACCATTTTGGGACAGATATCAAATCCCTGCATTTCAAGTGCACTGTGCCACAGTGGGGGTCTATGCTGAAGTTCAAAGACTGCTTATTAAGCTCAGCTATTTGCCCACAGGCAAACCCCCATGGCAAATTCCCCAGCCCGAAGGTGACTGAAGGTAGCAGGACTGAAAACTGAAAAGTCATTATCCCGACCCTTCCCTATGGGAGGGAGGGTGCATAGTTACAAATGTCTGGTGCTGAGTGGTGCATAAACCACAGATATTCTCATTAAATTGCTAATGTTACATTTTTAATTCAACATGTAAAATTAAGAAATTCTAAAAATAATAAAATTGACATGACAAAAATTAATCATCACTGCCCAGGATATATTCCATAATTCTTCATCAAGCAACACACACCCAGCTACTATCCTAACTTTGTCCATATTAAATTGAAAGCACTATTTGATATCCAATTTTGAATTAAATTAATATTAAAGTAAACTTATAGCCACTTAAACCATCAACTCTTGAGCTAATATCTTCAAATTGTCCATTTAAATCAATTCTTGCCTACAGATTAAAGGTTTAGTACATTTTCTTTTTAATAGCTTTGCATTTGAAGAAATGTACATAATTTAAAGAATAATTGATTGATATACGATTTCAAACCACAAATTTCAAACCACAAAATATATTATTCCTTGTATAGATAATTTAAAGATGCATGGTAGTTAGGCTATACTATTTTCACGTGGACAGGTAAATAACGCTAAATAACTGTAATCAGTGCCGACATACTCTAGCATTTGGGATAACGTTTCTCGTTGAAACAAGCAAAACATTTTAAAGTTTGTAGTAAATAGGTCACACCAGTAAACTCTATAACATGAATGAGTCCATTTTTGTTTAGAACTTAGAACGGTTTCCATAAAACTTTTCAGGATCTATGACTCCTAAATTGAATTGCAAACACATTGAAAAAGATATAGCAGTCTCTAACATCAGAATCAAAACACACCAGTAATGCAGAAACAACCAACACAGCTAAGAACAACCAATGCAGATGAAATCAATTAAGGCTGAAGGATGCAACTACCTGTGTGGAAACAACCATAATGTTAAGCCCTTCTCACATAGGTATTTACGCCCTGATACTAAAATTGTCACTTTTTTCACTTTTCATTTTTTTCTCTTGAAAAAAATCTCTGTATATTGTATGGGCAAGTTTTCGTAATGGATGCAGCTCACGATTTTGATTTCCCAGTAGATGGATAGCCTCCTCAATCAAATCAGCTGATTGCACTCCATGCATAAAATTTGATTCAGTTTGATTAAACTTCTATCAGGCCTGAAAGAATCCCAGAACTCCCAAAAGATCAAAATGATGCATGTTTGTGCATACAGATAAAATGCCAAATCAAAAATTAAATGGAGCCAACTTTTACAGCTATGATATCAAAACAATGAAATTGCATAATATAATAATTACATGTATTGGGAAGTTGGTAGAGCAAGACTGAGAAGTCAGGTTCAACTGTCTGGGTCGCTTTAACATGTTTAAATCCTTATAATTAGGAAAGGAGCAAATTACACCACCTTGTCTTCATCAGAAGAAACATTTTTTTTTTCTTTTTTTTTTTTAAATTCAGTTTTAAGTCCCTTTCAAGATTATTTCAGCTCATATGAGACGGGCCAATCAGTAGGTGGGGCGAAAACGGGAGAACCCCGAGAAAAACCACCTGACACACCCGCAAGCAGAACTTGGCTTGTCTCACATGTGGCCAGAGCGGGGCTCGAACCCACATCAGTCACAGCGGTGAGATGATCGAGTGATTAAGAAACAGGGCTCTTAACCGCTCGGCCACGGGGGCCGCCTATCAGAAGAAACAAACCTCAAAAACAAAGATCGGAACTGGGACAGGACTGAAGCCCCTGTCACACACTCACGAGTTGGACCTATGAGTTAAACTCCGCCCACTTCTTTTGTGAACTCTTAGCAACTCTTAAGTCCAATTCGCATGCGCCCAAAATACACGCGTGTAAATATACTCCGGTGTGCAAATTTCACTCGGGGTGGGCAAATGGCACATGCGAACACAAATACACACCGGAGTATACCATATTCGTTCTAATTAGCGCACATGCTCCAATAAGCGCACACCCTCTCCGTTTCCGAAAAATATGTGCGTAAGCGCACACTTCTCGACTAGCATATTCATATTTTACCACAATTTGACACATTTATATCGTATTAAGGACATTAAAACGTAACCTTAAATGATCAAACGTTATTTTGTAATGACTGGTACACTTTAAATGACATCAATGTTATTTTTGACAGGACTTTTTCATCAATTTATGTGTTCTGGTCGTTCCTAGTGTGCGCTAATTAGAACGATATTTTGTAACAATAACTTCAAGTTATTTTGAAAAATTAAGTGCACAGTGCGCTAATTAGAACGAATACGGTATTTACATATGGGTAAATTTACTCCTGGGTCTGAATAGATGCAAATTTTATTTTTACAAATACACACGTGTAAATTTACTATTTTGTCCCATGCGAACGCAAAGTAAATTTACCCATGAGTATTTTTATTTCAAGTCAAAATTCTGCTTTTAGATAACAAATTTTCGCATTTTTTGTTCATAACTGATTACCGGTATATGACAGTTGCTGAAACTGTGGACATTGTTGCTAAATAAGAGTTTATTGCCATTCATCACATTTTAGATCATATGGAGTGCAAACAGCTACATTATTTCTTCATCATTCTTGGTGAGGATTATTGGGGCATTTTAATGGTAATTCCTTGTGAAAGGATGATGAAAGGGAACTGTATAACTGCTAAGGTTATGCCTGACCATTACACCATTCTCCTCTGCTGCCAAAATCTACAAGAACACCTTGAAGCAGCCTCTTCTTGTTTTGCAAATACAGAAAACTTGAATGAACAGGTTTTAATCGAGAAATGAAAAATTTACATACAAAAATACTCCTGGTGATAAAACCCATGTGAAAGCAATTTAAATCTACTCACAGGCTGATTTGCACACTGTAGTATATATACACACCGTAGTATATTTACACACATGTATTTTTTTGCACACGCCAATTGGACTTTAGAGAACTCACCATATGTCGGCGGTTGTTGTACACAAGTCTTCCCAACTCGTAGCATGTCGTGGAAAGGCTAAAAGAATTTTAAACTTTTTAAAATTCTCGTAGCAACTTGCCGACTAACAGTGGGCGGATCATGGGCAGAGCATAGCTCGTACTGATCTCGCTTATCATAAAGAACTACTAGTAATGTCGTGCATTCTCAGCGGCTTGTCAAATATGTCAAGTTACCTACGAGTTGCTATGACATTCAAGGCAATGTCTATCGAGTTACTACATCTCGGGAGTTTACTATGACATTCCTACAAGTATCTGCAAGTTTCCACAACTTATATCGTAGGGATGTCGTGTAGAACTCGTAGGACATTATAAGTCATTATAAGACATGGCGAGTTATGATTTGTGCTAACTCGTAGCTTCAACTTGTGAGTGTGTGACAGCTTCTGAACTTAACTCGTGGCAACACGCGCAACAATCGGCGACTTATAACTCGTGCCAACTTGTAACATGTCGTAGCTTCAACTTGTGTGTGACAGGCCCTTAATGCTCTACTCCCTATACACCATATATACACATGATTCTTACAGCGCAGATTGATGCAACCTCACACGGCACATGACAATACAGAGTGTGAAGATTGGAAGCCTAATCAAATGGGTGTCAACATACAGCGACAAGTTCATTGTCTTGATGTAGGGTGCAGGTTATACAGGGTACTATAGTTGAGGTTAAGTAACAAGGAAGCATTTGCTTAGTCCAGACAATGATAGAAAAATTGTTGAGTGGGACATCAAACAACAATACTTAACCAGAGGACGAATGGTCCTGTAAACGCTCACCTGAGATCTGCTGTATATACGAATGTTATAGAAAATAGTCCCAGTATAGGGGCAGATGAAGCACTTGGGCCATTTTTTTTCAGAATAATCAATATACTGTCCATACAAGTTTTTTCCCTTCAAATGACATTTTAACAGTTTACCCATTCAAATACATAGGCAACCCATGTTGACCTTGCCTTAAAATAGGTCAAGGTCATCACAGGGTCATGATTTATACATACATTGTAGTACTTGAGTCATCGATGCTTCATGCCAAGTTTCTTCGAAATTGGTCCACCGGTTCCGGAGAAGAAGATTTTTGAAGGGTTTATACCATATATGGGCATGGTGGCCATCTTGGTCATGTGACCTTGATTATTTATATATACATTGATTCCCCCATTCTATAGATACTTCACATGAAATTTGGCTTTGATTGGCCAGGAAGATGTTTGAATATTATGGTAATATACAGGTCAACCTCATTATAACGCTATCTTTGGGGTCCATGAAAACAGACCGTGTTGTAAGTGAACCGTGTTATAATGAGTTTATTTACAATAAACATATAGCAAAATAATTAATTTGGGAGCCATGACATGGCTGCCTTATATTGAAAACCGCACTATAGTGAGGCGCGTTATAATGAGGTTGAACTGTACATGTATAATGCCCCAGGGCTGGGGCAAATGAGCCCCTGGGGTCCAATTTTTTTCAGAATCATTAATATTCAGTCCTACTGCCCATTTCCTGCAAGACTTTCACTTTAAATGACATTTTAAAAGTTTTCCCCATTCAAATGCATTGGCGACCTATGTTGACCTTGCTGTAAAATAGGTCAAGGTCATCCAAAGGTCATAATTTATAATCACATTGTAGTACTTCAGTTCCCAATGCTTCATGCCAAGTTTTGTTGAAATCGGTCCATTGGTTCAGGAGAAGAAGAATTTTAAAGGGTTTTTACCATATGGGCATGGCCGCCATCTTGGTCATGTGACCTGGATTATTTATAAACACATTGATTCCCCCTTCCCATAGATGCTTCCTATAAAATTGGGCTTTGATTGGCCAAGTGGTTTCAGAGAAGAAGATCTTTGAATATTTTTGTAATATACATGTATATTGCCCCGGGGTGGGGGCAGACCAACGCCTGGGGTCCAAATTTTTTTCAGAATTACCTACCTTCAGTCTATTTGCCCATTTCCTGCAAGATTTGCCTTTCAAATGACCTTTTAACAATTTTCCCCATTCAAATGCATGGGCGACCTATGTTGACCTTGCCGTAAAATAGGTCAAGGTCATCACAGGGTCATAATTTATAAACACATTGTAGTACTCTAGTCCCCGATGCTTCATGCCAAGTTTTGTTGAAACCGGCCCAGTGGTTCCGGAGAAGAAGAATTTTGAAGGGTTTTTACCATATATGGGCATGGCGGCCATCTTAGTTATGTGACCTGGATTATTTATAAACACATTGGTTCCCCCTTCCCATAGATGCTTCATATAAAATTTGGCTTTGATTGGCCAAGCGGTTTTAGAGAAGAAGATCTTTGAAAATGGTGGACGACGACGGATCATGGCCATTCTATAAGCTCACCTTGTGAGCCTAACGGCTCAGGTGAGCTAAAAAAAAATCATATATAATATTAAGATTGTCAGCTCTAGCTGTGTTTGCATGTAAATGACCTTATCATTTCCAAACAAAATTTAAAACAATAAAACCACACACTGAGATTGACACTCATAAAACAATTCACTATCTATTCCTTCCTTGTGTTAAATTTGATTAATTATTGTTATTCATTTATTTTTGTGATCCATTATGAAGTCAAAGAACTAGCTATATCCCTTCATATCCAATTCTGAAACTGATCTATCCAACATCATCAATACATATGAACCAGATGCTTGAAAACTTCCAAAACAGGTCCGACACAAATCTGCCTGTACAGAAACAGAAGGCAAAAAGCTTGACGTTTAGGGTTTAAGTAGAAGATGTATTATGCTATCATTTTAGAAAAAACAAAGGCACTCATCAGCGGTGCAGTTTCTACACAGCTGATATGCATCTTTGTTTCTGCATATGCAGGAATTCGGTTTTCTCATGATGTGGCTCATGAGCTGTGTCATAATAAAAATGCTTTTAAGGTATGCAGAAACAAAGTAACAGTAGTTACAGCGAAAGCTGATCTGTGCCTTTGTTTTTGCACAGGCAACAATCCGGCTCAATTTCACTTCATAAAAATGAATCTTCAAGCATTTAGTTATCCCTGTTGCAATGCTCGATTTCGTGTCAGTGTCAAACCTGGTTGGAATTCCAAGAACAGTCATGTTTTCTTGTGTCACAGCTCATATCCTGGCAAGTTTTAAGTTTTCAGTAAGCATAATTAGCAGAATGCTACTGAATGTTATTTTGAATAATTAATTAGAAGTGAACAAACATGTTGCTTAGTATGAAAATGATTGACATGTACATGTTATAATAATCAAACTTACTAAGTGGTGTGAGTGAGTGAGTGGGTGTGTTGGTGGGTAGTTGGTGGGTGTGTTGGTGGGTGAGTTGATAGGTGGTTGGGTTGGTGAGTTGGTGGGTGGGAAGGTTGGTGGGTGGGTTGGTGGGTGAGTTGGTGGGTGTGTGGGTGGGTGAGTTGGTGGGTGTGTTGGTGGGTGAGTTGGTGGGTGGGTTGGTGGGTGAGTTGGTGGGTGGGTTGGTGGGTGAGTTGGTGGTGGATGAGTTGGTGGTGGTTGAGTTGGTGGGTGGGTCAGTGAGTTGGTGGATGGATTGGTGAGTTGGTGGGTGTGTGGGTGGGTGAGTTGGTGGGTGGGTGAGTTTGTGAGTGGGTGGGTGAGTTGGTGGTGGGTGAGTTGGTGGGTGGGTTGGTGGGTGAGTTGTTGGATTGGGGAGTTGGTGGGTGGGTCAGTGAATTGGTGGGTGGGTTGGCAAGTTGGTGGGTGGGTGGGTGGGTGGGTTGGTGGGTGGTTGAGTTGGTTGGTGGGTGGATGGGTGAGTTGGTGGGTGGGTTGGTGGGTAGTTGGTGGGTGTGTTGGTGGGTGGATGTGTGGGTGGATGAGTTGGTGGGTGGGTAGTTGGTGGGTGTGTTGGTGGGTGAGTTGGTGGGTGGGTGTGTGAGTTGGTGTGTGGGTTGGTTGGTGGGTGAGTTGTTGGGTGGGTTGGTGAATGAGTTGTTGGGTGGGTTGGTGGGTGGGTCAGTGAGTTGTGGATCCGTGAGTTGGTGGGTGGGTTGGTGAGTTGGTGGGTGGCTGTGTGGGTTGGTGAGTTGGTGTGTGGGTTGGTGGGTGAGTTGGTGTGTGGGTTGGTGGGTGAGTTGGTGTGTGGGTCGGTGTGTTGGTGGGTGGGTCAGTGAGTTAGTGGGTGGGTTGGTGAGTTGGTGGGTGGGCGGTGAGTTGGTGGGTGGGTCGGTGAGTTGGTGGGTGGGTCAGTGAGTTAGTGGGTGGGTTGGGTTTGTGAGTTGTTTGATGGGTTTGTGAGTTGGTTGGTGGGTGGGTGAGTTGGTGGGTGGATCAGTGTGTTTGTTGGTGGGTTTGTGAGTTGGTGGGTGGGTTGGTGAGTTGGTGGGTGGGTCAGTGAGTTGATGTTGGGTCAGTGAGCTGGTGGGTGGGTTGGTAGTTGGTGGGTGGGTCAGTGAGATGGTGGGTGGGTCGGTGAGTTTGTGGGTGGGTCGGTCAGTCAGTTGGTGGGTGGGTCAGTGGGTGAGTGGGTCCGTCAGTGAGTTGGTGGGTTGTTTAGTTGGTGAGTGAGTTTGTAAGCACGTTCTACTGAGGACACCAACTTCTAATAACAGCAACAACTGAGGACTTCGGTGTCAATTGAGGACGGCTCATTTGACAAAAAATCTCTAACCCCTCAAAATGCTTAATTCTTCGTAAAACATATAAAAAACAAACAAATAATATTTGTCCTTATTAGGAGGTCTTGCTCCGGTGTGTCACTTGTCTATACACTCGACTCCAAAAAAATCGAAACCATGGTTTAGAGATTATTACACACGCGTGTTCCCATTTGGCGCTTCATATCCTGTACACACTAAGGTAAGGTATTTTATTTGTAATATTTTAGAATAATCATCGTTAAATGTTTAAAAGACTGTTTCTAAAAGCTATATTTTATCAGAAACTGTATGCCATTTGAAAATAAGGCATACCTTTGTTTTGAATTGAAAATGTCATGTGTTTTCGCGAGTCTGAATTTTTTCTTTTTTTTTTCTTTACGTATGCTATAGGGCAGGTCGGCAAGGCACTCTTTCGTGAAAAGAAATCAATATCGGTCACCTTTCCCGCTATTTTCTTCATTCGGCGGAGGTGGTAACCTTGGTCATTATCGCTATACGCTTACCACTTTCAGATAAACACCGAGTAATGTACCTCCACCGAATGAACAAACTTACCTGTATGACGTCATCCCAACATGCCCTATTTATCTATCTACTGTTAATACTTAGTCGATCAATTTCTGATCATCACCTCAGGCATGTGGGCAAAGAGAAGAATAGATGACTTGATATTGTCCTGAAGATCATTAATGAAAATCAGAAAAAGGACCGGCCCTAAGACCGAACCTTGAGGAACTTCAGATAGGACCGAGTCTGAGGCTTGGCCATCCAACACCACTTTTTGAGAGCGCTCAGTCATTAGGTGATCCACTTATGGGTAGATCCTCTAATCCCATAATAATCTAGTTTGTATGACAACCTTCTGTGTGGCACCTTGTCAAAGGCCTTTGTGAAATCCATGATGATCACATCAGTCTGCTTGTGACCATGTTTCATGGCCTTGTCCACTAACCATATGCGTATTCAAATAAATAAATAATATTTCAGGAGAATCAGAATCAGAACAAATTACTGATGACACACCATATATAGGGAAAATTAGTCCCTAGTGAGATATAAAATAAAATAAAAAATAAGAAATAAAATCTGATATCTCACTGTACAACCTGAGTCCCAGGTACACCCCCCCCCCCCCCCCCCCCGCCAAAAAAAAAAAAAAAAAAAAAAAAAAAAATATGTGTCAGTAAATACAATGCACAGCATCACAATGTTATTTCCAACACATCCTTATCTCAGAATATTCGATTTTTGACCATTTATAGGTTCAAACGAATTTGATGCTTATACTGTAAATGAAGCAGCATAAAAGAAATATTTTTACATAAAAATTAATACACAAATTGATAATGCCATATGGATTCGGTGTTGTAATATTTTATTGACTAAACACTCCATTTGTCAAATGATTAATCATGTAGAACACCCTCTGAACGAAAAATTATTATCATCAGTTTATTTGTGAAAAATAAATAGAGATGCATGTT
This sequence comes from Rugalucina vietnamica, assembly GCA_964017185.1. Classification (NCBI taxonomy): domain Eukaryota; kingdom Metazoa; phylum Mollusca; class Bivalvia; order Lucinida; family Lucinidae; genus Rugalucina; species Rugalucina vietnamica. The sequence continues at coordinate 44,621,412 of OZ024872.1, forward strand.
CTATATTATAAAGCTTCTGATTAATTTCAAACCTTATTTAGTGTTAAAAAAAGTGCATGTAAAAAAAGTTCGGAAAACAGGTCACTTTGACTTTTTGAAATCACATATAAGTATGCTCACTGTATTCCCCCTTTGGAGCCTCAGACCTATCAAATCAATTCACAATTCTTGGTGACAGTTGTGTGTAATCAAAAAGTATGAACCCATGAATTTTACATAATCATTGCAAAATAAGTTACTTATTTTGACTTTAAGGACTCTTGATACCAATTTTCATGGATAAATAAACCAGCCATTTTTAAAATATGTTCAAATATAGACGCAAATTAAGCCATCTTTTTGCATACAATTTACCCCGCCTTTCCAAGCTATATTTTCAAGATATTCAATTTCAAAGATTTAATCAAAAAAACCCAAAATCCAAATTTACACATTATCATGATTATATCATGGTTCTGAAGCATGCAATAGCCAAAAATATGTTTGTCAAGCATAACCAAATTAATTCCATCAGAAATTGTGTGCATTAAATTGCGTTTTCACCAAAAACTTATCTTGATATCTAAAAAAATAATTTTTAAACAATCATTTGAATGGGTAAGAATATACTTATAGGCTTTAAAAATCAGCTTAACATAGGTTAGGGTGTTGTTTCCTAAATGCTATTTTCAAAATATATTGCTTCCATGCTCCTTTTCTTGTAAACAATAATTTTATGACATTATCATGTAAAAATAATGAAAAAAGAAGACTAGAAACTGATCTATTACACCTACTTTCTCTTCTGTGCTTTACATGCTAAATAATTTTTTCAATTTCACCAAGATAAGAAAAGATAACTAATGCATCTTTTACAAATTGGGTTGTCTTTTTTATTGGTATTTAGAGTCCTTAAATAATCTTCATAAAACCTTGATGTTTTTCCTAGAATAGGTCAATTTTATTGCAGGTCATAATTTTGAAGAGAAATAGGGATAGAAGGACACCGGGGTCAGTTCAGCCCTCTGAAAATAAAGAGAATGAAGATTTCGAGATCAAATTTATTGACAAAAGTATAGGTAATTTTTTAAAATATTTTTGTGTTCATACTTAATTTCACTAGGCACTAGCTCAGGACCATCAAATGCCCACATAAAGGTAAAAAAAATACAGAAGTTTTCCTTATAAACTAGCAAGATATTTACGAAAATTTATGGTAAACAATTTTAATTCCTGAAAAAATTTCTGGGCATGTCTGGAGATTTTGGGAATTACTTTGCTTTTGGCAAATTATGCACTAGTCATTTGTAACCACAATCCCCACCCCCCAAGCCCGGGGAATAGCGGGGACTTTGACTTTTGGTCCAGGAAATCCCCCCTAAAATCCCCGCCCTTCGGGGACAGCAGGTTGGTAAAACCACGGCTAATATCCCCTGCTGTCAGCTATGTTTTCATTTCACTGCCCTCTTTGTCTGTATAATGCAAACCCCGGGTAGTTCCCTCGCACTGCCATGGCTAAGCTTTGGTCAAAATCCTGCTTATTTCCAAGGCTATCCCCCACCCTCCCCTGGGCCTGGGGGGTGCCGTGGTTACAAATGATTGGTGCATTACGGTATCAGTAGATGAGTCAAAACAAATATTTTTCAAGAGAAAAATGCATTCTGTCCAGCGTGGCATCTAAAGTTGTTTTTTCTTGGGATTTTCCAAAATCATACTTCCTGTTTGGCGCCATGTAGCATAAATTGTGCTGGTGTGCCATAAAACTCAACTGACTTCTAAGGCATTGCAACCAGGGACAAGTTTCATCTTAAAGTGATGGCTCGTGTTCTTGCTGGAAAGGGTGTGTTCACCAAGCGACACATCAGTGGTGGTGAATTGTTGATGGAGTACAGAGGTGACCTGAGAAAAACAAAGACCTGGGATTCGGAAAATGTCGTTTTTGTGTATTTTTTCACACACCAACAAGAATCCTATTGGTATGTTCAGTTCTTAATGTTGTTTCTGTAGCTGATTTATTAGCTCACCTGTCAATTTGTGACCAGGTGAAGTTTTGAGGTCAAAATTTGTCCGTACATCGTCATCAACAAAATAATTGGCTTGATGGCATTCTAGCGACTTCATTTTTGCTTTGGTTTTAAAAATAATTGGTATACCTATTCATCTCAATGGCCTATAGTTTCCTATTTAAAACAGGTCATGCCCGAAAAAGGTCAAGGTCACTGTGACTTTGGAAATAGTCAGAAATGGACTTTTTGGCTTGGTGGAGCTCTAGTGACTTCATTTTTCTTTGATTTTAAAACTAATTGGTATATTGCTTAATGTCAATGGCCTACAGGTTTCTATTTAAAATGGGTCAAGTTTTACCAAGGTCAAGGTCACAGCAACATTGGAAATAGGCAAAAATGGCTTGCTGGCACTCTACGGCTCTAGCGACTTTATTTTTGCCTTGATTTTAAAAATATTTTCTATACAGCTTCACCTTAATGGTCTACCGGATTCTTTTTAAAATGGATCGTGTCTGCCAAAGATCAGTGTGACCTTGGAAAATGTCAAAAATGGCCTTTTTCTGCTTGTTGACGCACTAGCGACTTTATTTTTCCTTTGAGTTTGAAAATATGTTATACATCTGCATATCAATGGTTTCCTGTTTGCTTTTGAAAATGGGTCATGTCCGACAAAGGTCAAGGTCACAGCAACCTTGACAAACATGGCTTGTTTGGGCTCTACCGACTTCATTTATTCTTTGATTTAAAAAAAAAATAATTGTATACAGCTTTACCTTAATGGTGTACAGGTTCCTTTTGAAACTAGGTCATGTCTGACAAAGGTCAAGGTCACTCTGACCTTGGAAATAGACAAAAAAATGGCTATTTTCGGGTATTTGGTGCTTGAGCAAAGTCAGAAATACAGTCTAACTTTACTCAAAGTAATGCTACAAGCCTGTGCCACTTTGTTGAATGACATAGATATAGCTGATATTGGCTGTTTGAATTAGGGACAGGTGAGCGGCTTCAGGATCCTGATCCTAATGTTTCAGTATATGGAGTAATATTTTTGGGATGAAACACTATGCAGCCCTTACAGTAGGGTGCCTTTATATTATAGTTATTTAAAAAGAAAAGGAAAAAAAACTGTCCATGTTCAGCTACATTGTGTAATCAATACACTGATGCAAACAAACTGTATAAAATATTTAACTCTATGCGTTTCACCACTAATCAGATCTTGAATTGAATTAAGGTCATTTATACCATCAAGTCATGTATCTGTTTGTTGAAACAGTCTTTCTTTATAACTAACCAGAGATCTTGGAAACTCCAAATTTGGAATATTTTACTCCAACTTTTTGAATTTTACTCCAACTTTTTGAAAAGTCTCAATAGAAAAGTATTGTGAAACTCCAACAGTTTAAGACAGGCCTCATTTTCAAAATCCTAGCGAGAACTCTGACTAACTGCCACTTATAATACTGTTAAAAATTGGGTGCTTAGTTAATAGTTATGGTTAAAAAGTTTGATGAACAACTCTTTTGTTGTCTCTGCATTTGAAGAATGTGGAAGGACATCAAGTAGCCCTGTCCATCCATTTGTTCATCAGGGTTAACCCTGGGATGCGTGTTTCTATTCTATCATGGCATGCAGTGCACTGGAAGGCAGCACTTGTTAACTATATTGCAAATCAGTTGCATGAATGAATATTATAAAAATCCAGCACCTAAAGCCGGTATCTAAATCTGAATTACAACCAGAGCTATTTTTGTTTAATTTTGTAAAACAACAACTGTTTCAGAAGTGTCATTGGCTCGCTTGTGATCAAAGTAACAAAATCAAACAAAAGTTAACGACTTTTCAAGCTCTGACGTAAAAAATGGCACAATGTTACGTCATCGAAATCGGCGCAACGTCATATGGTACGCCGTCACAACGTCACGAATTTACTACTTGAATTGAATTCTTACGGCGTCATTGCTGATTATTTTGTAGGTATATAATAAACACGTTATTACTTCAGTAACTAGATCTGATGGGTCGGATCACGTCTCGTAGCTATGCCAGGAAAGACCGGATCACGCTCGTCTTTGACTCGCGTGATCCGGTCTTTCCTGGCGCAGCTACTCGACGTGATCCGACCCATCAGATCAAGTTACTGAAGTAATAATGTGTATGGACGTAATGCCCAACATCATCACATCAGTGGCTACTACATGTATGACTTAAGCCCCAGTCCCACTGCGCTTACGATCCCTTAAGATCGCCTTACGACCAGTTTAGGATCATATTTTTGTGATAATCACAGGTCAACTCAGTGGATCGCAAGATCGATCTTAAGTGACTTTGGGCGGTCCTCTGAAATAATCAGTTCTAGCGATCGTTTTAAGGACCCACGGCAATTCCAAAATGTCGGATGCAGTAATTTAAGAAGTACGGATGTTGTTGAAATACATTTTTTAAAAAAAAAAAGATGCTTAATAGTATAATCTTGAAAAGATAATTTTAAGTATCTGAGATCATCCTACGATCAGTCCTAGCGTTTTTGAGCAATTGTAGGATTAAAGTCCGTCGCAAGCGGTTTTTGAACATGTTCAAACTTCTAAAATCAATCTTAAGCCGGTCTCATGATTACCATGGGCGTAGCATGCCAGATTTGTGCCGTTAAATTTGAGTGAAAACGTCCATTTATGTGAATTATGTAAGAAACTGTTTGTTTTCTAAAATAATTTGATGCTTAAACGCGACTGCAAGAAGGATCGGTCGATCCATTAAAAAATATTTCCATCACATTTTGGCATATCTATGTGTGTTATTGCATGTTTTTGCCATAATCCTGTTTGTTTTGGTTTAAATGCAGATTAAATTTTGAATCTTTTTGAATTTAATATAAAGCAATGTCTTTTAATCGAGTAAATTTGACAAAATCATAGGATTGTGTTACATCCGATACGATTGGTCTTGACATCATGAAAATTTCTAAAGATTGTCTTAATACATGTAATATCCCCGAATCTTAAGAATATCTTGCGTTTCTGCAATCGTACGATTTGGTCGGACTGGGGCTTAATGCATAGGTTACATTTGGCCTACGATTAGCTTGCGATGATCGTTAGATGCCAGTTTTTGCATTTTCGTCCGGTGGCCGCATGATTAAAACTAAGCTGTCCCTACGATTTTATGGCTTCCAATGATCTCCATAGCCTCAACAATTTTGTAAAAGTTTGCCTTTTAAAACTGAATGTTAGAAAATCACAAGACCGTAGCCCGTAGACACGTCGTGCGGACACCGTACGAATACCTTGTGATTATCGTACGGTCGCCGCATGATTTATTTTGATAATTTGTGGACAAAACCGGGCAATCGTAGGGTGATCACAAGGGCTCAGTCAGAAATACCTCACAACCAATGATTTTGTGTTTTGCATTCACACCACCCCTAATTTTTTTTCATACACGTTAGATGTTTACATGCTGTTCTTCCTCAAAAGCAAAATGTCATGTTATTTCTTGAATATCTAGAAAGACCAATAAGTGTACTAAACTTTCGCAGTCTGCTCAAAATCACAAGTGTGTCGACAAATCAACCAAAATGTACCGCTACTTTATCTTCTCCCGGATGAGGCACATGTTTTTATGAACTTTGAACATGTTTGCTAAACCCTTCTAAAACGTTCACAACGATTTATTAATGTGAATGTGATGTTTTGATATGTATCTAGAGACTGCACTTCAAAATATGTACATTGCTGGCCTAAGTTCTTATATTTTCTTTTTTTTAAGAAGAAAAAAATGAAACACCCGGCAAAATTGACCGTAACCAGCACAACTCCCGTGCATATTGGCTTTAAGAATAGACCCCGTGATAACGATCGTTTAACTACGGAAAAAAAACTGAGAAAATGAGAACATTTTCAAAAAATGTGATATGGTCATGTAGATTACAAAAAGTAACAACATTTACCTATTTGAATCGCATTGCAAACTAACATATTCGTTGGTTTTATAACAAATTATAACAGCTTTCATATATATTTTGACAGGAATCCATAGACGAAGCTGAGCCTAGCCGCATCGGCTTTCCTGTTGCTGAATCGACGATGGCGATATGGGCTGAGCCGCCGGTTCTCCAAGTTAGTTTAAGTTTACATTTATATATTTTTATTTACATCTAACTGACATGCACGTGAAGAGCTTATCTCCGCCAGTGTGCCCCACTGTTATTTGTACAGACAAGTATCGGCGTTCCCTTAATGGATTTCCGTGTTTCATTTTACTTCAGTAGGTTGCGATCATGAACAAATGATAATACCAGTTTCTAATTTTATTACAGATATTGTTTTTTTTTTTTTTTTTTTTTTTTTTTTTTTTTTTTTTTTTTCTAATAGTTGTTTCATTATTTAGGTTCCACTGGACAAGACGGATGCCACAGACGATGACCCACAATCGCCGGTCCTGGAGAGAAGTGCTCCCTTTATCTGTTGACAGCGTGCCATCCCTGAACGACAGCGTAAGTTGTTTGAACTCCTGTTTTATATCACTTTTTCAATCTCAGCTACGCTTTAAACATAGTTGCATGCCACCGGGTCATCTTATTGTTTTTAAAGCCATCCCAAGCACACCATTCATGTTGCATACCTAAAGGTGGAGTCACACAAACGGATGCTGCGGATACTACGGATAGGTCATCCGTATCTATCTGTCGCATCCCTAAAGATCCGTATATAATCCGTAAAGATCCGTATCTAATCCGTAATGTTCGAAGTTGCACGTATCTATCCTCAACCGCATCTATAGGTAATTTTGTTCCGTATATATTTATCCGAAACCGAAGTTAGCAGAATGGTGTAAGGGCTCAAAACGAACTTCCATTCCGTGTATGTAAATAATTATTCAACTGCACCGAAAGTATTGGATTTTTTCTAATCTGATTCTTCGCTGTTCGCACGTAAAAAGATTCTGGTCAGATTTGGAAGATGTAAAGACTATTTTGTAATGTTCAGGTACATGTGTTTCTTTTCTATTTGACAGGACGTGTACCGACAACCATCGGTTTTGGAACGCAGTGTGCCGTTTCTGACCGACACAGAAGACGATGATGGGGACTATGGTGCATCATTGACTCATCAACATGTAAGTTGTATAATAGTATTTATAAACGCCTACCAAACGCTCTCATACTCAACCAATGGCCAAATATGGAAAACTATTCCAGGAAGAGAATAAAAAATCGGGGAATGTCATGCCATAGCCTATGGAAACATGTGGTATAAATATCAGGTCAGAAAGTTCTCTAATTTTGTCAAATTTACTTTTCGCGTACTGAAGGTGCACCCGAGTCCGACAGGAACATCTTCATTACGCGAAAAGTAAATAACAAAACGTGAGAACTTTCTGACCTGATATTAATACCACAAACGTAGGTTTCCATAGGCTATGGCATGACATACCCCGATTTTCGATTCTTCTCCTAGAACAGTTGTTTGTTTTTTTTAATTTGACCATCGATTGAGCATCAGAGCGTTTGGTAGGCGTGATTTACCGGCAAACATATTGTCAATTTATCACTATCGATTGTGAGACGCAAACCACGCTGTGCAGCCACTGAAAGACTATAGCTCGTGGCAGGTCTCGTGGTGCAAAACACAATCTTATATTCATTTACAATGTTACCTATATCAAAGGTCTGTCACCTGCGCAGCTGATCTGTGTCTTTGTTTTGACATATGCGAAAAACCGTTTTTCTGATAACGCAGCTCACGCAGGACGACAGTGTAGTTGATGCTGCCGATCCAAGAAGAGTTAGTCTGCCAACCATTTGAATTTTTAACTTTTGGCATGTTTTAAGTCCATTATAAGCACAGTGCCACAGGTGATATTTTTTCAATTTGGAGCGAAAATGGAAGCCCATAGATACTAGAATCCCTCTTCTTCCTAAATAATTTCAAGCCTCTCGTTTACCAGCGATCTTAACTACTCCCCTGCTGCGTTGTTGATGGCCAACATCATATTGCAAGATGTTTTTATTTTATAGGTGTTTCGAGTTCTGGTAGACAGGCTGGCCCAGGTTGAGTTGAGGGCTTTGTTGTTGATTTCGAAGCAGGTTAGATGTTTTATGCTACCATGGTACTAAGCTAAAAAAATATGATAATTATCGATTTCTTTCATGTATGGCACGTATGGTCAAGTCTTTACACAGCCCAATCACAGTAATGTTTACTCAGCTTAGTTAAAAATAAAACATTATCACATACATATTTTTGTTACAAAGCCAACTTTGCGAACATAAATTTATACATTTAGCATTTCTGATACAATTAGGACCAAATATCCGCATAAATGTTAAGAATACCATTCAAACGTGTTCTGAGTAAATCATGACGTATGTTCTTTTTATATTGCAGCTGCTTGGCGGGGCCCTACGAGAGTCCTTCCCGGGTAAGCCGGTAAAGGGGTGCATGTTCCACTGGAACCGGGAGGTGTGGCGGCACGTCAAGCAATTCGGGCTATCAGCGATGTACCAGCAGTGTGAGGGAGTGTACGACTACATTTTGCAGCTGATGGCTCTACCATTACTGCCAGCGCGCCACATCTCTCCAGCGTTCAACCACATGAAGAAGGCCAGCAGCGAACCGTTGAAACGACTAGTCGACATCGACCGGCAGTGGTTCAACTATCCCGTGTTTGATGTGCCATCATGGAGCGTGTTCGGTGGGATCAAAAATTGAACACCTAATGAATATTCATTTCAGCAAAGGAACACTGCCATAATAGGTGACCCATATTAAATATTCAGTTTTGAACAAATGTATTTTTTTAAAACACAATAACTTTTTTTTTTCTATCATGACCTCCAATTGGGGATGATACACACTTTTTCAAACGAGGACATCTTCTTCCGAGGATGTGACACACCCTTTCAACTGAGGACACGCACGCAACTTTGGAGGACATGACACACCCTTTCAACTGAGGACATGCACGCAAGCTTTGAGGGCACAACACACTCTTAAGGGAATAAAATAATAGCACAAGAAACCAGATCTTTATTTCAAAGTGCTTGAACAGTTAATGGGAGGCATTAAAGCATGTTTTGACAAAGAACAGATGCGATTCGCTCATGGAGTTCATAACATCAGACATTTAGATCTTAGGGGGTGCGGTGGCTCAGTGGTAGAGCGTCAGACTCCGGGTTCAAGAGACCCGGATTCGAACCCCACGAGTACCCATAATGTATGTTTGGATCGAAAATAAAACTAGGTTAGCCCTTGCAAACCCCAGTTATTCTATATAAAAGTAGAAATTCAGAATTCTAGAGCTTGCTAATTATACATCAGAAATGGAATATATGTGAAACGAAAGGAGCGCAAAAATTAACGAATTTACAGTCACTGTTATCATTAGCTCGACTGCACGAAGTGCATAGAGCTATTGCAGTCACCCCGGTCGTCCACGTTCCCATGCGCGTCACACTTGCGCTAAAGTTTTCTAGAAGTCCATATCTTGACAACCACTCATCAGAAAGCATTCATACTTGGACCATAGATACCCTGTAGGGTTAGCTTTCATTCCATGGCATCGGGCCCCTGGGTCCAGGCCAGGGGGTTGGGCTGGAGGTTAAAATCTAGAACACCTTCAAAAATGGCAATTCTTGTGTTAAAGTTTTCTAGAAGTCCATATCTTGACAACCACACCATTAATAATAATTGCTTTTCTGTGATATAGTATTCTAGAAGTCTATATCTTGAAAAATTTTTATCAGAGGGCTTCCATACTCGGACCATAGGTACCCTGTAGGGTTGAGTTTCATTTCATGGCATCGGGTCTCTCGGTCCATGCCTGGGGGGTGGGGCTGGAGGTTAAAAACTAGAACACTGTAAAAAATAGATGTACTGCTGTGTAACTTTTACAAGGAGTCCATATCTTGACAACAACTTATCATAAAGCATTCATACGTCATACACTTTAGGTTCCATGACATCGGACCTCTGGGTCGGAGTCAGGGGGGCGGGGCTAGAGGTCAAAATCTAGAACTCCCCAAATTTTTTTTTCTTTTTATTTCTTAATAGAAACAACTTAGGAAGATGGTTGGTCATTCATCTTTTGACTTTGTGACACTGACTTGTGTGTCATGACGGTAAGGGTCGGTTGACCTACTTTCCATGGTTCAGTGATTTTGCCTTATATCTTGACACTCAATTAGTATATTTTCTTACTTCTTTCAGATTATGAGTGAGTACGACCAGGCCTTTGACCCCAATATACTTATAGGTCACTGTGACCTAATTTCACGGTTCAGTGATTTTGCCTTATATCTTGACACTCAATTAGTATATTTTCATACTTTTTCCAGATTATGAGTGAGTATGACCAGACCTTTGACCCCAATATACTTATAGGTCACTGTGACCTAATTTCACGGTTCAGTGATTTTGCCTTATATCTCGGTTCTCAAATGGTTTATGAACAAACTTCTTTCAAAGTATGTTTGCGTATGACAAGACCTTTGACCCTGAATTAGTCCTAGGTCACTGTGACCTAATTTCACGGTTCAGCGATTTTGCCTTATATCTTGACACTTAATTAGTATATTTTCATACTTTTTTCAGATTATGAGTGAGTATGACCAGACCTTTGACCCCAATATACTTATAGGTCACTGTGACCTAATTTCACGGTTCAGTGATTTTGCCTTATATCTCGGTACTCAAATGGTTTATGAACAAACTTCTTTCAAAGTATGCTTGCGTATGACAAGACCTTTGATCCTGAATTAGTCCTAGGTCACTGTGACCTAATTTCACGGTTCAGTGATTTTGCCTTACATCTTGACACTCAATTAGAATATTTTCATACTTTTTCAGATTATGAGTGAGTATGACCAGACCTTTGACCCCATTATACTAATAGGTCACTATGACCTAATTTCACGGTTCAGTGACTTTGCCTTATATCTCGGCACTCAAGAAGTTTATAAACAGACTTCTTTGACACTATGTTTGCGTATGACAAGACCTTTGACCCTAAAGTAGTCCTCTACTTAGGTCAATATGACCTTATTTCACGGTTCAGTGATTTTCCTTTATATCTCGGCACTCAATTGGTATATGAACATACTTCTTTCACGATATGTATGAGTATGACAAGGCCTTTGACCGTAAAGTATTCCTGGGTCACTGTGACCTAATTTCATGGTTCAGTGATTTTGCCTTATATCTCGACACTCAGTTGGTATTTTTTCATACTTCTTTCTGATTATGAATGAGTATGACCAGACCTTTAACCCAAACATACTTATAGGTCACTATGACCTAATTTCATGGTTCAGTGATTTTGCTTTATATCTCAACACTGAATGGGTATATGATCATATTTGTTTCACATTATGAGTAAGTATCACTAGACCTTTGAGGCTTTGACCCTGAAATACTTATAGGTCAGTGTGACCTTATTTCATGGTTCAGTGATTTTGCCTTGTGTCTTGGCACTCACTTGGTATATGAACACACTTCTCTCACAATATGAGTGAGACCTTTAAATCTTAGGTAGTTATAGTTAACTTTCATGGTTCAGTGATTTTGCCTTATCGCATCAAGGCAAAAAGATGTATGAGCATAATGCTTTGGGTTACCGGTCGGGTTTGGCCTAATGTTTGACAAAGGTCAGAAGCAGTCGAGCACGCTGTCCTGCGACAGCTCTTATTTAGGTATTGTAACTCGTAGCAAATATCTAGTCAAATCAAAATTTGAGCCACTGCACCAGAAAACCAACAATCTGCATAGGCAAAAACAAAGGCACATATCAGCTTTGCAGTAACTGCAAAGCTGATCTGTGCCTTTGTTTTTGCTACAAAGATTGTACAATTCCTCTACTTTCTAAATCCAAAATTTACATCCTCTAGCCATCTTAAGTGCTGGTACAGCTCAGCTTGTGTCGGACCTGTTCGGAAACCACATTGTTTGTTTTCCCATGAGGCGGCTCAAATGCTTCCAATTTCACCATATGCTCTCAGAGTAACCAAATAAAGCTGATTATTAAGTGACAATTTAATGATAAATTTTGATTATTCTTCATAAAAATATGTAGTACCTGTACCATGATTTTATGGAGAAATACATGTATGTAGAATTGAAGTATCTTTTGATTGTCACAAATATACTCTGCTGAATTAAGTTACTCATTCATATTCATTACCATCCTTTTTATCACAAGCATCAGCTCTGACAAATATTTTCTCAAAAAAGAGGAAGTGTTTAATAGCAATAAGAACATGGATATTTTGGCAAACATTGTTTCTTCAGTTACTCTATCTGTTCTTTTGCAAAATATTATACCAATATATACAAATTGTATCAGTAATAATCATATTTATGTGTATTGCCAAGTTGAGTAATAAGTCTGTAGATAATCAAAATCACCATGAAACTGCATGTATTTATTGGGGCAAATGATAAATTATTGCCTTTAAAAAATTGAACAAGTTGACAATTGAATATTGCGTTGAAATTATGTTTCCAGGCCAGTTAACTTGATCTTGTGCGGACCAAAATTTATTTCTCTTGAAGATTATAACCCTCCCTTTAGATCTGTCTGAAAACTTTGGGAAAATAAAGTTATTGGTGAATTTTAAATAGATTTTCTTGATCTGCAGAACATTGTTCAGTCGTAAAAAAAAATGTACAAAGTGCTTTTCTGTGTTATATTGGCTTGCATAAATTGAGCCATGTCATGAGAAAACTGGTCTTTTGGTTTTCTGACCGGGTCTAACACAAACTGGCCTGTACAGTCACAGAAGAAAGCTAGCAGCTTGAAATTTCCGATTAATGAAGAAGAGAAATTGTAAAATCGGTGTATCAAATCAAAGATGCTGATCAGCTTTGCAGTTACTGCGAAGCTGATCTGTGCCTTTGTTTTTGCATAGGCAAAAGTCTGGTTTTCTCATGACGCTGCTCAATTAAAGATGGTCTTTTGTAAAATATTTGTTGGTTTGAGCTCAGTTATACATCAGGAACCAAAAGTAATACCACAGTATCAGGGCTGAAATTTTACATTTTTGAACCAACAGGAATTTTACAATGTGTCCCCATTCATTGATAGTAGAAAACTTGTATTGTTTTGTGCTCATGTTTACACTTTTGTAAATGTTTGTTCATAATTCTCATGCAATAAACTGCTATGAAAGTCTTAATTGTTTTATTATTAAATTCCATATTAGAATGGGGCTTTCTTTATTCATTAGACAATATACTGGAGTTCTCGGGCTTGAATCCTACCAGTCTCCTTGGTCTGTCCAGCCATGACTGAAACTAAGTTGAGTCAGATCTGATTATACTGTGATATTAACAGTGGGTCACATAAGCTTAGTCTGATCATTTCTTATGCTGTGAGTTTCACTAGACTGACAGTTTCTAAATCTAAAGCATGAACCCATGACCTATTGGGGCCCCTGCCCATTGGGGCCTAGGAGAAATATACTGAACAAAAAAAGAAACTTTACACTTTTTAGATACAAAAATTTCCATCTAGACACACACATATTTTATCAAAAGGTATAGGCATGTGATGGTCATTCGTCAGCAAGGATGACCATATGAAAAGGTGAGCTTATAGGATGAGACTCGAGCCGGCGTCCGTCCGTCCGTCTATCCAGAAAATGTTGTCCACGCATTTTCTCTGCTATTTTTGATTGGATCTGTTCCATACTTGCAAGGAGCTCGGACGAGTTCGAAATTTGATCAGTTCTGACCATGGATTGCGGAGTTAGCTGCCCTTGTGCGTTTGAAAAAAATCCCATAGACTTAATGGAGAAAATTGAATTATATGAAGAAAATGTCCACACATTTTCCCCACAATTTTTGATCGGATCTTTTCCATACTCGCAAGGAACAAGGACATAAACAAGTGCTCGGACAAGTTTGAAATTCAGCCAGATCCAACCAGGGATTGCAGAGTTAGCTCTCAGGTGAGCGATCGTTGCCCATTGGGCTACTTGTTTACAGAGCTTGTTAGCTAAATACGAACAGATTTTTATCTTATTCTAAACAATACTCAGATGTAAACAGATATTTATAATGAATCATATATCGTGTTTTAAATGTCGCAAACAATGATTGTACAAAATTCACTTGTCTAGAAGTCTTTATTTCCCTGATTTGTGATGCAGCTTGATTAGCAAAAAGATCTAAATGTTGGTTGATTTGTTGTTCAACATCCCGGTCAACAATTTTTCAGTCATGTTGGGATGGAGCCACTGCTTCCTCAGCAGGTGACAAGTACTTTAGGGAGCTTAAAGTGTCTTGCTCAAGGACAGAAAGCTATTCAAATGAACTATGTTTGTCAACCCAAACTCGTCGACAAAACACTAAAATATGGCAAGTAAAAGCTCTGAACACTAAAATCAACAGCCCCCTCCTCCAGGAGAAATTGATTTTAATCAGTTTATGATTAACGACTTTGGCCAATCTATTTAAGCAATGTTTTCTCGCTTAAAAAGAAAAAACAATACCACAATTAGAATTATCAAACATTTATATTGTTTGTTGCTGCAATAAAGAAAGGGTAATGCATAACGGTTAAAATTAATTGCAGCATGATTAAAGACACCACAGTTTACTCCCTCAGTATGAAGAAAGAAAGATGTATGAATCTATCTGTTGAAAAAGGCAAATAAAACACGAAGTGTAATAAGCATATTCTTCATTATTTTAATTAACCATCTCTCTATCAACACACACACGATTATACCATATGTATAAGGTCGAGTTGACTCGGCGGTGTTGACTCGACCCGGATTCGTCGCTTTCACCGTGAATTTTCCCGGTATGATATTCTTAGTTCGTAGTGTCCTCAAAGTTAGTTCTGCATACGACCTGCACAGGACGTATGGCTGACGTACAAAGCGTATAGTCCGTGTACACCAAGTATACCCTATGTTTCATCGGTGATATATGGTCTAATGTATGCACCAAATTTGGTACACGACGTATACGACCTGTACCTGACGTATGGCTATCGTATAATGAAGCATACGACCCGTACAGGACGTATGCCTGACGTACACCTCATATAGTCTGTGTACACCAAGTATACCCTATGTATCATCGGTGATATATGGTCTAATGTATGCACCAAATATGGTACACAAAGTATACGACCTGTGCCTGACGTATGGCTAACGTACAATGAAGTATACAACCTGTACAGGACGTATGGCTATCGTACAATAAATCATACGACGTATGGCTAACGTACAATGGAGTATACGACCTGTACAGGACGTATGGCTATCGTACAATAAATCATACGACCCGTACAGGACGTATGGCTGACGTACACCGCATATAGTCTGTGTACACCAAGTATACCCTATGTATCATTGGTGATATATGGTCTAATGTATGCTCCATATATGGTACACGAAGTATACGACCTGTACCTGACGTATGGCTAACGTACAATGAAGTATACGACCTGTACAGGACGTATAGCTATCGTACAATAAATCATACGACCCGTACAGGACGTATGGCTGGCGTACACCGCATATAGTCTGTGTACACCAAGTATACCCCACGTATCATCGGTGATATATGGTCTAATGTATGCACCAAATTTGGTACACGAAGTATATGACCTGTACAGGGAGTATAGCTAACGTACAATGAAGCATACGACCTGCACAGGACGTATGGCTGCGTACAAAGCGTATAGTCCGTGTACACCAAGTATACCCTATGTTTCATCGGTGATATATGGTCTAATGTATGCACCAAATTTGGTACACGAAGTATACGACCTGTACAGGGCGTATGGCTAACGTACAATGAAGTATACGACCTGTACAGGACGTATGGCTGTTGTACACAGCATATAGTCCGTGTACACCAAGTATACCCCATGTATCATCGGTGATATATGGTCTAATGTATGTACCAAATTTGGTACACAAAGTATATGACCTGTACAGGGCGTATGGCTAACGTACAATGAAGCATGCGACCTGCACGGGACTTATGGCTGACGTACAAAGCGTATAGTCCGTGTACACCAAGTATACCCTATGTTTCATCGGTGATATATGGTCTAATGTATGCACCAAATTTGGTACACGAAGTATACGACCTGTACAGGGCGTATGGCTAACGTACAATGAAGTATACGACCCGTACAGGACGTATGGCTGACGTACACAGCATATAGTCCGTGTACACCAAGTATATCCCATGTATCGTCGGTGATATATGGTCAAATGTATGCACCAAATTTGGTACACGAAGTATATGACCTGTACAGCGTGTGTGGCTAACGTACAATGAAGCATACGACCTGCACAGGACGTATGGCTGCGTACAAAGCGTATAGTCCGTGTACACCAAGTATACCCTATGTTTCATCGGTGATATATGGTCTAATGTATGCACCAAATTTGGTACACGAAGTATATGACCTGTACAGGGCGTATGGCTAACGTACAAGGAAGCATACGATCCATACAGGACGTATGGCTGACGTACACCGCACATAGTCTGTGTACACCAAGTATACCCTATGTATCAGTCTAATGTATGCACCATATATGGTACACGAAGTATACGACCTGAACCTGACGTATGGCTAATGTACAATGAAGCATACGACCTGTACAGGACGTATGGCTGACGTACACAGCTTATAGTCCGTGTACACCAAGTATACCTCATGTATCATCGGTGATATATGGTCTAATGTATGCATCAAATTTGGTACACGACGTATACGACCTGTACCTGACGTGCGGCTATCGTATAATGAAGCATACGACCCTTACAGGACGTATGCCTGACGTACACCTCATATAGTCTGTGTACACCAAGTATACCCTATGTATCATCGGTGATATATGGTCTAATGTATGCACCAAATATGGTACACAAAGTATACGACCTGTACCTGACGTATGGCTAACGTACAATGAAGTATACGACCTGTACACGACGTATGGCTATCGTACAATAAATCATACGACCCGTACAGGACGTATGGCTGACGTACACCGCATATAGTCTGTGTACACCAAGTATACCCTATGTATCATCAGTGATATATGGTCTAATGTATGCACCAAATTTGGTACACGAAGTATATGACCTGTACAGGGCGTATGGCTAACGTACAATGAAGCATACGACCTGCACAGGACGTATGGCGGACGTACAAAGCGTATAGTCCGTGTACTCCAAGTATACCCTATGTTTCATCGGTGATATATGGTCTAATGTATGCACCAAATTTGGTACACGAAGTAAACGACCTGTACAGGGCGTACATGTATGGCTAACGTACAATGAAGTATACGACCTGTACAGGACGTATGGCTGACGAACACAGCATATAGTCCGTGTACACCAAGTATACCCCATATATCATCGGTGATATTTGGTCTAATGTATGCACCAAATTTGGTACACGAAGTATATGACCTGTACAGGGCGTATGGCTAACGTACAATGAAGCATACGACCTGCACAGGACGTATGGCTGACGTACAAAGCGTATAGTCCGTGTACACCAAGTATACCCTATGTTTCATCGGTGATATATGGTCTAATGTATGCACCAAATTTGGTACACGACGTATACGACCTGTACCTGACGTACGGCTATCGTATAATGAAGCATACGACCCGTACAGGACGTATGCCTGACGTACACCTCATTTAGTCTGTGTACACCAAGTATACCCCATGTATCATCGGTGATATATGGTCTAATGTATGCACCAAATATGGTACACAAAGTATACGACCTGTACCTGACGTATGGCTAACGTACAATGAAGTATACGACCTGTACAGGACGTATGGCTATCGTACAGTAAATCATACGACCCGTACAGGACGTATGGCTGACGTACACCGCATAACTTTCTTTTACAAGATTCACTCTGGTGCAGTGTGTCAGGTGGTTTTTCTCCGGGTACTCCGGTTTTCGCCTCACCTACTGATTGGCCTGTCTCATATGAGCTGAAAGGGACGTAAAATGAATAAAAAAAAGATACAAGAGCAAGAAATACACATTTAAATACATTAAATAATGAGAGGATTTGAACGAAAGCATGATGCTTATAAAGTTCATTTCCTCAAATGGTTATATTATACATTATGCAGTATGACGACATGACATGGTGCAGAAAAAAATTATATTCAGCTTCATTTTTATTCATATATATGAAATAAAATACGTATAGGCGAGTCTAATATCGATAGAAGATTGAGAATATAGACGATATCAGTGAAAGGATACCCTCCAAGAGAGAGTAAGAAAAAGAATCGTTATACCCAGTCCATCAGTAAGCTCATAGCCCACGCCTTATCCAAGGTAAAGCAGTCCTAGCAGTAAAGTATCTAAATTTTATTTAAGTGATGCCTGTTTCGAATCGCTTAGTTGCCAGTATGTATAATTGAACTTGTTTGAATATAAAACTGTTTTCATCAAATGTAGCTTCCTGGATTCCTAAAAGAAGTTTTGGAACAGTTAATGGAGGAGGGATCATATAAGTACCGTATACGTAGATTTCTATAATTCTCACATGTCAGCAAATAATGGGAAGTGGTTTCAATTGCACCACACGAGCTTCAGGGATCAGCAACTATATTTTTATTATAAAGATGATGTTTAAGACTGCTACATTCTAATCTTAATCTAGCATGGTATATCTGACCTATTATCATCGTATGTATGGCATCAAAGTATTTAGGATATATAGGTGTGTTACTTATATGATTAATTTGGAATTTGAAGGCATTATAGTGTGTACTGTCCTTAAAGCCTGTGTGCATGTCCTCAGTTGGAAGGGTGTGTCGTGTCCCCTAAGCTTGCATTCGTGTCCTCAGTTGGAAGGGTGTGTCGTGTCTACAACGGCTGCGTGCATGTCCTCAGTTGAAAGGTTGTGTCTTGTCCTTAAAGGTTGCGTGCGTGTCCTCAGTTGAAAGGGTGTGTCGTGTCCTCCAAATTGCATGCATGTCCTCAGTTGAAAGGGCGTGTCGTGTCCTCCAAAGTTGCATGCGTGTCCTCGGTTGAAATGGTGTGTCATTCCTCCAAGGTTGCGTGTGTGTCCTCAGTTGAAAGGGTGTGTCGTGTCCTCGGAAGAAGAATATGTCCTCGTTTGAAAAAGTGTGTATCGTCCCCAGTTGGAGGTCATGACAAAAGAATAAAGTTATTGTGTTTTCAAAAATATATTTGTTCAAAACAGTGAATATTTAATATCGGTCACCTTATGGCAGTGTTCCTTTGCTGAAAAAAACAAGTGGAAAGCACTGTCCCAAATTTGACATGGGCTCAGTTGGAGGTGCTTTATTATAAAGATGATGTTTAAGACTGCTACATTCTAAATCCAGCATGGTATATCTGACCTATTCTCATCGTATGTATGGCATCAAAGTATTTAGGATATATAGGTGTGTTACTAATATGATTAATTTTGAATTTGAAGGCGTTATAGTAAAGCCTGTGTGCATGTCCTCAGTTGGAAGGGTGTGTCGTGTCCTCTAAGCTTGCATTCGTGTCCTCAGTTGGAAGGGTGTATCGTGTCTTCAACGGCTGCGTGTGTGTCGTCAGTTGGAAGAGTGTGTCGTGTCCTTAAAGGTTGCGTGCGTGTCCTCAGTTGAAAGGGTGTGTCGTGTCCTCCGAAGTTGCACGCATGTCCTCAGTTGAAAGGGCGTGTCGTGTCCTCCAAAGTTGCATGCGTGTCCTCGGTTAAAATGGTGTGTCGTGTCCTCCAAAGTTGCGTGCGTGTCCTCAGTTGAAAGGGTGTGTCGTGTCCTCGGAAGAAGAATATGTCCTCGTTTGAAAAAGTGTGTATCGTCCCCAGTTGGAGGTCATGACAAAAGAATAAAGTTATTGTGTTTTCAAAAATATATTTGTTCAAAACAGTGAATATTTAATATCGGTCACCTTATGGCAGTGTTCCTTTGCTGAAAAAACAAGTGGAAAGCACTGTCCCCAGTGAGTGATGAAATTTGACATGGGCTCAGTTAGAGATGCTTTATTATACAGATGATGTTTAAGACTGCTACATTCTAATCTTAATCTAGCATGGTATATCTGACCTAGTCTCATCGTATGTATGGCATCAAAGTATTTAGGATATATAGGTGTGTTACTAATATGATTAATTTGGAATTTGAAGGCGTTATAGTGTGTACTGTCCTTAAAGCCTGTGTGCATGTCCTCAGTTGGAAGGGTGTGTCGTGTCCTCTAAGCTTGCATTCGTGTCCTCAGTTGGAAGGGTGTGTCGTGTCTTCAACGGCTGCGTGTGGGTCGTCAGTTGGAAGAGTGTGTCGTGTCCTTAAAGGTTGCGTGCGTGTTCTCAGTTGAAAGGGTGTGTCGTGTCCTCCAAAGTTGCACGCATGTCCTCAGTTGAAAGGGCGTGTCGTGTCCTCCAAAGTTGCATGCGTGTCCTCGGTTGAAATGGTGTGTCGTGTCCTCCAAAGTTGCGTGCGTGTCCTCAATTGAAAGGGTGTGTCGTGTCCTCGGAAGAAGAATATGTCCTCGTTTGAAAAAGTGTGTATCGTCCCCAGTTGGAGGTCATGACAAAAGAATAAAGTTATTGTGTTTTCAAAAATATATTTGTTCAAAACAGTGAATATTTAATATCGGTCACCTTATGGCAGTGTTCCTTTGCTGAAAAAACAAGTGGAAAGCACTGTCCCCAGTTAGTGGTGAAATTTGACATGGGCTCAGTTGGGGGTGCTTACTTGTATGTGTGAGTTGGTGGGTGGGTCAGTGAGTAAATGAATGGGTGGTTGGGTGAGTGAAAAGGTTTGTGGGTGAGTTAAGAAAGCATGGAACGATTTAAGGTGCATTTAGAAATAAGGGTTAGTATAAAATTTTCATGAGAAGTCCAGATGATGCCGCCGCTCAAATGAGTATGTGGTACAAGTTTTAGCTTTCCAAAATAGGTTGAGATCCTTCAGCCCTATTTTTAGTGACTTTATGAATTTTTGCCTGATCAAAATGTCTCAGGCCACAACAACCAAGATCACAATGCAGAGATTGAGATTGCAAAAAGAGTAGCTTTGGTAGTTGAATAACTAAATAATAGGCAGAATGATTGTTTATGCCCAGGTAATTGATGAAAGCCTCTAATACTCACTATTAATCAGAGAAGGAATTAAAGAATTACCACTTAGAAACACATGGAATGTCAGAACATACCAGCAGAGTTCCAACATAGGTTCATGACTGTAATAGCGTATGAGTTGGATAGTATGAAAAAAAAAACTTTTTTGCTTTTTGTACAGGTAACAACACAAAAGTTACATACAGCTTTGCAATACCTAACTACCTTTGCAATGGAATGGCCTTGTGAAAACACATTACTTATACTAGAGTACCAGAAAATGGAGACTCCGTTCTGACAGGACTGAAAGATCAAATTAAAACCAAGTATACAAACTTCAGAAATACAGCGTATCATATCATAATAGGTGGGTCTAGAATTCTAAACTTTATCGATCCATTCACACAAAAAATGCTTTAATTCCAAGTATGATGATGGGGAATGAAAATCCACTGAATACTGCTACAATTCCGTTTTCAATTTTGGTAAAATTCATATTTTCACAATGACAAGTAAATTAACACAAAAATTGCAGATAGTAACCATGTAACTTCAAGTTTTAATCTAAACCCAGACATCAATACATTAACATTACAACATATTTAACCTAAACACTATCCAAAATACACCAATATTTTTCATAATCATAACCATATTAGCTAAACCATTTGAGCCACGACGCGTAGAAACCAGTCTTCTGGGTTTTCGACCAGGTCTGACACAAACCGGCCTACACAGAAGCAGGCTAGAAGCTTGAAATTTCGGATTTAAGAAGAAGAGAGTCGACACTGTACTATCAGTGTAGCGAAAACAAAGGTGCTGGTCAGCTTCGTAGTTACTGCGAAACTGATCTGCACCTTTGTTTTTGCATAGGCAAAACTTCGGTGTTCTCACGATGTGGCTCATTTAATATTTGACAAAATCGTATAAACACATAAACTCATCACTAGACAAGACAGAGATAAATCATAAAAATAAACCACACATGAAAAAAAAAGAAAAGAAAAAAGTGAAAAATCTTTGTTTAGTTATAAGCTGTGTCACAAAAAAAAAATGAGCTGTGTCATGAGAAAACCAACTTTTTGCATATGCGAAAACAAAGGTGCAGATCAGCTTCGCAGTAACTGATCAACACCTTTGTTTTCGCTACACAGATAGAACATTTCATCTTCTAGTTATTTCCAAAATTTCAAGCTTGTAGCCCTTTTCTATGACTGTACACTTGTTTGGAAACCACATTGTTTTTTCATGGCTCAAATGTTTGTTGTTGTTTTTTAAATTGCTTATGCTAAGATTAAGCTGAGCTGTATAGTTACCAAACAGCTGGGACCAGTTGTTCAAAATTAACATTGTCGTTAGTAAGTTCGTTAAAATTTCAAAATTTTTGTTGAAAAAATGTGAGGATCCTTTGCATTGCAAAGAATTCTCACATTTATCAACAAAAAATAACAGTGCATTTGTTTATGTACTATTTACTTAACAAGTTGAGGTCTAAACACTGACGTTAAAGGAGAATGTCTCTTTTGAATAGAAATCTGCCTATAGAAATTTAAAAAAATAAAAAATATAGCGGATATGAAAAAATTCTCTTCTAAACAATAGCTGGTCTGGTGCTCGAATTATCCCAAAATTTGTTTTCGTGGTTGATGAAGTTCCTTTTTGAAAATTTGGGTTGAAAATATAATTTCCCCTATTAAACATACAGGAAACAGAAATATTTTTTTAAAGATGTGTTACCAATACTCAAAAAATGCTCAAAAACTAAATTATGATACAAGCTCATCAAATACCTGATTTCAATAATTTTGTGCAAGCCTGTAGCCTAATTATATTCACTTTTTCTACATGGCTGAACTTAGTTGAGCCATGTCAGGAAAAAGTCTCTCTTCAGATTATCAACCAAATAATCCATTAGACATGCAATACGGACATTCTTCGTTTTAGAAACTTACGTCTCTGTCCGGATGCGTTTTAATTAAGTTTAAGTGTTTCTCTGCACCCAATTCGTGCCTCTATCTTAGCTTTGCATTGTGAAGACTTAATAGAAGTTTATCATAACGAAGCATATTTGAGACAAGTCAAGATCTGCTTGGACAGATTTTATTCTTTGATAAACATGAAAATGTTCTTTGGTTCAGTTTTATTGCCATAAAGCACAAACAATTAAGTTTTGATGTAGCACCCATGTACACGGTACATTTATCAGACACACTACTT
Source organism: Rugalucina vietnamica (assembly GCA_964017185.1). Taxonomy (NCBI): domain Eukaryota; kingdom Metazoa; phylum Mollusca; class Bivalvia; order Lucinida; family Lucinidae; genus Rugalucina; species Rugalucina vietnamica. Next base: position 44,644,695 of record OZ024872.1, read on the forward strand.
AAAATCTTGGTATTGCATGTATATTGTATAAGGTGTGTATTTATGATTTATACTGAGCCAAACTTATAACGCAGCACGGCTATGCCATTTTTTCGCATTTTAATGTAATGCAAGATCGTCTCCCAGACATATGCTGGTAAGACAAAAAAAGAAATGATTTTCAGAGCATGGGTCACTAAGCTCGAATCTGATTAGTCAAAACGGTTATTTGGGTGGCATGCGCCTCCTGAGAAATTCTAGAAGCCAGTTTTAACACAAATTGCTTCTTTATGGATCGTCCAGTGAGGCTCGATAAGGTAATTGCAAAATGCCTTCCATTTGTACCCAAAATTTTAAATCAAAGTTTGCATCATTGAAAATTGAACGTTTAATACTGAGCATTCCATTGAACACAATAACCAGAGGACCAATGGTCCTGTAAACGCTCACCTGAGTCTGCTGCATATACCAATTAACATGTTTGAATATTATGGTATTTAACCCCAGTGCAGGGGCAGATGAAGCCCTTGGGCCGTTTTCTTTTTTCAGACTAATCAATATTCTGTCCATGGATGCTTCACGCCAAGTTTCATTAAAATCAATCTATTTGTTTCAGAGAAGAAGATATTTGAAGGGTTTTTACCATATATGGGCATGGCGGCCATCTTGGTCATGTGACTTAGATTATTAATATACACATTGGTTCCCTCATCCTATAGATGCTTCACATAAAATTTGGCTTCAATTGGCCAAGTGGTTTTAGAGGAGAAGATGTTTGAATATTATGGTAATATACATGTATATTGCCCCGGGGTGTGGACATATGAGCCCTTAGGTCCATTTTCTTTTCAGAATCATTAATATTTAGTCCTACTACCCATTTCCTGCAAGATTTTCACCTCAAATGACGTTTTAAAAGTTTTCCCCATTCCAATGCATTGGCGACCTATGTTGACCTTGTCGTAAAATAGGTCAAGGTCACCACAGGGTCATGATTTATATATACATTGTAGTACTTCAGCCATTGGTGCTTCATACCAAGTTTCTTTGAAATCGGTCCTCAAAATTCGGAGAAGAAGATTTTTGAAGGGTTTTTACCATATATGGGCATGGCAACCATCTTGGTTATGTGAACTAGATAATTTATATATACATTAATTCCCCATTCCATAGATGCTTCACATACAATTTGGCTTTGATTCGTCAAGCGGTTTCAGAGGAGAAGATGTTTGAATATTATGGTAATATACATGTATATTGCCCCGAGGTGGGGGCAGATGAGCCCCTGGGGTCCAATTTTTTTCAGAATCATCAATATTCAGTCCTACTGCCCATTTCCTGCAAAACTTTCACTTTAAATGACATTTTAAAAGTTTTCCCCATTCAAATGCATTGGCGACCTATGTTGACCGTGCCATAAAAAAGGTCAAGGTCATCACAGGGTCATGATTTATATGCACATTGTAGTACTTCAGCCATCGATGCTTCATGCCAAGTTTCTTTGAAATTGATCCACCTGTTCTGGAGAAGAAGATTTTTGAAGGGTTTTTACCATATATGGGCATCGCGGCCATCTTGGTCATGTGACCTGGATTATTTATATACACATTGATTACCCCTTCCTATTGATGCTTCACATAAAATTTGGCTTTGATTGGCCAAGCGGTTTCAGATGAGATGATGTTTGAATATTATGGTAATATACAGGTATATTGCCCCGGGGTGGGGGCATATGAGCCCCTGGGGTCCAATTTTTTTTCAGAATCATTAATATTCAGTCCTACTGCCCATTTCCTGCAAGACTTTCACTTTAAATGACTTTAAATGACATTTTAAAAGTTTTCCCCATTCAAATGCATTGGCGACCTATGTTGACCGTGCCGTAAAATAAGTCAAGGTCATCACAGGGTCATGATTTATATACACATTGTAGTGCTTGAGCCATCGATGCTTCATGCCAAGTTTCTTTGAAATCCATCCACCTGTTCTGGAGAAGATTTTTGAAGGGTTTTTACCATATATGGACATTGCGGCCATCTTGGTCATGTGACCTGGATTATTTATATAAACATTGATTACCCCTTCCTATTGATGCTTCACATAAAATTTGGCTTTGATTGGCCAAGCGGTTTCAGAGGAGATGATGTTTGAATATTATGGTAATATACATGTATATTGCCCCGGGGTGGGGGCATATGAGCCCCTGGGGTCCAATTTTTTTCAGAATCATTAATATTCAGTCCTACTGCCCATTTCCTGCAAGACTTTCACTTTAAATGACTTTAAATGACATTTTAAAAGTTTTCCCCATTCTAATGCATTGGCGACCTATGTTGACCTTGCCGTAGAATAAGTCAAGGTCATCACAGGGTCATGATTTATATATAGATTGTAGTGCTTGAGCCATCAATGCTTCATGCCAAGTTTCGTTGAAATCAGTCCACCGGTTCTGGAGAAGAAGATTTTTGAAGGGTTTTTACAATATATGGGCATGGCGGCCATCTTGGTCATGTGACCTGGATTTCTTATATACACATTGGTTCCCCCTTCCTATAAATGCTTCATATAAAATTTGGCTTTGGTTGGCCAAGCGGTTTCAGAGAAGAAGATCTTTGAAATTGTGGACGGACGGACGGACGGACGGACGACGGACGGACGCCGGATCATGGCCATCCTATAAGCTCACCTTGTGAGCCTAACGGCTCAGGTGAGCTAAAAAATGGAAAAGGTGAAAAATTCTAACTGCAAGTGTTTTTAATGGAACCTTTGTGTAAACATGTTCATTCCATCATTCAGCATTGTGAGAACATGCAATATCATCCAATTGTTGGGCCAGGAATGTCTGTAACAAATGTTAAAATGTGATCTTGAATGGTTGGGGCGAAAATGAGTCTTCAACTCTGCTCAAAACTGAGCAAAATTGCTCTTTTGACAGAAAAATTATCCATTGTCTAAAGTGGAGCAGGGGTAATCCTGAAACCCGACATTAATTTCTAGGATACGAATACATGTCACATGTCGCATTCTGGAAAATCACAATGCATTTCATTTTTTGCCAAGACCATACCTCTGAAAAATGATTAATTTCTAGAAACGCATAACGCTGAATGTTTCAACCAAGATGATGTGAGATGAGTCGATCCTCCGGCAATCTTATTCAATAGAGACAACGTTTGTTTGATAACTTTCCGGAGTATAACATTAAAAATAAACCAATGTTGCGTTATATGTTTGGCTCAGTATATTTCAGTGAAAAGGGTACTAGGTAATACAGGTTATGCTCAAAAGTCATGGACAATATAATTATTGACCAATATTTTTTATTTCCTTTTTATGAAAACGGGGCCACCTGCAACATCTTATTATGTCCCAAATGTTACATTGGCATGTATTAGACGGATATGGTCGGAAATCTTGATTTTTTGAATCAATTTTTTTTGTCAAAAAAATTACCCCTACCCTCAAAAAACTGAAGCCATGGCAAGTATGTGAGAAATGTTCAAACAAATTTCATTTTGCTGAGTGCACAAGACATCAGGCTTTCATAAAAACACACTCTTACAGTCATAACTTTCGTATTTTTCAAGCTACAGGCTTTCAAAATATAGGCAAACTGAATGCTATTTCGCACGTGATCCTTAACGAAGTTTGGAACAACTGGCCCCTGATTGGCTAATCTTTCTTATTAATGAAGTAAAGCACACACCACTTATCTAGAGACAATCAATGCAACTGAGAACAACCAAAGCAGATAAAATCTGCACAGCTGATCATTGCCTTTAATTCCATTACACAGTACAATTTCCCTTCTACATAAATCCAAAACTTCAGGCATCTAGCCCTTTTCTGTGACTGTACAATCCATTGGTGAAACCCCGAAGACGGGTTTTCTCATGTCGCGACCCATTTGTCAGAGTATCTTTTGCCTCCAGTGAAAATTGATAAGTAAAACTAGAAAAAGTGCCTTGAGAGGCACGTATACCCCCGGCTGGTGGTCACCCAGTCCTCCTTCTCCCTCCCACAACCACCCAGCACATGTACACCTGTGACATTGAATCACAAATCCCGAACAAAAGACAGTACCCTTATCAAATACTTTATAGAAGTGTGCATTCTAAAGCACTTTGACCACAGACATGAGGAAGTGTAGTTTTTAGAGTGACATATCTTCTTTAGAGCAGTACACAGAGCTGACTTGTGTACTCCATCTAGGACTTAATCACGGACATTGAGGGTCAGGTCCTCAGTCCTAGATGGAAAATGAAAATAGAATGTCAGTCTAAATTAAAAAAAAAAAAAAAAAATAGTAATTATAATAAAAGTATTGATGTCCTAGATCTTGAACTCAAGTGCCCCCTCCCCCCACCCCCCCCCCCCCGCGACATGGACCCAACCCTATACCCTATAGGGTACCTATAGTCCAAATATGAATGGCTTCTGATGATTGGCTCATGAGATATACCCCACTAGAGAAACTTTAACCAAAACTTTGACGCAAATTAAAGGTGACCTAGATTTTGAACTCTAGCCCCACCCCCGGGCATGGACCCTGGGGTCCAAACTCATAGAAACAAAGCCAACCCTATAGGGTACCTATATCCAAATTTGAATGGTTTCTGATATATAGTTCATGAGATATACACCAATAGCGAAACTTTAACCAAAACTTTGACACAAATTAAAGGTGACCTAGATTTTGAACTCTAGCCCCACCCCCGGGCATGGACCCTGGGGTCCAAACTCATAGAAACAAAGGTAACCCTATAGGGTACCTATAGTCCAAATATGAATGGTTTCTGATATATAGTTCATGAGATATACACCAATAGAGAAACTTTAACCAAAACTTTGAGGCAAATTAAAGGTGACCTAGATTTTGAACTCTAGCCCCACCCCCGGGCATGGACCCTGGGGTCCAAACTCATAGAAACAAAGCTAACCCTATAGGGTACCTATAGTTTAAATATGAATGGTTTCTGATATATAGTTCATGAGATATACACCAATAGAGAAACTTTAACCAAAACTTTGACGCAAATTAAAGGTGACCTAGATTTTGAACTCTAGCCCCACCCCCGGGCATGGACCCTGGGGTCCAAACTCATAGAAAAAAAGCTAACCCTATAGGGTACCTATAGTTTAAATATGAATGGTTTCTGATATATAGTTCATGAGATATACACCAATAGAGAAACTTTAACCAAAACTTTGACGCAAATTAAAGGTGACCTAGATTTTGAACTCTAGCCCCACCCCCGGGCATGGACCCTGGGGTCCAAACTCATAGAAAAAAAGCTAACCCTATAGGGTACCTATAGTCCAAATATGAATGGTTTCTGATATATAGTTCATGAGATATACACCAGCAGAGAAACTTTAACCAAAACTTTGACATTTTAACTGAACTAACGAACCAACGAACCAACGAACTAACGAAGTAACGAACATACGAACGGACGAACGGACGAACGGAAAAGCGAAAACTATATACCCGTCGGCATAAATGCCGGGGGTATAATAAAAATATAATATCAGGAGTAAAATACATGTATCACCAAAAATTAGGATGATCTTAAATATTATGTACATTGCAACAAACGGTTATCATGGTTTTGTGTACCAAAATATTTTGGCAGGCTTTGACTGAGCTGCTGACCACTATTCAATGCTCATCTTTACACCATTAACTGACATACAACAAGAGCATGCCAGACCCAGGGAATCAAATCTTATAGCTTCCGAATACAACCTCAACAAGCTAGCAAATGGGAAAATACCTGATACCACAATATACATGTTGTCAGAAATTCAAAGAAATATAAAAATGTTATAAATGTATGTCAGAGCAGCATCTTGAGAAAACCAGCTTTTTGCCTATGTGAAAACAAAGACGCAGATCAGCTGTGCAGTAACTGCACAGCTGATCAGCACCTTTGTTTTCACTAAACAGATTGTACAATCCCTCTTCTACTTAAATCCAAAATTTCAAGCCTCTAGTCCCTTTCTGTGACTGTACAGGCCAGTTTGTGTCGAACCTGGTTGGAAACCACACTGTTGGTTTTCTCACGTGAAGGCTCATATAGATACGAAAATCCAGGAAACATATACCTTTGATTCCAGCTTATCCCACTGATTTAGATCATCCAGATAATCCATGTTTATCAAATGAGTTTCATTTAGTCACAAGAGTTTATGTTTTTGTTGTTGTTGTTGTTTTATTAACCAAGTACAACTTTCAGCAAATGATACACAGGTTGAAATCTGTAAAGTTATTTTCATATTTCCTCCCCAAAAAGACCCATAAACCGCACATCTGCCTTATGAAAGGTCTTTGCCGTTAAAATATCATATTTGGAATTTGTATGTATGTATTGTATACAGGAAATAGATGATATGTGTGAAATATGCTTAATGAAATTTACACCATAAAAGGAACAATTTTTTTTTTCATACTTGCACAGCTGACTTTCAATGCGGATGAAAGTCCTTTTATGACTTTTATAAACCTGCTGAGTCTGATATTTGGAAGATAAAACCTTGTTTTACATATTTCATGAATTTCATAAGAAATATTATATTGTACATGATTTTTTCCACATAAAGAATTCACAGGAGGAACTCAAGCATCTTTATTAAGAGCATAAACAACATGCATATAGGTGAAAACAAAGGCGCAGATCAGCTGTGCAGTAAGTACACAGCTGATCAGTGTCTTTGTTTTCGCTACACAGATAGTACAATCCCTCATCTTCTTAAACCTGAAATTTCAAGCTTCTAGCCTGCTTATGTGACTGTACAGGCCGGTTTGTGTCACACCAGGTTGGAAACCCAAATTGATGGTTGCAAAGGCTCAATTTTTGTGTTTGTGTCAACATCTCATCACCAACACCTAAGGTCCTACATATGCGGGACCTTGGTTTAAAGTCTCATCCAAAGGACTCAAGAAACATCAGATCAAACCTAGAATTCCTCAGAACCAGAATAGTTTACTGGTGAAACTACAAACTGACATACCATTAGAGGGGATGGGGCTTCACTGAATGAGATTCCCTGGCCGCATGAATATGAGCAAAATCCAGCGTTACAGAAAGGCAACCTTAGAGCAAGCTTGAGTTTACTGAATTGTAAGTTGCTTCCCTTCCATTACTTTGACAAGAATGAAGCTGTGCTCTGATCTATGATATGAGCCACCAGAAATTCAAATTAACTGCACAACTGATCAATGCCTTTGTTTCCCCTACACAGACCTCTAAATACACACAAAATTTCAAGATTCTAGCTTTGTTCTGTGGGTATAGTATATAGGAGGTTTGTATCATGTTCTCCTATATTTTGTATATCTGTCGTATGAGAATTCTAGGGTACCTCAGGGATAATGTTCTAATAATACTCACTTTATCTTCAGCAGTGTCTGCTCGATTTTCAGCATCGTTCCGTCTATCTTCCAGATCTTTCATCTGAAAATACAGAAAATAGAGAAATAAGAGAAATAAGAAAAATATAAAAATAAGAAAAATTGAGAAATAAGAAAAATAGAGAAATAAGATAAATAGAGAAATAAGATAAATGAGCCGCCTCATGAGAAAATCAACAATCTGCATATGCGAAAACAAAGACGCAGATCAGCTTCGCGGTAACCTCGAAACTGATCATCGCCTTTATTTTCGCTACTTGGATAGTACAATTCCTCTTCTACTTAAATCCGAAATTTCAAGCATCTAGCTCTTTTCTGTGCTTGTAGAGCCTGGTTTGTGTCGGACCTGTTCGGAAACCACATTGTTGGTTTTCCCACGAGGTGGCTCAAATAGAGAAATAAGAAAATGCTACAACATTAGTTTTCCATATTTATACTGCATTGTAGATTTTAATAGAGCACTGCTATAGTGACCCAATGACAAGTCCACTGTGTTCTCGTTAAGGCCGACCAAGGCTCTCGAAGCGGACACTCTAACCATTATGCTAACGGGACCGGTTATGATCCCATGGACCATTTTTCTTACCTTGTGATTCCTCTGAGAAAGACAAGGGTTTTTTCTACATACTGAAAGTTCAAATATGTTCATGAGGTCTTTATTTTCGTGAATATTCGCGAATTTGTTGCTTCACTAATTTAAGGTTCTCGCTAATATAAAGAACCTCTATACGCCATAAAGACTACACAAACACTCATTCGCGAATTCAAGACCTTGCAAATAATTCAGAAATAGTATAGGAAATTCGCGAAATAAAAGTCACGTGAAAATTTCTGAATTTACAGTAAATGCCTACTATAATGCAACCTTCCAAAGTCATACATAATGGGCCGCCACGTGGGAAAACCAACAATCTGCATAGGCGAAAACAAAGACGCAGATCAGCTTCGCAGTAACCGCGAAGCTGATCAGCGCCTTTGTTTTCACTACTCGGATAGTACAATTCCTCTTCTACTTAAATCCAAAATTTCAAGCTTCTAGCTCTTTTCTGTGCTTGTACAGGCCGGTTTGTGTCGGACCTGTTTGAAAACCACATTGTTGGTTTTCCCATGAGGCGGCTCAAATACCTTTTCACCTTTTTTACATAATTTCCAGTTTTGGCACAGCATTTGTTAACGGCATCCCTCTTTAAAACACAGAAACCAAATAATACATGCTTCCAATTCCTGATTTTTCTTTGTTTCTTTTTACAGAAATAAACTTAATAAAACGTATTATTCCAATTGTGACAGATCATTATCCTCACAAGAAGACATGTTTATACTTATATTTCCGACATTTCAAAGGGAAGCTGCATTCAATGAAATGAGCCGCTGGTTCAGAAAAAAAACAAAACAATCTGCATATGCAAAACCAAAGGCGCAGATCAGCATGCACTAACTGTATAGCTGATCAGCACCATTGTTTTTGCTACTCAGGTAGTAAAATCTCTCTTCTTCGTCAAAATTCCATCTTCCGTGGCTGCACAGACCGGTTTGCGTCGGACCCGGTTGGAAAACCTAAATTGTTGGTTTTGTCATGGGAATGCTCAAATGACATTAAAAAGCATCTGCTAAGAAATAAACTCCTGGTACAGATGCAATGAAAATAATAAGATAACAGCATGTCACTTTTGCTTCAGGTAAAATAAACATGAAAGACACAAAATGGTAAGTGAGCGCTACAACAAAACTGCATGAAATTAGCATGAAAGCAAATGAGTCTTTCAACAGGCCAACAAATGAACTGTATTACCCTAAAGGTCAGAACTTTTTAAAGACATCTGACCACAAGACCTTAAACTTAGCCAAAGTTAGCGATGCTTGTCGTACATGATTATTTGTATGGTAAATTTTCACAAACTCCAGTGAAAGATCATCAAATCATACAGGAAAATTTCTATATATTTGAATAGTGCAAGGAGTCTACATGAGGGAAAATATATTTGAATAAATTTCTTTTTAAAAACAGCATTAAAATAACTCCAACAGATACTTTAATAATGAAATGAGCCGTCGCATCAGAAAACCAACAATCTGCATTCGCCAAAACAAAGGCGCAGACCAGCTTAGCGGTAACCGCGAAGCTGATCAGCGCCTTTGTTTTTGCTTCACAGATAGTACAATCTCTCTTCTTGTTAAATCCAAAATCTCAATCTTCTAGCCTGCATCTGTGACTGTACAGGCTGGTTTGTGCCGGGCCTGGTCGGAAACACAAATTGTTGGTTTTCTCACACAAAGGCTAAAATGGCAGTCACAGAGAGAGAGAGATCATACCTTCTCATGCGTTGTCATGCACATTTTGTCATGATTGAGAATAATGGTCCAAATTTTAGAAAGATTATGATCATAAAAATGCAATATTACAGATCTGATAGTCTTATCAACAGGAAAGTAGTTTAGTTTTTATTGACTTCCAACAGCAAAACTAGCTTCCTGACAGGCTGTTTTTGCTTCAACAGAGATGTAAGCCGCGACATGAGACCCGGTCTGACACAAACCGGCCTGTACACCCACAGAAGAAAGATAGAATCTTGAATTTTTTGGTACAAGTAGAGAAGAAATTGTAAAAACAAGGGATGCACAGGTAACAGCACAGCTGATCTGCATCAATGTTTTCGCATATGCAAAAGAATGGTTTTCTCATGATGAGGCTCATTAAAAAATACTATCTGCAAAAAAACGAGGTGAATGTATTTCTAGCCAAAAAAGCATTCCCCTAATTTGATATTAGTAAAATCATTTAAATTTAAAAAGATGCTTTATAAACAATGCACAAGACTCTCGTTTCATTCGATGGAAGGTTTTGCTTGTATGGTATGCATACAATCATGTACTTGGTGAAGTCAGCACTATGCATGGTGACCCTTCCCAGCGGGCACATGACGTCAAAATGACGTCATATCAACGTCGATGCGACGTCGTCGATCTGACGTCATTTTGACGTCATGTGCCTGCTGGGTTTGCAATCAGTATGAATGGTGACTGTCAGCCTCATATTCTTGCATAGGCGCATAGCTGTATTGGTTGAAAGCCGTGTTCAAATAGCAAAACCCATGTTCAAATCATGAAATTCATGTGCTGTTTGAACTTGGATTTTGGCCGACGTCATAATTGGTCAATGCAACGTGACGTTCTTAAGTTTCATAGAGACAAAATGGCTGATGCTGAAGAAGCTCTGTGGTTTTCGGTGAATTTTTACGTTGTTAATGTTATTTTCAAGAGATTTTAAGTGAATCAGTGTGAATACTGATCAACCATGTTTTGTTTCAGAGTTAAACATTCAAACAGGTTTGACACAAACCGGCCTGTACAGTCACAAAAGAAAGCTAGAATCTTGGAATTTTGGATTTAAGAAGAAGAGAAATTGTACTATCCGTGTAGTGAAAACAAAGGGGCTGATCAGCTTCGCAGTTACTGCGAAGCTGATCTGCACCTTTGTTTTCGCATAGGCAAAAATCCGGTTTTCTCGCATTGCAGCTCATTTTATTGGTATTTCCTAAGAGCAAACTATAGTCTAAACTTTGTAACCTTCATATTGAGAAAGCCAGTAGGTGCCACTTGGATGCTTATCTAAGTCCACTTCTCACTTATCTAAAGAAGCAAGACTCCAATCTGGATCTGAAGATCAGATGTGTCTAAAAAAAAACCTTGTCTACCGGTTTTCTGACCAAGTTTCACAGACTGAAACAAACACTCAGCCATTAAAAAGTGTGACAGATCATTGATGACGGCTTTTCAGATGTAGAGAAATTGCTTTACATCAGTAAGGAGATTGAAGATACTGATCAACTTCGTATTAACCAAGCATTCAAAATGTCTTAGAAATGTTCCAAAATTAAAGCTATTTTTGCTAATTGACTTAGATCTAAGGGAGACAACTACTTAAAGATACCTATATAATTCTCCTTGAATTATACCCCTTGACATGGCAATAAATGATGAATAAACAACCTGTTGATTGTTTGTTTGTTTGTTTATGATGAGGCTTTATATACTCTTTGTAGCATCAAAGGTGACTTTGTTCCTATTTCCTTTTATAACTCAACTGGTAATCGAAACAATGCAGGTCAATGGAGGCATCATGTAAATATTGCAGGCATTATACAACTGATAATTAATATACACCTTGTAAACCTGTGATGCAACCAAAGTTCTTACAGTGGAGACTGATCCAACATCACATGACACATGACAAAATGGAGAGTGAAGATAGGAAGCCTGATCGATTTGTCAATAACCAACCGTGAAGCAATATTGATTTAGCATAGACCTACAGCGAGGCATGAACGAGGCAATGAACTATTTGCTGTAGGTTGTTGCCAAGATGACCAGGCTTCCAATCACTGAATTTCACTTTGTCACATGTCATGTCATGTTGCTTAAATCGGTGCTGTAATAATTTTGATGAATCACTGGTAAACAGGTTGATATAATACGAGCCACGTCACAAGAAAACAGGCCTTCAGGGTTTCCGACCATGTCCGACACAACCTGGCCTGTACAGTCTCAGAAAAAGGCTTGAAGTTGGAAATTTCCGACATAAGAAGAAGAAGGATTGAACTATCCATGAAGCGAAAACAAAGATGATGACCAGCTGTGCTGTTCCTGCTGTTTCCTGGGTACTGGTCCCGAGGTTATAAAACTTTTTTTCAAGCTCAGCTCAGTTGAGCATGAAATTTCAACTGCTGATAAATGCTGAAATAGTAAAAAATTGTGGAAAATTCAGGTTCAAAACTCAAAAACTAGCAATTTATCCTGCTCATAAATGTTAAAATGCCAACAATGTTGGCATTTTAACATTTATGAGCAGGATAAATTTTAAGCTCAGCTGAGTTGAGCATGGAAAAAGTTTTATAACCTCGGGGCCTGGTTAAAACTAGGTGATTCACTTTGTTGCTCATAAACACAACCGGAAAGCATCAGGGTTTCAACCGAAACCCTTCTGACTGGTCTGCAACCGAAACACCAAATATGTTGATGTAAGATGGGTGAAAGATTAATTACTGTCTTATGATATTTTTTTTTTCTCACATTAAAACTTGTAAAATATATACTTCTAGTAACAAACGAACATAATATCAGACAAATATCCAAAAATAGCTTCTAATTTCCCTACTTTCCTAGACTGATTACTTTCAATTATCTTGATAGAATATTATACTGATAATGGTTGAGAATTGTCAAACTAGGAAAAATCTGTTGTTTTTTTTTCTTTTTTGCAAATGTGGAACAAATCTTACTGCACAGCTGATGAGCTCATAGAATATTTATCATTCGCCTCTTCTAAACCCAAACTTTTAAGCCTCAGGCTCTTACTAAAAAAAATCATGCACTGCAATACATCTGAAGCTGTAAAAAGTTGAAAAATTCAGTTGAAAAATTTTGATATTTTTCTTGCTTTTGCACAAAACCATGGAGACCCAACTTTTAATCGTGATTATTGGTGCGACGTGGAATGTTAATGCATGCTATTATGAAGTTTCGTATGTGTCGGCGAGATCTTTACGAATGCGACGTTCCACATCCTAGATGCCCTTGGAAATAGAATGGCGCATTCGTAACGATCTCGCCGAGGCATACGAAACTTCATAATAGCCTGCATTAACATTCCATGTCGCATCAATAATCACGATTAACAGTTGGGTACCCGTGAAAACTACGTTAGAACAGCCCCGGGTAGGCGGTTCTAATGAGTACTCACAATCCATGTTTTAAAGCAAAAATAAGAAAAACATGCATCTCCTTGTACACCCCAGTCTAACAAATTGGAAGTGGGGTGGGGGTAAGGGGGTATATGGCCAAGTTTTCCTGATAGATCTTCTGGACAAAGCTGCACTCGGTTTGTGTTTGACCTTGCTCAAGAAACCCTGTTTTCATCTGACAATGCTCAAAATGTTTTGAGCCACCGCAAAACCTAGGGAAAACCTACAATCTGCATAGGCCAAAACAAAGGCGCAGATCAGCTTTGCAGTAAAATCAGCGCCTTTGTTTTCACTACACAGATAGTACAATTCCTCTGCTTACTAAATCCAAAATTTCCAGCCTCTAACCATCTTCTGTGACTGTACAGCCTGGTTTGTGTCGGACCTGGTCGGAAACCCAAACTGCTGGTCTTCTTGCGTCGCAGCTCTTTTTATAAGAATTCTTACCATAATGAAAGTTTAGTGAAAAGTATTCCAGAACGCATCTGTTAGCAAGAGCTATAATAGCAACAAATTCATTACTAACAGGAGAGAAACATCTGACCAAGTAGTCTCAACAACTATCCATCAACTTCTCTCAGTCAATCAACTTAATCAGGCTAAATTCCAGGAAAAACTAGCTCAGCCAACATATGAGCTGCAACGCAAGATAATCGGTTTTCCGGGTTTCCATCAGGTCTGATACAAACTGGTCTAAACAGTCACAGAAGATGGCTAGAAGCTTGAAATTGCAGATCTAGGACGAAGAGGAATTGTACTATCCGTGTATCGAAAACAAAGGCGCTGATCAGCTGTGCTCTAACTGATCAATGCCTTTGTTTTTGCATAGGCGAAAATCTGCTTTTTTTCATGACGTGGCTCATATGGAATGGGAAAATATGATTTTTAATCCTATGGAAATATCAAAGGTGCGGATATGTAAGGATACACAGTCGGATGAGTGGCCTGACTTTTACATTCTTTTAAGTTTATCTGTCCAAAGGTTTGTAGTATTTTAACTGGTTTCAACCTTACCTGGTCAGATACTGCAATGCCAAGTTTTCTTGTGCAAATGCTCAAGGAATGGAATGCTATCAGTATTAATAATATTCTGTGTTTTAAAAGAGGATAACCTATTAAGCAATGAAGCATGAATGCCAGTCTTCCACAGGGTCCTCCAGTGAAATGTGAAAACAACAGAAACCATACTACTGCTGGGACTTTTAAATATACAATACAATACAAAGTAGCTTATTAGCATAAAACATAACACAATGTTTATTGCCAAAGGGGGCCCTCGCCCATTAATTGGGGCCTAGGAGAAGTAGATGGGCTGCTTGTGCCTCCAGCAAAGCTTCTAAACTAACTGACCAACCATCTGATTACTGGTTATTAGTGGTTAACTGCTCAAGTTGGAGTCTGCCCATGAAAAGTGGTTTAGTCAAACCATCCATACATATAAGCTGTATTGGTTTGCTTGGGTGGTTAAATTTATGAAGCACATTTTGAGAGTCATGACATCCTAATGTTGGGTAAAAGTCCCGTAGAATGGAGGCAACATTCCGACATGACCATTGCTGTTGACTGGTATGTAAAGCATCAATTCAAACAAACAAATTCAAACAAAACAGTTGGTTGTATTTGCATGAATGTTGTCATTAGGCAACAAACTGTCAAGATATGCAGATAAAGTATGTGCAAAGAACAACTTCAACTGGTTCCTATTGTATTACCCATGCAGCTGTATAATGTGAAAAAAATATGGGAGAATTAAAGGTTACTGAGTTGATACTATACTGAACAAAAGTGAAAATGCTACACATAATTTGACTATATTTGTGCATGAATGTTTGCCCTTCTTTTCATTTAATTGCAAAAAATTTAGTAGAGCATAATATAAGACTTTCACTATTTGGCTATAATCTGCACCTTGATTCGGTTCTTTTGAAACGAAAAAAAAAAAGTCGAAAAAAAAAAAAGTCGAAAAAAAAAAAAAAAAAAAAAGACTGTCAATTAAGCAGCATGTGTAACAGAACTCCCCTGAATGAGTGTATGAAATCTGCCATGGCTGGTTCCAAGTGCTGTTGATGTTGTATGTTTATTTTTGCGGATTTGGTTTAATGCTATACTGAATTGAAATGGTCATCTTTGAGACTCCTTGTTAAAATGTGTGTAAGCACAACTCTGAAACAAATCGAAATGGCCAAAGCATGAATTTTTATAAGTAATGAAACATTTTACAAAAAAATGAAATGAGGCAAAAAAAAAAAAAAAAAAAAAAAAAAATTAAGTCAGAATATATGTACAGCATTTTCACTTTAGTTAAGTATATATAATCATTAACATGGACCAACGATAAACCAAAAGGGAAATCTACTGATGGGTCAGCATGTCAAAGTAGCATCATCGGTAACAACTTCAGTCACAGAGTAACAAAACTATATACAGTCAGATCCAAAGTAAACTGAGGTTGTCATCTCAGCATAATATGAGCTGCCTCATGGGAAAACCAACAATCTGCATGGGCGAAAACAAACACGCAGATCAGCTTCGCGGTAACCGCGAAGCTGATCAGCGCCTTTGTTTTCGCTACTCGGATAGTACAATTCCTCCTCTACTTAACTCCAAAATTTCAAGCTTCTAGCCTGCTTCTGTGACTGTGCAGCCTGATTTGTGTCTGACCTGTTCGGAAACCACATTGTTGGTTTTCCCACGAGGCGGCTCATATGCTTCTAGAAGTTTACTAGAAGAAGCTCTCGATTCTTGGATACCCCACATTTTCATGTATAACAGAGTCTGTGGTCAGAAAAGGACAGCACTGGCTTGACGGAAATATGAGCCACCTCGTGGAAAAACCAACAATGTGGTTTCCGAACACATTAGACACAAACCGGCCTGTACGGTCACAGAAAAGAGCTAGAAGCTTGAAATTTCAGATTTAAGTAGAAGAGGAATTGTACTATCTGAGTAGCGAAAACAAAGACGCTGATCAGCTTCGCGGTTACCGCGAAGCTGATCTGTGTCTTTGTTTTCGCCTATGCAGATTGTTGGTTTTCCCATGGGGCGGCTCATATATTGTGTGGATTTTATTGTGTGGTGGCTCATTTGTTATTGATGAAAGTTGCATCAAACAAGTAGAAAATGTCACCTATAAATATTGTATAAGCATGTAAGTAAAATCGTATAAAACCTTTTCAGAAATTTAGCAAGTCAGACAAATTAACCAAACATTCAGCATGGCTGAAAATATTTTGAACGAAAAGTTTGTTTGTTTGTTTGTTCGGGTTTAACTTCGCTTTCAACATTATCATTCTGTCATATCACGACGGTGTCTGGTTGTGACAGGGAGCTCAATGCTCAACTAGTACCATTGTTAACAACTTTGGTATGTCCCGGCCCGGGATCGAACCCGGTACCTCCTGATCTTGGAGTGCACACTCTACCTAGGGTGGTTTGAACGAAAATTGACAATTTTATGTCATGAAGGTTAAACAAGAAACTTACTTATTTTTTATTTTTTTTTTTTTTAGTTCTGACAGACCAAAAAGAAAGAAAAAGGTGTTCAGCACTAGTACTGCCTCACATCTTCTTGTTGCCTAGCTAATACTGTCGTTATATATGAGCATTTAAGATCTTCAATTGAGGTAACAGATTATGAGAACTAATGAAAATGTATTGGTTTCCATAAAGAAAAGCTTAACATTTCGTCTGGACCTTAATACGGTGATCTGACCGAGAATCAAAGAATATGAGCTGAATCGACCGAGAATCAAAGAATATGAGCTGAATCATTAACCAGAGGACCAATGGTCCTGTAAACGCTCACCTGAAACCCGAGATATATACCAATAAACTTGTTTGACTAGAATGATAATATAGTATATAACCCCAGGGCCGGGTCAGAGCAACCCCTGGAGTCAATTTCTTTTTGAAAATATTAAACTTTAGTCCATTTGCCAATTTACTGCAAGTTTTGCCCTTCAAATGATATTTTAACAATTTTCCCCATTCAAATGCATGGGCGACCTAAGTTGACCTTGCCGTAAAATAAGTCAAGGTCACCCAAGGGTCATGATTTATATAAACTTTGTAGAGCTCCATTGCCTGATACTTTATGCCAAGTCTCAAAATCATAGGCCTTCTGGTTCTGGAGAAAAAGATTTTTAAAGGTTTTTGCTATTTATAGCCATGGCAGCCATCTTGGTCATGTGACCTTGACCATTAATATATACTTTCATTCCCACTTCCTAACAATACTCCTCATAAAGTTTGGCTTTGATTGGCCAAGCAGTTTCAGAGAAGAAGATCTTTGAATATCACTGTAAAATACATGTATATTGCCCCGGGGTGGGGGCAGACAGACCCCTGGGGTCCAAATTTTTTCAGAATCATAAAAATTAAGTCCATTTGCCCATTTCCTGCAAGGTTTTCCCTACAAATGACATTTTCCTATTTTTTCCCATTCAAATGCATGAGCGACCTATGTTGACCTTGCCGTATAATAGGTCAAGGTCATCCCAGGGTCATGATTTATATAAACTTTGTAGAGCTCCAGTCACTGATGCTTCACATCAAGTTTCAAAATCATTGGCCTTCTGGTTCTGGAGAAGAAGATTTTTAAAGGTTTTTTCTATTTATAGCCATGGCAGCCATCTTGGTCATGTGACCTTAACCATTTATATAAACTGTCTTTCCCCCTTCCCAAGGATGCTCCATATGAAGTTTGGCTTTGATTGGCCAAGCGGTTTCAGGAGAGAAGATGTTTCATTATTATGGAATTATACATGTATATAGCCCCAGGGCAGGGGCAGACACCCCCCAGGGGCTAAAATTTTCCATTAACATTAATCTTCTGTCCATTTGCCTATTCCAAGTTAGTTTTACCCATTTAATAGCATTTTACCATTTTTTCCCATTCAAATGCATTGGCGACCTAAGTTGACCTTGCCGTAAAATAGGTCAAGGTCATCCTAGGGTCATGATTTATATAAACTATGATGGGCCCACATCCCCGATGCTACATACCAAGTTTCATGGAAATCGGCCCACTGGTTCTGGAGAAGAAGATTTTTAAAGGTTTTTGCTATTTATAGCCATGGCTGCCATCTTGGTCATGTGACCTGGACCATTTATATAAACTTTCGTTCCCCCTTCCTAAGGATGCTCCACATCAAGTTTGGCTTTGATTGGCCAAGCGGTTTCAGAGGAGAAGATCTTTGAAATTGTGAACGACGGACGGACGACGGACGACGGACGGACGGACGGACGGACGATGGAGCATGGTGAGCTAAAAACCTGCTTTTTTTACATAAGCCAAAACAAAAACACAAATCAGTTGTGCAGTAACTGCACGCTGATCAGAATGTTTGTTTTCGCCTCAAAGATAGCAAAATCTCTCCTCTTATTAAATCTTAAATGTCAAGCTTAATCTTAAAACTTAAATGTCAAGCTTCATCTTAAATGTCGAGCCTTCTCCTATGACTATACAGGTCCATTTGTGTCAGACCTTGTCAGAATATGTGAAAAAATATGTTTTATCGTAATGTGACTTATATGATACAAGTCTTGTGGCAGTAAGATTGCCGTTAAAATCTAAGAGACATTTTATTGATCATGTGGTCAGTTCGGAGTTGATTGGGCAGAAATAATGGGCTTTGTCACTTGTTAGGGGATACATCATTAAGCTGCGTAAGCGTTTTCTCCGATAGCGCAAACAGTTTCTGAGATAGAACTAGGTGGTTATTAAGTGAAAAGTGATACTTGATGCAAGAAAATATAGAACAACATCTTGGTCAAAGATTAAGCTATGTCACCAGAATACCTCATTCAATAAAGTTCCGTCTACCTGGTACATTGTTGAATTTTCACCCTTCCAAAATGATTATCAACCTCGGCTTTGCCTCAGTCAAAAACCATTTCATCATGGTGAAAATTCTTACTATCACCATCTCAGCAATGCAGTATACTGATACACAGTGCACATGCATTGTTTCACAATGGGATAACAGTTGTGCTATCTGTAGAGTGACAAACCTTTCATGAACAAATCTACGTGAAACAATATTGAGGATTGATATCTGACCAGCCTTGACACAAATGAGCCGCGTCATGAGAAAACCAACGATATGATTTCTGACCAGGTTTGACAAAACCAGCTTATACGGTCACAGAATTTAAGAAGATATGTGTGTAGCAAAAACAAAGGCACTGATAAGCTTCACGGTTACTGCGAAGCTGGTCTACACCTTTGTTTTTGCATATGCAGATTGTTTTTTTGTTTTTTTGATGCGGCAAATCAAATCATCTCCTGGAAGTATTGTGGCCTAGTAGTTAAGACGTAGAGTACTGAGCTCTGGAGCAAGAGGTCCTGGGTTTCATACCTACTTCTGCCATGTAGTGACATTCCTCCTGTAGCATAATGTTGTGTGGCTCAATCTCGACATGACTGAAAAATTGTTGCCTCCGATGTTAAGCCATCTAAAACCAAAGACACAATGTCCAACCGCACTACTGACTACACAACTTCTCAGCTTAACTCATATATTAAGCCTGGGACAAAGGCAGACAGTAAAGCCCCACATGTGACGCCGGAGGCTATTCTGTTTGCTTAAAAGAGTTTCATAGAAAAAATGGAATAAAAACTCATGCCCCTAAAATGACAGTGAATCCTCCCAATTGATAATGATGGGAAAGTGCATTCGTCAAAAATGGGTTCAACACATGGCAGCATTCACACATCTTCAGTGGACAGTCTGTTGACACCAAACAATCAAAGAGTGACATGGATTTATTTACCAGAAATATTAGTACGATGGAATCAATGAAAACTTGTATCCAGAGACCTTAGTAATCTAATATGGAATGATAGAATGTGTTCTAAATCCCATAAATCTATTTATTCCAGAACTCTTACAAATATCCAGGGATCAATATCATAGTATCTGGTCAAGATTATGGTCAATATGCTGTATTGTCTATTTGTTTGATGAATATGCAACATCAGAAAATAACCAGTTTTAAAATGTTGTCACTCTATCAGAGGCTTCTGATGATGCACCTTTGCATGAAAAAACAACTTGGGGTTCCGACCAGATCAAACACATATCGGCCTGTACAGTCACAGAAGCAGGCTAGAGGCTTGATATTTGGGATTTAAG
This sequence comes from Rugalucina vietnamica, assembly GCA_964017185.1. Taxonomy (NCBI): domain Eukaryota; kingdom Metazoa; phylum Mollusca; class Bivalvia; order Lucinida; family Lucinidae; genus Rugalucina; species Rugalucina vietnamica. The sequence goes on from OZ024872.1 coordinate 44,664,965, forward strand.
TAGAGAGGAATTGTACTATCCGGGTAGCAAAAACAAAGGCGCTTATCAGCTGTGCAGTTACTGATCTGTGCGTCTTTGTTTTTGCATATGCAGATAGATGGTTTTCTGAAGCTTAGCGGCTCTAATATCTTGGCTTATGTGTATAAATGCAGAAAATAACCATACAAGAAATCCAAAAAGAATTGAAAACACACCAGAATCAGGCCAACTACAGCATGAAAAATAGATTAACTGCACTATAAAGTAGGTCAAGGTCATGGGGACAAGGTCATGGGATCAATGTACATGTACAGAGTACAAGCTTAAAGGGTAAGTCAAGCTTAAGATTTCACACTATTATGCAGTAATGAAGTATCAGCCAAATCGCATGAATTTAAAGCATTACTTGATGTAAAACATTGTCAATGAAGCATAAAATAAAGGTCTTGTCAAAACATTGCCAAATTCATTGAAGCATAAAATAAAGGTCTTGTCAAAACATTGTCAAATTCAATGAAGCATAAAATGTAGGTCATGTCATGAGTACTCAGTCATAGTACGTACTTACATGTACTTGAGAGAATGTCTAACAATAACTGGCATAAATTTTACGCTGTCAAATTCAATGAAGCAGGCCAAATGCTACCATAGTTGCAGAGATGTACTTTAACATTAGATTCAACTTAAGTATACATACAGTCATGTACATTTCAATTTATGAAGCAATGCTGGCTTTCAATGTCCACAATGGTCTGTTTCAGCTCATAGACTTGTATCTTCACACCAAGGTACCAAGTCAGTCCTAAAGGAGTGGGAGATGCGTGAAAAAGTCAGTATAGTTCAATAATTTGTCAGTTTTTGGTCTTATAAAACACTGTTTTATGACTATTAATAGCAGCTATGGGACCAGTTTATCAATAATGTAAGCAATGTTTTGATACCACAGGAGGAAAGTAATTTTCCTGACTTCAGTACAAATATGACATGGAAAACATGCGAGACATGCCATGATAAAACCTTCTTTTTGTACATGAAAGAAATGTGCCCACTTATAGTATCTGAAGAGGTTTTTAACCATATTTAAACGGTTAATGGCTTCCGATGAAGCTGTATATTATTTCTAGTTTCCACATTTGGAATTTCAACTTAAAAGACTATCACTAAACAGGCTGCTTTGTGGCTCAAATGTTTTTCATGAGCAGGCTCATAGTTCTGAATTCTCTGTAATGGTTCAGATTAATAAGCTTGGACATGGTGGCAGACACTGGGCTTTATGACAGTTTCAATTACTCCATCATAATAAAAAAAAGTCCTGCGAGGCAAAATCTACAAAGTTTTTGAGTCCAGCCATAAACCCACAGTGTGTATCAGCCATCTAGCACATTGTAAGCTGGGTATGTGTCTATTTCCATTACAAAAACATGCACATGATTGTGATATGTACATATTTTTCCCATGCTGCAAAAATTGAAAATTTTCAGCAGAAAAATTTTGATGTTTTTCTTATTTTTGCTAAAAACATAGATTGTGGGTACATGTAAGAACCGCCTTGCTGAGGCGGTTCTAACTAGTACCCACAATCTATGTTTTGGAGCAAAAATAGGTATACCCCTGCACACCCGTTCTACTATATAAAAGTGGGGTTCAAGGGGGTATACATTACACGGTTATGTTTTCCTGATGTCTAAACCTATCTTCATGTGGATATCTCAGGATCTGCCAAGGCTCAATCTTGTCTTCCATGAGCAACTCTGTGTTTTTCATCTTGCAATAGAAAACATTTTAGTTATGCTTAACATCCAAGACAACAACTTTTCAGCCATGCGCTATGGGAAGCTTAAAATGTCTTGAAGACGAAAAGTATTAACAATGGGCTGATCTCAAACGTAAAGTCTCTTTCTGGTGTGATCTTTAAGACAAGTTTGATTGTAGCTATGCAAGTATCTTTTTATGGGGTGGTCTTAAACACAAGTTAAACTGTAGCTATAAAAAAGTCTCTTTAAGGGATGGTATACAAGTTTGACGATAGCTATGAATTTCTCTATAGTGTGTTTTTAACAAAAGTTTGACTGTAGCTATAAAAGTTTCTTAATATGGTGGTCTTTAACACAAGTTTGACTGTAGCTATGAAGGTTTCTTTATAGGGTGGTCTTTAACACAAGTTTGACTGTAGCTATGAAGGTTTATAGGGTGGTCTTTAACACAAGTTTGAATGTAGCTATGAACATCTCTTTATAGGGTGGTCTTAAACACAAGTTTGACTGTAGCTATGAGTGTCTCTTTATAGGGTGGTCTTTAACACAAGTTTGAATGTAGCTATGAAATGTCTCTTTATAGGGTGGTCTTTAACACGTTTGAATGTACGTAGCTATGAAATGTCTCTTTATAGGGTAGTATTTTTGACAAGTCGAAGTTTGAATCGCAATAAAAGTCTCATTATAATAAAGTGGTCTTCAACTCAAAATTTGACAGTACCTATCTACAAGTCTGCTTATGGGGTGGTCTTCAACACAAGTTCGACTGTATATAGATTTACAGGTCTCTTATGGGTCTGTAGAAGATATTTGACTGTAAAACAAGTCTCTAAATTTACTGTTACTTCTGAAAAAATGCAAGCTCTCATTATTAGAAAAATGTCAACTCAGCACCGTCAGCCCATTGCCCTACATTCTTCAAGTTTAATCTGATTCCATTAATGACGGGACCGTTGATTAACAAATCGATAATCTTCTGATACAGTATTGAACACCTTTAGAACTGGCTGACTGTAACAAGGAAATGAATGCCAATTAAAATTCTCCTTCAATTACTTTTAATTGCATCCATAACAGGCCAGTCTGAAGAAGAAAATTCTGTCTGATACTGCAGAGTACGTCTTTTTGAAAGCGGCAAATTAGACAGTCAACTGAGTCAAACCAAATGTAAGACATTGGATTTTTGTTGATCAATTATTTCATGTACATGTACTTGATGTTATTTTTATTTATTTATTTTTTTTTTTTTTTAATTCAGTTTTACATTCCTTTCAAGATTATTTCAGCTCATATGAGACAGGCCAATTAATAGGTGGACGAAAATGGGAGAACCTCCGAGAAAAACCACCTGGCACACCCGCAAAAAGAACTTGGCTTGTTTCACATGAGCCCAGTGCAGATGTTAAATTTATTTAAAATCTGGTTAAATCTGAACTTTGAGACTTTTAATAGATTAATTAAGAATAAGAGGACATCCAATCAGTCACTGTTTCACTGCAGAGGTGCCCTTAAGATGCCTTTCTACCTATAAAAGGTATAAACGAAACTTCAACAAGAAGTTTCTTTCAATACAGTTATTGTAGGTAATACAAGGGTTACATAATCTGTAATTTTTTGATCAACCTCCTGATACTGGAAACCGCATTAAAGTGAGGTGCTTTATAATGAGGTTAAATTGTAGTTTTGTTTTCTATTTACAGCAATGCCTTTGGTCATCGAATGACTACATACCCATAGATAGAGTCCATACGGTACTCTATAAGTTTCTGTCTCCGAATCCTCATCTGGTTCATCTGATGCCGATTGCTTATCCATTCTTTTGGCATTTATCAAAATTTAACAACCGAGAAGGGTTCCTAAACAATTCAATATTCTATCATTCAACTTCACCTGGTGCCGATCATTTTGTCCAAATTTCACTACCACGAAGACTTAGTGATCTCAATTTGTTCAATATTCCGTCATTAAAAACATATTCTTGAATCAAGGACACCGAAAAAGTTGAGTTTTATGACATCTATGTAATCCAGCCACAAAAGTAGAATCATTTTTACATGATGTTCCGTTAATACTACATCACTTTTTCAAGCAAAACTTTATTCCACAAAACTATTAAAGATCGGCTAAATTCTGGGACTGACAGTGATGTTTTAAGTCCTCTCAATAAATAAATCTCGGCAGTTGATCCGAATTTTATTGATCACCCACTTTCCTCATGTCATTTCAATCCGTGTCAATAAATATCCTTGTAATTCCGAGCATCCAGCAAATAAAAACTTCATATCCATTATTTTCTGAATTTCGTCCTTATCACAACTCTGCAAGAACAATCGGGAACCCTTCCGAGAAGAGACTTACTCTCTTCTGTAAATAACGAATGAGCCTGTGCATGAGAAAACCAACAATTTGGTTTCCGACCAGGTCTGACACAAACCAAGCTGTACAAGCACAGAAGATGGCTAGAGGCTGGAAATTTTGGATTCAGAAATAGAGGATTGTACTATCCGTGTAGCGAAAACAAAGGCGCTGATCAGCTTCGCAGTTACTTCGAAGCTGATCTGTGCCTTTGTTTTCGCATAGGCAATTATCCGTTTTTCTCATGACGTGGCTAAAAATGCCACAATGGTATTGTATGGGAGAAAAAAATATGTAAGACGAAAAAATATTCTTTTCTTCACATTCATTAATCCAGCGAAATGACATTTACAAACGTCAATATCCCAGTAGTGCAAAACTTCAATTCGATCTACGCCCTCTTTTTTTTTCTTTCAAAGAAGTTTGTGATAGCCTAATTAATTTAGGTATTTTGTGATGATTTAAAAATAGTTTTCTTATTTCTCCATAAAACAGAACTTGTTTGTACTCATTTGGAATGCCTCGGCGAGGCGTATATCCAAATATCCACTGTAAACCAATCTCACAGAAAGAAATTTAAAATTTGATTTCTTACTCCGAAAATTCGATATCTTGCTTTGTATGCTACTTCAATGACCCAGGAAATGCCTAACTAGATGATGTAAGTAAACCGAAAATTTATTTTTTGCATTTTAGTCAGTTGACACAATATCCAGCTTAATCATAAAAATCACATTGAACGAAATACGAAATTCAATTTCTAGCTCCCTATGCTAGCCTAACGACCCAGGATGATTCGCCTCCCATGCACCAAGGTCCCCGAGTGACAGTGATTAGCGCTATAGCAGACACCTGCTATCAGATAATTTTCCTAGTGCCAATATAAGAAACAGATGAGCATCCGCATAAGAAATTCTGTTAGCCCAGCCATGACGTGTGAAAATCTGTTTTCGTGGTTTCCGACCACGTCTGACACAAACCGGCCTGTACAGTCATAGAGAAGGGCTAGATGCTTGAAATTTTGGATGTAAGTAGAAGGGTAACTGTACTATCCGTGTAGTGAAAACAAAGGCACTGAATAGCTGTGCAGTCACTGCACAGCTGATCTGCGCCTTTGTTTCGCCTGGGCAAAATCCGGTTTTCTCATTACGCGGCTCAAAAACAAGAAGGCACCAAAATAGTATTGGAAACAAGTAGAAGCTTAAAATCTTAATGTAAAAGGAAACAAAATACTTAAAAATTAAAAATTTAAGAATCTATCAACATCATTGGCAGACAATGAACCAATGTCATCTTCGGTTGCTTTAAGACTAAGCATCCACGATTTAGCATCAAGCAAGTTCTTTTAGGACGAGGAATAAGGTCATAAAACTGGAAATGCGCTTAAGATAACCTGTTATTGTGGGATTCAGATCAGGTAAGATGTAAACCAGGATGCTTACAGTGACCTATGCCTTTAAGCCATGATGCAATTGCAACAGTAGATATGAATGAAAACACTACCACCCAGGCACTAGAGGTAGTAAAGAACATGCCAACAGATTTTATGTTATCCCGACAGATATTAAGTTGTCTCCTGATGCGCTTCATCCTAAGAGATATGTGTTATGTCAGAAAGATCAGGAAAAAATATATCATTATTGGTACAACAAAACTATTCTTTGCTACACAGCATGGTCGAATCTTTCAATTTGGCATTTACTTAACCGCCATCCCTCCTTCATTCTCTAAAAATATCATTAGTGTTTCTAGTGAAGGATGCCATTTTTATCTGATCCAACAGGTAGATCTACCAACACAAATACCTGAAAATCAGGATGCCAAAACAAAATACACATGTATAGTTATTACCACAAAAATTCAGAAAAAAAAACACATACACAGACACACAAAAAAAAGTTCTATTAAAGGTAAAATCACTGGTTCAAATTCTGCTGGTTATAGTAGCACTTTTAGATTCAGCTCTTGTATTACAAATACACTAATGGTACTTTAATTACAAGCTGGCTCCAATGTCAAAGAGGTTGTTCCAACACCCTAGTGGTAGTTCCTATATTCCTTTTTTATGACACTGGGTGCTGGGGTAATTCATTTAATAAACAGAACTTGAAGGCTTCTACATATTTCTAGAATTTACTTAAACTGTCAATTTTTATAAATTTTTCATTCTTCCCTGTACTCAATTTGCATTCTCATTTTGATCTGGGTCCACAGAGTTTGCTATGGCTAATATTTTTCTTATCCACATAAAACATGCAAAGTCAGCATATTCTAGGGTATAAAAACTGAAAACGCATAAAATCAGCATTCAGTGAATATGATGCCGCAATGGAGCCGCATCGTGAGAAAACCGGATTTTTGCCTAGGCGAAAACAAAGGCGCAGATCAGCTTCGCGGTAACCGCGAAGCTGATCAGCGCCTTTGTTTTCGCTACACGGATAGTACAATTTCTCTTCTTCTTAAATCCGAAATTTCAAGCTTCTAGCCTGCTTCTGAGCTTGTACAGCCCGGTTTGTGTCGGACCTGGTCGGAAATCCCGAAGACCGGTTTTCTCGCGTCGCGGCTCAATGATCTATGCCTTCTTTTCATGCAGACATTTCTATTCAGGACATTACTGAGTCTTCAACCATTTAACACATCCATCAAAAAAAAAAAAGTTGCAGACACACAAAAAACTTATAATCTCTCAGACATCTGAACAGAAATAACATTTCGGAATTATGAAATAACAGATGCTTTTTATAACATTTGAGCCACAACACGAGAAAACCAATATTGTAGTTTCCGAACAGGTCCAACTCAAGCTTAGGCTGAGCAGCTACATCTGATGGCTAGAGGATGTAAATTTCGGATTTAGAAAGTAGAGGAATTGTACTAACAAAGTCGCTGATCAGCTTCACAGTTACCGAGAAGCTGATATGCGTCTTTTTTCGCATATGCAATATGTTGTTTTTCTCATGCCGTGGCTCAAATAGAAATGCTATATTAAAACTGATTGGATGACAATAAAGCACCTGAGCTCTGGCAATTAAAAGTTGAGTAAAGCTGTTTTGAAAAAATCCCAATCATTATTTTGTAACCGATGTACCCCCATCATCCACCCCCCACCCCCCAACTCTCAGAAACACACACACACACTGACCACTGACATTCATGGGGACTGGGTAGCAATGCTAATGTGCAGGAAAAGAACCTTTTGTCCACAGAATGCCGGAGGTACCAGGATTTAAAATGCTTTCCGCACTTCAGTGTTACTTTCTGTTCAAAGGCAGGATGGGGCAATGAGCAACCTTGTCACTTTGGTCCAACAGCAAGGCTCATACCAGGGTTCTGTAAAGTGAAAAGCCATTATCCTTACCACCTGTGCCAGAGGTGAGGAGGCAACAGCTACAAATGGCATGGATATGAAAGAGGCATGCTCAATCCTTACTGCCACATTCTTTTCTAGCATGCCTCATAAATTAGGTCCCAAAATAATATTGTTCACTCCTCTAATATCTAGTCTTCAAGAGAAGGAATCATTTAAACAGTTCCAATCAATGCAAGATTACAGAGACTAAAGATGTGTTTATTCATTACCCAAGAGGGGGATAAAAAGGCCACAAACTAAAAGCTAATTTAGCAAATATTTTTGCTAGAATTATATTGATATTGTTTCACATTAAAAGAGCAGTGATGCGAGAAAACCGGTCTCCGGGGTTTCCGACCGGGTCTGACACAAACTGGTCTGTATCGTCACAGAAGAAGGCTAGAAGCTTGGGATTCGGGATTTAAGAATAAGAGGAAATCTACTATCCGATTAGTGAAAACAAAGGCGTTGATCAGCTGTGCACTTACTGCAAAGCTGATCTGCATCTTTGTTTTTGCATAGGCAAAAATCTGATTTTCTCATGACACAGCTAAAATGAAAGAAAAAAAGATGGAACATACAATAATAATAAATTCTCTAATGATAGTTGTCAGAAAAACATGCACATTTTCATATCATTATGGGAATGTGTGTGTGTGTGGGGGGGGGGGGTACAATCATCATTATAACTCCCCTGATATTTCATTGACTTATTTTTGAGGGCCTCATGGAAGATTAGCTGTAGACAAAATTAATGTTTAACTCTATTGAAATAAAGATGATGATGACTATAACTATTTTAACTTGGTCGTCTCCACACACTGATCTAAACATTTGAACCCTATGGTCCAGAAATGCCTCCAGCAAAAGTATGGCAAACAATGTAAACCATGATCAGACCTTCATCAGATCCCCTGTATGATCTGAGCCGCGTCGTGAGAAAACCGGTTTTCAGGGTTTCGACCAGGTCCGACATAAACCGGCCTGTGCAGCTACAGATGATGGCTAGAAGCTTGAAATTTCGGATTTAAGAAGAAGAGGAATTGTACTATCTGTGTAGCGAAAACATAGGTGCTGATCAGCTGTGCAGTAACTGCACAGTTGATCTGCACCTTCGTTTTCGCATAGGCAAAGTCCGGTTTTCTCATGATGCGGCTCATCTGATACAGTTTGCCTGTGCCTAGTACTAGATCCATCCAATTTTAACCAATATATGAGCCGCCCCATGGGAAAACCCACAATCTGCATAGGCGAAAACAAAGGCGCAGATCAGATTGCGGTAACCGCGAAGCTGATCAGCGCCTTTGTTTTCGCTACTCGGACAGTACAATTCCTCCTCTACTTAACTCCAAAATTTCAAGCTGCTAGCTCTTTTCTGTGCTTGTACAGGCCGGTTTGTGTCGGACCTGTTCGGAAACCACATTGTCGGTTTTCCCACGAGGCGGCTCATATGACGAATGGACTTGCCCATCATTATACTTTGGGTGAGTCGACTGTCATTTGTAGGGGTATCGGGAGTAATTTTGAATTTTCATTCTACTTGATGAAAATCCTCCAAGCAAACAGAATAGTCCCAGATGGGACACCGCCTTCTGCAGCATCCCATCTGGGGCTATACTGTTTGCCTACTTCCCAAAAATAGGATGCCAGGCTTATATGAATTAAAGGAATGGATTCGGAACCGCATAAGACGCCGTATGTACGGTGTAGTCCGGTAACATTGCGCACCTAAGGTATTTTATGCCTGATCTGACGTAAAATATAAACGCTGACTAACATGACTGACCATGAGATTTTTTAGTGATTCAATAATTATAATATCATAACAAAAAATGTTAGCATTTTCCATCAGCTATAGAAATACCGTGGCTGAAACATATGAACCCCCTAGAAAAAATTAGAGGCAATTTGTCCCCTAACATTGCGCTCTTCCAAATCAAATGTGTATTTTATAGCAACCTGCAATTTATTCACAGCAGTTGCATTTCTGTCAATATATATGAAAGTCATGTGACAAATTACAAACAAGAAAATAAAGAAAAAAATCACGCTCTCTGTGATGGCACAAAAATGTCACCACACAGTATTTCAAAATTAAACATAATCACATAATGGTGCTAAATTGTTCAATCAGAACGGAAGGAAAATCATTTTTGCCTTCAAATTAATCTTGTACACTCTTGTTGATGTAACAAATGAGAAAATAACACTGATCGTCCAATATTATTTGAAATCTGGTTGGCATTCCAGGTGCGCAATGTTGCGGGCCGCGCAATGTTAGGGGACTCGACTGTATACGTAAAATACCATCATAAATTCATTCCTGGTACAAGAGAATGCATATCGGGTTTGTTACGCAAAATATTCGTGTTCAAAGTTGGGACACCTTCGTTTTTTCCTGCATCTGAGTGAATCGCCATCTTTATCGGGTATGGTTACCGGTTTATCGATAATTACACGGTGAACGCGGTAACCAGTATAAAGCTGTGACGTCACTCACTCACTTTCTCTTTAAACCGCTCATTTCAATTGCAAGACGTTCAAATATTCTCGCGATAATTTCGTTATTTTATTTTGTATTTGTGGATATTTTCTGCGTTAAACTTGATAGAAGTATTTATGTGATAATACCGGAGAATAATATTTACCGAAGATGCCTCAGTGCCAGGCAATTAACTGTAAAAACAAGCCACAGAAAGGACGTAATAGTTTTTTTTTTTTTTCAGATACCTGTCATCGGCTTTTCGCTTCAAAATCGTAGGTGTCGACATTTTCACTATTTCTTATTAATAATCCAGTATGAACGGAATGGAATTGCTGTTACATGTATCTACGCACGGTAGTTTTTATTCCGAATTTTGGCATTTCACATACAATTCGTCAAAGAATCGCGCACAATAGAAAAAAGAAAGGAATTCGCAAGGTTTTCATCCATTTTATTCCAAAACGGAATCGGTACACACTCCAGGGGTCATCTCACTTTATTTTATTAAATCTATAATCGGAGATGAACCGCCCATCACTAATTGATTTTAATGCGCATGCATTTCTAATTTGTTTGCCACCAATCCAGAAAAGATTTTCATTCATGCGGATAATTATTTTTAGCATGTGTCACGGTAAACACGCCTCAAACGGTCAGCTGACCTGTCAACAATGACTGCAATTAATGTTGTTTACATAAAGACACGCGCCATCAAAAGATGCGACCGCTTTTCTTTAAATCGTTTGTTCGCCCTTATAAGTTGTTTACAAAAGGACACGCGCCATCAAATCGTTTGATCGCCATTATATGTATGAAAGATTATCGACTACCTAACTATCGTTACATAATTTTAATTGAATTTACATCATAAAGGTGCGAAATACACCCAGATGGATGTCTCTAAGATGCTTTTTTGGTTCATAGACAACAAAACACAGGTAAATATTGGGACGTATCGCGGCAAAAACAACTTGCGCCCCGGGAATCACCACTGAGGAAAACCATATGTCTGAGCCCAGATTTACTCGTCCCGGGACGCCGGGTCCTGCGTCCGCGAGATCCCTGTGACAGATGACATTTTTTTTCTGTTTTTATTTCTTTTTTTACTCTTACCCTAATCTGAGAATTTTATCGACAAAATGAAGTGGAGTACGATCGCTTGTAAATGGCTCTAATCCGAAAGTGAGTGAGTGACGTCACAGGTAAACAAATATGGCGACAACCTTCGCGATTAGAGACGCATTTTAGCGTAATTTTCAATCGATGATTGTGTACTTATTATGGGGTAAATCGTTGGAATTTGATTTGTAACACGTACTGTAACAACTAAATGAATATGTACAGGGCTAAATATGCGTTTCCGAATCGATTCCTTTAACATTAGACAAAATTTATCATTTATCGAGAAATTCCTAGGATAACTGCTGCTACTGACATTTCATTATTTGACATGCATAAAACAGAAGGCTACAAAGGTGCTTCAAAATGCCATCCTAAGTGCTTTACCTATCTTTATCTGCAGTAATTAGCTACTACACCACTTGGGTGGTGTGTAGTGCTCTCTCCACTGTATCAAAGAAGAATATTGCAGCAGACTAAACTAATTAAAATAACTTATTCATTCTAATTAGCGCACAATAAAATTGCTCCAATAAGCACGCACCCTTTCCGTTTCCGAATATTAAGTGCGTAAGCGCACACTGCTCGACAAGCATAATGATATTTTACTGCAATTTTACACATTTACAACATATTAACGACATTAAAACTAACCTTAAATGATAAAATGCAATTTTGCAATGACTGGTACACTTTAATGACATCATCAGTGTTATTTTTGACAAGTCTTTTTCATCAATTTATGTGTTCTTTTCACTTGTAAAGTGCACCAATTAGAATGATACTTTGTAACCGTAACTGTAAGTTATCTTGAAAAATTATGTGCACAGTGTGCTAATTAGAACGTATTCGGTACAATAGTTAAATACTTTGAAACAGTAAAAGGGAGGCGGGCCATATTGTAAGATTTGGATTATAAAACATCATCAGAAGCCTGTATGGTGTTGTGGTTATATAAGCTACTCGCATTGTAAACCAGGTTTGATTCCTCTGTCACTGTTTCGGATGAAACTTTGAACAAAAGGTCCCGTCTCCAAATGACCTTAGATGTTCAGTTGGATGGAACACGAACACCATTACTACAATCAGCACATTTTTGCAGAGTTTATTTAATTTCTAGAAAATCATGCCCAGACTTATCTGAATATTTATGTTTTGAGTTGTAAAGAGGAATCTGATTATCGTCAGTAAATAGTTGAACCTGCTGAATCAGTCAGTATTTGGTTGAACCTGCTGAATCAGTCAGTATTTGGTTGAACCTGCTGAATCAGTCAGAATTTGGTTGAACCTGCTGAATCAGTCAATTATTCGATTGAACCTCCTGAATCAGTCAGTATTAAATTTTGGTTGAACCAGCTGAATCTGTCAGTTATTTGGTTGAACCAGCTGAATCAGTCAGTATTTTGTTGAACCCCCTGAATCAGTCAGAATTTGGTTGAACCTCCTGAATCTGTCAGTATTTGGTTAAACATGCTGAATCAGTCAGAATTTGGTTGAACCTCCTGAATCTGTCAGTATTTGGTTAAACATGCTGAATCAGTCAGTATTTGGTTGAACCTGCTGAATCAGTCAATTATTCGATTGAACCTCCTGAATCAGTCAGTATTAAATTTTGGTTGAACCAGCTGAATCTGTCAGTTATTTGGTTGAACCAGCTGAATCAGTCAGTATTTTGTTGAACCCCCTGAATCAGTCAGAATTTGGTTGAACCTCCTGAATCTGTCAGTATTTGGTTAAACATGCTGAATCAGTCAGAATTTGGTTGAAACTACTGAATAAGTCAGTATTTGGTTGAACCTACTGTATCTGTCAGTATTTGGTTAAACCTGCTGAATCAGTCAGAATTTGGATTAACCTACTGAATCAGTCAGTATTTGGTTAAACCTGCTGAATCAGTCAGAATTTGGTTGAATCTACTAAATCAGTCAGTATTTGGTTGTCTGCTGAATCAGTCAGTATTTGGTTGAACCTGCTGAATCAGCCAGTATTTGGTTGATCCTGCTGAATCAGTCAGTATACAGCTGAACCTGCTGAATCAGTCAGTTATTCAGTTGAACCTGCTGAATCAGTCAGTATACAGTTGAACCTGCTGAATCAGTCAGTATTTGGTTGAACCTGCTGAATCAGTCAGTATACAGTTGAACCTGCTGAATCAGTCAGTATTTGGTTGAACCTGCTGAATCAGTCAGTATACAGTTGAACCTGCTGAATCAGTCAGTATTTGGTTGAACCTGCTGAATCAGTCAGTTATTCAGTTGAACCTGCTGAATCAGTCAGTTATTCAGTTGAACCTGCTGAATCAGTCAGTATACAGTTGAACCTGCTGAATCAGTCAGTTATTCAGTTGAACCTGCTGAATCAGTCAGTATACAGTTGAACCTGCTGAATCAGTCAGTTATTCAGTTGAACCTGCTGAATCAGTCAGTTATTCAGTTGAACCTGCTGAATCAGTCAGTTATTCAGTTGAACCTGCTGAATCAGTCAGTATACAGTTGAACCTGCTGAATCAGTCAGTATTTGGTTGAACCTGCTGAATCAGTCAGTTATTCAGTTGAACCTGCTGAATCAGTCAGTTATTCAGTTGAACCTGCTGAATCAGTCAGTTATTCAGTTGAACCTGCTGAATCAGTCAGTATACAGTTGAACCTGCTGAATCAGTCAGTTATTCAGTTGAACCTGCTGAATCAGTCAGTATACAGTTGAACCTGCTGAATCAGTCAGTTATTCTGCTGCAGATTGGGTCATTTAAACTTAACACATCAGGGACAGCATCTGAAACTATAAAAGACTAACAAAATGGGCTGGGTTCAGCTATAGCTACATAATTATTGTATGGTTTAGTTGTTTTACATCCCAATCAACAACTCTTCAGTCATGTCAGGTCAGAGCCCTTGGTCCCTGGTATTAACAAGTATTGTGGAAAGCTTAAAGTGTGTCTTGCTCAAGGACACTTAATTTTTGCATGATACCACCGATACAAGCATGAAAATTCTTCCGTACGAAAAGCTATGTTAGCATTCAAGGAACGATGCCAGAATCCAAAAGATCATCGAACTGAACACTACGTTGGTATGTGTTAAGTTATGCAACAAGTTGCTGCAACATTTCTGTACTGCCTGCAATATTTCTGTCAGATATGATCGATGCCATGACATGAAGAAAAATGGTCTTTGGGGTTTCAAACCAGGTCTGACACAAACAGGTCTGTACAGTCACTGAAGAAGGCTATAAGCTTATAATTTTGGATTTAAGAAGACGAAGAATTGTACTATCTATGTAGCGAAAACAAAGGCGCTGATCAGCTGTGCAGTTACTGCACAGCTGATCTGCGCCTTTGTTTTCGTATAGGCAAACATCTGGTTTGCTCAAGACGCGGCTCATAGAACTTCTTGCAGACAACTAGTTAACTGGGATAACAATATCATATTATTATTGGCACCAATTCTTTCCCAAGTGCAATATTTCTGCAAATTAGGCATGTGTATGGGAAACCTGTTTAGATTCTGAATAGGTCAGACATTAACTATACTGCATAGCTTTGGAGACTGGCTTAAGCCTTGAAATTTTGGAATAAGAAACTAAAAAGATTATACAACAATAACAGTTCATTGATAAACAAAGACGCTGATCGGCCTGTAATGCATGATCTGCAACCTGAAATTGTTTTCGGTGTATCCAAAAGTCAGATTTTCTGAGACGGTTCAAAGGAATTATCCATTCCAGAGAGAAACCCTAAGGAACTAATACAGAACTTAATTAGGGCTTCAAGAGATTGGTTTATATGCAAGACGATAATCATCCAAAATAATTGCCAATTTCACTTGTCTATTTATTGTTACCATCTTCTCAATCTCAATAAAAGAAATGCTGTAAAATTCAGGAATGTTCGCAAGAACTTAATTTTCACAAATTTTCGCAAGATTCAATTCATCTGGGCCCAGCTGTTCAAAACTACATGTAACTATATTGTTAGTTAACAATTTGTTAAAATTTCAAACATGAATATTACAAAAACATTGTTATTTTTTGCTGATAAAATGTGAGAATCCTTTGTATTTTATTGTATGTACTTTGTGTTCAAGCCCTTATGAGCAAGGGTCCAGTCGGATCCCCATCTGCAAAGAGATTGCCTGCCTCAACCTGTATAACCGTGATGCAACCAAATTTGTTACAGCACAGATTGATGCAACATCACATAGAGCATGAAAAAATGGAGTTGAGTGTTTGGTAGCCTGGAGCCAGTTGTTCAAAACTTTGTTAGCTTAGCGTAAATGCCGACTACATAAGCAAATACACTGTTATTTTTTGTTGATAAAATGTAAGAATCCTTTGCATGGCAAAGGATTCTCAAATTTTATCAACAAAAAAATAACAGTGTATTTGTAATATTTATGTTTGAAATTTTTTAACAAATCGTTAACAAACGATGTCGTTAATTTTGAACAACTGGCCCCAGATTGATTTGGCTGCAACCTACAGCAAGGCAATGAACTTGTCGCAGTAGGCTGTTGCCAAAGAGATCCGGCTTCCAATCACTGCACTCGATTTTGTCACATGTCATGTGATATTGTATCAATCTTTGCACTAAAAATCACGGGTATATAGAATATATCTGTTCAAAAACTTTGGGAAAATCAAGGTATACCACACACAATGAGATCAAACTAATCTTAACAATATATCAACAACTTCTTGAATTAGGTTGAATAGTTTCAGCAGTTGAAAGAAACATTCCATTGAACTGGCCGGCAGCCAGTCAGAATTATGAATTGCATCATTTGTAAGATAGATAGGTCCATCAAAACACAGCAAAACTAGAACAGACTGCTCAGTGTATTACTGCTATGATTCAGTGATTCCAGTTGGAAATCTAGTTTTATGGTAAATGTCTACGTAAACAGACCTTCTAAATAAAATTTATGCAAGGAAGTGAGGGAACTAGTGCCAAACTATGCTGCTAAAGACATGGCTGCTCCCATTTCTTAAATACTTGAAAGTGATTCAAAAATACAGGAATTTAAGGTGCAATGTATTTGAATGTTAGAAAATAACACTGCTGCACAACAACTGTGCTGGGCAGCCTTTGGTGCCTATATACACAAGAGGTCAATATCGCACGTTCATTGGACAAAATGACTAAAAACATGAAACATAGGTCATAGGCAGTAAGTGCCTGAGGGATATGTCACAGACAATTACTATGCAAGGTTTCACACTCCCAGCTATCACTGATGCAGAGAAAACCAAACTTTGGCATAAAAATTATCAAAGTCAATGGACCGTGAAATATAGGTCAAGGGCACCTGGTCAAGGTGCGTGCTCGAAGGGTATGTCAAGGACAATTACTATGCAAGGTTTCACATTCCCAGCTATCACTGATATTGAGAAACCCAAACTTCTAGACAAAAAGTCAATGGACCATGAAATATATGTCAAGGGCACCGGGTCAAGGTGTGTGCTTGAAGGACAATTACTATGCAAGGTATCACACTCCCAGCTATCACTGATGCAGAAAAACCAAACTTCGAAGTAAAAATGAACCAAGTCAATGGACTGTGAAATATAGATCAAGAGCAACGTACGGGTCAAGGTGTGGGTTTAAAGGGTATGTCAAGGACAATTACTGTGCAAGGTTTAATTCACACTCCTAGCTATCACTGATGGCGAGAAAACCGAACTTTGATGTAAAACTTATATAACAATGTCGATGGACCGTGAAATATAGGTCAAGGACACCAGGTCAAGGTGCATGCTTGAAGGGTATGTCATGGACAATTGCTGTGCAAGGTTTCACACTAGCAGCTTTCACTGATGCAGAGGAACCAAACATTGACGTAAATGCTGACGGACGGATGGACTGACGGAAATTTGGCCTCCTAAATGGCACCCTGGTATAAGCAGGTGTGATAAAAACCAAGTTTCTTGACATATTTAGCAATAAAATCAGCCTGACTGCTAGAACAAGACTTCTTTGATGAAGAATATTCTCCTTCATTTATCTTTATGGCAGTTTTCAGATCATTAAAGTGTCTTCTCTGTCTGGATAAAACATCAGGGCCCAGTTGTTAAAAATGAATTATATCGTTAGTTAACGATTTGCTAAAATTTCAAATATAAATATTACAAATACACTGTTATTTTTTTGTTAATAAAATGTGAGAATCCTTTGCAATGTGAGAATGGATTCTCACATTTTATCAACAAATAATAACAGTGTATTTGCTTTAAATTATGTAGTTGGCATTTACTTTAGGAGTCCAGGTCTTAACGATGATGTTAAGCTGGGCCCAGCAAAAGAGCTAGAAAATAACATGCATTTTAACCCATTTTTGATGAATGGATTCTCCCATCATTATCAATTGGGTGTCCACTTTCATTTTTAGGACTGTTTTATTTTTTATCTCATTTTTCGATGAAATTTCTCTGTGCAAACAGAATAGCCCCAGATGGGACGCTGCGTTCTGGGGCTATACAGTGTTTGCCTATGTCCCACAAAAGGGACGCCAGGCTTATATGAGTTTAAGTCAAATTTAGAGTGGATATGTAATTCATACACCATAAACCATAAGTCTCAAAACCTATGCCCATTCAATCATACCACACTAGTTGATCTAAATTCAGTGCATCATATAGTACTATAAAATCATGGTATCTTGACAATCACTTGAGCCAGATTTGTGTGGGAATACTCCAAACATCTGAGCCGCAACACAAGAAAACCGGTCTTCGGGATCTCCGACCAGGTCTAACACAAACCAGCTTGTGCAGCTACAGAAGACAGATAGAATTTTGAAATTTTGGATTCACAAAAAAGTGAGATTGTACTATCCATGTAGCGAAAACAAAGGCGCTGATCAGCTTCGCAGTTACTGATCTGCGCCTTTGTTTTCGCAAAGGCAAAAATCTAGTTTTCTCAAGACGTGGCTCATCTGAGAAAGCTACCTACTTTTTATGCCCAGGTATAAGTACAGGTATAATCATTAATCCTGCATTCCAATAACAGGTAACAATTCCCACGCCCTTCTTTCTGACACTCGCATTCCTCTCAGGGAAAATGCATATCATAATATGCCTCCTCAAGAGGAAATAGTTCTTCTGAAATCGTTCCGCCAGGTAACCGCTCAAACCAGTTTTCCGTACTCGAAAAAACGTGTTATCTTAAAAATTGGGATAAATTGCATCAATCAACGATACCTTAACATATAAACTAAAACCAAGGGGGTTTTATAATATAGCTCAATGCTGCTGCGAGAAAACATGAATAACTTAGAAGGCGTAACACACGCTTTGGTAGGATACAGCTTGTTTTTATTGTGTAAACAACTTTTCCATTTTTTACTCTCAATCATGTTGATAATTGCGAATGCAGGTGAGTCTGACGAAAATTCTTTAACTATAAAGTGTTGAGGGATAAATATGATATGGCGTGGTTGTTTGACTATTCCTACAAGAGTCCTCTCCCTTTAACAACCAAGATGCATTTCTTTAAATTGTTGCTTAAATTTGGGTCATGTTACTTAACCTCAGCCATCCATCAGCAGTTTACTGCTTAAAAGTGCCCACTCTTTCACCAGTAACAGTTTACATGGATTTGCTTTTCATGAAACTGCAGAAGAGGAACAGCATTCTTTCCAATAAGGATGAGGACAGGTCTTATTAAAAAGTTCTTTTTTTTTTTTTTATTTATTTTATTTATTTTTTTTTTCAGTTTTGTGTCCCTTTCAAGATTATTTCAGCTCATATGAGACAGACCAAACAGTAGGTGGGGTAAACATGGTAGAACTTAGAGAACAAACACTTGGCACACCAACAAGTCTCACATGTGTCCCCTGCAGAACTCGAACCCACAGCAAACACAGAGGTGAGATGATCAAACGATTAAGCATGGTAATGATATCAGCACTCTTAACCATCGGGCCATGGGGACTGCCGCACAAGATATTGACCAAGAGGCTGCCACACAAGATAATGACAAAGAGGCCGCCACACAAGTTATTGACCGAGAGGCCACCAAACAAGTTATTGACCAAGAGACCGCCATACAAATTATTGACCAAGAGGCCACCACACAAGTTATTGACCAGGAGGCTGCCACAATACTGACCAAGAGGCCATCACACAAGTTACTGACCAAGAGGCCCCCACACAAGATACTGACCAAGAGGCCATCACACAAGTTATTGACCAAGAGGCCCTCACACAAGATACTGACCAATAGGCTGCCACACAAGTTGTTGACCAAGAGGCCACCACACAAGTTATTAACCAACAGGCCGCCATACAAGTTATTGACGAAAGGCTGCCACACAAGTTATTGACCGAGAGGCACCCACACAAGTTATTGACCAAGAGGCCGCCACACAAGTTATTGACCAAGAGGCCACCACACAAGTTATTGACCAAGAGGCCGCCACACAAGTTATTGACCAAGAGGCCGCCACACAAGTTATTGACCAAGAGGCCGCCACACAAGTTATTGACCAAGAGGCCACCACACAAGTTATTGACCAAGAGGCCGCCACACAAGTTATTTACCGAGAAGCCGCCCCACAAGTTATTGACCAAGCTTCAAAACTCAGATTCAAACCAGCATAGAACCATAATTAGTGCATTCCACATTGCAATACCTGCTTATTAATCACCCATCACAATCCTATACCCTTTGATTAAGGTAAGTGCTGCCTCATCAACAAGAATAAATGAGCTGCTTTGTGAGAAAACCAACAATGTGGTTTCCGAACAGGTCTGACACAAACCGAGCTGTATAAGCATAGAAGATGGCTAGAGCCTGAGAATTCTGAAAGTAGCAAGTAGAGGTATTGTACTATACGTGTAGCGAAAAGAAAGGTGCTGATCAGCTTCGCGGTAACCGTGTCTTTGTTTTCCCATATATAAAATGCTAGTTTTCTCATGACACAGCTCAAATACCTAATGCTAAAACAGTGGAAAGGCTAATATCTTTTTTATTAGTGATCATTAATGTAACCACCAGTTCAAGGAAATATTTTTCACTTTCTGACAGATTTCTCTACCCAGAACTGTCAGGTCCGGTAATGTTACTGAGCATGCCATTTACAGTCAAATGATAGGAGTTCAATCATGGTCAAGGGATACAAAATGAAGAGAAAATACTTACATTTTCATTTACAAATATGGTGATGGATTTCTTCTACTATTAAGCATTGGAGAATTTCTCTGCACACCACTGGTAATGAGAAGATCAAAGGCCTTGAAAAATCCATTAAGCCTGCTCACAAAACAGCCCATCTTGGATGGACCTAAGTTGATAGGATCAGACAAGAAGCCAGACTGACAGCAAATTAAACAAAACAATGAAGCTGAAACAGGCTTGTAAAAAAGACTGTGTATACTATTCAGGAACTGAACAAAAGGGTCATCTCCTGAGGCTCCTAACCACCTGAATGGTGTAACAAGTGGGGATTCATTTTTTTTTGTTCTTCTGTGCAGAAAGGTGATTTTTTTCTGGATGAGGCTCAAAGGATAATCCAATTGGGAGCTTAATAAAAACAACAGTATCTTATTTATAGCTAAAAAAAATGCATCTGCAAAAACAACCAAGTATGTTTTCCTTCTTTTTATGATCTCCCCAAGCCTCCAAAAGTACATAAACAGTAGTTTGATGCATAGACAAGCTGTGTTTGATCTGTTAACAAACTTTGTTTGAGCTGTAAACAAAGCAAAGTGCAATGGGACAGACTTTTCAATCAGACAGAATACCAATCAACATGAAATTGTAGATTGATACTATGAGGTCAAGTCCCAAGAGCGGTGCCCATATTAATTTGTATGCTTGTGTCTTTGAGTTTTACAATGTCCCATTCAACATTTTTTCATTCATAAACAGTATAAACTGACAGAGGGTACTTAAATATACTATAGGGATTAAAGTGTCTTGTTCCAGGAAACAATAGGGTAGCTGTAGGTTCAAAACCTTTAACCTCCGACCTCTTACAGCGTTTATGTACTTTTGGAGGCTTTTGTGACTGTAGAGGCCGGTTTGTGTCAGACCAAGTCAAAACCTCCGAAGACCAGTTTTCTTGCCTCGTGGTTCAAATGAGCCTCGTCATGAGAAAACCGGATTTTTGCCTATGCGAAAACAAAGACGCAGATCAGCTTCGCAGTAACTGCGAAGCTGATCAGCGCCTTTGTTTTCGCTACCCGGATAGTACTATCCCTCTTCTTCATAAATCCGAAATTTCAAGCTTCTAGCTCTTTTCTGTGACTGTACAGGCCGGTTTGTGTAGGACCTGGTCGGAAACCCCGAAGACCGGTTTTCTTGCCTCGTGGTTCAAATAGTAAATGTCTCAGTAATTATAACAATGAAGCCAAATTCAAAGATAAACTAAAGTCCAATTTAGGCCACATTTAAAATTATTTCTGTTTGCCCTCTCCCTACCCTGTCTAGAAAAGTTGGGTAGGTAGGTAGGATTTTTTTTTTTTTTAATGAACTACTGTATTATGCGTTATTTTTGGTCAAAGGAATTAGCAACAATTTTGTCAGAGCTACTCACAATTACAGTTGCATTTTATGTTTTGTAGTGCTTGAACATAAGAACAAAATATCCAATTCGTGAGGAGGGTCATGGTTTAAATGAAAACACATTACTTTCTAGGGAAAACAATTTATCTTCTGACAGAAACATTTAAAAAAAAAAAAATTGAAAGGGCAATAGAATTTTTTGAGTAGGCCCTATTTTAGGTGAGTAGGTAGGGAGAGGGCAAACAAACAAATTTTTATTTTTGGCCTTACATGCGCAAAAAATATGTGTGTAAATATACTCCGGTGTGTAAATATACTCCGGTGTGCAAATATACTCTGGTGTGCAAATCATCCTGTGAGTAAATTTAAATTGCGTTCGCATGGGTTTTATCACCAGGAGTATTTTTGTATGTAAATTTATCATTTCTGGATTCAATCCTGTTCAATTTTCTGTATTTGCAAAACTAGAAGAGACTGCTTCAAGGTGTTCCCTTTTATCATCCTTTCTCGAGGAATTACTGTTAAAATGCCCCAAAACTCCTCACCAAGAATCATGGATGAAGAAATAGTGTGGCTGTTTGCACTCCATATGATCTAAAATGTGTTGAATGGCAATATACTCTTATTTAGCAACAATGTCCACTGTTCAGCAACTGTCATATAATCAGTTATGAACAAAAAATGTGAAACTTTGTTATCTAAAAGCAGAATATTGATCATGGGTAAATTTTACTTTGCATTCGTATGGGACAAAATAGTAAATTTACACGTGTGTATTTGTAAAAATAAAATTTGCATCTGGTCAGACCCAGGAGTAAATCTACCCATATGTAAATATACTCCGGTGTGTATTTGCTTTCGCATGCACCATTTGCTTACCCCGAGTAAAATTTGCACACCGGAGTATATTTACACACGTGTATTTTTGGCGCATGCGAATTGGATTCTTCAAGCATGCATAAGCACAGCAATTCTGAGGGGCCGATCAATACACCATGGGGCCAGTTGTTCAAAATTAATGATGTCATTATCTATTTCAAATGGCAATATTACTTTTTGTTGAAAAAAATGTGACAAAAAATAACAGTGCATTTGCTTTTGAAGTTGATATATAGCTAACAAATTAAGGGTTTGACAGTGTTAAGCTAAGTTTTGAACAATTGGGCCCTGGTTTTGTGTCGGCCCCTATGCTTAGTTGCTTACTATCATTCTCAAGAGTGTAGTACACAGTGTAGACTCTAATGAAACAGAAAGAAAAATCTTACCTGCTCACTTCTTGTTTCTTCAGTCATGACTAAGAAGTATCCATGGTAATGCAAACAGACAAATACAACTACTGGCTAATTCAATTTGAGCCGCTTCATGAGAAAACCGGATTTTTACCTATGCGAAAACAAAGATGCAGATCAGCTGTGCAGTAACTGCACAGCTGATCAGCGCCTTTGTTTTCGCTACTCGGACAGTACAATTTGTCTTCTTCCTAAGTACGAAATTTCAAGTTTCTAGCTATGTTCTGTGGTTGTACAGGCCGGTTTGTGTCAGACCTGGTCAGAAACCCCGAAGACCGTTTTTCTCGCATCGCGGCTCATTTGAGCTGTGCCACAAGAAGGTCTATTTGGGTCTCTGACCAATTCCGACACAAACTGACAAAAACAGCCACAAAAGATGGCTACACTTGGAATTTCAGATTTAGAACGAAGATGGCTAAATGTTCTATAAACCTAATATAAGTAGCTAAACAAAGGTACTGATCAGCTGTAGCAAGTTTCTTTGTTTAAGCACATGCAGGTTGGTTCTCATGGTGCACTTCATTTGTTATGTTTACTTTGATTAACCTTTGTAAGTGTTCCAAAGTAAATTCCACAAGATATTCTTTGAAACCTGCTACTGTGATTGATAATACATATGATATACAAAAGGACTTTGAAAATGCCTCACTATAAATTGGCCGTGTTGATGATTATTTATTTGAGAATATAGGATATTTCGTCAAAAATATTTTCAAAAGAAAAGTATGATTGGTCTGCTTAAATTTCATACTGAAACCGAAACATCAACACCAGTGGTATGATTTCAAACCTTACCAAAATTTCACCAAAAACAAGCAAATTCAGAGGATTTATGTCTCCCGCCTTGATAGTTTAGTTACACAAATATTATCTTAAGCCTGAGGAAATAATTCTGTTTACTTTCAATATACCCTCGATATCGTCGTTTAACTATCGATCGACCTTAAATTTACCTTGATACTATACTCGCTTATATTTATTTTTAGCCAGAGAGTGACAACGAAGTATTTTTGGATCGATGACCTTGAGTTTGCTCCGTTTACAATGTAATCAGATATTTAGCATGTGTGATCAGCCATCGTTGTCCAAACATAAAAGTCATAGTTGTTACTTGGTGGTTATAATTGAGCCGCCTCATGGGAAAACCAACAATGTGGTTTTCGAACAGGTCTGACACTAACCAGCCTGTACAAGCACAGAAAATAGCCAGAAGCTTGAAATTTTGGATTTAACTTGAGTAGAAGAAGAATTGTACTATCCGAGCAGCGAAAACAAAGGCGCTGATCAGCTTCGCGGTTACCGCGCGAAGCTGATCTGCGTCTTTGTTTTCGCCTATGCGGATTGTTGGTTTTCCCATGAGGCGGCTCATATATTAGCACATTTCTGCCGTCAGGACATCCGCTTGTTGGCTCATTTGCTCATGCACACCAACAACATAAGTATATAGTAACTGTGTCACATTACGAAAACTTGCCCATGCGTTATACAGATTTTAAATATTTTTGCTAAAAACGTCGAATGTCGAACCACGTTAGAACCGCCTCGCCGAGACCCACAATCTATGTTTTGGAGCAAAAATAAGAAAAATAGGTATAGCCCTGCATATCCCATTTTTGCTATATAAAAGGTTAACACGGACATGTTTTCGTGATGGACTCTCCCAGCTTCTGAACACCATATTGCACATGAGGCTTTTCCGTAGACAACTTCTCGCCCAGCGATGTCATGTTTCAGATTTTATTTTCAAATACTTGATGGTATTAGAAAGAGGGGAACTGAACTTCCGTAAGACAACATGAAGATTTGTCTGACATTAAACCCCAAAGCTAATCGAATTGACCGAACGATTTGTTGTGTTAACGGCTGTGTTAAACGAAGACATAGACTATAGAAACAGTGTAAA
Organism: Rugalucina vietnamica; assembly: GCA_964017185.1. Lineage (NCBI taxonomy): Eukaryota > Metazoa > Mollusca > Bivalvia > Lucinida > Lucinidae > Rugalucina > Rugalucina vietnamica. The sequence continues at coordinate 44,689,699 of OZ024872.1, forward strand.
TTTTAACCCAGCTGTCGTGTAAAACCACATAACTTTAAAAGGCATAAAGACAAGTTTCAACTAGAATGTCCATCATAACCATGGTAAACAAATATTAAGATAATATCAAAAATAATCTCTGGGGTCGAGGCTCATGTCTTATATAGTTTTATATTCGTGACAACTATGCTAAGTGTAATTAATAGTGCTCAAATCGCCCGGAACTCCTGTCTCAATATGATCGTACTGTTTAGGTGGGACGTAAAACACCAATAAAAGATACCAACAGAATCTTACTGAAGAGGACAGAGATAGATCACTGGATGGCAAAACATTGAGTAGGCCTATTTGTAAACATACCTGTAGGAATATTTAACAATGGATATTGACCAGTGTATTTGTCATCAAGTTTCAAATTGAATAAGATAAGATCTGTTTAGACAAGTGAAGTGGTAAGTCCTAGATCAACCAGTTTATCGTCCGATGGACCGATTTATGGACTGATATTGTTAGTTGTCCATCTGTTTTCAATATAAACATCACAATAAAAACGGGAAAACCCCGAGGTTTTATGAAATCATAATGGACATATGCATTTTATTCGTTTGAGATCAACCAAGTGACTCGTTTAAACGCATCAAGGTCGGTGGGTTAATTTGGAAATATTGTGAAATTAGTTTCGGAATGTGGATATTCATGTTATCTAAATTTTCCGGCATCAATCATTTATGAATCTCGGGTATGATTTTCAGATATTACCAAGCAGTGTAGATATGGATTGAATCAGATTCAAAATAATGTTTATTGGATCCGAGGTTTTACACAAGTATATCGACAGACATACAATGACATACAATGAGTATGTATAATTCAGGTGAGTCGGCTGTCGACATACCGAGACATGAAACCCATATCGTTATACTCGCACGAAAGTAACCTTTTGCGTATTACAAATGGCTCGGTCGACAGCACACTTGCTCCCATGGTATCTGTACCGACCTGGTGCCTTACCAATGTTTAATATATTTGGTCCCATTTAGATAATACTAGTCTTTGTATCAACTACCATGTTGAAAGTTGTAAAATTTCAGTAATTCTCTTTGGCTCCATGTTGCCAAATCTAAAGGGTCACTGACGAGACTTTAATAGTCGAAACCGCGGTATGGCCCATCCCCTTTCTCATTAATGTCTTCACTGCTCTTAAAGGATCTCAGTTTTAATTTTTATTTGTCGTATTAACGATGGATTTGTCACGAATATGTGTCAAGATGATGCGATTGTAACGTTCGACCATCTGCTTGTGCACACAAATATGCTACAGCATCTGTTTCAGACTATCCCATATTGCATGTTAAGACGAAGTTGCATAGACCAATGCAGATTTAAGCTTTTACGTGTGACTACTTTATATCGTGGAATTTCGCCATAAAAAGCGCACGGCAGCCATAGAAAACGAAGACATACTTTCAAACTTCTTTGACACTGTCATGCGTTTTTTATATGTATATCAAAACTGATTTGCATAAAATAAACACTAACTCAAATGAAAACTAACATTGAAAGCGCTTGAAATCATTCCTTGGTATTGAACTTTTACTCTATGCTCCTCCTATGCCAAACCTTTATTTGTCCTTCAAATGTCAGTCTGACATCTAAGTAGGCAACATAAACGGAATTTCATCATCAACTTCTAAATACATAATTGGTTTAAACCCCACGCACCCTGTGTCCAGTTGATTTTATCAGTTAATGAATATTTGCTTTGTTGTAATGTCGGGATGTTCACGTCCGTTTTCAAATATCAGTTTGAATATCATATTATTAAGAGGTAATGATCAGGAAACAGCTAAATCAGAATAAATTCCCCCTCCAACAACCCGAGATTGGAAAAACTAAACTGACAATCAAGTGCTATACAAAGACAAGAACGCCGCGGAGGTCAGCATACGACCTATACACTTCGTAGAGGAAAAAACCGATGCTTTGTAAACCCTAAAAGTCATGTTTTGTGTTTCATACGTTGTAGGTATACATTAGAACCGCCTCGCCGAGAACGGCCACGTTTTCCTGATGCTTTTGTATGTGCTCAGTTAAACAAAGCACCTTTGTGGACAAAATACCACTGGTATATTCTTAATATTTGAATGCGAGTTAGGAAACAAGGCGTGTCAATGGTCGCATTTGGGTCTGTGTTTCCTTTAAATACCAGGGTCCAGAATAAAGTTTGATCCCGGGCTTCTCCAACTATAAACCGACGTCCCGTCTCCATATGACCTAAGCTGTTGGTGGGACGTTAAACTCGAAATCAAATCAAAAAGTAATCTTATTTTCATCATGGTTATATGACAAGGGTTTCGTAACGAACCTTACGGAAGCCTATTGACATATTGACATATTTATTTCAAGGTCGAGCGGGATACTGGGAAACTACGCATCTAAAAATATCTTACCTGTGTCGCAGCCAATACAATATAAAATTTACTACAGCTAAAAATAAACATTGATCCATCGAGTTAGGTTGATGTAACGTGCATAGCAAAGTAAACAGAATATTTTCTACTGGTGTATAATAACATATATCCAAACCACATGCACTTTCTTAGTGTAAATGCCTGAAAAAGGACTTATGTTCAAATTTCCAAAAAGTGATAAAAAATGAAGTGATGATTATATCCAAACCACATGCGTATCTTTAAAGCATCTGTAAAGTTTCAAAAGAATTGGAATATAACTGTAGGAGGAGATGCGTGCACAAGGTACCCACTGTCCATTCACTTACAATGTCAAAATGTCCGAAAAAATGACTAAGTTAAAATTGCGAAAAAAGTGTCAAAAATTAAGCTGAGGATTATATCCAAATCACATGCACATCTTCAAAGCATGATCAAAACATCTGTAAAGTTACAAAAGAATCAGAATAAAACTGTAGGAGGAGTTGCTTGCATGAGGTACCCACCATCCATTCACTTTCATTGTCAAAATGTCAGAAAAAATGACCAAGTCCAAATTGCCAAAAAAGTGTCAAAAATTAACCTTAAACAGCAGTCACACATTAGCGTATAAGTGAAACGCGCGCCGGGCGTGTTGAAAAAATACAAATTTCCACATAAGCCAGACGCATGTCGGAGACATGTCCAAGGCGCGTTAAGCGAGCGCTGGGTACGCTTGGTGTACGTCCGGCACGCGTCGCTAAAAAGCGTTTCGTGCGTGTTTGGGCTAAATAAAATTTTAAATATGCTTAAAAATTTTCTAGAAGTTGGGCGTGTGTCGGGCGTGTGACCTACACGCTACAAGTACGTTCCATGCACGTTACAGGCGCGTTGAATACGTTTCGAACACGCCAAGCACACGTTTCAAGCACGTCGTATACGCTACGTGCGCGTTTCGATTTTAGCCGGATGCTGGTTTGGGCGAGTGTGGAACGCGCCTGTAACGTGTGCCAAGCGTGCTTGGAGCGCGCATGAAACGCATACAGCGCGTCTGTAGCGCGTGCCTAGCGTGTCTGGGACGCACGACAAACGTACTCCAAAACTTTGAGATTTTTTATACGTACGGCACACGCTTCAGTCACGCGCTAATGTGTGACTGCAAAAGCGTGTTAAAGGAACAAATTAATTTTATACGTCCAAAATCTTCAGCGTGTTGAGATTTTTCATACGCCAGGCGCGCGTTTGGGTTATACGCTACTGTGTGACTGCTGTTTTAGGATTATATCCAAACAACATGCACATCTTCAAAGCATGGTCAATACATCTGTAAAGTTTCAAAAGAATCGGAACAAAAATGTAGGAGGAGTTGCCTGCACAAGGTACATACTCCTATAGGAAGGACGGAAGGACAGACGCACGGATGGACGGACTAACGGAATGACGGAAAGCCAAAAACCATGTCCATCATCTTTTCTTCAAAAAGGCGGGGGACAACAAACAGTGAGGACGAAAAATATTCATCAGGTCCAACATAATTTCTGGAAAAAAAAACACCAAAAGTCAAGCAAATGCTGTTAGTTGTCTTTCAATTGCACTCAAACTGTGGTAATTATGTCACTTCAACATTTATGAAGAAAACTTTAATTTTTGCATGTCAAAATGAAACAAATTCTAAAGTTTTCAAACACAATAAAATGGCATGGACTTGTGTAAAAATTACCATAACTTTTGGCATTGTGATCATATGTCTGAGTGTTTTGACATCAGCAAAAAACACTAGCTCCTTAAACAGCACTGAACGAAAGTCCCCATTTTTACTTTGCTTTTTTCTTGTGCTTAAGGTTGTACACTATCACTGGAGATGGTTTGTTTTCACAAAAAGCTTTTTTTTTTTTTTTTAGCCGTCCAAAGGTTTTCTTTGACAAAACAATGAAAACTTTATGTATCCAGAAACTTCAGATTACCAGCATTGGCATTCTAAACCTTCAGTTTCAATGCATTTGGGCTATTTTGGTATTTATGGGCAGTTCAAATTTTATGCTCAGCTGAGTTGAGTAATAACCTCGGGCCCTGGTAAAGGTGGTATCAGAACCAGAACTTCTGAAGGAGTAGAAACAACCAAACCAAAACAACCAAATGGAAACAACCAAACCAAAACAACCAAAAGGAAACAACCAAACCAAAACAATGAAACCGAAACAACCAAACTGAAACAACCAAACCAGCTACATGTACCTAATCATGATTTTTTTAATATAGACAGTAAACTAAAGATGCTATACATTCAGCAAAACAAACAGTGCCTTTGTGCTGTACATATTTGATTCGTTGCTATAAGTCCCAGTCAACAGCTTTGGTCATGTCAGGATGCTAACTCCATTTTATGGGACCTTTAGTCCTCTACCCAACATTAGGATGTCACAACATGTGAAATGCACATGAAATATAACCACCACAGTAAAGAACTAAGGCTTATATGTATGGATGGTTTGAACAAACCACCTTTCCTGGGCAGGCTCAGTCCTGAGCGTTAACCAGTAATCAGATGGTTGGTCAGTCAGTCCTAAGCTTTGCCTGTAACCGCAAGCAGACCATCTATTTCTAAAACAGACAAATACAACAACTGGCGGGGACACAATTGCAAAAAGCAGGTATTCTCATGGAACTGCTCCAATTCTTAGTTTCAAACTCAGTATTACAACAATAAGGTTTTCTGCTCCACCATATCATCACTCTAATTAAAATTTTAATGTCTCTAACAGAAGCCAGTTTACGTGCAGAACTTCACACGGTATAGCAAGTTTAGTGCAATAGCATCACTAGGTTTAGAATGAATCGACTCATCTCTGCAGGCTTCCTGAAGTTTTAAGTACCGGTAGCAGACAAGTTTATATAAGCATGATAAGCATTTTATATAAAACTGCACCACCAAGAATTATGAATCATATCCAATCAAATTTGGCTTGTAGTATTACGAAAAAATACAATATACTTTTTTTGAGTAAGCAAAACAGTCTTCTTTCTTCTTTTCCCAATGGACAATCTATTATAAGCACATTATAATACCATCATTTCAGTTTGCAGAAGTGAAAACACTTGTGATCTATAAGAAATAACTATTAAACTATATTTTAAATGCACATGCTGTCCCCCGTCCTTTCATTCTATGTCATTGAATTTCGAAAAAAGTCTGCCATTTAAGTTCCAAACTTCCACATAAATATATGTACATGTATCTCTTCTTTCATTAAGCTGAATTATAAGAAAAACCAGGTGATAACATATGCAAAAACAAAGGTGCAGATCAGCTGTGCAGTTTCTAGCTTTCTTCTGTGACATTACAGGCTTATTTGTGACTGACCCGGTCGGAAACCACAATAAGAGCTGTCGAAGGACAGCGTAGCTCGCATGACTTGTGCTTTGCCACTACATCCATTAAAATCTATGACCCATGCTTTGACCTCAACGTCACTCAGGTGGGTCGTGATGGTACAGCATAAAACTTAAGACCAATATCTATAAACATGCAAAGTATCAACTTGATACAGGTGTATGTTCAAGACATGAAGACTTATAAGTTTAACCAAAACTTAAACACAAAATTTCCAAGTCTGTGACCTTGACGTCCAGGTCATAAAGGTGAGTAATATAAACTAATAATGGTACAGCATAAAACCCGAGACCAATACCTATCAACCTGCAAAGTATCGACTTGATCCATCAACATGTTCAGGAGATATAGACTTATATCTTATAGACTTAAACTTTAACCAAAAGCTTAACACAAAATTTCCAAGTCCGTGACCTTGACCTCAAGGTCACCTAGGGTGGGTCATGATGGTACTGCATAAAACTTCAGACCGATATCTACCAACATACAAAGTATCAACTTGATCCTTAACATGTTCAAGAGATACAGACTTATAAAAACTTTAACCAAAAACTTTAACATTTGAGCAACACGGACGCGAACGCCGACGCCGGGATGACTGCAATAGCTCTTCCTGTACTTTCGTACAGGCGAGCTAAAAACCTTTCTTCTTGCGTCCTAACTCATTAAGACATACCTCAACACCAAGCAAGTCTTTAACCCTCCCTGCCTCTTTTCGAAATCTCTGCAGTGACCCCTCAAGGTCATGATATTTTTCCTGCCAATTGAGGTCACCATTTTTCTCTGCCATAGTGAGGCTGGTCCTGATGGATCCTTGTCAGTGGGGTTTATTATCGTCTCCTTGGGCTCATCTCACATTTCAACCCCTGTTTTGTGTCTGTAAAGCATGTAAAAAGAAGTAAAGGACTGTAAAATCTTGAACCCAATGAATGAATGATGACCAAAGTCATTCAACAAGGTAAACAAATAAGCCGCCTCATGGGAAAACCAACAATGTGGTTTTTGAACAGGTCCGACACAAACCGGGTTGTACAGCCACCAATGACAGCTAGAAGCTTGAAATTTCGGATTTAAGAAGAAGAGGGATTGTACTATCCGTGTAGCGAAAACAAAGGCGCTGATCAGCTTCGCAGTTACTGCGAAGCTGATCTGCGCCTTTGTTTTCGCATATGCAAATTGTTGGTTTTCCCATGGGGCGGCTCATTAATGTTTGGCTGCATACTTCTCAACAACAGCTATAGTCATATGGTGACTATGGAGATGAGTACTCATCTTATGCACCAGTCATATGTACACTCCACCCCACAGTCCCAGGGCAGGGTGGAAGATAGCTGTGTAAATGTGTGCAAGTTTTACCTTTGTATTGTCCCCACAGTACGGTAGAAGTACCAGTGGTTTGCACTCATATGCATGTAAAAATTGCAGTGTAATGAAGATTAAACAGACCGTGGGGGGAATCAGCAGGGATTTTACCAAATGACTGTCCCCGAAGAGTGGAGCAGTGCCACGCAAAGCACATGCTAATAATGAGTAACTGAACTTGCCCAGAATGAGCATGAGAATGAATCTTTTTATGAAGATGTGACGTGGCTGTAAAATATAGTGCACCATTGTTTCTTTTGTTTTTTTTCTTCTTCAAAATTTATGCAATAGTAGCAATCAAAAATGATTTTGTCATTCATTAAAATTCACTAGATCCCTCGGGAAGTGTTGAAAACCTCAGGCTGTGCCCTCAATTTTCATCACTCCCCTCGAAACTTAGCGAATTTTAACGAATGGAAAATCATGTTTGATCCCTATATTGAATAATTTTTGTTAACTGATTTAATCACAGTTTTGTCTCCATTATGTACTATGCCAGTTGGATAATTATGCACTAGTCATTTGTAACCACGGCCCCACCCCCCAGGCCCGGGGATGGGCGGGGGATAGCCGTGGAAATGAGCGGGGCTTTAACCAAAGTGTTGCCACGGCAGTGCGGGGGAAATACGCGGGGTTTGCTTTATATAGGCAAAAAGGGCAGTGAACTCATTGTGAAAAGATAGCAGGCTGTGGGGGGAAAACAGCAGTTGTTTTACCAACGAGCAGTCTCCGCAGGGTGGGGCTTTTAGCAGGGATTTTCTGGACCAAAAGTCAAAGTCCCCGCTATTCCCCGGGCCTGGGGGGGGGGCGTGGTTACAAATGACTGGTGCATTATTATTAATTAATAATTATATCCAAAGCAGATAACAACCAAGAAATAAGATCTGGACATTCACAGTTTTCAGTAATTTTGTGGAGAGAACATTATTTTAGTTTTGTCATGTGTGTCATTATGTGTTAGATCTCCTTAATTTTCTTTCCCTATTCTGTCATAAGGCAAAAATGGAAATTAGCTATTAATGGTATCAAATCAATAGGTTTTACTCTTATATGAGCCGCGTCATGAGAAAACCGGATTTTGCATATGCGAAAACAAAGGCGCAGATCAGCTTCGCAGTAACTGCGAAGCTGATCAGCGCCTTTGTTTTCGCTATACATGGGTAGTACTATTCCTCCTCTACTTATATCCAAACTTTCAAGATTCTAACTTTCTTCTGAGAATGTAGAGGCCGGTTTGTGTCGGACCGGGACGGACACCCCCGAAGACCCGTTTTCTCGCCTCGCGGCTCATATCATCAATTTCTTGGAGAAGTTTGCTCAAATAACAGCTAGCAATCACAAGAAATCAGAGTCCAAAATAAGCAGATTAACAATGGCTGATTTAAACTGCTTCTATTTTGAGCGCAGAAACAAATGAGCCACCACATGGGAAAACCATCAATCTGCATAGGCGAAAACAAAGGCGCAGATTTGTTTTCGCTACACGGATAGTACACTTCCTTCTCTTCTTAAATCGGAAATTTTATAGAAAATAGTCCCAGTATAGGGGCAGGTGAAGCCCTTGGGCCATTATTTTTTCAGAATAATCAACATACTGTCCATACAAGTTTTTCCCTTCAAATGACATTTTAACAGTTTACCCATTCCAATACATAGGCAACCCATGTTGAGCTTGCCTTAAAATAGGTCACGGTCATCACAGGGTCATGATTTATATACACATTGTAGTACTTGAGTCATCGATGCTTCATGCCAAGTTTCTTCGAAATCGGTCCACCGGTTCCGGAGAAGAAGATTTTTGAAGGGTTTATATCATAAATATCTTGGTCATGTGACCTTGATTATTTATATATACATTGATTCCCTTATTCTATAGATGCTTCACATGAAATTTGGCTTTGATTGGTCAAGCGGTTTCAGAGGAGAAGATGTTTGAATATTATGGTAATATATATGTATAATGCCCCGGGGCTGGGGCAAATGAGCCCCTGGGGTCCAGTTTTTTTCGGAATCATTAATATTCAGTCCTACTGCCCATTTTCTGCAAGACATTCACTTTAAATGACATTTTAAAAGTTTTCCCCATTCAAGTGCATTGTCGACCTATGCTGACCTTGCTGTAAAATAGGTCAAGGTCATCCAAAGGTCATAATTTATAAACACATTGTAGTACTTCAGTCCCCGATGGTTCATGCCAAGTTTTATTGAAATTGGTCTATTGGTTCAGGAGAAGATGAATTTTGAATGGTTTTTACCATATATGGGCATGGCGGCCATCTTGGTCATGTGACCTGGATTATTTATAAACACATTGATTCCCCCTTCCCATTGATGCTTCCTATAAAATTTGGCTCTGATTGGCCAAGTGGTTTCAGAGAAGAAGATCTTTGAATATTTTTGTAATATACATGTATATTGCCCTGGGATGGGGGCAGACCAACCCCTGGGGTCCAAATTTTTTTCAGAATTACCTACCTTCAGTCCATTTGCCCATTTCCTGCAAGATTTGCCTTTCAAAAGACATTTTAACAATTTTCCCCATTCAAATGCATGGGCGACCTATGTTGACCTTGCCGTAAAATAGGTCAAGGTCATTCAAAGGTCATAACTTATAAACACATTGTAGTACTCTAGTCCCCGATGCTTCATGCCAAGTTTCATTGAAATCGGTCCAGTGGTTCCGGAGAAGAAGAATTTAGAAGGGTTTTTACCATATATGGGCATGGCGGCCATCTTGGTCATGTGACCTGGATTATTTATAAACACACTGATTCCCCCTTCCCATAGATGCTTCCTATAAAATTTGGCTTTGATTGGCCAAGTGGTTTCAGAGAAGAAGATCTTTGAATATTTTTGTAAGATACATGTATATTGCCCCGGGGTGGGGGCAGACCAACCCCTGGGGTCCAAATTTTTTTCAGAATTACCTACCTTCAGTCCATTTGCCCATTTCCAGCAAGATTTGCCTTTCAAATGACATTTTAACAATTTTCCCCATTCAAATGCATGGGCGACCTATGTTGACCTTGCCGTAAAATAAGTCAAGATCATCCAAAGGTCATAATTTATAATCACATTGTAGTACTCTAGTCCAAGATGATTCATGCCAAGTTTCGTTGAAATCGGTCCAGTGGTTCCGGAGAAGAATAATTTTGAAGGGGTTTTACCATATATGGGCATGGCGGCCATCTTGGTCATGTGACCATAATTATTTATAAACACATTGGTTCTCCCTTCCTATAGATGCTTCATATAAAATTTGGCTTTGATTGGCCAAGCGGTTTCAGAGAAGAAGATCTTTGAAAATGGTGGTTGACGGACGACGGACGGACGCCGGATCATGGCCATCCTATAAGCTCACCTTGTGAGCCTAACGGCTCAGGTGAGCTAATAAAAACAACAGTCTCCAGATGTCCGATATCAAGTTTGTACAGGTTTCAGTTTTTTCTTTTCTCTTGGACCATTTTGTGTTAGAAATGTCATATTTCGAGCCTGTGGGTACTAATATATATGGGTACTCACAGTTGTGGGTATTCAAAATTTGGGAGCACTTTTAAAATTTTTGAAACATTTTATACCTTTTCTAAAATTTTGAGCAGTTAAAATTTGTGGTCTTCAAATTTGTTGGTACTCAAAATTTGTGGGTATTCGTAAGACTTTAAATATTATTAGTGTGGATGATCAAATTTTGAAGGCACTCAAAACTGGTGGCAATCAGAAGGTATAGATATTTAAGTAAGATGTTATTACATAAAGATGCGGCACTTGAAATATTTATGAGTCTTCAAATTTGAGTGAATTCAAAATAAGTGGGTATTCAAAAGTGCATATATTTTTGGGTATTGAAAATGTTGGAAACTATATTTTCTTGTTACACAAAGCATGGGCAAATTATGTTGGTCTTCACTATAAGAATGTTCACAAAATTGTGGGTTTTCAGAATAAGCTGGTTCATAAAATTATGAGTCAAGACTGAAATTGTTTGTACGAAACTGATGTGGTCATAGGGTACTCATAGAATCGTTGGTGTTCAAGTTATTTGTATGTACAACGTGTATTCATCAATTATAGAATTTCACACTGTGTGTGCTCAGTATTTGTGAGTACTCAACATGTGGGTACCTAAAATAGTTTGGTAAAAGTGCAGAAAGTATGCACATTCATATGAACTGAAAGTCTCAATATGGAAAAAATGCCACCTTAATATCTTTATAGACTCAGATCAGTGTTTCATTTAGTCTGATCAGACAATGTTTCCATTGTCTTATATTGAGACAAAGAGTAAATTAGAAGTTAATGGCATATTTCATCTAATTCTTGAAACAAGCAGGTGGACAGTGTCAAGAACTTTTATCTTTTCCTCTCTGCTGTAAAAGCAATTATCTTCTTTTTAAGAATTTATTGTGACAGCCTTAAAGATTAGAAACCAGAGGACCAATGGTCCTGTAAACGCTCACCTGAGACCTGAGATATATACATGTACCAATAAACTTGTTAGACTAGAATGGTACAATGCATGTATATAACCCTAGGGCAGGGTCAGAATAACTCCTGGAGTCAATGTCTTTTTCAAATCATAAAAATTCAGTCCATTAGCCAATTAACTGCAAGTTTTCTGCCATTTAATTACATTTTCCTATTTTTTCCCATTCCAATGCATGGGAGACCTAAGTTGACCTTGCCGTAAAACAGGTCAAGGTCATCCCAGGGTCATGATTTATATAAACTTTGTAGAGCTCCATTCCCAGATGCTTCACACCAAGTTTCAAAATCATAGGACTTCTGGTTCTGAAGAAGATTTTTAAACGTTTTTGCTATTTATAGCCATGGTGGCCATCTTGGTCATGTGACCTTGACCATTTATATAAACTTTCATTCCCCCTTCCCAAGGATGCTCCACATGAAGTTTGGCTTTGATTGGCCTAGCGGTTTCAGAGAAGAAGATGTTTGAATATTATGGTCTTATACATGTATATAGCTCCGGGGCAGGGGCAGACAACCCCTGGGCCTAAAATATTTTCATAAGCATAAATCTTCTGTCCATTTGCTCATTCCTAGCAAGTTTTCTGCCATTTAATTACATTTTCCTATTTTTTCCCATTCAAATGCATGGGCGACCTAAGTTGACCTTGCCATAAAATAAGTCAAGGTCATCCCAGGGTCACGATTTATATAAACTTTGTAGAGCTCCATTCCCAGATGCTCCATACCAAGTTTCAAAATCATAGGCCTTCTGGTTCTGAAGAAGAAGATTTTTAAACGTTTTTGCTATTTATAGCCATGGCGGCCATCTTGGTCATGTGACCTTGACCATTTATATAAACTTTCATTCACTCTTCCTAAGGATGCTCCACAAAAAGTTTGGCTTTGATTTGCCTAGCCGTTTCAGAGAAGAAGATGTTTCAATATTATGGTCATATACATGTATATAGCCCCGGGGCAGGGGCAGACAACCCCCTGGGCCCAAAATATTTTCTTCAACATAAATCTTCTGTCCATTTGCTCATTTCTGGCAAGTTTTCTGCCATTTAATTACATTTTCCTATTTTTTCCCATTCCAATGCATGGGAGACCTAAGTTGACCTTGCCGTAAAACAGGTCAAGGTCATCCCAGGGTCACGATTTATATAAACTTTGTAGAGCTCCATTCCCAGATGCTTCACACCAAGTTTCAAAATCATAGGCCTTCTGGTTCTGAAGAAGAAGATTTTTAAACGTTTTTGCTATTTATAGCCATGGCGGCCATCTTGGTCATGTGACCTTGACCATTTATACAAACTTTCATTCCCCTTTCCCAAGGATGCTCCACATGAAGTTTGGCTTTGATTGGCCTAGCGGTTTCAGAGACGAAGATGTTTGAATATTATGGTCATATACATGTATATAGCCCCAGGGAAGGGGCAGACAACCCCCCAGGGGCTAAAATTTTCCATTAACATTAATCTTCTGTCCATTTGCTTATTCCCAGTAAGTTTTACCCATTAAATAGCATTTTACCATTTTTTCCCATTCAAATGCATTGGCGACCTATGTTGACCTTGCCGTAAAATAGGTCAAGGTCATCACAGGGTCATGATTTATATATACATTGTTAGTAGTGCTTGAGCCATTAATGCTTCATGCCAAGTTTCATTGAAATCGGTCCATCGGTTCTGGAGAAGAAGATTTTTGAAGGGTTTTTACCATATATGGGCATGGCTGCCATCTTGGTCATGTGACCTGGATTTCTTATATACACATTGGTTCCCCCTTCCTATTGGTGCTTCATATAAAATTTGGCTTTGATTGGCCAAGCGGTTTCAGAGGAGAAGATCTTTGAAATTGTGGACGGACGGACGGACGGACGACGGACGGACGGACGCCGGATCATGGCCATCCTATAAGCTCACCTTGTGAGCCTAACGGCTCAGGTGAGCTAAAAAACAGCAAAAAACTCTGAAAACTGGCGATGGATATAGGAGTGTAAACCAACTAGTTTTTAATTGAGATGGTTTAGGCTGTTTTGGTTAATTGGCTATTATTATTCTGACAGAATAATTTTCAGGAGCTCAGGACTCATTTGCTGAGATAAAACAAAGGAAAAGTCACCAGAAACCCATCATTATTTTTTACAATTTCGTTACACTGCTTAGTGTTTTGCATTACATGTGCAATAGAAGAAAAAAATCATATTATGCATTATGTCCATCAAAATAATTACATATTTGATACATGAATAAATGCATATCTGCACAAATAATTTCATAAATTATGTGGTACTCAAGCTTATCTAAGATCCTGGGTGTTTCCGGAAACACTACTGTAAATTTGGTAATTTTCACGAGATTTTTATTTTGCGATTTTTCGATTTCCGAATTATTAGCGAGTCTTTGAATTCGTGAACGAGTACTCATGCAGTCTATAAATCTTATTGTAATTCTTTATTGGCGAGAACTTTATTTTCGCGAGACAACGAATTCGCGAATACTAGCAAAAATTAAGTTCTCGTGAACATTTCCGGATTTACAGTATTATTCTTACATGTACAGAAAGCAAGACACATTTACTTTCAAAATACTTCTTAGTTATAAGTATCGTAACACCCTAATGATTGCGTATGCCCATATTTTATTCAATATTTATTTACTACAACGTGCACGGCTTATGTTTGTAAAGTTACGAGGATTTTTATCGAATGGATTTGTCTCTAGAGTCTTGCAAATACCTACTCTGTCAAATAGACAAATTAAACTTAAAATTTTTGACAATGTTTCATTTTCGCGAAGTAATTGTTTAAAAGTATATAGGGATTTACTGCAATGTCAAAACATTTTTATTCTTGACATTGTCTCTACTAGTTATAGTTTATGTCAATATTTTTATCATTTCGTTAAACTTCGGCCAGAAAACAAGGTATTGAATTTAACTTTACAAAATGAAATGGAAGTTCTTGCATATTTTACGCTAACCTGTTGAATTCAATTTCACCTTATTAGTAGATAAAGCATCAGAATTCCGTTTGTTTTCGAAAAATGTTCTACCAATGTTAGAAAATTATTTTTCATGAAAAAAATGTTGACAAAGAACTGCCTGTGATATAGGGCAATCTCCTCACGCTCATTCACCTCGGGGCACATCAAAATCGGTGTTGTCATCCATAATCCTGAAGGTTTAAAGCTTAAAAAAGATGCTTTAATTTGAATTGAAGCTTTCACATTGTTATTTTTTTTTTGGTATTAAGTATGATTAGTCAATAATAGTGATATGGCGAGATTAATCAATCGGCGTTTTCTTTAATCTAAAGATAATCCGTTAAGAATCGTTGCATGTGTCCAGTGGCATAGAAAATAAGCATAATTATAAGCGTAATTCGTAAGAAAACAGAACAACAGCTTTTGCAAATCGAAGGATAATTGATGATAATTATGTTAATAAAAACAACTAAAGAAATGACTCTCTCTCTTTCTAGTCTCTCTTTCTTACAAAAATGGAAATTTGAAGCTCTATTTAACAGAAATAAAATCTTCTCCTATTATATGAATTATGGCGAAGAATTTAAATGATTTATATTTGCTAATATACAAAATTTCAGACCACATTCAGCGGCCGATAAAATATTGATTTTTTTTGCCGATTTACCTGTCTACCTAAGCGACAGACACAGCGGAGGCAAATATCAATATTCAATAGCAGTTTCAAGTCTCTGTATCTGTCTATGTCTCTAGATGAAACTTATCTTATGCAAACTACTTATATGAATAATGATTACAGGTCTAAGTGAATTTTATGCATCTAAAATACATTTAAAGCACCCAAAGCCACAGCATTATGTCCATTCCAGTAGTCCAATCCGGTAAAGGAACGCACCCCGGAACGCACCCCGGAACGCACCCCCTATCCGAGGTTTATTGGATCTGAGTTTTATTGAAAACATCCATCAAATGAAGGATTTATTTCCGGGTTACCGAAGTGATTATGTCAACACCTGGTATGCGGTGCCAGGTGAGTTATCTCGTGAGATTACTGGTTCCCACGAGAGCAGGAATAACATGAATCATGGAGAAAAGACTCATGTCTGAATGTCAATAATCAAAAACTGGTAGAGTAAGGGGACATGGTTTCGCACACTTCATAATGATTTACTTAGATCATAGAAAATGAAAAATACTTACAATCACGGTAGCTTGTCTCATTTCAACCTTGACAAAAGCTGTTTACAAAACGTCAGAGCTCAATACGTCATCGGGGATCCGTCATTATTTACTGTGGTATTTAGTGGTAAAATATGGAGGAAATGGGACATGGCTTCGCACACCCACATTTTTTGAAAACAAAGCAGAACTTTGGAAAAAACACAACATATTAATGAAGAACAACCAAAATACTGTCAACAATTAAAAACAAAATGTAAATTACAGATAGACCATGTCCAAAGTACATTGTGTTCAAATTGGGGGTGTGTCACTTCAGGGACAGTAGCTGTACAAAAGTATGTTCCAACTTAAACTTAAAAATGACAACCTGGCATTTTAATACCATGGTGTGCCAACTTTGGGAGGATGAGTTGTATTGGGCCGAGATGACCAGGCACCTTGAAAAATGATCGCTCCCTCGGTATCACGGTTTACCGGAACGGACTTGACTTTGACAGACGGACAACCAGCGCAGATAAAATGTGAAAACTTGTATCATTTTGGAGAAATATTGGAATATTTAGAGAGAAATTATTGGAAATAAGATATTTTTCTACTCACCTGTAGATTTTGATTGGAATCATAGAAATGGTATGTTGAATAAGCTGATTGTTTACACAGTGTACATGTTTGTTGACATTTGTAATGCAAATGAGGTTTCATCGCACGCTCAAAGCACGCGAGGTTGCGGAAGCTAAGAATTTGTATAAAACATCACACTCTTCGACAAAACTCATTTATATGCATCATCCCTAGGGATTGTCATCATAATGGGGTAAACTTTGAGGAATAAATTAGGTGTGCGAAGCCATGCCCTGTGCGAAATCATGTCCCCTTACTCTAGAGATCTTTCTCAAAAAAAATCATACTGGGTAAGAGAAACGAGGACATGCAAAAACAATGTGCCAGATGCATACTGACCCAGTGCCGCCTATGCTTTATTGCACGCGAAATTATTTTACAAAGTATTCTTATTCTGGACGATTTTGGCTTGTAGATTTTTATAGTGACACCGTATAGTAAAACCGAATGGATCACAAATGGATTGCAGGTCCGTTAATAGCAAACACATGTGTGTTTGCTTTAGGATAAACGTACGTAAGAAATTTAGAATAAAAAATCTACATACCTTACCGAACAAAACCGACGGTTAGGCGGCCATTAATGTTGGGCGCAGACATTTTTGTCGGCATGCGCAATGTAACTGGTCATTTCGGCCCGTAACCATTTCGGCCCATGACACCATATCGGCCCATACCCATTTCGGCCCATAACCATTTCGGCCCATGAATTATTACCATTGCCCTAAAATAACTTATTCTTGATAAGTTTTAATATAAACCTGGTTGCAAACATGGCTAACAAACCACGTTTCTTGAATTAGAAAGTAACGAAAAAAAATCTGTATTAATAATTCTAAAGTTAACCATCGCCATACCATTTCGTTATTTTACGATGTACATGTAACAGATAATTCATGTTGAAATTTGCAAAAAGAAACACAATATCAACTTTTATTCATTTTTTATTTACTCCCTTTTTTCAAAGTAAGTTTTCTTCAATTTGATTTTTGAACAAATATAAGCCAATATAATTTCAGTTAATTAATCAATGGTTCCACAAGCTTGGCAGCCAGCTTGGCACTAATCAAGTGTCACAGCCTGGTGAACACAAGCGTTTCAAATCAAATGTCAACTGCAATCAAAGCTGGTGTGAACAGTACCAGCAACTGTCAAAAATCACTCACATAAGAGTGACATATTCTTCTAAAGATGAGAAGATGATATGGATATTTCCTAGAGGAAAGGTCTTATTTCGCTTTATTTTTTTTCTTTTTGTTATATGGTCTTTCATACCTTAATAGTCATCATCAGTCCAGCACGTGCCAGATAAAGAAACTAATTTAGAGATAACCATTGAGCAGTTACGGTTCATTAATCGGAGAAGTTACGAATCATTTAGCACGTTAATCGCCAGTAATCTATCTATCTATCTATCTATCTATCTATCTATCTATCTATCTATCTATCTATCTATCTATCATGTTCATTTTTTCATTTTAGCCTTGGTACGATCTATCGTTGGAGTAGACCAGAATTGGTAGGCTGTCACATGCTACTGAAATTTTACTTTCAACAGTCGCTTTCAATATGTTTGAATAGTTATAAAGTACTAAAGAAAGACATAACAAAAACACATCCCGACCCAAGTTTAAATCATTATCTAGAATCGACATTGTTGCAATACCTCCATCAGACTAAAAATTGAAGATAAAGTCATTTGCAGGCTGAAATTTCGGCTCTATTATTAAATAAACTTTGTAACAAAAACCAAATGCAACAAATCAAAAGTCCCTATCTATGAAATAAAATATGGGCCGAAATGGCTCCAAAATCGGCCGTATTTTAAATAAAACTTGTAACAAAACCTAAATGCAACCAACTCAAAACCAAAAGTCCCTATGTATAAAAAAATATGGGCCGAAATGGTTATGGGCCGAAATGGTATGGGCCGAAATGGTTATGGGCCGAAATGGTCATGGGCCGAAATTGTTATGGGCCGAAATGACCCGGAACCATGCGCAGACAATGTATCGTTCAGATGTCGGGAAATTTGTACTTTCTTTTTTCGGCTGAACATTTTTCTTTGTCAAACATATTTCCATATATCCTATTTCAGATCATATTTGTTTCCAAAATGTAAAAATATAAGATAAATACACAATTTACAAATGCAGACGACGATGAAGATTGGTTTTTCGAAATTACACCGTTAAAATCCCCGTATTATAGCAAACCAGTCAACAAGGCAATATAAACGCTCGAAAAAACAAGCGTCTGCGAGGTGTACCTAAAGCAGGTAACCGGCGAAATTATCGAGACGTTTCGAACAGACGGAAATTACGCCGTGAATAGCGTGCCTGGTTATTTTTGGGGGACAATATTTGAGGTTTGAAGGAACAGAAGGAAAACATTTAAGGGAGCTACCTACCTAGGTCTACCTAAAAACCTAACTAGGTCTACCTAACTACCAAGGCCTACCTGCCTACCAAGGTCTACCTACCTAACTAGGTCTACCAACCTAGGTCTACCTACCTAGGTCTACTTTCCAAGGTCTACCTACCTAAGTCTACTAACCAAGGTTTATCTACCTGGGTCTACTTACCAAGGTTCCCTTTCCTAGGTTTACTTACCTATGTCTTAGTCTACCTATCTAGGTCTACCTTCCAAGGTCTACTTATCTAGGTCTACTTACCAAGGTCAAGTTACCAAGGTCTACATTCCTAGGTCTACTTACCTAGGTATACATTTCGCAACTTATTAGGTTTGCTAGAGTCTGCAGTCATGTTACAGACTTCAACGCTCGAAATAAATGTTTAACGGCAAAACTTCTCCAACAGGGCTATCGGTATCATAAACTTCGAAAAACATTTTCTAAATTTTATCGTAGACACTATGAATTGATTTCCAAATATAATGTTGGGTTAAAGACGCTTTTAAGTGAGGGCCTTTCGGAACCTGAATTTTATGGTGACTTGGTTTACAAATTTAAGAAACTTAAAGGAATTAATGATTTTTCTTTTCAGTTCAGAAAAATCATAACACGTTACAGACGTATAGGTTATAACTTGAATGTTATGCGACAGTCTGCATGCTTAGTTTTTAACCCAATCATGGTTGATAACTATGCTGCCTTCTTTAATTGCACGCCGGTGGGTCGGGCGTCAGACTCTTTGATGGCCCGACATAAAGCTATTCATTTTAGTTGGTTGGGGCCGGAGCTTCTTGTCTGTTGCTTGGCCCACCGGGGTCCAACTGGTGTTTTTTCTTTTGCTCCGGAGTTAGTAGGTTATTCGACGCCCAGGGATCTCCATCGTCGGGCAGCTTACTCAGTCTGTGAGTCCTGGTTTTTGATTCATAAGGATGTTTATCATGATTTATTTGTTTGTTCTTGATGATTCATTGACTAGTTAGAGATTCACCACGAGGACCGAATAACTAACTAAATGTTATGAACCACTGCAGAAGCTGAGGGTGAGGTTATGGCCATGTAAAACCGGTTTAAGCCTGCCAGTAACTTTGTGTTACTGATCGTTCCAAGTCGATACTTCTGTGGTGGTTCTTTTTGTTTTATGTTTTGGTTTATAAAAAATTTTTGTGCTGTTGGCGCCTTATGTATGTTTTCACATTTTTAGTTAAGTTAAGGTAACTGAGTGGCCACCTATTGGGAAAATAGCTGCTCATTCGGCTTACGATATGTTTCATGGTATAAGTACCTGATTGTTAGTTTGGTTTTTTCCCACCTCGGTTTTTGGAGTGGGAATCTTTTTCTGATTGCGCCTTTTCCTGATCTTTGCCTACTTGTACCTTTTTCCAGTGTCTACATACCTAGGTCTACTTACCAAGGTTTATCTACCTAGGTCTACTTACCTTAGTCTATCGAACTAGGTCTACTTACCAAGGTCTCACTTCCGGGGTCTACTTACCAAGGTCTGTTTACCAAGGTCTACCTTTTATGGTCTACTTACCAAGTCTACTTACCAAGGTCTACCCACCTAGGTCGACTTACCAAAGTCTACCTACTAGGTCTATTAACCAATATCTACTTACCAAGGTCTACCTACCAAGGTCTACCTACCAAAACCTACATACTAAGTCTACTTCCAATGTCTACTAACCTATTTCTACCTACCAAGGTCTAACTATCTACGTCTGCTTACCAAGGTTCACTTACCTAGGTCTACCTACCTAGGTCTATTTACCAAGGTATACATACCTATCTATGTCTACTTACCAAAGTCTACTTACCTAGGTCTACCTACCTAGGTCTACTTCCCAAGGTCTACCTACCTAGGTCTACTTACCTGGGTCTACCTACTATGTCTACTTACCAAGGTCTACGTCCGGGGTCTACTTACCTAGGTCTACTTACCTAGGTCTACGTACCAAGGTCTACTTACCAAGATCTACCTACCTAGGTTTACCTACAAGGTCTACTTACTCAGGTCTACTAAAAAATGGATAGCTGGATACACTTATTGACAAAAAAATCCCAGCATACGGTTTTCCGTGTGTGTTTGCAGATAAGGCGGGTCTGCCTAAATACAGTAAAGTAGCGCAAAGTGGCGTAAGGATGCGTAAAGTAGCGCAAAGGGGCGCAAAGTGGCGTAAAGTTGGCGTAAAGTTGGCGTAAAGTTGGCGCAAAGTAATGTAAAATTACATAAAACCGTATTATTTATCAAACATGAGGTAAATTATACACTTTCAGTCATATGCATGCATGCAATTCGCATGTACGGGTGAGGAGGGGCGGGTATGGGCGAAACATATAGTCTGATGAACAGAAACTTTTTTTTTTTTTTTTTAATTATTTTCGGCAATGTTTTGAAATGCAGAAAAAATATTTGTGATTGTGTATCATGATGGGTTTGACGGAAGGTACGATTGAAAATTGTGGTCGTTTTATTTTTTATATTAATGGAAAGAAAGAAGAGAGAAATAATCGTGAGTATTCAAAATCCTTTGTGTATTAAGATCATGTGTCTTTAACTAAATAAAAGGTGTGAAAACGTGTGTCCGGTTACCGTGCGGTAATCGAATTATCAGTCACACGTCTGTTTGTAAGGTGGTTAAACAACCGGCTACTGTTGTTTAGCGCGTGTCACTAATTACTGATAATCATATCAGGTTTATTTAACTTGAAATGTTTCCTAATTTTGAATTACGGAATGTTTTTACACTGGCATTAGTAGTCCAATGGATAGCGCATCAGAATAACATGTCCATGAAGGTATATATCATTTTATATAGTAAAACTGGAGGTTACAGGGTTAACTTATTATTATTATTATTATTTTTTTTTTTTTAATTTTTTATCCGAAACAAAATGTCGGTACTCGCTAAAACCGCCTCCTAGGTGGCTCTAACGTGTGTCTACAATCAATGTTTTGAGCAAAAACAAGAAAAATATCATCTTTTCATCTGAAATTTTTCAATGTTTGAAACTGAGCAAAAATCTGTATTTTACATGGGCGTGTTTTCGTAGCCGTACTTGCAATTTTTATGTACGATGTTGCGAAAGTAAGACAAACGGTTACGAGAGGCGTAAAGTAGCTTATAAAACTTTACAAAACGTAGCATTTCAGTTCTCAATCTTGTATATTTCAGTATTTCAGCTTTAGTTGAAAAAAAAAGAGTCTTCAAATGAGGAAACTTTCGGTTTCATATCAGAACATCTGAACAAAGTAATAACACATGGTTTTCAACGTTTCTTTCAGAAAGGTAATAAATGATGAGACAATTTTATAAAGATTTTTTTTCAAAGATATATTATTCGCCGATGTAAATGCATAATATTTTTTATTGTCAATTGAAACTGGGCCCGGGGTCGAAAATGTGCTCAAGAAAAATGGTTATAAATCAAATGGGGGTCCAATGGTAAAGTTATATAAATTTTGCATTTTTTTTTTAAATCTTTTCAGTTAGCCTAAAGGTACTCAGACACATTTTCTTATAAAAATGTTTCTGCACCTTTTTCACACAACGGGTATTTTTTAACGTTTTACATTATACAGCGACAGCTGACAAATTCTAGGTTAGCGATTGCATACTAGAGATAAACAGTATAAACCGTAAAGACGATTTGTAAAATCACAATCCTAACAATTTATCAGCCATGCCAAATTAAAACGTTAAACCCAAAGAGTACGGGTACGCGACCCATTTCCGTGAAATACCATTTTACGTACATGACGGCATCAGCTTTCCCTGACGTTATAATATGTTTGCTCCATAGAAGAATCGGACGTAAGCTGCCATTTAAAAAAGTAAAAATCTGTTTTTGGTCGCAGTGCACTATATATAATGGTCTAAAATGTTCTTTTTCCTAAAGCATGCTAGTTTGGTGTCATTTGCGCATGTTTCCGTCATTCATATTTTTTGATATTCGTACTCAGTTGTATAAGGAATAATTAATGTACACAAAGGCACAGCCGAATATTCAACTGAAACGAAATCGTGACTCGCAAGGTTTTCCGAAGAAGCGAAAATATAAATGAAAATGAAACATTCGCTAAATATGCGACCATGCAGTTGAGCACTATTAACACAGTCTGTTCGTCTATTGTGCGTCCTGTCGTATATAATGGTAATGCCGGAAAACGTAGCATAATCATTTTTTTTCTACTCCAAATGTTATGTTAATGCCGGTATACCTGAAGACTAATGACTGTTTAGTCCAAATGCCTGTGAATGACGCTTTAGCGCAAACTAACTTTGGATGGGAAAAAGTAATTGCTCAAGGATTGAACGTATCATAGTCGCGCTGCCGCAACCGTAAAAGCTAGATATAATAATCTCGGAACCAAAATATGTTTATTGGATTCTAGAATTAATGAAATTTAACATCGCGCAAACATTTGTGTTGCAAAAAATAGTGCTGCACCGATCAAATAAAATTGTAAAACCATGCATGTCTCCGTTTTGGGAATAAAAGTATTTCGGGCGAAAAGAAATATTAAACCCTATGGGCGGTTTGCCTTTATTACGTAGGCATGTACCAGCCGGGTATCGAACCAGCAACCTCTTGATTGCAAAGATAATACTCTATCCATTAGACCACCACGGCCGGTATGAAACGTTCTTATTTCAAATTAGGAAATATTTCCTTATAAATGTATAATAAATGACACGCGCAATCAGAGATTAATTCAACAATAGTAGCCGATTGTTTTAACACCTTACAAACAGACACGTGGCTGATAATTCGATTACCGCCCGGTAACCTGACACACGTTTTCACACCTTTTATTGAGTTAAAGACACAGTATCTTAATATACAAACGATTTTCAATACACGTAATCATTTCTTCTTCTTTCTCTCCATTAACAAATATACCCCTTTATAATTATAAGAGCAAGAAATAACAACGACCACAATTTCCAATCTATATTTGACATACATACATGTATTTCACCTTGTGTGTGACATTTTGTAGTTTGTAACAGAGACATTGCCTATCAGAGTATCTCTAACATCAATATTATGTACATAAGAAAAGGCATACCGTCATAAAATAAATGCCCCGTACTTTCCGTCAAACCCATCATGATACACAATCACAAATATTTTTATTCTGCACTTTAAAACATTGACCAAAATTAATGCAAAAATAAGTTTCGGTTCATCAGAAGGTACAAGTAGGCAAAGATCAGGAAAAGGCGCAATCAGAAAAAGATTCCCACTCCAAAAACCGAGGTGGGAAAAAACCAAACTAACAATCAGGTACTTATACCATGAAACAATCGTAAGCCGAATGGGCAGCTATTTTCCCAACAGGTGGCCACTCAGTTACCTTAGACTATGTTGCGCCCAACCCCATCTCCTAACCCCTACGTGCGGATTGCATGCATGTATATGACTAAAAGTGTATCATTTACTTCATGTTTGTTAAATAATACGGTTTTATGTAATTCTACATTACTTTGCGCCAACTTTACGCCACTTTGCGCCCCTTTGCGCCCCTTTACGCTTCTTTATGCCACTTTACGCTACTTTACTGTATTTAGTGACATCGTTTCTTTATTTAGAGACGTTAGAGGACCAGTCTATTATCGTTCTTGACATTAATCAATATCTTGTTTTTTGTTTTCTTGTTTTCTTGTTCATGTTGTTACTCCCATCAATCAATTTCTGATTATTCTTGGGAGGCGTACATTGTATACTCCGGTGTGTTTGCAGGATGAACCTACATGCATGAGGATAGAACCTGTGTAGGGATCTTTAACCTGCACAGGGGATGACTGTCCCTGCACAGGGGGCCTCCAGTTAAACGTCCCGATCCGAAGGACGGCGCACTGTATCATGTCATGTATTATATCTACTACTATTATATCTATTCAAATCAATATTCATGTTTGAAAAATATCTTAAACGTGTTTCAAATCCCTCTGATCGTAGCAATTTGGCTCGTTTTAGAACAAGTAGTCATAAATTACTCATTGAGTATGGTAGATATACTGTCCCAAAGACTCCTATTACAGAAAGACTTTGTACACAATGCTCACTGAATGCAGTGGAAGACGAGGGTCACTTTTTAATGATATGTCCCAAGTATGTTGCTCAAAGAGCCAGGATTACTAAACATTTGAATAGTAATAAGAATATTGCTTCTCAGACTTATATGTCTAAATTTAACTGGCTTTTGAGTAATGAAGAAATGAAGACCCTGTCATATGTACAGATATTGCCTGTTTTACTACTGAATGTTTTGCCCTTAGGTCATAGTTTATAGCTGCATTCTAGTCATGTGCTGTAATTACGATATAGTTGAATGGACTGTGGTTGTCTCCCATGGACTAAAAAAAGTGTATTTTGACATTCTAGTCAACAGTATTGTTTATCATTAGGTTTGTTTTCATGTTCATTTTCATTTGCTGTTCATCATTTTTCTCTCATTCTTGTTCACTTTCAAATTTATGATGTCCTTTATGGATTTTCTAATAAAGATATTGTATCTTGTATCTTGTCATTCCTGCAAATGATACGAAGGGAAAGCTTGCGTGTTCGGACCAACAAATTTTCCTCGCCGCCGGCGGGGATCGAATCCGGGACCTCTAGCACAAGAAGCCAGTGCTCTTACCACTCGGCTACCTCGCTTCTAGATATCTTTCCTAGTGGGTGATAATGGTTTCTCGCAGATATTTTGCAAATGTTTGAATTTATCCAAAATATTTTATTGGCACAATTGAGCATTTAGTTTGTCGCAAAATGTAAATCAAAAATTTTAAAATCGGTTGACAAATAAAAAAGTTATGGTCAAAAACATTTTTGAATAAAGATTTTCTGTACATGTAAGGGAGGTAAATATTTGCCCGCAAAAAATGTAAATCCTTAGTATTTTACTATGATTGTTCGAAATCATTTTTAAATGACACATATAACTTACATGAGGCTAAATCTTCACGATCAAGTAAAAATTTTCGAAAAGTATCATTTTTGTGATCATCGATTACCTCCCTTGTCAATGCAAAATCCCTATTCAAAATTTGTTTTGGCCGTTAAAACTTTATCAGTTGACCGATTTTCTTTTTTTTTTTTTTTTTTTTTTTTGCTGGCCCTATTAGGACAGACTAAGACTGAGATTTTCATATCAAAACACTTTGTCTATCGTCCTCCACTCAAAAAATTTCTGCGAAAAAACATTATCAGAGGCATTATCATAATATCAAGGTCATGCTGCAGTTGCGTTCCGTCCGAGTAGATATAAATGGTTCTGTAGAGTAGAGCATCGTCTTCAAACAGCTTGATTGCGGTTTAAGGTAATATCTTAATTATCCCCAATCTTATCCCCAATGTTATTAACGTAAAGTAGGATCAGAATCAGAATCAGAATAGTTTACTGGTGACACGCCAAATGACATTATTTATTATAGGAATGGCAAAGGCGGCAAAGGCCCAAACACTGTGTCATGTGGAACACCAGAAGGACTTGAGAATGTGTGGGGATGCCCCATCTGCGAATACCGGCCCTAATTCCATAGCCAGTTCCTTTAGGACTCTGGGATGAAGCTCATCAGGCCCTAAGGCTTTTACTTGTATTAGGCTAGAACCTGTGTAGGAATCTTTAACCTGCACTGGGGATGACTGTCTCTGCACACATTATAATACTTTAAAGAAAACATTTTAAAGTAAACAGTTTTAGTATCTATAGTCCCTTTAAAGGAAAATCTCTTTCTGATTTTCAGGTAACTTTACATGGCGGCATTTGCAACTACGGTTGAACATATTAATCCAAGGGTTGAACTACCGGTATAATGGTTTAAGCTTAACTGGTGATCATACATTAATACGTGTATTGTAGTATACGTTCATGTTTGTTTAATCACTGTAACAGATAGATTCTGACTTGGAAAGTTTCGTTGCATTTTCGGGGTATTCACACGGACCTGTTCCTAAAATTAATTAGGACTCAGATTTTTCGGTCGTTTGGGTTTGTATAAAACGGTGTAGATGTAAAATTTCCACTCCCCGAATAAATTTCAGTTTCAAAGGTATAAATAAATTTTCCTTGTTAAAAGGAATGCTTGGCTAGTCTGTATGTACCATTATTTGTCCGAGTGTTGTGGTTTTTCGTAGACTTGTGGAGTTTTTCGTTTTTCGGTAACTCGATGGATCGCATCGGTCATGAACACTTCCTCGCTACGGTGGATTTCAAGCTTTCGTACTTGGTCGGACCTAGGACAAAGTTCCGGGTTTTAGCAGGGTCGGTTTTAGCATTATCCTTCGAGAACACCAGCTTAATGTTTAATGTTAGATCCAAGTACGTCATTCTTCCCACAAGTCCTTATAAAAACGGCGGAGAGCAAGTCTGGTTTCCGTCTTCAATTGCTTTAATATGAAATAAAGGCACGCTGCCTTATCTGCAAACACACACGGAAAACCGTATGCTGGGATTTTTTTGTCAATAAGTGTATCCAGCTATCCATTTTAGTAGACCTGAGTAAGTAGACCTTGTAGGTAAACCTAGGTAGGTAGATCTTGGTAAGTAGACCTTGGTACGTAGACCTAGGTAAGTAGACCTAGGTAAGTAGACCCCGGACGTAGACCTTGGTAAGTAGACATAGTAGGTAGACCCAGGTAAGTAGACCTAGGTAGGTAGACCTTGGGAAGTAGACCTAGGTAGGTAGACCTAGGTAAGTAGACTTTGGTAAGTAGACATAGATAGGTATGTATACCTTGGTAAGTAGACCTAGGTAGGTAGACCTAGGTAAGTAAACCTTGGTAAGCAGACGTAGATAGTTAGACCTTGGTAGGTAGAAATAGGTTAGTAGACATTGGAAGTAGACTTAGTATGTAGGTTTTGGTAGGTAGACCTTGGTAGACTTAGTATGTAGGTTTTGGTAGGTAGACCTTGGTAGGTAGACCTTGGTAGGTAGATATTGGTTAATAGACCTAGTAGGTAGACTTTGGTAAGTCGACCTAGGTGGGTAGACCTTGGTACGTAGACTTGGTAAGTAGACCATAGAAGGTAGACCTTGGTAAACAGACCTTGGTAAGTAGACCCCGGAAGTGAGACCTTGGTATGTAGACCTAGTTCGATAGACTAAGGTAAGTAGACCTAGGTAGATAAACCTTGGTAAGTAGACCTAGGTATGTAGACATTGGAAGTAGACCTAGGTATGTAGACCTTGGTAACTTGACCTTGGTAAGTAGACCTAGATAAGTAGACCTTGGAAGGTAGACCTAGATAGGTAGACTAAGACATAGGTAAGTAAACCTAGGAAAGGGAATCTTGGTAAGTAGACCCAGGTAGATAAACCTTGGTTAGTAGACTTAGGTAGGTAGACCTTGGAAAGTAGACCTAGGTAGGTAGACCTAGGTTGGTAGACCTAGTTAGGTAGGTAGACCTTGGTAGGCAGGTAGACCTTGGTAGTTAGGTAGACCTAGTTAGGTTTTTAGGTAGACCTAGGTAGGTAGCTCCCTTAAATGTTTTCCTTCTGTTCCTTCAAACCTCAAATATTGTCCCCCAAAAATAACCAGGCACGCTATTCACGGCGTAATTTCCGTCTGTTCGAAACGTCTCGATAATTTCGCCGGTTACCTGCTTTAGGTACACCTCGCAGACGCTTGTTTTTTCGAGCGTTTATATTGCCTTGTTGACTGGTTTGCTATAATACGAGGATTTTAACGGTGTAATTTCGAAAAACCAATCTTTATCGTCGTCTGCATTTGTAAATTGTGTATTTATCTTATATTTTTACATTTTGGAAACAAATATGATCTGAAATAGGATATATGGAAATATGTTTGACAAAGAAAAATGTTCAGCCGAAAAAAGAAAAAGAAAGTACAAATTTCCCGACATCTGAACGACACATTGTCTGCGCATGCCGACAAAAATGTCTGCGCCCAACATTAATGGCCGCCTAACCGTCGGTTTTGTTCGGTAAGGTATGTAGATTTTTTATTCTAAATTTCTTACGTACGTTTATCCTAAAGCAAACACACGTGTGTTTGCTATTATACAAGAAGTGTAGCAAAACAAATTGCGACTGGAACCAGGCCCCTGGATGTCAAAGGGAAACCCCACAGATCGAAGGAAAACCTCAACAGATTGAGGAGAAATCCTCATTCCGTTTCAATTGCTTGACGCTGTCGCGCCAAGCAACAATTTAATCTGTGGCAGTGATAACCGCTCTGAGAAGCAGGTTTTGTCACCAGATTCTGACATCAGTATCGAGACTGAAAAAGCCCTCCTCTTAGATGTTCTTCAACAGACAGACACTGACAGTGACGACAATTCTTTAGACATTTCGGAAGTGATTTTGGAAGTCAATACTTGTTCAAATTGCAAACGTCAACCTCAAGCAGGTGTTGAACTCAAGCGTTGTTCACGTTGTCAAATAACCAAGTACTGTAGTGTTGATTGTCAGAAGAAAGACTGGGATTTCCACAGATTCGCATGCTCAGTTGTCGCAAAGTCTGCGATGAAGAAAACTGAACACTTGCACGTGTAAATATTGTATAAAAGACTTTTCAGTTGTGTTCAGACATTTTATTGTTTCACAGTGTTTTATACACATTCCCCATATTTTAGTGTTGTAGTGAAAACTAATACTAACAATTACGCCGAAAGGTGGTGCGCCTATATAAAGGCGGAATATACATCAGAAAGAAAGACAAGAAACTAACTTACGCTAGTCTTCGCGATATCTTTTTTTTTCAGCTGCTGAACAGTTGTCTGGCAGACTTCAAATTTTTGCTGGACAAAACCCAATTTATTGTAAGACCGTTCTAATGTGTGAAAATCAATCTATGATTTCGGGAAAATCGCGAAAGAAAGTATTTATCTTACAAATACACACTTTTTTGCCTCAAATCCTTCTGCAACTTAGTTTGTCACTTGCACTCCACTACTTTCTGTTTTTAATCGATGGGAACATGCTCGTGATAGAAGAAAAGCTAACGCTTCGTAGAAATGCCGTCTTCATCGTAGGAAACATGGCCAACCTGGTTTTAAAATCCGTCATGGGTACACTCTGCTTGTCACATCTTGGACTGGCCAATAGTTTAGGGCCTGGACATATTTTGGCATTTGTCGTTGTACTTATTCAAATAAGAAAAAACACTTCTGATACACCTAAAAGACTCTTCTAGTGCGGTAAGAGCACTTGCAACACTAAAGGCAAGTACTTATTACGGCTTACATGGGTATAGTCTCCGTTCTTCGTATGCACGTTGCGTGTGAAAATGATTAGTGCTAAATTTGCATGTTTTGTTGGGTTTTCGGGTCGCCACAAATTTCTCGCGTCATACACATCATCATCATCTCGTGGAAAAAGGATCATTAGAACGAAGAAAATAGCCTGTTGTTTCTTGATATATGCTCACATTCAATACGTGAGATCAAAGATCGCATATTTTTTTATGTCTCTGAAATATTTTCTCGTGATTTTGAAATCGCGGTCTTTTCATTGAAATCCTCTTCATGACAGCTGCTGGAGTCCGCAGTATCATATGAGTCTGTGCATGAGAAAACCAACAATTTGAGTTCCGACCAGGTCCGACACAAACTGGGCTGTACAGACACAGAAGATGGATAGAGGCTGGAAATTTTGGATTTAGAAAGTAGAGGAATTGTACTATCCGTGTATCGAAAACAAGGCAGCTGCTCAGCTTCGCAGTTACTGCGAAGCTGATCTGCGCCTTTGTTTTCGCCTTTGCAGATTGTTGGTTTTCCCATGCGGCGGCTCATATAATGGATGTGGCTTCTGTTGTAAGAAGGAAAACCAACTTGATGAAAAACATGTCGTTTCTTGTTGTAGGTAAATGCATATTGCCTTCGTTTTACTTATTCCATTACCAAAAGGACAGAAAAATATGTTATTCTTGCAATTATTAATGTTTATTTCTTTTTCTCGTCAATCGGAAATGCGTCGTCTATTTAAATGCTCACGCTATTTTGTGCTGTTGGCGCCTTATGTATGTTTTCATATTTTTAGTTAAGTTTAGGTAACTGAGTGGCCACCAATTGGGAAAACAGCTGCTCATTCAGCTTACAATAGGTTTTAATGGTATAGGTACCTGATAGTTAATTTAGTTTTTTCCCACCTTGGTTTTTGGAGTGGGAATCTTTTTCTGATTGTGCCTTTCCTGATCTTTGCATACTTGTACCTTTCTATACAGACTCTTGGTCTGATCTAATTTGCATATGATAATAATTATTTCTAATTTGCATATTACTAGCACTCTAGATGCCGCTAATATGTTGCACCAACATATTCTACCAGTGGAGGCAATCCCGTCACGTTACTTCCCCCTCCGGTAATGGGAATTACATGGGTCAGGCAGTTGTCATTATCACACCGCTGCCACCAAATATAATGAAAAGACGAGCCAAGCCACAGCAAACCCTGTCAGTTGCAAAACAAACACATACTGTTGTAGTGTTTTTGCTCATGGCTTAGGTTTGTGTAGATGCATTATCATATCGGTCTGAGGAATCACGAACAGACCTGGGGTAATTGTAATAGTAATGTAATTGTAAAACATTAGATTTTTTAAGTAATGGAAAGTAATTTGTAATGCCAGGCCAGTTTTTTTTCCATTACATTATTGTAATGTAATGCTTAATTAATGCATTACATCTAGAGAGTGGTTTGTAATCACAATAATGGCAATTACATTCAGTGCTCCAGATGAGCAGCGTATCTGCATATTTACCCAATTAAAATGTCTTAAAACCCAATTAAGGTTCAACACTGCCAGGGTTTTCCCTCAGCTTCGTATTCCAGGAGTCCTTGGGACTCTCAAGTTTGACTTTTGAGGGTCCTGGTACAAATTCTATGAGTCTCTCTACCCTATAAGATAAAAATATTGACTTTTTTCCAACCGATAATGTAGAAAGAAACAATGAACATCAAGATTTCTAACAACTAGGTTTAAAACAAAACCTCTGCAGCTCGACACTCAATTAGTATATTTTCATACTTCAGATGATGAATGAGCATGACCAGACCTTTGACCCAAAGGTACTTTGACCTAATTTCATGGTTCAGTGATTTTGCTTTATATCTCAACACTCAATGGGTATATGATTATACTTCTTCACATTATGAGTTAGTATGACTTGACCTTTTTTCCTAAATTATCCATAGGTCAGTGATTTTGCCATGTATCTCAGCACTCAGTTGGTAGATGAACATTCTTCTTTCACAATATGAGTGAAACGTTTAAACCATGGGTAGTTATAGTTCACTGTTGCCTGATTTCATGGTTCAGTGATTTTGCCTTGCAGCATCAAGGCAAAAAGATGTATGTCAGAACATGATGCTTTGGGTTACAAGTTGAGTTTGTCCTAATGTTTGACAAAGGCTGAAAGCAGTCGAGCGCGCTGTCCCGCGAATCTCTTATTTTCTTGGGCAGTCAGGAACATAACCAACAGGTAATTACTTAAGACAATAACTGAATCAAGTTATTAAAGCAATTAACATGATCTCCTTCTCCAAGGTGTCAGAGTAAACTTTTCTTGGATATTTTTACTAATATAAGTTATGCTATAAATAAGTGATACTTTCAATATTAACGTCACGATGTCTATGCGTTATAATTATTGCTACCCCACTCGGTTTCAAACCATGTTTGTAAAGCTTTTGGGACGATGCATTCGAAGAAATTTGATTGTAATTTCCATTCAAGTTATATCTTCCTTGGAAAATTGTTGAGACGTGACAAAATTATACTAAGGTGTGGATACATAATTTAAAATCACGAATTTCACCTTTCTGATGCCCAAAAGTCTAACTGTTTATTTTACCGATAATGTAATGAAGATTTACCATCATCAAAATTTACAAGATTGCAATGTTAATACATGTATAAAGGCACTGTCCTTCAAAATAAGCTTTTATGCCAGACAGCTGTCCAGCGGCAGAAAAAGGATTTTGCGAAGACTTTTTTTTTTTTAATTCAGTTTTATTTCCCTTTCAAGACTATCTCAGCTAATATGAGACAGGCAGATTGGTAGCTGGGGAGAAAATGGTAGAACTTTGAGAAAAAAAAAACATCTGACACACTAGCATGCAGAATTTGGCTTGAACCCACACCAGACACAGCAATGAGAAGATCCATCAGAAAAACATGTCAGTGCAATATATACCCCCTTAAACCCCACTTTTACATAGAAAAAAATGGGGTATACAGGGGTATACCTATTTTTCTTATTTTTGCTCCAAAAATTGATTGTGGGTACTCGTTAGAACCGCCTCAGGGAGGCGGTTCTAACGTGTACCTACAATCTATGTTTTGAGCAAAAATAAGAAAAATACCAAAATTTTTTAGCAAAAATAAGAAAAATATCAAAATTTTCAATTTTTAAAAGCTCAAAAAATCTCTGTTTATTGCATGGGCAAGTTTTCGAAATGGAATGATTAAATGCGGTAATGAAATCAGCACTCTTAACCATTATTTAACGTTTTCTCATTTCAGATGTTATTCATGGAGTGGGGGATAAACCATAAATATTGGAATGAAGCCTTACTGCTATCGCATTTCAAAAATGGAAGAAATCATGAGGATTTAGAAGTTGGTGTTTACTAGTAGTGCTGTCCCAATGAAGCCAGTCAGACAAACTTAGGTAAAAACACTTCAACGGAAGAAATCGTGATTTAGAAGTTATGAAAACAAGTACTTTTGTCTTAGAGAAGCATGACAGAGAAAGCCTAGCCAATCACGAGATGGGCTGATAGCCGCAATATTTTTGTTCATTGATGTCTTCCTTTAACAAAAGCATTATTCAGAGCAGTTTGGATTTAAATTTACTGCTCCAATTCGTCAAATCAAATTTAGGAACTATTCGTTATTGTTAAGCAATAAAGCCAGTCATTATTTAGAATTGTGTTCAATCAAATTTATTATTTGTAACTTAGTAACAGTATTCTCAAATGGTTCTATTCATGTGATATTCTGTTAACATTTACGTGATTGTCATCCTTTACATGACCAGCATTACTAATTTAGAGATTTCCCTATTTCTGTGAAAAAGCCTTCTGGTTTAGCAGAGAGTCAGTATACGATGCACAGATGTCTCTCATTCAGAAATGAACAGCATTTAAATTAAATGTGAGCATTGCTGTGCAGGATTTTCCCCGGAGAGAAAATCAATATCAGTCTTGAGACATTTAATACCATGGAAACAAAAATGACAAGTATAAAACAGGAAGAAGGAATAAAAAATGAATTGATTTTCACTCAATGCTGTCACATTGAACCCGTTAATAGATCATCTTTCTTATAAAAACAGGAGATAATAAAGTGAAAGTGACATCCAGAAGCATTGAAAAATGAAACTGAAATCTGTAGGTGTCGCAAAAGAAATTAATTCTCGGAGTTTTCTGGAAATGAAAATTTTTGTACATCAAGAACTGAAAAGTGAGACATGATATTTTTCAGACTTGTACAATGTGTTTAAAGGTTATTGTTCTGCTGATTTAAGGATGTTATCTCAGATTGGCAGTGTTTGAAAAAGGATGAACGCTAGTCAAGAATCACAGGATGATGCATATGAAGTGTATAGAAAGGACAATGTTTTGTTTATTCATTGTTTTCACCGAACCCTACAAGATTATGAAGTAAAGTTGGATATGTATCGAGGTACTTTAGATGTCTTTTAAATTGTGTTTATCT
Source organism: Rugalucina vietnamica (assembly GCA_964017185.1). NCBI lineage: Eukaryota > Metazoa > Mollusca > Bivalvia > Lucinida > Lucinidae > Rugalucina > Rugalucina vietnamica. The sequence continues at coordinate 44,724,216 of OZ024872.1, forward strand.
TCGGATCTCTGCATGTATGTCTTAATCATTATAACCATGGTCGGTCTTTCATGGAAAGTGTTCAACTGTATGACATTGTCAAGAAACAAAATTATTCGCCGGATCTCAGCATTAAAGCTTTGTGTTGTAACATTATTTCTTCTAGTCCTATTTTCGTTTTCTCTCAGTTTACATAAGATCTCCTATGAAAAGAAATCTCAAGCCGCTTCATTCCATCTTGGGGCGGCTTTAAAACTAATTCAGGAAAATGGTAAAGTTCATATAGATGACTTGGAAGCATTGAAAAGTCTCTCGGATAGTGAAAGACAGTATGAGTTAAGGCTACTTAAAAATAGTCTGAAAATATTACAAAAAGACTGTCTAAATAAAAGTAAAAGTGTTTCTTGTAATATTCCAAATAAAGAATCATTCTTGACGTTATTTACAACATGGGTCTATGACGAAGAAAAATTAAGTTTAAACAACAGAACTCTTCAAAATTGGAGGTCGCTTCATGGGATTAATGTGATAGTATTTTCAAACTGTTCAAAAGTGAAGCTGATCAGCGAGCAGGCTGGTTGGACTGTATTACCGGTGATCAGAGAGGCTGCAGCGTGTCCTGTTCTACCCGACATGTTCTTGACGGCACAGCAAAAATTTAGAAGCACTTACTATGGTTACGCAAATGGAGATTTATTGTTCTCAGACGGATTAGTTAAAACTCTGGAAAAAATCTATTGCGAGTTTGAAAATGATAAACAGATCCTCATAGTTGGTCGAAGAACAAATGTGAATTCTAGTTTATTGAATGACATTGATTCACGATTAGGAGAAGCAGTAGAAAAGTATGCTATAAGATATGGTGAAAGATTTCAGCCTGATGCACTTGATTATTTCATCACAAATACGCAGTTTCCATGGCAAAATTTTCTGCCATTAGCGGTTGGTAGGCGAGGATATGATAATTGGGTGCTGGCCTACGCCAGACTGAATAATTTCACCGTAATTGACGCTTCCGACTCCGTAACCTGCTTACATCAAACACTGGACTGGCGGGGAAATTATGAGGGGCTCCACAAGGGAAAATATAATGACTATAATGTAGAGATTATTGAGCGACAAGACGTAACAATGCGTTACGAGTTGTGGGGTAGATCTTCCTGTGCAGAATGGAGAACATGGGTGGATCTGTGTGACGACATTGTTATAGGTAGAAGAGCCATTTTTGCTGAGAGTTGTTACGCTAAGAATGGGAACTGGTTGTCAGACGCCTTGAAGTTCATTGTTGGCAGTTGAAAGAAACATTAGTACTAGATCACATGAGTTCAATAACAGTGCAAATAACTTTTAAGGGGTCCGCCATGGTGGGTTGGTGAAGATTTATAGACAGAAAGTTCAAAGAAATAATAATTTGTTTGTATTGGTACTATACATCCATGTACAATAGCTATGGTCATGTCAGAAGGGTCAGTTATCCTATCCACATTGTTCATCACGAAAACATGTCCGTATAATGTATACCCCCTTAAACCCCACTTTTATATAGCAAAACTGGGGCATGCTGGGGTATACCTATTTTTCTTATTTTTGCTCCAAAACATAGATTGTGGGTACTCGTTAGAACCGCCTCGGCGAGGCGGTTCTAACGTGTACCCACAATCTATGTTTTGAGCAAAAATAAGAAAAATATCAAAATTTTTCAACTGAAAATTTTTAATTTTAAAGCTAAAAAAATCTGTTTATTGCATGGGCAAGTTTTCGTAATGTCCTGGGCAGCCTCCCAGAGACAGGGTACCAGTAGTTAGTGCACATTCCTTTCACCACTGACAAATGAGCCACCTCGTGGGAAAACCAACAATGTGGTTTCCGAACAGGTCCGACATTAACCGACCTGTACAGTCACAGAAAAGAGCTAGAATCTTGAAATTTCAGATTTTAGTAGAAGAGGAATTGTACTATCTGAGTAGCGAAAAACAAAGGCGCTGATCAGCTTCGCGGTTACCGCGAAGCTGATCTGCGTCTTTGTTTTCGCCTATGCAAATTGATGGTTTTCCCATGAGGCGGCTCAAATGCTCTTTTTTAAATCGGCATAAGAAAAATGGTAGAACATGAGAATCAATCCCAGGGACAGTCACAGTTGTTCACGGCTTTATTAGCTTAACATCATCGTTAAGACCTAAACTTGTTAAGTAAATGCCGACTACATTAGCGAACACTGTTATTTTTTGATTCTCACATTTATCAAAATAACAGTGTATTTGTATGATTCTCACATTTTATCAACAACAACAACAAAAAAAAAATATAACAGTGTATTTGTAATATTTATGTTTAATTTTTTTTTAATGAATTGTCAACTAACAATGTCATTGATTTAATTATATAGTATGTAACCTAGTCCTATGGTGAGTTGGATATTTTAGATATTAATAATTTTGTGATGCTGGGTTATTGTATCTCTTTCACCCTGTCGGTTTACTTCTGACATATAGGGTATTTACTATTGCAATATCAGAGGTGAACCGATAGGATGAAGGAGATACATGTACAATAATACATGTTTAAATTTTATTAATTATGTTTTGTATTTTTTGGTGAAAGGTGTTTAGCATATATTTTTATGTTTTAATCAATATTGTTGTTGTATATGCAGTTGTGCCAAATAGTTAAAGTTGTATCATGGCTTCCAATCATTAATTTTTGTTCTTTAATGAAATACATTTATATGTGGAAATTAATGTTTGTATTAACTCGTTTAAGCCTAGCGTACTTTTTGTGGGACATATGCAAACAGAATAGCCCCAGATGTGACGCCGCAAAACGCGGCGTCCCATCTGGGGCTATTCTGTTTGCTTAGAGAAAATTCATCGAAAAAGTGAATAAAAATCTAAAATCACACCTGATGTCCCCAAAAATGAAAGTGGACTTACCCAAAATTTAATGATAACAATGGGAAAATCCTTCCGTCACATTTGGGTTAATCATGGCCCTATTATAAAAAGATTACCATAACTGTTAACAGATACCATTTGGGCCGCGTCATGAGAAAACCTGAATTTTGCCTAGGAGAAAACAAAGGTGCAGCTCAGCTTCGCAGTAACTGCGAAGCTGATCAGCGCCTTTGTTTCCGCTAAACATATAGTACAGTTCCTCTTTTACTTAAATCCAAAATTTCAAGCTTTTAGCTCTTTTCTGTGCTTGAACAGCTCGGTTTGTGTCAACCTGTTCGGAAACCACATTGTTGGTCTTCCCACGAGGCGGCTTATATAAGCATGATGAGAGTTCATTAACCTGTTTATGATGAATATACTTTCCCATTGCAATCATTTGGGTGAGTCCACTGTCATTATTGGGAGCATCGGGAGTGATTTTGAATTTTTATTCTATTTTTCCATGGAATTTCAAGCTAACAGAATAGTTCCAAATGGGACATCACGATCTACGGCATGGCATCTGAGGCTTTACTGTTTGCTTATGTCCCAACAAAACGATGCCAGGCTTAAATGAGTTGAACACTACATTGATCATGTATATACCTCATTTGGACCTTAATGTGTCAAAATGTTAAATCATATGCATGTATCATGTTGGTTGTACAATTATATATATATGTGTGTGTCAAGTTTATTTTGCTTAAAAATCTTAGTGGTTATTATTTCCTTGTGAATTTGTTGTTTTTAAATTCAAAGCTTCCATCATCAATGCAAAGATTTGTATGTGTTCTTATATTAGATGTGTTCTGGGGAAACTGGTCTTTCCGACCAATGCCCACATATTTATCTGTTAGCAGGATTACCAACTTTAGTTTGTTCAGTAATAATGAGCAGTTTAAATTCCATGCTCAGCTGAGATGAGCACGACAAATTTCTACAACATTTGGGCCAGATGTTGCACAAACTGGACTATACTGCTACCTAAGATGGCTAGAGCAAGTTTTCTCATTACGTCGCTCCGAGTTTATAAAAGATATTTTCATGCTTAACTCAGCTAAGCATGAAATTTAAACTGGTCATAAATATTGAAGTTAAAAGCTCAAGCTAGTAGAAATCTGAGGTTTAGATAATAAAAGCTTGTACTTTTTCCTGCAAATAAATGTTGGCATTTTACCACTTATTAGCAGAATAAATTTTAGCCTCATCTGAGCTGAGCATGAAAAGGCCAGGTCTGGATCATCTCGGAAAATTGTGACCAATGGACGATAACATATTGCCCATGTCATACAAAATCAAGGTAAATCACTCTAAAATGTAAGCAACCTTGTCAACTTCAGGGGAGACAATTGTGCATTTCCGTGACAACTCACAATCATTGCGTGGTCTTGAGCTCTCAGGTCGCCTACATCAAAAACATTTTAGCCTTCGCATGAGAAATCCAACAGTTTGGGGTTCCGACCAGGTCCGACACAAACCGGCATGTATAGTCTCAGAAGCAGTCTAGAAGCTTGAAATTTCGGATCTAAGAAGGAGAATTGTACTATCAGTGATGCGAAAACAAAGGCACTTCTCATCTCAAAACTGATCTGTGCCTTTGTTTTTGCACAAGCAAATTGTTTGTTTTCTGACGCAGCAGCTCAAATTTTAAAACCTATAAAACATTTTTTTCTGGTCTAAATGTGAAAATTACATATTAAAGACTGGTCTAAATGTGAAAATTACATATTAAGGACTAAAGTGATGTAAATATTGTAGCCAAAAATATGCATATCTGTTTTTACGTAAAGAGTTGAAATGAGGGGGGGGGTGTTCTGGGTGGGAGATGATCCAGACCTGATGACAAGGCCCACATCTTGTATATCAACAGCTATATGAGCCACCTCGTGGGAAAACCAACAATGTGGTTTCCGAACAGATCCAACACAAACCAGGCTGCACAGCTACAGAAAAGATGCAGAATCTTAAATTTCGGATTTAAGTAGAAGAGGAACTTTACTATCCGAGTAGCGAAAACAAAGGCGCTGATCAGCTTCGCAGTTACTGCGAAGCTGATCTGCGCCTTTGTTTTCGCCTAGGCAGATTGTTGGTTTTCCCATGTAGCGGCTCATATCATTGCTATATCATATGAGCCGCATCACAGGAAAACCGAATTTTTGCCTATGCAAAAACAAATAAGCAGATCAGCTGTGCAGTAACCGGTTATCTTGCGCATGCGGCTCTTACATGTTCTCAGAAATATAGACAGACTATGATGATTATACTTGACATAAGAGGTGCGTCATGAGAAAACCAATGTGATTTCCCAATAGGTTCGACACAAACACAGAGGACTGTGCAGTAACAGAAGATGGCTAGGAGCCTGAAATGGCAAGGAATTGTACTATTGGTGTAGCAAAAACATCAGCTGATCAGCTTTGTTTTCATGTATACAAAATGTTGGTTTTCTCATGGTGTGGCTCATTTATACATTTCAGTATTATATAATTATATATCAAACAAATGCAGGTATTTCATTAGGGTATTTCATTAGCTCACCTGAGCCGAAGACTCACAAGGTGAGCTTATAGGATGGCCATACTCCGTAGTTCGTCCGTCCACAATTTCAAAGATCTCCTCTGAAACCGAAGGGCCAATCAAAGCCAAACTTCATGTGGAGCATCCTTGGGAAGGGGGAACGAAAGTTTATATAAATGGTCCAGGTCACATGACCAAGATGGCCGCCATGCCCATATATGGTAAAAACCATAAAAAAATCTTCTTCTCTGGAACCGGTGGACCAATTTCAATTAAACTTCTTATGTAGCATCAGGGAATCTGGCCCATTATAATTTATATAAATCATGACCTTGGGTTGACCATGACCTATTTTATGGCAAGGTCAATTTTGGTTACATAGGCTTTTCCATTGAAAAAAGTGAAAACGTTTCAGGAAAATTTTTCAGGAAGTTTTGAAGCCTATGACCTGAAAGTTGGTAGATACATACAACATGTTGAGCCAATGAAGTGTTGTGAGTATTAAAGGTCAAGGTCATTTCTTGACCTTGGCCAAAGGTCAGTTACAAATTAATTTTCTCAGTAACCGCTTGACCAATCAAAGTCATATTTTATTTGGAGTATCCTTGTGATGGGGAAACGAAAATTTATGTAAATGGTCAGTGTCACATGACCAAGATGGCCACCATGGCTATAAATAGCAAAAACCTTTAAAAATCTTCTACTCCAGAACCAGAAGTCCTACGATTTTGAAACTTGGCATGAAGCATCAGGGGGAGGAGCTCTACAAAGTTTATATAAATAATGACCCTGGGATGACCTTGACCTATTTCAAGGCAAGGTCAACATAGGTCACCCATGCATTTAAATGGGGAAAATTGTGAAAATGTCTTTTGAAGGGAAAACTTTATGGAAATGAGCAAATGGACTGAAGATTTAATTCCCTGTACAATATTCATTCAAGATTCTAGTGAAGATTTATGATTCTGAAGAAAAAAAAATGGACCCCACGGGCAGGTCTGCCCCCATTGTGGGGCAATGTGCATGTATATTACCCTAATATATCAAAGATCTTCTTCTCTTAAACCGCTTGGCCAATCAAAGCCAAACTTCACGTGGAGCATTCTTAGGAAGGGAGAATGAAAGTTTACATAAATGATCAAGGTCACTTGACCAAGATGGCCACCATGGCTATAAATAGCAAAAATCTTTAAAAAATCTTCTTCTCCAGAACCAGAAGGCCTATGATTTCGAAACTTGGCATGAAGCATCAGGCAATGGCGCTCTACAAAGTTTATATATAAAATCATGACATTGGGATGACCTTGATCTATTTTACAGCAAGGTCAGTATAGGTTGCCTATGCATTTGAATGGGGAAATTTTGTAAAATGTTATTAAATGGGGGGAAGCTTGATGGGAGTATGCAAATGGATAGAAGATTTTTGGTTATGAAAAAAAATTGTCCTCAGGGGGTGGTCTGCCCCTGTCCCAGGGCTATATACATGTATATGACCATAATATTCAAACATCTTTGGCCAATCAAAGCCAAACATTAAGTGGAGCATTCTTAGGAAAGGGGAGTGAAAGTTAATACAAATGGTCCAGGTCACATAACCAAGATGGCCGCCATGGCTATAAATAGTAAAAACCATTATAAATCTTCTTCTTCAGAACCGGAAGACCTATGATTTTGAAACCTGGCCTGAAGCATCAATGAGTACAGCTCTACAAAGGTTGTATAAATCATGACCCTGGGATGGCCTTGACCTATTTCACGGCAAGATCAGCTTAGGTTACATATTCCAGTTCTCAGGTGAGCGTTTACAGGACCATTTGTCCTCTTGTTCATATTTTTAACAGTAAATCTGTAATGTGGGTCTATGGTGAAAGAATATTGATACTTTTTAGTAAGTTATTGATAATGATAAAAATATGGGGCTTCCTTGATAGGCAAAGTCACAAGTTATGGTCATTATTTTGAGGACTTTAAAATGCTTTTTGTTCTAGCCATTCTTCCATGGTGATTCATTGTAAAATAGCAGTCACACAGTAGCGTTTAAGCGTGCCGGGCGTCTTGACAAAAATGTAAAATTCATCATACGTCAGGAGCATGTTGGAAACATGTTAGAAATGTGCTACATGGGCGTTTTGTATGCTTGGTGTACATTTATATTCATAGCTGTAGGTTGTTGGGCGTTCCAGCAGGTTTGGGCTCAAAAGATTTTTTAAACATGCTTAAAAATTTTCTAGAAGCTTGGTGTGTCTCGGGCGTGTGTCTTACATGTTTCCAATCAGTTCCACGCTCGTTACAAGTGCGTAGAAAGAAATGGTGTGTTGGTATGCATTATTTATCCATCAGTTTTAAATAGAAACAATTTAAGGAATCAGATCATGATTTGAACAGTCTCCCCATTTCACACAGTAAGTTCTTAGACCTTATTTGTATATTCTTGAACTTGCGGACATTGGTATTTGCTTTCTTATTTAAGAAATCTTATACTTACCATACTCAAATATTTAAGTTGGCTTTTTGGATCCACAGCATCAGAAAACCAGATTTTTGCATATGCGAAAATAAAGACTGATCAGCTGTGCACTCACTGCACAGCTGATCAGTGCCTTTATTTTTGTTACGTAAATAATACAATTCCTCTTCTACTTACATTAAAAATTTCAAGCTGCTAGCGCTCTTCCTTGACTCTACAGGTTGGTTTGTGCTTGACTTGGCCAGAAACCCTAGAAGACGGGTCTTCTCGTCTTTCTTGTGTTGTAGCTCATTTTATTCCCATCAGTATTTTACAAGTTATTCTAGTCAGCATAATAGCATTTGTAAGAAAAAAACAATATGAGCCGCCGCACAAGAAAACAAAAAATCTGCTTATGTGAAAACAAAGGCGCAGATCAGATGTGCAGTTATGTACAGGCCAGTTTGTGTTGGATCTGTTCCGAAACCACATTGTTGGTTTTCTCCTGTTGTAGCTCCAGGATTGTTTTTTGTTGCGGTTCTGATGATTTCAGGGTGGTGACATTTGAGCCGCCTCGTGGTAAAACCAATAATGTGGTTTCCGAACAGGTCCGACACAAACCGGCCTGTACAAGCATAGAAAAGAGCTAGAAGCTTGAAATTTCAGAGTTAAGTAGAGGAGGAATTGTACTATCCGAGTAGCGAAAACAAAGGCGCTGATCAGCTTCGCGGTTACCGCGAAGCTGATCTGCTTCTTTGTTTTCGCCTATGCAAATTGTTCGTTTTCCCATGAGGCGGTGACATTTATGGGGCTTTAACCCCTGGACATATGGACTTGCCTATCATTGTCATTTGAATGAGTCTACTTAAATTTTTAGGGGCATCATAAGTGACTTTTAATTTATACTAGAGGACTTTGAAAACGCCTCGCTGTACACCGGTTATCTTTTTGTTTAAAACTTCCTTAAAGTTGAGTGGATGTATAAAATAAACATAGTATCGTGCTAAGGTGCACCTCAACAGGATAAACTTTATTGATCCATTAAAAGATCCATATAGATTTGTTCACTGGTATTGTTTGCTACAGCTGTTTCAGTTTTGGTATTGTTTTCTGCAGCTGTTTCAATTATGGTATTGTTTTCTACAGCTGTTTCAGTTTTGTATTGAAGTTAAGCAGACTGACTGCTTTTCAGTATTCACAGTCTGCATGCCAATTATCGATATTCGACCAACGCCGGAGTGAAATAGCTAACTCCAAGGCAATAGCCAACGCCTGAGGAACAGTGTGTGAAGGGTTGTCAGCAAAACTATGAAATATTTTAAAGAGCAAGGGGATAATGTATTTGTAATGATTAGTTAATGTTGTAAGAAGGTCTTGCTTCCTAATGAAATTTACATAATGTTACAATACTTTGACTAGAACATATAAAATACAAGAAAACATGCACTATTTTGTGGTTTTGACTGTCAAGATTGATTTAGAAGTCAACAATTCTTTAAAGTCTAAACTTTTCATTCTCTATTCATGCTATAATTTATAACTCATACTCGCTGTGCAAACTGTTTTACTTAAAACTCATTTCTGATGAAGCATTTAGACATTATTCGCCATCAAAGACCTCTTGTTGAAAAAAGAATGGGATCGCCAACGCCGGAGTAAGGTTACATATGGACCTGACCAACGCCTGAGGATGACAACGTTTGCACAGAATGCAGATTCAAACAAAAACTATTTTTACTCGACTTTTACTCGATAGAGTGGTAGCAACAGTATTTGACAGCTTTACCTGTATAATGATACATACGTGCACGCATGTGCACGGTTATGGAATCTTACCGTGATGCATTTTCTTCCCGTTTTAAGCACATAAGACTATCCATTACCGTTTTTAAATAAAATAATTACTATTCGTATTTAAAAAGCATGACATGAACACTTAAGTTATGCATTGTAACAAAAGGTTTTCTGAATCAATATGAATGACTCGACCGAGTGAAACTGTACAATCTATATGCCTGCAAAAGAAAATAAATCTGTGCTCTTTTAGTGCATGTTGCATTGCATATCTGTGGCGAATCAAACAAGCCGCCATGATTTTGTTTCAAGTATTGCTCGATTGTATCTTCGTGTACAGAAATACGTACTCGTATTTGTAACGTTACTAAGGATAAACTATGAATTTGAGACAATAAGTGTAGCAAGATGTCCTCAATTCTATGTGTAACCACAGGCGCTTGAAGTTATATTAGTGACCCAAATATCATCAGATTTACGGTAGTGTCTAAGGTCAATATATATATATATTCTATATTGACTTACACTATGATTATAATTATATATAGGACTTCAAGCGCCTGTGGTGTAACAAAAACGTGCGCGCGCGATCTCACGCCACAAGGTAAGCATCTTGTAGGAGATTACAGGCATTACAGACCATTATAGGGTGAAAGTAAATATGATTTCTTGGTAAAAAGACCATCAAATCTTGAGAACAAAATCGGGCATCTTAGTTGGTCTTGTCTCTTCTTTAACATTTCCTCCGGCTGCAGTCGTATCTTACTCCGGCGTTAACGTTACCCTCATTTCCTCACTAAAGAGGGTCTGTTGATTAAATGCTTGAAAATGTTCAAAATATACAAAATACAAGCGTGCTTTGGTTCTATTAATGCCAGATATAGCTTGTTTCTTCCAATGCACAATTTCAACCACTATCTTCGTATAGAAAAACGTGTATAGCTGTTTAAATTAAGTTGTTGTAATAACGTACATCTTTTATAAATTTATCAAGTATATGAATATCTTTGCGCCTAAAATTGCTTTAAACAACAAACTCATTGTCATGGGATGATACAGATTAGCGAAACTGAGTAAACAGCGTTTTTTTTTTCTAATTTATTTTGACATTTTTTGAAGAAGAACACTCTCTATTTTCCTCAGGCGTAGGCGTTATCCTCAGAGTTGGCTATCTCACTCCGGCGTTGATCAAATATTGATATTGGCATGCAGAGTGTGGTATTCTGAGAGTAAGAATCAATAAAACATGTTAGGCATTTTCAAAGTCCTTTTAGTATATTTAAGTTTTCTTTGCATTTTTTATTAGCAAACAATTGCCTGAATGGGATGCAGCCAGGCTGCATTTTGTGGCAACACATCTGGGTCTATACTGTTTGCCTATGTCCCACAAAGAGAACATTAGGGCCTAGTTGTTCAAACCTTTGTGAGCTTAATGTCATCGTTAAGACCTCAACTTGTTAAGTAAATGCCAACTTCATAAGCAAATACACTGTTATTTTTTGTTGATAAAATGTGAGACTCTTTTGCATTGCAAAGGATTCTCACATTTTATCAACAAAAATAACAGTGTATTTGAAAAAAGTGCCATTTGAAATTTTAATAACAAATAGTTAACTAACAAACATCGTTAATTTTGAGCAACTAGGCTCAGGCTTATGTAGATTAATAAAAATCCTCTAAAATTTGCTGTGGTAACATGATCTTATGGAGAAATTTCTAGAATAATTACCAGGGAAAAAAATTACTGTTTACTACATAATTGTAAAATCTTGTTGTCATGTAACACCATTTGAGCAACATTGTGAGAAAACTTTGGCTGCATTTTAGATAGTATAACCCATCTTTTAAAATTTGAAATGTAAATTCGGGAGAATAACTACCTTCTGTTTGGCAGTACACTCGAGATTTTGATGGACCTGATAAGTTTTCTCATTATGCAGTTCATTTTTTTTTTGTTGAAAGGCTTTGAAAATGAAAATGCCAAGTCAAGAACAATACAAAAGATCTGGTAATCTTGATAAATATTTGAACCATGTCATGAGAAAACCAACAATGTGGTTTCTGAGCAGGTCTTACAAACACAAACCAGGCTTAACAAGCACAGAAAATGGCTAGAGAAGAAGATGAAAATTTTAGATTGAGAAATTAGAGGAATTGTACTATCTGTGTAGCGAAAACAAAGGCGCTGATCAGCTTCGCAGTTGCTGCGAAGCTGATCTGCACCTTTGTTTTTGCAAATGCAGATTGTTGGTTTTCTCATGCATCGGTTCATTTTTATTTATGTGGATATTTTCTAGATGTATACCAAAGAATGAATAAAAATATTGTTTTCTGGAAATCTTAGTTTTCTTTGAAATACCCAAAATGATAAAGATTCATAACTGTCCTGTACATTCTTTATTGCGGGCTCTGCCCATTTGGACTTTGAGAAATAGATGGTTTGTTCAAGGTTTGAATATCTTTTTTTTAATGCTTTACATCCCTGTTAACAAGTAAGGCCATGTCGGGCCAGTCAGTTATCCTAACCACACAGTTCCTGGGCAAGCCTCTCAGAGGCAGTTTACCAGTACTTAGTACACATTTCTTTCGCCAACAACTGACAAATGCTCTTCTTTAATAAGTAGAATAGGAAGAATTGGCCAAATTGTGCTAGACATGAGGATTGATTGTGGGGCCGCTTGCAAACACTGAACATTACGAAAACGTCCATGCGATATACATTCTTTTCAGCTGTAAAAATTGAAACTTTTGTTAGAAAAATTTTGATATTTTTAATATATTTGGTCAAAACATAGATATTGGGTAGACGTTAGGACTGCCTTGTCGAGGAGGTTCTAAGGAGTACCCACAATCTATGTTTTGGAACAAAGGTAAGAAAAATATGTATACCCCTACATACCCCAGTTTTGCTATACAAAAGTGGGGTTCGTGGTGGTATACATTACACGGGCATATTTTCATATTGGATAACGCTACCAGTTGAGCTATTGCGCCCAGTTTCTTCCTGATGAAGATCATAGTAGAAAGGATATAACAAGGAAACCTAACAATTCTAATGTAAGATGGCACAAAGATTTATTCATGATTCGTAAATAACAAAAATATACAAAATTAACAAAATGTACTAGTTTAAGTGTGTTTCCTTGTCCATCTGTGATATACTGTTCAATTTACTATTTTAAAAATTGGGGATTGCAGTGGCCTAATGGTAGAGTTAGGACCATACAGTGTTAGGTCCATGCATAATTACAATATTAAATATTTAAAAACAGATAGAATACAAGGTGTTTTTGGGTTCAAGCACTAGCTTGTATTTATACTGTTTTCACGTCCGTCCGTCGTCTGTAACACTTTGTTTCCTTAATATCTTGAAGCCCCTTAACCGGAATTTCATGAAACCTTGCACACACATACATATTGATGGGGCAAATATTATGATAAAACATAAGGGGCTAGGGGCCAGTTCTGTGAGAGTTATTGCCCTTTGTAATTCTTAATGGCTGTGTTTATATGCATATGTATAGTGCCTTCATGAGCCGATCAACTCCTACCACAGTTTTCCATGAATAACTCTGAAACTTTACAAATACAATGGAGATATTTTGACATTTGCATGAAGTAGTTTGATAGTGAAAAAATAATTTTTGACAAAATTACAACTGAGAGAACAAAGACAATTTTTCTTGAGCATTTTCTTTTACAGGTATGGTAGTGGCTATACGGGCCGATCAACTCCTACCACAGTTTTTGCTTGAGCCATTTGATACTTTGCCACCATAGTACAGACACACTGGACATGTGCATGAAGAAATATTATTTTGAAAAAATAATTTTTAGCAAATTTGCACCTTTTGAACTTAGACAATTTTTGGGCATTGTTTTCAACATGGGTTCCATGGTACTGCCTATACGGGCCGATCAACTCCTACCACGGTTTTTGCTGGAGCCATTTGATACTTTGCCACCACAATACAGACACATTGGACATGTGCATGAAGAATTATTATTTTGGAAAAATAATTTTTAACAAATTTGCAGCTTTGTATACTTGGACAATTTTTGTGCATTGTTTTCAACATGAGTTCCATGGTAGTGCCTATACGGGCCGATCAACTCCTACCACATCAGGGTTCGCGCTAGGATATATTTTTCTTTCGCCATCACTTTCGCCATTTGAGATTTTTTTTCGCCATTTTCTTGAAGTTTGAGCCAAATCCTGGCCATTTTTTCGCCAAGAGGACACATCTCACTCAGCTCCTTGCTCACTTAATCCCCCAAATATTTTGTTTGCCCTTTTTAACTTGGTCTCTCCAGTTCCCTAAAAATACATATTGCCCTTCTCACCCAAGTCCCATACATGCTACATGTATAGTCTGATTTTTTTCAATGTGCAGGGCGGAGCCTGTCATTTTTTGATTGACAATGACAAAATTGACCATTACATTTAAAAATAGGTAGTTCTCACTTGGACTGTTACTTTGACCCACTTGTTCACTTGTTATTGTTGAACCAATCAGTGTCAAAATTTAACCTCATGCACCGAAAATGATGGGTAAACACATACTGTCACAGAAAAAAAATTCTGTACTTCATGACTGTATCTATGTTTTCTTTTCAAGTTTAAAACTTTAATTCTGATATAAATGAATATCAAAGATGCAGGCTTACATTTACTAAAGAAGGCGGCAGAAAAGTGTGCACTAACATCTTACTGGAAGTACGGATCTGTAAAGTGTTGTTATGTCATACTACCAATTTGTTGAATTTGACTGACAGCTCATTCAAGTTATCAGCGAATCTGTTGCTGTTGCTAATGTGTAGCTGCAGCAGCAGCAGCAACAACAAAAAAGCAATAAACGGTCAAGTTAGCTGCAGCGAAACTTTTTGTCACATATTTGTTTTTGTTTAAATATAGCTATTAGCGCAATAGAAAAAAAAAGATGAATTCCACAAACACACCTTTTCTATCCCTCCTATTACCAGAGTTACAGACAAAAGTTCCCTGTTTTTTTTTGTTTTTTTTGTTTTTTTTTTGTTTTTTTTTTTTGTTTGCTTTTGTATGACTGTGAGCGCATTAGAAAACAATGATGAATGAAAAAAAAGTTTTCTAAACCGCAAGGCCCATAACTTTCATATTTAGTGCAAATCAGTGTGCAGTACTCCTCTTTATAAATATTGTCAATTGTGCCCATGGGGTCCATACAGACAAGGCTCCAGAGTATCATCGTCTATCTTAAATCTTACACTGATAAGCAAATCACTAATGTGAGCTACGGCACAATTTTGTCTCACGTTTTCATTTAAGTCTGTCTATGAGGGCATACATATATAAGAAACGATGAATGTCACTACAAACAGACATTTTATCCCACCTATTTCCCAGTATATGGCAGGGAACTTTTGTCCAGGTGGAATAGAAAAGTCTTGTTTGCGGCGTAAGTATTCGTTTCCTATAGACGAAGCTGTAAAAAATCGGCAACATTTTCCATAACGTTGGTAATAGGTGGTCTAGAAAAGTTCTGTTGCAGCATTCATCACCATTTTCTACATAGCGATCACAGCCAGAAGAAAAAGAAAAAAAATAAGTTCATAAAAAAATAAATAAATAAAAAAAAAAGAAATAAATAAGAGCTGTCGCAGGACAGCGTGCTCGACTGCTTCTGACCTTTGTCAAACATAAGGTCAAACCCGACCAGTAACCCAAAGCATTATGCTCATACATCTTTTTGCCTTGATGCAATAAGGCAAATCACTTAACCATGAAAGTTAACTATAACTACCTAAGATTTAGAGGTCTCACTCACATTGTGAGAGAAGTGTGTTCATATACCAACTGAATGCCAAGACACAAGGCAAAATCACTAAAGCGTGAAATAAGATCACACTGACCTATAAGTATTTCAGGGTCAAAGGTCTAGTGATACTTACTCATAATGTGAAAGAAATATGATCATATACCCATTCAGTGTTGAGATATAAAGCAAAATCACTGAACCATGAAATTAGGTCATGGTGACCTATAAGTATGTTTGAATTAAAGGT
This sequence comes from Rugalucina vietnamica, assembly GCA_964017185.1. Lineage (NCBI taxonomy): Eukaryota > Metazoa > Mollusca > Bivalvia > Lucinida > Lucinidae > Rugalucina > Rugalucina vietnamica. The sequence continues at coordinate 44,739,924 of OZ024872.1, forward strand.
CTGGTCATATTCATAATCAGAAAGAAGTATGAAAAAATACCAACTGAGTGTCGAGATATAAGGCAAAATCACTGAACCATGAAATTAGGTCACAGTGACCCAGGAATACTTTACGGTCAAAGGTCTTGTCATACTCATACATATCGTGAAAGAAGTATGTCCATATACCAATTGAGTGCCGAGATATAAAGGAAAATCACTGAACCGTGAAATTAGGTCATACTGACCTAGGACTACTTTAGGGTCAAAGGTCTTGTCATATGCAAACATAGTGTGAAAGAAGTTTGGTCATAAACCACTTGAGTGTTGAGATATAAGGCAAAGTCACTGAACCGTGAAATTAGGTCACAGTGACCTATAAGTATATTGGGGTCAAAGGTCTGGTCATACTCACTCATAATCTGAAAAAAGTATGAAAATATACTAATTGAGTGTCAAGATATAAGGTAAAATCACTGAACCATGAAATCAGGTCACAGTGACCTAGGACTACTTCAGGGTCAAAGGTCTTGTCATATGCAAACATACTTAGAAAGAAGTTTGTTCATAAACCATTTGAGTACCGAGATATAAGGCAAAATCACTGAACCGTGAAATTAGGTCACAGTGACCTTTAAGTATATTGGGGTCAAAGGTCTGGTCATACTCACTCATAATCTGAAAAAAGTATGAAAATATACTAATTGAGTGTCAAGATATAAGGCAAAATCACTGAACCGTGAAATTAGGTCACAGTGACCTATAAGTATATTGGGGTCAAAGGCCTGGTCGTACTCACTCATAATCTGAAAGAAGTAAGAACATATACTAATTGAGTGTCAAGATATAAGGAAAAATCACTGAACCATGGAAAGTAGGTCAACCGACCCTTACCGTCATGACACACAAGTCAGTGTCACAAAGTCAAAAGATGAATGACCAACCATCTTCCTAAGTTGTTTCTATTAAGAAATAAAAAGAAAAAAAAAATCGGGAGTTCTAGATTTTGACCTCTAGCCCCGCCCCCCTGACTCCGACCCAGAGGTTCGATGTCATGGAACCTAAAGTGTATGAAGTATGAATGCTTTATGATAAGTTGTTGTCAAGATATGGACTCCTTGTAAAAGTTACACAGCAGTACATCTATTTTTTACAGTGTTCTAGTTTTTAACCTCCAGCCCCACCCCCCAGGCAAGGACCCAGAGATCCGATGCCATGAAATGAAACTCAACCCTACAGGGTACCTATGGTCCGAGTATGAAAGCCCTCTGATAAAAAGTTTTCAAGATATAGACTTCTAGAATACTATAATCACAGAAAAGCCATTATTATTAATGGTGTTCTAGATTTTAACCTCTAGCCCCACCCCCTGGCATGGACCCAGGGATCTGATGCCATGGAATAAAAGCCGACCCTACAGGGTGTCAATGGCCCAAGTATCAATGCTTTCTGATGAGTGGTTGTCAAGATATGGACTTCTAGAAAACTTTAACACAAGAATTGCCATTTTTGAAGGTGTTCTAGATTTTAACCTCTAGCCCCACCCCCTGGCCTGGACCCAGGGGCCCGATGCCATGGAATGAAAGCTAACCCTACAGGGTATCTATGGTCCAAGTATGAATGCTTTCTGATGAGTGGTTGTCAAGATATGGACTTCTAGAAAACTTTAACGCAAGTGTGACGCGCACGGGAACGCGCACGCGCACGCGCACGCGCACGGGAACGGGAACGTGGACGACCGGGGTGACTGCAATAGCTCTATGCACTTCGTGCAGTCGAGCTAAAAAAATGGCGACAAACATTTCCACGTACATGGAACTTTTTGTAGGTGACGTCGAAAAGATGTGATTGTGTCATTAATTGTCATTTTCTTATTTGCTGTCACCTAGATTAAAGCCAAAACAATCTGCGACAAAACTGTTCGCTGCAAGCGAAATTGCTGCTTACTTGACTGATTTTTTTCGCTGTGGCAAAATAGCTGCTAACTTGACCAAGTTCGCTGCAGCAAAATTGCCGTTAACCTGACTGTATTTTCTATTTTGCAAATTTAATTCTAATCACCGTTAACCTGACTGCTTTCGCTGTAGCGAAATTGCTGCTACATGTAACATGAACAACTTTGCTGCAGTAAAATTGCTGCTAACTTGGCCGTTTTTGATGCAGCAAATTTGCTGCTAATTTGACCGAGCTGACCTTGTAGAAAAAAGTAAAATCAGCTGGTTCTCTGAATTGCTTAATTTTTTTCGAATGGTACTTTATCAACCTTCTACTGCGGTCATGTACCATCAGTAAAGCAAAGAGTTGTTGACAAAGATAGAGGCATTGGCTAACTTGATAGCAATATTTGAATGTAGCTGTATGGCTATATTTAAGGAACAAAATGTTTATGTTTTTGTGTGTCTACCATACACTTCACCTATTTTGAAATCATTCAGGTGAAACACAGGTATAGCACAAAGACAACAAGCATAGTCACCTTTACCTCAATTATACATTGTCAGCTCTGGGACCCTTTCTAAAAAATGAAATCATCCAAGGCTGGGCTTAGCTAAGCACTGCCCTGCACATTGAAAAAAATCCAAGTATACTAAGTTATATTTCAACAGTAGATCCAGGTAATGTAATTATGAATTTCCAACTGATTTGAAGGGCAGGTTTAGACTGAGATCCCTATACATATAGTTTGGGAAAAAATGTTTTATAAAGCTTGTTCTTGTATTTGTAAACAAGGGGAACAACTACTAAAATTATTAGTTTATGCTTGTACAAAATCAAGAAACAAACTTTTAAGATTAGTAGACAGATTGAAATATTAAAATTCATATACTTTAATAGAAAAAAATAAATGACACTCTACAAAATCAAGAGTTAAAGCTATAAAATAAATGCATGGGTAAAGTTGAGTTGCTGATTCTAAAAAGAATCTGTTTCATTTTTAAATGGTATAAATTGACATTTCCCCCTCATCTGCACTCAAACATTATGTCATCACTAACACGCTGGTGACAGTCTACATCGTTACCGGACCACGTGCGCCAAGCGTGTTATGCAGTACACGCCTGAATACACAAGGTCAGAAATGACACCTGTCAATTGAATGCTTTAGCAACACACTACAACACTTGAATAAACACCGATAAAGAATAGGATTATCTCTAATGTAGGTGCGAATATACAGGTAATCAAATGATGGTTTTCAGTGGAAAACAATGGCTTTTTGGCTGGACAAAGTGGCTCTATATATTCGCCATTTATTTTCGCCAAAGTCAAATTTTAGGAGCCAAAAAATAAAAATCTTCGCAAATGGCGACGATGGCGACCGCTAGCGCGAACCCTGCACATTTTTTGCTGGAGCCACTTGATACTTTGCCACCACAATACAGACACACTGGACATGTGCATGAAGAAATATTATTTTGGAAAAATAATTTTTAACAAATTTGCAGCTTTGTTAACTGACAATTTTTGTGCATTGTTTTCAACATGGGTTCCATGGTACTGCCTATGCAGGCCGATCAACTCCTACCACAGTTTTTGCTGGAGCCATTTGACACTTTGCCACCACAATACAGACACACTGGACATGTGCATGAAAAAATGCTATTTTGGAAAAAAAAATTTTTAACAAATTTGCAGCTTCGTGAACTTAGACAATTTTTGTGCATTATTTTCAACATGGGTTCCATAGTAGTGCCTATACGGGCCGATCAACTTCTACCACAATTTTTGCTGGAGCCATTTGATACTTTGCCACCACAATACAGACACACTTGACATGTGCATGAAGATATATTATTTTGGAAAAATAATTTTTAACAATTTTGCAGCTTTGTGAACTTAGACAGTTTTTGTGCATTGTTTTCAACGGGTGCAGGACATTTCGTCTAAAACCATTTCGTCTAAAAGCTATTTCGTCTAAAGGACATTTGGTCTAAAAGCCATTTCATCTAAAGGACATTTCGTCTAAAGGACATTTCGTCTAATGGACATTTCGTCTAAAGAACATTTCGTCTAATGGACAATTCGTCTAAAAAATCTAGTGGGTGCGACATTTGGTCTAAAAAAAAGTAAAAAAAAAAAAAAAATAAAAAATAAGAATTTTTAGACCAAATGTCGCACCTTACTGGAAATCAATTTCAGATATGTGACTTGAAATATTTATTTATCATTTCTGTTTATCTGCAAGCTTATGGTGACAATACATGTATATTGATCTATCTTAACTGGTCATTAGCAGCAGTTATCAAACGGGTAGCTATAATGCAGCGTTTAGGATTAGTTTTGGTCCATTGTTGTCTGTTGCAGTTGTTGATTGGTAAATAATAAAAACATTATATATTTTTAAATAAAAGATGCTGCTGTAACATCACTGGAGGGATTGGCTACAATTTGTCATATTAAATAACGAAATTGATATCCAATAAAATATTGTTAAAAAATATTTTCCTTATCATTTATGTTTTAGACGAGTTTTAGATGAATTTTAGACGAATTTAGACATTTTTAGACGAATTTTAGACGAAATGTCGTATTCGACGAAATGTCTATTAGACGAAATGTCAATTAGACGAAATGTACTTTAGACGAATTGTCATTTAGACCAAATGTCTTTTAGACGAAAAGTCCTTTAGACGAAATGTCCTTTAGACGAAATGGCTTTTAGACGAAATGGTTTTAGATGAAATGTCATGGATCCGTTTTCAACATGGGTCCCATGGTAGTGCCTATATGGGCCGATCAACTCCTACCACAGTTTTTGCTGGAGCCATTTGATACTTTGCCACCACAATACAGACACATTGGACATGTGCATGAAGAAATATTATTTTGGAATAAGAGCTGTCACAGGACAGCGTAGCTCGCCTGACTTGTGCTTTGCCACTAAACTTATCAAAATCTATGACCCATGACCTTGACCTCAAGGTCGCTCAGGTGGGTTGTGATGGTACAGCACAATATCCACAAACATGCAAAGTTTCAACTTGATCCATCAACATAGAGATATATAGACTTCAAAAATCTTTAACCCAAAACTTTAACCAAAAATTTCTAAGGCCATGACCTTGACCTCAAGTTCACCCAGGGTGGGTCATAATGGTACAGCATAAAACTTCAGACCAATATCTACCAACATGCAAGTATCAACTTGATCCATCTACATGTTCAAGATATATAGACTTCTAAAAACTTTAACCGAAAACTTCAACAAAAAAATTCTAAGTCTGTGACCTTGACCTCAAGGTCACCCAGGGTGGGTCATGATGGTACTGCATAAAACTTCAGACCAATATCTACCAACAAGCAAAGTATCAACTTGATCCATCAACATGTTCAAGAGATATAGACTTCTAAAAATTTTAATGAAAATGTCACTAGAGCACGAAATATAGGTCAAGGTCACTAGATCAATACGGGTGCAAAGTCGGGACATCGAGGAGAAGCCATATGCAAAGTTTGATGGTTGTAGGCTTTATAGTTGATGAGAAGTTAAGGGTTGGCTTAAAAATGACAAAGTCACTGGAGCATGAAATATAGGTCAAGGTCAGTAGATCAATGTGGGTGCAGAGTCGGGACATCGAGGAGAAGCCATATGCAAGGTTTGATGGTTGTAGGCTTTATAGTTGATGAGATATTAAGGGTTGGCTTCAAAAATGACAAAGTCACTAGAGCACGAAGTATAGGTCAAGGTCACTAGGTGAATGTGGGTACAGAGTCGGGACATCGAGGAGAAGTCATATGCAAGGTTTGATGGTTGTAGGCTTTATAGTTGATGAGATATTAAGAGTTGGCTTCAAAAATGACAAAGTCACTAGAGCACGAAATATAGGTCAAGGTCACTAGATCAATGTGGGTGCAAAGTTGGGACATCGAGGAGAAGACATATGCAAGGTTTGATGGTTGTAGGCTTTATAGCTGATGAGAAATTAAGGGTTGGCATAAAAAATGACAAAGTCACTGGAGCATAAAATATAGGTCAAGGTCAGTAGGTCAATGTGGTGCCGAGTCGAGACATCGAGGAGAAGCTATATGCAAGGTTTGATGGTTGTAGGCTTTATAGTTGATGAGATATTAAGAGTTGGCTTCAAAAATGACAAAGTGACTAGAGCACGAAATATAGCTCAAAGTCACTAGATCAATGTGGGTGCAAAGTTGGGACATCGAGGAGAAGCCATATGCAAGGTTTGATGGTTGTAGGCTTTATAGCTGATGAGATATTAAGGGTTGGCTTAAAAAAATGACAAAGTCACTGGGGCATGAAATATAGGTCAAGGTCAGAAGGTCAATGTGGGTGCCGAGTCGGGACATCGCGGAGAAGCTATATGCAAGGTTTGATGGTTGTAGGCTTTATAGTTGATGAGATATTAAGGGTTGGCTTCAAAAATGACAAAGTCACTGGAGCATGAAATATAGGTCAAGGTCAGTAGGTCAATGTGGGTGCCGTGTTGGGACATCGAGAAGTAACCTTATGTAAGGTTTGACAGTTCTAGGCTTTACAGTTGATGAGAAACTAACACATCTGAGCATTGTACAAAGGTGTTCTAGATATTGACCTCTAGCCCCGCCCCCAGGCATGACCCCACGGGTCCCTTCACACGAAATCACAGAGGACCCTCATATGCAGCAATGTTCCAAATATGAATGATTTCTGGTCAGTGACTATCAAGATATAACAATTTTAAAAACTTTGACCGAAAGTGTGACGCGGACGTACACGTAAACGCGGACGACCGAGGTGACAACAATAGCTCTGTGCACTTCCTACAGGCGAGCTAAAAATAATTTTTAACAAATTTGCAGCTTTGTGAACTTAGACAATTGCATTATTTTCAACATGGGTTCCATGGTACTGCCTATACGGGCCGATCATCTACCACAGTTTTTGCTGGAGCCATTTGACACTTTTCCACCACAATACAAACACACTGGACATGTGCATGAAGAAATATTACTTTGGAAAAATAATTTTTAACAAATTTGCAGCTTTGTGAACATAGACAATTTTTGTGCATTGTTTTCAACATGGGTTCCATGGTAGTGCCTATACGGGCCAATCAACTCCTACCACAGTTTTTGCTGGAGCCATTTGACACTTTGACTTCACAATACAGACACATTGGACATGTGCATGAAGAAATATTATTTTGAATAAAATATTTTTGACAAAATTGCAGCTGTTTGAACTTAGACAACATAGACAATTTTTATGAGCATTTGCTATGGTAGTGCTTATACGGGCCGATCAACTGCTACCATAGTTTTTGCTGGAGCTATTTGATACTTTGCCTTCACAATACAGACACACTGGACATGTGCATGAAGAAGTATTATTTTGAAAAAAATATTTTTGACAAAATTTCAGCTTTTGAACTTAGACAATTTTTTTTGCAAGTTTTCAACATTTATTATAAGGTGTGCAGATACGGGCCGATCAACTCCTGCCACAGCTTTTGATGTAGTGATCTGATACTTTACCTTCACAATAAAGACATATTAGACATTCGCATGAAGAAGTTTTATTGTGAAAATGTAATTTTTTTACAAAATGGCAGGTTTGTGAACTTAGACAATTTTTGTGCATGTTTTCATCATGGGGATGCTTGTGAAGGGTCCAGTTCTTTTCTAAATCCAAAAGTTCAAGGCTCTAGCCATCTTCTGTGCTCGTACAGGCCGGTTTGTGTCAGACCTGTTCAGAAATCACATTGTTGGTTTTCCCACGAAGTGGCTCATTTATAGTTTGCATCATAAACAGCTGAAAGTCAGTTTTTTTTGACTGACTTTTACTTTGCAAGCCTTGCTTATTGTCAATTCTTGTTGCTGTAGCTATTTGATACTTTGCCTTCACAATACAGACACACTGGGCATGTGCATGAAGAAATATTATTTGAAAACAATATTTCGACAAAATTTCAGCTGTTTGAACTTAGACAATTTTTCGTGCAAGTTTTCAACATTTATTCTAAGGTGTGCAGATACTGGCCGATCAACTCCTACCACAGCTTTTGATGTTGTGATCTGATACTTTACCTGCCTAATAAAGATTGCATAAAGAAGTTTTATTGTGAAAAAATAATTTTTATCGAAATGGCAGCTTTGTGAACTTAGACAATTTTTGTGCATGTTTTCAACAGGCCGGTTTGTGTCAGACCTGTTCAGAAACCACATTGTTGGCTTTCCCACGAAGTGGCTCATTTATAGTTTGCATCATAAACAGCTGAAAATCAGTTTTTTTTTTGACTGACTTTTACTTTGCGGGGGGGTATCTAATAAGCCTTGCTTATTGCCATTTCTTGTTTTGGCTGTTTCTGTTTCAACTTTTTTCCTTTTTTTTTCATGGCTTTATATCAGTTTTATGTTTCCTGTTTAGAAATAAGCACCACAGACTGATGTCTCTAAATTTCAAACATTATTTTGAATATTTGGCTGTTTCTGTTTACGACATCACTAATATCACATGTATTGTGACCCATGCATTCATTGGCAGCTAATTTCAAACTCTGGTTTTGTTTGTAGTTTTGGCTGTTTCTGTTTGTCCGTGACTTCAAACTGTCTCTGTATACCTATTTCCTCTTCTTAGACAAACAAACACTGCACCTAGAACATTGCCTTCTGTTTTCAAACACTAGCTTGTGTTTATGGCTGTGAACAACTCACCAATATCCATGTATTGTGGCCCTCGCATTGGCTGCTAACATGTGGCCCTTGCATTGGCTGCTAATTTCAAACTCTGGTTTGTAGTTTTGGCTGTTTCTGTTTGTCTGTGACTACAAACTGTCTCAGCATGGCTTTATACCTGTTTATTTCGTCTTCTTGGACAAACACTGCACCTAGAACATTGCCTTAACACTAAAATAGCTTGTGTTTATGGCTGTGAACAACTCACTAATATCACATGTATTGTGGCCCTTGCATTGGCTGCTAATTTCAAACTCTGGTTTGTATTTTTGGCTGTTTCTGTTTGTCTGTGACTTCAAACTGTCTCTGCATGGCTTTATATCTGTATATTTCCTCCTCTGAGACAGACGGGGTCAGTTTATCCAGGGCTTCGAAAAAATCCTGCTCTGTAACTGTGATGCTTTGTTCAACTGTGGAGTCTGAAATTAAATGTATGCAGATGATTTGAATGTCAGGATCCAAATTTTGATTGCTTTTGAAGCATGCATTACAACAGTATTCAGATTACCTCGTGTAAACATTTTTGACAGGCTTTTATCTAGCTCTAAGCCAATATTCAGTGCTCATTATTTCACCAGTAACAGAAAAATACTGAAAAAAAATGTATCTGACATGGCAACTGCATTTAATTGATGCTTAAGCTATGGAGCAAATATTACAATGTTCAGACTGTTTGTCTTGGGGTGGGGGTGGGGGGGTACATGAACAGACTGAACTGGTCATCACTCTTTGACATTCCTATTCATTTGAACTAAGTTAATGGTTTTCTGAAAAAAATGGGAAATTAGTAGTATGCAGATCATGTTCAAGATGATTTGTAAACTGGTCAGCAAAGGTATTAGCTACAAGATATTTCATGGATTATGAATAGCATTTCAATATTTCTAACCTGTTTCCAGTTCCTGTATTTTGCGTTTCACAGCATTTAGCATGGCATCCGAGCTGAGGGCATAGAAATCAGCGCCGGTCAGTGTAAATGGACATTTCTCTATCACTGACTCCAGCTGGAAATCTTCAGCAAGGTGGAACCTGAAATTTTATATGAGCCACCTCATGAGAAAACCAACGATGTGGTTCCCGAACAGGTCTGACACAAACTGGGCTGTACAAGCACAGAAGATGGCTAGAAGCTTGAAATTTCGGATTTAAGAAGAAGAGGGATTGTACTTTCCCAGTAGCGAAAACAAAGGCGCTGATCAGCTTCGCAGTTACCGCGAAGCTGATCTGCGTTTTTGTTTTCGCATACGCAGATTGTTGGTTTTCTCATGAGGCGGCTCATATTATGTTTCCTGGTTGTTTTTTTTTAAAGCGCTGTTAATCTCAAATCCTCATCCAATGTTAAACTGTTAATTATCCTTTTCTGTAAACTGGACCAAGCGTCCATTGCATTTTTTGTTTGTCTTATATGTATCATTTTAAAAACTTATATCGATGTTAACTTCTATGTTAAAATTACTAGTTTGTTTTATCCATGGATAAGGTGTGCAAAAATGTAAAGACAATTCATCAATTTTGAGTTTGGGTACTAGCTTTAATAATAATAGTCAGTCAAATAGCCAAATAATGCTTTTAATGGGTGTCTTTTTCACAATAATCATATGAACAGTGAATGCTAGAAATCAAAATACGGACATACTTCCTGGTGAGTGCTGCCAATATTCTCATCTGAGATTCATTATCCTCAGATACTCCGAGATACAGTAACTTGTCAAACCTGTGAACATACAAAAACAAATTTCCTTTTATCATGTTTAACAAGATAACATGCATACTTAAAATACAACTACAGGAATCATACTATAATTTGAGCAACGTTTGTCTGTTTGTTTGTTTGTTTGTTTGTTCCCCTACTCCTCCAAGGTCCTTGGGCCGATCTTCACCAAACTTGGAGGGAAGGTGGAGGGCGGCCCCGGATATAAGCTTGAGGGGTTCATTTTTTGAAAGGTCAAGGTCATCGAGGTCAAAGGTCAAATTTATGGGGGTTTTACTGTTTGTTCCCCAACTTCTCCCCAGGTCCTTGGGCCGATCTTCACCAAACTTGGTGGGAAGGTTGAGGGCGGCCCCGGATATTAGCTCGAGGGATTCATTTTTTAAAGGTCAAGGTCATCGAGGTCAAAGGTCAAATTATCTCGGCAGTCCTTGGTCCGATTTGCATGAAACCTGGTTGATCCCTGATTAAGATTTATGGGTCCAATTGGGTCAAAAATCATCAACGTCAAAGGTCAAATTTATGTTGTTTTTTTCTGTTTGTTCCTCCCAGGTCCTTGGGCCAATCTTCACCAAACTTGGAGGGAAGGTTGAGGGTGGTCCTGGATATTAGCTCGAGGGGTTCATTTTTTAAAGGTCAAGGTCATCGAGGTCAAAGGTCAAATTTCTGTATCTCAGTTTATTCCTCCCAGGTCCTTGGGCCGATCTTCACCAAACTTGGTGGGAAGGTTGAGGGCGGCCCCGGATATTAGCTCGAGGGGTTCATTTTTTAAAGGTCAAGGTCATCGAGGTCAAAGGTCAAATTTCTGTATCTCAGTTTGTTCCTCCCAGGTCCTTGGGCCGATCTTCACCAAACTTGGTGGGAAGGTTGAGGGCGGCCCCGGATATTAGCTCGAGGGGTTCATTTTTTAACGGTCAAGGTCATCGAGGTCAAAGGTCAAATTTCTGTATCTCAACAGTCCTTGGTCCGATTTGCATGAAACTTGGTGAGTGTATACAGGTTGATCCCTGATTAAGATTTATGGGTCCAATTGGGTCAAAGGTCATCGAGGTCAAAGGTCAAATTTATGTGTTTTTTTTCTGTTTGTTCCTCCCAGGTCCTTGGGCCGATCTTCACCAAACTTGGAGGGAAGGTGGAGGGCGGCCCCGGATATTAGCTTGAGGGGTTCATTTTTTGAAAGGTCAAGGTCATCGAGGTCAAAGGTCAAATTTATGTTTTTTTTCTGTTTGTTCCCCTACTTCTCCCAAGTCCTTGGGCCGATCTTCACCAAACTTGGTGGGAAGGTGGAGGGCGGCCCCGGACATTAGCTCTAGGGGTTCATTTTTTAAAGGTCAAGGTCATCGAGGTCAAAGGTCAAATTTCTGTAGCTCGGCAGTCCTTGGTCCGATTTGGATGAAACTTGGTGAGTGTATACAGGTTGATCCCTGATTAAGATTTATGGGTCCAATTGGGTCAAAGGTCATCGAGGTCCTACTAAATCTGTGTATACCTTCCATTCACTTTAAAGATTCGGTCATTTTTTCTCTTTTCCTCTGTGTATGTCTTATTTGAGATTGTGTGTGTGTGTATGTGTGTGTCTTATTTGTCTTCATCGGCGCAATCATCTTACTGCTACGTCGAGACGGGTAAAATTTACTAGTGTTTTAAATTTGATAAGTATACTTGACAATAAAAATTGCGAACAGCATGAATTAAGCCTGGTTTCCACGGACAATTTTTTTTTGACAAAGTAGGTTTGTCGCAGAAAAATATGCTTGTGTAAATTCAATTCTGTGGCAAAGTTTCATTGTCAAATACCTGTGGCAAAGGTGATCGAGCTGAGTAATATAAGTAGTCTTTGCTGTGTGAACACAAACTCATTGCAAAAGTACTTTGTCAAAGAAAGATTGTCTGTGGAAACTTGGCCTAAGTATGTGATTGTACTTGATTTAAGATCTCTAATTTTACTACCAAGTATGTTAGCTTGGACAGTAAAATTCTGACTCAGATAGATTCGAGCATATCGAGCAGACCCTGAATTGACCACCCACTAAATCCAGCACATTCTGTTGTTAGAAAATACTTGAGCCATGACGCGAGAAAACCAGTCTATGGGGTTTCCAACCAGGTCTGACACAAACCGACCTGTAGAGTTACAGAAGCAGGCTAGGAGCTTGAAATTTCGGATTTAAGAAGAAGAGAAATTGTACTATCCATTTAGTAAAAACAAAGGCGCTGATCAGTTTCGCAGTTACTGCGAAGCTGATTTGCGCCTTTGTTGTCGCATTGGCAACAATTCGGTTTTCTCACGATGCGGCTCACTTATATTGACATTCATACTTTTTTGGTAATTTGAATAGAGCTGTGTCAGATGAGCCGCGTCACATGAAAACCATATTTTTGCCTATGCTAAAACAAAGACACAGATCAGCTGAGCAGTAACTGCTCAGCTGATCAGCGCCTTTTTCGCCACATGGATAGTACAATTCCTCTTCTACCTAAATCCGAAATTTCAACATCCTAGCATCTTCCGTGACTGCACAGGCTGGTTTGTGTCAGACCTGGTCGGAAACCCTGAAGACCAGTTTTCTCGCATCGCAGCTCAGATAATGTCATAACATACTGGTTATCTGCAATTTCTTGTCTTCCCAATTTATATCTGTATATTAACCCATATTTGACAAATGGATTCTCCCATCATTATCAACTAGGTCATTCCACTTTCATTTTTAGGGGTGTTGGGATTGACTTTTATTTTTATCTCATTTTCCGATGAAATTTCTCTGTGCAAACAGAATAGCCCTAGAAGGGGACGCCGCATTCTGCGGCATCACATCTGGGGCTATGCTGTTTGCCTATGTCCCACAAAAAGGACGCCAGGCTTAAATGATTTAATTCAGCAGTATGAGTACCTACCTGCCGGGTCTAAGCAGAGCAGGATCTAACAAGTCTGGTCTGTTTGTAGCACCGATAACGAACACATCGCTCGCTTTGTTGAGACCATCTAACTCTGCCAGCAGCTGAGATACAACTCTACAAGAAAAATTATTACATGTAAAAGATATCAAATTACAAATGTTTTTAAAAATTGCAAAAATGGCCATAAATCTGTTAAATGAATTACCATTAATTTGTGTTGCCTACTAGACAGTCAGTTGTCAATCTACTGTACAATAATCATGCTTTCAAAAAATGAAATGGGAAAAGCAAATGGTGAAGGCTGTGACTGAACAGCAGTCCACTGAAGACACTGGCTGATCTAGGTTTACATTATTTGCTAAAGTCTTATCTGCTTTGTAGTTTCACAAGTTCTCACTGTCAGTGATCTATAGATCATTACTGTACATTTCCATGACAGAAAAGAACTGTATTCGAAAAAAGTCTTGAAATACTATCAATTAAAGATTTATAAAATATACCTGTCCATAACTCCCCCTGAGTCCCCACTTTTCCCTCTGTTAGGGGCTAAAGAGTCCAGTTCGTCAAAGAATATCACACAGGGTGTGGCACTCCGGGCCCTACGGAACACCTCCCGAACATTCTCTTCGCTCTGACCTACATACATGTTGATCAACTCCGGCCCCTTAACACTGAAAAGATAGGCTCAATACAGAAGCAATATACAATATTGGAGAGGGGGTATATCTGACTTTAGGCACTTTGTAGGGTTTGCAAAATATGTTTGAGTACAACAGGGGGAAAAAAGTCTGTATATATTAACAGACTCAAGACATTGTTAAATTAAACAATGAAGTGTAATTCTTAAAACTTTAAATGAGCCGCCGCATGGGAAAACCAACTATCTGCATAGGCGAAAGCAAAGGTGCAGATCAGCTTCGCAGTAACTGCAAAGCTGATCAGCTCCTTTGTTTTCGCTACACAGATAGTACAATTCCTCTTCTTCTTAAATCCAAAATTGCAAGCTTCTAGTCTGCTTCTGCGACTCTTCAGGCTGGTTTGTGTCGGACCTGGTCAGAAGCCAAACTTGTTGGTTTTCTAATGCAAAGGCTCATATAGTATTTAAAAGACAGAAATAACAAGAAGGCTGAAGTTGTACTTATCCTCAAATTAAATATGAGCCGCCTCGTGGGAAAACCAACAATGTGGTTTCCAAACAGGTCTGACACAAACCTGGCTGTACAAGCACAGAAAAGAGCTAGAAGCTTGAAATTTTGGATTTAAGTAGAAGAGAAATTGTACTATCCATGTAGCGAAAACAAAGGCGCTGATCAGCTTCGTGGTCACCGCGAAGCTGATCTGCGTCTTTGTTTTCGCATATGTAAATCGTTGGTTTTCTCATGCGAAGGCTCATATACAGTCAGTGGACATAATTATTCGCCACCTTTGGAAAACTCCATAGACTTACATGTATTTTCATGTTTGCAAGAAAAAATATATTGCTCCTCCTGGTCAACACATTTTTATGTTTTTGGTGTCATTTGAAAGGTAAATGAATAAAGCAATAAACAAGATATTTTTCATTTAATTCCATGCATGTGTTTTAAAGCTGCAATTTTTTAAAAAGTTAAGAATTTTTTTCGGACACTTTTTTGGCAATGTCACCATTGACGTCAATGGGAAAGTGGCTTTTTCCGAATTTCTCCAAACTTTAGACTGTTGTATATGAAAACTACAATGTCGAAACTTCACCAAATAACCTTTGTTTATTGCTTTATTCATTTAACTTTCAAATGACACCAAAATCATAAATACATGTTGATCAGAAAAGTCAGAATATTTTTTCTTGCAAACATGAAAATACATGTAAGTCTATGGAGATTTCTCAAGGTGGCGAATAATTATGTCCACTGACTGTATCTTCAAATAAAATATGCCTTATTTCATGGAAGCTCCATTTACTAGGCATTAACAATAATATACCAGTTTCTATTCATCCCGACTTACCTGAGAAAGTTAAGAGAGCATTCTGTGGCTACAACTTTTGCCAGTAACGTTTTACCAGTGCCAGGGGGGCCATATAATAGAACTCCTGAAAATGAAAAACAACATTTCATCTATTTTGCTTAGATTAAGCATTTTCAATACTAGTTCAATCATATATATCATCATGGCATGTGGGCGCTTCTTAGAGCCCCTCTCACAATATACTGACACAAATTACTAGGCTTTTCCACAAATAAATATCTTAAGATTATGTGTGTATGAGCAACACAGTAAGAACCTTCATATTTTGCAATTTAGTAACCATGCTTTGGTTATGGTACCAAAATTTGTAACAAAATGCTCATTTTCATTTATCAGTAACTGCACAGCTTATCAGCGCCTTTGTTTTTGCTGCAAAGATAGTACAATCTCTATCTTCTTCAATCAAAATTTCAAGCTTCTAGCCTGCTTCTGTGACTGTACAGGCCGGTTTGTGTCAGACCTGGTGGGAAACCCAATTTTTTTTTTTCTCATGCAAAGGCTCATTTTAGAATTACAGTAGAACTTGTATTAAAAGACCGCTCAAGGGAAGGATGGAAAATGGTCTCTTAATCAAGGTGGTCATTTAATTAGGAAATGCTTTTCGGAGCCATATGTGCCTCCTTTTTTTTTCAAGAAGTGTGATTTCTTAGTGTTTTTTTTCCCATGGTTCTTTAATAGTTTTTATTGTTTTGTTCTCCAACCAAAAGGGAGTTTATCAACTCTACTTTCGATTCAAAACGAGGCACGGTATCACGATTTGCCGAAATGGAGCGTCTAAGAGTTGCTTCCCTTACAATATTGGACTGAAACGCCAAATTTACTGGGGAAAAGGATAAATAGAGATCGACTCTTGTGTTTACTTGCCGGTATGGCGGAAAAAACAAATCAATGTCGTTGATTTCATGAACATTGCAGAATCAACAAAATAATCACACAAGCTCTTAACGCTTAATCACTTTTAATTACTGTATTGAGCTTGTGCTAATCAACCGTTGTGACGAGGGAGACAGACAATAGAAGACAATAGAAGGATTTATACTTCAGTAATTAGACCAATTACGTTACCACGCATCAGTGACTTTGTTATAAATACAATAAACAATTTAACATTAGTATAATGAAAACCTATGCCAGGATTAATAACCTTGAAACAGGTGTGAACAACGCTCTATGAAGTTACAGTTCAATTGAACGATCAAAATTTTGGCTTTAAATATGGTCGCAAGAATGCAAAATTTTAGTCAAAAACATGGTCGTTAGTCGCTTAATCGAGGCGATCGCTTAATCCAATGATAAAATATAGTGAAAACCGTCGGGAGGAATTGAAACTGGTCGTTAAACGTAGGTGGTCGCCCAATTCAAGTGGTTGTTAGCGCAATTTTTACTGTATGTATATACCTGATCTTCTAAGACCAGCTGCCAACAGTTCTGGGTATTGCAGAGGCAGCTGGATGGTGTCTAGTATCTCTGACTTCACATCAATTAAACCTCCGACATCATCCATGTCACATTAGGCATATTACTTTACACGATTTGAGCCGTCATGCAAGAAAACCATTCTTCGGGGTTTCCAACCAGGTCTGACACAAACCGGCCTGTGCAGCTATAGAAAATGGCTTGAAGCTTGAAATTTCGTATTTAAGAAGAAGAGGAATTGTACTATCCGTGTAGTGAAAACAAAGGCGCTGATCAGCTGTGCAGTTACTGCACAGCTGATCTGCGCCTTTGTTTTCGCATCGGCAAAAAGCCGGTTTTCTCATGACGAGGCTCATTTCAATGTTTTACGGTTTTAGAATTATGTATGTACCTGATCTCCTAAGACCAGCTGCCAACAGTTCTGGGTATTGCAATGGTAGCTGGATGGTGTCTAGTATCTCTGACTTCACATCAATCAAACCTCCTACATCATCCCATGTCACATTAGGGATCTAACAAAAGAAATATTTTTCAAAATTATGGACAAGTAATGTCAAATTCAATAACAGTCATTGATTGTTTTGTAAAGTGTTGCTCATTAACATCCAAGTAAAATGCTATAGTCAGTTTTGGATTTTTTTATTTTCTTTTTTTTTTAATTCAGTTTTATGTCCCTTTCAAGATTATTTCGGCTCATATGAGACGGGCCAATCAGTAGGTGGGCGAAAACAGGAGAACCCCGAGAAAAACCACCTGGCTCACCCGCAAGCAGAACTTGGCTTGTCTCACATGTGGCCAGCGCAGGGCTCGAACCCACACCAGACACAGCGGTGAGATGATCGAGTGATTAAGAAACAGCGCTCTTAACCGCTCGGCCACGGGGGCCGCCAGTTTTGGATATTGAATTAACCCATTAGTGACGAACAGACTTTCCCATCTTTATCATTAAGGTGAGTCCACTTTCATTTATAGGAGAAAAATCTTTTTCACTTTTTCTCTAAGCAAACAGTATAGCCCCAGATGGGACATGCCTTCTGTGGTGTCGCATCTGGTGAAAAGGGTCACCAGGAATATGAGTTGAAAATTTTGTGAATTTTTACATGTCATTGAGACAAGTTACACCTCAATTCCTTGAAATTTAACTATCATTTGAGCTGCGTCATGAGAAAACCAACAATCTGAATTTCCAAGCAGGTCCGACACAAACCAGCCTGTACAGTCAAAGAAGCAGGCAAGAACCTTGACATTTAGCATTTAAGATGAGGGATTGTACTATCCATGTAGTGAAAAGAAAGCGCTAATCAGCTGTGCAGTTACTGCACAGCTGATATGCGTCTTTGCTTTTGCCTAAGCATGTTGTTTTTTTCATGCAGTGGCTCATTTTCCTGTTCAATCTTACCTTGGGAGCTCCTATAGCGTCAGAGTGAGCAGCTTGTAACTCATCTAGAGCCGTCTGGAAGTCAACTTGTTGTAGGACTATTCCTGATGCTAATAGGTCCTCTTCCTCCTGCAGAGTAGGGCGCAATCTTTTCTCACAGCTAAAATTGAACAAAACAGACAAATTCAAAAATTATATCTATCTATATTAAGCATGACAGACCAAAATTTGCTGTTTTTAAACACCAAAAAAATCATTTTCATATTGAAAATTGATGTGAAAAACATTTCTGAATGGTTGTATATTCTTTTCATTTGTCATATTTTTAACCACTAATTTAACTTTCAATACATATTTTTCAAGAGATCAGTATCAAAAATAGGATAACCTTTAGAAATACCATAAAAGACTACATGTTTTAAAGGTCTAATAGAATATTGGCAAAAGAGCCACCATCTTTAGTTTTAGACCTTCATTCAATACACTTTACTTATTATAAACTATATTTACATCCACAACACCCTTTACGGCTTACCATAATTTGAGAACTCTTCTAAATGCTTCCCTCTTTGCATGAGCGACTAAAGCAGCCATATCACCCAGAACAAAGCCCTGAAAATAGCATTTTTAAAAATCACCGAAGACGGTCCTTTTATAATGATACTTGGTAAAATGTTTTGTTTTTTTTTGTCTGAATGTTTCTTCTACTTGCCCTTTCTTTTCATATGAATTCAGACCATAGTAACAGCCCAGTTGTTCAAAACTTTTTTAGCTTAATGTCACCGTTAAGACCTCAACTCCTTAAGACCTCAACTCGTTAAGTACATGCCGACTACATTAGCAAATACACTGTTATTTTTTGTTGAAAAAATGTGAGAATCCTTTGCAGCAATGCAAAGGATTCTCACAAGCTTTTTTCAACAAAAAAATAACAGTGTATTCGTAATACTGCCATGTGAAATTTAAGCAAATTGTTAACTGACGACATCATTAATTTTGAACAACTGGACCCAGAACCTCAGAATGTATTCATTCTAACTCCAGAATGGTTCTAGAACATTATTAAAGTATTTCAAGTTTCTAGGAAAATTGTGACTGGAGACTAATCCAACAAAAACTTGAGAAAAGTAAACTTACAGCTGTTCTTTGAGCAATATATGAGACAGATACATTTCCACTGTAGGCCACATTCTGTAGTATAGCATCAAACATGTCGGCTCTCTCTGATTCTGTTGGAACCTGTAGACAATATTGGTACTTATGTATGGAAGAAAACTCAAACAACCCTCAGGATTGAGAAATTTGCTTTTAGCATATTCATAAAGGATGCAGACCATTATTTAATGACAGTTTGATCCAACTTCTAGTTTTCTTATCATTTGAGTATCATTGATTTGTTACTGATTAGCATCAATAGAACAACTAAAGCTAGTATCTCATTGGCATGCAAATTCCTCCTGACTGTTTTGCAAATTTAGTCGCAGAGCTTTCGCACGGCACTGCGAGGGTCGCCAGAAGTTTCATGTATCGCAAACTAGTCCTGTAGATTTTGAACATGTTAAAAAATTTTATGCAAATTTTTTCACCCTGATATTCGCCAACTGGTCATGAAACAGCCTTGCAACATTCGTGCGAGTGTCGCAAACTTGCCTCTGCAAAGTTTTGGCCAAGTTACAATGCAACAATTTCCAGACACACGTACAAATGTCCTACGACAGTCACGTGACAGTCTTGAGAAAACATGCAAACAGCTTGCCACTATCTGGGAAGAAAATAAAACTATGCGACATTCGTTTGAATGTGGTGGAATACTCCCACAAATGTCTTGCTACTGTGGTACAAGTGAATATGAAACTAAGCAACTTTAGTAAGAATGTCAAGACACTCTCATGAATGTCTCACAACTGTCATATGAGTGTCTCATGACTATCGCGCGACAGTCATGGGATATTTTTTTGCAAAATTAGGCCGAAATTCACGAAATTGTCCCATAAATGTCCATTCAATGAGACTGCAACATGAAAGTTGCGTTTAGATCATTAATCTTTGTCCAAAAATAGTCGTGAACTAGTCTCCAATTGTCGCATTTCAGTGAGATATGGGCTTAACTTCATGTAGAGATGGTCAGTTACTAATACTTATAAGCCATTAACCTTCATACTCCAAACATACAAAACTTTTAAATGCTCAACTCAGCTGAGAGTCAAATTTATCCTGCTCACAATAATTGTTGACATTTTAACATTTACAAGCAGGATAAATGACCAGAGTTGATAATCTAAAACCTGAATCTTCAAATATTTTGGTTATTTCAGTATTTCTGAGCAGTATTAATTTCATGCTCAGCTAAGTTGAGCGCGAAAAGTCTATAATTTAGGGGCCTGGTTATTTTCAGGTATTACTCAGGTCCTTGAATTTATTAATAGTGACATTACCTCAATGCAGACTTGGTGTAAGAAACACTCTAGCATATCATGTGTGAGATCTTTGTTAGAGTGACACGTGGCAACTACGATCATAGGATACTGTTGAAGGTCATTCTTCAACTGTAGAACGTTGGCAAGAAAACTGCTAGCTACCCTAGGATCTACAAAACAAAGTCCCACATTGAGTCATAATATGAAATAATAAACGACTGGGGTATATGACTGTTGTAGACTCCGATCAGCCACATCATATGCATGAAATAGGATATTGTTGTAGGTCATTCTTCAACTGCAGAACATTGGCAAAAAAACTGCTAACTACTCTGGGATCTACAAAACAAAGTCACACATGAGTAATTATACGAAAAAAAAATAAAATAAAATGGACTTTTGACTGCCATAGTCTCTGATCAGCCACATCATATGCATGAAAAGATAATGTGTGAGATCTTTGTTGGAGTGACACGTGGCAACTACGATCATAGGATACTGTTGAAGGTCATTCTTCAACTCTAGAACCTTGGCAAGAAAACTGCTAGCTACTCTGGGATCTACAAAACAAAATTGCACATGAGTCATAATATGAAAAAATAAACAATTGGGGCTTGTGTCTGTTATAGATTCTGATCAGCCACATCATATGCATGAAAAGATCATGTGTGAGATCTTTGTTGGAGTGACACGTGGCAACTACGATCATAGGATACTGTTGAAGGTCATTTACCAACTGTAGAACCTTGGCAAGAAAACTGCTAGCTACTCTGGGATCTACAAAACAAAGTCCCACATGAGTCATAAGCTGATATGACAATATTAACAATATGGGCTTGTGTCCTTTGCAAGAAAACTGCTAATTAGCAACTCAGTTCTTCAAAAACGTGAAAATAGGCAATCCACCACATTGTTAAAAATTAAAAATGATTTGGGCTTATACCTACCTAACTATAGATACTGCAACACCCTGATTTTGTAGCATTAAGTGCAGGGATGTGTGCAAGAGAATAAAAGTAAAAACTTTGAAGTGAGACTTAAAAGCAGGGATAAAACAATATTTCTCCCTATAGGAGTGAATAATTGATCAAGTTTATCTCTATCTTCAAAGAGTCAAGATTGTGTCAATGAACTGTTTCTAATTTTCAAGACCTAAGATTAAAAACTTCCAACATGAGCGCAAAACTTGGGCCTTTATCTTAGCTGTCCAAGGAATTAATGTAACAACCCTCCTCATAGGAATTATAGTGACAAAATGAGATGCCTCTTGAGAAAACCAACAATCTGCATATGCGAAAACAAAGACGCAGATCAGCTTCGCGGTAACCGCGAAGCTGATCAGCGCCTTTGTTTTTGCTACTCGGATAGTACAGTGACTCTTCTACCCAAATCCGAAATTTCAAGCTTCTAGCTCTTTTCTGTGCTAGTACAGGCCGGTTTGTGTCGGACCTGTTCGGAAACCACATTGTTGGTTTTCCCACGAGGTGGCTCAAATATTTACCATCTGAACTTCCATCTCTGTCTTTTCCTACTGCATGGATACTTTGTAACAACAAAATACACGGTGAATACAGACCAGCTGAAAAACATAAACATAGAACTCTGTATGCTTTGTAACAACAGAATACACAGAGAATAAACACACGGGGCCAGTTGTTCAAAACTTCGTTAGCTTAAACATCATAATTATGACATCGACTTGTTAAGTAAATGCTTAATACATAAGCAAATACACTGTTATTTTTTGTTGAAAAAATGTGAGAATCCTTTGCAATGCAGAGGATTCTCACATTTTTTCAACAAAAAATAACAGTGTACATGTATTTGTAATATTCAAGTTTGAAATTTTAATGAATCATTAACTAACGACATCGTTAATTTTGAACAACTGGCCCCAGTTGGATACATGATAAACAATAGGATAATTTGAAATTATTCAACATTTGAAGAATACATTGAAAACCTTAGCTTTGTGAATAAATTATAAATCAAGTAATTTAGAAGGCATTATGCTTGCCCAGACATTTCACTAATTTAGAAGGCATTATGCTTGCCCAGACATTTCACAATTCATAAAGTACCTGCAGTGAAGGTATTCTTCATCCTGGCCTCTGTTGCTCCTGATGACTCACCAACCAAAGCATGACAGTTTATCTGGGAACATAAAAATAGTTTTGTTTCCTATTACAGCTACAAAATATAAAGAAAAAAAAAATAGTTCAGAAGTGTCAGCCCCAGTCTTTGTTGAATGTCGAGAAGAAAATGGCCAAATTAACTCATATAAGCCTGGCGTCCTTTTTATGGGCAAACAGCATAGCCCCAGATGTGATGCTGCAGTGTTAGTCCCAGTCTTTGTTGAATGTCGTGAAGAAAATAGCCAAATTAACTCATTTATGCCTGCTGTCCCTTTTATGGGACATAGGCAAACAGAACAGTCCTTGATGTGAAGCCGCAGAATGTGGCGCCCCATCTAGGGATATTCTATTTGCTTAGAGAATTTTCATCGAAAAATTGAATGAAAGTTAAAAATCGCTCCTGATGTCCCTAAAGATGAAAGTGGACTCATCCTAATGATGATGATGGGAAAATCCATTCTTCAAATATGGGTTAAGGTATATTCTTGAGCATATGTTGCCATTTGTAAGTTTTAGCTGCCCAAAGCACAGACTGGCCCACCCTCTTGTCTCCTTAATAATGTCACAGGGTTTAAATTATGGTTTTAACTTGCCAATCAATTGGTATAGCTTAATATAAAATCATATTTTACATCTTTACACACTTAGGTAGACTTAGTCTAAAAACTTGCCTCTAATAATGGTTTTTCGCAGAAAATTTTTGTGTGGAGGACAATAGGACAGTTATTTTCATGTCAAAAGCTTGACCTTAGTTTGTACTAGAAGGACCTGCAAAAATTTGAAAATTGGTCAACAGATAAAGTTTTAAAGGCCAAAATGAATTTTGAATAGGGAGTTTGCATTGGCAAGGGAGATTATCCATGATCATGAAAATGGGTATTTTTGGAAAAAATTTACTGGGTCATGAAGATGTCTCTGGTAAGTAATTTATGTCATTCTGTTATGATTTTGAGCAATCATAATGATATACCGAGCAAGAATTTCGATTTTTTGCGGGAAAATATTTACCTCCCTTACCTGAGATTTTTGTACAGAAACCCCCTGTTCAAAAATGTTTTTGACTAAAACATTTTTGTTTGTCAACCGATTTTCAAAATGCTTGCTGCACATTTTGCGACAAACTAATTGCTCTATTGTACCAAGAAAATATTTCATCTAGGCGTAGGTAGTTGCAAAATATCTGCAAAAAAACATTATCAAACAGTAGGAAACAGACTTTAGCTCCTAAAACGCAGATTTTAAGACTCTAAACACTGATTTTAGAGTTTTATGGTGTTACAATAGCTGATCTTCTTCTTGTGATTTCTTCTTACCTTGAATGCATGTACTCCTAGTCTCCTGGCCACACCTATAATCAGTGTTGTCTTACCACATCCTGCTGGCCCTGCTACTAATATGGCTGGAGGTACTGTATTCAAACTTTTACAGCCATGTCTAAAAGGAATTTGGTCAATTTCACAATACTTTAAATAAGTTTTTAGTAATTTAAACAACTAAAAATCTGATACCCTTATACGGCTAAACACTATTAAAAGAGACTATTTTATTTGATCAAGTTTTGTAAATTTTTTAAGCTCTGTCATCTGTCCCTTAGCAATACTATGTAAAATTTCAAAGAATGTCTTTAAAATGTGCCAGTTGTAAATGCAGATATGTAAATAAGGTGTTTGGCTAATGACTTGACACATCATCTTTACATTTTGAGACAGGCAAGTATGAACAAAGATGCAAACACTATCTGTATATCTGACTAATCACAGTGAAAGTCTTAAGAGTGAGTGTGACTGTTTACAATAAGGTCAGCATAATGAATAAGCCTTGTTCTCTGTTGAAATTAAAGCTAGAATTTAAGAGTATTTATGAGAACATTTCATTCAAAACTATTTTATTTACTGAAGTATCCTTCATCTTACTTGCTGGTGAGATGAGGCAGAATGAAACTCTCCAGTTGATCCACATATCCTGACATCCCTGGTAGATTATCCCTGTCCCAGAACCCTTGAGGGGTGGGGTTCAGATACACTTGCATCATCACTGGGATGTAGCTGTGGTCTGTCCCTATCTGCAGTCATGGAGAAAAAAATGCAGAGAAAAGTGAGCCGCCTCGTGGGAAAACCAACAATGTGGTTTCCGAACAGGTCCGACACAAACCGGTCTGTGCAGTAACAGAAACAGGCTAGAAGCTTGAAATTTTGGATTTAAGTAGAAGAGGAATTGTACTATCCGAGTATCGAAAACAAAGGCGCTGATCAGCTTCGCGGTTACCGCGAAGCTGATCTGCGTCTTTGTTTTCGCCTATGCAGATTGTTGGTTTTCCCATGAGGCGGCTCAAGTAATATCCATGGGAAAAAATGTTTCGAAATTCATACATATGTTATTAGTTGAAATTGGTATAAAATGTAGATGTTTGATATCATAACAACACTAAATTGGGACTCATTTTTCTAGAACTGAAAAGTGTAGTGTTTCAAATCAATGACAAGGAAATATGACAACATATTTTAGTCAATATTACTTGTCTGTTTTATTTTTCTTAAAAATGCCCAAAGCAATAATTATGGGTAAATGTTAGGACCTGTACCCACAAGCTATGTTTTGGATCAAAATAAGAGAAATAGTTATACACATGTACCTCTTTTACTCACAAGTTTTATTCTAGAGCAGTGTGGTATAAGCGTGTATACTTTTCATGGACAGGTTTTCCTGATGTTGTGGCTCATTACCTGAAGTAACTTGGTGGTATCTTTGTTGAGTAAGAAGTTTCCGTGTGAGCTTGGTGGCCCGGTGGCTCTGACAACCTTGAAGTTGATACACGGAAACCTGTTCTCTGTATCGTCTCCTGTGTTCTGCCAAAACTGAGGGTCATCTGGAACATTCAAACACATTACGAAAACATGCCCATGCAATATACAGAGATTTTTTCTTTTCAGTCGTAAAAATAAAAAAAAATCATCAGAAAAAAATGATATTATTCTTATTTTTTGCTCAAAACATAGATTGTGGGTATAAGTTAGAACCGCCACGCCGAGGCGGTTCTAACCTATACCCACAATCTATGTTTTAGAGCAAAAGTAAAGCCCCGTTTACACATTCACGATTTTCTCTACGATTCACCACGATTCACCCCGATTTCTCATGGTCAGAAAAATCGGGATGGATCGTGGTGAATCGTGGCGAAAAGTGGAAATATTCAGTATCTCTACGATTCTAGTAAGAATGTCCACGATCTTAGTACGGTGTCTGTAAGGTATCGCTACGAATCAATGACGATTCATGACGGCAACGCTACGGTCAATGAGGATTAACCACGATGGCACAACGAATGCTCACGGTGCTTGTACGGTTCGATAGGGTATTAGTACGATTCACGGCGGTAGCCGTCGTGGCCAATCGTGGAGCTCCGTGGCGAAACCGTGGATGATTCGTAGGACAACCGTACACAATTCGTGGTGAATCGTGAGAGTTCGTGGTGTAAAAGATTCCACGGTTTCGCTACGGAGCTCCACGATTGGCTACGATCTCTCACGAATAGCCGCGAATATAGCTACGGTGTCAGTACGAATAAGCAAGATTCCGCTACGGTTGCGCTACGAATTAGGCCACGCCCATTTACCACCACGATTCGCCACGGTACGCCACGAATGTTTTAAACAGTTTAAAACTTCCGTAGCGCTGCCGTAGAGTTTCCCGAATCATCACGATTCATCAAGATTCACCACGATTCACTACGGTTCTACTACGAATGACCACGGTACACGACGATTTTACAAATCGTGGCGAATCGTAGCGGCACCGTAGCCAAAAATCGTGAATGTGTAAACGGGGCTTAAGAAAAATAGGTATACCCCTGCATACTTTTTACTAAATAAAAGTGGGGTTTAAGGGGGTATTTATTTCACGGACATGTTTTCCTGACACAGAATTACCATATTCGTTCTAATTAGCGCACATGTTCCAATAAGTGCACACCCTGGCCATTTCCGAAAAACATGTGCACAAGCGCACACTGATCGACTAGCATATTCGTATTTCGAACAAATTTTACACTGAGATGTCATTTCAAAATTTAAACGTATTTCAACTGAACCTTAACCCATATTTGACGAATGGATTTTCCCATCATTATCATTTAGATGAGTCCACTTTCATTTTTAGGAATGTTAGGAGTGATTTTTATTTTTTATCTCATTTTTCGATAAAATTTCTCTGTGCGAACAGAATAACCCCAGATGGGACGCCGCAGAACTGCAGTTCTGCGGTGTCACATCTGGGGCTATGCTGTTTGCCTATGTCCCATAAAAAGGACGCCAGGCTTATATGAGTTAAGTGATCAATATATTATTTTGGAGAAATCGGAACACTTATATAACATCAAATGATATTTTTGAAAAGTTAGGCACACTGTGGGCTAAATTAGAACAAATATGATTATGGTACATAACAATTCGAATGTGAATAAGAGCTGTCGCAGGACAGCGTGCTCGACTGCTTCTGACCTTTGTCAAACATAAGGCCAAACCCGACAGGTAACCCAAAGCATTATGCTCATACATCTTTTTGCCTTGATGCAATAAGGCAAAATCACTGAACCATGAAAGTTAACTATAACTACCTAAGATTTAGAGGTCTCACTCATATTGTGAAAGAAGTATGTTCATATACCAACTGAGTGCCAAGACACAAGGCAAAATCACTCAACCGTGAAATAAGGTCACACTGACCTATAAGTATTTCAGGGTCAAAGGTCTAGTCATACTTACTCATAATGTGAAAGAAATATGATCATATACCCATTCAGTGTTGAGATATAAAGCAAAATCACTGAACCATGAAATTAGGTCATAGTGACCTATAAGTATGTTTGGGTTAAAGGTCTGGTCATACTCATTCATAATCAGAAAGAAGAATGAAAAAATACCAACTGAGTGTCGAGATAGAAGGCAAAATCACTGAACCATGAAATTAGGTCACAGTGACCCAGGAATACTTTACGGTCAATGGTCTTGTCATACTCATACATATCGTGAAAGAAGTATGTCCATATACCAGTTGAGTGCCGAGATATAAAGGAAAATCACTGAACCGTGAAATTAGGTCATATTGACCTAGGACTACTTTAGGGTCAAAGGTCTTGTCATACGCAAACATAGTGTGAAAGAAGTTTGTTCATAAACCACTTGAGTGCTGAGATATAAGGCAAAGTCACTGAATCGTGAAATTAGGTCACAGTGACCTATAAGTATATTGGGGTCAAAGGTCTGATCATACTCACTCATAATCTGAAAAAGTATGAAAATATACTAATTGAGTGTCAAGATATAAGGCAAAATCACTGAACCATGAAATTAGGTCACAGTGACCTAAGAATACTTCAGGGTCAAAGCTCTTGTCATACGCAAACATACTTTGAAAGAAGTTTGTTCATAAACCATTTGAGTACCGAGATATAATGCAAAATCACTGAACCGTGAAATTAGGTCACAGTGACCTATAAGTATATTGGGGTCAAAGGTCTGGTCATACTCACTCATAATCTGAAAAAAGTATGAAAATATACTAATTGAGTGTCAAAATATAAGGCAAAATCAATGAACTGTGAAATTAGGTCACAGTGACCTATAAGTATATTGCGGTCAAAGGCCTGGTCGTACTCACTCATAATCTGAAAGAAGTAAGAAAATATACTAATTGAGTGTCAAGATATAAGGCAAAATCACTGAACCATGGAAAGTAGGTCAACCAACTCTTACCGCCATGACACACAAGTCAGTGTCACAAAGTCAAAAGATGAATGACCAACCATCTTCCTAAGTTGTTTCTATTAAGAAATAAAAAGAAAAAAAAATTCGGGGAGTTCTAGATTTTGACCTCTAGCCCCGCCCCCCTGACTCAGACCCAGAGGTCCGATGTCATGGAACCTAAAGTGTATGAAGTATGAATGCTTTATGATAAGTTGTTGTCAAGATATGGACTCCTTGTAAAAGTTACACAGCAGTACATCTATTTTTTAAAGTGTTCTAGTTTTTAACCTCCAGCCCCAACCCCCAGGCATGGACCCAGAGATCCGATGCCATGAAATGAAACTCAACCCTACAGGGTACCTATGGTCCCAGTATGAAAGCCCTCTGATAAAAAGTTTTCAAAATATAGACTTCTAGAATGATAGTTCGTCTCTCAATAATGAGAAAGACCATCATTATTTCTTGAATAGTGCTGATGTGTGTTGGTGAGTTCTTTGATGGCTGACTAGGCCAATTCTGGCTCTAAACTGTCGGTTGCAAGTAGAGCAAGTCAGTGTCATAGAGTCTGCTGGCGGCACATTTGATTTGGCTTTGCGCTCTCTTCGCTTTCTTTCAGCTTCACAGATTCTCTTCTTTTCATAGAGAGCTGCTCCTTTGTTGATGAGACCTCGCCACTTTGATCGCTCCTGTGCAGTCTGCTCCCAGGACCCCATTGGTATTTCGAAATCCTTCAGAGAGGCTTTGAGGGTGTCTTTGTAGCGTTTCTTCTGGCCACCTTGAGAGCGCTTTCCCTCCTGTAGTTCTCCATAGAAAACTTTCTTTGGAAGTCGCGCATCAGGCATTCTTATAACATGGCCAGTCCATCTTAGCTGTGCTAGCTTTAAGACTGTATGCATGCTTTGCATCCCTGCTTTCCTCAGGACCTCTGTGTCTGGAATCTTGTCCTGCCACTTGATTTTTAACAACTTTCTCAAACAGCTTAAGTGGAAATGGTTAAGTCTCTTTGCATGGCGTTGGTATACTGTCCAGGTCTCACATGCATACAAGAGGGTTGGCAGTACCACAGCCTTGTAGACTTTCAGCTTGGTGTCAAGCTTGATTCCATTTCGCTCCCAGATATTTGCACGGAGTCTTCCGAATGCCACACTAGCTTTTGCAATTCTGGCAGTGATCTCATCATCAATATGCACTGCTCTGGAGAGAGTGCTTCCCAGGTAGGTGAACTTGTCAACAACTTTCAGTTTTTGCCCATTCACAGTGATGGTTGGTTCATTATATGGTTTTCCGGGGGCTGGTTGGTGTACAACCTCTGTCTTTTTTTGTGCTGATTGTGAGATCATAGTTATCACATGACTGTGAGACTTGATCCATGGCTCTTTGCATTTTTGCCTCTGTGTTGGCATTCTTATCCATATCATCTGCATAGAGGAGCTCATCTAGCACATCAGTCTGGACCTTAGTTTTGGCTTGCAACCTTCTGAGGTTGAATATGTTGCCATCAAAACGGTACCTGATTGGAAAACCAGTGTCACTGTCCTGAAAAGCATCCATAAGCATGGCAGAAAACATCATGCTGAACAGTGTTGGTGCCAGAACACAGCCTTGTTTGACCCCATTTGTTACTTCAAATGGTTCAGAGAACTCTCCATCATCTTGCACACGTGCCTGCATGCCATCATGAAACTGCCGCACCATAGCTATGAATCTGGGTGGACAGCCAAACTTGGCCATGATTTTCCAGAGTCCATCACGACTAACAGTGTCAAAAGCTTTGGTGAGGTCAACAAACGTCATGTATAGATCTAAACTCGTCAAAATAAGTTAAGCCCCAGCTGATTTTTTTCCATTGACTTAATGCAAAAAAAACTTACTTTGTTTTGTCATAACTTTTGAATGAATTGACGCTTTATAACGAAATTTTCACCAATAAAGCTTGAATTATTCTCCGACATATGGGTTGATTTTCGTTTATGTCAGTAGGTTTTCTATAGAGTGACACATGTTTCAATAGACATCACGAAAAGCTCCCTATTATTCCTATAGTAAAATTGGCAAAAATCTGGACATTCTCGGATAATAAAGCACACATCAAAAGACAATCGGTATTTTAAGTTGAAACTTTGTGTGGTCATGCTTAAGATGTTGTTGTCTAACTTGAAATTGGTTAGCATTTTCAATCTCTTTCGAATTCTTTGAAATAAACAGTTAAACTAAGGCAATTTAACATTATGCCTATGGAGAAAAATTGACATGGGGCTTAACTTATTTTGACCAGTTTACATTCTGTTCTTGGCATTTCTCCTGAAGCTGTCTTGCTGTGAAGATCATGTCTATTGTCCCTCTGTCTTTTCTGAATCCACATTGACTTTCTGGGATAAGTCCCGTCTGATCAAGATGAGCATTCAGACGATTTAACAGAATTTTTGCAAGTATCTTCCCAGCAATTGATAGGAGGGAGATGCCTCTGTGATTGTCACAGACTTGAGGATTTCCTTTCCGCTTGTATAGGTGGATTATGGATGCATCCTTAAATTCTTGTGGGATAGCCTCCTTCCTCCACATACAGTGAAACAACTCTGTCAGTTTCTCTGCCATGGGTAGCCCCCCAGCCTTGTAAACTTCGGCAGGAATTGCATCTGCACCTGGGGCTTTGCCAGATGATAGTTGTTGAACTGCTTTTCTTGTTTCCGTAACGGTAGGAAATTCATCTAACAGAACATTGCACTCTATCTGTGGAAGTCTGTCGATTGCATCCTGATTGATGCTTGATGGTCGATTAAGCACACTATTGAAGTGTTCTGCCCACCTTTCCAAGATAGCTTCTTTATCTGTGAGAAGAGTGTTTCCATCTGCACTGAGCAATGTGGTGGCTCCAGAACTCTTTGGACCATAAATGGTTTTCAGTGCATCATGAAATTTCTTCATGTCCTTTCTATCCGCAAAAGACTGAATTTCTTCTGTTTTCTTCCTCAGCCAGGAATCTTGCATGTCCCTAAGCTTGGTCTGGACTGTCTTACAAATGTTGCTGTAGGCTGCTTTCTTTGATAATGAGCTAGTATCATCTTGATGTGCCTTGAGCAAACGGTGCTTTTCTTCAAGAAGCCTCTGAATTTCATCATCATTCTCATCAAACCAGTCTTGATGTTTGCGAGATGGATGGCCTAAGGTGCTTGCAGCTGAAGAAAGAACTGTTTTATGGAAAACTGTCCAGTTTTCTTCGGGGTCCTCTGAACTGAGATTCATTGCATCCAGTTGGTTGCAAATGTCTGTTAAGAAATCTTGTCTCATGCTGTCTTTATTCAGCTTTGAGACATCCAGTCTCTTAGGAGCTTTCTTGCCTTGAGGTCGCCTCGCAGGCTGTATTCTTAGGTTGAGTTTGCTGACAACCAGTCTATGATCTGTCCAGCAGTCTGCACCACACATAGTCTTTGTCACTTTAACATCCTGCCTGTCTGTTCTCCGCACTATGACATAGTCTATGAGATGCCAGTGTTTGGAACGGGGATGCATCCAGGATGTTTTGTTCCTATTAGGTAGACGGAAGACTGTGTTGGTGATTAGAAGATCATGTTCAGCACACTTCCTGAGAAGCAAGAGACCATTGCTGTTGCACTTTCCAACCCCTTCTGGACCTATAACTCCTTCCCAGGTCTGGTGGTCTGTACCCACTCTGGCATTAAAGTCGCCAAGAAGGATAAGCTTGTCTGTGCGGGGTGTTGCAGAAATAACATTGTCTAGGTCATCATAGAACTTGTCCTTGACCTCATCTGGATTGGTCATTGTGGGTGCATAAGCACTGACAATAGTTGCATGTTTATTGCCTGACAGAGGAAGTCTCAATGTCATTAGACGGTCATTAATGCCTTTTGGCAATCCTGACAGCTTACCAACAAGTTCTGTTTTGATGGCAAAGCCAACTCCTGCTTCACGCCTCTCTTCACTTTTGCGTCCACTCCAGAAGAAGGTGTATCCAGCACCAACTTCTTTGATCTCCCCAACATCTGCGAACCGAGTCTCACTCAATGCAGCTATCTGTATATCATACCTCCCAAGTTCTCTGCCCACAAGGGCCGTTCTACGCTGTGGTCTATCTGACCCAGCACTATCCATTAAAGTGCGCACATTCCATGCGCCAATCCGTAAGGGGATTACTCTAGCTCATGTAGACTTCTAGAATACTATATCACAGAAAAGCCATTATTATTAATGGTGTTCTAGATTTTAACCTCTAGCCCCACCCCCTAGCATGGACCCAGGGATCTGATGCCATGGAATGAGCCGACCCTACAGGGTGTCAATGGCCAAAGTATCAATGCTTTCTGATGAGTGGTTGTCAAGATATGGACTTCTAGAAAACTTTAACACAAGAATTGCCATTTTTGAAGGTGTTCTAGATTTTAACCTCCAGCCCCACCCCCTGGCCTGGACCCAGGGGCCCGATGCCATGGAATGAAAGCTAACCCTACAGGGTATCTATGGTCCAAGTATGAATGCTTTCTGATGAGTGGTTGTCAAGATATGGACTTCTAGAAAACTTTAACGCAAGTGTGACGCGCACGGGAACGGGAACGTGGACGAATATGCAGAGTAGCTCGAAATTAGAGTGGTTATTACAAGCTTAAGACTTTGTATCTATAGGGGGGAAAGAATAGGCCGGCCTATTCTTTTCCCCCCTCCCAACACATACAAGTTTTGATGAACCTTAAGAAAAAGCATTTACATATTCAAAACCAGCATTGTTACTAAGAAAGTAATTCTAAAATATGCAGTGTAGCTGGAAATTGGAGTGGTTATTACAAGCTTATGACTTTGTACCTATAGGGGGGAAAGAATAGGCCGGCCCATTCTTCCCCACCCCCTTCCCACACATACAAGTTTTGATGAACCTTAAATAAAAGCATTTACATATTCAAAACCAGCATTGTAACTAAGAAAGTAATTCTAAAATATGCAGAGTAGCTTGAAATTAGAGTGGTTATTACAAGCTTAAGACTTTGTATCTATATTAGGGGGGAAAGAATAGGCTGGCCTATTCTTCCCCCCCCCTCCCAACACATACAAGCTTTGATGAAGCTTATGACTTTGTATCTATAGGGGGGAAAGAATAGGCCGGCCCATTCTTCCCCCCCCCCTTCCCAACACATACAGTACAAGTTTTGATGAACCTAAAGAAAAAGCATTTACATATTCAAAACCAGCATTGTTACTAAGAAAGTAATTCTAAAATATGCAGAGTAGCTCGAAATTAGAGTGGTTATTACAAGCTTAAGACTTTGTATCTATAGGGGGGAAAGAATAGGCCGGCCCATTCTTTCCCCCCTCCCAACACATACAAGTTTTGATGAACCTTAAGAAAAAGCATTTACATATTCAAAACCAGCATTGTTACTAAGAAAGCAATTCTAAAATATGCAGTGTAGTTCCAAATTAGAGTGGTTATTACGAGCTTAAGACTTTGTATCTATAGGGGGGAAAGAATAGGCCAGCCCATTCTTTCCCCCCCTCCCCACACATACAAGTTTTGACGAACCTTAAATAAAAACATTTATATATTCAAAACCAGCATTGTAACTAAGACAGTAATTCTAAAATATGCATAGTAGCTTGAAATTAAGAGTGGTTATTACAAGCTTATGACTCTGTATCTATAGGGGGGAAAGAATAGGCCAGCCCATTCTTTCACCCCCCCCCCTCCCCACACATACAAGTTTTGATGAACCTTAAGAAAAAGCATTTACATATTCAAAACCAGCATTGTTATAGAAAGTAATTCTAAAATATGCAGAGTAGCTCAAAATTAGAGTGGTTATTACAAGCTTATGAACTTTTATTATTAGGGGGGAAAGAATGGGCCGGCCTATTCTTTCCCCCCCACCCCCTATCTTTCAATTGTAAAATCTCATATGGTCAGGTCAGCTTAAAATATGTTTTTAAGTTATACCAGCTATTTACACTTATAAATTATGATTTAAAAAAAACATATGGGGGGGGGGGGGGAAACTGACTGGGTGGGGAAAGAACTGACTAGTCAGTTTTTTCCCCCGGGGAAAGAATTGACTAGTCAGTTTTTTCCCCGGGGAAAAACGGGCCGGCCCATTCTTTCCCCGGGGAAAAAACTGACTGGGGAAAAAACTGACCGTCACACCGGGGTGACTGCAATAGCTCTATGCACTTCGTGCAGTCGAGCTAAAAACCTAATTCACATTCACACTATTCTAAGACTGTGCTTTCTTCCAAATAAAGTTTTTTCTTTTGTCCTTTAAGGTTTTTATTTTTTATTCTTATTTTTGATATCTGACTGCATCTTTCATAATTTTAAATAAATAAATAAAAGTGCATTCCCTCTATTTATGTAGTATATGCCCCTATATGCAGAGTTTTATTACAGACAGAGTGTCTTTTCTGAGAGAAAAGCAAAACAAAAACAAACAAAACAACTGCAAGCACATGTTGAAAGCCAAAATCTTATGCAACACAAGTTTTAAAATTCCAATGTCTCACTAGATGTGGTACACTGAATAAATACATCAGGATAACAAGTCTGTGCATTGAATACCCCCTTAAACCCCACTTTTAAATAGTGAAACTGGGGTTTGCAGGGGTTAACATTAAAACCACCTCGCTTACAGAGATTGTGGGGCGAGGCAGTTCTAACATGCACCCGCAATCAATATATTAGAAGCAAAAATATTAGAAATATTTTTTTTTCTACTGAAATTTTTAATTCTTTTGCAGCCAAAATATCCCTGTATATTGCATGGGCAAGTTTTTGTGATGGTAAGTTACTTGCCTGAACTCCTGATGGCTATGACATCCCCAACAGCCACAATCCTATAAAACATTACAAGTAAAATATATATATCCAAACAAACATTGAAGACACAGATAAAGCTCTTCATACAAGAGTTCAGTCTGTGAGAATCAGATCCGAGTAATTTGAAACATTAGTCTTTAAAACAATATTTCTGCTGGTTTGTTTGTTTGAAAGACACAGTAATTAATCATAATGCAGTATTTTTTTGTGATAGAAAATTCAGTCAAGATTTTTTATTCCTATACTGCATAAAATACACTCAATATCCAGCTTTTTCATACAGTATTTAAGCATTTTTTTCCTAAGAGAATTTTAATTATTTGACTTAAATAAACCAGTGCAATTCAAAAGCATGTTGATATTTATTTCTCACCTCGGCACATTAAAGTACTGCTTGAGAGATTCATCATGTGGGGCTCTAGGACTGTAGTTTGGAGATGGGATGATGGATATATGAACTTCTTTTGCTTCTGGGATTTCAGCATTCCATGACTGACTGCTGGTAATGTTGTAGTTAAGGTCCCCAGTGCCTGTATACCGCTAAAGATAGA
This sequence comes from Rugalucina vietnamica, assembly GCA_964017185.1. NCBI lineage: Eukaryota > Metazoa > Mollusca > Bivalvia > Lucinida > Lucinidae > Rugalucina > Rugalucina vietnamica. The sequence goes on from OZ024872.1 coordinate 44,775,641, forward strand.
AAGAAGTTACAATCATATGAGCCGCCTCATGGGAAAACCAACAATGTGGTTTCCAAACAGGTCCGACACAAACCGACCTGTACCATCACAGAAGAGAGCTATAAGCTTGAAATTTCGAATTTAAGTAGAAGAGGAAATGTACTATCCGAGTAGCGAAACGCCTATGCAGATTGTTGGTTTTCCCATGTGGCGGCTTATATGTCACAACCTGTCCACATATCAGTGAAGACTGTAGTGTTCATAAATCTTAAATGTCAGTAAAAAAAAACTACCTTGGTCAGACAGAATTTTGCTTCACAGGTAGTCCTACAAAAAGGTTGGGATGAAACTGAGTCAACATGCTATTGGTGTCAGGAGGTAAAATTTTGATCTGTGACATGTCACAGGACCGTCAGGCAAAACTCCCAGGATCTGTCAGACCAAAGCCTTAGGTCCTGCAAAGGCTAAAAAAGTTTCTTAAACACTTAGAATGATGTTCGGATACTTCAAATGTTGATTCTACTCTCTGATTCTATATTTTCTATTATAAATTCCTTTATGGTATTGGAAGCATTAATTTTGGGGAATATCTCATTTATCATGTTTATATAAGAGCAAATTTTCTAAGATTTTAGTGAAAGCAACTCACCCTCATTAAAAGATATTGTGGAAATTCTACAGGTGGTTTTCTCATCATGTTAAACAAACAAAGAGGTGAGATGAAAAGTCTTTTTGATTTATCAAATTCTTTTCCAAGACATTTGATCATACATAGTCTCTCAACTCTGTCCTTTTGCTCATCCAAACTCTCATCTTCATCATCATCATAATAAACTGGAGAAATCAAGACATAGCTGCTGTGAAATAGTCCAAGTTTTATCATCAGCTTGCGAGACATGCCAATATAGTACAATGGATCAAATGTTTGTTTCTTGTTATCACGCCACAGGATTCTCTTGAACTTTGACTGCTGAGGCACCACTTCATAGAAATATTGTCCAACAATGTTATTTCTGACTTGGTTTCTTCTAGCCTGCATGGCATCTGCTTTCATTTTGAAAGAAAGTGATTTTTGATCTTCCTTTATTTCAGGAGTATTCAAACTTTCACTCATGGCTTTACTGAAGTCAGACATTAATGGACCCTTGAATGAACCAGACAAAGCCATTTTACCCTTGTCTGGCGATGTCAAAATTGATTCAATTTTTGCATGAAACACTTGTCTTTCTGCAACCAAGTCTCCCATGTAAGTTAATAACATTTCTGTGGAGTCAGTGATAAGTCCTTGCTGTATAGGAGCACATTCTAATGTAAACATATCTTTGTAGAATGACCTTTTGAAATCTGGATCTTCCAAAAAATTTCCATAGGGAGCAAGAAAGACATCTTTTGACCTTATTAGCACCGTGTTTTTATTTACTTCTCTAAGAAGCCTCTCAGGAAACTTATTGTTTGTGAGCCACTGAAAGGTTTCATGACTGCTAACACCTATTGTTACACTTGAAACCGGGTAAGCCTTTACTTGTCTGATATACACAATATTATCATCTATGTTGTAGTGATCCTTAAATTCTTCTGAGCAGTACAGACTCATTCTGTCAGATGATGTATTGGTAATATTTTTCACACAAACATAGGCAAATACCTCAATATCAGAACCTATCAAAGAATCGTCATTCTGTTCTGCATCAACATCTGATGAGTCTGGTTGTAAAATTTCAGGAAAATTCTGACTTCCTGACAACATTCTTTGGAAAATGTTGCTTTTGGGAAAAGTTTGTGGGCGTTCAGTTCTACTTTCGTTTTCGATAACTGGTTTGGATGTCGTATTTGTCCACATTGAAAGATAAAATGTCGATTTTTCTCGTGAAACATGTAACCTAAATGCATCCTCTCTTGAAATAAATAAATGTAATGGGTGATCTTTTGTTGAAAGATGTGAAGTGACTAGAAATGCTTTTATTCGAGTCGAACTATCCATTTTGATGGAGGCTGCCATATTTGTTTTATTTATCCGAATGGTGAGAAAAATAACAGAATCGTCATAAGGGTTCGGGGTCATTTCGTCACTAGAAATGTGTGGTCTGTTCTGATATCTTCCAGAACCGATCAGGTCAACAGTTTCACCCTCTCACCACGTTGGATTAACTTGGTTTGGTTGAATGTGGATGGCTAGTTTGTAGGATATTATATTTAACGGCACTACCAAAACGGCTACCGATAAAGATTGTTCAATATCTCAAACATGGACAGAGCAATTTACTTGAATTTTCACCGTTGTTTTAACATTTAATGTCAAAAATAGTGATGTAAATTTTATTGAAATAGATAGAGACGTTTTGTATACTTGACAACCCATAATTTCGAAAGTCGCAAAACTTATGTGAGGCAAATAAAGGTCATTTTAACGGTTTTCCCATTTTTGTAGTCAGACTAATACCGAGAAACTGGAAAAGCTTCAATATAGGGCTTTAAGAATTGTATACAATGTCTCTACCAATCATCATACGAAGAATTACTTAATCGTATAAATACCACTACTTTGCACCTTGGAAGAATGCAAACCATAGCTTTAGAAACTTTTAAATACTTGAACGGTATTGCACCAGAATATATACGTGATCTTGTGAAATTTAAAGATAATAAACATAATTTCAGGTATGAAAACATGCTGCAAGTCCCTACAGCTAGAACAAGCAGATGCGACAAGAACAGTTTCCGTTTTGAGGCTGCCTGAGTGTGGAACAGCCTTCCTAATGTAAAAAATTCAAAGAATTCAAAGGGCTAATCCACACTTGGTCAGGCTCAAGATGTAAATGTTCAATGTGCCAGTTGTAGTTGTTTTTGTATCTTTTCATGTACTTGTTCTGTATTTTAGTTATTGTTCTTATCAATGTAGATCTGTATGCATCACTCTTTTAGTGTTCTCTTGATATCAAATGTTTGTTTTACTGTTATATACCCATTTCATATAACTTTTACACCTTTTCGGCAACTTTTAAATCTTAGGAAAATTTCATTTTCGAAACAAGGTTTTTAGGGGTCTTGTTTGTTTCATTTTTTTCGTTTTCTGCCTAAGTTTTGCTACAAAGGTATTTGTTTTAGGCTCTTATATTGACAATTTGACATTTCTTTTAATAATATTATAATTATAATATAATTTAATAGTACTCACATGAAACGTGTTTACTTTCATACTTAATGCTTGGCTAGTATGACATGAGTGCTGATGCTGTTCGTCCTTCGTATGCTCGTGTGGACCGCCCGTACAGCAGGAAAGGACATCAGCACCAGTACAGTACCGTTTTCACGTTTTTGTCCATGTTAATCTGTGTTCTAAACTTGCTCGTTTTATTTGTTCTACATGCTAACTAAATGCTTGTATATGATATGTATATGCTTGTTTTAATAATATTATACTTTTTGCTTTTGCATGTGCCTGTACATCATTCTATTTAATTAATTGACTTCTTTCTTTGGTCTGTATTAACCTCCTGTATATACAGCTGTAGGAGCACCACGTTTTCACTAAAACGTATAAAAGATAATGTTTGTTAAAAAGTATTAAAAGTAACCATTGTTAAAACACTGAGCACAATAAAATCCATGCAAGTGAAGAATATCTCTTAAAGCTCGTGACACACTTAAATATGTACATATAGTTAAAATTATTTTGTCCCTGAGCGTTTGGCGGCAACAGGGCAGGCGAACCGGTGGAAACTGTCTTTCACCCGGCACTTAAGGTTACAATAGAGGGTAACCTTACAGTTATCACAGGATATATGTTCTGTGCCTAAAGTAGCACGGACTTTTGGGATTACTTCATCGTCACTATCAATGATAAAGTCTGCCTCCAATGTTTCTATAAGATCCTGTAAGAATTCCTGCTCAGCTGATTCACTTTAATTGCTCAGATTCTGCAACTTCTGCAGACAGTTCACTTAGAGCCTCGCGGATTGGCACTGAAACAGTGTCCGATTCACCGGTTAAATGACTGTGGATTGGACTTTTAACCACCTTCAGATCATTATTTACACAATGACTGGTCGGTTTCTCTGATTGTGGTGCCAAAGATTTCAGCCCCTTTGGAGCGGGAGTTTCACCCTTTTCAGAGTCCCGTATTTGTTGCTCATGTCGGCGAGAAGCAGCATTTAACGCTGCTTTCTTCTTCCTGTAACGTTTGCGTCTGGCACGATCGTGTGCACGCTGTGATGGAGACGTCTAAGTGAGGGCCTTTCGGAACCTGAATTTTATGGTGACTTGGTTTACAAATTTAAGAAACTTATAGGAATTAATGATTTTTCTTTTTAATTCAGAAAAATCATAACACGTTACAGACTTGAATGTTATGCGACAGTCTGCATGCTTAGTTTTTAACCCAATCATGGTTGATAACTATGCTGCCTTCTTTAATTGCACGCCGGTGGGTCGGGCGTCAGACTCTATGATGGCCCCGACTTAAAGCTATTCATTTTAGTTGGTTGGGGCCGGAGCTTCTTGTCTGTTGCTTGGCCCACCGGGGTCCAACTGGTGTTTTTCTTTTGCTCCGGAGTTAGTAGGTTATTCGGCGCCCAGGGATCTCCATCGTCGGGTAGCTTACTCAATCTGTGAGTCCTGGGTTTTGATTCATCAGGATGTTTATCTTGATTTATATGTTTGTTCTTGATGATTCATTGACTAGTTAGAGATTCACCACGAGGACCGAAGAACTAACTAAATGTTATGAACCAATGCAGAAGCTGAGGGTGAGGTTAGGCGCCTGTAAAACCGGTCTAAGCCCGCCAGTAACTTTGTGTTACTGATCGTTCCAAGGCGATACTTCTGTGATAGTTCCTTTTGTTTTATGTCTTGGTGTTTAAATTTTTTGTGCTGTTGGCGCCTTATGTGTGTTTTCATAGTTTTAGTTAAGTTAAAGTAACTGAGTGGCCACCTATTGGGAAAATAGCTGCTCATTCGGCTTACAATATGTTTCATGGTATAAGTATCTGATTGTTAGTTTGGTTTTTTCCCACCTCGGTTTTTGGAGTGGGAATCTTTTTCTGATTGCGCCTTTTCCTGATCTTTGCCTACTTGTACCTTCGTCCTGGCTTTCCTGGGCTTGGTCTCAACATCAACACTAGAAGTCTTGGCTGGGTCACGTGGGTCCCGGTTGGCGGGAACTTTCACCTGTTTATCCGAAAATGAAAAACCATCCTTATTCCGTGAAATAGTCCACGTGAATCGGAGTTCGTCACTTTCCAGGCGAGCGATTACGTCCAGCAGAACTCTCGGAATCACATTTGGCACAGGAATGTCCTGTTTATCCATGAAAGTGAATATCCTTGATGACAGCGATTCGAAAACACGTCCGCCATTCAAGAGTTGATTCATACCGTCAGAATGGCTCGTATACTTCACATCGGGCAAAAAGTTGAAAACTGTGAAGCATTTGAAAGAGCTATTGAGCGCTATCAGAATGCCGAAAGCGTTTAGTTCTATATGAGAGATAGAAGTGTAGAAAAGGCGCAAGTGCGTATTTCGTATCTATCTATCTATCTATCTATCTATCTATCTATCTATCTATCTATCTATCTATCTATCTATCTATCTATCTATATATCAATTGATCGATCGATCGATCTATCTATCTATCGATCTATCAACTTAGGTTACATGTAAAGCATGTCAAAGCACTGCAGATAAAGATACGGCGTAAATTTGATTTGCGGCTCTCCACGCCAGTGCATTTATTAGAAAATCTAAAACAAAGTAATTTGGCATTTTCTGAGACTCGCGCTTTCTAAGTTAGAATTTGCAATTGAAAAAAATGTCGATCAAAGAACTCTTTCCGCGATTTATGATATAATCTACGCTTGGTTTACACGTTTTCTTGTTCTCGTGATTGTTCTTTATGCGCTTATTTTAAAGTGTTGGAAATCATGTTGTGATACTTTGGCAATTACTGTTTTACTTAAGACGTCGATCATTTTTTTTCTTTCTGCGTCGAAATGATTGAGATTCGTGTATGTTCCTTTATAAAGGAGTTTTTTTTTAATTTAAAGTTTACAAGCGATTTTCCATTAAAATCAAGTAATAAATTGCCTAAAATGCAATGGAAATACCCAGATAGCATGACAACGTTGGCCCAACGTAGGATTTTGGTAGTGTGCTACGTTGGCCCAACGTCGGTAACTTACGTTAGCCCAACGTCATTTTGCTCATCGGGCCTCCGTTGGGCCAACGTGTTGGGCCAACGTTGGGCCAACGTAGGTCAAAGTGTACTGATAACGTGGATTCAGCGTTGATTCAACGTTGGGCCAACGTTACATTTAAGTTGGCTTAATGTTAGTTAGCCTATCAAATGCCAACCTTAGAACCTTTGCCTTAGTGCACTAAATGTTGAAGTGTGCTAGCAGTAAACTGAAATAGACAAAAAAGACTGCACATGTTTCGGTATCTTTATTAGAAATACTGTATCAAACAAACATATATTCAAGTAGATCTGTTCCTTTGTCAGGGTGCGGGGATGAGTCCGTTGTTCTCCTTTGTAGCCTTCGTCATTGTTAAGGCTGTTCTTTTTCCGATCGTGTGGTGACTGCGCATAGATGTAAAGGCCGATCTGTTTGTTTGTTAAGCCTGATCTGTCTCCTTGTAAGTCTGTGTGGGTGAGCTAACATGAACGCGCTGACTCGTCTGTTCATTCGCTGGTCTAGTGAATTCGCAGGATTGTCTTTTCCTGCTACAGACTGTGCAGGACGATTCTTCCTTGACAGACTGGGTAGATGTGCTGAAGGATTCATTCCTTTGTTTGACTGTTCGACTGTGCAGACCGATCTGCTCCGTTGTTAGAGGTTTCCATTTCAATGTGTACATGCTGATCTGGTCTGGGATGCGCAAACTGATGTTTTCTGTTTTAGTAGCAATATCTTCATCACAGCACAACTTATATAAATCTGAAAATAAATCAATAAATAAAATGCATAATTTATTATTAAATGGCATAATTATTCATCTAATTTTCAAAACATGATAATAATGATGATATTAATAAAACATGGTTCAACAACAGCAAAAATGAACAGTACCAGAAAAAATAGAATAAAATGAAAAGTGAAACTAATTTATCATTTCTTTCTTCTGCAACATTTTCTTTGTCTCTTAGTCTTCACTGCAATATTACAACCAGGCAAATAGCAGCTTAGCAATCCAGGTGTTTCAAACATCTCTTAACTAGTTGTCAAAAACATGAAATTGACATTTCCTGTCCAATATTTGTATCAACCTTGAAATATACATCATCACCTTATTTATCTCTGATTGGTCACAGTAAGATGGAATTGACAGATGTTGATTTCTCTTTCCAAATATTTCATTGGTTATTTGAAAATAATGAACCAGACCAAGGTGATTGTTTGATTATTTTAAAGAAATGGACAACTTTTTCTATATTTTCTATATTTAAATTGCACCTGGGTGACTGTTGTAGATTGTCAATTTCTTGTCCTTGACAACTGATTTTGAGATGTTTGAAACTTGTGAATTGCTAAGCTGGTATTTGCGCAGTAGTATATGTTGCAAATTTAGCCGCT